>OU342735.1:38956015-40420846 GCA_910589765.1 Avena atlantica
GTGGGAAACAAGCAAGAGGTGTTTGGAACCGACTTGGGGGAGGAGTTCCTCCAAGCCGGCGCGCCAACCAAGGACGACTTGGGGAGGGACTCCCCTCCCCTTGGCCGCCCCTCCCACCTATAAAAGGAGGGGCAGGGCCTCCTCCTCTAGACACACAAGTTCCTATCCTCTAATCTCCGGTTTAGAGCCGTTTTGGTTTAGAGCTTCTAATTGCTCTAGCCTGCGGTTTAGAGCCTTCTAATTGGTGTGTCTAATCTCTAGACCACTAATAGCTCTCTCTCATACTCCACCATACTCGCACCGGCTTAAGGCGAAGCCCTGCGGGATCTCCCCTCTACTTCCGGTACCACGCCGTTGTGCTGCCGGAATCGCGAGGAGAGTGCTACAACCTCCGCTGCCTGTTGGAACAAGGGAGAGGAAGGTCTTCGTCGAGTACCGAACGTGTGACCGACTGCGGAAGCGTTGCCGGAACGCAGCGCCGGAAGGATCGTCTACGCGATCTTGAGATCGGAAAGAGTACGACTACATCACCCACGAGAATCTGCTCTTGTTAACCGCTTTGGAATCTTCGAGGGTAAGTTATTCCATCGACTCGTTGCTACAATCTAGTAGATAGATCTTGGCTTGTTTATTTGTATGCGATAGAAAATTTTTGTTTTCCATGCTACGAACCCCTACATGGCCTGTCCCGCCCGCGCGTGCTCGCTAGCTTGCTGCCGCCTGCGCGTGCGCCTAAGCTCTACAACGCCCGCGCTCTGCGGTCCACAGCGGCCTGCAGGCGGCCTAGCTAGCGGCCCGCCCGGCCTGGCCCCGCCCGCGCCGCCCGCGCGCGCTTGATCTCGGTCGTTGATGGGGGGCGCCCTAGATCCAACGGCTCGGCGCGCCGTTCGGAGGTATATAACCCCCAGCCGCCGACCCCCCCTTAACCCTAAACCACAATCACCCCCTCACCCCTCCCGCGTGTCCACCGCGGCGGCGCCGCGTCCCGCGCGCGGCCGCCCCGCGTGGTCCGCGTCCTCCCCGCGTCCGTGGCGCGCCCGTACCGCGGCGGCGCGGTGTCCCGACCGTGGCAGCGCCGCGTCTTGCACGCGGTTGCCCCGCGTCGGCGGCGCGTCGGTTCCGTGTGGTGAGGTGAGGTGGCCGCCGGTCGGCGTGCCCCTCCCTCTCCAGCTGCTCCGGCGAGGAGGTCCGAGGCGAGGAGGCCGCGTTTCTGCGCGCCCCTCCCTCTTCCTCTTCTGCACCGGCGGCGCAAGCCCTTCGTGAGGGCCGAGGCGAGGCGGCCGCCACGGCGTGCCCCTCCCTTTGCTCCGCTCCGGCGAGCGACGCCCCTCCCCCCCCCCGCCCTCCTTGCCGGCGGTGCGTCCACCCGAGGGTGGGCGCACCACCGTCAAGAGGGGCGGCGGTGGAGCCTTTTCGCTCCTTTGTTACTTGGTCCGTAGTGGAAAACAGCGGCGCCCCCACCTTGCTCCTTGCCGATGTGTGCATCCACCCGAGGGTGGGTGCACCGTCGTCAAGTGGCCGAGGTGTGGGGCGAAACTTTCCCGGCGATGGCCGGAGTGGACCCCTCTTTTTTTTTCTTTTTTTTATTTGCCTTTTCTTTGGGGATCTTTTGGGGTTATAGATCTAGGGTTTTGCTTTGCCCCGAAGGGTGTCTTCTTCTTCTAGATGTCTCCACAATGGATGCCCATCTAGATCGGGAGGAACGGCGCGGCCATAGGGCAGGCGCACTTTGGATCTATATCCTTTTACAAATGCACTGATAAATCTAGCAACTAAAACTCGCTCTGATACCAATGTTAAAACTTGCCTTTACAACGGATCTAGTCTAGATCTAACAGTAGCACTATACATCACCTTTTGTAGAACGAGAACAGAGAGAGATGGAGAGAGAAAGAACCGATATGAACTCTACCTGCTCCCTGGCTCGACAAACATGAGCCAGAGGGAATGCCCGAACTGGTGCCGGAGCTAGAACCTCCGTCGTTGGCCATGGGTGGTAAGGGGGAGTGTGGCGAGCGTGCGGTTAGGGTGGCGTCGGTGGAGCTTCCCGTCGGCGCAACGCTAGCCTAGATCGGATTGGCTTGTAGGTGGGGCGGCTAGGGCACGGCTAACCTCGTAGGTCGTGCTGCCGGCTCCCCACCACTTTATATAGCGCTGGCGACAGGGCCCACCAACCTAGATAAGGTTGGGCACCCCCGATCAGGACGCAGTTAGGGGCGTGCTGGGCCGTTGGGCCCAGTCACGTTGAGATCTATCCAACAATAATTGATAAATCAAGCGGGATTACTAGTAGTGTATATGTAAATACTTAATGAACGGCGGGTGATACTTACACAAAAGATACTAGTAGTTCTGATACTTACACAAAAGGCCATCTAATTAAGCTACATGGACGGATGGATCGAGCTATCACAAAAGAACCAAACCTACTTAATTAGGCCGACATAGCCTACATGGATCGAGCTCCAACTTTTCCATGCATGTTGATATGTCAGATGCAGAACCGGGGCCTTCAAGCGTTGACGGGGGGCTTCTTCTTCGCGAGGAAGACGTCGGTGAGGACGGTCTTGGACTGCAGCGACGCCTTCAGAATCTCCAAACCCTGCAAAATATTCATGCCACCCGACGAGTTCATGTTCATGTTATTAGTCCCGGGACTAATGTAAGCATTAGTCCCGGTTCTAACGGCTAGAACGCCAGCAATCTTTAGTCCCGGATTAAATGAGACCTTTAGTCCCGGTTCGTATCACCAACCGTGACTAAAAGGGGTGACCTTTAGTCCCTGTTCGTATTACCAACCCGGACTAATTTTTTTTAGTATTTGTTTATGTCATATTTGAATTCCTCGCATTTTTCTGATAATAATGGATATATTATTTATTGAATTTTGATTTACAGATTTGAAGATATTGTTTATGTTATATTAAATGAATAAATGCCAAAAATGAATAAAATATTAATTTAATTAGTTTTTACTTTCATTAGAATAAAATGTTATTATTACTTATTTATTGTTGTTTACTAAAAATAGTTGTTCTTAATTTTAAAAAATAAAAACGTGTCACATATCGATATGAGTTAATAGGATGAATATACTAGTCTTGACAACAAGATATAAGGATCCTTCGCGCGGGGTGGAAGAGATGTAATGGAGAAGTTAAGCATGCTGGGGGTGGAGTAGTGCTAGGAAGGGTGACCGGCCGGCAAGTTTGACCGTAAGTACGATTTAAACTAAGATTAAATATAATTAGTATTAAAAATAAGAGATATGGAGATTAACAAGTCAAACAATTCAAAGGTTTAAGAAAAATTTGAAAAAAATCAAAAAATGGAAAAAAAATAAAGAAAAACTTTTAGTTCCGGTTCGTATTACAAACCGGAACTAAAGGTCCCACACACTCAACGCTGTCCCGTGAGTGCCTTTAGTCCTGATTTTTTTGTCTCGGTTGGAAAACCAAGACTAAAGTCCTTTATAAACCGGGACATATGCCACGTTTTCCACTAGTGCACCGACGTGGGACTACACCCAACATTCCACGTGGATAGAGTAAAAAAACCATTCTGCTACTTCAACCTGGAGTAATAACTGATAAATCAAGCGGGATTAATAGTGTATGTAAATCCGTAATGAACGGCAGGTGATATATACTACTCCCTCCGATCCATATTACTTGTCGCAGAAATGGATGTATCTAACACTAAAACATGTCTAGATACATCCATTTTCACGACAAGTAATATGAATCGGAGGGAGTAGAAGTTACCAAAAGATAGTTCTGATACTTACACAAAAGGCCATCTAATTAAGCTACATGGACACGGATGGATCGAGCTACCACAAAAGAACCAAACCTACTTAATTAGGCCGACATAGCCTACATGGATCGAGCTCCAACTTTTCCATGCATGTTGATATGTCAGACGCAGAACCGGGCCTTCAGGCGTTGACGGGGGGCTTCTTCTTCGCGAGGAAGACGTCGGTGAGGACGGTCTTGGACTGCAGCGACGCCTTCAGAATCTCCAAACCCTGCAAAATATTCAAGCCACCCGACGAGTTCATGTTCATGCATGCATGTAAAATGAAATAGGAAAGTGATGATGATGGATCACCTCCTTGTAGCCTAGCTTCACGGTCTTCTCCTGTAGCGCTGCGAGGTCCTTGACAGCGAAGGTGTTGAGCAGGGTGATGCTTGAGATGGAGGACATGGGCGTGACGGCGAGGTCGTCCATCACCAAGTACGTCACGATGCCCTGCACGAACCCCTTTCCGCTGACGACGGCCGTCGCCTGCGCCGCCACCTGGTCTCCCGACTCCGCCGACGACACGAGCGTCAGCCGCGTGGTCATCTGGCCGCCGCAGGACGGACAGCCGGTGGCGTAAGTGTCCGTGATGTAGCCACGGCAACTGGCGCAAGTACTAAGGGCGCCGAACCCGCCCGGGCTGCACCCCTTGTTGCACCTGTAGAACATCTTCGGCTCCGGCGCCTCCGGGGATGGCAAGCCGAGGAGGGAGCTTTTGTTGCTGACGGCAGGTGAGAGGACGGTGGGGTGGAGGAGCGCGTCCTTGGCGGCGCCGGGCTGGACGTAGGTGCCGTCGAGCTTCTCGACGCTGCCGTAGAGGCTGCCGACGCATCCGACCATGGCTTCCTTCCCGAGCAGCTTGACGGCGGTGCCAATCGGGAGGCCGAGGAGTGAGAAGAAGAAGTCCACCACGTCCTTGCTCGCCTCCCCGAACAGCACCCGCTCCGCCTGGGTGTCCACCAGCAGCTTCATGCTCAGAGCGGTGCTCGTGGTTGTGGTGGTGGTCGCCATTCAGCGGTGTCTAGAAGTACAGTAGATTGTTGTGGTGGACTGGTGGGTAGAGGAGGAATATGCATGCTAGACTCCCGTGGGTGGTGGCGCTGCACATTGGGGGTATTTAACGGAGCGACTTCGGCCATTCACATCCTCACACACAGACACACAGTGACACAGGTGCTGAGAGAGAGATGGTGACTGGTGAGGTTACTGGAGATTCATTATTCATGCATGGGCAGACACGTGCAAGGGGAAAATAGATTTGTGATGGAAACCGTCCATGGAATCCTGGCCCGGTGCTACAGCTCAGTGACCACCGAAAGCGAACTTGGCTCCACGCGAGGGGATCCTATAGCAGGAGCCTACGATCAGCCCCATCTCGTTTTTCTGTCGTGCTCTTTTCTCCTCTATAGGACCGCGTTGACACTGATCTGATGTAAATGCTAGACAATCCACTGTTCAATTTCTTCTACTACCTCCGTCTAAATTAATTGATCCAGATTTATCTAGATTTAAATGTATCTAGTATTCCTACAATCTTCGAAATAGTCTTTCGCTCCGCTTTATAAATAAAGCACATAGATGAGACCGCTGCTGGGTCAGACAGCACATCGCCCAAAGAAAGATCAGAACACTGCTGGGGCCGAACAACACAAGCAAAAGCCCAAAAAAATACAAAAGAAAGAAAAAAGAAAGAAAAGCACGACGACACCGGGTTGACCACCGACAAAGACTCGCGACCACTGCGCCCACCGAAAAGGTCCCATCACAATCCTATGCCTCTGAATTGTTGTGTACCAAGCAACACCTTCAACAAGGGGCGACGATGACGACGCTGTTGCCCGGACAACTCCTAGGATTTCTCCCGGTACACGCAGGGGAGTGAGAGGAGGGTACATCTGGCGCCCTTCAAGAAGGAAGGCGGCACCCATGGATGTCGCCACGCCGGCGCCAGCCTAGCCAGCAAGGATTTCTCCTGACCCCCCAAAGACCCAAACCCCAGCCAATCCTGGCACTCCACCCACCTGCCGTCCACCAACGTGCGCCAAAACGGTCCCGCCATCTCCATCAGCGTCTCGCCATGGCAAACACCACGAGGTTGGCTGGCGCGAGGTACCCATCGAAGACAAGGGACAGTGGCGCCGTTGCCGCGTGGGAGGGATCGACCTCCACCGCCAGAGCGGTAGCGGACCGGACACAGCAGCAAGGGCATACCAGGCCAACAAAGCCCGGCCGAGCCCATATCGGGCCCGTGAAGCCCCCGCTGCCGTGCTGCAGCAGACGCATTGGCATCGTCGCTCCCCCTATCCCGAAGTGTTCCCCACACCAACCATGGTAGCGACCTGAGAGCGAGCTAACCGCCCAAACCCCTGGGGTTTGGAGCCTAGCCAAGCTCGTCTCTGCCACCACCGCCGCCAAACAACAGCGCCCACGCCTCGCCGCCATCCAGGACATCGCCGAAACGCCGCCTGTCGAAGAACACCGCCACCAGAAGATCATGAAACCAACACAACACGCCCCCGGAGCCGTCTCCGCCGAAGGAACGCCCTTGCAGACCACCTCCCGAGGCCGCCGCCCCGCCATCCACGGACTCGTACCCACTTACCCAGGTGCATTGCGTGACCTGTGAGGCGGAGGGGAATGACTGGTTGGCATAGGATGGCGGTAACAGCACGGCCGCTCGGAGGGGACCGACCTCCCCCGCTAGTGGCGGTTGCCGTCCGGACGCAGCAGCAGGGGCCCCTGTGGCCCGGCCGGGCCCAAAAAGGGCCCGTAAAGCCATCGTCGCCACACTACTGCAGAGCCACCATAGCTGTTGCCGCCCTCCTACACGCCCCACCTCACCTCCCCACCTCCAGAGAGAGATCGAACCATGTGAAGCCCGCCGCAACCCAGATCGGGCCCAAGTGGGCCTAGATCTAGGCCCACCGGAACTGCACGAGGGTGCAAGCTTGCTGATCGCCTCCCCGCTGGCCGCTGCCGGCATCGCCGCGCCGCCACCATGCGTTAGGGCACCAAGCAAGCCCTCAAGCCTCTCCCCACGCCGCCGCCGCTGAGAGGCAGCAGCCTCCCCCGCGACACAGCACCGCCATGAGCAGGACCAGACGCACCGATCCCCGTCTGCCGTCCCCGATAGCGTCCCACCGCGCGCTGCCGCCAGGACTGCGCGACGTGCACGCAGTCGCCGCTCCAAATGGCCGTGGCCCGCCCAGCCCATCGCGAGCCCAGATCGAGCCCGCAGGGCGCCGCGCTGTGCAGCTTCACCATCGTCGTGCCAGCAGCAGCCCCGGCCTAGCTGAGGCGAGCACCGGCCGTCGTCGCCGCCCACCACCACCTCCTGGTCTTGCGCTGCTGGAGACCATGGATCGGGCGCCCCCGCTGAAGCCTCCCAGAGAGTCGCGAGCTTGGAGCCCTGCCGCCTCCGCACCCAGCGGGCTTTGCCCAACGACGTCTCCGGCGACAGCGAGGGGGGGAGGAGGCGGGGGAGGGCCTGTGCGCGGTGGCGGGCGACGCTCCAGTGCGGCTCAGCGCAGCCGCACGGGAGCAAGGAGCGGTGACTGGGGGACCTTTTCAAAACACCCTAATTCCACCGTACTCCTATAATGCTAGATGCATCTGAGTCAATTAATTTAGATAGAAACCCCAGATGATGCTAGATATATCTAAATCTATATAAATTTGATCAATTAATTTAGATCATAGAGTATTTAAAACATGTTTCACCTCACTTTATAAATAAAACAAACAAGTACATACAAGAGCTGAGATAAGAACGAAAACAAAAGCAAAGACAACAGCTAGGGCAAGCAAGTCCAAAGCCGAAATAGGAAAGAAAGAGAGAAACAAGGTGATACAAGTCCCATGGGAGTAAGACTCACACTAGTGGAAACGAGGTCTTTTGTTGATCCCGAAAAGGGGCTTTAACACCGGTTCTTCTACGAACCGGTGTTAAAGGGGGGGGGGGGGCGTACCAGCGTGGCCCCTGCGGCATTAAAGGAGCCCCCCCTTTAACACCGGTTCGTGCCACGAACCGGTGTTAAAGGTCCCAGCACCAGTGGCCCGCGCACCCCCCCTTTAACACCGGTTCGTGGCATGAACCGGTGTTAAAGGGGGCTATATAAGACACCACCCCGGCCCACACACACCCCACTCTTCCATTCTTTCACATTTTGGAGCCTAGCAAGAGGGTGTGAAGAGTGCTAGTTTGTGTTTTTTTCATATGCACTAGAGGTGTTCGGTGAAATGCCCGAGAGCTCAAAATAAGCTTTCTTGTTGCTCTTTCCATCTCGGTCGAGGTCGGCAACTATAGTTTCATGTGTCATTGATGTACTATATATATAAATGGTCATCTCCCTATTATTTTTTGATATATACTACATATTAATGCAGATGAATCGGCAATGGATGTACGGTGACCGCCGCACTTCCGAGTACATTACGGGCCTCCAAAATTTCATCGTTGTGGCTAATGCAAACCGTGGTCACAATGGTTTTATGTGTTGTCCGTGTGTTCACTGTCAGAACAAGAAAGACTACTCAAATACCAGAACCATTCACACCCACCTGCTTCGATCCGGTTTCATGCCCAGCTATAATTGTTGGACTAAGCACGGAGAAAAAGGGGTTGTGATGGAAGACAACGAAGAAGAAGAGGATGATGAAAACTATCATAATATGTATCCTGAATATGATGATAATGCAACGGAGGTAGATAATGAAGATCAAGAGGGAGCAGATGGGCCCGCTGATGACGATCTTGGTCGGGCCATTACTGATGCAAAGGAAGAATGTGAAACTGAAAAGGAGAAGGAGAAGCTGGAGCAAATGTTAAAGGATCACAAAACATTGTTGTATCCAACTTGCGAAGATGGCCACAAAAAGCTAGGTGCCACACTGGATTTGCTGCAATGGAAGACAGAGAATGGTGTGACTGACAGCGCATTTTCAAAGTTGTTGGTAAAAATGAAGAATCTTCTTCCAAGAAATAATGAGTTGCCTGACAGTACATACCAAGCAAAGAAGGTTGTCTGCCCTCTAGGATTAGACGTGCAGAAGATACATGCCTTCATTAATGACTACATCCTCTACCGCGGTGAGAAGTACGAGAATTTAGATGCATGCCCGGTATGCACTGCACTGCGGTATAAGATCAGACGAGACGATCCTGACGATGTTGAGGACGAGGCCCCTAGGAAGAAGGTTCCCGCCAAGGTTATGTGGTATGCTCCTATAATACCACGGTTAAAACGTCTCTTCAGAAATAAAGAGCATGCCAAGTTATTGCGATGGCACATCGAAGACCGTAAGAAAGACGCGATGTTGAGACACCCCACTGATGGGTCACAGTGGAGAAAATTCGAGCGAGAGTACCCGGACTTCGCACGTGATGCAAGGAACTTAAGGTTTGGTCTAAGTACAGACGACATGAATCCTTTTGGTGAGCAGAGCTGCAGTCACATCACCTGGCCTGTGACCCTATGTATCTATAATCTTCCTCCTTGGTTGTGTATGAAGAGGAAGTTCATTATGATGCCAGTGCTCATCCAAGGCCCGAGGCAACCCGGCAACGACATTGATGTGTACCTAAGGCCATTAGTTGAAGAACTTTTACAGCTGTGGGCCAAACCAGGTGTATGTATGTGGGATGAGCACAAAGGAGAGCCATTTGACCTACGAGCATTGCTTTTCGTAACCATCAATGATTGGCCTGCTCTTAGTAACATTTCAGGGCAGACAAACAAGGGATACAATGCATGCACACACTGTTTAGATGATACTGAAAGTGTATATTTGGATAAATGTAAGAAGGTTATGTACCTAGGGTATCGCTGATTTCTTCCGAACCTGCATCCAGTAAGAAAGAAAGGCAAGCATTTCAAACGTCTGGCAGAACCCCGGAGGAAGCCTGTCCTCCGTACCGGTGAGGAGGTATTTGGTATGGTCAAGGACCTAGAAGTAATCTTTGGAAAAGGTCCTGGCAGTCTATCTGTTCCGAATGACGATGCCGGACACGCGCCCATGTGGAAGAAGCAATCTATATTTTGGGACCTACCCTATTGGAAAGTCTTAGAGATCCGCTCTTCAATCGACGTGATGCACGTGACGAAGAATGTTTGCGTGAACCTGCTAGGCTTTTTAGGAGTGTACTAGGAAATATGCACGTGCGTTGCATCGGGAGAAAAAGGCTGCACTGCAAAAGGCATGGATTTTTATTGAATATATTCTAGACTTCTCGAAATCAGTTTTTGTTAACAGACCAAAGAAAATTTCTCAGATAAATTCACCTAGGGTTTCTGGTAGAACAGAAGATAGAAATTGCTCCATTTGGCAGAAAGTTCGTCGAGCACCTAGAGAGAAAAAATAGTACTGCTACCGGATTTCTTCTACAGAGGTCATACTTGTCGCGGTCGTTTTCATTCTACTCCAGGTGTAGGAAACTTTCACCTATCACCATATTCGGAGGTTCACAACCTATGCGTTATGAAGAGAAGCGAAATGATGAAGTCATGAAGAGACTCATCCAAGTACCATTATAATATCTACACAATGTGAGCATGAAGGCATTACGAATGTGCTCTTTTACCTGCTTCCATTCATACCGATGGTATAATAAACACATTATATCAGATTAATCAATACTTGCAAAAAAATATAAAATTAATATGTCAGTCTGCAACAAATTTCGTGAAATTTGGCATTAACAAAGTTGTCAAAAATTTGGCGGTCCAGCGTTTCAGTACTATGTCAGGCTTAAATTTGTCTTTGCAATCTTGTTTATCGTGACCTAGCTCTAAACATTTGAAACGGCAGCGCGCCTGACAGATATTTGTCCAACCCCCAGGAAAAAAAGACAGATATTGGTGCCACGTCCTACACCAAAGACGGAGCAACTACATTTAGAGGAAGGCCATAGAAATACAAAAGACCCGTGATTTCCTCATCCACATGATTTGTCTGCCTAAAGTCAATGCAAGCTCAAGAATGTCTTTATGAAAGGGCAGATTGTCTGCTGAACAAAAATCCCAAAAACCTATGACATGCAAATCTTGGCATAAATCTTGGGTCCGTCAACATATTTTTATTTTGAAATTTGAAAGTCTACCTGCTTAATAATGAACTTATCTTTATCTGAATGATGAACTGAAGAAACCTATGAATCAGATGATAATCCGTGAACATTTATGGAACCGAAGTGGATGTCTGAAATTGTCTACTGCTTGAACTTAACCGGCTCCTCTTGATATGATCGAAAGCCAGAACTATGAGTAGGCGAAGAAAAATCTTGCTGCACTAATCCAACATCAGATTTAAAAAAACTCCAGGTTAGTACAAATTGCAACAGGGTTCTGCTAAACAAAGTTGTAAGAAATTTGGCGGCGCAGCGTTCTAGTACCATATAAATGCACCATTATTCAGTAAAAAATAGAAATTTGGCGTCGTCGGCCGCTCCTTGATGCAGGGCTTAGTACAAAGCTAACTGGATAACAAAACATGACCCCATAGCTTGTACTAACCGAAAAATCATACTAATAGACACGTTACCTAGTGATACATAGGGCCACAGATTAGAATGCAATGCTTTGATTCGTTCAATAGAAGATGTACATTGGGATAATTCTGGCAAGTGGCAAAGCATTTCCTCAAACACCTAATGCGCAAGCGGAGGATAGGCCAGAGACAGACTCCCTGTCGGTATGTTTGGAGTGGGATTGAAGCTCAAACAGCAGGTTGCCTCCGCTACCATAGGTCGTGTGCGTGGCCTGGGGCAGAAGGAAAAGCTATCCCCAGCATCAGCCATAGAGGGATCCGGAGGGGGCGTAGACGTGGCCAGGGCGTGGTCGGCGAAGGTCCTTGCCCTGTTCTTGCCTATGATGCAGCGCCTGCCTCCTCTGTACTTCCTCGGGCGTGGCGCTCGCCGCTTATGTCCCTCTCTCTCCAAGGTGCGATTCCTGCCTCCTCTACCCCTTCCACTCCCAGGTGACGCATGCCCCCGACCATCTTGCAACTCGGATTTTACCGTCGATGGGCAGCGACCAACAGAAAGGAAGAAAAGGGAGGGGGAGGTGTCGGTAGGGATTGACAGAGAAAGGAAAATAATCAAACCGGTACCTGACTTAAAGGAGACAGTGGTGGTAATATATGATTTAGTGGGAGGGTAAAGCCGTCCAAAAAAGTGTAGGTACTACAAGAAACACTCCTTCCTTTATTATTAGGTATAGATGGAAAGACAAAAGATACACCGGAAGCACGACAGGACCAGCAACGTCTGAAGGCCCCTGAAGATCCTATGCATCCTGAGAACGAGAAGGGTAAACGATGCCACTTAACTCCTGACAGCTACGCTCTTACCAAAGCAGAGAAGGAAATCTTTTTTGAATGTCTGAGCAGTATCAAGGTCCCGTCTGGCTTCTCGTCGAATATAAAGGGAATAATAAATATGGCAGAGAAAAAATTCCAAAACCTGAAGTCTCATGACTGCCACGTGATTATGACACAATTGCTTCCGATTGCATTGAGGGGGCTTCTACCTGAAAATGTTCGAGTACCCATTGTGAAGCTATGTGCATTCCTCAATGCAATATCTCAGAAGGTAATCGATCCAGAAAGCCTACCAGGGTTACAAACAGATATGGCCCAATGTCTTGTCAGCTTTGAGTTGGTGTTCCCACCATCCTTCTTCAATATTATGACGCATCTCCTGGTTCACCTAGTAGAAGAGATTGCCATTCTCGGTCATGTATTTCTACACAATATGTTCCCCTTTGAGAGGTACATGGGAGTCTTAAAGAAATACGTTCATAACCGTGCTAGGCCAGAATGAAGCATCTCCAAGGGCTATGTAACAGAGGAGGTCATTGAGTTCTGTGTTGATTTTATTCCTGACCTTAAGGCGATTGGTGTTCCAGAATCACGACATGAGGGGAGACTGTGTGGAAAAGGCACCCTAGGATGTAAAGCAATGATATGTAGGGACGGACATTCTCTCAATCAAGCACACTACACGGTTTTACAAAGATCTATCTTGGTTGCCCCGTATATCAATGAACACAAGAATTTAATATGCCTCAAACACCCGGGACAGTCTGATGAATGGATTATAAGTGAACACATGGCGAGTTTTGGCGGCTGGCTGCAAAGACTTCTCACGAATAATACCACTGTTGGGGATCAGCTGTACTTGTTGGCCAGGACACCGTCTTCGACTGTATGTAGTTTCCAAGGATACGAGATAAATGGGAATACATTTTACACGATAGGCCAAGATAAAAAGAGCACCAACCAAAACAGTGGTGTCCGCTTCGATGCAGCAGAAGACAATGGGCAAAAGACCACGTATTATGGGTTCATAGAGGAGATATGGGAACTTGACTATGGACCTAATTTTAAGGTCCCCTTGTTTCGATGCAAATGGGTCAAGCTAACAGGAGGAGGGGTTGAGGTAGACAAGAAGTACGGAATGACAACGGTGGATCTTAACAATCTTATGAAGAACTTAGACGAACCATTCGTCCTAGCCAATGATGTGGCTCAGGTTTTCTATGTGAAGGACATGTCCTCCAGACCCAAAAAAAGAAAAAATATGCAAACGAATACATCATATGATGAGCCAAAGCGTCACATAGTTCTTTCAGGGAAAAGAAACATCATGGGAATCGAGGACAAGACAGACATCTCAGAAGATTATAATAAGTTTGATGAAATTCCGCCCTTCACAGTGAAAACTGACCCAAGCATTCCGTTAAGTAAAGAAGATGATCCATGGTTACGTCTGAAGCGATCATAAGGAAGGGCATATGCCAAGAAGTTTATGCTCATATTATGTAACTCTAGTTCATGTTTTTAATATTAATACATGTCTTGAGTGTTAGTCATGTTTTGTGGATGGACCGGGACTATGAGAAGAAGTTGAACCGATTCGTACTTACCATTAAGATCTGATCTCCAAACGCGCGCGGTCACATATTAGGGAGTGCCTCTATGACCAGTTTCTTGGAGATGCCGGAGGACTAGGCTCCGTCGGCATCTCCCTGAAACTGGCCGTAGTGGTGTCCCTGCTCTTGAAAACTATCTTGCAGCTTTGTAACTTCTCTAACTAGATCAATACACCAGGGAGCTAACTAATTTCACATATTAGGGAGTGCCTCTATGACCAGTTTCTCGGAGATGCCGGAGGACTGGGCTCCGTCGGCATCTCCCTGAAACTGGCCGTAGTGGTGTCCCTGCCTCAAACTGGCTGGAGGACTGGACTCACAAGGATGCCTATTTATAGTACAAGCAGCTCGACATAGTGTTGACACTTACAAAATAATGTCGACACTCACCCCTATTATTAGTGCTGACTCGTGTTTTGTGCCGGATGGTGTCTACAACCGGGACTAAAGGTTCATCTTTAGTCCCGGTTGGTGACACCATCCGGGACAAGGTACACGCCGCACGACATAATGTCGACATGCACTCACCCCTATTATTAGTGCTGACTCGTGTTTTGTCCCGGTTGGTGCCTCCAACCGGGACTAAAGGTTCATCTTTAGTCCCGGTTGGTGTCTCCAACCGGGACTAAAGGTTCATCCCGCCATTTTTTCCCGCCATTTTTCTTCCCGCCATTTTTCTTCCCGCCAGTTCTTCCCTCCTGTTCTTCCCGCTAGTTCACTATATATATATGTAGGGGGTTGGCCTCCATTGTCATTGCACATCTCTAGACTCATATCTGCAACCTCATCACTCTTTCACATGGCTTCCACCGTAGCACTAACCCCCAGGGAGGCGGAGGCGCTTTGCGCCTCAAACTACCCCTGCCCGCCGGGCTACTGTGTCCCCGTCGGCTGGATGCTGAGCGTCGGAGGAGTGCCGGTTCCTCCTGTCCCTCTAGGTGTGGCGCGCCGGATGGCCATCACGAACCACTACTACTTCGAGCTCACGCCGGAGCAACGGAGGAATCCCAGATGGCATCCCGACTATTTCCCTACTTGGGAAGCCTTCTTCGTGGATCGGTATGAGAGGGCGCTCGCCAGGCACGAGGAGGACGGCCCACCTCCTCCTAACTTCAACGAGGCCGGCCGTCGGCTATGGTGGCGCGGTCGGACTCTCTAGAGCGTCATGGCCTATGACACTGCCGCCGACTCTAACCCCCGTCTGCGCTACCCTCAAGTCCAGCCCACGCGCTACCCTCAAGTCCAGCCCACGCGTACTCTCCAGAGGTTCAATTACGGCGACCCCGACGACGACAGCGATGACGGCGACGGCGAGTACGACGACTACAGTGGCGAGTATTACAGGTGTAGGCAGGAGCATGACTGAATCACTCCAACATTCCGAAACAAGTTCGGCCGATTGTTACTTAATCTGGCCATGTATCTTAATTTTCAGTTCTTTTATGTATCTTAATTTTCAGTTCCAGTTCGGCCGATTGTTACTTAATCTGGCCATGTATCTTAATTTTCAGTTCTTTTATGTATCTTAATTTTCAGTTCCAGTTCGGCTTTATGTAACTGTCTCAAAATGACCTATCTCATTCGAGGTTTCTTGGCTTTCGGGTCAAATGACCAATGTTATGGCTAGAATCAAGGCATAGTTTGCAAGAGGAGTTTTCCTTTTTATCGCACCAAAAAGGCATTTTCCATTTTCCGAGCATAAAAAACGGACGGTTTTGTGAAGCAACCACCAAATGGCTAATTCAAAAAACCACCAACACATTTTTAGGTTCACAATATGCTATTTTATCAAAAAACAATGCAAGTTGAGCGAGGCTTGGTGAGATTCAAGTGTATACAAAAGATGCGACATTTAAATATCCAATCAATTCAAAAATGTTAATACAAAAGATGCGGCATTAAAATATGATTTGATCTAATAAAAATCATTTTTTAGATGCTTAATATTTCTTATGTTCAAAGTTTTAGGATTTAACAATTTATTTTTGTTTGAATTGAATAATCAAAATTTATATGTAAGTGTTTTAATTATTTTAAAAAATTTCATGTGAAGTAAATATAAAATGATTTACATGAATGGATAGATATTATTTTTCTGAAAATTATGATATATTATTCATATTTTTCTGAGTTGAAATGAAAAAGATATGAATTTTCTAAATTCATATAATATTTTTTGAATTAAAAAAGCCCCTTTAATGCATGAAATAAATGCCCCCCTTTAACACCGGTTCCAGACAGGAACCGGTGTTAAAGGGTGGGGGCATTTATTTCGTTTCCCGCGCGCACCCCCCCCCCTTTAACACCGGTCCCCCCCTTTAACACCGGTTCCTGCCACGAACCGGTGTTAAAGGGGGGGGTATTAAATTCACCTTCTTCCCCTTCCTTTCTTCCCCCACCTCTGTCCGCCGCCGTTGTCACCCACCTCTGTCCGCCGCCGGTTCCTGCCACGAATCTGAGCAGAGAGAAGCGCCGTTGTCACCCACCTCTGTCCGCCGCCGTTGGAACCGCCTCATCGCGAAGATCATCTCCACCGAAGGAATCGACCCCGCGTGCTTCGAATCCTCGCCATCGACCTCTTCTCTTCCGACGCCGTCCGCCACTCTCCGACGACGAATCCGACGCTTCTCGACCGCACCTCGCCTCGCCGACCCCTCCGTTGCATCCGTGGTGAGCCTGCGGTCCTCACAGAACTCCTCTCTCGCCTCCTCTCGCTCTCTGTCGCTGGCGCCACGAGCATCTGCAAGCCCCGCCGCCGCGCGCCGCCATGTGTCGTGCTCCGACGACCATTCAAGGGAGGCGCCGCCACTATCTGGCTCCCCGCGACGCCCTCTCTCTATCTCGCACCTCCGCGCATCCAGGCGAGCACGGGATCATTGGATCCTTGCTCGATCTGAGGGTGAGCTCCATTGCTGATGTCATGCTGACATCAGCATGAGGCAATAACTCATTTTCTTTTATTAATTATTTTGTAAATAATTTCAGTAAATATTAAATATGATAGTGGGCCATGCATGTCAGGGTTTTAATCAATTCTGTAAATATTTTCTGAAAATAATAAAAGTCTAACATGTGGGCCCAAGTTTGGAAATTAATTTAAATATTCCAAAAATGTTTAAAATGAATTAAAATTTGGGAAATTCATAACTAATTCATTTTAAATCAGAAAAATACAAATAATATACCAAAATGTTCAGAAAAATGAAATCTATCTAACTAAGCTATAATTATGCATTGTTAATCAACTTTGATATCAAGTTTAATTAGAAGAAGCAATTGAACCCCATAGGTGATTCTGATGATTCCCCTGTTTTAGGGTTTGGATCCTCGGAACCCCCTCTAAAGTGATCAAGCATGTTTTAGGATTCAATTCAACACCGTTTAACTTTTCATATCATCCATATTGTATGAGCATTGCACATGCCATGTGTTGAGAGTTGTTTTCTCTTTTCCGGTGATTGGTTCTCGCGAATAGGAACCGAACCCGAAGCTGAAGTCAACGCCACCGAAGAGCAGAACCAGTCCAACAACGGACAAGGCAAGAGAAGCCCCACTCATACATATGAATCCTATGAGTATAAAGTATTTTATTCTCGTCATATGCATTCGGTTCAAACAGTCTTTTATTAGTAGACCCAGTAATCCTATCTGATGCATGTTATCCTTTGTGAACCGTGTTACCCGATCCACCGCTCCTAGCATAACTAGGGTTTTAATTTCATTTGTATATTTATTTGTGTATTTTGGTATGAATAATATGTATATTTGTGTATGAATCCAAGTCCACTTGAATGTTTACACTCTTACTCTAGATAATATTATTGTTTTAGAAACTATGGATCCACTTAGTAGAAACCTTGAAGAAGAAGAAATAATGGAGAACATTATTGATGAGGACACCTCACAATATCTGAACTTGGAGGGACATGATGACGACAGCTCAAGTACTAGTCATGGAGAAGATGAAGACTTCGGTGAACGCAATTTAATGGTTACAAAGTCCGGCGAGGTATATGCATTAATTAAGCCTCTGCTGACTTCCACCAACAATCTTCTTCTACATGTATTAATTAACGCTTCTTTCTTCTTTTAGCCCTCTGGATCGACCAGCGCGCAACCATCTTCTTCTACGAAAAAGAGCAAGCGAGGCGCGAGCCAGCGGTTGAAAGATCATGCAAAGTTCACGATCGAAGCAGTCCGTGTTGATGGCAGGCCGATGGAGCCCAAGAAGGCCGCAGACAAATTTGTACGTCAGGCTGGAGTTCTTGTTAGGGACCAAATCCCAATCACAATTGAAAATTGGAATAAGCCAAAGAAGGGCGACGGTACCTTTGTCGATGACAGATCCAAAGAAACGCTTTGGAATTCGTTGTTGGTAAATTTCACCCTTCCGCCAGAGGAGGATGAAAACAACCCGGTTATAAAGGAAAAGGTCAAAGAGTGGACTCTAAAGAAGATGGCTGACGCTTTCCGCAACTAGAAGACAAAATTGAACGAATTTGTCAAATCTGGCGAGACTCCAAATTTCGAAGACGCATATTATGCGAAGATAAGACCTCACTGGCCCGAATTTGAGACATATAAAAAAAGTGCTATAGCTAAAAAGAGGTCAGAAACCAATACTCTTAATGCCCTGAAGAAGGAATATCACCAGAGGACGGGGTCAGGTGGCTACATATCTCAGAGGCCTAAGTGGGAGGAAGCTGAGAAGGCCCTGCGCGAGAGAGGGATCACACCCCAGACAGATGGGTGGGACCTACGTGCAAAGACTTGGTTCTACGGAATCGGGGCAAGGTTGGACCCAGAAACAGGATTGTGTATCTTCCCAACCATCCTTGCCAAACCCGTCACTGAACTCATCACGGCATACGAGGAAACATCCGCCAGGACCTTCCATCCCGACAGAGAGAATGACCAGCTCACACGCGCCATCGGTAAAAAAGAACACCCTGGACATGCACGAGGCACAGGGGGTATGACATGGAAGGATGGGTTTGCCGACTGGAGCGACTCTTACAGATGGCGTGGCAGAAAAGAAAAAGAGCGTACAGAGCGGATGACACAGATAAAACATGCACTTGCGGCGCTGCAGGCGCAAGTGAATGCACAACAGAGCCATCAAGCTACCGGCCCATCTCAGCGGCACGAAGAGCCTGCATTGGAAGCTGCCCGCGGCCCAGACTCTGCGCGGAAAAGCAGTGTGGCTTCCACGGAGAACGTGCATCCCACGCTTGAAATGACGGGTCCTCGATACTCCGTGGATGAGATCACGGAGAGCAAACACGCTGAGCTGCATGTGAGATTAATGGGCTTATCCATTAAGGTGGCTGTCGGCTATGCCTTACCTCCTGTAGCTGGTGGAACTTACCACTGTCGACCGATTCCAGATGGCTATGCTATTGTCGGGGTGGATGAGGTTGTGAAGGAATATGAGGAAGCACAGCTTGACCATGCTACAGGTGAAGGGGAAACTCAACTCAAATTTGCAGTGAAAACAACCATTCTTTGGAAGAAGGAACACATTGTGCTTCCAAATTGGAGGTCACTGGCACCCCCGCCGTCTCCGCAGCGTCAGCAGTCTGAGCCGCTTCAGCTATCTCCTGCGCAGCAGCCATCTCCGGCGCGACAGCCATCTCCGGCCCGTCAGCCATCTCCTGCGCGGCAGCCATCTCCGGCCCGTCAGCCATCTCCTGCGCGGCAGCCATCTCCGGCCCGTCAGCCATCTCCGGTGCTTCATCCATCTCCTCAGTGTAAGCGGAAGAGCACTGCCACGAGGAGCATCAGTAGCACTGCCACAAAGAAATCCGCAGGAAACCGTACGCCAAAGAGTTCAAAAACTACGTCCCGCAGCCTTCCGCCAAGCCATTGCCGGTTTTACCGTGGAATCGCAGCGACGAGGAGACCAATAGGATCTCGGAAGAACAGGTCAAGAAATTCTTTGCACCTATACGGGCAGAGCCAAAGGAGAAAATAGATCCGGCGGTGGTGGAGAAGTTTTACAATAATCTTTTGAAACCTGAAACCCCACTTGTGCCGGACTACGAGCGCCAGATTTTGAAGGCGGATGCAAGGCGCCGTAGGGAGACTGAAAGTAGCAGTCATGAGGCACCCCAGAAAACAGTTCCCATGCTCGAAGAGCAGGAAAACCAATCATGTGCCCCGCTCCAAATGTTCGACACACGAGACGCTCCTCCCGTAAATGATTACGAGGCAGAGCTACAAAGAAAGGCCAATGAGATGGGGATGACTTACATTGCATACTTGAACGTCATGGGAGACAACTTGCCCAAATGCGATGCCAACCCCATACAGCCATGGAAGTATGGGAAGAATCTAGTCAAGAAAGAGGAGCTCAAGAATCTACCAACAAAGATGCGAAAATTGCACAAGTGGTACCTTCATTTCTGCAAGACGAGAAAGGTAGAATGGATCACGGCGCATATAAGAGATCAGATTTTCTTGTGCGGAGACGACGCAATCGACTTCAACATTCAAGACTTGCATTTTCTATTCAATCAGAAGGAACTCGACAAATGTGCCATCAACCTTTATTGTGTGTAAGTACTATTTCTGTAATTTTTATCTCATCTCATTCACTTCATTAATTGCATGTTGTTGCCTACCAAAACCCACCGGCGAGCAGCGACGAGCAACACGAAGAGCCGGGAGGCTCCCAGAACTGCTGGTGGGCCCTGGTCCCTCGGGCAACGGCCCGCAAAACTCCGGCACACGTCCTGGCTTGGTTCGAGGGCGTGCCACCTGACCTATACCTGGTCAGGAAGGTGAAGGATTGCTCCGATTGATTTCCTGCATGGTAAACAAGTATACGTAAAATTCGAGCCGTGACCGGTTCCCAGGTTTCCCTGTGAATCGGCTCCTAGAGCCGATTATCCCATGGTTCTTCATTAGATTTACTATAACATGGGGTTTTGCTTTATCATTACAAGTTAAATAGATCTACGACAGTTTAACGTTTTCACCACGTAACTGGAACGTTCTACACGTAATTGAGCCTGGTAGATACAAAATATGATAGAAAACTAACCCTAGAGGAGGCCTAACAACCGACGTAAAGTCAATTACCGGAACAACTTCTCTAGAACTAGTAAACCACGTCCTTACGTACTACTGGATCGTTCAACCCGTTTGCAAGGCCTGACTACGTAGATATCAAACTAAACCTTGAAGAACAAGGCACAACCATAACAGATCGAATCAGCTAAATAAAGATCAAGCAAGATGCTACCCTTGCACTTGGGAAAAGGTGCAAAGGTAGCGGGGTAACTAGAGGCAGCATAACTTAAACAATTATAGCGAAGAGCACCGATGCTAGCCTCAACAAATCTATGATAATAGTGTTACTCGCCATCAACAAGGCTTCAGTACGAGTAACACCAAATAACGCATAAGTAAAAATACTGCCTAGATCGCAAGATGCGATCTAGGCAGCATGACACTTACCCGAAAGAAACCCTAGAAACAAGGGGTGGCGATGCGCCGAGATTATGTTTGTTGTGAACGTGATTGTCCTCTTTTTCTTGATAACCCTAGGTACATATTTATAGTCCGGAGACTTTCTATCTTTGGAATAACTCTACAACTCTATATTTACCTAAACTGAAACGGAACCTACTACGATACAAGATACACGGGCAATTTAGCCCAAATTCACGCACAAGGCCGATTCAATAATATGTTGAATATACGTATCTTCCAAGCCCATCTTGATCACGGCCCATCTCCTTCTTTGGCCAAAATATGGCGATAACACATGCCCCCCTGGTTTTGGCAATAATAATTCCAAAACCACTCTGTTTTTTCCTTCTCCTTCTTTTTTTTGTATCGGGTTGCGCGTTGACAGAATGCGTTGCGGAACAGGATCGTCACGCCACCCCCTCATCATGATGCCTTGTCTTCTCCACTTCTCCGCAGTGCATGATTTGACAACTTCGGCAGTACATTCTGGGAAACCGCTATAGCATTGAACCGCTTCATACTATTCCCCTTATTTAAATTCATCTAAGCAGTTTGCAGTCCCCATCTTCCTCCAGCAGCCAAAAAACCCTTCTTCCTCCGCCGAAAAAACCCTCTTTCTCCGCCATGGCCTCCTCTGCTTCATCTGGCCTGTCCTCCCAAGCCTCCAACTCAATGAGCGACCGAGAGCCGACGCCAGAGCACCCGCCGACGGCGGCGTACAACACTCTCGCCCCACAATGGTGGGACGAGAGGGATTGGGATTTCACTGCTTGGTCGGAGGACGACGCGTCCTTGACTGATGGCGAGGAGGACCTGCAGTTCCTTGCCGATGGAGAACTGGAGGCAGACAGCACCGACGACGCCATGTCCTGGGACGGCGTCGACTCCTCCGACAAGGAGGAGGAAGAGGAGGACACCTCCTCCGAGGAGTACCAGCCGGTGAAGTACTTCCGCGCCGGGTCCAGCGAGGACACCGAAGACGACGACGAGGACGAGGAGGCCCCCGCTGGCTTCTTCAGCAGCAGCAGCGAAGACGACGCTGGCAGCAGCGCTGAGGACAGCGAACAAGACGACGGCGACGACAGCGGCGACGACCTCGGCCTCTAGATTAGGAACCAGTAGTAGTAGTAGTAAGCTCCCTTTTGTAATCAATCAGCCTTTTTTAAGCAATCAGCTTTTGAATGAATGAATGAAAATCTGTTTCTCGAAGATTGCTTTTTTCGCCCCAATTTTGCCGATAGCCAAAATAGATCGATACTCCAGAAGCCGATAACGCTGCATCGGCTTTCACCACACTGCACTCATTCCGTCAACCAAATCAAAGCTCAAAGAGCCGATGCACATCGGCTTTCCCAAAAACGTTGACAAGGTCAAAACTTGGTCGCATATTTAGGCAAATCTAAGCGACTGCTTTTCAGTTTCAAACGGTAACCTGCGACTCTCTTCAAAAAGGGCGACCTAGATCTCCAATTACCCACCGACCAGATTGAGCTCACAGCGACAAGAACCCTCAATCCTCAACTGCATAGATCCATCTCCGCCGGCAAACTAGATGGCGGAATCGTCCAAAACCAATCCAGAGGTCTCCGGTCTGAAGGTACGCCTACTCCTCGCAGTCTGAACGCGATGTTAGAATTTAATGGCGAACACCTGAATTAATGCCTTTATTCCACCATTAAACTTTCTAGGTTTCAGACATTCTGCTGCCGCATCCTTCTCTCCCAAATTCCCTCTGTCTTGGCCCTCGTACAGATTCTAGTCCTGCCCATCTGATTTATTGCGAAGCAAACAGAATCCCCTTCGTAAGCCAAGACCTAGATCTGAACTCTTGGGCCGACTGCCTGCGAGCCTGGCCTAATCCCCCTGAACATTGGGTCTCTTGGTTCAGCAGAGTAGCTAGAGCTTACCAATCCCAATGCGAAACCACAGGAATAGCCGATGCCTTGCATTTATCATTGTCCCCTCTTGAGAAACATGAGAACCTTCTGAAAACCATCGGCTACTTCTGGTCTGACGCTCTGAACTATTTTATGTTCGGTCATGGCCCTATGTCACCAACCTTGTTAGACGTGGTGATGATCACTGGTCTGGATGTTACATCACCCAGCCCCTCTGCCTTTAAACTGACCAAAGTCCCCTACAAACTGTCTTCTAAAACAGACTGCACGAACTGGGGTGCCTACCTCCAATTCCATATGAAAACAAAGGGCCCTGTCTCAGAGAAAGAACATACAGCCTTTCTCAACTTCTGGCTGGAGCATTTCATATTCTGTGGCCCTTCCCTTGCTCCAACCAAAAACTATCTCTCCTTAGCCCACGAACTGGCCAAAGGTACTCAACTTGGCCTCGGCAAACTGTTCCTTGGAGAAGTCTATCGATACCTCCAGTTGATGTCTGTCAAGCTGTTCTCTGGCATAGCAGTCAAAACAGGTGGTCCTTGGTGGTTTATTCAGCTATGGGCTCAGCTGTATTTCCAAAACCACATCCCAAACTTCCCCCTTTTGGCGAGTTGTACCTTTCCAGATGTCAAAGGGAAGCAGATCCGATGCACTAGTTATGGCCAAGCTTTGTATAGACTGCCAGGCAGTAAACTGACCCCTCAGGAGGCATCCAAGTGGTTCAGCACTTTCTTCCAAGGCCTGGACAACCCTACCTTCTTCCCTTACATGGAGGAATCGGAACACTTTGAAAATCCACTCTCCTTCAGGCTGGACAATTTTGCCGATGACACTAGCACTCGGCAGCTCTTTTCCACCGTGATTCGTCCCTGTTTCCTTCCAGTTGGCATGAGTACGTCCAACAGAATAATCAAACCTGGGTATGAATTCTACCAGCCAGTCGTAGTGGCTCGCCAATTTGGCCTTGGACAAGTACCTCCCCACTTCTTTCTCCATCACCTTACAGAGAGCAGAGCCGACCTGCCTGATCCTCTCACCAGCCAAAGGTGTTATTCCTTCTTTGATGCTCTGACCATCCCAATTCCCAACGACCTCACCTTTGCCTCATCAACCGATGGCTTTGAAGACTGGTGGTCGATGTGGAAGACTCACGCTTTCAGGAAAGCTCTGGGACCGTTGCTGAAACAGCTCGATGCTGACTATGACATCCCCGTGGAATAGGTACCACTACTTGCAAATTTTCTTGATGCAGCTCACAAATGATCCTTCTACTAATCCACTCTTTCTCTCTGCAACAACAAGATGGCCCTGAGCCCACGCACAGTGATGGCTCCCCCATCGAGTTCTTTCCGCCAGCTCCTGTGGTTCTTTTCTGCAAAAACTCGCCACCTCTGAAAAAGGTCATAATGCAGAAACAGCCGATAACACCACAATCGGCTTCCAAGAACCCAGCAACTCCTAAGTCAGCTGCCCCTCGAGTTCCGACTAAAACCAGAATGATGGTGAGGAAGGTAGCTGCCAGGAAGACCTTGAGGCGCCGGAGCCCTTCTCCAGACAGCTCGCATGTAAGCTGATTCAGGCCTTGGTCGATCCTTGTCATTCTTCCATTCTTGCAGACATGCTCGCGCTTACTGGTTCTCCCCTTTTACAGGCTTCCGTCGAAGACACCTCCAGTGAGGATACCCAGACCAATCGAGGAGAACTAGGCCCAACGGATTCCGAGAGGACCATCACACCGAACCAGCCAGTTCACCACCATCGGCTTCCAGGAAAAGGTCGGCTCCTGAACCTACTGCCCCCCGAGCACCAGTCGAGGCGGGGCCAGCTGCGGGTCCCAAAAGAGCTCGCAAAGGACTGCAAGCTTCTTCGTCGAGCCAGGAGGTTTCGAAAATCACCACCCTTCATGCTCTTACTACTTGTTTCCTTTTGTCTGCCGATTTATCATTATTTACATCGGCTAGAACACCTTTCATGCAGACGACTGACGTTTCCAGTGGGAAAGCCGGGGCAGTTCCGATACCGGATCTGGCAATTCCCGAAGGTGCAAATGAAATGGCTACCACTCTGGCCAAGCCCCCAGCGACCACACACAAACCGATCGTCTCCTCATCGGCTATCCCCTCGATCTTAGGAGAGGTACGTTTAGGTTCTTTCGGCTCATCCTTACATGTTTGGACGCATACTGACGCTTTTCGGGCTGCCAGAGTTGTGATATTTCAGGTTGCTGACGTTCGACCCTGAATCCATCGAACCAACTCCCTCCGTCGCTGCTGATGAACCACGAGCCAGGGTTGTTCCACCTCAATTCCAGCGTCTTAAAGCCCTGCTGTCCCCCCCGATCGAAGAGCTGATCGAGGGTTCTGAGGAGGTGAAGAGCGTCCTGGCTGAAATAAAAGACCAACTCCCAGTAGCATTGCAGGTGAAGCTTTGGCCAGTTGTAACTCTGTCTTTCTACGGGCCAAGGGTGAAGTTAGCTCGTGAGAGGATTAGTCTGCGCCGCGCCCAACTCCCACTGAAAGCCAATATCGCAGACAGATGCCAGCAGCTCAACGAGAAAAAGGCGTCTCTGGATGCCAAAACTGACACCTCTGTCAGTACCGCCGAGCTCGCATCCTTGAAGATGGAGTTGGAAGATCTTGAAGAGAAGGTCCGGGCGACTAAACAGCTCATTCGTGACAAGGAAGAATCCATCGCCCGCTCTTAAGACGAAGCAGAAAGCCTCAAAGCTCAAATGAAGACCGATCTGGCAGAAATACGTGCCCTAAACAAGCAGCTAGTGACGGGCAAGGATGAAGATGACGAAGCCGAGATCGCCGAGGTGGATCGTGTCCGTGCTGACGCCCTCCACGCCTTCGAAGCATTTCTTCAGTAGCCCGTACGTGTAAACTGGCACCTGTTTGTAACATATGTGAACCTCTAGAGTCGATGACCGTGCATCGGCTATATATTTTTGTTTTTATTTGGCCGATTTCATGTACCGGCCCCCACATTTTACTGTCCATCGTCTCACGTGCTTTTTACTTGGCCGATTTCATGTATCGGCCCCCATATTTTACTGTCCATCATCCCACATGCTTGGGAAATATTTCTTGAGATGTTGACCGTTGACCGCCACTGGGAATTTTACGCCGTCCAGCTCCTCAAGCATGTATGCGTTTCCTCTTAAAACTTGATCGACCCGTGCCAATTTGGAGACCATTTACCATATGTTGCATCCATAGTCCCTAATGGCAACACAGCTTCCCACACCAGATCACCAACGTGGAACTCCTTTGGCCTCACTTTCTTGTTATATGCACGAGCCACCTTGGCCTTGTTCTCTTTGATTTTCTCAAGCGACCACAGCCTGAGCTCAGCTAAATCCTCAACACTGTCACTCATCAGGGTTGCATATTCTTCAGTTGTTAGATTGTCCTGAAAAGTGACACGCCTCGATCCAGCCGTAATTTCCCAGGGCAATACGGCTTCTTGTCCATATACTAGATGGTATGGCGAGGTTTTTATCGCTCCATGGCATGACATGCAATAAGCCCATAACGCCTCTGACAAAACCTCGTGCCAACGCCTAGGGTGCTCATCGACTTTTCTCTTGATCAGCTTGATGAGGCTCTGGTTGGATGCTTCAGCTTGCCCATTTGCCTGAGCATAGTATGGAGATGATCTGATCAGCTTGATCCCCGTGTCCTCACAGAACTTTCTAAACTCGTGAGAAATGAAGACCGAACCTCCATCGGTCGTGATAGTTTGGGGAATCCCGAATCTATGGATGACATGTTCTTTCACAAAGTTGATAACATCCTTTGAGTTTACTGATTTCATCGGGACATCCTCCACCCATTTAGTGAAATAATCAGTGATGGCCAAAATCCACATGTGGCCTTTGCTTGATGGAGGATTGATTTTGCCGATCATATCCATGCCCCAACCTCGGAATGGCCAAGGCTTGATGATGGGGTTCATCGCTGACGCGGGTACCATCTGAATTTTCCCAAATTTCTGACATGCTTGACACCCTTTGTAGTACTTGAAACAGTCCTCGAGCATGGTGGGCCAATAAAACCCTGATCGCCTGATCAACCATTTCATCTTGTGAGCTGATTGGTGAGTTCCACAGGCGCCTTCGTGTACCTCGTGTAGGAGCCGATTGGCCTCGGCTGTCCCCAGGCATTTGAGCAATAACCCCTCCAGAGTCCTGTAAAACATGTCATCCCCAATAAGCACATACTTCATGGCCTTGTACCTTATTCGTTTAGGTGCCCCCCGAGCCGAATCCTTCAAGTAATTGAAGATATCGGCTCTCCAGTCGTCAGCGTCCAGGAACTGTACCTGAACATCGGCTCCCTCTGCTACATCCTTGTAGCCTGAAGCCATTTGGGCAAGATCATTCGCCTCGGTATTCTACGACCGCGGGATCCAGGTGAAGTTTATGTACCGGAACTGCGCCATCAGCTCACGGCAGTGTAGCCATAATGGGAAGAGGGACTCGCTCTCACACTTGTATTCCTCCGTGAGTTGGGAAATCACCAACTTGGAGTCTCCAAAAATTTCCACTGCTTCTGCTCCAGCTTCGATGAGCAATTCCATTCCCTTGCGTATCGCCTCGTACTCAGCGACGTTGTTGGTGCGAGGGGCAGATAACCTGATGGAGAAGGAAAATGGTGCCCCCCGGGGCGACACGAGTAGCATGCCGATGCCACACCCATCGTCACAAACCGATCCGTCGAAAAACATAGCCCACGCTCGTATAGACAATGCTGCTATATTAGTGTTGATCCTTTCAGCGATAAGGTCGGCCAACGCCTGTCCCTTAACTGCTTTCACGGGTTGATACCAGATGTCAAACTCCGATAATGCAAACATCCATTTGTCCAGTCGGCCTTTCAACATAGGAGCCGACAGCATGTGCTTTATGATGTCTGATTTGCATATGATGATAATCTCCGCTGATAGCAAAATGTGGCGCAGCTTGGTGCAGGTGAAAAACAGGCAGAGGCACAACTTATCGATATCAGGATACCTTGTCTCTGCGTCCAGCATCCTTCTGCTTATGTAAAATACGACTCGCTCCAGCCCATCATAAACTTGCACCACCACCGAGGCGATGGACGTGTCAGCTACTGACAAGTAAATGTAGAACGGTCTGTCCGGCTGGGGTGGAACCAACACTGGCGGCTTCGTCAGATATTCTTTGATCTCGTCGAAGGCTCGTTGTTATTCTGCCCCCCAGCGGAATTCCTCGTCAGATTTAATTTTCACTAGTCCCATGAACGGCTCTATCCTTCCTGACAGATTGGAGATGAATCTTCTGACGAAGTTGATCTTGCCGATGAGAGACTGCAGTTCTTTCTTTGTGGTGGGTGGCTTCATTGTTCGCACTGCCTCCTGACTTTTCAGGCCGATCTCAATTCCGCGTTCATGGACCAAAAAACCCAAGAACTGACCGGCCGTCACCCCGAAGGCACACTTCTTTGGATTCATCCGTAGCCCGAATTTTCTTGTTCGGTCCAGGACACGTTGCAGATCGTCCAAGTGTCCTTGCACTGAAGCAGACTTGACCACCACGTCATCGATGTAAATTTCCACCAGCTTGCCGATCAGATCATGGAAAATATAATTCATGGCTCTTTGGTACGTGGCGCCGGCATTCTTCAGTCCAAACGTCATGACTACATACTCAAACAACCCCACCGACCCTGGGACTCTGAATGCAGTCTTGTGTATGTCTTCTGGAGCCATAAAAATTTGGTTGTAACCGGCATTGCCATCCATGAAGCTCAAGATCTTATGACCAGCCGCTGCATTGATTAACGTTTCTGCCACCGGCATCGGATACTCATCCTTTGGGGTAGCTCTGTTGAGATCCCGAAAATCTATGGCAACACGCCAACGGCCATCCTTTTTCTCTACAGGTACGATACTAGAAATCCACTCAGCATACCTGCATGGCCTGATTAACTTGGCTGTCAACATTTTCTTGACCTCCTTCTTGACTTCTTCCAGAATTTCGGCCTTCATCTGTCGTGCTCGCTGCTGGAATGGCCGAAATCCTTTTTTAAGCGGGAGTCGATGCTCAATGATGCTCCTGTCTAACCCAGGCATCTCTGTATAGTCCCAGGCGAAGCAGTCTGGATATTGTTTCAACAGGGCTATCATCGGACCCCGCAGACTCGGATCTAACTTTTTGCTGATAAATGTTGGTCGTGGCTTATCCCCAGGACCAATGTCGATTTCTTCTAGTTCATAAGCGGACGTAAACCCGTACCCTAGCTTTCCGTCACCTGTCAAATCGATGCTAAGCACAGGGCAAACAGTAGGTGAGGATAACAAAAATAATTTGGGCCGATTGCCTGAATCGGCCCCCTTTCTGATTGCATTAGTCAAGGACGGTTTACACCTTATTGTTTTACAATGGCAGGGCATCTCCCTGCTACGACTACGTGATCTGCTTGTCGTATGATTGCTGCTTTTTATTTTTTGTGGCCGATCGCAGGGATCGGCCGTACCACGCATGATCGTGGACTTTTCTACTCTGTCAGGCCAGTGGATAAGACCAGCCTCACCCTGTTTTTTGTAGCTTCAATGCGCTCACAGCCGTCTAGACTGATTCCAGAGATCGGCTCTTGGTCTTCTGCTTCCCAGACGTTCATGCCAGCTATGGAGATCTCGATAGAATCATCTGCATGGATGACCTCCACTTCATCTCCATCCCACTGTATTAGGCACTGGTGCATCGTGGACGGAATGCAGCAGTTAGCGTGAATCCAATCTCTCCCTAGCAAGACAGCGTAGGTGCTTTTGCTGTCCACGACGAAAAATGACGTGGGTATGGTTTTCCTGCCCACGGTCAGATCCACGTTCAGTACGCCTTGCGTTTCCGAAGTCTGACCGTTGAAGTCGCTTAACGTGAAGTTGGTTTTGATCAGATCTGCAGTGGAGCGTCCCAAACGCCGTAGCATGGAGTATGGCATTATATTGACTGCCGCTCCGGTGTCCACCAACATCTTGCTGACAGGTTGCCCATTGATGTAACCTCGTAGGTACAGGGTTTCAGATGTTTGTAACCCTTCTCACGTGGCTTCTCAAAGATAACCGGCCGTGGGCCGCAGTCGAACTGTGCCACTGGTAGCTCATTGGTTCTTGGCGCGCAGAATTCTGACGGAAGTATGAACACCATGTTTGTGCCAGCCGATGTCTTTGCATCGGCTTTTACCGGTTTGGGGCGCCACTCTTTCCTTTTCGGGCGGTCTTCCGTTTCCAAGGTCTGCCTAATTTTAACGGCCAGATCGGGCCGTGCTTTCTTCAAAGCGTGGAGATACTGCGCTTCAGCTTCCTCCAAGTTACCCAGCCGCTGCACTCTACGCTTTTGGGTATGTCTGAGTCCGTCGGGGCACCACCTTGGACGGTGATATCTGTCTTCTTCTTTGTCATCCCTTGGCTTCTCGAGGTCTTTTGCTCGAGCGGACTCCCTGTAACGGCTCTGAGGTGGGAGAGGCCCTAGACGTTTGAACACTGAAACTGGCCCCGTGTCCTCCCTCTGCTGTCCACATTCCGGGCAGTTGTCGACTGTAGGCAATCGGCTCATTCCCGCGTCCCAGCAATACTTGAAGAAAGGACAATCCCAATGTTTGTCTGCGCCTTCCTTTTCTTTTGACGGTCCCCTAGTGAGGTGCTCATATCCTTCATCGTCTCCATCGCGCCGGCGACGTTGGTCATACTGACGCTCATACTTGTTAAGGAGATGCGTGGAATGTGGCTTCTGATATCGCACTCTCCTCACCTGTTCCTCTGTTAAATACCGCCTGTCATTGTGGCTGGGCCGGTCGCGTGGACCAGCCTCCTCTCTTTCTTTGCCCCGAGAGCGACCGCCTTCCTCCTTGTGTGTGCCATGGTGGTACCCAGATCCTGCCATATTAACATCGAACGAGAACTCCAGCTGACGCCTCGTGGAGTGACTGTGTTCTACCATGTTGACGCTAGGAAATGGGTTTGTGTCTACTTTCATGGCGAACTGCCCCAGGATCAGACGGCCTTGCTCTATTGCTGTTTGGATCTGGTGACGTAGCTCTTTGCAATCATTGGTGGTGTGGGTGAACGAGTGATGCCACTTGCAGTATGGTCTCCCGTTCATTTCCTGAGCCGTAGGGATTTTGTGGCCTTCGGGTAACCTCAGCTGCTTCTCCTTCAGCAGTAAATCGAATATCTGCTCGGCTTTGCTCACATCGAAGTCGAACCCTTTTGCAGGCCCTTGCTGTTTCACCCATTTGCAGGATACATGATCTGCCCCCCGAGCCCATTCAGCTACGGCCACCTCCTGGTCTTGTGTAGGATCATCTTCTTCTGTATCGACCAGGCCTATCGGACGTTTGAACTTGTCTTGGTACAACTCAGGGTGGCGCTGTTCATACATTGTCAGCTTCTGGGCCATGTGTGCCAATGAGTTGTACTCTACTTGGAAAGCCAGATCCTTGATGGGTGCTGAGATACCCAACACTGCTAGCTCGACTGCTTATTTCTCAGTTAAACGAGCTGAGTAACATCAGTTCTTGACAGTCCTGAAGCGCTGGATGTACTCGGCTATAGTTTCTCCCCGCTTCTGCCACACCTGCGCCAGGTCTGCAATGCCAGCCTCGGTAGCCTCTGAATGATACTGAATGTGGAACTGCTCTTCCAGTTGCTTCCAGGTCTGAATCGAATCAGGTGGCAGCGAGGTGTACCACCCAAAAGCTGGTCCTGTTAGAGATTGCGCAAAGAATCTTACGCGCAGCTGATCCGATGCTGAAATCATGCCCAACTGTGCCAGGTATCGGCTCACGTGCTCGATCGAGCTCGATCCTTCTGATCCGCTGAACCTTGAGAACTCAGGGAGCCGATACTTGGGAGGCAGCGGGATCAGATCAAACTCGTTGGGGTACGGCTTTGAATAGCCGATTGTCCTTCTCTTCGGCACGAAGCCGAACTGGTCTCTCAAGATGGTACGGATTTGCTCCACTGTTTGAGCTGCAGGGGCTAGATTCTCATGACTCGTTCCAGTGGCATACTTGGCTAGCCACGCCTGTTTGTCGGCGTCCACCCCAGACATCGCTGCTCCAGAAACGCCTGCTGAAACCCCTGCTCCAGGAACTCCTGCCGCAGAAATCCCTGCGGTTGCAATCTGGTTGGTGCGTGTCAGGTTATTGCAGTCCGGCACGTAAGTGCACACATATCCATGTGGGATCTCTTTAGGTGGTTCAAACAGGAACTGGCAATCGCCTGGGTCGCCTCCGACCTTGTAGACGACGTACGCCGCTGCCCCTGGCGGCTCCGGAGCTGCAAGTGTGAATGGCAGCGGTGGCCTGGCCTGGAGCGGTCTTTCTCCCTGGTGAGTCCCCAGAGTAGGCCCCGACAGAGAATACTGATGTTTCATGATCTCCTGAACTACGCGAACTACGATCCGCTCGAAAGCGTTCACCAGGCTCTCAGAATGGCGGTGAAGAGAATGAGCCACCATGTAGTTGACCTCCTGTCGCAGAGCTCGGGTGCACTCCTCTGAAGGAACAGACAGATCCACCTCATCAAGAGCACCCTCGGGTGAGAACCCCCTCCACTTGATGCCATGCTTACGGGTCCTCTCAAAAGAGCCGATGAGTCGGCTTCGAAGAGAGTTTTGATCTCGTCATACTTCGCCTTGTGCTCTTCAGGCAGCTCGTCGTACGTGACTGGTCTGTCCCCCATCTCAGCGTCGGATGTTGATGTAGATGTTGTTGAATGTCCCACCGGGCGTGCCAGAATGTGTTGCCTGCCAAAACCCACCGGCGAGCAGCGACGAGCAACACGAAGAACCGGGAGGCTCCCAGAACTGCTGGTGGGCCCTGGTCCCTCGGGCAACGGCCCGCAACACTCCGGCACACGTCCTGGCTTGGTTTGAGGGCGTGCCACCTGACCTATACCTGGTCAGGAAGGTGAAGGATTGCTCCGATTGATTTCCTGCATGGTAAACAAGTATACGTAAAATTCGAGCCGTGACCGGCTCCCAGGTTTCCCTGTGAATCGGCTCCTAGAGCCGATTATCCCATGGTTCTGCATTAGATTTACTATAACATGGGGTTTTGCTTTATCATTACAAGTTAAATCGATCTACGACAGTTTAACGTTTTCACCACGTAACTGGAACGTCCTACACGTAATTGAGCCTGGTAGATACAAAAGATGATAGAAAACTAACCCTAGAGGAGGCCTAACAACCGACGTAAAGTCAATTACCGGAACAACTTCTCTAGAACTAGTAAACCACGTCATTACGTACTACTGGATCGTTCAACCCGTTTGCAAGGCCTGACTACGTAGATATCAAACTAAACCTTGGAGAACAAGGCACAACCATAACAGATCGAATCAGCTAAATAAAGATCAAGCAAGATGCTACCCTTGCACTTGGGAAAAGGTGCAAAGGTAGCGGGGTAACTAGAGGCAGCATAACTTAAACAATTATAGCGAAGAGCACCGATGCTAGCCTCAACAAATCTATGATAATAGTGTTACTCGCCATCAACAAGGCTTCAGTACGAGTAACACCAAATAACGCATAAGTAAAAATACTGCCTAGATCGCAAGATGCGATCTAGGCAGCATGACACTTACCCGAAAGAAACCCTAGAAACAAGGGGTGGCGATGCGCCGAGATTATGTTTGTTGTGAACGTGATTGCCCTCTTTTTCTTGATAACCCTAGGTACATATTTATAGTCCGGAGACTTTCTATCTTTGGAATAACTCTACAACTCTATCTTTACCTAAACTGAAACGAAACCTACTACGATACAAGATACACGGGCAATTTAGCCCAAATTCACGCACAAGGCCGATTCAACAATATGTTGAATATACGTATCTTCCAATCCCATCTTGATCACGGCCCATCTCCTTCTTTGGCCAAAATATGGCGATAACACATGTATATATATATATGCTCACCATATATGTATATACTATTATGCAGGAAAAAGGTTATGGAATGCATGAAAGGAGGCCCTTTTGACATTGGGTTCGTTGACCCAAATAGAGTTCATGAAGAAGTGGTAAGAGACAAACCCGGGCAAACAGAAGATTACTTGCTAAAGTCTTTGCTGAGACAACAAACCAAAAGGGAAATACTATTGCCTTACAACTTCTCGTGAGTACTGTTACCCTCTCTCTTGTACACATTCTGTTTCGGCTTACTCGATGTTAAGTGTAATTGATGATGAGTTATGCGTGCGTAGGTTCCACTTTATTCTGCTAGCCATTCAACCCGACTCAGGAAAAGTCCTTGTCATGGACTCGTTACGAAAAGAAAAAGAGCTATGGGCAGACTTTAGAGAGATGCTCCAGAGGTAATTTCAATCATATTATCGCACTAGATCGGCAACTTTCGTGACAATAAGTAATTAATTACTCCTTTATCCATTTTCTTTGTCAGACAGGGTTTGGAAAATGTTCACGGGCAGGGCCGTGGGTGAATGGTCAGAAGAACTAAAATTTGTAGACCAAAATGTAAGTAATACTAGCTAGCTTCCAATTCCATTATATCATGCTTTATTGATTATTATTTTGATTGAACTCTCTATTCTCGTAAAGTGCGCGCATCAGAGACACGACAATAACTTATGTGGGTACTATGTTTGCGAATTCATTCGCAACACGATATGTGCGACGGGCCAAGCCGCACTAGAACAACTTAGAGTAAGTAAACAAAGTCCACAACATTATTTTATTACCATCAATTGTGTTGAGTTTTATTCTTATATATATTGACAGCCCATTCTTCATATATATTCAGATCGAACGGATGCGGGACCAACTCCTACCATTTGAACGCATACGAGCCATTCAAGAGGAATTGGCGGGGTTCATACTTGATGAGGTCGTCACGCCTGGCGGAGAACTCTTTAGATATCCACCAAAATGAACGATGACGATGTATATGTGCCGATGACGATGTATGTGCCGATGACGATGTTTGTGTATAATAATAGTTTCTTAATTATTCATGTACTCGTATGTACCGATGACGATTTATGTGTATACCGCTCCCGATCGATTCCCCCTCGCTCCCCCCCTCCCGCAGAAATACGCCCAGAACGGGGCAGAGGCAGAAGTCTGCCGCGGCAGAGATTTAGGCCGTTTTCCTGCCGCGGCAGGAAAACAGCCTAAATCTCTGCCGCGGCAGAAGAACCTTTAACACCGGTTGCAGATACGAACCGGTGTTAAAGGGGGGGCCTGAGGCCTGCGGTAGCCCCACGTGCGCCACCCTTTAACACCGGTTTGTATAAGAACCGGTGTTAAAGGCCCCCCCCTCTAACACCGAACCCTCAACAGCGGTTGGGGAACCGCTGTTAGAGGGCCCTCCCAACCGGAGTTAAAGGGGGGCTCTACACTAGTGTCAGCGGCTAGACTGGGTAGATTAGTGACATGATGCCACTAGAAGATCATCCAACATGTCGTCTAGCCGGTCTCTATCCCACGGCCTACAACGGATACCACTGCAGTAAGAAAGTTAAGAATTTAAAGATCGAGCCAGAAGCATGTCGTAAGAAGATACACGCTCGATAACCTTTTTATTATGAATATTCCATAAAGTCTAGGTCATCGCCGTAAATATTAACTAGAAGAGACACGTCCTCCTACAAGTACGGTTTGCGTTCTCTTTCAGGAACTCGCCAAGAGCTAGGGCTGCCACTCAGGCCCTAGCGCCTCGTGTATGAAGCTCCATAAAAAGCATCCCGCATGACAAGTAAACAGAATGTGGGTCCCCTTCTCTATGACCATACACAAGGGACATAGGCCATCACTCGACATATGTCTCTTAGCCACATCAACACCTAAGGGTAGCCGATCTTGCAACAAATGCCACACGAAGATCTTAATCTTTAAGGGCAGCGGGGCTTTCCGCAACGAGAAGGTCCAAAAAAGGGCGGGATCACTAAAAAGGACCCGATATGCGGATCTAACAATGAAGGTGCACAAAGGGGCTAAATGTTGGGAGATCTAACAATGAAGGTCCACGAAGGGGCTAAATGTCGGGCCACACAGAGATAAAAAACTTTCCCCATGCATCCAAAGATCTAGCCGAGGTAGAAATTCATGAGGACTACCGCTAGACGAGCAGTTGTAGGTTAATGATGAAGCGCGTATGTTGATGCAGTGCAGTCCCACGATCTGATCCAATCCCATGATCGTCGAAGTCCTAAACATACAACACCTCTGTCGGTATCCACACGTACAAGGAGGAGCTCCAACGATGGACTTCTAGTTCAAGTGTGGCGGCTAGACTAAACGGGGCTAGGGTTTCTGGAGTGGTCTATGAATGGAATATGCCCTGTGAGGCAATAATAAAGTGTTTATTATGTGTATTACAAGTATATGATAGATGTTTATTTTGCATGCTATAATTGTATTAATACGGAAACGTTAATACATGTGTGTTTAATAAACAGACAGAAAGTTCCTAGTTATGCCTCTCTCATAAACTAGCTCGTTGATTAACAAGATGATCACAGTTTCCTGATCATAGACATTGGATGTTGTTAATAACGAGATCACAATATTAGTGTAATGATGTGATGAACATTCATCCGAAGTATAGCATTACGATCAAAGTCATTGAGTTTATATTGCTATAAACAACTTATGAAGTGATCATAATCCTGAGACCATGATATCATGTCAATCACTAACACCGGAAGAATTTCTTGTTGACATCAAACGTCACACCGTAACTGGGTGATTATAAATATGGATTCAAAACTACTAAAGTGTTATGTTGAGACACATGGATCAAGAGTGGAATTTGTTTATCCCGATGACGGATAGATATACTCTGGGACCTCTCGGTGATATCACATTGGTTAGCTTGCAAGCAAGTGATTTGATCACTATAATGTTATATCACGGGAACGAGAAAAGAGTACATGCCAGTAACGAGATCAAACTAGGTATGGAGATACTGATGATCGAATCATGGACATGTAATATATCGTGAAACAAAGGGATTAAGATACAAGCGTAAAAGGTTCCGACGATCACAGGAAAGTCATCGTTGAATGTGTGGGAGTCGGTATGGATCTCCAGGTCCCGCTACTGATTATTGATCGGAGAAGGGTCTCGATCATGTACGCAGTATTCGAGAACTGTAGGGTGACACACTTAAGGGACACTAACATCCAATTGGAGCAAAAGTTTCATGCCGGAAAGAATAACAAGCGTATAAATTTATTTCACTAGATACCGAAACAGGTTTTCAGGTGAAATTACAGAAAGTGTTTTTGCATGTGAAATGGAATTCTTGCAAGGGGTTATATGTGAATGTTTGTCATTAAAGTAATTGACAAAATTCTGAATAAATAAAAAGTTTTTAATTTAATGAGAGTTTGCATTAAATTTGGTGGAAATTTAATACTCCCTCTGATCCATATTACTTGTCATTAAAATGGATGTATCTAGCACTAAAACATATCTAGATACATCCATTTTAGTGACAAGTAATATGAACCGGAGGGAGTAGCAATTTTGGGTGTGATTTTGAGTGGAGGAAATTGAAGAGGTTTTTGTGAGTGGAGTGTCCACCCACATGAATGAAGGAGGGGAGGGGGCAGCCCCATGGACGGCGGCCACACCCCTTGGGTTCCCCCCTCCTCCTATAAAAGGCACCCCTCTCCCTCTCTCTCACTCACACCTCCTCGTGAAGGATCTCTCTCCCCCTCTAGAATTTATCTCCCATGGTATCAGACTAGCGAGATACATGTTCTTGATGGCTATTTGGTAAGAAAGGGTTCTGCTTCCGATGCATCCCTGGAGCGAGGAGGCGGAGGTTGCTCGGTGTCTTGTACGTGTGTGCGAGCATGGATGCACTACTGCTTTGCGGCGCTAGGACTTCCTCTCGATCTTGAGATCGGCAAGAGATCGTCTACATCAACCACGAGTTCAACTCGTTAAGCTTTGTCGGTCTTTAAGGGTATGTTCTCTACGGATATACATCCACCCGTTGTTTGTATCTAGTAGATAGATCTTGGTACATAGTTACCATCATAGGAAATTTTTTGTTTTCTATGCTGCAAACCCTTCAGTGGTATCAGAGTCGGATCTATGCGTAGATGCTTTACACGGGTAGTACACATATGAGTATGTGGGAGATGATGATCATATTGTTGCTCCTTAGTTGTAATTTTGTATATTGGTGGCATAGTGGAATGAAGCGGCCCGGACAAACTTTATATGTCCTCGCACATGAGTCCTGTTCCACGCTTGACATGCAACTAGTTTGCATAAGTGGCTAGCGGTTGTCTCTCCTACTATAGTCAATATCTATTTTGCAACGAGTTGTAAATAATTTGGTTATCCTCGTTGTGTTTCATGTTCGTAGGTAAGAACGGTTCTATCTTCGAAAGCCCTAAGCCACGTAAAACTTGCAATGGATAAATTAGAGGCGTCTAGTTTAGATTGTTGCTGGGCTAGTGTTATGATATGGTGTTGTTGTAAGTAGAAGTATGAGATGATACCCTTACAACACACATAACGTGTAAGTTCCATAAACCTTGGCCTTACACACAAAGGTATGATAGTGATCATATTGTTGGAATTATGCCCTAGAGGCAATAATAAATATGTTATTATTATAATTCTTGTTCATGTTAAAGTTTGTATTCCATGCTAGAATTGTATTAAGCGGAAACTTTGATACTTGTGTGGTTTATGAACAACATCGTGTCCCTAGTACGCCTCTATGGACTAGCTCATTGATTAATGATGGTTAAGGTTTCCTAACCATAGACATGAGTTGTCAATTAATAATGAGATCATGTCATTGGGTGAATGATATGATGGACAGACCCAAATCAAGCATAGCAATTAGATCGTGTCATCGTGTTCATCTTTGTGAAGCCTTTTCTTATGTCAAATATTGTATTCCTTAGACCATGAGATAATGCAACTCCCTGGTACCGGAAGAAAGCTTTGAGGTCATCAAATGTCATCCTATGAGAGGGTGATCATAAAGGTGTCTCTCAGGTGATCGGAAAGTACCTGTTGGGTTGTATGTATCGAGATGGGATTTGTCCCTCCCAAGTCGGAGAGATATACTTCGGGCCCACTCGGTAATCGATATCAACACCGCTTGCAAGCACGTGGTTAAGGAGTTAATCACAAAGTGATATCGGATTACAGAACGAGTAAAGTACTTGCTATGAACGAGATTGAACTAGGTATTCCGATGCCAACGATCGAATCTCGGGCAAGTAAAATATCGCGTGACGAAGGGAATATATATATGGGATTAATTGAATCCTGTCATCGTGGTTCATCCGATATGATCATCGATGAATATGTGGGAGTCAATATGGGTTTCCAGACCCCGCTGTTGATTATTGATAGAAGATCATGTCTGCATATTCTCGAACCCGTAGGGTCACACACTTAACGTGTCTCGACGCTAGGATAGAATGAATAATTGATTTATGAGTTTTTGTTCGGAGTCTCGGATGAGATCCAGGACATCACGAGAGATTCCGGAATGGTCCGGAGAATAAGATTCATATAAGGCAAAGCAGTTTTTGGATTTCGGAATTGTTTCGGAATGTTCGATATTGTACCGGAAGCTTCTAGAACCTTTCGGAGTGGGACCAACATGGCCCCACTTGTCGGAGGGGGGCGTGGGCCTATGAGGGAGTGCCCTAGCTGCATTGGGCCAGGGGCACAAGGCCCCATAGGCCCAGCCGGCCAAAACCCTAGGGAAACCTTCTAGAACGAGGGGGAAACTTGCCCCCACTCCAACCCTTGGGGCCTCCGCCCTAGGGCTTGGAGGAGGGGCCAAGGGGGCCGGCCATCCCCCTATATATAGAGGGCAGGGGCGCAGCCCTCCCTCCCCACTCCTTCAACCCTAGCCGCCATACTGCTGCCCTCCAGATCTCTCTCTCTCCCGACTGCGCGTAGGCGAAGCCCTGCCGCAGAAACTCTCCACCTTTGCACCACGCCGTCGTGTTGTAGATCCAATCTATCTCTCCACCCCACTTGCTGGACCGAGGAAGGAGGAGACATCGAGGTTACGTACGTGTGCATCTCTCGGAGGCATCGCCACTTGCGGTGTTGGATCGGATCGGATCGCGAGGAGGAGAAGCTAGTACGACTTCATCAACTACGTTCCGTTGAACGATCCGCTGTGCGAATCTTCATGGGTATGAAGATCTCATCTATTCCCCCTCGTTGTTTGCATCTCCTAGATTAGATCTTGGCTTTCCCATTCGCATCTGTAGAATTTTTTTGATTTACTATGCTGCGAAACCCTTCACATATCACGATGCACATGATAGAGATCATATGCGGGAACCATATCATTTCACTAATAAACATGTGATGTTTGATAGCATCTTATATTGCTTGTTTAGCGCTTTATTAGCATAATGAGATGATCCCTCATTTAAATATCAAGAGAAGAATGTGTTCTTCCTTTAGTATGCACCGATTATGTTTTTGTCGCTCCAAGACATCACGTGATGATCGGGTGTTCTTGGATCCACGACCATATTTCGGGTGTAAGACAGTTACACACGCGAATACTAAGGTTCTAACTTGACGAGCCTAGCATGTACAGACATGGCCTCGGAACACGGACTGAAAGGTTAAGCATGAGTCATATAGTAGATATGATGCCCATTTGATGCTCGCCTTTGAAGCTACACCGACTCACGTGATGATCGGACTTGGTGTAGTGGATTTGGTTCATGTAATCACCAAAAAGGCACTAGGGATGTCGTTTTTGAGTGGGAGTTCATTCGTAATGTGGATTAGTTGAACTCAATATATCATAAACTTAGTCTAACCTTTACAAATTCTGTTGTAGATGGCACCACCTGCTTTTAATTTCAATGTGTTCATGGAGAAATATAAACTTGCAACGAACGGTAGCAACTTTATCGAATGGTCCATGAATTTGAGGATTCTCCTCTCTGCTGCACAAAAGCAATATGTGCTGGAAGCACCGCTAGGCCCCCCACCTTTTGAGGATGCCCTTGACGAGGAGAAGAATGTCTATCAGACTCGCCAGTAGGACCACAACTTAGTTCATTGCGGCATATTGTATGGTCTAGAGCCGGAACTTCGAAAGCGTTTTGAAAATGGCAATGCATTTGATACAATGGGTGAGTTGAAAATGATTATCGACACACATGCTGCTGTAGAGAACTACAATGCTTCAGAAAATTTCTTTAGCTGCATGATTGTAACACCCCAGTTTACTTAATCAATATTCGGGTTAGTTTTGTGCATCATGAGCATCATCATTTAAATTGTGCATTGGAGAAAACAAATCAAAACTCTAAACCCTAGTTTTCTCCCCTCTCTTTGAAACACATTCAAATGGTTTGAATTTTGAAAACCCCCAAAATTATTGGAGACCAAATGGATTAAAAAGGGTTCATAAATATTTTATATACTTTATAAAGGCCTCTAGTATTTTGAAATAACTCAAAACAGATTTGTATATGGAAATACAAAACAAAAGTGAAATCAGAAATAGAAAAACAGATTCTGGAAATAAAAATAGCAGCCAGACCCTTATTAGGCCGGCCCAACCCTTTCTCTCCTCTCTCTGCCGCCCACGCGCGCTAGCACCCGGCCCAAGCCAGCCCATCTCGGCCCATACCCCATCGCGTGCTTCTTTTTTCTTCTTCCTCGGCACCGGTGGGCAAGCTGCTCGCTGTCCGTGCGCAGGCCGTCGATCGTCGCCACGCCAAGATGAACACCGCCGCTATGGAGAGGAGATAATACCGTCGCGCCATGCTCTGCCCTCTCTTCTCATCCCCATATCCCCATCTCCCTGACTCTGTGTTGCTCGAGCGCAGAAGCCGAACCCTAGCTCTGGCCAGGACCTCGCCGTTCCGTCATACCCGGCCTCCTCTCGCCATTCTGAGGCCACCGCCGAGCTCGCCAAGATGCACTGATTCGCCTCAGCTAGGTCATGAAGCCCCGCATGCTCGCAGTCAAGCGAATCGAGGTCTCCGACCCGACTCTGGCCACCGCCGTCGCCGTTGATTCCGGCCGCGTCCGACCTTCTTAGACCTCGCTGACCCCTCCACTGCCTCCGTGGTGAGTCCCTCCACCTCCCAGTCCTCTTCGTGCGTCCCCTCCCTCTCTGGTTTGCCCTGTCACCGATCGCCGCCGTGCTCCGCCGCCAGTAGCTGTCACCGTCGTTGCTACGACAACCATAACAGAGCAGCGCCGCCCGATTTTGGCTTAGCATGATGCACTGGTTCGAACCCGCCCAACCGCGCTTCCCAGATTGCTCCCTAGAACCGTCTGCCGCTGCCGTCTGGCCGCTCTCCGGCGAGGCCCGCGTGGCGTCCACTTGGTGCCTGCGTGGCCCTGGCCCCACCAGTCAGCCTCTGGGGCTAGGCTCTGCCCCGGTAACAAAAGCCCCTGACCCTGTGCTGATGTCAGCCCTGTGTCAGAGTGACGCAATAAGTCGATTTAAATTGATTTAATAATTTCAGAATTTGAATAAAACTTGTAAATTCAATATTTAATTATTTGTAAATCAGAAAATGTGTATAATATATCAAAATGTTCAGAAAAATGAGCTCTATCTAATTAAGTTATAATCATGCATTGTTCAACAACTTAAATGACAAGTTTAATTAGAATAACATAGTAACCCCTCTCATATTCATCCGTAGTTTCCCCGAGTTAGGGTTTTCACCACTCGGAACCCCGATTACACTAACGAGCATGTTTTAGGGTTTCAATTCAATGCAATTCAACTTGTATCATCATTCTTGTTTGAGCATTTCATCGATGCCATGTGTTGATTGTTTCCCCTTTGTTTCCGGTGTTTGGTTCTTCCCGGTAGAATACGAGATCGAGATCGAAGCCAGAGATCAACACCGTCGAAGATCGAAGATCAAAGAACAATACTTGACCAACTATAACAAGTAAAGTACAAGGTTCCTAAAGATCTTCTTATCTGTTATCAACTGGCAAAGGCAAGCATAGCCCCACCATGGTATAATCCTATGATTTCGAAAGCATTTCAATTCCTGCCATGATGCATACGATTCTACTGTGGTCTTTTATCAATAGATAGAGTATCTATCTATTGCATACTCCCTTTCAGCTTATATTACATGATCCACTGCTCCTAGCATAACTAGGTTTGGCTTGTGTGCAATGCTAGACCATTTATCTATGTCTTTCTTAGCCGTGCTTAGCTGTTGCGTCTGGTTCATCCAGATGATGTATCAGATGGAGAGAATCTAGTATGACAGGAGAACGTGATAAGATGAGATCAGTGATATGAAATTAAACATGCTAAGGCTTGTATGGGAGGCCACGGTGGGATGTGGTTTTTCTAGTTCCATGCTCGCCACCCTTAGGACCCTAGGTTCTTGCCTCTTGAACCAAGACAAGCATACAACCACACAGGGTAAATGGGGACCCCATGATTGACTAACTTTCCTAGTAGATTCCATGAGTCGCATAGTTCGGGTATTCCATTTGACATACGCATTGAAAACGTTTTTGAAAGAAGGAGGTGCATTCATACAGGTAGGGAAGCGTGGACCGGGTTGCTTGGGGTTGATGGCGCCCCTGGTAAACCAACCTCGCCTCACATCTTTAAGTACCGACTTTGGGATTTGACCCGTTACGGCGGAACCATACTTATTGCATGACTCATGGTCTCGACGAAAGCAAGGTAAAGGTCATGTCCAACCACACCCTCTGCCAGCACACCAAGGAAGTGTGTCAAGTGGAATTAAGAGTCGGTTGGTACGTGTGGGTAAAGTTGTACACCCCTGCAGGGTAATAATCTTTCGGAAAGCCGTGTCCACGGTTATGGACGACTTGGGAACGGATGGGAGATCATAGAGAACATGAACCTAATCGTAAAACTTGGCAACTAATGTTTGTTAAGGATGCTTCCTCATGGGTACGAGGAGGTGATCCTAGTTCAGATGATGATGATTTGGTGGATATCAAAAGATGATGATCAATACTTTGGAGATGTCGCTCTCTTATCCCCTTTTAAAATATTCTGAATAGACGAGCTTCTTCTCTCTCTCTCTCTCTAGTTTTATAAACAAAAGATGGCTTTATGCAAAACAAATCCACCAGCCATAAGTCTTGCGAAGTACACCCTGTACTCATCCTTGCTTTGTTGATACTTTTGGCAGAGTAAGTGTTCCTGGAAGATCAGTTTGGTACTACATCGACATCGACGAGTAGCTTGGGGTTCCCGGCCGGCAGCCTGGAATCTATGGGCTAGGATGTCACCGTTATGCTTCAGGCCTCTTAGGCCATTTATTAAGTTTGATATACTTAATAGCATAATTTGCCTTCCGTTGTTTGATGTTTGTGGTCAGTGACCTCTTCTTATAATAATTTGGTTCTCTGCTCAGTTATGAGCTTGCTGTAATAAATTTTTGAATAAATAAAAAGAGTTTTATTTAATGAGAGTTTGCATTAAATTTGGTGGAAATTTAATAGCAAGTTTGAGTAGGTTTTTGAGTGGAGGGATTTGAAGAGGATTTTTTGAGTGGAGTGTCCACCCACATGAATGAGGGGAGGGCAAGGGGCAGCCCCCATGCACCGGCCACCCCCTTGGGGTCCCCCCTCTCCTATAAAAGGCAACCCTCTCCCTCTCTCTCACTGACATGGTTATACCCTACGGGTACGTGACTTCAGCATACCTGGTCCAGCCCAAGGAAGGCCCACAGCAGATATACGCTGGCCCATGAATATTTTCGGGTGGCCAAGGCCCATGACGCTTTCGGATCCTTGGAGAGCAAGACTAGCACAGATAGGAAATTCAAAGGGGTAAAACCCTAGAACTTGTAACCGACTAGGACTATGCCCGGGACCTGCCTAAGTCTATATAAAGGCCAGGAGGGCATGTCCTAGATCTCTCGACTCATACTTTCGCACGCACCTCCACGCCAGATCGAATCTGCGCACCCTGTAACCTTCGGTTCCGCCATAATCAAGAGCAGACAAGCAGGAGTAGGGTTTTCCCTCCGGGGGCCTGAACCTGGGTAAATCTCATGTCCCCTGGTTGCTTGTCTGTTAACCGTGCCACGATCTCCAGCATCCCCATCTTCTCCAAAACCAAGTCCATAACATTGGGATTGATGAGATTAAACCTCGTCACTCACTCACACCTCCTCGTGAAGGATCTCTCTCCCCCTCTAGAATTTATCCCCCATGGTCTCGGACTAGTGAGATACATGTTCCCAGTGGCTGTTCGGCAAGAAAGGGTTGTGCTTCCGCTGCATCCCTGGAGCGAGGAGGCGGAGGTTGCTCGGTGTCTTGTACGTGTGTGTGAGCACGGATGCACTGCTGCTTTGCGGCGCTAGGACTTCCTCTCGATCTTGAGATCGGCAAGAGATCGTCTACATCAACCACGAGTTCAACTCGTTAAGCTTTGTCAGTCTTCAAGGGTATGTTCTCTACGGATATACATCCGCCCGTTGTTTGTATCTAGTAGATAGATCTTGGTACATAGTTTCCATCGTAGGAAATTTTTTGTTTTCTATGCTGCGAACCCTTCAGTGGTATCATAGCCGGATCTATGCGTAGATGCTTTACACGGGTAGTACACATATGAGTATGTGGGCAATGATTATCATGTTGTTTTTCCTTAGTTGTAATTTTGGATATTGGTGACATAGTGGGATGAAGTGGCCTGGACAAACTTTACATGTCCTCGCACATGAGACCTGTTTCATGCTTGACATGCAACTAGTTTGCATAAGTGGCTAGCGGGTGTCTGTCTCTCCTACTATAGTCAATATTATTTTGCAACGAGTTATCAATAATTTGGTTATCCTCGTTGTGGTTCATGTTCGTAGGTAAGAACGGTTCTATCTTCGAAAGCCCTAAGCCACATAAAACTTGCAATGGATAAATTAGAGACGTCTAGTTTAGATTGTTGCTAGGCTAGTGTTATGATATGGTGTTATTGTAAGTAGAAGTATGAGAAGATACTCTTAGAACACACATAACGTGTAAGTTCCATAGACCTTGGCCTTACACACAAAGGTATGATAGTGATCATATCACGGTGCACATGATAGAGATCATATGCGGGAACCATATCATTTCACTAATAAACATGTGATGTTTGATAGCATCTTATATTGCTTGTTTAGCGCTTTATTAGTATAATAAGATGATCCCTCATTTAAGTATCAAGATAAGAATGTGTTCTTCCTTTAGTATGCACCGATTATGTTTTTGTCGCTCCAAGACATCACTTGATGATAGGGTGTTCTTGGATCCATGACCATATATCGGGTGTAAGACAGTTACACACGTGAATACTAAGGTTCTAACTTAACGAGCCTAGCATGTACAGACATGGCCTCGGAACACGGACCGAAAGGTTAAGCATGAGTCATATAGTAGATATGATGCCCATTTGATGCTCGCCTTTGAAGCTACACCGACTCACGTGACTTGGTGTAGTGGATTTGGTTCATGTAATCACCAAAAAGGCACGAGGGATGTCGTTTCTGAGTGGGAGTTCATTCATAATGTGGATTAGTTGAACTCAATCTATCATAAACTTAGTCTAAACTTCATAAATTCTGTTGTAGATGGCACCACCTGCTTTTAATTTCAATGTGTTCATGGAGAAAGAGAAACTTGCAACGAATGGTAGCAGCTTTACCGAATGGGCCATGAATTTGAGGATTCTCCTCTCTGCTGCACAAAAGAAATATGTGTTAGAAGCACCGCTAGGCCCCCCACCTTTGAGGATGCTCCTGACAAGGAGAAGAATGTCTATCAGACTTTTCAGGAGGACCACAACTTAGTTCATTGCGACATATTGTATGGGCTAGAGCCGGAACTTCGAAAGAATTTCGAAAACGACAATGCATTTGATACAATGGGTGAGTTGAAAATGATTTTCGACACACATGTTGATGTAGAGAGCTACAATGCTTTAGAAAAGTTCTTTAGCTGCATGATGGAAGAGCACAACTCCGTTAGTGAGCATGTACTCAAGATGTCGGGTTACGCCGATAAGCTTGTGTCCTTGGGAATATCGATTCCCATTGACTTAGGCATCCATCGTGTTCTGTAGTCTCTGCCACCTAGCTATAAGAGCTTCGTGATCAACTATAATATCCAAGGAATGAAGAAGTCTCTCCTCGAGCTTCTATCAATGCTTAAAACTGCAGAAGTGGAGATCAAAAAGGATCATCAAGTGTTGATGATCAATAAAAACACTGGTTTCAAGAAAGACAAGAAGGGAAAATGGAAAGGAAGTAAGGGCGGCAAGCCGGTTGCCGTGCCTGAAAAGAAACCCCGAGTTGGCCCTAAGTCTGATACCGAGTGCTACTATTGTAAGAGGACTGTCCACTAGAAGCGCAACTGCCCCAAGTATTTGGGAGACAAGAAGGACGAAAAGGCAAACAAAGGTATATATGATATACATGTTATTGATGTGTACTTGACTAGTGCTCGCAGTAGCACCTGGGTATTTGATACCGGTTCAGTTTCTAATATTTGTAACTCGAATCAGGGGCTGCGAAACAAGCGACCGCTAGCAAGGGGTGAGGTCAAGATGCGTGTCGGCAATGGATCAAGCGTTGATGTGATCGCTGTTGGAACGTTTCCTCTCAATTTGCCTTCGGGATTAGTAATAAACTTGAAAATTGTTATCTGGTGCCTGCACTGAGCATGAACATTGTATCTTGATCGTGTTTGATGCGAAGTGGTTATTCATTTAAATCTGAGAACAATGGTTGTTCTTTTTATATGAATGAAATATTTTATGGTCATGCATCGATGATGAATGGTTTATTTATATTGGATATCGATAATAATGTTACACATATTCATAATGTTGATGCTAAAAGGATTAAACTAAATGATGATATATCCACATATATGTGGCACTGCCATCTAGGTCACATTGGCGTTAAACGCATGAAGAAGCTCCATTCGGATGGACTTTTGGAATCACTTGATTTTGAATCATTTGATACATGTGAGCCATGCCTTATGGACAAGATGACTAGAACGATGTTTTCCGGTTCAATGGAACGGGCGACAGATTTATTGGAAATCATACATTCTGATGTATGTGGTCCAATGAGTGTGTCGGCGCGAGGTGGATATCGTTATTTTGTTACTTTCACGAATGATTTGAGTAGATACGGTTATATCTACTTGATGAAACACAAGTCTGAAACCTTTGAAAAGTTTAAGAAATTTCAGAATGAAGTGGAAAATCATCGTAATAGAAAGATCAAATTTCTACGGTCCGACCGTGGAGGTGAGTATCTAAGTTACGAGTTTAGCACTCACATGAAAGAGTGTGGAATTGTTTCACAACTCACACCTGCCGGAACACCACAGCAAAATGGTGTGTCGGAACGTCGTAATCGTACTTTATTGGATATGGTTCGATCTATGATATATCTGACGCACTTGCCGTTGTCATTTTGGGGTTATGCACTAGAAACTGCTGCATTCACTTTAAATCGGGCACCATCTAAATCCGTTGAAAAGACACCGTATGAATTTTGGTTTGGAAACAAACCTAAGCTGTCATTTCTTAAAGTTTGGGGATGCCATGTTTATGTGAAGAAACTTCAACCGGATAAACAGCAAATTTTCAATGAAGGACCTAGGTGAAGCGTCATACATATTAGGCATAAAGATCTATAGAGATAGATCTAGGCGCCTAATAGGGATATCACAAAGTACATACCTTGATAATATTTTAAAGAAGTTTAAAACGGAAGATAGTAAGAAGGGGTTCTTACCTATGACACAAGGCACGACATTGAGTAAGACTCAAAGTCCGGCTACGGCGGAAGAAAGAGATAAAATGGACAAAGTCCCCTATGCTTCAGTCATATGCTCTATAATGTACGCCATGCTATGTACAAGACCGGATGTGGCACATGCTATTAGTTTGACTAGTAGTTACCAATCGGATCCAGGTTCAGAACACTGGAAAGCGGTCAAGAATATCCTTAAGTACTTTCGAAGTATGTTTCTTGTATACGGAGGTGAGGAAGAGCTCATCGCTAAGTGTTATGTGGACGGTAGCATTGACACCAATTCGGATGACTCTAAGTCTCAATACGGATACGTATTTCTCATGAATGGTGGAGCGGTTAGTTGGAGTATCTCCAAACAACCTGTGGTGGCAGGATCAACAACGGAGACCGAATATGTTGCTGCTCCGGAAGCGGCTCAGGAAGCAGTTTGGATGAAGGAGTTCATATCCGAACTAGGTGTGGTTGCAAACACGTTGGACCCAATGGTGATGTATTGTGACAACAATGGTGTCATTGCCAATGCCAAATAACCAAGGTCTCACAAGCATATTAAGCGCCGGTTTCACTCCATCCACGAGCATGTCAAGGATGGAGATATAAAGATTTGTAAAGTACATACGGATCTCAATGTAGCAGATCCGTTGACTAAAACTCTCCCTAGAGCAAAACATGATCTACACCAGAACTCCATGGGTGTTAGATACATCACTATGTAACTAGATTATTGTCTCTAGTGCAAGTGGGAGACTGAAGGGAATATGCCCTGAGAGGCAATAATAAAGTGTTTATTATGTGTATTACAAGTATATGATAGATGTTTATTTTTCATGGTATTAATACAGAAACGTTAATACATGTGTGTTTAATAAACAAACAGAAAGTTCCTAGTTATGCCTCTCTCATAAACTAGCTCGTTGATTAATAAGATGATCACAGTTTCCTGATCATAGACATTGGATGTTCTTAATAACGAGATCACAATATTAGTGTAATGATGTGATGAACATTCATCCGAAGTATAGCATTACGATCAAAGTCATTGAGTTTATATTGCTATAAACAACTTACGCAGTGATCCTAATCCTTAGACCATGAGATCATGTCAATCACTAACACCGGAAGAGTTTCTTGTTGACATCAAACGTCACACCATAACTGGGTGAGTATAAAGATGGATTCAAAACTACTAAAGTGTTATGTTGAGACACATGGATCAAGAGTGGAATTTGTTCATCCTGATGATGGATAGATATACTCTGGGCCCTCTCGGTAAAATCACATTGGTTAGCTTGCAAGCAAGTGATTTGATCACTAGAATGTTATATCACGGGAACAAGAAAAGAGTACATGTCAGTAACGAGATCAAACTAGGTATGGAGATACTGATGATCGAATCTCGGACATGTAATATATCATGAAACAAAGGGATTAAGATACAAGCGTAAAAGGTTCCGACGATCAAGGGAAAGTCATCGTTGAATGTGTGGGAGTCAGTATGGATCTCCAGGTCCCGCTACTGATTATTGATCGGAGAAGGGTCTCGATCATGTCCGCATTATTTGTGAACCATAGGTTGACACACTTATGGGACACTAACATCCAACTGGAGCAAAAGTTTCATGCCAGAAAGAATAACAAGCGCAGGAATTTATTTTACTAGATACCAAAACAGGTTTTCGGGTGAAATTGCAGAAAGTGTTTTTGCATGTGAAATGGAATTCTAGCAAGGGGTTATATGTGAATGTTTGTCATTAAATTAATTGACAAAAATCTGAATAAATAAAAAGAGTTTTATTTAATGAGAGTTTGCATTAAATTTGGTAGAAATTTAATAGCAATTTTGAGTGGGATTTTGCGTGGAGGAAATTGAAGAGGTTTTTGTGAGTGGAGTGTCCACCCACATGAATGAAGGAGGGGAGGGGTCAGCCCCATGGCCGGCGGCCACACCCCTTGGGTGCCCCCTCCTCCTATAAAAGGCACCCCTCTCCCTCTCTCTCACTCACACCTCCTCGTGAAGGATCTCTCTCCCCCTCTAGAATTTATCCCCCATGGTCTCGGACTAGTGAGATACATGTTCCCGGTGGCTATTCTACAAGAAAGGATTGTGCTTCCGCTGCATCGCTGGAGCGAGGAGGCATAGGTTGCTCGGTGTCTTGTATGTGTGTGTGTGAGCACGGATGCGTTGCTACTTTGCAGCGCTAGGACTTCCTCTCGATCTTGAGATCAGCAAGAGATCGTCTAAATCAACCACGAGTTCAACTCATTAAGCTTTGTAGGTCTTCAAGGGTATGTTTTCTACGGATATACATCCGCTCGTTGTTTGTATCTAGTAGATAGATCTTGGTACATAGTTCCCATCGTAGGAATTTTTTTGTTTTCTGTGATGTGAACCCTTCAGTCTAATCGTGCCCTTGGGCATCCTGTTCCCTAGTATATATAGGGAATAAAAGTGAGGTACACACACTTGTAGACCATTATCTAAATCCTATACTAGTCACTACGAGTCAAACTCATTGTATCAGTTCGTGTCTGGTTCGGGTTCAACCCAAACAACTTGCTCCCATTCTTAAGTGTGTGACCCCAGACGCTCATGGCGACTTGGACTCGATTGGATTCCAACTCATGATCGATCAATCGATAGCGGCCTCTAGCAGAACACGCTAATCTCCAAGTATCAAACAGTCGTGGCGAAATACCTTCCAATGCGACTTACGTCCAAGTCTCTTTTGTCTCAAGATATACCTTGTTGAGCTATAGGTGAATTATCGCCATCCCTTAAATATCTCAACTCTCTTCTCGATCCATGATATGTGATTCATCTGACTAACTCTTAGTCGATCGTCTCCGTTAACACTTAATCGAGTTGTGTATGGCCATGCGTCCAAATCATATTACACGAGAGGGTCCAGAGAATATCTCTCGAGTTGGAGGGGCAAAATCCCATTTTGGTTATCCACATCACACCGCTTGATTCTTAGTCGATCCAAACTCTTCCTTTTTAACTTCCCTATAACAGAATAGCGTTTGATAGACCCTAAGTCGATGGTCCACAACTCAGATTGTGCGGCAACCTCAGGTCTAAGGATTACATTGATTGAGACATATAAATGATGACCTATTCGTTGTATATCAGTATGGGTCAGCCCGACTTGCTAAACTCTTTAGTCGAATCCGTGTAAGTCGGAATAACATCACCCATACCCATGACAAATGGAACCGAGTCATCAACTGAATTTTACATTAGTCTAAGTTGTGTGTTCAGCACAACTTCAATGATTAAGGACATCTAGTATGAACAACTTGAATATATAGTACCACAACTGAATCACATATCAGATGTTCATACTAGGACAAATAACTTTATGAATACATTCGAAGTTACATCATATATACATGAGTGCCTCTAGGGCATATTTTCAACAATCTTCCACTTACACTAGAGTCAATCATCCTGACATCACATGTTAGGCATATAATGCCCATAGCTCTTGTGTATGCCTCATGCTTAGGCTGTGGTAGTGGCTTTGTAAATGGAACCGCAATGTTTGCATCCGTGTGTACCTTGCATAACTTGATATCACCTTGATTGACAAATTGACGAATCAGGTAGTACCGCATGAGTATATGTTCGTTCTTCTAATGTTGTCTAGGTTCTTTGGCTTGTGCAATAGCACCATTGTTGTCACAATACACGTCTAATAGATTGAATGGGCCTTGAATCACACCAAGATAAATCAAGAAGTCCTTGATACAAATGGATTCCTTTGCTGCCTCCGAGGAAGCAGGAGTTTATCTCTGAACTTCATGAATTATTTCTTAATTGGGAAGGACCTGCCCTCACTGGGGGGATTTCAATCTGGTCAGATATATTGAAGATAAAAGTAATCATAGTATTGACCATATATCGGCTAGTAGATTTAATGCCTTGGGTTGATATGTGGGCGTTGATGGCGATTGGTATTTCTGGTAGATCCTTTACCTAGAGTAACAACCACGATAATATGATTATGAGTAGCTCATTTCCCTCTCTGCAGTGCTAGGGCTTTAACTAGGATTGGGAGTGACCATACTCCCATTATATGGGATTCTGGAGAAGGAAATTGCCCTAGGAAACGTGGGTTTAAATTTGAGAGATGGTTGTCTAGACATGATTTTAGGGAAGTTGTTCTTAAAGCTTGGTCCTTGCAGATTGATAGCTCTAATGTCATAGATATTTGGTAGGCCAAGATTAGATATCTAAGGAGGTTGGCTAAAGGGTGGAATTTCAACCTTGATGCTGCCATTAGGAAGAATAGGAAAAGTCTTATGGAAGAATATGATTCTTTAGATATTAAGTCTGAGACTCGGGACCTCTCTCCTTGGGAAAAGGACAGGTTTGAGTTTATTCTTAGAGATATGAGTAGTTATTGGGTTATTGAAGAAGTTAAGGCTAAATAGAGGGCTAGGGATAGAGATATAGTGGAAGGTGATAGAAATACTGCTCACTTCCATGTTATAGCCAATCAGAGACGTATGCAAAAGTTAATTCATGTCCTGGATGGATGGTCTAGATGGCCCTGTGACTGAAACCAAAGACATGTTAAAAGTAGCCACTGGCTATTATAAGTACCTGGCCCAACTCTCTCTCTTTCTCATACAGGGCACCATGGATGATGCCTCTTCATCCAGTGCACTGCCGCCATCCTGAGATAGGGAAGAGCTCATCGACGCCCTAGACAGCATATCCTTGTAGTAGCAGCCGAACGCTCCACCCTGCCTGTGGTACCTCGACACCAACACATATTTCTTCCCCGCCTAGTATTGTGGTAAGCAATGGCTCTGTGTTACCAGTCACACACACCGTCCATCAAACCCTTCCCACCTCCACCATTACAATTCACCCTCATAATATCCTCATTTCCGCTCCGAAATCATCAATAACCTAATTTATGTTAAAACCATGTGTCGTGATAATCATGTTAACGTTGAATTCGACAATCATGGCTTTTCTCTATTAAGGACCGGCGTGCAAGGACGGTGATCCTCCAATTTGATTCCAACAGAGACCAGTAACCAGTCGTGTCACCTCGCCGCCACAACTTCACCCTCGTCAACAAGGACTTGTGACATCAACGGCTCGGCTATCCCAGTCGTGACTCTCTAGCCCAGTGTCTTCTCCATGTGGCCTCCACATCTAACGGCGCAATGTATTCCACGTCCCTGCCTACCAACTAGGAGGAAAGTAGTCGTTTACTATTTAGTGATTCCAGCCATAGTTCTTATTTCCCATTCCGATTAGTGCATTGTGATATTTGGACTTGCCCTGTATCTAGCTTGTCACGTCGTTAATATTATTTAGTGCTTTTAGATGAGTATAGTCACTTTGTATGGACATTTCCCATTCTCATGAAATCTGAAGCTTTGCACAAAATTCATTCCTTCCACACCTTTATTCAGTGGCATTTTAACTTGAACATTCTTACCCTCTACGGAGCAAGCGGGGGAGGATGTGATGGATGAGTTTGCCTTCGACTTCAACAAAGACTTGGGCACATCGGCGCCGGTGGACGGGGGAGGGGGTGGTGGTGCTCTACTTGTCTTTTCAGATTGCATGGGACGAGCGGGCCGCCGCCGTCACCCGCTTCATGGAAAGCATCCCGTCTAGCTTCATTGGCCGCAGCTCCAAATCGTGTAGGGCTGGGATAGCATTGTGGTCGGCGAGAATCTGCCGGGGCGTCGTTGGCCCCAACTCCTATCTAGTTTCATGTAAATTTTAACTGTTTTATATAGTTATTAATGAAAAAAAATATGTCTCACGCAGACTTGTGCTCACGCTGTTGGGATGCCTTCTCCGTACACAAATCTGCACCAAATTTGGCCGGAAATACGTCGATGGAGGATCACTTTCCGTTTGAATCACCACCCCGTATGTTGAGGGATAGATTTGTGCTCTCGGCGTGTCGAAGACCCAAAAGGACGCACGACCGATTGAGTAGGCGAGCAATGCCGCGTCGCGCGTCGCTTACTATTTAGTGTGTACGCCCGTTACGAAACTGATGGAGAAGTTGTGCTGCTAGGTTGGGAGACGTGTCAGCCGCGATCGAGACCCCGCGTTTCCTTATGCACGAAGGAGGGACATAGTACGTAGTAAGTCGTCGTTGCACCGAATTTACAAGAGTCCCTTATTACTTTAAGTATAATCTTTCCGTAATTTACGTGCTCCGCTCCCGTCTGTGTCGCCAATGACGGCGATGACGTCGGGAAAGGGACCCCCTCCCTTGGCCGCCGGTCGCAACGTTTGAAACCGGGATCGATTCCATGCCCTGATTCTTTTCGCACGACGTATACATATGCACGCATGGATGAAACTTTGCGACTTTGGCCGCGCGCGTCGGTGTCAAGTGTGTCCTCCTAGTCTTCTTTTGCCCCCACTCTTATTTGGATGCCAATCTGCTCAGCCTTCCGCGTCCTGTGCGGCTGGCGTGCGTGTACTATAAATACGCGGACCGTCTAGGCTGCTGTTCGATCGTGCATCTCCCTGTACATCATCATGGGCTCCAGAGCGAACAGTTCTCCTTCCAGTTCGAGCAAGCACCTGAGCATGAAGCTGCTGGTGGACAGCAAGACGCAGCGCGTGGTGTACGCCGAGGCTGGCAAGGACGTCGTCGACTTCCTCTTCAACCTCCTCATGCTGCCCTTCGCAACCGTCGTCGAGCTGCTCACCGGCGGGGACTCCATGGTCGGCTGCGTCGCCAACCTCTACCGCAGCGTCGAGAACCTCGACGACGCCTACGTCTGCCACGACGACGCTAAATCGGCCAAGGACGCCCTGCTCAGGCCCGCGGGCAACGGCAAGCTTCTCATGCTCACCGACGCGTCGTCGTCCTCTGGCAGCGACCACGGCTCCCGCAGTGGGTTCGTGCAGGGGATCGTGACGTACACGGTCATGGACAACCTCACGGTTACTCCCATGTCCACCATCTCTGCGATCACCATGTTCAACACCTTTGGCATCCGGGACATCCGCTCCCTCAGCGAGAAGACCGTCCGATTTGGCTACAACGAGGTAATTATCCACGAAACTGCCAAAATTCGTGTTGAAAACTAATTTGAGGTCATTGTTGGATGTGTTGTGGATTTACAGGGTGTCCAGATATTGAAGGCGTCAATGGAGTCCAAGACAGTTCTCACTGATGTCTTCCTTGGGACGACTAGTCGGAGGTCTTGAACGGGCAACACATGAATTATCTTCGCAAGCCTTTCCCCGGTAGAGTTCATGCATGGCCATGACTCATTCTTGTGTGTCTTTTCGGGTCGTACGGTTCATGGTTTGAGGCATCTCCGGTTGTCGTGTACTCGTGTGCCTCTGCACTCGTGTAGTATACTATGTCAGTATTGTGAATCATCAGTTTACATGGAGTAGCATCGTGTGATGAATAAAGGCGAGGGATAATTATTATAGGTTTTGTCTATTGGTTTGTGACATGAGTTCAATAAAAAAAATTCATCTACTCCCTCCGTCCCAATTTACATTGCGTATAAGTTTTTATCAAAGTCAAACGTTGCAATGTTTGACCAAATAGTTTGATACAAATATAAATTTATAAAATATAAAAATAATATTATTAGAATTGGCTTAGTGAATACTTTCATATTTATAAATTTTATATCATACAAATTTATATTATTTTGTATAATCTTGGTCAAACTTTATATAGTTTGATTAGCACGCAAAATTATGCGCAAACTAATATGGAATGGAGGGGGTATGTTTGTTATTCTTTGGATCAACACTCTGACGATTGCAGAACTTGCATTATTCAAAAATATGATGTAACTGAATTTAGTATTATTATGCAACAAACGGTGACTAAATATGAACATTAAACTCGAGCTTTTGGGCTTGGTCCAAGCTAAGACAGGCTCGACACGATAAACACGGACCGAGCCGCATGCGTCTACTTTCCTTGACCACATCAGGCATGGATCCAACCCGTTTGGCTCGTCCACTTTTTTTTCAAGGAATTAAGACACATGATGGAGAGATACTCGGCCTGTTGGGGACGCACACAACAAAGAACTTATACACAAATGAACACAAGCATAATATTAAAAACCAGACGAATTCGCTGGTTGGACCGAAGAAAAATAGAACTAGTGACCTCGGTTTGTTAAGCACTTTGGACCAGCCCCGCAAGCGAAACAAAAAACCAGGTGAACTAGGCTCTGCCCGATAAACATGGACCAAGCCGTGTTTACTTTCCTTGACCGCATCAAGCACGGGTCCAACCTGTTAGGCCTGTCCACTTTTTTTTCAAGGAATTGAGACACTCGACAATTGCAGAACTTGCATTATTCAAAAATATGATGTAACTGCAACAAACAGTGACTAAATATGGACATTAAACTCGAGCTTTCGGGACTCGATTCAAGCTAAGACAGTCTTGGCACGATAGACATGGACCGAGCCGTGTTTACTTTCCTTGACCGCATCAGGCACGGCTCCAACCCGTTTGGCTTGTCCACTTTTTTTTCCAAGGAATTGAGACATATGAAGGAGAGATACCGGTCCTCTGCGGTCTGGCATGTTGGGGACACACACAACAAAGAACTTATACACAAACGGACACAGTCATAATTTTAAAACAGACGAATTCGCTAGTTAAATCGGAAAAAACAGAACCAGAGACCTCGGTTTGTTAAGCGGTCTAGACCAGCCCCGCAAGCGAACCAAAAAATCGGGTGAACCGCAATCGAGCTGCCCAGTTTTGAAACGTCAAACCGCACACTGCGGGAATCTAACCTTGCACCTACCGGAGCTAATAATTACACGAAACATGCGAGGGGACGTGGGCCAGCCACCCTCGGCATAGCCCAGGATAGCCTTTGGTGTATCCCCCTCGGCCAAGTCCTTGACGACGTAGCCCACAGGGCCGTCGGTCTAGCGTGGTGGGCCGAAGGCTTGGACTAGTCGTTGGCATGTAGGCCGTCGACAACGGCCAGCGGGACCCACTGGGTCTGTTAATGGCCGTTTGGCCTGGTGTGCTCACTACAGGAAATTGATATTGTGTTGGGTGTTTTTATGTTTGCCGAGTGTATATAATTCGGATACTCGGCAAACAACTCTTTGTTGTGTATCATACCGTTGACACCCGGTAAAAAGGGCATTCACAGCATAGTTGCCCCTTTGCCGAGTGTCCATCGGAAATACACCCAGCAAAAATGTACAAACACGGTAAAATCCTAAAAAACACTCGGTAAAAATTGGGTACACGGCAAACCGTCGTGCCACACGTCCTACCTACCCACAGCCAATGACCCAACTTACGGCGTTAGGGTTTGCCGAGTGTCTTCAAATGTATACACAGCAAACTTTTGACCTTTGTCATGTATGTGGAGCCTTTGCTGTGTGTTCAACAGACAACACTCGGCATAGATATTTTTCTTTTTATCTCATTAATTTTTGAAAAATCATAACTAAATTATTTTAATTCAGAAAAATACAAATAATATATCAAAATTTGCATAAAAATAAGATCTATCTATCTACACTCAAATATTACATGTTTGTAAAGAAAAATTAAGTAAAACATAAAACATTATATATAGTTTAAAACATGCATAAAAAATTCAAAAACGATCCAAACAATGCGAAACCTTCGCATGATGTCATATTATGTGACATAGTTAAAAGAAAAAATATCAAACTTGGTATATTGATTATGTATCAAAAAGAACCTTCACAAAATGACCCGTCTCATTCGAGGTTTCCTGACTTTCGGGTCAAATAACCAACATTATGGCTAGAATCAAGGCATAGTTTGTGATAATGTGTCTATATTGTGCATACATGTGCATCATGGGATGTCGAACAATGTTGCAGGAGGAAATTTTCCTTTTCTTCGTACCAAAAAGCTATTTTCCATTTTTCGAGTGCAAAAAACTGGCGGCTTTGTGAAGAAACCACTAAATGACTAATTCAATATGATACCACCATATTTTAAAAAAATACTAGACCTACTTATATGGACAATGTCCTAATAGTGGAATCTCAAACATTTCTGTCTATCACTGGTGAAAAAGACAAATTCCTGCCGAATCGGTAGGAAGTGGGTCAGATATGAACTATTGGTACATGATCTGATACTCATGATTTTTTACAAAAATCATTTTTAGGTTCACAATATGCTATTTCATCATAGATCCACCTAAATTTTATCAAGGCTCAGCGTCGAGCTAAGAATATTCATGCCCGTCGTTCGACAAAGTTTGACGATAGTTTAAAACGGGCATAAGCAATTCAAAAATGATCCAAACAATATGAAACCTTCGCATGGTGTCATATTATGGGACATAGTTAGAAGGAAAAATATCAAACTTGGTATATTGATTATGTCTCAAAAAAACCTTCACAAAATGACCTATCTCATTCGAGGTTTCTCTGGCTTTCGGGTCAAATGACCAATGTTATGGCTATAATCAAGGCATAGTTTGTGATAATGTCTCCATATTGTGCACATATGTGCATCATGGGATGGCGAATAATATTGCACGAGGAAGTTTTCCTTTTTCTCCCATCAAAAAGCCATTTTCCATTTTCTGAGTGCAAAAAACAAGCGGATTTGTGAAGCAACTACCAAATGGCTAATACAAAATGCTACCACCACATTTTTCAAAAATACTAGACCACCTTACATGGGCAATGTCCTAACAAGGGAATCTCAAACCTTTCCGACTATCACTGGTGAAAAAGACAAATTACTGCTGAATCGGCAGAAAGTGGGTCAGATATGAACTATTGGTATATGATCTGATACTCATGATTTTTTACAAAAATCATTTTTAGGTTCACAATATGATATTTCATCATAGATCCACCTAAAGTTTATCAAGGCTCAGTGACGAGGTTTAATCTCGTCAATGCCCATTGTTATGGACTTGGGTTTTGGAGAAGATGGGGATGCTGGAGATCGTGGAACGGTTAACAGACAAGCAACCAGGGGACACGAGATTTACCCAGGTTCAGGCCCTCGGAGGGAAAACCCTACTCCTGCTTGTCTGCTATTGATTACGGCGGAACCGAAGGTTATAGGGTGCGCAGATTCGATCTGGCGTGAAGGTGCGTGTGCGAAAGTATGAGTCGAGAGATCTAGGACGTGCCCTCCTAGCCTTTATATAGACTTAGGCCGGTCCCGGGCATAGTCCTAGTCGGTTACAGGTTCTAGGGTTTTACCCCTTTAAATTTCCTATCTATGCTAGTCTTGCTCTCCAAGGATCCGAAGGCGTCATGGGCCTTGGCCACCCGAAAATCTTCATGGGCCAGCGTATAACTGTTGTGGGCCTTCCTTGGGCTGGACCAGGTATGCTAAAGTCACGTACCCGTAGGGTATAACCATGTCAGTAGCCCCCGAGTGATCAGTAGAATCGTAGATTCGGCTGAGGACTCTTCAATCCTTCGGGTGCAACTAAGTGTTAACGATATATGTGTGTAGGGATTGTTGATACATCTGCCTGACTCACGCAACGGATCAGGGTCAGTTAACTGTCTTAGGACGAAACAACATGATCTTTATCAGGTTCGAGTCCCTTAACTTGAACCCGGAACATATGCTGGCGTAATTCAACGCAGGACGCGGAGGACTTACAGGAGTGGAATTCCAGTGTTTTTAATTGATGTACCCAATGCGTCCGTCGGGATTTTTCATCACGCCTGTTGTCATGGATTTATACTAGCAGAGCGCAGTCGTGTACGTAGTGGAGTCGTAGCCCCCGAGTCCGTAGTGGAGTCGTAGACTCGACGTAGGACTCGAAGAAATTCTTTGTCTTTATTCATCTTCCGGGTGCGCGGCCAGCGCTCCTGATAGGAGTAGCCCCCGAGTATTTAGTCGAATCGAAGATTCGAATGAGTACTCTTAGCTATGGAGCCGGGGAATTGTAGTTGGTGCTATTATAGCTTTTGATGATATCAGTGCTGACGATCAATGACCTCAAGCGTCTGCTATGCCAGAGATGACTTGACTGGACGAACATGGGTCCCACTTGCTGACTTTGAATTGACCGGTCACGCGCGGCGTGGAGATAATTACGGTGTCTCCTCGATTTCCGCACGTAGTGGATGGCGTAGTAACGATGGTTCGTTGTGATGTTGACACGTGTACGATCAGATCTACCGTTGGCGTTAGGTCTTCTGGATGGACAGCTGCCGTGTGTCGTCTTCGCTGTTATAACCATTGGGGAAAGCCGCGGTTTGTTTTCACCGCATCAGTTCTTGTTTTCACTGCCTTCTTGTGCTCTAGCGATTCTTGCTGCGCCCTGGGATTTCCTTCCACATTTCCGTCGTCATTTCTGCGTTTTCACCACCGGCGCCGCCGTAGTGCCATGGGGAAACCAAAGAAATCGTCATCTACGGTTGGGACCAGCGCCGCCGGAGGAAAGAAGGGCACCACCGCTACTCGTGTCACCGATGGTGGCTGGCGGCGATCAGAGACGCGGGAGAGCGATCTCCGCAAGCTTCGCGAGCGGGGCCTGATCCCGCAAGATAGGGAGGCCGTCAAACTCCCCGGCAATGAGGTAATCCCCCTTCCCCCATCTGGGTATCGGGTTATGTTTCTCGCCTTCGTTATGCGTGGGTTTTCTTTTCCAGTCCACAACTTCCTCCGTGGACTGCTCTTCTTCTATGGGATTCAGCTTCATCATCTGTCTCCCAATTCTCTTCTCCATATTGCTTGTTTTATCACTTTTTGCGAGTGCTGGCTTGGCATTGAGCCGCACTTTGGCCTCTTCCGGAAGCTCTATTCCGTGAAGAGGCAATCTGGTTCGGATGGTGTGTATCCCATTGGGGGTTGCATCATCTCCCTTAGTCCCAATCTTCTCTTCTTTTCTTTTTCCATGTCCGAATCTATCCAGTACTAGAGGAGGCGATGGTTTTATATCCGCGACTCCGTAGTGCCCGGGCAAGATTTTGGTCTTGTTCCCTTTGACCCCTCCCAAATGATTGAGAAGAAATTATCCAATCTATCCTAGCGTCGAGATACGTTAAGTGTGTGACCCTGCGGGTTCGAGAATATGCAGACATGATCTTCTATCAATAATCAACAGCGGGGTCTGGAAACCCATATTGACTCCCACACATTCATCGATGATCATATCGGATGAACCACGATGCCAGGATTCAATCAATCCCATATATATGAAGGGAATATGCCCTGAGAGGCAATAATAAAGTGTTTATTATGTGTATTCCAAGTATATGATAGATGTTTATTTTGCATGCTATAATTGTATTAATACGGAAACGTTAATACATGTGTGTTTAATAAACAAACAGAAAGTTCCTAGTTATGCCTCTCTCATAAACTAGCTCGTTGATTAACAAGATGATCAAGGTTTCCTGATCATGGACATTGGATGTTGTTAATAACGGGATCACAACATTAGTGTAATGGTGTGATGAACATTCATCCGAAGTATAGCATTACGATCAAAGTCATTGAGTTTATATTGCTATAACAACTTACGAAGTGATCCTAATCCTTAGACCATGAGATCATGTCAATCACTAACACCGGAAGAGTTTCTTGATAACATCAAACGTCACACCGTAACAGGGTGATTATAAAGATGGATTCAGAACTAATAATGTGTTATGTTGAGGCTCATGGATTGAGAGTGGAATTTTTTCATCCCGATGACGAATAGATATACTCTGGGCCCTCTCGGTGATATCACATTGATTAGCTTGCAAGCAAGTGATTAGATCACTAGAATGTTATATCACAGGAACGAGAAAAGAGTGCATGTCGGTAACGAGATCAAACTAGGTATGGAGATACCGATGATCGAATCTCGGACATGTAATATATCGTGAAACAAAGGGATTAAGATACTAGCGTAAAAGGTTCCGACGATCACAAGAAAGTCATCGTTGAATGTGTGGGAGTCAGTATGGGTCTCCAGATCCCGCTTCTAATTATTGATCCGAGAGGGGTCTCGATCATGTCCATATTATTCACGAAACGTAGGGTGACACACTTAAGAGACACCGACATCCAATTGGAGCAAATGTTTGATGCCAAAAGAATGAACAAGCGCAGGAATTTATTTCACTAGATACCGAAACAGGTTTTCGGGTGAAATTGCATAAAGTGGTTATGCATGTGAAATAGAATTCTACAAAGGGGTTATTTGTGAATGTTTGTCATTAAAGTAATTGACAAAATTCTGAATAAAATAAAAGAGTTTTATTTAATGAGAGTTTGCATTAAATTTGGTGGAAATTTAATGGGAATTTGAGTGGACTTTTGAGTGGAGGGATTTTAAAGGGCATTTTGTGAGTGGAGTGTCCACCCACATGAATGAAGGAGGGGAGGGGGTAGCCCCCATGGCCGGTGGCCACCCCCTTGGGGGCCCCCCATCCTCCTATAAAAGGAGCCCCCCTCCTCACTTGTCTCACACACCTCCTCGTGAAGGATCTCTCTCCCCCTCTAGAATTTATCCCCCATGGTCTCGGACTAGCGAGATACATGTTCCCGGTGGCTATTCGGCAAGAAAGAGTTGTGATTCCCCTGCATCGCTGGAGCGAGGAGGCGGAGGTTGCTCTGTGCCTCGAACGTGTGTGCGAGCACGGATGCGCTGCTGATTTGCGGCGCTAGGACTTCCCCTCGATCTTGAGATCGGCAAGAGATCGTCTACATCAACCACGAGTTAAACTCGTTAAGCTTTGTCAGTCTTCAAGGGTATGTTCTCTACGGATATACATCCGCCCGTTGTTTGTATCTAGTAGATAGATCTTGGTATATAGTTCACATCGTAGGAAAATTTTGTTTTCTATGCTGCGAACCCTACAGTGGTATCAGAGCCGGATCTGTGCGTAGATACTCTACACGGGTAGTACACATATGAGTATGTGGGCGATGATGATCATGTTGTTGCTCCTTTGTTGTAATTTTGGATATTGGTGGCATAGTGGGATGAAGCGGCCCGGACAAACTTTACATGTCCTCGCACATGAGACCTGTTCCACGCTTGACATGCAACTAGTTTGCATAAGTGGCTAGCGGGTGTCTGTCTCTCCTACTATAGTCAATATCTATTTTGCAAGCGAGTTGTCAACAATTTGATTATCCTCGTTGTGGTTCATGTTCGTAGGTAAGAACGGTTCTATCTCGAAAGCCCTAAGCCACGTAAAACTTGCAATGGATAAATTAGAGGCGTCTAGTTTAGATTGTTACTGGGCTAGTGTTATGATATGGTAGTGTTGTAAGTAGAAGTATGAGATGATACTCTTACAACACACATAGCGTGTAAAATCCATAGACCTTGGATTTACACATATAGGTATGATAGTGATCATACCACGATGCACATGATAGAGATCATCTGCGGGAACCATATCATTTCACTAATAAACATATGATGTTTTGATAGCATCTTATATTGCTTGTTTAGCGCTTTGTTAGCATAATAAGATGATCCCTCATTTAAATATCAAGATAAGAATGTGTTCTTCCTTTAGTATGCACCGATTCTGTTTTCGTGGCTCCAAGACATCACGTGATGATCGGGTGTTCTTGGATCCACGACCATATTTCGGGTGTAAAACAGTTACACACGCGAATACTAAGGTTCTAACTTGGCGAGCCTAGCATGTACAGACATGGCCTCGGAACACGGACCGAAAGGTTAAGCATGAGTCATATAGTTGATATGATGCCCATTTGATGCTCGCCTTTGAAGCTATACCGACTCACGTGATGATCGGACTTGGTGTAGTGGATTTGGTTCATGTAATCACCAAAAAGGCACGAGGGATGTCGTTTTTGAGTGGGAGTTCATTCGTAATATAGATTAGTTGAACTCAATCTATCATACACTTAGTCTAAACTTTACAAATTCTATTGTAGATGGCACCACCTGCTTTTAATTTCAATGTGTTCATGGAGAAAGAGAAACTAGCAACGAACGGTAGCAACTTTACCGAATGGGCCATGAATTTGAGGATTCTCCTCTCTGCTGCACAAAAGCAATATGTGCTAGAAGCGCCGTTAGGCCCCCCACCTTTAGATGATGCCCCTGACGAGGAGAAGAATGTCTATCAGACTCGTCAGGAGAACCACAACTTAGTTCATTGCGGCATATTGTATGGGCTAGAGCCGGAACTTCGAAAGCGTTTTCGAAAACGGCAATGCATTTGATACAATGAGTGAGTTGAAAATGATTTTCGACACACATGCTGCTGTAGAGAGCTACAACGCTTCAAAAAAGTTCTTTAGCTGCATGATGGAAGAGCACAGCTCCGTTAGTGAGCATGTACTCAAGATGTCGGGTTACGCCGATAAGCTTGTGTCCTTGGGAATATCGATTCCCATTGACTTAGGCATCCATCGTGTTCTGCAGTCTCTGCCACCTAGCTATAATAGCTTCGTGATGAACTATAATATGCAAGGCATGAAGAAGTCTCTCCCCGAGCTTCTGTCAATGCTTAAAACTGTAGAAGTGGAGATCAAAAAGGAACATCAAGTGTTGATGATCAATAGGAACACTGGTTTCAAGAAAGACAAGAAGGGAAAACGGAAGGGAAGTAAGGGCGGCAAGCCTGTTTCCGCGCCTAAAAAGAAACCCCGAGTTGGACCTAAGTCTGATTCCGAGTGCTACTATTGTAAGGGGACTGGCCACTGGAAGCGCAACTGCCCCAAGTATCTGGCAGACAAGAAGGCCAGCAAGGCAAACAAAGGTATATATGATATACATGTTATTGATGTGTACTTGACTAGTGCTCGCAGTAGCACCTGGGTATTTGATACCGGTTCAGTTGCTAATATTTGTAACTCGAATCAGGGGCTGCGGAACAAGCGACCGCTAGCAAGGGGTGAGGTCAAGATGCGTGTCGGCAATGGATCAAGCGTTGATGTGATCGCCGTCGGAACGCTGCCTCTCCACTTGTCGTCGGGATTAGTTATAAACTTGAATAAATGTTATCTGGTGCCTGCACTGAGCATGAACATTGTATCTGGATCGTGTTTGATGCGAAGTGGTTATTCATTTAAATCCGAGAACAATGGTTGTTCCATTTATATGAATGAAATCTTTTATGGTCATGCACCGATGATGAATGGTTTATTTCTATTAGATCTCGATGATAATGTTACACATATTCATAATGTTGATGCTAAAAGGATTAAACTTAATGATGATATATCCGCATATATGTGGCACTGCCGTCTAGGTCATATTGGCGTTAAACGCATGAAGAAGCTCCATTCGGATGGACTTTTGGAATCACTTGATTATGAATCATTTGATACATGTGAGCCATGCCTTATGGGCAAGATGACTAGAACGTCGTTTTCCGGTTCAATGGAACGGGCGACAGATTTATTGGAATCATACATTCTGATGTATGTGGTCCAATGAGTGTGTCGGCGCGAGGTGGATATCGTTATTTTGTTACTTCCACGGATGATTTGAGTACATACGGTTATATCTACTTGATGAAACACAAGTCTAAAACCTTTGAAAAGTTCAAGGAATTTCAGAATGAAGTGGAAAATCATCGTAATAGAAAGATCAAATTTCTACGGTCCGACCGTGGAGGTGAGTATCTAAGTTACGAGTTTAGCACTCACATGAAAGAGTGTGGAATTGTTTCACAACTCACACCTGCCGGAACACCACAGCGAAATGGTGTGTCGGAACGTCGTAATCGTACTTTATTAGATATGGTTCGATCTATGATGTCTCTGACGGACTTGCCTTTGTCATTTTGGGGTTATGCACTAGAAACTGCTGCATTCACTTTAAATCGGGCACCATCTAAATCCGTTGAAAAGACACCGTATGAATTGTGGTTTGGAAACAAACCTAAGCTGTCATTTCTTAAAGTTTGGGGATGCGATGTTTATGTGAAGAAACTTCAACCGGATAAACTCGAACCCAAAGCGGAAAAATGCGTCTTCATAGGATACCCTAAAGAAACTATTGGGTATTCCTTCTATCACAGATCCGAGGGCAAGGTTTTTGTTGCCAAGAATGGATCCTTTCTAGAGAAAGAGTTTCTCGCGAAAGGTGTGAGTAGTCGGAAGGTAGAACTCGAAGAGGTTGTGGAACCTTCTCTTCAAAGTATGGCGAGTAGCGCAGCGCCGGAAGTTGTTCCGGAGTTGGCTCCACCTGTTGAAGAGGGAACTAATGATAATGATCATGAAACTCCGAAAGAGAGTACTACCGAACCTCGCAGGTCAAACAGGACGCGTGCAGCTCCCGAGCTGTACGGAAATCCTGTCATGAATTTCATGGTTGATGAAAATGATGACCCTGCGACGTATGAAGAAGCGATGATGAGCCCGGATTCCAACGAATGGTTAGAAGCCATGAAATCCGAGATGGAATCCATGTATGAAAATCAAGTTTGGAACTTGGTGGAATTACCTCACGACCGAAAGGCCGTGGAGAACAAATGGATTTTCAAAAGGAAAACTGATGCTGATGGTAATGTGACCGTCTATAAAGCTCGACTTGTCGCAAAGGGGTTTCGACAAATTCAAGGAGTTGACTACGATGAGACTTTCTCTCCCGTAGCGATGCTAAAGTCAGTTAGGATTATGTTAGCAATTGCTGCATATTTCAATTATGAGATATGGCAGATGGATGTCAAAACCGTGTTTCTCAATGGTAATATTGAAGAAGAGTTGTATATGATACAACCAAAGGGTTTTGTCGATCCTAAGGATGCTAACAAGGTGTGCAAGCTTCAGCGATCCATCTATGGATTGAAGAAAGCATCACAAAGTTGGAATCTCCGCTTTGATGAGGTGATCAAAGAGTTTGGATTTGTCCAAACTTATGGAGAAGCTTGTATTTACAAGAAAGTGAGTGGGAGCAATGTGGCATTTCTGATATTATATGTGGATGACATATTATTGATCGGAAATGATATAGATCTTTTAAACAGTGTTAAAAGTTATCTAAACAGCAAATTTTCAATGAAGGACCTAGGTGAAGCGTCATACATATTAGGCATAAAGATCTATAGAGATAGATCTAGACGCCTAGTAGGGCTATCGCAAAGTACATACCTTGATAAGATTTTAAAGAAGTTTAAAATGGACGGAAGTAAGAAGGGGTTCTTACCTATGTTGCAAGGCAAGACATTGAGTAAGACTCAAAGTCCGGCTTCGGCGGAAGAAAGAGAGATAATGGACAAAGTCCCCTATGCTTCAGCCATAGGCTCTATAATGTACGCCATGCTATGTACAAGACCGGATGTGGCACATGCTATTAGTTTGACTAGTAGGTACCAATCGGATCCAGGTTCGGAACACTGGATAGCGGTCAAGAATATCCTTAAGTACTTACAAAGAACTAAGGATATGTTTCTTATATACGGAGGTGAAGAAGAGCTCGTCGCTAAGTGTTATGTCGACGCTAGCTTTGACACCGATCCGGATGACTCTAAGTCTCAATCCGGATACGTATTTCTCATGAATGGCGGAGCGGTTAGTTGGAGGAGCTCCAAACAACCTGTGGTAGCGGGATCAACAACGGAGGCCGAATATGTTGCTGCTTCAGAAGCGGCTCAGGAAGCAGTTTGGATGAAGGAGTTCATATCCGAACTAGGAGTAGTGGCAAACGCGTTGGACCCAATGGTGATCTATTGTGACAACAATGGTGCCATAGCCAATGCCAAAGAGCCAAGGTCTCACAAGCATTTCAAGCATATTAAGCGCCGGTTTCACTCCATCCGCGAGCATGTCAAGGATGGAGATATAAAGATTTGTAAAGTACATACGGATCTCAATGTAGCAGATCCGTTGACTAAAACTCTCCCTAGAGCAAAACATGATCAACACCAGAACTCAATGGGTGTTAGATTTATCACTATGTAACTAGATTATTATCTCTAGTGCAAGTGGGAGACTGAAGGGAATATGCCCTGAGAGGCAATAATAAAGTGTTTATTATGTGTATTCCAAGTATATGATAGATGTTTATTTTGCATGCTATAATTGTATTAATACGGAAACGTTAATACATGTGTGTTTAATAAACAAACAGAAAGTTCCTAGTTATGCCTCTCTCATAAACTAGCTCGTTGATTAACAAGATGATCAAGGTTTCCTGATCATGGACATTGGATGTTGTTAATAACGGGATCACAACATTAGTGTAATGGTGTGATGAACATTCATCCGAAGTATAGCATTACGATCAAATTCATTGAGTTTATATTGCTATAACAACTTACGAAGTGATCCTAATCCTTAGACCATGAGATCATGTCAATCAATAACACCGGAAGAGTTTCTTGATAACATCAAACGTCACACCGTAACAGGGTGATTATAAAGATGGATTCAGAACTAATAAAGTGTTATGTTGAGGCTCATGGATCAAGAGTGGAATTTGTTCATCCCGATGACGGATATATATACTCTGGGCCCTCTCGGTGATATCACATTGATTAGCTTGCAAGCAAGTGATTTGATCACTAGAATGTTATATCACAGGAACAAGAAAAGAGTGCATGTCGGTAACGAGATCAAACTAGGTATGGAGATACCGATGATCTAATCTCGGACATGTAATATATCGTGAAACAAAGGGATTAAGATACTAGCGTAAAAGGTTCCGACGATCACAAGAAAGTCATCGTTGAATGTGTGGTAGTCAGTATGGGTCTCCAGATCCCGCTTCTAATTATTGATCCGAGAGGGGTCTCGATCATGTCCATATTATTCACGAAACGTAGGGTGACACACTTAAGAGACACCGACATCCAATTGGAGCAAATGTTTGATGCCGAAAGAATGAACAAGCGCAGGAATTTATTTCACTAGATACCGAAACAGGTTTTCGGGTGAAATTGCATAAAGTGGTTATGCATGTGAAATAGAATTCTACAAAGGGGTTATTTGTGAATGTTTGTCATTAAAGTAATTGACAAAATTCTGAATAAAATAAAAGAGTTTTATTTAATGAGAGTTTGCATTAAATTTGGTGGAAATTTAATGGGAATTTGAGTGGACTTTTGAGTGGAGGGATTTTAAAGGGCATTTTGTGAGTGGAGTGTCCACCCACATGAATGAAGGAGGGGAGGGGGTAGCCCCCATGGCCGGTGGCCACCCCCTTGGGGGCCCCCCATCCTCCTATAAAAGGAGCCCCCCTCCTCACTTGTCTCACACACCTCCTCGTGAAGGATCTCTCTCCCCCTCTAGAATTTATCCCCCATGGTCTCGGACTAGCGAGATACATGTTCCCGGTGGCTATTCGGCAAGAAAGAGTTGTGATTCCCCTGCATCGCTGGAGCGAGGAGGCGGAGGTTGCTCTGTGCCTCGAACGTGTGTGCGAGCATGGATGCGCTGCTGATTTGCGGCGCTAGGACTTCCCCTCGATCTTGAGATCGGCAAGAGATCGTCTACATCAACCACGAGTTGAACTCGTTAAGCTTTGTCAGTCTTCAAGGGTATGTTCTCTACGGATATACATCCGCCCGTTGTTTGTATCTAGTAGATAGATCTTGGTATATAGTTCACATCGTAGGAAAATTTTGTTTTCTATGCTGCGAACCCTACAATATATATTCCCTTCGTCTCGCGATATTTTACTTGCCCGAGATTTGATCGTCGGTACCGTCATACCTAGTTCAATCTCGTTCACAGCAAGTACTTTACTCGTTCCGTAATACGATATCACTTTGTGATTAACTCCTTAACCACATGCTTGCAAGCGGTGTTGATATCGATTACCGAGTGGGCCCGAAGTATATCTCTCCGACTTGGGAGGGACAAATCCCATCTCGATACATACAACCCAACATATACTTTCCGATCACCTGAGAGACACCTTTATGATCACCCTCTCATAGGATGACGTTTGATGACCTCAAAGCTTTCTTCAGATACCAGGGAGTTGTATTATCTCATGGTCTAAGGAATACAATATTTGACATAAGAAAAGCTTCGCAAAGACGAACACGATGACACGATCTAATTGCTTCGCTTAGTTTGGGTCTGTCCATCATATCATTCTCCCAATGATGTGATCTCATTATTAATTGACAACTCATGTCCATGGTTAGGAAACCTTAACCATCATTAATCAATGAGCTAGTCCATAGAGGCGTACTAGGGACAGGGTGTTGTTCACAAACCACACAAGTATTAAAGTTTCCGCTTAATACAATTCTAGCATGGAATATAAACATTATCATGAACAAGAATTATAATAATAACATCTTTATTATTGCCTCTAGGGCATAATTCCAACAGTCTCCCACTTGCACTAGAGTCAATAATCTAGTTTACATTTGGCAACAATCTCACACCCATGACACTGAGGTGCTGATCATATTTTACACGTGGAAGAGGTTTAGTCAATGGATCTGCAACATTCAGATCTGTATGTACTTTGCTAATCTTCAGATCTCCATCTGCTATATAATCTCGGATTATATGAAACTTGCGGTTGATATGCTTGGTATTTGGATGATATCTTGGTTACTTAGCGAGTGCTATGGCGCCAGTGTTGTCACACAATATCTCCAGTGGGTCCAATGCACTTGGAACCACGCCAAGCTCAGTGATGAAGTTTCTGATCCAAACTCCTTCACTTGACGCTTCTGCAGCCGCCATGTATTCCGCTTCTACTGTAGATCCCGCGATCACGCTTTGCTTGCAGCTTCTCCAGCTCACAGCTCCTCCATTCAAAATATACACGTATCCTATCTGAGATTTAGAATCATCCTTGTCGGTGTCAAAACTAGCATCGACGTAACCTTTTACGACAAGCTGTTCATCACCCCCATAGACTAAGAACATTTCTTTAGTCCTATTTAGGTACTTTAGGATGTTCTTTACGGCTGTCCAGTGTTCCACTCCTGGATCACTTTGATATCTGCTCGTCAAACTAAGAGCATTGGACACATCCGGTCTAGTACACAGCATGGCATACATGATGGAACCTATGGCCGAGGCATAAGGCACTTTGCTCATAGCTTACCTATCATTTACCGTAGCTGGACACTGAGCCTTGCTCAACATCTTACCTGACAACATAGACACTGAACCTTTCTTTGCCTTATCCATTCTGAACCTTTTCAGAACTTTGTCTAGGTATGTACTCTGGCTTAAAGCTATCAGGCGTCTTTGTCTATCTCTATATATTTTTATGCCCAATATATAAGCAGCTTCACCTAGGTCTTTCATTGAAAAACACTTGTTCAAATAACTCTTCACATCGTTAAGCATGTTAATGTCATTTCCAATAATCAATATGTCATCCACATATAGTACCAGAAACGTCACCGATCTCCCACTCACTTTCTTGTAGATACAAGCTTCGTAGCAATTTGGAACAAATCCAAAGCTCTTGATCACTTGATCAAAACGAAGGTTCCAACTCCGAGATGTTTGCTTCAGTCCATAAATGGAACGCTGAAGTTTTCATACTTTATCAGCATCCTTAGGATCGACAAAACCTTCGGGTTGCATCATATACAACTCGTCATCAATGTTGCCATTGAGGAAAGCAGTCTTGACATCCATCTGCCATATTTCATAATCATGAAACGCAGCAATTTCTAATAAAATCCGAATGGACTTAAACATCGCTACGGGAGAGAAAGTCTCATCGTAGTCAACACCTTGAACTTGTCGAAAACCTTTCGCGACAAGTCGTGCTTTATAGACGGTAACATTACCATCCGCGTCCGTTTTCTTCTTGAAGATCCATTTGCACTCAACGGCCTTTCGGTCGCTAGGAGGGTCCACCAAAGTCCATACTTGGTTTTCGCTCATGGATCCCAATTCGGATTTCATGGCTTCTAGCCATTTCTCAGAGTCTGGGCTCATCATCGCTTCCTCATAGTTCGTAGGTTCACTGTCTTCTACCAACAAGACAGTCAAGACAGGGTTGCCGTACCACTCAGGAGGGGCACGCGACCTTGTCGACCTGCGACGTTCAGTAGCAGCATCGTCCGAAGCTTCATGATCCTTGTCGTTAGCTTCCTCTATTGTTGGTGTAGGCGGCACTGGAACAATTTCAGGTGCTGTGCTACCCTCCAATTCAAGAGAAGGTTCAATAACCTCGTCTAGCTCTACTTTCCTCCCACTCACTTCTTTCGAGAGAAACTCCTTCTCAAGAAAGGAACCGTTCTTTGCGACAAACACTTTGCCTTCGGTTCTGTGATAGAATGTATACCCAATAGTTTCCTTAGGGTATCCTATGAAGACGCATTTCTCCGCTTTGGGTTCGAGCTTGTCCGGCCTCAACTTCTTGACGTAAACTTCGCATCCCCAAACTTTAAGAAACGACAACTTAGGTTTAGCACCAAACCACAGTTCATACGGTGTCGTCTCAACGGATTTAGATGGAGCCCTATTTAAAGTGAATGCAGCGGTTTCTATTGCATAACCCCAAAATGATAACGGCAAATCAGTAAGAGACATCATCGATCGGACCATATCTAATAGGGTTCAATTCCGACGTTCAGACACACCATTGCGCTGTGGTGTTCCGGGTGGCATGAGTTGCGAAACTATTCCGCTTGCTTTAAGATGCGTGAGAAAATCATAACTCAAAAATTCACCTCCACGATCGGATCGTAGAAACTTAATCTTTCTGTTATGATGGTTCTCCACTTCATTCTGAAATTCCTTGAACTTTTCAAATGTTTCAGATTTATGTTTCATTAAATAGATATACCCATATCTACTTAAGTCATCAGTAAAAGTGAGAAAATAGCGATATCCACCGCGCGTCGAAACACTCATCGGTCCGCATACATCGGTATGTATGATTTCCAACAAGTCCGTTGCTCGCTCCATCATACCGGAGAACGGGGTTTTGATCATCTTCCCCATGAGGCATGGTTCGCATGTGTCAAATGATTCAAAATCAAGAGACTCCAAAAGTCCATCAGAATGGAGTTTCTTCATGCGCTTTACACCAATATGACCTAGACGACAGTGCCACAAATAAGTAGTATTATCACTATCTACTTTGCATCTCTTAGCCTCAATGTTATGGATGTGTGTTTCATCCCTTTCGAGATTTAGAAGAAATAAACCATTCACAATAGGTGCATGACCATAAAAGATGTTACTCATATAAATAGAACAACCATTATTCTCCGATTTAAATAAATAACCGTCTTGCAATAAACAAGATCCAGAAATAATGTTCATGCTCAACGCAGGCACATAATAACATTTATTGAGGTTTAAAACTAATCCCGAAGGTAAAACTAAGGAGAGCGTGCTGACGGCCATCACATCAACTCTTGATCCGTTGCCAACGCGCATTGTCACCTCATCCCTCGCAAGCCGCCGTCTATTCCGTAGCTCCTGTTTCGAGTTACAAATATTAGCAAATGAACCGGTATCAAATACCCAGGCACTACAACGAGGGCTAGTAAGGAAAACATCAATAACATGTATATCAAATATACCTTTGATGGTGCCAGCCTTCTTGTCCGCTAAGTACTTTGGACAGTTGCGCTTCCAGTGACCCTTGTCCTTGCAATAGAAGCACTCAGTGTCCGGCTTAGGACCAGACTTGAGCTTCTTCTCAGCAGGGGCAGTGCGCTTGCCGCCGCCCTTCTTGAAGGGCTTCTTTGCTCCCTTACCTTTCTTAAAGGTGGGCTTGTTGACCATCAACACATGATTATCCTTTTTGATGTCCACTTCCGCGGCCTTCAGCTTTGCAAAGAGCTCGGTGATCGTATCAGTGGAACCAATCTGATTATGAGTCACTACAAAACTTTTGTCGCTGGGAGGGAGTGATTGCAGAACCCTGTCAATCTTGAGCTCCTATGGAATCGTGCATTCCAGTTGCTCAAGGCGTTGAGTGTAGCCCGTCATCTTAATTGCGTGCTCACTAACGGAACTCCCTTCCTCCATCTTGCAGTTAAAGAACTTCTCAGAAATCTCATATCTCTCAGAACGGGCCTGAGTCTGAAACATGGTTTTCAGCTCTTCGAGAATCTCAAAGGGACCGGGATAGTCTTCAAAACGATTTTGAAGTTCCGGTTCCATAGCAAACAACATGGTGCTCTTAATCACACCATAATCATCTTTGCGCGACTGATAGACAGCTTTCTCATCAGTCGACGCAGTTGCAGCAGGGGGGTCACCTAACGCTTTCCCAAGGACATAGTCCTTTTTACCGCCAGAGAGAATGATTCTTAGATTGCGAAACCAATTGTTGAAGTTAGACCCATTGTTTCTAAGCTTTTCCTTCTCAGCGAAAACGTTGAAGTTGAAGTTGGACTTAGCCATTTGATCTACAGTATTGCAAGTACAAATTAGACTATGTTCATGATAACTAATTCAACTTTTAATCAAATTACTAGATGAACTCCCAATAAATTCAACATCCCTCAAGTTGTTTAGTGAACACGATCCAAATTCACCACACCTAATCCAATCTTCACGAGAAGAGATGTGGTTTTAATGGTGGACAACGAAGTGTCGATCATATCATTCATATGACTCATGCTTAACCTTTCGGTTCATGTGTTCCGAGGCCATGTATGTACATGCTAGGCTCGTCAAGTTAGACCCAAGTATTTCCGCGTGTGCAAAACTGGCTTGCACCCGTTGTATGTGAGCGTAGAGTCTATAGCACCCGATCATCACGTGATGCTTGGACACGACGAACTTTCGCAACGGTGCATACTTGGGGAGAACACAGTTTTTATCTTGATCTTTAAGTGAGGAATCATTTTATAATGCTACCGTCGCGATCTAAGCATAATAAGATACATAAAAGGATAAACATCACATGCATATAACTTTATGTGACATGGTATAGACAATCTTCGCGCAATGATCTCCATCTTGTGCGTTCTGGCATGATCTCCATCACTCCACCATGATTGCCTCCACCACGAATAGCAACTACAACTATTGCTAACTACTTAGCGATAAAGTAAAGCTATTACATGGCGTATAAGAAGTTGACTCGCAAGTCATACACAATTATAAAGACAACCATATGGCTCCTGCCGGTTGTGTACTCATCGACATGCAAGTCGTGAAACATTACAAAACATGATCATCGCATACAATATACACATCACATCTTGGGCCATACCATATCACAGAAAACACTCCCTGCAAAAACAAGTTAGACGCCTCTACTTTGTTGTTGCATGTTTTACGTGGCTTATGGGAGTAGATACTAAGAACGATTCTTACCGACGGAAAGCCACAACGGTGATATTATGGTTGCCAAACTCCGGTGTTAATTCCATGACAACTATAGTGAGAGAAACTGACATCCACCAGCCGCATGTGTGGAACAAGCCACACGTCAAGTGCGGAGCCGGTCTCGCGAACGACGTCGCGTAAGGTTGGCCTGGACCGCTTCAATCTCACTATCCCGCGTCATAAGAAGAACACAAACAAGAGGCTTGCAACAGAAAACATCAACGCCCGCAACAACCATGTTGCGTTCTACTCGTGAAACACATCTACGCATAGATCTAGCTCTGATACCACTGATGGGTTTCGCGGCATAGTAAATCAAAATTTTCTACGGATGCGAACAGAGGGAAAGCCAAGATCTAATCTAGGAGATGCACACAACAAGAGAGATTGGATTAGATCTTCATACCCTTGAAGATTCGCACAGCGGAACGTTCGTCGGAACGTGGGTGATGTAGTCGTACTCGCTTCTCCTCCTCGCGATCCGATCCGATCTAGCACCACAAGTGGCGGTGCCTCCGTGAGATGCACACGTGTAGCACCTCGACGTCTCCTCCTTCCTCGGTCCAGCAAGTATGGTGGAGAGACGGATTGGATCTACAACACGACGGCGTGGTGTATATGGTGGAGAATTTCTGCAGCAGGGCTTCGCCTACAAGCAGTCGGGAGGGAGAGAGGAAGGGCAGCAGGGCGGCTAGGGTTGGAGGGGAAGGTGTAGGGGGTTGGTGCGCCCCCAGCCCTCTATATATAGAGGGGTGGGCGCAGCCCTAGCCCCTCCCCCAAGCCAAGGACGGCGGCCCCAAGGAGGAAGAGTGGGGGGCAAGGAAACCCCCCTTCTAGAAGCTCTATCTAGAGTTTAAACCTCTCTTGGCCGGCTGGGCCCTATGGGGCCTTGTGCCCCTGGCCCAATGCGGCCAGGGCACTCCTTCATAGGCCCATGTCCCCCTTCCGGAAGGTGGGGCCACGTTGGTCCCCTTCCGGAAGGTTCTAGAAGCTTTCGGTACAATACCGATTAACCCGGAACAATTCCGAACTCCAAAAACTGCACTGCCTTATATGAATCTTATTCTCCGGACCACTCCGGAACCTCTCGTGATGTTCCGGATCCCATCCGAAACTCCGAACAAAAACTCATAAACCAATTATCCAATCTATCCTAGCGTCGAGATACGTTAAGTGTGTGACCCTGCAGGTTCGAGAATATGCAGACATGATCTTCTATCAATAATCAACAGCGGGGTCTGGAAACCCATATTGACTCCCACACATTCATCGATGATCATATCGGATGAACCACGATGCCAGGATTCAATCAATCCCATATATATATTCTCTTCGTCTCGTGATATTTTACTTGCCCGAGATTTGATCGTCGGTACCGTCATACCTAGTTCAATCTCGTTCACAGCAAGTACTTTACTCGTTCCGTAATCCGATATCACTTTGTGATTAACTCCTTAACCACATGCTTGCAAGCGGTGTTGATATCGATTACCGAGTGGGTCCGAAGTATATCTCTCCGACTTGGGAGGGACAAATCCCATCTCGATACATACAACCCAACAGATACTTTCCGATCACCTGAGAGACACCTTTATGATCACCCTCTCATAGGATGACGTTTGATGACCTCAAAGCTTTCTTCAGATACCAGGGAGTTGTATTATCTCATGGTCTAAGGAATACAATATTTGACATAAGAAAAGCTTCGCAAAGACGAACACGATGACACGATCTAATTGCTTCGCTTAGTTTGGGTCTGTCCATCGTATCATTCTCCCAATGATGTGATCTCATTATTAATTGACAACTCATGTCCATGGTTAGGAAACCTTAACCATCATTAATCAATGAGCTAGTCCATAGAGGCGTACTAGGGACACGGTGTTGTTCACAAACCACACAAGTATTAAAGTTTCCGCTTAATACAATTCTAGCATGGAATATAAACATTATCATGAACAAGAATTATAATAATAACATCTTTATTATTGCCTCTAGGGCATAATTCCAACAGGAGCTACCCTCTTGTAGGTGATGCATGTCTAACCTCCTAGCAACAAGTTACCCGTCGGAGGAGCAACCAGAAGTGGGCAGAGGGGGACGAGTTGCGGATAGCCTACGAGGATCACATCCGGGGATCACGGATCGGGATCTCTTCCAAGGATCACAACCGGGAATTGCCTGCGAGGATCGTAGCTGGGGATCGCTTCCGGGGCACTGGGCAAAGGTTCTTAGTGTAGAAAGACGACAGACGACCATCGAAGGCCAGCGTTTGGCGGTGGCCTGATAGACTAATGTCACTGTAGAAATGCATCTTAATAACATTTGCTTCTTTAGTTTCTGTAGTGGATCCTTATAAGAATTTTTTTGATTGACCTTGTTGTTCATGAAGTGTTTGGTTGTCTTTGACGAATTTTCTAATTGTTATACCGTGGTCTTAGAATGGTGATATTGTGTATTATCAAGAATGTTGTCGTCATTCTGGTATTTCTATGCATATTACTGTGTATATTCTGGTGTATATATCATGTATTTTGAGTCGTTTTTTTTACTCCTGTTATCAATATTAACGTCACCGGCGAACAGACACACTACCACGACGAGTCGTTCGCATGTGGTACGATGCACTACCGCCGACGGAAAGGGAAGTATGCCCGTGGCACTGCAGTACCTCCAGTGAATAAGCCTATTTGACAGCGATAACAAACACTACCCCCGGCGAATTTGAGCACGCGCCGGTGATGTGGCATTACCGTCAGCGATATGGTCGCCGGCGAGCCCGAACCACCGACGGTAGGCCTTTTTGTCGCGCCGGCGATAAGGTTTTCTGTACTAGTGCGTTGACCGCTTTGCAATTTACTGTAAAAGTAAAAAACAGCCTCCAAAACTGAATATATATGGTACACGATGACTAATATGGGGAAGCTTTTTTTTTGGAGAACTTTTGGCTTATTAACTCAAAATCACAAAATTACAATCAACAATCATGCTATCTAGAAGGAAATCCGGGCACACTCCCAACCACTCTTGTGTGACATTGCTAGCACAGGCATGAGAAACTTTGTTGCCCTCTCTACCCTGGTAAATCAACGAAAAGCTAATAAAAGTATCTTTTACAGTATTAATTTCCTCAAGAATAGGGGCCACAATCGACCTCTCCTTTCTCCTAGCCGTCCAGCACCGAACCAACTCCTGGCTGTCCGTTTCAAAGGCAACTCTCTGGAAACCTCTTGCATGTGCAAAGATGACAACGTCTCGCAGAGCTAGTGTCTCTGCAACAAAAGGATCGCAAACACCAGCATAAGCCCTTGCCCACGCTCCTCTGAAGCTTAATGCATCTCTTGCCACACCTCCGGTTCCAGCTCTTCCTTCTGTTTCACAAATGGCGCCATCAGAATTCAGTTTCACCACCTCACCAGCTAGTGCAGACCATTTGCAAACTGCTTTCGATGCGCCCTTCTTGACCACTTCTTTGGGAACAACGATCTCGAGGAGATCCTTCTGGATACTATCCACGCATTTGACCGGGTCGTAACCAATTGTCCCGTGTACTATCTTGTTCCTGGAATCCAAAATCGCAGCCAATACTGAGACTAGTTGTGCTTGTTCAGTCGGCAAAAACCACTCCTCACATAAAATATCCGCTGCCCAAGACTCTGGATGAAGCCTAGGCAATTGAAGATGGAACACATCCTTTGCTGCTAGCAAGAACTACCGAGCGTGATCACATTCAAACAGTGCATGGAACAGTGTTTCCGGAGCTGCTTTGCAAATACCATAGGTCGCTTCTTCTCTGACATGCCGCTGAGTGAGAGCCGAATAAGATGGCACAATGCCTCGTAGAACTCTCCACCAAAACGTGCGAACCTTAGGTACCACTGTAAGCCTCCATAATTTCTTCCAAACTGATCTTCTATCATCATACGACGATGCATCGTCCCCGATCATACGTTGGGCCATCATAGCACAGTAAGCAGACCTTACCGAATAAACCCCTGTTTTCTCCAGGGCCCATGCCAGCCATTCCTCCCCCTCAATCTTCCTCAGGGGGATTTGCCGAACTATCATCTATCGGAAAAAGGTTCTTTTCCAACTCCTCCAGATTCCAGGAGTGGGAGTTTTGATCAATCAACTCACTCACCAACTCGGCTATGTCGTCCCCCTTCCTGCCTAGAGGTCCCATATGTTGGGTTCCAGGTAGCCAGTTGTCGTCCCAGATAGAAACCGAGCTGCCTGAACCTATTCTTTTTATCAAACCAGTCCTTAGCGCTTCCCTGCCAGCAATGATCGAGCGCCACGTTCACAAGGCAGACCTCGAAACAGTTGCTGACATGAAATCTTTATCGTGGAAATAGCAATTGCGTAGTACCTGAGAACAAAGTGAACCCGGCACTGTCATCAGCCGCCAGCCTTGCTTCCCCAACAGATCTAGATTAAACATCTGATAGTCACGGAATCCCATTCCACCACGCTCTTTAGGTATAGACATCTTGTCCCACGCTATCTGGTGCATTGACCTCTTATCCAGGTTCCTGCTCCACCAAAATTTAGATGACAGAGAGGAGAATTTCTTACAAGTGCCCTTGGACAGCTGGAAAATACTCATGCAATAAGTTGATTTGTCTTGTACCACCGACTTTAACCAAACCTCCTTGCCAGGATAAGACAACATCTTTGCACACCCATTCATACTCTTTCGCATTCCTTCTGCTATAAATTCGAACTCCCCACTTGTTAAACGGCCCACAGCCGTTGGTAGTCCCAGATACCGCTCACTGAAAGCCTCGCCTGTACTAGGGGTGAAGAAGATCGAACTCTTCTCCCTGTTAACCAGCTGTCCCGATGCCTCATTGTAAATACGGAGGATCTCATTCAACCGCCGGGAACTGGACACCGTTGCATTCATGAAGATAAGACTGTCATCAGCAAATAATAAGTGAGTAATCCACGGTGCCCTATGGCACACCCTGATTCCTCTATCAATCGGGCCCAACTGAAAGTGATTCAACAAGATCGAAAAACCCTCAGAGCACAACAGGAAAAGGTATGGTGACATCGGATCCCCTTGCCTGAGCCCCCTCGATGGTATGAATTGTAGTAACAACTCACCATTCACCTTAACCGAAAAGCGGACTGATCTGACAAAACTCATAATCAGCTGCACCATACTTCCTGGAAACCCAAGTTTCAACAACATTCCCTCCAGAAAGGGCCACTCCACCCGATCGTAGGCCTTCATCATATCTAATTTAACCGCACAAAGACCTTTCTTTCCTTTCTTATTCCTCTTCATAGTGTGTATACACTCAAAAGCAACTAATGCATTGTCCGTTATGAGACGACCCGGGACAAATGCACTTTGCTCCTTAATAATGACCTCCTCCAGCCATGGTCTCATTCTATTTGCCACCACCTTTGCACAAATTTTATAAAGAACAGTGCATAATGAGATTGGCCGAAACTGTTTAATGGACTGGGGGTGTCGTACCTTGGGCATAAGAACTAGAATAGTGTCGTTCATATTAGGTAGCCATTCCCCGCCATTCAGAACACCCAAGACAGCTCGGACTAAATCCTCTCAGACAATATCCCAATGGCGCTGAAAAAACCCAGCCGTGAAGCCATCAACGCCCGGGGCTTTATACGGGTGCATCTGAAACAATGCCACCCTGATCTCCTCCTCACTATACATCTCTTGCATGGACTCCCTGGCCGACCCAACAAGCTTTTCAGGGACCAAGTTAAGCAAATCCTCCATAACTGGATCACCTTGTGAAGTGTACAGGTTGTTGTAAAAACCATGTACCTCACCATTAACCGCCTCTTCATCATCACATATTGATCCATCACTACGCTCCAGGGTAGTAACTCTATTCATCCTCCTCCTCTGAGATTTCGATCGCCAGCCTTCAGCCACATCACCCGAGATCGCTGTTTTACCCATATCTCCTCTTGAAGCAGGACTTCATTAATTCTCTCGCTCAAGCGGCGTTCCTCCTGGGATGGGCCACGGCCCATCGATCCACGCCGTACTCTCTCCAAATTCTTCCGCAATTCAGCCAACTTCTATTTGAAATTGCCAAAAGTTTTAGAGCCCCAGGACTGCAGCCCCTGCTGTGTATGACTTAACTTGTTTAGCAGTCCCTGTGCCCCTTCTCCCTCATTACTCGACCTCCACATTTCAGCCACCACACGGTCATAATCCCCATGCGTCTGCCACACGTTTTCGTACTTAAAATTACGAGGTGTCCTCCTTTGCGTTGAAAGCTGGCACAGCTCGGCCACAATCAAGTTGTGGTCAGACTTAACAACACTTACATGGCGCACTTTCATCACAGAAAATAACTGGGACAAGGCTTGATTACCGAAGGCCCTATCCAGCCTAGATGTTACGTTAGCTCTCCCCTCTTGGCGATTATCCAAAGTATACGGTAAGCCAGAATAGCCAAGATCGAACATATCACAATCATCTATCACTTCTTGAAAAAGGTTCATCTTCCATTACTCCTTCACAGCCACACTGAAGTGTTCCGAAGCAAACAATGTTTCGTTGAAATCTCCCATGCACAACCACGGGTACCTTCGGAGTGCATGCAACCTTCTCAGCAATGTCCAGCTCTGATGACGATCTTCCCTTCTTGGTTCCCCATAAAAGCCTATAAACCTCCACGGAGGCACACCTCCGTCGTTATGGATCACAATCACATCAATCTGATTAGAGTTAAAGCCCTTCGGGTCAACTGTAATCGCCGATGACCAGAATAGGCCAATGCCTCCACTGCGCCCGACACTGTCCACCGCAAAACCTCCAGCAAAACCGAAGGTGCTAGCCAAATTCTCCACTCTTTTAGCCGCAATTTTAGTCTCCATTACGAATAAAAGATCAGGCCCTTGCAGCTTCACTAAATTGCGAAGCTCCCGAACTGTCGGCTGGTTCCCAAGCCCCCGACAGTTCAGACTCCCACAAATCATTGGGACAGGCCCTGCTGTCCCGCAGCCGGTGCCACAAAGTTTGTTGCCACCAAAACTCCGCTCCCTACTTTTGTCTTCTTGGCATCTGGAGAAGAAGCAGCAGAATTTGATGTCTTCTCCGGCCTTTCATCCCTTTTCTCACCTGGATTCTGAGGGGTAAATAAGACCACCCGATTCTCCACCTCCATTGGAATCGTGGCCTCAATAGTTCCATCCAGAGATAACTTCCTATACATCATCAAGTTGCATCGGGCCCCGTTGAAACGACCACCCATAGACCCTGACCGACCACCTCCCCTACCCCCTCCTCGGGTGGGATTCTGGTTAGCTAGTGGAGGAGGACCCCCCGATCCATCCGAGTTCGTGTCCCTCGGCTGCTGACCACCAGAGGAGCCCCTTGAATAATTTCCCCACGCCGATGGGGCAGCTCTATTCTTCCTCTCATCCTGCACACGCAAGCTGGGCCAGAAAGGCAATCTACCCAGTTCATCCCTCTCTCCTGGATTCGGACACACCAGATCAGAGTGGCCAAGGAGGCCACAAGAAAAGCAGAAGTACGGAACATTCTCATACTTTATGTCATACCAATCACAGGCCTCCCTAGCAGTTGAATCAATATCTATCCACCGCTGCAATGGCTCATTGACATCAATGGCAACCCGAGCCTGCAGATACCTCCCAATCACCAGATTAGCATTACTTTTGTCCAGGCTAATGTATTCGCCCACCATCTCCGCAATCTCCTTCCCCCAGTCATCGTTCAGGTTAAACGGAAAGTTCATCACACGTATCCAAATTGGAATACGATCAAACCTCAACTCTGACGGGTGTTGGCTGCGTTTAAAATTCTCCAATACCACAGCATGCTTGTTCACCGTCCACGGTGATCTCTCCCAAATCCTATCCCTTTCCTGTTTCGATGAAAGCTCGGCAACAAAGATATTCGGGCCCCCATCACGGAAAACCAGACCCCGTGGATTACCCCACGCCGTCCGCAGCACCTCCATAATCGTCTGGATGTGGAAGATCTTCGGAGCCAGGACCTTGCCCGCCAACGCCCACATGGGCTTCTCATGTACCCCTGCACGATCATCGATGAAGAGCTTCTTGGATTCTTTTGCAGTAAGCTTCATCCTTCCCACTATATCCTCGATCAATTCCTCTTCCATCATGGGCTTCTTCCCCCGTTCAAAGCCACTCCCCGATCATTCCATCGGGGCCTCCTTCCTCTCCGCCATTGCTGAACCCCTACGTACGCTGCACAGGTCGGTTGCCTACCAAGGGCGGGTAGAGGCGCCAGGCCTCCCCGTTGTCACCCCGAGTAGAAAAACCAACCTGGCCGAGTCCAGTAAGCAGTCCTGCCGACGAGAGTTCGCGGATCCTTGATCAAGCCTCCCCCCGCACCGCCGGTTTTTCCCTCGAGCGCCGCCGTTTTCACTAGAAACCCTAATCGCCCCCTGATCGTCAGAGGAGTCGAAGGGGTATCCGGAAAAAAAACGTGAGCCTATGCTTTTCTAATATGGGGAAGGAAACTGCTAGGCGTTCCCCGGACGATGGGAGAGCTCCCATCGTCCTGCTTCCCGTGCTGACACGTGTCCATTTGCTGCAAAACATCCCGCGTTTGCTGCATATGTCCCCGCTTTTGCCTCCGAAGCAAAAAAAGGGTTCGTTTTAGAAATAGAACGTCTCGCCGGAGACCTCACCGGAGACCTCGCCGGAGACCATGCAGCAAAAAAATTGTGCTAATGCAGCAAAACCGTCTTCGCCGGAGACATCGTCGGAAACAACTCGTTGATGACCCTCGCCGGAGACCATGCAGCAAAAAAAGTTTCCGGCGAAGTCGGTTTTCGCACTTTTGGGTGTGTCGCGCATGACAAGACCGGCCAGCAAAGTACTCCAATGATCATGACAGGATATGAAGGCTCGAAGAAATACCATTTGTGCAATCCTTATACCAATAAGGTGGTTTTAATGGACGACATAGTCTTTGAGGAAGAGAAATCATGGAACTGGGGCTTCAACGAACCAGAATATTCAATTTTTCACATCACGTGAGATCTTGAGTATAAAGAAAATATAGATCAACCAAGCTTATCTTTGTCAGCAAATTTGGACCCAGAAGAGATTGAAGGTCTAGGGGATACTCCAGGCGTGGATACAAGGTCAAAAGTATTAGATATTTTTTCAGAAGAAAAAGAATCTGAAGAAAAGGCTAGTTCGTGGCCAGAAAAAATGGGATTGGAAGATCCCGAACAGCCAGCCATGCCTGAAGAAAACGGACCAGAAAAAGAAACGGAGGAAGCAGCTCCATATGACGTGACACGTGGTGCTGCAAATTCACAAGAGGATGTCCGTGGCAATCCAGGTGGTGCATGTGGTCCATACAGCTTGTTTGCTTTGATGCAAGGAGTAGGACGAGGCCTAAGTGGTGTTCCACCTAGAGAGAACTCACAGCAGGTTGTGCTTGGTCCAGAGAAAAATCCGAGAGGTGAGCTGCAAGTAGGCCCATCAACGGGAGCTCTATCTAAAGGCATACATGGTGCTACACCCGAAGATCATGTTAAATTGATCAATACACAGCCGTTATATATGTTTTATGTATTGGAGCTAAGGCAACTACGACCGACGCGAGCACACGAGCGAAACGTGTTGGACTACTATCCGATAAAGAAACTTCGGACGGCTGATAATCCGGTGAAGATGAAGTACGAAAATCAATGTTTGTTCATCAAGGAACCGGTGAAGACTGAAGGCACGATCATGGACGACATCGACAAGGAGGACGCGGAGAAGAAAGGACGCGGATGAGGAGGGTCGACATGAAGTCATGGAGAAGCCGACGAAGATAAAGTCGGTGACATGGAGGATAACACCTGGAGCGGCGAAAGCAATGCCGATGATGACGTCCGCGAGGAGCAGCTGGCGTATTTGGGATCCAGGTCGAAACAAAGTGCATGTCGTGCTTAGAGGGTGATTTGCACGTCGGGTGGGCAGGACGTGAGTATGCATTGCCGTATGTGATTCATGTACGGACTTGGTTTTCTTGTAGGCCTAGGACTCTACACCGATTAGGTTTGATAGTCACCTGAGGCCTGAGCGTGTATAAAACTAGGCGTAGAGCCCGTGTAATCAAAGTACCAGAAAAACCGTGAGTTAAGCAATACAAGAGAGAAAGCAAGACTCGACAAGAGCCTTTGGCAATCAAAGTTGTTTTGCATGTGTTGCGTAAGTATACTAGTTAGATCAAAAGAATCATCGACTAGCAGCACGTAGTTATCGAATATATGTTGCGTCTCGTCAGAATTTCCTCATCGGAAAGTACTCGACGGCGGGGTTGTGCTAACAACATCCAGCCCGGCGCCGCCAAGGACGCGTTCCTCCACCCAGCTGTCCTCTCTCGCCGGCGGCCAGCACAAACATGCATGTTCCTCTTGCCGGAGCCTTCTTCTGGCGGTGAGTCCAAATTCTACAAATGTTCGGCGTGCCTCTACGTACGTGACTGACACGAGCGGCACCAAGTGTCCGGCGTGCACCCGCCAGATGACCACAACGATGCAGTTCGTGTCTGGAGGCCAGGCCGCGGCGCAGGTGGCGGCCGGTGTCGGCGGGAAAGGGTCCGTCCAGGGCATCGTCGTGACGTACACGGTGATGGACGACCTCACCGTGATGCCCATGTCGTCCATCTCCAGCATCGCGCTGCTCAACACCTTCGCCGTCAAGGACCTCGGCGCGCTGGAGGAGAGGACCGTGCAGCTCGGCTACAAGGAGGTGCGCGTGACCGTCACTTGCTCTCTTTCATCTGTGTACTCCCCGTTCGGGCCGGGTGTGGTTCTCCTCCTGTGTCCATTGCTTCTTACGCTTTGTATATATGCATGGTCCGCAGGGTCTAGCGATTCTGAGGGCGTCGCTGTAGTCCAAGACCGTGCTCACCCACGTATTCCTCCTCGGCAAGAAGCTCCCGGCCGGTCGCGCTTGAATGGCCCGGTTTATGCACGGATACGGCATGTTAGAAGAAAACTAAGTAGTAGATCGTTCCGTCTATGGTAGGGTAATTAGGTTGGTGTTGTGTGATGCATGCTTGCTGTCGTCAGTTGCAAGTCGTACACATGCAAAGCTAGTTTGGTTAGTGGTAGCATCAGTAGCACTTCATCTTGTGGCTGTGGCAATTATTATGTAATGTACGCTGGATGATGGGCACTGCATCCCTAGTGAATTATCGCTGTCTGTACAGTTTGTATCAGCTGAAGTCAGTACTGTATCTAGCCTGCACGCGTCATGCGTGCCCAGCTTCCCACTTCCACTGAGTTTGCCATCTGGTTGTCATAATGGAATAGTCTCGTGTCGATGCTGCCGTCCCTGCATGCCGTCAACCGTCCATGTTCAAGTGTTCATACTAGTTCAGTCACCGAGAAAGCTGAGTTTTCTAACTTTTGCTTTCGCCCCATGTTAGTTATATCTACATGCAGTTCGCGGTTAGAGTTTGAAATTCATCATCCTACCCTATATTTTCGCGCGGGACACAGGCGCAGAGCCTAGTAGTTTCCTTGGAGAGTTTCTAAATTCTAACACATGATAAAAACTAGAGTACTTAAAATTATTCATCACCAAAAACTAGAATATGGGGCACCAACACAGTTTCAGGATTCATTCACCGGAAAAAAATTCCTACGACACCTGGTCTATATTTCTGAAGGATAGACTCATCTCCATGTATAATCTTTAGAAAGGATAGACTCACCCCTATACATAATCTTTAAAAAAAGACTAATTAATAGATGAAAAAGAAAAAAAAACTAATTAACAGTTTCTGTCGGTCAAACCTGCGCTCTAATTTCTTAAGTCTCAATTGTTTCTTTCACCGTTCGATTTATCTCATGATTCGTGTAAGGTGAAAGTTACACATGAGTTGCAACTCGGGTATAACTAAAAATTTAATAATCTATAACTAGGTTGTAACTAAGAATTGATATAAATCTTATGAGTTGCAACTAGGTTGTATCTGAGAGTTAATACAAATATTAGGATGATATCAACGACTTAGACATAATAAATTCTTAGACGCCTAGCACTTAGACATAATAAGTTTTTACACGCCTAAGATCTAGACACTTTCTTATAAATAAAGCAACATACATGTAAAACATATCGTGTAGAGACCTGCGCTCTAATTTATAAATAAAACAACATACATGATGGCAAGAAACCAGCGCAGCTTAACAACCCACCAAAAAGCCCATTACAAACTCATGTACGGTAGCCGGGTCAGTGCAACAAGGCCACCGACTACCGCGCCAGTTAAAAAAGGGTCTGATGCGCATCAAACCGGGACAAACCAAAATAAAAGAACAATAACGCACTAATCTTGGAGCAACCTGATCGGACGGCACACAAATTAGCTATGACGTAAGCTACGTCACATCTAACTGTGATTTAGCACTTCGGAATTTTTAACTGTTTTACTTTAGTTAATGGAAAAAATATTATGTCTCGTGTGGCGGGCATGGCAAGACAGACATGAGCGCTATCCGGGATGCCTTCATCTTACACAAATCTGCACTACCGAAGGTTTGAGATGCAACCGAGACGCAGGTACCGAACAGGTACGTAGCAGCCGCCACAGAAAAAAGAAGCCAGCTAAAACTAATCTAGGGTTTTGTGTTCCTCGTCGGCGACGTCGCTATTCCACTCCGTCTCCGGTGGCCCTAATGTTTTGGAGGTGTGGAGAACCATGGCCTCTCGCCGGTAGAAGGTTTTCTAATCTGTTTTTAGCCTGCTTTTTAGTGTTTTTTTTGGGATGTTGAGGCGATGGCTACGTCCTGAAGTTAGAATAAGATCCTCCCCGCTCTATCCTCACTCCGATGGTGTTTGGTGCATCTAGCGCCAACGGAGGACGCGTGGAGTCAGTTTGTCCGGCGGATCTATCCAATCCGATTTCGTGTTTGTTGGTGTGTTTTCAGGTCTGTCTCTTCCGATCTACGGTTATCATTATTGGCGATGGTTGCTGCTCTGGTGCGCTGGTCCATTGTGACCTTAGCACGACGACTTCTCGTCTGTCTACTATAACAAGCTCTACTACGACAAGCTTTGCCCGGTTCCGATGATGGAGGGGTGAGGATAACGGTGCGCCTTCAGCTCGTGCTAGTGTTTGTAGTCGTCGCTAGGTGGTCCAATTACCTATTTATAATTTTTATTATTTTTAGGTCTTCTTGTACTGCCGTTGATGATTTTTAATAGATCGGTTGAATTTCGCAAAAAGAAAATTTGCACTACTGAATTTGTCCCGAAATACGTCGAAGGAGGATCACATTCCGTTTGAAATCCCCTCACGTTGCCCATCGCCACCGTCGTCAAGCTGCTCACCGGCGGGGACTCCATGGTCGGCTGCGTCACCAATCTCTACCGCAGCGTCGAGAACCTTGACGACGCCTACGTTATAACTAAGAATTTAATAAGTTATAACTAGGTTGCAACTAAGAATTGGTATAAATCTTATGAGTTTCAACTAGGTTGTATCTGAGAGTTAATACAAATATTAGGATGATATCAACGACTTAGACATAATAAATTCTTAGACGCCTAGCGACTTAGACATAATAAGTTCTTAGACGCCTAAGATCTAGACACTTCCTTATAAATAAAGCAACATACATGTAAAACATACGTGTAGAGACCTGCGCTCTAATTTATAAATAGGGTCTGGCTACACCGAGGTTGACCTAGATCTAACTTATAGCGAGGTCAGTTCCGACCAGGTGGTCCCTGCCCCGATTTCGCTGTCGTTCATCGTCGAGCCTTTCCGGAAAGGGTCTGGCTACCATCGCGCTGCCAGCTTACACCTGATCCCCCTCCCTCAAAATCGATCTGATCCCCCTTCCAACTTACACCTAATCCCTCCTCCATCCCCCTCCCCCCTCCCCCCAAATCGATCTGAACCCCCCTTCCAGCTTACATCTGGATCTCCTTCGTACATCCTCTCGTTCCACCACCAGGCTCCATGAAAAGGTAGAGAAACATCCTCCAGCTCCACCACCACCCCTCCCCTCCCCCATCCCCCCTCCACCACCACCAGCTTACATCTTTCAGGTGTGAACTTACACCTTTTAATGTTCTTCTTCCCCCAGCTTAGACCTAGATCCTCATCTCCCCTAGCTTACGCTCCAGGGGGCAGCTTACATCGTACCTGCTGAAGTAACATCCAGGGAAAAAAGAAGGCATGCTTCCTCTGTAAGTTACATCTTTGTTCTCTTCACTACTACTACCCCCAATCCCTCTTCAAATCCGTGATTCATGAAACTTACTGGAAGCTTTTACAGGAAAAATATAACATCCTGTAACATCTGGAAAATTTCTTTTTGTTTCTAACAAAATCTATAGTAGTGCTCCATGGTAACATCCTAGCATGCTTAAAACAAACCTGGCAGTAGTTGTAACAACCAATCAGTTAAACACAAAAATAGTAGTTGTAGCATTTAGTGAAAAAGGTAGAAAATAGTAGTTAAGCAAGCAGTCTGCATGCTGGAAAACGCAAAACCAAATGCAAAAACAGTGAACATCCTGGAAACAGAAACAATCAAGGATAGCTGGAAACATCCTTAAAAGGTTGGGAACTTGTTGCAGTTTAGGCACTCCTTTGGTGCAGTGTCATTCTTCCTTCTTTTTGCCATGAAAAACTTCCCACTTTTTTTGCGATGTAACATGAATCTGCAGTTACACAGGTAGATAAAAAAGTTAGTAGTTTTTTTGAGATGTAACATGAATCTGCAGTTAGTAGCTTTTTTTGAGATGTAACATGAATCTGCAGTTACACAGGTAGATAAAAAAGTTAGTACCTTTTTTCGAGATGTAAGAAGTAGCTTTTGTTTTCTGTAATTTGAAGTTCTGAAATTTTCAGGAATGTACTTCTCTGATAAAAAAACATTTATGTTCTGAATTTTTTAGGAGTTAATAAAATGCCTAGAGGTTTTGAGTGGTGGTTTGGAGGGATTGATCTGAATCAGCCATTACATTCAGACGAAGAAACTGATGTTAGGGGTGATGGTGCTGGAACATCAGCTGGTCCTACTGATACAGATGTGCCAGATGTGCAACCAGGGCCTGATGTTACTTCTCGTGCACAAACAGGGGTGACGCTTTCTAGTGAGGACAGTGATGGTGAGGATGAGGTCCAGTCTACTCCAGAAGGTTTTGTTCCCAAAACCCCATTCATCAGGATGTTGTTTGCGTCGCTTGATGAAGCATTGGTTCATCACAACAGATATGCTAAGCATGTTGGATTCTCAGTGAAGATAGAGTCATCAAGAAAATCTGCAAAAGATGGTGAGAAGGACAAGAGTGTTTTTGTGTGCAACAAATCAGGGAAAAATCCAGAGGTAGAAGAAGTGTCGTTGAAGCAAAGAAAACGTACTATCACCAAGTTATGTGATTGCAAAGCAAAGATGAGGGTGAAGCGCACTGGTGCTAGATGGCAAGTGACGCAATTTGTTGAGGAGCACACTCATGATGTTATCCAGAAGTTCGCTTTGAAGAAATATTTGAGAACGCACAAGAAAATACCAAAAGAGGAGAGAAAACTAATAGACTTGTTGCATGAGGTGAACGTCAGTTCTGGTAGGATTATGCAGATTAGGGCTGAGCTTTATGGAAACAAGCAGAATGTACCATATGACAACAAGACTGTGAGTAAATACATGGCAAAAAGTGGCGAAAAAAACAAATTCCAAGATATGTTGGAATATTTTGAAGAGTTGAAGAAACAGGATCCGCGTTTTTACTACAAGTTCTACCTTGACGAGTTGTCTCGAGTTGAGAGAATCTTCTGGGTAGATGGTGTTGCGCGAGATGTTTACAAGCTGTACAATGATTGCATTTCCTTTTACACGACGTACATGACAAACAGGTATAAGATGCCATGTGCGCCGATCATAGGTATCAACAGATATGGGCAATCCATTCAGCTTGGGTGTGCTTTTGTCCGGAATGAGAGAATATCAGATTTTGTATGGCTGTTTGAGATGTTTCTAGATGCAATGGATGGGTTACATCCGGATAACATCATAACTGACCAAGATGGTGCTATGAGGAGTGCAATCCTTGTTTTGTTGGTGCACACTGTGCAGATGGCATATAATGCAAAAAGTGCAAGAAAAGCTTGGTCCTTTCATAGCAGAAAGAGAAGAATTGAGGAAGGATTTCAATGAAGTAATTGATTACAGTTTGAGTATAGAGGAGTTTGAGACCAAGTGGTCCGAGATGTTAATCAAGCATGGTATTGTTGAGAATGCTCTTTTTCTTGATATCTATGATCTAAGGCGGAACTTTGTTCCAGTTTACTTCCAGCATCGCTTTTTCCCGTTCCTGCAGACTACAGCAAGAAGTGAAGGGTTCAACGCGGTACTTAAGAAGTACGTTAGTCCCCATGATAACCTTTTTCACTTCTTCAAACAGTACATGAAGTTGCAGAAGCAGATTGATGTAGCTGAAGATTCACATGAGTTTGTTGGCGAAGATAAAACTGTTAGACTTTGGTCAGATTTCCCTATGGAGCAGCAGATTTTAGATACATACACTCTCCGATATACAACCATTTTCAAGTTGAGTTGCGTAAGATAACTTCCTACAATGCTCTTGATCGTGGAGGTGGAGTATTTGAAATTGTTCCAATTCAGGGGGCTGTCTATGGTTATGGCAGAAGAAGTTACATGGTTGATGTTGATTTAGAGAATGAAATATACAACTGCCAATGTTGTAAGATCAAGAAGGATGGTATTCTATGCTGCCATGTAATGAAGGTCATGTCCCATTTGGGTGTGGTGCATAGAATACCAGACCACTACATCCTTGCTAGGTGGTCCAAACCTCCTCCGAATATAGTTGTGCAAACCATTGAGCCAAAAGAAGTTGTTCATCCAGCTAAGAAATTGTCAAGGAAAGATATGAGGATGTTGCGTTATGGGAACCTATGCAATGATTTTGCTAAGCTTGCAGTTGGTTTGGTGTCCTCAGAAAAAACAAAAGAGATTGCTGAGAAACACATGAAAGCAATGGAGAAAGAAATGGCCAATCTCAAAAAGGCTACTGCAGATGCGCTGAAAAGGAAGAAGGGGAAAGCTCCAGTAGTTCTTGGTGCCATTAACATGGCAGATGGAGCCCCTATGGAAGAAGATCCCATCCTTGCTATCAACAGAAGAGCGCAAGACCCTCTTCTCACGGCCACTAAGGGGAGACCAGCTCATAAAAGTAGGAAAAGTGGGTTACAACTTCAGAAGCCTCATCCGACTAAATGCACTCTCTGCAAAGAGATAGATCATGCTAGCCAGAACTGTCCATTGAGGCTTGCTGATCCAGGAAAGCACACTACGTTTTCGCTTTTCAAGTAGCTATTGGAAAATTTAGAGTTACATCAAGCAAATTGTAACTCTTACATTTGCATAACAATGTTTACTCGAGTAATGGTATATTATTGTATTGTCACAAGTAAAAGAACATCGAGGAAAATGTGCTACTTGAAAGAAATGTCCTACTAGAAATAAAATGTAATGAAAAGAGGGAAACTTACTGTTGAACTAGATGTATAACTGCCAAGTTGCTTTGTTCTTCTCAAAGCGAAGCCATTTGTCAGTGAATATCTTCCTTATATTTTGCATATCCTTCTGTGTGTAAGTTGGCACCTTTCTTCCATGTTTTTCTTCCAGGTTTTTTAGAGTGAAAAACCCGCAGTCATACCTGATATAAATTTTTTGAAATCTTATAGTAACTATAGCAGTGTGTTGTTAACTTACATCTTATAGGAAAGCAAAATGAAGTAATAAAAAACATCCAAACCTATTACAAGTTACCATTCAAAAGTAACAAAACATGTAAAAAAGTAACTATGGCAGTGTGTTGGTAACTTACGTGTTAGTTTGCTTTGGGATTTCCATAATTTCAATAGGCCAATTTGCAATCTGCACTTTTAAATCTTTGAAGTACCTTTCCCACATTATCTTGATACCAGCCACTAGTACGTGGCAATTGTGCATCATTAATGCTTCGCCATTTTTACTTAGAGAGTCGATGATTTCAAACCTTTGTGCTTTGATGTTTAAAACAACCAGCCAGTAGTGTCCTGATTGATCAGTAGGAATGTTTGTCAATTTCTACAAAGTTGGGAAGCAAACCTGTAATAACAAAGAAGTAAATTTTCTTCTTGTTAGGAAAATATTAGTTAAGATAATCCAAGTTTTGAGATAAAAAACCCGGGTAAGTACGAGATTCTTACAAATTCCTTTTCATCCAGTTTGTTAGTAGGTGTTATCTCGAAGCATCTTGTAACATCTTTTAGATCAAAGCGAGATTCAATTAGGTACTCCTGGACAACATGAAAGATGTGGTTGTTACATTACATCGAGAAAAAAGTTATTAGTTCCAACTCCTTGGAACAAAGAAGGCAAAAACAAATGGAGAAGTAAGATACATTTTTAAAAAAGAAAAGAAGTAAAACATTGAACATTGAGCTTATAGCTACGCATAGCGGCATGATGTACTTCGCTGTGTTTGTGTTCTCTTCTTTTATTATGTGAATACCAACTTCAGCCACCATGTTCATCAGTTTCTTCCCAGGTTTCACTAAATCAGCTAGATTCCCGACAGTGATGTAGTATCTACCTACATCGACTACAATTTCATCATTCGTTCTGGACCCACTCCTGAAACCGTGTTGGCACACCATGTTATACACAGTCTCCACTGGTTTGGTTACGTTGTAGTTCTTCTATGTTTCGTAGTTCACAAAAGGTGATTTCTCGAACTTCCGAACTTTGGATACTCTCTTCTGGTATTCATGTCCAACTTGTGTTATTGTGAAGCTAGATGCTTCTTCTTGTGGCTTGCTACATCCAGCATGCACCACAACTGTTGTTTCTTCTTTGGTCGACTCATCTTCTGGTGGTGTACAGAGGTCAAAGGAAGGAGCATCTGGTGCTAACCTTATTGCTTCCCTCTTCATCCTTTCTGAATCAGTATTGTCAAAGTCCAATTTTCTATTCATTGAATCAATGAATGCTGAGCTTGGTATGCTGGTTGTTGTAGTTTGTGGTGCAGAACTCGGAGTTGATGTTAACTTTCTATCAACTAGATCAGCTTTTGCATTTCCTCTGACAACACGTGTCACTGACCTTGTAATGATGTTGGTGGTCCTACCAGATGGGATTTGTTCTTTGCTTGTAGAGTGTCGAGGAGAAGCATGTTTCTGTACATTAGGAACTGCTGCTGTATCCCTAATTTTTGTGGTTCCATCTTTCTGGTTAGATGATGCTTCACCTCGAACTACAGACCTTGTTCTATACCTGCTTGGTGACCTGCTTGGTGATGTAGAAATGGTTGTTGGTGTTTTTGTTTTTTTTTTCGGGGTCTGATCAGCGAAACTTACTCTCTTCCGTTTCTTCAATTGTACTTTTGGTACCATATCATCAATTAACTTTGCTGACTCTAGCCTTGTTGTTGCATCACTGAAACTTTCAAGTCCCTGAGCTGCTTCCTCCAAGTTATATCGGTGCAATGTTTTAAGTACATCTTGTGTAACCTGATTTGTGCTGCTTGGCTTTGACCATTCCATGTCAAGGAACTCATGGGGCTCGTATACAGGATGCTTGAATTTAGGAACAGCGGGAGAACCGCGCAGGAATTCCATAAACTGTGTTGACCCATATTCAGTGTTGTCTTCAACCTGACCTTCATTCCTGCTCGAACTATCATGTGTGTGTAACATCTTTGTGCTTGATTCTGGTGTGATATAATCTGCATCCTTAATTCCTAGTGAAGATGTTGTTTTCATCTCGGTCATTTGCACTGGTTCTTCCTCCATGAGATCATCATGTTTGCTTTTTTGCTCTGCAAAATATGCCAATAGGGATGCAACGGTGTCTGGTTTGCTGTTCTCTAATTTTGCAACACTAGGATCAGCAACATCCCCTTGGAGCCCTGGCACAACATGTGAGATTGTTGCATCTCCTTCTTTCCTACTGTTCTCCTCCAATCCGTCTTGTTCTTTTCCGACTAAATCGGTGACATCCCTATCCTTGTCATACTTACTTGCATCATCTTCCTTGCACAAAGTTTGTTCTGTGTTCAAATCCTCGAATCCCCCTTGTGTTGAAACTCCTTGTCCATGACCATCCATACTTGTGACAATTGGGTTAGCAATTTCAGTCTCTAAATCAACCACTTCCTGTTGGTCACAGGTTTGCTTGACCATATTTGTTTCTATCAAACTGTCTCCTCCATCATCGAAGTTTTGGCCCTGATCCACAGCTTCTGCTTCCTGATTTTTGTCCTCATCCTTGTCGCTAGCACACATATGGGTTTGGTTAGATCCCTCCTTGTTGGAAGCTTTTCCCAACTCGTTGTTGGAACTGACATAATTGCGTTTGGTTGTCGTAGGTTGCTGCTTGACGGGTTTAGGCACTAGATTCTTCATCAACATTTGCAAACTTGCTTCAAAACTGTGGCAGCCAAACATGACAGAGTGCTTGTACCTTGCTGTGTCCTACATAGCAAAAAGCAATGGTATAATTGTTCTATTTTTTGAACAAGCATGCTTAAACACAAACAAAAAAAGTAGAAACTTCATATACAAAAACTTACTTCCTGTGTCTTGTCTGGGGGTGCATGTATTTTGATGAATTTGTCAATTTTTTGTGTGTCTGAGAATAGAATGGTCCGGCCCTCATCATAATCTCTATGTTCTTCCCTGCATTGTGTGTTGGAAGCGCCACTGATGCTCAGTTCTTGCTCACCCTCGTTTTCTGACTGTTTGCTGGCCTGTTTTTGGACTGATGATTCTGGCCTTTCAGTTTCTGCGAATTCTGTTTTCAACTGCACGAGATGATAAGAGAAGGTAAAATGTAAACACAAAAAAGTACACACAAAAAAACTGTAAACCATCGCTAAAACTGTGATAGGATGTTCTAGTTATTTTGGGAGGACTGTGGGAAATTACCGCTGCCATGCCGAAGCACCCATTGTTATCTATATCTTGCTGCATGGCTTTCTTGACCATTGCGTTGGTCCATACTGCAACTCGTGTCCCTTGCTTACTGATATTCATATCTTTCAACTCTAAAGAATCCAGGTACTTGACCTGCAAAACCAAAAGAAGTAACATCCATTTCAAATTATGAAAAAAGAGGAACATGAAAGGTTCAACATGGTTAAAAAGCCAAAAGCAAAAGAAGTTTTGGTACATACCATCAGATATAACATGCATGATTTCAGAATGGCTTTCTCAACATTTGATTTGGTAGCTCTCCGGATCATCATGATAACAAATTTGCAAACATTCAACTTTTTTGCTTGCTTAATCTTCACCATTGATGGATATAATCTATGACTGATGTTTACGCCTGTGGTTGGCGCAAGAACAAAGACCATACCTAATGTTCTGAAAAGCCTAAGGTATGAAGTATCTGCATTCTTCATAGACATAAGCTTCTTCTTCAGAAATGTGATGGTAGGCTGTTTTCTACCCTCATTACCCAGCTTCCTATGCATGAACTTGGTGGCCTCAGAATCTACTTCGTAAATCACTTCAAGAGTTCCACACAGAACTCCTAAAACCTCTTTAACAGACAGTTCAGTGATAGGAATTGCGCCACGGCCTGGGAATACCATGCTGCAAGTTTCTGTATCGAAGCTTTCCATGAGAAATTTGCAGAGTTCTGGTTGAAGCTTTGAGCACTTGATGTCTAACAGTCCGCCGTAATCTGCCTCCCTAATCATAGTTTTCTGATCTTCTGATATGTAGGGGTATAAACTGACCAACTTCATAGGTGATGCCCTCTGTAAAAGCTTCTTTGTTTTGGCCTAGGAAAAAATAGGAAAAAAAAATCTTATGGTGCGATTATTGCAAAAAAACATGTATCAAACTCAAAAAAGCTTCTCTGTGGAATGCATTATCATACTTGCGACAACACGATAGCCTGTTCTTCATTCCTGTTAGTATCACACTCTTCAACATCATCTCCCTCTGCCATGTCCTCATTGGATGTTCTTTCTTCAGTATCTTGAACATCATAATGTATTGGTAACATCTTCCTCCTAAGCGTAAGTTTCTTCCGCATCAAACTTAGCTTTGAGTGCTTCTTCCCAGATCTAGACTTATTAGCACTATTTGACTTTGTCATTTTGTAACTGCAATCATGTAGGAAAATACAATAAAAAGGAGTTATACCATTAGTCACTACCATTGGAGAAAAAGAAAATACAAGTAAATCCAGTAGTTATCAGTGTCTAGTTTTGCTTAGTTCTTTTAGTGTTGCTTGATGATAGCAGTTATCCAGGGACATCCTCTCTCAAAACTAACATCCCTAAAAAACATTCAGTAAAAACTAAGCAACATCCCTGGAAGTCGATCCTACTTAGCATTGTTTTAGACTAAAACTAAAAAGAAGTAACTGACATTGTTTCATCCTCAAAACAGGTGTTTCCATGATGGACTAGGCAACATCCCCACACATGTATTGTCCTTGAATTAAGATGGACTAGGCAACATCCACACATAAGTGTAACTTAAAAATAAACATCTCCCCTACATTCAGAGAACAAACTTCCTTCGAAAAATCTAAACAAAAACATTCAGTAAAAACTAACATCCCTGGAAACTGCTATCACCAAGCAAAACTAAGAACTAAAAAAACTAGACACTGATAACATCCCACCATTTGATTCAGAGAAGCTAAAAAACTAACATCCCTGGAAACTACTATCATCAAGCAAAAAACTAGACACTAATAACATTCCACCATTGATTCAGAGAAAACTAAAAACTAACATCCCACCAAGAAGCTAAAACAATGTAAGTTCCTACTGGATTATTTCAGTGACTGAACCTAACACCCCACCATTGATTCAGAGAAGCTAAAAACATCGATCGACATGAAAAAACTCCCCCTAAACATAACAAGATACGAGTCTAAAAGCCATACGCGGTGGGGGAGTAACCAGAAGAAATCTAGCAAGATGCAGTACAGATGTAGTGGAGAAAAACAGATCCATACCAGATTTAGTGGAGATGAAGCCAAAGAGAACAGGAATCTGGCCGGCCGTTAGACGATGTATCCGACCACTGGACGATTCGGCTTGAATCTCGACGGTACAGCCACGGGATTCGAAGGGTGTTAGCGGATGTAGCCGAACACTGCGCGCATCGACGATGTGGTCGGCGGCGAGAGAGGATGTAGCCCGGATGTGCCGCTGACCAAATCGACCGGCGGCCTGACCAACCCCCTCTCCCTCATCTTGACACGGGCGATGTAAGTGCGTGTGCCACACAAGCATCCGCGGGCGATGTAAGTGCGGGTGTAAGCGCCGCCGGCGACAACAACTTCCTCCCTCCCGCCACCAACCCTCCTGAAGATCTCCGCCGATGCGCCGGTGGAGAGCAACCACGCGACATCCGGGTGCGGAAGCGAAATGGACAAGGGGGACACCCTGAACGCGAAACGGCTCTGTCTGAAAGACACTGACGCTGGGCCCTTCGTGCGCCGCTTGCAACGAGCCGTGCTATCGAAATCGTGGGGCGCAGAAAGGGTGGCCTCGAGTTAAGACAGAACGAGATTAGCTGTTTATTAGATTAAACATTATAAATAAAACAACATACATGATGGCAAGAAACCAGCGCAGCTTAACAACCCACCAAAAAGCCCATTACAAACTCATGTACGGTAGCCGGGTCAGTGCAACAGGGCCACCAACTACCGCGCCAGTTAAAGAAAGGTCTGATGCACATCAAACCGGGACAAACCAAAATAAAAGAACAATAACGCACTAATCTTGGAGCAACCCGATCGGACGGCACACAAATTAGCTGTGACGTAAGCTACGTCACATCTAACTGTGACTTAGCACTTCGGAATTTTTAACTGTTTTATTTTAGTTAATGGAAAAATATTATGTCTCCTGTGGCAGGCATGGCAAGACAGACAGGAGCGCTGTCCGGGATGCCTTCATCTTACACAAATCTGCACTACCGAAGGTTTGAGATGCAACCGAGACGTAGGTACCAAACAGGTACGTAGCAGCCGCCACACAAAAAAGAAGTCGGCTAAAACTAATCTAGGGTTTTATGTCTCTCGTTGGTGCGACGTCGCTATTCCGCTCCGTCTCCGGTGGCCCTAGGGTTTTGGAGGTGTGGAGAACCATGGCCTCTCGCCGGTAGAAGGTTTTCTGATCTGTTTTTAGCCTGCTTTTTAGTGTCTTTTTCGGGATGTTGAGGCGATGGCTACGTCCTGGAGTTAGAATAAGATCCTCCCCGCTCTATCCTCGCTCCGATGGTGCTTGGTGCATCTAGCGCAAACGGAGGACGTGTGGAGTCGTTTGTCCGGAGGATCTATCCAATCTGTTTTCGTGTTTGTTGGTGTGTTTTCAGGTCTGTCTCTTCCGATCTACGGTTATCATTATTGGCGATGGTTGCTGCTCCGGTGCGCTGGTCCATTGTGACCTTAGCACGACGACTTCTCGTCTGTCTACTACAACAAGCTCTACTACGACAAGCTTTGCCCGGTTCCGATGATGGAGGGGCGAGGATGACGGCGCGCCTTCGGCTCGTGCTAGTGTGTGTAGTCGTCGCTAGGTGGTCCAATGACCTATTTGTAATTTTTATTATTTTTAGGTCTTCTTGTACTGCCGTTAATGATTTTTAATAGATCGGTTGAATTTCGCAAAAAAAAAATCTGCACTACTGAATTTGGCCGGAAATACGTCGAAGGGGGATCACATTCCGTTTGAAATCCCCTCACGTTGCCCATCACCACCGTCGTCAAGCTGCTCACCGGCGGGGACTCCATGGTCGGTTGCGTCACCAACCTCTACCGCAGCGTCGAGAACCTCGACGACGCCTACGTCAGGGCGGCCAAGGACGCCCTGCTCAAGCCCGCGGCCGGATCCCACAGTGTTGAAAACTAATTTGAGGTCATTCACTAGTAGAAAACAGGACACTGGTCCCGGTTTGTAAAAGGCTTTAGTTCCGGATTGCAATCCAGGACTAACGTATCGAGACTAAAGGTCTAGATTATCTCCACGTGGCCGCTCTGTGCGCGCTGGGCTGAGTTCTTCTGCCGCGGCAGCATTTTGCACCAAACTGCTGCCGCGGCAGGAGGTGGGGTTTTAGGGTTTTCTTTTTTTGTGTTTGATTATTTTTCATTTTGTGTTTTCATATACATATTATTCTACACTACTACATGTTGTATACATTGATGCATATATATAATATAATTTCACTCATAATAACATAAATACATATAAATATATACACAACCGAGACTAGAGCTCATCTAATTGATTTACACCAAGATCATCATTGCAACAGATACTACCCTTTTGTGTCTATCCACGATTACACGAAGGTCTATCTATGTTGTACTCTTCTTTTGAGTTTATGACGTCCCTGAGCAAAAATCCCGACAACTCCTCTTGAATTGAATAGTAGGCGTTCATGTGGTAGGAGTTTATCCCGCATCGCATCCAACTATATATAAAGAAGTAGATCATTATGAATGGAACTCAACAAAAACTATGGTATAAATTGCGAATATATTGTTTACGTACTTGAAGAAAGTTCGTGTCCTGCTCCATACACCCACGAATGAACTCACATACGTAATATTCACATAAATTAGTCCCCTGTGGCTGCGTCGCACACTTTTCGATCGAGAATATAATTCAATTAGATAATAATCAAGCATGATAATTGTAAGAATGATAATTGTAATATCCACATAAATTAGTCCCCTAGCTCTCGTACTACTTACCGGGACCATAAGAAAAGTGAGCTCCTCACGCCATTCACCCTAAACCTCCTTCGTGAACCTTTTCCAAACCCTGTTCGGCAAAAAAGAAATGAATGAGTTATTAATTAATTTACATCTCAGAGAATGAACGAAAGAGACAGATATAGTGATTGAAATTACTTTTGGAGGCAATCAATTATGCTGCGGTAGTCTTCCATCGGCTTCTTTAACGAGTCCGAGATTTCAACTTTTGCACGGTCAACGTCAATGTTTAGAAGAATTCAGTGAAAGTTGCGATCGTTTATATACACTTAACATCGAGTAAACAAAAATTGAATGTGTACAGGACAGTAAGACTCTTACCCATAGTTGTAAGGAAATAGTATTTGTGTCTTGTAATGTTGCTCCATTAAAAACATTAGCAAGTTATCCTCTCTTTCCTCGAGGTTATTTATTAGCATATGTCCATTTACTCTATTTGGGTCAACGAACCCAATGCTGTAGATTGACTTTCTTCTACATTCTTGAATCTTCATTCTACATATATAATAGCATACAGAAGGAGATATAGTGAGGATAACGACAAAAAATGAATTGAACGAGCTGAGTTAGTGACTTAATTACTTACAGACAATATATGCTGAGGAGGGACTTGTCGAGGGCGTCTAGGTTGAATAACTGAAATAGTTCACAAAGTTCAATGGAGATATAGTCGGGACGGAAGTACTCCTCTCCAACTTTACATAGGAGAAATTGTCTCCCTTCCTTTGTGACTTTTAAGTACCAGATATGCAACAGTCGCATATGTGTTGGCAGATCATCGAATACCTCATCGCTGACCAGAGGCTCCCCGTAGACAAATTTTCGTGCTATTGGTCCCATGGCGACATTATCTCCGCCGGCTAGAAGTGCTTCGACCGGCACGTTACACTCCTTGGATAATTTAATAGCTATTTCCATATCTATTCCACCTTGTGTGGGCTGGGGTAACACCTTGAGCGGGGCAATGGATTGTTTTGCCTGTTTGCCGAGCTGGGCAACTTCTTTTGATTTTCTCCCACTTGCAATACTGCTTGATGACTTCTCTTTTAGTGTCTTCGTAAGACAGCGTGTATAGTCATCTTTCCTATTTAACATATGTTGGGGTGGTTGGTCAAGGAATGCCTTGAAGTGCTTCTTGACTTTTGGATCAACTAGCACCTGTGGCTCGGGTTGTTTTGGTGCAAAATGGGCCTTCACTTCGGCCCGGGAGATCACCGCGCTTTCCTCATCAGTCCGGTGATAAGCTAACTTGGGAGGAGACGACGGTACTCTTGGTAGGGGATCTTGTCGTTTTCGGCGTCGGGTCTCCCTCGACGTAGCGGTGTTATTGTTCCGCTTTCTTCACTTTGATTCAGTGGGCGGAGGCGGAGGCGCCGGAGATGGAGATGCAGTCGCGCTGCGATCCCTCTCAGTAAGGGGTGGACTATTGTTTTTTGGTGGAGACGGTGGACTCGGAGGTGATGGTGGCCTTGGAGGTGATGGATTGCTTCTCGTAGGAGAAGATTTCCTTGGCGCCCAGCCTGGAAACACGATGTGTTGTTTTTTCCAAAGAATGATCCTACCCTCCACTTCTCCAAGTGTTTTCTCCCCTTCGCCTGCAGGGATGTCAAGCTCAAGTGATCGACATGTCAGTTCAATTTCATCCACACCGACACGAGCATAGCCATCTGGAATCTGACTTCCATGGTAGGTCGCTTCCGGTGGACAAGGTAAAGCAAAGCCGAGCGCCACCTTCATAGAAATGTTCTTCACTGTGACATGTAGCTCACAAGCTGTCCTTGGCTCGACTTCATCCACGGGGTAGCGAACCATCGTTTCATTATTGTCCATCAGCATTGGATTATTAGCTTATACCTCCGTGGAAGCCACGCTGCTTCTCCGCTGAGATGGGTCCACCGGACTGTCTAACGCAGGATCTTGCTGTCGGGCCAGTACTCTAAGTTCATTAATCTGCTCCTGCTGCAGGTTGAACATGGCTTGAAATTCCTCGTTCCTTTTTTCAACCGCCTCCAACCGCGCTGCCTCCTCCGCCTTCTGCCGGTTCGTTTTTCTAGATCGGCTTCTATAAGTGTTGATGTCAGCGGGAAACCCTGTCTTCCATGGAACAGATGGGCCAAAGCCTCGTGTTCGTCCGACTTTTTCAGGATTCCCGAGGGCATATGTCAGCTCATCGTTCTCTCTGTCGGGAATGAACTTTCCATCTTTTCTCAGTTGTATCACTTTAACAAGTTCATCTTTGGGTTTAGTAATGGCCTCCTTTGTAACAATAATCTCCCCGGTTTCAGTGTCATACGACCCCCCATGCCCAAGGAGCCAATTTTTTGACCTCACGGGCCACTGATGTGTAGCTGGCGTGACCCCTTTTAGACGCATTTCTTTCTCGGTTTTTGTCCACTTAGGCACGGCCGTCTTGTAGCCACCTGTCCCCATAGTATGGTGATATTTCTTTTTGGCCGCATTTAACTTATTCTTTTCCGACTTGGCCGTAGCTGCTTATGATTCCTTATATGTCACAAATGGGGCCCAGTTATCCCGCTGCTTCTCCAGCGGGCCAGTGAATGGCGGAGTCGGCCCCTTATTGGCAAAGTTGTTGTACAATCTTTTCTTCCAGTCCTTGAACTGTCTGCCCATCTTCTTAAGAGCCCACTTTCTGACTTGCAACCTCAATGCCTCAGTGAGTTCAGGAGTGTCCAATTCAGGCAGAGAGAAGTGTGCCATGAGTGAATTCCAAAGACCGTCTTTGGCTCTGTCATCGACAAAAGTTTCTCCAACTCGATCACTTTTCTTTCCTGGCTTATTCCACTTCTGAGTAGTGATCGGGATGGCGTCCCTGACTATCGCTCCGCATTGGTATACAAATACACTTGCGGCCTCTTTCGGCTCCAAAGGTTCGCCAAACTCAGACACTAGATCAATGGTGAAACGTATACCGTCGGCCAACTTTTTGGTCGGGCCTCGTTTCCTTGCAGAAGATTCGCCCGATGCGGAGGTCTAAGAGAAGAAACAGTCGTTAGTATATATATATGAATCAACTAATGCATCTACTAGCTCATGATCAGCAGAGGCTTTATATACCTCGCCAGTCTTTGCTATGGTGGTGTCTCCACCGTCAGTTCCACCGTCGTCTCCACCAAAGAATTCGTCATAGTCGTCTCTTCTGTCGGCTTCATCCAAGTTGAGGTATTGGGAGCCATCATCATCTCCATCATCGTTTGCTCCATCATAATTGTAACCTCTTGTACCCTCATCTATCATGTTGTACGTGGTGTGCTCTTCGTTGTCTCTACCGTCCATAACTTAACTAATACAGAAAAAAGATAAAACCATTTTGCTTAATGCGATAAAATAAAGGAAGATAAAGTAATCTAGCTTAAACAATGCGATAAAGAAAGATAAAGTACCAGTTAAACAACAATACATCTCGAATAATCCAGCTAGTACAACAATAAAGTACCAATTAAACAACAATACAACCCTATTACACATCTAGCTAGCTCAGCGAAGACGTCGAGCCCCGTCTACTGAGCCGCGGGAGGTGTGCACCCAAAGTGTAGGAACCATCACCGGAGTATATCTCGGGTAAGGTGCCTAAAGAAGCTGCCAGTATTGGCGTCCCGGACTCCTAAAATGTGCATGTAGCGTCGGACGTGCTCGTCCTCCTTCCTGAAACGACGGTGTACCACCTCGTCGGGGGTCGGCTCCCTCTGCATCGCACCTGGACCACTCGGCCGCCACCATAGAAGATCCGGGTCGACGACGACACCCGGATTCCTCATGAGACGACGTCCCTCGGCTGGTAGCACCTCCCAGTGCCAGCCCGGCGGAGCCCAGCCCCGTGGATGCCCGGCGACACTGTCTAGTAGCGCTCCGGGGGTCACGCCGAGTGAACGAGGATGAGGAATCGGCATATTCCAAAACACTAAATTAAACCTATATACTTTAAACATGATGAAAATAAATAGTATCAACTAAAATAAACTATATTAAACACTAACTAAATTCACTAACTAAAATAAACTATATTAAACACTAACTAAAATCCTAAAATTCACTAACTACGAAAAATTACACTAAAATTCACTAACTAAAATCCTAAAATTCACTAACTAAGAAAAATTACACTAAAATTCACTAACTAAATTCACTAACTAAAATCCTAAAATTCACCAACTAAGAAAAATTACACTAAAATTCACTAACTAAAATCCTAAAATTCACTAACTAAGAAAAATTACACTAAAATTCACTAACTAAATTCACTAACTAAAATCCTAAAATTCACTAACTAAGAAAAAACCTAAAATCACTAACTAAAATCCTAAAATACACTAAAATTACACTAACTAATTAACACTAAATAATTTAACAACAAAATAACAAAATTACACTAACTAATTAACCTAAAATAACCCTAACTAATTAATCCTAAAATACACTAAAATTACACTAAGTAATTAACACTAAAAATTTTAACAACAAAATTTAACTAATTAACACTAACTCACCGCAGGGAGAGGGGCGCCGGCTCTGGTGGTGTGGTGGACGGCGCGGGCGCGGTGCGGGCTCGGGCGGCGCGGGGAGGGGCGGCGCGGGGTGGGCGGCGCGGGGACGGACGGCGTGGCGGCACGGCGACGGATGTGCGAGAGCAGGAAGACGGCGCGACGGCGGCGGGGGCTCTGTGTGCTCCAGTTCGGTGCACGAACTAGGGCGCACGGGGTGGGTATTTATACCCACGCCACCTTTAGCCCCGATTGGTAGCACAAACCGGGACTAAAGGGGTACCTTTAGCCCCGGTTGGTAGCACAAACCGGGGCTAAAGGATTTTTGGGGCGCCGCGTTTCGCGCGCAACCCCGCACCCCTCTAGCCCCGGTTTGAAGGTAAAACCGGGGCTAAAGGTCCTTTTTTAAAAGCTTTTTCAAAACCTTTTTTAGAATTAATTATTATATGCCTGTTTAAAACCTTTTTAGAAACAAAAAAACCTTTTTAAAACCTTCTTTAAAAACTTTTTAAAAACCTTCTTTTAAAATATTTTTTAAAACCTTTTTTAAAAAGCTTTTTTAAAATCTTTTTCAAAACCTTTTTTAAAAACCTTTTCTAAAACCTTTTTGAATTTTTTATGCCCGTTTTGAATTTTTTGCCGTTTCGAACTTAGGTCAAAACGGCGTGCGTGAAGATAGGGGATGAGAATGTTAGAACTTGCATTGGATCTCTGAAAACACGACATATTATGAGTCTAAAAATGATTTTTTCAAAAAATCACGGACGTTAGATCATGTACCTGTAGTTCAAACCGGACCCAATTCCTACCGATTCGGCAGACATTTGTCTTTTTCACCCGGGAAGGACAGAAAGGTTTGAGATCCCCCGGTTGGGTTATAGTTCACGTAACGTGGTCTACTATTTTAGAAAAATGGGATGGTAACATTCTGTAACTGCATTTTGGTGGCTGCTTCACAAAACGACCCGTCTTTTTGCGCTCGGAAAATGGAAAATGGCTTTTCCGAGCGACGAAAAGGAAAACTTCCTCCTGCAACATTGTTCTACATCCCAATATACACATGCATGCACAATATGGGCACTGTATCACAAACTATGTCGCGATTCAACACATAACATCAGTCTCTTGGACCGAAAGCCATGAAACCTCGAACATGATAGGTCATTTTGTGAAGGTTTTTTGGAGCAATATCAGTATACCAAGTTTGATATTTTTCCGTGCAACTATGTCACATAATATCACACCACGCGAAGGATTTACATTGTTCGGACCTTTTTTGAAATTTTTATGTCCGTTTTGAATTTTTTGTCGTTTCGAACTTAGGTCAAAACGGCGTGCATGAATATAGGGGATGAGAATGTTAGAACTTGCATTGGATCTCTGAAAAAACGACATATTGTGAGTCTAAAAATGATTTTTTCAAAAAATCACGTACGTTAGATCATGTACCTGTAGTTCAAACCGGACCCACTTCCTACCGATTCGGCAGACATTTGTCTTTTTCACCCGGAAAGGACGGAAAGGTTTGAGATCCCCCGGTTTGGATATAGTTCACGTAATGTGGTCTACTATTTTAGAAAAATGGGATGGTGGCATTCTGTAACTGTATTTTGGTGGCTGCTTCACAAAACGACCCGTCTTTTTTAGCTCGGAAAATGGAAAATGGCTTTTCCGAGCAACGAAAAGGAAAACTTCCTCCTGCAACATTGTTCTACATCCCAATATACACATGCATGCACAATATGGGCACCGTATCACAAACTATGCCGCGATTCAACACATAACATCAGTCTCTTGGACCGAAAGCCATGAAACCTCGAAAATGATAGGTCATTTTGTGAAGGTTTTTTTGGAGACATAATCAGTATACCAAGTTTGATATTTTTCCTTGCAACTATGTCACATAATATCACACCACACGAAGGATTTACATTGTTCGGACCTTTTTTGATTTTTTATGCCCGTTTTGAATTTTTTGCCGTTTCGAACTTAGGTCAAAACGGCGTGCGTGAAGATAAAGGATGAGAATGTTAGAACTTGCATTGGATATCCGAAAAACGACATATTGTGAGCCTAAAAATGATTTTTTCAAAAAATCACGGACGTTAGATCATGTACCTGTAGTTCAAACCGGACCCACTTCCTACCGATTCGGCAGACATTTGTCTTTTTCACCCAGGAAGGACAGAAAGGTTTGAGATCCCCTGGTTGAGATATAGTTCACGTAATGTGGTATACTATTTTATAAAAATGTGATGGTAGCATTCTGTAACTGCATTTTGGTGGCTGCTTCACAAAACGACCCGTCTTTTTGCGCTCGGAAAATGGAAAATGGCTTTTCCGAGCGACGAAAAGGAAAACTTCCTCCTGCAACATTGTTCTACATCCCAATATACACATGCATGCACAATATGGGCACCGTATCACAAACTATGCCGCGATTCAACACATAACATCCGTCTCTTGGACCGAAAGCCATGAAACTGGGACTAAAGATATTTCCCGCCATATCCCACCGCTTTCCGCCATGTTTTCCCGTCGTTTCCCTCTGAACGGTGCTTTTAGTCCTGGTTGTAGCCACTAACCGGGACTAAAGATATTTCCCTCCATATCCCACCGCTTCCCGCCATGTTTTCCCGCCCTTTCCCTCTGAACGGTGCTTTTAGTCCCGGTTGTAGCCACTAACCGGGACTAAAGATATTTCCCGCCATATCCCACCGTTTCCCGCCATGTTTTCCAGCACTTTCCATCTATATATAGTCCGACCATGCCATGGCTATCCATACATCTTCACCTTCCTCTCTCACAACTATGGACAGTGTCTACTGGGCCATTCTGACCCTCGAGGAGACTCAGGCGTTGTGGGCCTCCAACTACCCTTGCCCGCCGGGCTACCGGCTGGCCGTCGGCTGGATGCTGAGTGCTGGAGGGGTTCCTGTCCCTCCTGTGCCTCAAGGCTCCGCCAGACGGCGGCCATCACGAACCACTTCTACCACGAGCTCACACCGGAGCAGCGGATGGATCCCCAGTGGGATCCCGACAACTATCACTCCTAGAATGCCTTCTTTGCTAACCGACGGGAAAGGGAGCTCGCCAGGTACGAGGGTGATGGCCCGCCCCCGATGAACCAGTTCGTTATCCTTTGGAAGCAGTCCGTTATCCTTTGGAAGCAGCTTCTTCATTATCTTCAACAACTTTTCAAATCCCTTGTCAGGCACACCGACCTCTACCTTCCATTTCAGCAATTCCAGTGTGCTGCCTAGCTTTTTGTGGCCATCTTCGCAATTGGGGTACAACAATTTGTTGTGATCATCTAACATCTGCTCAAATTTCAACCTCTCCCTTTTGCTATCACATTCTCCCTTTGCATCAGCAATGGCCCGACCAAGATCATCATCTGGCTCATATGATGCACGTTCTTCTGCTTCTTCTTCATCATTGTCTTCCATTGTAGTACCACCGTATTCAGGGGACATAGGATAGCTGTCATCATTCTCTTCATATTCGTTGTCTTCCATCATAACCCCTCTTTTTCCGTGCTTGGTCCAACAATTATATCCAGACATGAAACCGAACCGAAACAAGTGGCCATGAAGGACTCTTGAGGAAGAGTATTCCTTCTGATTCCGACACTCACCACATGGACAACAGATAAAAGCATTCCGCTTGTTTGCCTCTGCCACAACGAGAAAAGAACGCACGCCTTTAATGAACTCGTCAGAGATTCGGTCAGCGTACATCCATTGTCGTCTCATCTGCATTTTATAAGTTCATCAAACAAAATCACGATGCTAAGAGTAGTACTAGTCTAAAAATAAAAGAACACATCGTATACATCAAACAAGCACTAAAGGGGTTGCGGCAGGCTAGGGCCAACATGAGACCGTTTAGTCCCGAATGGTGTCTCCAATCGGGACTAAAAGTGGGTGACGACACTATATGTCGTGAGTGGACACTATGCCAGTGAGTGGCGACACTATTTCAGTAGGTGGCGACAATATGACAGGGGTGAGTGTCGACATTATGTCATGAGTGTCGACACTATGTTGTGCTGCTTAATCTATAAATAGCCTTCCTTGTGAACTATCAACTGCAAGGAAGATCGTGTGCGAGACCAGGAACACCACTACGGCGGAGCTTCTCGAATATGTCTTAGGACCTCGTCCTTAGACATCTTCGAGGAGCTCGCCGTAGAGGCACTCCCTAATATGTGAAATTAGTTAGCTCCACCAGCATACTAATTTAGCTAGAAAAGATATGAACTGAAAGATGGTGTGCGAGAGCAGGGACACCACTATGGCAGAGCTTCTCGAAGATGTCTTAGGATGCCTCGTCCTCAGACATCTTCGAGGAGCTCGCTATAGAGGCACTCCCTAATTTAATTTGGTAGCTCCTTGGCGTGTTCATGTTTTTGTTCTTAATTTTTTTCTTAACTGGCCGATGATTAACTAAAATGCTAGGGCGCCACTATATATATGTGTGTGTCTTCATAGTTTTGGTACTTATTTTTATTTCAATGGATTTTGTGACGACAGGTAGAATAAAGAAGAATATTTTGTTACTCGACGGTGACATGATGCACTGTGAACCGACCGGATTTCAAGACAATGTGTCAAACCAATATATGTATATAGGATGAACTCATGTATCTATGTGCTTCGATGAATCAAATGAATTTCGAGAACTATATGTGTCAAATTAACCAGATATACAGAGATAGAATCCACACAAAATCTATCCATTTTTAGAGCATGAAATGAGCTAAAACAAGCAATCAGAGATGAAATGATGAAGGTGCTAACCTCTTAGGACCCTTGACAGATGTGGAGCCAAAAAATCTTCACAAATCTTGAGAAAAATGGGGAAGAACTCGAAATTGAGGGGAGAAATTTGAGAGGAATGATTGTGTGAGCTTAAAATGGCTCTTTTTCAGCGCCAGGCCCTTTAGCTCCGGTTTTTTAAACGAACCGAGGCTAAAGTTCACATACGAACCGGGACTAATGTCTTCTGATCCCTGCGACCGTTTCTAGCCGTTGGGACCAGGGTATTAGTCCCGGTTTATACGAGAACCGGAACTAATGCTCTGAACCAAAGGTCCGTTTTCTACTAGTGATTGTTGAATGTGTTGTGGATTTACAGGGTCTCCAGATACTGAAGGCTTCACTGGAGTCCAAGACGGTTCTCACTGGTATCTTCCTTGGGACGACCACTAGTCGGAGGTCTTGAACGTGGCAACACATGAATTATCTTTGCAAGGCTTTCCCCGGTAGAGTTCATGCATGACCTTGACTCATCCTTGTGTGTCTTTTCGGGTCGTACGGTTCATGGTTTGGGGCATCTCCGGTTGTCTTGTACTTCCTTCGTTTTAAAATATATGATGTTTTAGTTTTATAAAGTAAATGTATTTAAACTTTTTTAGTATATAGATTCATTCAGGTTTGGAGTGAATCTACAACTAAAAAAAATCAAGATATATTTTCTTTATAAACCTAAAACATCTTATATTTTAAAATCGGAGGGAGTACTCGTGTACCTCTGCACTCGTTTAGTATACTCTGTCAGTCTTGTTAATCACCAGTTTACATGTAGCATCGTGTGATGAATAAACGCTAGGAATTACTATTATCGGTTTTGTCTATTGGTTTGTGAGATGAGTTTGATAAAAAAGATTTCATCTATATTTGTTATTCTTTGGGTCAACCCTCGACACAATTGTAGAACTTGCATTATTCAAAAATATGATGTAACTGAATTTAGTATAATGCAACAAACAGTGACTAAATATGAACATTAAAATTGAGCTTTTGGGCTCGGTCCAAGCTAAAACAGGCTCGGCACGATAAACATGGACCGAGCCGTGTTTACTTTCCTTGACCGCATCAAACACGGCTCCAACTTGCTTGGCTCGTTCACTTTTTTTTCAAGGAATTGAGACACATGAAGGAGTGATACTAGGCCTCTGCAGTCTAGGGACCAAAATTTTGGCTAGCAGTCTTTGTTTGGATTGTAGCCATGGCACGTCCAAAAATTTGGCAGAATAGATCAACTATTGGTTTGCAACCAACTGATTTGATAAAAAAAATTGTTTACTATAACAACATAAATTTTAGAATTTTAGTAGATCGATATTAAAATGCAGTCAAAGAGGTACCCGAAGAAAAAGGGAAAAAAAGACGTGCTGGAAGTTGCCATATACGCGGATATCCTAGTACACGCAGTAGCAAATTGTGTGGTGCCATCGATTAATTACAAGCTTAAGGAATCAAAACACCAGCTTGTATGCATTATATATAGGAATATAAAAAGGAAAAGTATATGGGACCCACTAGATCACGGGGCAACTCGCCCACCCAGTTTCTTGGAGTACCTTTTTTTTTTTGGAGCTTTAACGACAAAATCTATTAACCAGAGGACTCAGCAGCCGCGCTGGTCACAAGAGCACTTACATCATCTGGCAAAGAGTCCAGCCACAGCGACCGAACCTCCTGCCTACGCACACCAACCGCCGCAAATTCGTGTGCCACCTTATTACAGTTCCGGGGACATTATGAAACAACTACTGACAGGAAATTTAAACGAATAAAAGCACGAATATCACGGTATACTACACCTTCTGGCGTACGGTCGAGGCCTTTGTCTTGCATGGCCTTAACCAGATTCTGAGCATCTACTTCCACATGGACGTGACCCATTCCCCAGTTAGCAGCAGCATGCAAGGCTTTATGACATGCAATTGCTTCAGCGAGCGCGGCGCTGCTGACATGCGCTAAAAATCCTGCCCCTGCTCCCAAGATGTCGTCGGCACTGTCCCGCATCACAAAGCCCCAGCCTCCTGTCTTATTCCCCGCATCGAAAGCACCATCGGTGTTAATTTTGATCACATTTCCTTCTGGTGGCCTCCACTTAATCTGTTTAGGAGCCCTTGTATTGGTGGAATCCTTGGACGAGTCTCCTCGGCAGTGCTGTACTGACTCAGCAGCCCAGTATCTTGCTTGTCTGACTACAGTTTCAGCCGACACCACCTGTCCTTCTGCATTCAGTTTGTTCCTTCCTGTCCATCAGCGCCAGAGAGTACAGCAGACTAATATCCTGTCTACTTCCTTTAACTCCAGAATTTCTTGCACCACCAAATCTGCAGCATTTTATGCGCTCATGCGAACACGGACCTCATCCAGTCCAATCAGTTTCCAAACCTTCTTCACTTCTTTACATTTTAGAAACAAATGAGCACCATCTTCATCCATCTTGCTACAGCAAACACAAAGTGTATTGCACTCAATGCCACGCCTCTTAATATTCATTTTTAGCGGTAAGCTGTTATGAGCCATTCTCCACAAAAAATGCTTAATCTTTGGAACTACAGCAAGATCCCAGAGTTTCTTCCAAGGAAAAATATTTCCACCCGTCCCAGTCATTCCTTGAGCTTCTGTGTTACTCACGGTCATATATAGGTGGTAAGCAAATTTGACTGAGAACAAACCCTTGTCATCAAAGTGCCATGCTGGGTAATCCTCAAAATCCTCTCTTATTGGGATGGCCAGAATCACATTCGCATCCGCTGTCCAGAAAGTGTCACGGACAAGTCTTTCATCCCAATTTCCCAATTCTGGGTGTAAGAGCTCATACACTTTAGTAAGGAAATTTCGCCCGCGTGGGGTGATAGGAGTTCTGGACCCATTCCTCGGTAACTATGGGTCTGTCCATATGTTAACTTGTGTGCCATCGCCAATCCTCCACACCAGCCCTTCCTTGAGTAGACTAACACCCTTTAAAATACTTCGCCACGTGTATGAAATGCCCGGTGATAGAGTATCCCCAAGGATAGAAGAATTTGGGAAATATCTTGCCTTGAGAACCCTACCACAAAGAGAAGTCGGATTGTCAAGCAGCCTCCAAGCTTGGCGTGCCAACATAGCAATGCTAAAACCATATAAATCCCTAAATCCGAGGCCACCTTCACTCTTTTGTTGTGATAGTTTCTCCCAACTCAACCAATGGACTTTATTTTCGTTATCTTGTTGGGCCCACCAATATCGGCATATCATCATGCTAATATCCTCACAAAGTGTCTTAGTGAGATCGAAGCATGACATGGCAAAGGTTGGAATAGCTTGGGCACAAGCTTTGATGAGAATATCCTTTGCCGCTTTGGATAACATCTTCTCCTTCCATCCATGCAACTTTTTCCATACTTTATCCTTTAGGTATGCAAAGATTTGTGACCGAGATCTACCAACATGTACAGGTAGACCCAAGTACCGCTCAGTTTTAGCTTCTGCCCTAATGTTCAGTTCACCGAGAACAAGACTCTTCCTAGCATTGCTTGTATTCTTGCTAAACATGACCAACGATTTATCAAAATTGATGGTCTGCCCCGAGCACATCTCATATAATTGTAGCACATTCTGCAAAGTCCTGGCACTCTCGCTAGTAGCTTTAATAAGTACCAAGGAATCATCTGCAAACAACAGGTGATTGAAACTTGGGGCAGCATGACATATACGGATTCCTTCCAACGTCCCATCCTCCTCCGCCTTATTCATCAAGGCTGAAAATCCTTCTGCACAAATGAGAAAGAGGTAAGGCGAAAGGGGGTCCCCTTGCCTAAGACCCCGTTGTGGAGAAATCTCATCCGTGAGTATACCATTCACTCGAATCTGGTACTTCACCGTCGTCACACACAACATAATCAGCTCTATCCATTTCTCCGCAAAACCCAATTTCCTCATCATTTTCTCCACAAAATCCCACTCCACTCTATCATATGCCTTACTCATATCCAGTTTAACTGCTGCATAACCATCTCTTCCCCTTCTCCGGGTTTTCATATAATGAGTACATTCATAGGCCAACAAAATATTATCCGTTATCAACCTCCCCGGTACAAACGCACTTTGGTTCGGAGAAATGATCTCATCCAAAATTAGTTTCAGCCTATTTGCAAGAACCTTCGAAACGATTTTATAGACCATGTTGCAAAGACTAATGGGTCTCAAGTCCTTCATGCTTTCTGGATTATTAATCTTGGGAATCAACACCACACAAGTGTCATTCCAATTTGCTGGCATCGGACCTCCATTAAGCACGGACATAACCTCGTTCACCTTCTCACCAACAACATCCCAAAATTTCTTGTAAAAAATAGAGTGCATACCATCTGGCCCAGGCGCTTTGAGATCACCAATACCATCCAACGCCTCAAGTACCTCCTGGTTTGAGAACTCCTCACACAGTGAATCATTCATCTCTTGAGTAACTCGAGGTTGTACATGTTGTAGCAGCTCCTCAACACGAGTACCTGGAGAGGACTGAAAAAGTTTTAAAAAATAGTTAGATACCACCTCTTTCATGGCCTCCTCTCCCTCCACCACCACACCATCCTCCCCCTTTAAACACTTTATTCGGTTTATTCTTCTCTTTGTAGCCATTGAATGAAAATACTTTGTGTTCCTGTCACCACCTTTCATCCAGTTGACATGAGCCCTTTGTTTCCAGTAAATGTCTTTCTGTTCTTCTAGGCGGCTCAGCTTGAAACGGATAACAACTTCCCTTCTCACCTGCTCCGGACTGATTGCCCCTTTCCTCCATCTCTCCAATTCCTTCTTCATTTTGCTGATCCGTTTCTCTAGGTCCCCGAGGACATTTTTGCTCCAGTATATCAATTGTTGTCGTGGTGGTGGCACGGCAGATGCCATGGGTAGGCTAAAGTATGGGACCAATGGATGCTAGTGGGATCTGGGGAGGGAAGATGCAGTTGATTCTACACACAGGTGGCTAAGGCAAAGATCTTTATTTCTCTTCTTCGGGCTACAAGTGCTCCTTGAGCTGTGCTTTAGAAGGAAGAAACTATCCCAGCCTAACGGTGCTAAAGAATGAGTCGATCCCTTCCTCAGGGTCCAAACCTCTCTTTATAAAGGAGGGCCTTGGGTTCCTTTAGGGCTGATGTGGCAAGCATATTCGAGGAATATGCTTGTCCCAATATAGTAGTTCGGCGCCCCCTTTCCCTGTCGCTCCTCTAACGACGGCAAGGTTCCAGAGGGCCCCTCCTGCGCGCCTCGGGCTTCAGGACTGTCACCTCCGTGACCTCCTTCTGCCTCTCTGTCGCTCTGCGTCTTTGTCCGTAGTGCTTAGCCTGGCTCAGATTCTCCCTATCCTGTGGCTAGGGTTTGACTTCAGGCTTCTCCTTCTCCTGCAAGCTTCGTATCATTCGGCCCTTCCTCCCGTAGCTCGGCTTGTCCTTTATCTGCATTAAGATTACTTGGGCTAACCCAGCCGAGTTACGAAGTATCTTGGCCGGGTAAGGCCTTGTCTTTACTACAAGGGTCCTGCCCTTTCCTATCTTGGCCGACCTCTACATGATTCAGCCGACTCAGGCAGTAACTCGGAAACTAGACGGGGAACATCCTTTCCTCTTTCCCCGTCTTTACCCTATCCGGGGTTATCTCCCCAACAATTGTCCCATCACCCCCTTCACCCCTTGGACCACTCCACCTTTCTTCACATCCACCTCCAACTCCCAAGCATTCTTCACTATGCCCCCACACGCATCCTCCTCAAGCCATCGGGCCTCAAACTTTGGCATTTTCCCCGTAGCCGAGCTGTGTCTTACCGCCTCTGACCCATGAGTATCTATAATCACTGGCCTATGATCTGAATGGCGTGGGTCCCCATTAATCACCTTAAAAGTTGGAAACCTCTCCCTCCATTCACGCGTTGCCACTGCCCGGTCCAGCCATTCCCTTATATATTTGTCCGCATAGTGGCTATGATTGCGCCCTAGAATCGCCCGCTTTGTTGGAGCGAAATACACGGGCCAGGGATTGGCGGAATGGCCGAGCCAATTCTTTGGCAACAATCCAAACGATTACCAAAATTCAAGGGCAAGCCAATATTTTGGTAGGGTTGATTTTGGTTGTAATCCAAACAACCCTTACATACGTAAACTGGTTCACGGTCACTTTTTTTTTACAGGTAAAGCATAGATTTATTACGGTAAACTGTTTGGCAAATACCTCATTACAATCACATCGATATTAGGCGGTAGATCATCATCCCACACACTCATTATACCAGGATCACATTTAGACCCAAATTGGGCTAACTCATGTGCCACACCATTGACACTACGTCTGCAAGAAATGATGGAGCACTTTGAGAACCAATTCTTGCACTGGATCTTGAGGTCTTGGACAATCGGCGCTGCAGCTGAGAAATCGTCCATTGTATTATTCATGGCATACATCACCAACTGTGCATCAGTTTCGAATATAACCCTGATAGCACCAAGACTAGATGCAAGTTCGATAGCTTGTTCTAGAGCCTTTAGCTCCACCACGAATGCATTTGTAACGCCCTCAGCTCTGCCTGCAGCTGCAGTAACGACAAAGCCAGATTCATCTCGAGAAACCACACCCCAGCCACCATGCCGTTGACCTTCAGTGAATGCTCCGTCAATGTTCAGTTTTAGGAACCCATTGGGCGGAGGCACCCACCTCTAAGAGACTTGCTGCTTGAGTGGTTTTATAGCCTTGCAATATTTCATACAATCAACAGCCAGATTCCGAGCTCGGGAGACAATCTCTCTCGCTCCCATCATCAATCCCCCTTCTCGGACTTTGTTTCTGACATTCCACCATGTCCACCACATCGATATGATGAGCACACGGGTCCTCTCATCAAGCTTCCAAAGATAATCCATTACCTCATAGATACCTGGGCATCCTTTTAAATTTTTACGGATATCAAGCATGCCAGGCTCAACCCACACCTCCTTCACTAGTTTATAGCGAATGAAAAGGTGTGCACCTTCCTCCTCCTCTTTTGCACATAGAATGCACTTCGTCTCCTCCAGCTTCACTCCACGTCCGAGAAGGTTTGATCGTAACGCCAGCGAATTGTGTGCCAGTCTCCAAATAAACATACGGAGTTTGTTGACTGTGGGCAATCTCCAGATGCGCAGCCAAGCTTGCTCTCCATTGCCCCCTAGCGATGAGGGGATCGACGCGGACGACTGCCCTTCCCTCCGACTATCCCGAACCAGTAAATCCCGGTGCAATTTATAAGCTTGTTTAACTGAATGTATTCCTTTAGAATCAAAGTGCCAGGCATAGAAATCAACCGCCCCCTCTCTCAAAGGCATGGCAAGGATCATAGATGTATCCTCCTCATTAAACGTGTCTCTAATCAGCTGTTCGTCCCACTGGCCTGTAATCAGGCTAATAAGCTCCCTCAAATAAGTAAGCAAATTGCAATTACGAGATGTTGATATCTTCCTGCACCAAATCTTGGGAACCCACGGGTCCTCCCAGATCTTCACACTATTCCCATCTCCAATTCTCCATATGACTGCTTGCTTGAGGAGCTCGACCCCATGCAGAATACTGCGCCACGCGTATGAACTTCCCGGTACAGCTTGTGCATGCAGTACGTTGCCATCTGGGTAGTATTTGGCACGTAGAACTTGTGCACACAAACTGTCCGAATTTTGTAACAATCTCCATGCTTGCCGAGAGAGCATTGCAAGGTTAAAACTATGAATATCCCGGAAACCAAGTCATCCTTCTCCCTTTGATAATGTCAAAGTCTTCCACCCTATCCAATGAATTTTATTCTCCTTATCTTGTTGGCTCCACCAGTACCTCGCAATCATCGAGCTTATCTCATCACAAAAGCTTTTTGTAAGATAGAAACACGACATTGTGTAGGTAGGAATGGCTTGCGCAATGGCCTTAATGAGAATTTCCTTTCCTGCTTTGGATAGCACCTTCTCCTTCCAACCTTGAATCCTTCTTCGGATTTTATTTTTGATATACTGAAAAGTCTTCTTTTTTTATCTCCCCACATATACAGGTAAGCCAAGGTACTTCTCATTCCAAGCCTCGGAAGTTATGAGCAACTCCCTCCTCACCTCATTCTTTGCAGCTGCTGTAGAGTTTGCACTAAACATGATGGCTGATTTCTCATAATTTATGCATTGGCCAGAAACATTTTCGTACAAATCCAGTAACCTCCGGAGCTCAGCCGCCTCCTGCCTATCCGTCTTCATCAACAAGACTGAATCATCCGCAAAGAATAAATGGGTGATGGTCGGTGCGGCTTGGCAAATTTTGACCCCACTGAACGATCCTCTCCTCTCGGCATCCTAAATCAAGGCCGACAAGCCCTCCGCACATCTCTTCTCTATCTCTATCTCTACCACCTAAAAAAAAACTCGCGTTCCGTCTCCACTGATACGTCGTCTTGTTTCGTCGAGCATTCCTATCGTCGAATCCCGTGACTCCCGTCCCCTGAGTGCCGCTTCTTCCGCCCCTTCCTTCTCTGCAAATCCACATTGTCATCTCCTCCCGACCCCTCGCCTCCGTCGGCAGCACTGTTCCCTCGCGTCCACCGGCGGCGCAATCCCCTCTCATCCAGTAGAGTCCTCCCATCCCCTATTTCGAGATCACCCAGTGGTGCCCTCCTATCCGTGCATCGAGTTCAACGGCGGCGCCTTTTCCCACTCCTGCGTCGATTTCCACTGAAGGCACCCTCCCCTCATGTCTCGTGTGTCTCCTCCATCTCCCGCATTGAGTTCAACGGTAGGCCTTCTCACTTCTGCCTCGATCTACAATGGGGGCGCCATCCCATCCTGCCTCGTGCATCCCCTCCGTCCTAAACCGTAGTCCCATCCAATTCTATTCCCGACGCCGCACCCGTCCCATCCAAGCAGCGTTGGAGGAACCACATAGGAGGCTTGCAAGATCGTGCGCCTAGCAGAGGAGATCCCGCATCTCCCTGTTCGCCACCATGGCCGTCTTCACGACCTTACTTGACGTGGCCGACTTCGACTCCGTCTGGACCCAGATCCAGGGATCTCCCAGCATTGGCCTCGTCGCGGCCCACCTCCGTTTGACCTCGACAGAAGCTCCCTACCCTAGGAAGTAGGTATTCCCATGTCTTCCACCCACGCTGCTTCTGTAGTTCTGCTGCTTCGTCATGTCAATTTTTGTTTGGATAAAGTGCCAAAGTTGACATATCCCTAAGCTAATCGTTAGACTAGATCTCTTGTCCACCTCACACACAGCTATGTCGATTTTCATCACCCCACTTTACTAATTAGACCAAGGTAGTGTGATTCTCAATAATATGTGATACTTTAATTTGTGCAATCTGGCGTTGTGTTCTTGAGGCACGGGGTGGTAGAGGCTGATAGTGAACAACATTGCGATTGATTTTCTACATTTATGAATTTTTGAATTTGTGATTTGTATATCAGTAGCACATGGTAACTTGTTTGTTGTTCGTCCTTGTGATTGTAGCATCGAATTTCGGTGGTGAGACGCGGAATACTCGAGGAGGAGGCAGCACGACTAGATATTGGAGAAGATGAATCTGACATTATATGATGGATAGACCGACATGCCCGCCAGGCCACCACCACCTCTGCCCCCTGTGCTTCACGTTCAGCTGCAACCATCAGATGCTTATGTACTATGTAATCTGTCTAACATGATTCAATGAGAAACAACAATCAGATTTCTGTGACATATTTTTCTTGGCTAATTTCATCACAGGATATTTGAGGTATCTGACCCATGTTCCTATCGGCATTAGCAAGGAATGATCGATAGCAGCCAGAAGGAGCGTAAATAATATTCCAGGTGCTACTTAATCAAACTTCTGTGACATATTTTTCTCGGCTAATTTCATCACTGGATATTTGAGGTATCTGATCCATGTTCCTAGCAACATCAGTAAGGAGCGATCAATGGCTTCCAGAGAAAGGAGTGAAAATAATATTCTAGGTGCTACTTACTTAACATAGCAATTTTCCTATATAATATTTTCTAGCATCTTTTGATATCTCATTACGCATTGCCCATTTGTGGATCAGTCTCTTTTCGACCATGGTTAAGATATTTGTTAGCCAATGCATATTTGGATCCCAGTATGTTCCTTATATACCTTTTCGTGCATATCGGTTTATTCTTATACCTTTTTTCTCAGTACTCAACAGATTTGATGCTGTAGTAACCTTTGATTAGCTGTTGCAGTTTCTACTTCACATAGCTTTGTTCAAATAGTTTTAAATAAATTGTCAGGATTGATGGAAAATATCCTACCACTAAGTATAGGGCAGGTCAAGCTTTAGGTGGATGTGCCCCCTCATTCTCTATTACTTTTACACCCGACACCACCAAATCAGATGCATGCTCATTTGAATTATTGATAGTACCTAATTCATATTTTGGTATTCCATGTATTATTCCATGCATAGAGAACACTTCTTGACGGTACTCCAAATCCACTGAAACTGAATGAAATTTTCAGGGACATGCCTCAGTTTGTAAAATGATTAGTAGCTGTGAGATATGATGCTCCATTGATAGAAGTGGAACATCAATCCACCATTAGCCTATAAAATGAAACCTGATCTCAAATATTGGTGTTTTTCTGCCAATGTTTGTGTACACACCCTAGGATTGCAAACCTCAGTTCGTAATTGAGATGTTTACAAACGGCTGCTACTAGGATTGCACGTCCTAGGTCGTGTGCCACGCACGCCCTCTGGTGCTCTTGGCATGGCCGACACTGTGTGCGCCCTCGTGGTCTAGGTGTTCTCCGTGCTGAGCATGGAGGTCTCCAAGTCGGTGCCCTTAGGAGCTGGAGCAGATGTCACGTGCTCCATTAGCGATAAAAAGAGAGTGTGTGCCACGCGTGTATGTATACTACTGCTGTAATACACATCCTACCCCCATTTTGAGAAAATACCAATCTGAAATCCAACAAGGAACTTCGAATTATTTGTGATCTTGTCCTAATTGTGGGAAACTTACATCTTACTACTGAATGTTATTACTACATACTACAAATTGTGCTGGAACTTCATTTTTTCTATCAATCTGTCAGATCCCCTTATCTGCCACGGATATGGATTCTTGGCAGATTTAGGTTGGAGCACAGAAGAGAGATAAATAAGAAGAAAGCACGAACAACAAGTGAGGGAGACTTGTGGTATATTTTAATACCCTATCCTTTCAAGTAAATCTTAATTTAAAACACATCTTATTGCTTGATTTTATCAGCCTGGTACATAGAGTTGATTTATAGGTCAAATTTGGACTAAGCAAACATAAAAAATTCTAATCGTGGAAGTGTAAGAGGCCTTTGTTGCCAGCCATGTACGTTTGTCAATTGATTTTGCTCAACTCTATAGAGGATCGATTTGGGTCAAATGACTAAATGAGTATATTGTTGTGGTTTCTGAATTTTTTCTTCATGCTACACTTAGAATTGGTTATACAAGACCTCAAACATATGCAGTTAAAGAAATACAAAGGTGCACTCCGGATGCCAAGTTAGCTTTAATGTGGTGTTTTTTTGGTACTCTTGTGCATTACTATATTTTTTGGCCAAGGTTTGGGTGATTGCAGCATATAGGTGATTGTTGTGGTACCGCGATTGGTAAGTGACCTGCATATATGCTGGATTGTTTTACTGAATATAGCTAAACTTAAGTCAGTTTAGGAGCAACAGGATTGCCAAGGATTCGAGTGAGATATATTTCACGCCTTAGTTGCATCTGTTGTTTTATAATTATTTGGATATTCCATTTTCATTAGTATGCCTATGTAAAATGAAAACCTCACTTATTTTACTGGAATGATCTGGGTAATCCACTTCACTTCAATGCTTATTTTCCAGAAATTGGTCCCAAGATAGAAAATGATGATTTCGGCTATTTGCTAAAATGTTGAAATAATTATAACCCCCAATTTATTGTTCTCTTTCTTCCTTTGCAAAAGAAGTTCCTTATTCAGTCCACTTGTCAATTTCTATCAACTATCGAAGTCTAACTTTTGTTATCTTACTATAGGTTAGTACAAACAATGGGTCTCTGTTGTATTTTTTGATACTGCTCCGACATGGCATACTTTAAGATTGATGCATTTCCCAACAACACTAGAGAAGGGTCTAGAGAAAATGATGGACTTTAAAATGGATCCATTGTTGTGATAAATCAGGTTTTTTATATAATTTCAATTTATTGAAAAAATATGATTGTCGTCGCATCATCCATGCATATATGCCCACATGCCATTCCTCACAGATTACTTTTCTACTGATGTTAATTAGCTCTTTAGGAACTAAGTAGTAACATGTTATATATGTTCATTCCATCATGGCGGTACATTGTATCACTCACAAAAAGATGAATAGCAGTGAAAGTATGTGTTCTGCTCTTTAGAGTATGAGCTACCAAGATGAGTGGCATCCTGAATAAAAGATGGTTACTTATTTGTTTGATATGTTGAGCCTTATAATAACGAAAAATAATATTGTGATGACTTCATGGAATTGTTCCACAGTTTGTACTGAAATTAAATGGTAAACGTCATTGATATGTACTTTCAGGTGCGGTACTAAATTATAACTGCATTTACTGAGATTAACACAGCAATATATGACCGTGAGGCTGATGGAGATGGTTGGTGAAGAACTCCCATGACGATGAGGGTGTGCGAGAGGGGAAACGGGCCGGCTCAATCTCTCGTGCGATGCCGATGGCCACGACCGGGGTAGCAGGGACAACCATGACTCTGAGTTCAGACATGTGCTTGGGAGATTGATCGATGTAATTGATGTCAGAGAAGGAGAAATCATGTAGGCAAGAAAAAAATAAGAAACCGCGTGGGTTCCAGGCAGTTTGCAAAAGGTTAGTACACCACACGTATGAACGGCTAAATGACACAATATTATCTATGAAATCCTGCTACACTATTTTGATATCTTCTGTACAATCTCGTAGTGTTTTGTTGGTCTTTTCACCGGTTATGTTGTTATGCAATACAGACAAAAATTTGGGAGCTAAAAAATGTTTGATATGGCAATATGCAGGGTAAAATTGACAAATTGTTGGATGAATGTTATATTGCTGTCTGAACTTACCATGTCTATATGCAGGTAAGATTTCCTTGCTGGAGGACCGAAATGGTAAAACCATAAGGGAAAATGCATTGACAATGAAAGGTATCGCTTGTACAGATGGTATGCTTCTTGTAGACTTTTAAATGTTGACACTATCTAGCTGAAAACTAACTGTGAGGGACTGACTAGACTCCGGAGTCAAAGATTGGAAGAACATCGTAATGATCCTAATGATTCTCAATGAAATTCATGTGCTAAGTGTGGATGTACTACTTTTTTCTTGCAATGAAAGGAACGGACCTTCCGGTTTTGTTTTTGCTTTGTAACGATAGCTAAACAAGATTCTGAGTTTGATGCCAGATTGTGTCTGGTTTTTACAGGCACCGGCCTTTTCAAACCCAGTACTCGGTATGATATCATTGTTGTATACCAAGTAATAGAAGCTCTTGTTTAGCAAGAAAATAAAACACTATCTTTATCATTGTTCAGACTTCAGAAATCAGTCCTCGGTATAGACTAAAAACACTGCAATAGAATAAGCTCGTACAAGATTGCTTAACTCTTTCAGAAGATTTCTTTAATGAATATGTCATGAATTACAATTGTTTTCATAAACGCTTAGTAAATTACAAATGTTTTGATCCATGTATCTAGATCTAGCTTTGTTGAACCAAGACAACTCACAGGCATTCAACTAGTATGACAAACAAATAAGAAGATAACGGATCCCTTGAAGATCTTCCTCTCCGCAGCGTGACCCTTGCAGGCGCAGCATAAGACCAACTCCACCGGGCTAGACCAAATCAAACACTGGATTTGTCTGATTTAGTCTGTTCGCAGGGTGGTCCAGCCCAAAAACGGACGGGTGTCCGGCCCACTATTACACATGCCCTCCAACGGGGCTTCTCCCGCATACGGACTGAAGAAATGTGTGTCGTGGTTGGAGAAGATGGCGGCGAGCTCTCGGCGCGGGGCGGGACGACGCGAGCTCGCGTCGGCGGGCGGTGGCGCAGGGCGCGATGCAGGGCGATGCGAGCTCGCATCGGCGGGCGGTGGCGCGGGAGGGCGCGGTGCGGGGTGACGACGAGCTCGCAGGGGAGGAGGGGCGGCGGGCGCTCGCAGGAGAGGAGGGGCGGTGCCGGGCAACGATGAGATCGCAGGGGAGGAGGGCGGTGGTGCAGGGCGTGGTACGGGGAGATGGCAGGCGGTGGCGCGGGAGGGTGCGGGGTGGGGCGACGACAAGATCGGAGGGGAGGAGGGGTAGTACGGGGCGACGGCGAGCTCGCAGGGAAGGAAGGGCAGCGGCGGCCGGCGTGCGCTCGGGAGGAGGGCAGCGGTAGCCGGCGTGCGCTCGCAGGGGTGGAGGGCCGGCCAGGGGAGGAGGCTCGGCGTCAGCGGCGTGGTGGTGCAGGGAGGAGGGGGTCTCCGGTGAGTGCAGGGGAGGATGTTGGCACTAAGCCATGTCAGTGCGTGGCTAGTACGTGTATCGTGTTCGTGTTCGTCGTGTAGGTGCAGGTTGAGTCGGAGGCCGTTTGTGATCTGTTGGACGCCAGCCGCGTTGAGCGCGTAGGAGGGCGTCATGTGCGCAGCCTGGGCGAGCGGATCACAGGAGCGTGTTGATCGAGTGAGCTACATACAAGCTGGAGGTCATGCGGAGCGGGTCGTGCGTGCGGCCGGAGCGTATGGATCAAGCTGCATGTGTACGTGTGTTAGTGGCCAGTCTGGTGGCCGGGTATCACGTGCGTGCGTGTGTTAGTATGCGTGATACTGGCTATATAAGCCTCCCTGTACTGCTTGTATGATCTGAGCCAGCTAAATAGAGGATTCGGGCGTTCGAGCGCCCGCGGCGGCGTTCGTGCGCCGGCCTGGAAAAATCTGCTGTCTCCACTTAGCGTCTTCTTCTATCTTCGTTTGTGCGAGAGAGAGAGAACAGCGGCGTTTGTCGCCGGAGGGCTGGTTCGGCGTGTGTCGCCGAGGCCAGCCCCGACAGAGGAATGGTGGCGGTTGATTTTTCTGGAGAAAGGAGATAGAGAGGAGTTGGGGTGGGTGAGTCACTACAGCGTGGGTGAGAGCGGTCGTGGAAGCACGGGTTGGACGCGTCCGTTCTGTTTGTGCCCCGCAAACCAGGTGAGAATCTTTGGACGAAATGCGTCCATCAGGTCATGTACACTGTTATCCAGTCAGCCGTTCTAGAAGAGATGCCATGTAAGATTTTTTATGCCGTGGAGGTAAGAGAAAAAGGAGAGAGAAGAAACCCGTCGGTAAGATTACAGACGGTCGGTAGACAGAATTTTTGTTTGCTACAGACGGCTTCTTCCCACTGTACCGAGGGTGTATGTAGCCGACGCACGATCTCTTTTCCAATCCTTCGAATTAACGGTTATAACTCTCATACAGACGTATAGTCTAGACACATCACTGTACAAACTGAGTTTTGCCCTGGCTAGACATGACGTGGAGTAGTATTGCAGACAGTTGGTGTCTAGACTACTGTACATACCTTCAGATCCAAAAACTAGATAAAATGAGATTTGCAATGACCCGTAAGGATAGTCTGTGTCCGGTCGGACCTAATCAGATCCGCAGAATCCATTGGCAGGGCTGCGTTGCAGTTATCCTAAGTGTATCTCCATCGGGCCGATCCAAACGGTCTGCGTCTGTCCGAAACTGTCTGGGAGGACGCGCGCGGCGCCCTAGTGGGGCGACCCATCTGGCGAAACACGTCCGGCCTGACCCATCGATGTATCTAATTTGGGGCTTGGGTGTGTCGGCTCGGACTCGCGCGGACAGCGACGTTGTGCCCGTGCGTGCCACTGGTCCACCCACCAGCCACACGTGGCATTAATTTCGAACGCGGTCAACATCACCGATTCAGACGCAACCGTGACAGCGATTTAGAGGCGCTGCGCGGAAGATTGACCGGCGACAGCCTGTGCCATCAATGGCGACGCGGCAGCACGCTGACCCACTAGGCGCGGCATGCGTTCCTGCGTCGGCATCGATGGCGAAGGAGCTGGAAGCTGCGCGTGTTCGCGGGCGAAAGGGCTATTTAACCTTGTGCCCGTCGGTGCCACACTCCTCACCTCTCGCCATCGCAAACCCTAGCCGTCGCCACCACCACCACCACCACCGCCAACGATGAAAACGCCGTCGTGGCTAAAGAAGGGAAGGAGCAAGAACGACCACGAGGCGTCTGGCTCTAGCAGCCAGCGCTCCGGTCGGATGCCGGCTGATACGTCCAAAACGTATCTATATTTCCGAACACTTTTGCTATTGTTTCTCCTCTAAACTTGTGTGATTTGGATACAACTAACACGGACTGGTGCTGTTTTCAGCAGAATTACCTTGGTGTCTAGTTTTTGTGGAGAAAATCAACTATCAGGAAAAATCCCGGAAAATATGCCAAAAATTATATTTCACCAGAATATCCACGGAACCAGAAGATGAGACGGAGAAGGGGCCTGGGGGCCCACACCCCTGCTAGGAGCGGGCCCACCTTTGGCCGCGCCTAGGGGGTGCAGCCACCCCAGGCACCCTCTCGGCCTCCCTTTGTGCCTATAAGTTGCCTCTCGACCTAAAAAACGGGGGGAGGGTTCTATAGTTTTCCAGAAAGAGTTCTGCTGCGCCGCCGCCACCAGAAACCAAGATTTGGATCCAGAAACTCCGTTCTGGCACCCTGCCGGGATGGGGAATTTGGAGAGGATCATCGCCATCATCATCACCAATGCCTCTCCATCAACCATCAATGTTTCCCTCATCCATGAGTGAGTAATCCCCCGCTGTAGGCTTGGGGATGGTAGGGATTGGATGAGTTTTATCATGTAATCGAATAAGATTGTTAGGGCATAGTGCCTAGTATCTCTATTAGTGCTATTTGACTTTGTTGCAACTTGTTGTGCTTAATGCTTGTCACTAGGGCCCAAGTGCCATGAGCTCAGATCTGAACTTATTATTGAATCATTATTATAGTATTGTTTATGATCTTATCTGCAAGTTGTGTACACATATCATTGTCCGGATCCAAAGGCCCCGAAGTGATAATAATTAGGACAACCGGAGGGGATGGCTGTGGTGTGAGGATCACATGTGTTCATGGAGTGTTAATGCTTTTCTCCGGTGCTCTATTAAAAGGAGCACCTTAATTGCCAGTACTTCCGTAGAGGCCCCGCTGCCACGGGCTGGCTGGACAGAAGATGTTGTGCAAGTTCTCATTGCGAGCACGTGTGACTATATTTGGAGCACATGCCAAGGATTGTTTAGTACTTGGATGCTTGTTATTATTTATCTGCAATGCCCTATATATTGAAGTTACATGTTTAGACTCATCCATGCAACGCCCGTCCGTCCATACATATGCCTACCGCACTCGAATCCCACTGTTTACCGTTACTATTACTACTGCTCTTGTTCCACTGTTGATGTTGCTTTGCTGTTGCTACTATCAAACTGTTGCTACTGATAAACTTCTGTGAGCAAGAACTATTTCCAGGTGCAGCTGAACTGACAACTCAGTTGTTAAGGCTTGCAAGTATTCTTTGGCTCCCCTTATGTCGAATCAATAAATTGGGTAATACTACCCGCGAAGACTGTTGCGATCCCCTATACTTGTGGGTCATCAAGACTATTTTCTGGCGCTGTTGCCGGGGAACATAGCTTTATTTGTAAGTTCACTTGGATCTATTATTGTTCACTGCTACTCCTTTCATCATGGGGAAGTCTCGTGATGGAAAGTTTCCTATTTTACCATCCACTACAAGAAGAGGTACAGTCCTAAACACCTCTGCTGCTCTTGATTCACCGTCTGTTATAAGTAAGCTTGTTACACCACCACCACATACTCATGCTACACACACTACTACTACTACTGAATCTGAAACTGCTTTTGATGCTCATGATGTTACTTTTACTGTTCTTGATGCGAGTGGTTCATTAGGTCCTTTTCCAGATGCTACTACGACTAGTCTAGGAAATACCTAAACTCCTAGTGAAAACACTGTTACACCTATTAGCTCACCTGAGTCTAGTGAGAGTTATGATATTAATGATGGTTACATTGAGTTCACTGATGAATTTGTTGAAGAGTGCCGAAACACACATGGTACTAGTGCTATTAAGAGCCTCCTCGCTAGACGTACTATTATGCCTAAACTGTCCTCTGATCCTAAGTTTGCCACCTCTTCCATAGATATTAAAGATAAAGATTATGATTTTTCTCTTAATCTATCCTATTTGGACATTGTTGAGAAAGAACCTTTCTGTGGGACTGAAAATGCGAGTGTTCTGGCTCATATGAATGAGATTTCTACTATGAGTGCTTTATTCTCTGATGATTTTAAGATGCGCAAGTACTTTGTTACTAAGATCTTCCATTTTTTACTAAAGAGAAGCTAGGGCTTGGTTTAATACATTACCTCCAGGTTCCATTGATAGCCCTGATTGCTTGATTGCTTCTTTCTTCCAGAAATATTTTCCTCCCAGTGCTAGACATGCTGCTTTGCAGAGACTTTTTATTTTAAACAAGGAGAAGAAGAGAAATTTCCTGATTCATGGACAAGGTTATGTGCCTTGATTCATGCATATCCTGGATGTCCATTACATAAGAATGAGCTTCTTGATATTTATTATAATGGACTAACTGATGATTCTAGGACCTAACTAGATAGCTTTGCTGATTGTGTTTTCAGGAAAACAAGTCCTACAGATGCTGAAGAATTGATGGCTAAGATAAGCAAGAATTATGATGATTGGACTTCAACTTAGTTAATTACACCTGAGCCTATTACTCCTGAACCAGTTGTGCATGAACCAGTTCCAACACCAACAACAAAGAAGAGGGGAGTAATTGCATTAAATGATGAAGTGATGAAGGAAGCTAAGAAATGTCTAAAAGATAAAGGTATTAGAGCGGAAGATGTGAAGAATCTACCTCCTATAGAAGAATTATGTAAGCCAATTCCCCACTCATCTACTATTGAGGTACACTCTCTCCAACACTTTGATGAAGGTGATATTCCTTATGATAAGCCTCCTGATCAATGCTTAGAGGAACTTGACATTTTTATTGTTAAACAAGGTAATTTTAATAAACAAGTTCACAATCATTTATTGGAAAACTCTAGAGCTATCAATGAGTTGAAAGATATTATGGAAAGAACTTCTAATGATATTAAAATGCTTTGTAAACACTTTCAAATGGTTCAAACCCAACTTGATCAACTTGATAAGGTACAAAAGGACATGCTAGTTAATGCCTCAGGAAATAAACATGCTTTTGGAATTAGAACTAGGAGTGTTATAGCTACTCAAGATCCCTTATATCCTGAAGGACATCCCAAAAGAATTGAGCAGGATTCTCAACATGGTGAGAGTATTGGTAGTCCTCGTAAGAGAAAGAAAAAGAAACATAAGATAGTTGAGGAACCACTTGAACCTGCTGTAGATCCTAATAGTATATCTGTCTCTGATATTGAAACTGACAGTGGTAATGATAAAAATGAGTCTCCTGATAAGGAGTAAGGTGAGGAAGAACCTGAGAAGCACACTAAGAACACTAGTTACACTAAGGAAGATTTTATTTCTAATAAACATGGTGAAGAGAGAGAACCTTGGGTGCAGAAACCTATGCCTTTTCCAGGTAAGAAACACAAGTCAAAGGAGGAAGAACACTACAACAAGTTTTGTGAGTGGATGAAACCTTTATTTTTGCAAATTCCTTTGACTTCAGCTATTAAGTTGCCTCCTTATTCAAAGTATATGAAGGATATTGTCTCTAATAAAAAGAAGATTCCTAATGAGGAGATTTCTACTTTGCTTGCTAATTACTCCTTCAATGGTAAGGTTCCAAAGAAACTTTGTGATCCAGGTATACCAACTATTCCTTACTCTATTAATTATAATTATGTTAGAACTGCTTTATGTGATTTGGGAGCTAGAGTTAGTGTTATGCCTTTTTCTCTCTATAAGAGACTCTAGGTAGAAAAGTTGATACCAACTGATATATCTTTGCAAATGGCCGATAAGTCAACTACTATTCCTATTGGTATATGTGAGGATGTTCCTGTTCAAGTGGCTCATAATTGCATGGTTTTAACTGATTTTGTTGTGCTTGCGATGCCTGAAGATGATAATATGTCTATTATTCTTGGGAGACCTTTTCTTAATAATGTAGGTGATGTCATTAATTGTAATCAAGGAAAAGTAACATTCAATATTAATGACAAAGAGCATACTGTCTATTTCCCCAAGAAGGTTGCTAAGAGATATTGCCTGAATTCCATCAAAATTATTGAGAGCATCAAGGTTGGAGAAATATATTGTCCCATTCCACAAGAAAATCTTGAAACTATTATGATTGGGACCATTGCTATCAAGTATGAGGTAACATAATCACCTTGTGGATTGCAAAGTTTTGTTTCATATAAGATTGTTTTGGTAACAAGACTTGATCAACCTTGTTAACAAAAGGATTTTAATGAACAAAATAATGTTTCCACTATGATTATACTTGCTTTCTTTTACTTTTCTCCTTCCTAGTCTTTGCCTTTCTTTTGCTAGCTTTAGTTTTATTAGTTGTTTGTTTGTTAGAGTTTCTTAGAGCTCCTGTAGTTTGGCATTTGGTTTGGTTTTGCTTCTTCTAAAAAACCTGTTTCTACGAGAAAATCAATTTTCATACCCTGAAAATTGGCCAAAAATAAAGTTTCCCGAAAAAGCCTAGAAAATTCAAAATAAAAATTTCCTCGAAAAAAGGGGCAGAGAGACACCTGAAGTGACCTAGGGGGCCACCCCAGGCCACCACACCCATGGTAGGCGCGACCTACCTGTGGGTGGCGCCTAGGGGGGTCTAGCCCACCTAGGCCCCTTCAAGGTGCCCCCTCACAGCCATCTTCTTTCTCTCTCACAAAAAACACCGGAAAACTTTCTCAAGCTCGAGTTCTTGCTGTTCTTGCTCGTGATTTTCTATCTCCCTGTTCAGCCCATCTTAAGTGCTGATTTTTGGAGGGATTGCTCCTTGGTATGTGCCTCCTCCACTTGTCTAATTAGATTTGTGATAGGTAGATTGTATCTTGAGTATTTTGCTGCTATAGGTGTCAGGTTGTTTGAGATTGCATGTTTGTTCTATGCTTAGAAACTTTATGTTGATGCATGTGTAGCCCTCTAGCAAGTTCCTATAGTAGTTGCTCATCATTTATCAACTTAGAAATCACTTGGTTTGATGCTTGTCTAAAATTTCAGAAAAGGGAGGTCATGGACCACCACACATTTGGTGAAATATTTGAGGGTGGCGCACCTAGAAGGGCAAGGCATCCAAGATCATCCACCAGTGTCAGGCCCTCATACAATGAGAATGTCATTACTCTGCGATTTGGTGACGAGGGAGATGAGGGGGATGCGCACCCCTCCACCTTTCCTTGCCAAACCTTTTTGTGGGCTGCTGGGATTCTTGATGATTTTATGACCTTGGTTCGGAGGGCTGTACTAATGAACCTTATGCAGGATGAGAGAGTGCAATATGCTACGCTCACCAAAACATTTGTGGAGAGTTTCTCCTTTACTAACAGTGTGTTCCATCCAGATGTTTCTTTCAAAGTTTATGGCAGGTCTTACCATATGATGTTGAAGAAATTTTGTGGGGCTCTGGGACTTGGTACAGCTGGGTCAGCAAAGAAGATTACAGCTCAACCCGCTGATTTGTTGGAGCTCTATCGCGGAATAACCAATGATGATGACCGTAGAGCTCAACAATGAAAGATAAGAAACATTCAACTTCCGGCCATCAGGTACTTCGCTTACTATCTTGCCACTGGTGTTCTTGGTAGGGAGAACACTAGTAATATTTAAAGTTATCATTTGGCTTTCTTAGCTGCTGCGCTCAAAAATAAAACTAAGTACAATCTTGGTTATCTCATTGCTCATCGCTTAACTGCTAAGGGACCCATTTATGGCGGAATTATTGCTACGCGTGTTGCTGCTGCCTTGGACATTGTTGTTGATCCAAATGATACCGGTCTTGGCTCCTGAGAGGCTTGATCTTGCTGCCATGAAGGCACATCACTTTGTCACCACTAGCTCTACCCTTGAGAACTTGGTTTATAAAATGTTGTTTATTGACGGGAAAGAGAGAGAGATCCCTCTACCCCAAACCACTTTGTTCAGTATTTCTCAGGGACCTTTGTCACGCTCCAAGGAGGATATTGATGAGATGATGCACTCTTTTAACTTCCATGGGCACTATCAGGAGGAAGCGCCCTCATATGACCCCGTTGTACACTACACAGGGGAGTCCTCGAGCTCGTACCACGACGAGGGAGCCTCCTCGTCATACTACGGAGGAGCATCTACTTGGGCACCATGGGATTGAGACCCACCCTGGCCAAAATCCTAAGCTTGGGGGGAGGTATACCGACATCACACTCATCTTTATATCATGTTCGGTTGGTTCTTTCTATATCCATTGTTTCGCTTTCTTTTTGGTTTTTGTTGCTGCTTTATCAAAAACACAAAAATACCAAAAATATTTTCGTTGTTTCTCTTGGTTTGTTTCTTTGCTTTGGTTTGCCTTAAAATAAAAATCCAAAAAGATTTTTCTTTGTTTGGTTTGTTTTTGCTTTGCTTGTTTTTGCTTTGCTTGTTTTTGCTTTGTTGGCTTGTTTGAAAAATCGAAAACACCAAAAATATTTGTTGTTCTTCTTTGGTTTTGTGAGTTCTTTGCAGGGTTCAGCCGTCCTTAGTGGAATTTGGTATCATGTTATTATTCAAGTCACACAAGTGAAGGGAAATAATGAAGATTAAGACAACTTGAGGTGTGGTAAGAGGCTAGTAACGAACTCTATTTGTTTTCATTTGTGTACATATACTTATCATTGTGAGCATGCTTAGGCCCAGTTCTTTTGGGGGCTTCTCCAAGAAGCCGCCCTCCCCCCAGCTTCCTGGAGAAGCCGGTCTAAAAAATTTGCGAGGCTTCCAAAATAGTTAAGTCTAAACTAATTTAAAAGCCTCGCAAAATTTTTGAACCGGCTTCCCCAGGAACCTGGGGGTAGGGCAGCTTCTGGGATAATCTGCCAAAAGAACTGGGCCTTAGCCTGTTTGTGTAAGGTGTATGTCATTATGGATGCTTAGTAGTTCTTGCTTGCTTGTGATTAGCTCCAGCTTGCTAATAGTTTGTAGCATGTCGTATGAATGTTTGCTTGCATTGTTTTATTCATATTTTGGTATGATATTGTGGTATCCTCCTCTGGAAGTTTCATGTGAATCGACTTGGCACATGCTCACGCATGCATATGACTAAACAATAGTCAGCAAGCCTCGACGATTTATTTTGCCTCAGTGTTCTTGTATCACTTTCATGCAATAATTAGTCCTGATTTGTTGCAAGCATGATTATGATAATTATTGCTCTCTTGTTTGTCGCTCCCTCTCTATTGCTAGCCTTCACTTGCACTGAGTATGAGCACTACCTGTGCTTCCAACTCCCCAAAACCAATATTTCCAGCTGTGTCCACCATACCTACGTATTAGCATCATTTGCTACTTCAGTGCATATTCTATATGCCGTGTTTTCTTCCAAAATAAAATGTTTGTCTGTTTTGAGAAAGTTAGTTAGTAAAGCTCTCACGAACTTGATGGCACACTTTATTCCTTGCGCTTAATAATCCTGAACCATCGTGACTTGTCCATGAAAGTTATATGCTTGCAAATTATATGTTGGGAGTCAGGAAAACCGTGCTGTCACGGGGAACGCTTTCAATACTTTTTGGATATCTCATCCATTTGATACCTTGCTCTTTTGTTTGCATATGTCGACGATGTGAAATAAAAGGGGAGCTTGTGAGTTCATCGAGTCTATACATTGTGTTAGAGAAACACCTGGGCCGCTAGCCTAAGCCATGCCTAATCATGGTGGAAACTTGTAGCATCACCATAATGAACATTTATAAAGCATCCTCAATAAAAAGCTATGCACATAGTAAATAAAAAGATCGCTGAGATGCTCATTGTCTGCTTGCCTTATCATTTTGATCACGGGATAGCTCCTGTATCATGTGCAAGGGGTACCCCGTTGGCGGTTCTCTATGATATGCATGTATTTACAATGACAAGAACTTACAGGTAACCAAAGTTGAGTAGCATGTGGAGCGGCCCTCGTACTCAAGGGACATGGGATTTCCAGTTTATGGTCTGTCAAGCATATAACTCATACTGGACCTCACTTTCACCTTAACCACATGAAGATGCCTATGATAGGGGCAATGAGAGCTCAAAGCTAATGAGTACCTTCCTTTCAGCATTGGGAAGCCTATCAAACCTTTCAAATCCGTTTTCACAACCTTGTTGAGTCACCACTTATTCTATGAGCACCTTCTTCAGAGCATAGTTGTCATTCTTGTGTTTGTTCCAAAACTTGGTTAATTATGTCATGACTTTGATGCTTGTATCTCTGATATCTTTATATCTAGTCTTCACTTGAACTTTAGAGGTGCCTTGGCATTTATATTATGCACTTCACACAAAGGCAAGTGAGGTACCACTCTATCATACCTTATTATGAGCATTGCAATGTTGCTTATGTTTATGTTACTTATTATTATTGAGTTGGTTTCTCTTCATAGCTTGCAATGACTATCGAGTAGACTTAGTTGCATACTCTTTATTATGAATTGTCTAAGCATCTACTACTGTGTTGAGAATATTTACATCATATGAAGCAAATGTGTTCGTGAAAGTTCTTTTATCGCACTCAGTTTTCAACTGAATTACTTGAGGACAAGCAATAAGCTAAGATTGGGAGGAGCTGATACGTCCAAAATGTATCTATTTTCATGAACACATTTGCTATTGTTTCTCCTCTAAACTTGTGTGATTTGGATACAACTAACACGGACTGACGCTGTTTTCAGCAGAATTACCTTGGTGTCTAGTTTTTGTGCAGAAAATCAACTATCGGGAAAAATCCCGGAAAATATGCCAAAAATTATATTTCACCAGAAGATCCACGGAGCCAGAAGACGAGACGGAGAAGGGGCTTGGGGGGCCCACACCCCTGCCAGGCGCGGGCCCACCTCTGGCCGCGCCTAGGGGGTGCCGCCACCCCAGGCAGCCCCTCGGCCTCCCTCTGCGCATATAAATTTCCTCTTGACCTAAAAACCGGGGGGGGGGGGTCGATAGTTTTCTAGAAAGAGTTCCGCTCCGCCGCCGCCACCAGAAACCAAGATTCGGATCCAGAAACTCCGTTCTAGCACCCTGCCAGGACGGGGAATTTGGAGAGGATCATCGCCATCGTCATCACCAACGCCTCTCCATCAACCATCAATCTTTCCCTCGTCCATGAGTGAGTAATCCCCCGATGTAGGCTTGGGGATGGTAGGGATTGTATGAGTTCTATCATGTAATCGAATAAGATTGTTAGGGCATAGTGACTAGTATCTCTATTAGTGCTATTTGACTTTGTTGCAACTTGTTGTGCTTAATGCTTGTCACTGGCCCGAGTGCCATGATCTCATATCTAAACTTATTATTGAATCATTATCATAGTATTGTTTGTGATCTTATCTGCAAGTTGTGTACACATATCATTGTCCGGATCTAAAGGCCCTGAAGTGACAATAATTGGGACAACCGGAGGGGATGGCTGTGGTTTGAGGACCACATGTGTTCACGGAGTGTTAATGCTTTGCTCCGATGCTCTATCAAAAGGAGCACCTTAATTGCCAGTAGTTCCCTAGAGGCCCCGCTGCCACGGGCTGGCTGGACAGAAGATGTTGTGCAAGTTCTCATTGCGAGCACGTATGACTATATTTGGAGCACAAGGATTGTTTAGTACTTAGATGCTTGTTATTATTTATCTGCAATGCCCTAGATCTTGAAGTTACATGTTTAGACTCGTTCATGCAACGCCCGTCCATCCATCCCTATGCCTACCGCACTCAAATCCCACTGTTTACTATTACTGTTTGTAACATCCCAGCATTTAGGACCTAACGAAGGGTATATTTAGGAATAGGAATTGTTGCATGCATTCATCTGTGAAAGTGTGGGTAAAATTTTCGCCAAATAAAAAAAACCTAAGTGATCAATGTTTCTTTTATACTTTGAGATTAGGTTTAGTCTTAATGGATGATTGTTTTATACTTTGAGATGATTTTAAGGAGTTATGTGTTTAAAATGAATTTGAATTATAAACTTGAGTGTTTGAATTATAATTTAAATTATTTTGATATAAGTTTTGAATCTTAAATTAATTAAGAGATAAGTATTATAACTAAATTTTATCTAAAAACAATATTGAATATGAAACTTATTTCATATTATTAATACATAAACAAGTTACAAAGAATGCAACATACTGAAGCCATTTCCAAACTTCACAATTTACAAAAGAATAAAGAATAAGAATATTCTTTATTAATAATAATATAATCTTGGTTACAATTAAATAAAATAAAGATTACAAGAATAATAAAATAAAAATTACAAAAGAATAAGAAAATTACATTTGAATATCTACTAACTATCCTATATCTAAATCTACACTAAATCTTCATCTTTATCTTTGTACCTGCAAAACAAAGACTAAATAGAAACAAAATAAGATTAGTGTTAGTATATTTCTCTTAGATATGTCAGTGAAATGCACTTGACAAATTCATCATTGAGAAATGTTATAAAAGGGGCAAGTTTCACCAATATGAAAGATTCCATCTTTCATAAATTCAAAGCCAGAAGTCAAATGACAGCCAACAGGGACCAATTCACTAGCCAGGTGAAAGTAATCTGGTAATAGTAAGTTCAAATATTTGCTTGAAACTTGTAAATATTTGATTGTAACTCTCTATGATTTATAAAAATTGCAGTGGGGTTCTTTACCCTACTGTTTCACCCTCAAAAAAAATAGTAAGTTAAAAAATTCTGAACATATCCACAAGTCCATAGCAAGCACACAAGCTGGACACACACCAACATGCATGTGGTGTGTTGTCAAGCTCACAGAGCAACTCAATCTCACAAAACCACAAGCACATCCGTGGAGGAGCACACTAGTGCATCTCTCCACTACACAGCACACAAGCACAACTAGTGTAGATAGCAGCTAAACCAAGAACAACAGCCAAACCAAACCACCCTAGATCAACCAAACATCACCAGGATGGTGACAAACGGAGGGGGATGAATCAGGTGGACAGCAAGATTAAGCCTAGGAGCTAGGAGGAGCAGGCTAGCTCAAGAGCAAGCACAGGAGTCCAGCAAAACCAGATCAAGATCATCATTATCAACCTACTACACCATCATCAGATTTTGTGGTGAGTCTCATAAAACCATCACATGATTCAATCATAGTATCTAAACAAAATCATGTGTTGCTTTATGAAATAATCTCTCAATAATCACCCAAGTGAGGTGAATCTATCCTAGAGATTTCAAGTATAAAGATAAGAAATCAAACTCAGCCAAAGGCACTAATCTCTTAGACCAGCATCACAGAGTTTAGTGTTTAATTTATGCAACTTAAATCATTTTCATTTGTTCTTATCAGATCAGGGCACATCTCTCAGAGAGAGTAGCACATCTAATCCTACAAGTTACAAACCAACTATTTGCTCAACTAACTTGGACTTAAAATCCTAGAGCCTCAGACCAACATCATAGGCAGGAGAGAGTTAAGAAAAGATTTCATTTTATCTTGCCAGTATTAATCACAAGTATTGTCAAAGCTAATCCCAGAAATAAAACTCAATCACTTGTGTGCCAGATCATAATGGTATCACAAGGACAAGTTCTAAATGAGCTAAAACCAATCTTTGCTTAGTTTCCACAGATAAAAGGGACAAACCAATAAATATCATTTTCCTGAAGCCAAGTGCCAGGAATCAACATCAAATTCATCTATACATCCACAGAAAAATCATTACATGTAATGATCATATTCAGTGTGTATAATCTCATACAAGCCTACCATTATAATTGTAGTAAGCAACTACTGAGAGAAACTACTATCAGTATAAACATTCTGATAGTAGAGTAAGTTCTCAGATCAACAACATAATCCAATCAGGGATTCCATAGAAACACTAGCATGGGATCATAGTGAATTACCACTGGAATAAATCTGACAAGCCACTAGCATCATCAAAGCCACTACAAATCATGATCCACAATAAACAATCATTCTTCATGCTCAAGTACGATCATCACTAGATCTAAAGCATCATGGATATGATCAACAGGGGGTTATGAACCCTAATCAGAACAAGAACCCTAATTACAAGATGAACCCTAATCATAGCATAATCACTAGGCACGAGAAGCCACTAGATACACACAGAGAGATTCATGGTAGTAGCATGAACAAGAACCACGGAGATAACTTACCTGAGGTCCTCGCTGACGAATTAAAGAGGAAGCAGATTGGCCGACGAACCCGCGGCGGCACAGGGAGCACCCAGGGGGCGCTGCAACCTGCGCCAGCCACGGCGGCGGCCACAGCAGCACAAGAGCCCAACACACCACCGCAGGCGGGACCCGCGACGGTGGCGACAGCACCTTTCCCTAACCCTAGGGTTCGGGAACAGGGTGAACCTGGCCACGGGGAAGCCCCGGAGTCAAATCGAGTTGGACTAGAAGAACAAGCGTAGTCACAAACCTCGCCCTGCACCACGGCAGCGGCCAGGGAAAGCCACAACGACGGCCATCGCCAGCGGCGGCGCTAGAGCTCGCGGGGTCGAGGAAGAGGAAAGGTGAGAACGAGGAGGAGGCAGAGAGTGTGGGCTGGGTGGGCCAAAGCCCCTCGGGATGGTGATTTTGACCCTGACCTATTGGGCCACACTGGCCCAATGAGCCCAAAAGGCCAGCCCAAGTCGTTTAAAAAAACTGTTTTAATCAATTGGAAAAGACCAAAATGCCCCTTACCTCAATAAATTTCTAGAAAATAAAATAAAACTCCGAAAATTATAAATAAAATATTTTCGTATTCACAATAATCCACTCTATCCAAATAAAATAAGATATAAAATTTTGGACAGTTAAATTTTTATAAGAATTTTGTAATTTATATATTCCTTATGGAATTTTACAAAATTATTGAAAGATAATAAAAAAATAAAAATCACTTTCATTATATATTAATATTATAGTATTTTTGAAAAATACTAAATACATATTTAATAATAAATTTTAATGTATAATTAATAATTCCTAAAAGAATTATTAAATCAATAAAAGTCAAATAAAAAGGAAAATAAAATAAAATAATTCAATATATGCAATAAATATAAAAAATAATATTTATAAATGCTTTATTAAAAGGCACCTTATATAGTGAAAATACATATAGAATTAAATAATGCATTACATTACTTGCATAATCATTTTGCTTCTTCAAATATTGTCCTTACCGGGCAATAATGATGTTTTTGTAGAACTAGAAGCTTAAGGTCCAGCGCAAGCATCAGACTTCACTACCTTGTCATCACAAGGCAAGTTCATCACTTGCTCATGTCCTTTGAAGAGTCTTTATCAAAGTATTTGCAAATTGTGTGTTATCATATATGCTATAAAAGAAAGAAAATATTATTTTCATAAATAAAGAAATTATAGATATCATCCTAAGTGGTGATATAATGGAGCAATAGAACTTAGGGTTCTATTTGCAACAATAATGATCAAGTAGGGACTTAATAACCCCTGACATCAGTGATTCTAGCGCCGTATATTATGCGTTAGCCATGATATTTGGAATGGGACAGAGAAGTTAGCTGTATCTTCTTCCTCTCGCATGAAGCCGGATGTGTAGATCGTGGCTGTTATCCTCGTAGTGTGCATATTAATTGGTAATTCATAGAGGATATGCAGCATATGGGTGGGAACCCTCATCGCCCCACGATAGTTCTGACATCTAACGGTTTGTACAAACCATTGCCGTAATTCATTATGTGGGCATGGTGTACACCAAGGAGGCATGCGGGGTCGCGAAGGGGGAAGTGATTGGCTTGGAACAACTACTAGGCCCCACATCATGGAATTATGGACGGGAAAGTATGCCTGGTTGTGAAACAAGGAGTTGATCTCTCATGGGTAAAGTAACGCACCTCTAAGAGAAGTCAGCTGTATCTTCTTCCTCTCGCATGAGTGAAGGCTGATTGTCATAGTTTTTCGAAATAAAATCAATCTTTGAAGAAAGATTTACAAAAACTGCATACTGCCAAGGATTTATAATCCGAGGTGTTAGTTAGAGCATCAAACTTCCCACCTTTCATATAATGAACTTGTTGGGTAACGCTGTTACTCATTCTTTCCTTTGATCCCTTGCTTAGACTCCGAGGATACCGAAGATGTGCCAATGTATGCAGCTGAATGCCAAGAAGATGTGTTCTACGAGGAACCTAATCTGTCCGGAGGAGTTGAAGGAGTGGATTACGAAATCCGCTATGGTGTCGATGATAATGAGTCTAACTAAGTAACCTAGTTAATAGTAACCAATGGAGCCGAACAACATGAACTCTATAGAATAAGCTGTTGAGCTCAACTCCTAGACAGAGTTGCTACTTTTAAATTCCGATGAACACTTTATAATTTGGTTTGTAAGTTGGATCTTTTGGAAGTCTTGAACTTCCGGTATTGTAATAATAATAATGTGTGTACATTTGTAATATGGACCCACAATGTTTCTGTTGTACCACTCTGAGGGATGTGATATTTACGGAACGATGTTCTGTAGATGTCATGTCAACGACTATAGTGTACTACACATGAAGTGGTATGCTGGGTCACCGCCCAGTTGGTATCAGAGCAAATTGCTTTGATCTTAGGTTGGAAACCTAGTAAAGGGTAGTACTTGTAGGAGAATTAGCAACGATAAAGAATTCTCTAAATGTAATATAATGGGTATTCAAATGAGAATATCCCGCTATATATTTTAGTGCGATAATTCTTTGTTATGATGCAATATATCATTGGATACTAATCAAAAATTATTTTTCTGATATACAGAGATATGGCACCAAAGTTTCCAAAACAGACTTTGGTAAGGAAAGAGGATACTCTTGATGATTATCAAGGATCATTTACAGACCAACTTCGTCAACTTTTAAAGCTCTTTAGTTGTCCAACTAGAATTCAAGTGAACACTATCACTTAACTTGATGGATGGATTATCCAAGTATCGTGTGAGTATCCAACTTCCAGAGAAGCTAGGATTATAGCATGATCTACCCATAGGAGAAGGTAGGAGTCATTTAGCAGCTTATCATGTTGCTGTTGTGGAGGCAATAGCTAATATCCGGGAGCAGAAAACCAAGGAGTTAGAAGGTAGCACATTCTCTGTGATACCTCATGATTCTATAGACTCGGATCCTATACCGGATCATCTTACTTTGGTTAAGAAGCATCCTAAGTTAGCCTCCAAGTTTATGGATAGATACCGAACACTCGTTGCGTCTTTTTATAAGACTCATCAAGTGATTGTTGAAGACAAAAATGACATGTTAGAGGATCTAACTGATCCGGAAAGGAGGAAGCAGTTAGCATTCCAGTTATAGAAAGAAGCAAGTAGTAGTGCAACATCTATCTTTAAGGATATACCTATAGATCCGGAATCTTTTATACCATATCCTTAATCACCAAGACCTGAACCTACACATGATCCTACTATGGATATGCGGTATGCAGTACCACAGGGCTCAGAGGATGGTTCTGACTCAGAACTTCCTATTGAGAATTCAGATGGTTGGAGAATGGAATCATATAATGGATCTCACGAACACCAGATGTCCACAGATGGTTCCAACAGGAATGTTGGACAATCTAGTGGGACGGGTGCAAGGATGAACCCTAATAATAGTAGTAGTAATATCATGTCAATAGATAACCAGGATGAAGAAGATCCTAAGGAGAGAGTGTTTGAATCGTCAACATCTTCTCAAAACCTAGGGTATATACATTATCCAGTGTTTAACTATCTTGCCCACGAGAGCACCTGGGGAGCAGTAGGATCTGTGTATCCTGTTGACAACTCAAGAAATGAAGCTCAGGAGATGCAGGCTAGAGATAATGTTGAATATGTTTCTGAAGACTTTTCAGCTGAGCTGGAGGGAGTCAATGCGCACAAGTTGAGTAATAACTCAAGTCCTGACACTTCAGATACAGAGTATGTTCCTTCTGGAAGGCCATATGTTCCACAAACTGTGCGACGAACAACACGTCATCATGGTTGGACATCAAGCATGTACGATGAACGTGGTTACTATTAGGAGTATACAAGTAGTCAATAGTATCAAGTACTGTGTCTTGTACCCAAGTAATAAGGTAGTTTTGTAATAATACCAATATGGTATATGTTGTAATGACTTTGTACAATTATGATATTATGTAAATATGTGAAATGCATATTTGGATTTTCTTTGGATCTTCGTTGTGTGACTAGTTCTATGCGTAAAGTCGAGCTCAGAACACATGTGCATGATGTAATTATGACTATTCGCTTTATGTTGCAGGACTAGAGGGTCATGGATACGGGTGTAGAAATGGAAACTGAGCAACAGCGGATGGAGCGAGAGGCCAAGGAAACGGCCGATGCAGATGAAGCAAACGAAGAAGCATTACCACCACCACCAATGAGGCCGTTAATGGAGCAGAACTTTATGAAATGCATGCAAATGATGCAAGAGACCCAGAACAAGTTCATGGAAGAGCTGTTGCGGCGAGCAAATCAGAGGGCACATGAAGGTGGAGGAGTGAGTCTATCTGATTTCCAGAATGCAAGACCGTTACCTTTTGCATCAGCTCCTGAACCAATGGATGCAGAAGACTGGTTAGCAGATACAGAAAGGAAGCTGAAAACTGTGGGTTGCAATAATGAGGAAAAATTGAGGTATGCAACTCATCTGCTGACTGGACCTACAACATCGTGGTGGGAAAATCAGTTATCCATGCAACAACCAGGAAGGGAGTTTACCTGGGAGGAGTTCAAGCAGAGATTTTGTGAATATCATTTTCCAGAAAGTGTCATGGAGTTGAAGCGGAGAGAATTTGAGGAGCTTCAGCAAGGATATACTAGTGTCATGAAGTACATCCAGGAGTTTATCCAACTGTCTCGTTATGCTGAGGAGGATGTTAATACTGAAGAGAAGAGGAAGAAGCGTCTCTTGCATGGATTAAATCCGTTTGTGAAGATGCGGCTAAGGTTAGCCAATAAGCAAACTTACCAGCAGTTGTTGGATGCAGCCATTACTTTTGAGGATGACTACAAGAATGTCCAAGAGGATCGGAGGAAGAGAGCCAAGAAGGAAACCAAGAGAATTCAGGCAAGCAAACCTAAACCTAACCTGGAGTTCAAACCTCAGAATAGGAATTATGGCAACAATAACAAGGGCAGTGGCGAAAATCAATCCAATCCGAGAAGGAATGTCATCTGTAACAATTGTGGAATTCCAGGGCATTTCCAGAGGGAGTGCAAAAAGCCTGTAGTGATCTGTTACGGTTGTGGTCAGAAGGGGCATATCAAGCCAGATTGTTCGAGCAAACCACTGGGAGGATGGCCTACCAAGGGAGGAGGACAAGCCAGTGGAGGAAATGGACAACCCAATAAAGGAGGAAATAATGGCAAAAACAACAATGGCAAGAGAAACCGACCTACCAGAAAACTGAACTGTGCAACCCTCGAGGAGGTGGATAATTCGGAGCATGCAGTGATAGGTACGCTCAATATCCTTACCAATCCCAGCAAAGTTCTATTTGATACTGGTGCAACTACTTCATTCATTTCTGAAGAATTTTGTGATAAGTTCGGGATTAGAAGGGAAACGTAAGAAAGTCCTATGACCGTAGTTACGGCAGGAGGGAATGTGATTGTACGCCACATAAAACAAGATCAGGTTATCTCGATCTGTGTTTGTACATATTTCGCAGACCTTTATGTGATTCCTTTGAAGGGAATTGCAGTAGTGCTGGGGATGGATTGGATGATGGAACACGGAGCTCAGATAAATTGTGAGGAGAAAACTGTCTCAATTAAAACTCCAAGTGGAGCAAGGATAGTTTACCAAGCAGATAAACACAGTCATATCATGGTGGATCTGCAGTTGAATTCAATGAAAGAAGTTAAATTAGAAGAGATTCCTATAGTTAATGAATTCCAAGATGTTTTTCCAACAGAGTTACCGGGAATGCCACCAGACCGGGATATAGAGTTCAACATTGACTTAATACCTGGTACAACACCAATAGCTCAAGCACCATATAAAATGGGACCCAAAGAGTTGAAAGAACTCAAAGAGCAAATTGATGAGTTAGCAAGAAAAGGATTTATACAGGAAAGTGTATCTCCATGGGGAATACCAGTAATCTTTGTGGATAAAAGAGATGGTGGAAGACGGATGTGTGGTGATTATATAAATCTGAACAACGTGACTATCAAGAATAAGTATCCGTTACCAAGAATTCAAGATTTGTTTGACCAAGTGAAAGGAGTTGGAGTATTTTCAAAGATCGATTTAAGATCTGGATACCATCAAATAAAAATCAAGCCGGAGGATGTTCCAAAAACAGCATTTGTCTCAAGATGTGGACACCATGAGTATCTGGTAGTACCATTTGGTTTGACCAATGCACCGGCAATATTCATGAATTTGATGAACAAGATCTTCATGCCATATTTGGACAAGTTTGTCATCATCTTTATTGATGATATTCTGATATATTCCAAGGATAAGGAAGAGCATGCTGACCATTTGAGGATAGCATTGCAGACTTTAAGAGAACATAAGCTTTATGCTAAGTTTAGTAAGTGTGAGTTCTGGATACATGAGGTAGAATTCCTCGGTCATGTGATCAGTAAGGATGGGATTTCTGTGAATCCATCTAAAGTTCAGTCGGTACTAGAGTGGACTGCACCGACTAATGTGAAGAAAATTCGAGGTTTCTTAGGAATGGCTGGTTATTATCGGAGATTCATTGAAGGTTTCTCCAAAAATAGCCGGACCAATGACCAAATTATTAAGGAAGAATACACCATTCAAGTGGGATGAGAAATGTGAAGCAAGTTTCCAAGAGTTGAAGACTAGATTAACCACAGCTCCAATCTTAGCAGTTCCTGAAACAGGGAAGGACTTCACCGCATATTTTGATGCATCTAAAGAAGGTTTGGGTTGTGTATTAATGCAAGATCGGAAAGTGATTGCTTATGGTTCAAAGAAATTGAAACCACATGAAGTCAACTATCCAACTCATGATTTAGAGTTAGCAGCAGTAGTTTTTGCGCTGAAAGGATGGAGGCATTTTCTTTATGGAGCCAGATGTGAGTTATACACTGACCATAAAAGTCTCAAATATTTCTTCACTAAAAAAGAATTGAATATGAGACAGAACGTTGGTTGGAATTAATCAACTATTATGATTTAACAATCAATTACACCCCAGGGAAAGCAAATGTTGTAGCAGATGCTTTAAGCAGAAAGAGTGCAGATATTCAGCCTAGCAATAGGGAGCTTCCAAAAGAGTTACAAATGGACTTGGAAAGATTAGAACTTCAATTCATCAGAACAGAGGTTCTTGGAGGATTAGCTACTATGCAGGTAGTTGCAGAGCAGGACAGTGATCTTAAGCAAGAAATTTTTAGACATCAAGAAGATCCTTTTATTGTTGAGGAAATTCGGAGGATATCTCAAGGGCAAAAATCAGTTTTTCACCTTGGGGATTATGGGTCTTTATGGTTCCAAGACCGTCTATGTGTTCCAGATGTGACTGAAATCAGAAATGTCATACTCAAAGAAGCACATGATACCCCATACTCTATACATCCAGGGAGTACCAAGATGTATATGGACTTGAAAGAACTATTCTGGTGGAATAACATGAAAAGAGATATTGCTAAATATGTATCTGAATGTCATACTTGTCAAAGGGTGAAATATGAACATCAAAGTCCAGCAGGACCATTACAACCCTTAGAAATTCCTGAATGTAAATGGGAGGAAATAGGTATGGACTTCATTACAGGATTACCTATGACACCACAAAGGAAGGATATGATATGGGTAATTGTGGACAGACTCACTAAGAGTGCACATTTTATTTTGGTGAATCAAAAGGATAATGCCGAGAAGTTAGTTGAAGTATATGTCAAAGAGATAGTAAGTAAGCATGGAGTACCAAAAAAGATCGTAACTGATAGGGGATCAGTGTTTACTTTAGCATTTTGGAAGCAATTGCATGAAGCACTTGGTTCAAAGTTAGATTTCAGCACGACATATCATCCTGAGACAGGAGGTCAAACTGAAAGAACAAATCAAATACTAGAAGACATGTTGAGAGCTTGTGCACTAGATTTTGGAGGAACATGGGAAGATCACCTACCATTGGCAGAATTTTCTTATAATAATAGCTATCATAGTAGTCTGAAGGCAGCTCCATATGAGATTTTGTATGGAAGGAAGTGTAGATCACCAATATGTTGGTATGAACCTGGAAGCAGCAAAGAATTTGCACCAGATTATATCAAGGAGATACAAGACATCATTGCTAAGATCAGGGATAGACTGAAAATAGCCCAGAGCAGGCAGAAAAGTTATGCGGATCAAAGTCGAAGATCATGGCATCCAGAAGTGGGAGATATGGTCTATTTGAAAGTAAGTCCAATGAACGGAGTAAAAAGATTCGGAGTTAAAGGGAAATTGAGTCCAAGATATATCGGACCATTCAAGATACTGAGTCAAAACAGAACTATAGATTATGCTTTAGAGTTACCATCAAGATTGGCTCAAGTGCATAATGTTTTCCATGTGTCACAACTTTGCAAATGTTTGAAAGTTCCAGATGATGCAATAACACATCAAGAGATAGAACTACAAGCAGACCTGACTTATATTGAAAAGCCTTGTAAGATTCTGGAAGAAAATTGGAAAAGATTGAGGAATAGAGCAATCAAATATTGCAAGGTACAGTGGGAACATCACCCTGAGAGGGAAGCCACATGGGAGAAGGAAGAGGATTTAAGAAAAGCTTATCCAGAACTATTCAGGTACATCTCCACAAACTTCGGGACGAAGTTTAATTTAAGGGGGGAAGTCTGTAACATCCCAACATTTAGGACCTAACGAAGGGTAGATTTAGGAATATGAATTGTTGCATGCATTCATCTGTGAAAATTTGGGTAAAATTTTCACCAAATAAAAAAAACTAAGTGATCAATGTTTCTTTCATACTTTGAGATTAGGTTTAGTCTTAAAGGATGATTGTTTTAAACTTTTAGATGATCTTAAGGAGTTATGTGTTTAAAATGAATTTGAATTTTAAACTTGAGTGTTTGAATTATAATTTAAATGATTTTGGTATAAGTTTTGAATCTTAAATTAATTAAGAGATAAGTATTATAACTTAAATTTTATCTAAAAACAATATTGAATATGAAACTTATTTCATATTATTAATACATAAACAAGTTACAAAGAATGTAACATACTGAAGCCATTTCCAAACTTCACAATTTACAAAAGAATAAAGAATAAGAATATTCTTTATTAATAATAATATAATCTTTATTACAATTAAATAAAATAAAGATTACAAGAATGATAAAAGAAAAATTACAAAAGAATAAGAAAATTACATTTGAATATCTACTAACTATCCTATATCTAAAAATACATTAAATCTTCATCTTTATCTTTGTACCTGCAAAACAAAGACTAAATAGAAACAAAATAAGATTAGTGTTAGTATATTTCTCTCAGATATGTCAGTGAAATGCACTTAACAAATTCATCATTGAGAAATGTTATAAAAGGGGCAAGTTTCACCAATATGAAAGATTCCATCTTTCATAAATTCAAAGCCAGAAGTCAAATGATAGCCAACAGGGACCAATTCACCAGCCAGGTGAAAGTAATCTGGTAATAGTAAGTTCAAAAATTCTGAACATATCCACAAGTCCATAGCAAGCACACAAGCTGGACACACACCAACATGCATGTGGTGTGTTGTCAGGCTCACAGAGCAACTCAATCTCACAAAACCACAAGCACAGCCGTGGAGGAGCACACCAGTGCATCTCTCCACTACACAGCACACAAGCACAACTAGTGTAGACAGCAGCTAAACCAAGAACAACAGCCAAACCAAACCACCCTAGATAAACCAAACATCACCAGGATGGTGACATAAGGAGGGGTATGAATCAGGTGGACAGCAAGATCAAGCCTAGGAGCTAGGAGGAGTAGGCTAGCTCAAGAGCAAGCATAGGAGTCCAGCAAAACTAGATCAAGATCATCATCATCAACCTACTACACCATCATCAGATTTTGTGGTGAGTCTCATAAAACCATCACATGATTCAATCATAGTATCTAAACAAAATCATGTGTTGCTTTATGAAACAATCTCTCAATAATCACCCAAGTGAGGTGAATCTATCCTAGAGATTTCAAGTATAAAGATAAGAAATCAAACTCAGCCAAAGGCACTAATCTCTTAGACCAGCATCACAGAGTTTAGTGTTTAATTTATGCAACTTAAATCATTTTCATTTGTTCTTATCAGATCAGGGCACATCTCTCAGAGAGAGTAGCACATCTAATCCTACAAGTTACAAACGAACTATTTTCTCAACTAACTAGGACTTAAAATCCTAGAGCCTCAGACCAACATCATAGGCAGGAGAGAGTTAAGAAAAGCTTTCATTTTATCTTGCCAGTATTAATCACAAGTATTGTCAAAGCTAAGCCCAGAAATAAAACTCAATCACTTGTGTGCCAGATCATAATGGTATCACAAGGACAAGTTCTAAATGATCTAAAACCAATCTTTGCTTAGTTTCCACGGATAAAAGGGACAAACCAATAAATATCATTTTCCTGAAGCCAAGTGTCAGGAATCAACATCAAATTCATCTATACATCCACAGAAAAATCATTACATGTAATGATCATATTCAGTGTGTATAATCTCATACAAGCCTACCATTATAATTGCAGTAAGCAACTACTGAGAGAAACTACTGTCAGTATAAACATTATGATAGTAGAGTAAGTTCTCAGATCAACAACATAATCCAATCAGGGATTCCATAGAAACACTAGCATGGGATCATAGTGAATTACCACTGGAAAAAATTTGACAAGCCACCAACATCATTGCCCTATTGGGCCAGTGTGGAAATGCCCCTGACCTCAATAAAATTGTTTAAAAAATTGTTTTAATCAATTGGAAAAGACCAAAATGCCCCTGGCCTCAATAAAATTCTAGAAAATAAAATAAAAGTCGAAAAATGATAAATAAAATATTTTTGGATTCACAATAATCCACTCTATCCAAATAAAATAAGATATAAAATTTTGGACATTTAAATTTTTATAAGAATTTTGTAATTTATATATTCCATATGGAATTTTACAAAATTATTGAAAGATGATAAAAATAAATTAAAATCACTTTCACTATATATTAATATTATAGTTTTTTTGAAAAATACTAAATAAATATTTAATAATAAATTTTAATATATATAATTAATAATTCCTAAAAGAATTATTGAATCAATAAAAGTCAAATAAAAAGGGAAATAAAATAAAATAATTCAATACATGCAATAAATATAAAAAAAATATTTATAAATGCTTTATTAAAAGGCACCTTATATAGGGAAAATGCATATAGAATTAAATAATGCATTACATTACTTGCATAATCATTTTGCTTCTTCAAATATTGTCCTTACCGGGCAATAATGATGTTTTTGTAGAACTAGAAGCTCAAGGTCGAGTGCAAGCAACAGACTTCACTACCTTGCCATCACAAGGCAAGTTCATCACTTGCTCATGTCCTTTCAAGAGACTTTATCAAAGTATTTCAAATTGTGTGTTATCATATATGCTATAAAAGAAAGAAAATATTATTTTCATAAATAAAGAAATCATAGATATCATCCTAAGTGGTGATATAATGGAGCAATAGAACTTAGGGTTCTATTTGCAACAATAATGATCAAGTAGGGACTTAATAACCCCTTACATCAGTGATTCTAGCGCCGTATATTACGCGTTAGCCATGAGATTTGGAATGGGACAAAGAAGTCAGCTGTATCTTCTTCCTCTCGCATGAAGACGGATGTGCAGGTCGTGGCTGTTATCCTCGTAGCGTGCATATTAATTGGTAATTCATAGAGGATATGCAGCATATGGGTGGGAACCCTCATCATCCGACGGTAGTTCTGGCATCTAACGGTTTGTACAAACCATTGCTGTAATTCATTATGTTGGCATAGTGTACACCAAGGAGGCATGCGGGGTCACGAAGGGGGCACTGATTGGCTTGGACCAACTACTAGGCCCCACATCATGGAATTGTGGACAGGATAGTACGCCCGGTTGTGCAACAAGGAGTTGATCTCTCATGGGTAAAGTAACACACCTCTGCAGAGTGTAAGAACTATAACTTGTTACTCCCTGTTCCAGGAAGGAGCTACGAACGCGGCAGGAAAGGAACTCCATGAAAGTTCTGGTCAACCTGTGAATGCTGATTGTCATAGTTTTTCGGAATAAAATCAATCTTTGAAGAAAGATTTACAAAAACTGCATAGTGCCAAGGATTTATAATCCGAGGTGGTAGTTAGAGCATCAAACATCCCACCTTGCATATAATGAACTTGTTGGGTAACGCTGTTACTCATTCTTTCATTTGATCCCTTGCTTAGACTCTAAGGATACCGAAGATGTGCCAATGTATGCAGCCGAATTTCAAGAAGATGTGTTCTACGAGGAACCTGATCTGTCCGGAGGAGTTGAAGGAGTGGATTACGAAATCCGCTATGGTGTCGATGATAATGAGTCTAACTAAGTAACCTAGTTAATAGAGACCAATGGAGCCGAACAGCATGAACTCTATAGAATAAGCTGTTGAGCTCAACTCCTAGACGGAGTTGCTACTTTTAAATTCCGCTGAACACTTTATATTTTGGTTTGTAAGTTGGATCTTTTGGAAGTCTTGAACTTACGGTATTGTAATAATAATAATGTGTGTACATTTGTAATATGGACCCGCAATGTTTCTGTTGTACCACTCTGAGGGACGTGATATTTACGGAACAGTGTTCAGTAGATGTCATGTCAACAACTATAGTGTACTACACATGCAGTGGTATGCTGGGTCACCGCACTGTTACTATTGCTCTTGTTCCACTGTTGTTGTTGCTACTATCAAACTGTTGCTACTAATAAACTTCTGTGAGCAAGAACTATTTCCAGGTGCATCTGAACTAACAACTCAGTTGTTAAGGCTTGCAAGTATTCTTTGGCTCCCCTTGTGTCGAATCAATAAATTGGGTAATAGTATCCGTGAAGACTGTTGTGATCCCCTATACTTGTGGGTCATCACCGGCCTTAGTCTGTGGCACGTCCCTGCCGCCTCCGCCGCGGCCGGAGGATTTCCGGGGCTGCTGTGTGGAGGCTCGCCCACCACCGCGGCCGGAGGTAGGACGATGATACGTCCAAAACGTATCTACTTTCTCGAACACTTTACTATTGTTTCTCCTCTATACTCGTGTGATTTGGATATAACTAACACGGACTGACGATGTTTTAAGCAGAATTACCTTGGTGTCTTGTTTTTGTGCAGAAAATCAACTATTAGGAAAAATCCCGCAAAATATGCCAAAAATTATATTTCACCAGAAGACCCACGGAGCCAGAAGACGAGACGGAGAAGGGGCCTGGGGGCCCACACCCTTGCCAGGCGCAGGTGGGCCCTACCCGCACCTAGGGGGGTGCAGCCACCCCAGGTACCCCCTCGGCCTCCCTCTGCGCCTATAAGTTGCCTTTCGACCTAAAATTCGAGGGGGGTTCAATAGTTTTCCAGAAAGAGTTCCGCTCCACCGCTGCCACGAGAAATGTAACATCCCAGCATTAGAGCTTAGAAATAAGCTGAACCCAGATGTGTGCATTGCATTCATGCATAGAAAATCTGAATAATTTTCGCGCTTTTAAATAAAAACTTGTCAAAAGGATTGAAGCTTCTCTCAACTTGATGGAATTGAAGTAGATCGTCAAGTTGACTGCGATAAGTTTCAATATGACCTTTACTAAAACCTTATTTTGGGTAAACATGCTTTTATCTAAGGGTAGATCAAATGTAATAAGTTTAAACCCTAAAACGTTACTTAATGAATTATATTTGATCCTTAGGTGATCATATCATAGTATTCATTATAATCAATCATGAGTACCAAGTTAAGGATGTAACACAAATAATAAGAATGTAACAGCTATATCTTAATCTCATCTATTTATACCATGAGTACCATGGTAATACCTAACCTTAACTCTTTAGTGAGATTGAGTAGGAAGGAAACCAAGTCAAGATCATTCACCATATATCTTTCTTTCCATATCAAACTTTAAGATCTCTAATGAACCTTATCTTAATATCTGTTGTTCATCAATGTTGAGTAATCAACTATTGATTCACAAATTCTTAAACCATCAATTCTTGACCTAGCAACTCTTACCTTTATTATAACAATCACTCTAAGTCCTTAGATGAAGTAAGAAGAGGTAGATGGTAATGCTAGTATTGTAGGGTTCGCAGCATAGAAAACAAAAAACTTCCTACGATGTGAACTATATACCAAGATCTATCTACTAGATACAAACAACGGGCGGATGTATATCCGTAGAGAACATACCCTTGAAGACCGATAAAGCTTAACGATTTGAACTCGTGGTTGATGTAGACGATCTCTTGCCGATCTCAAGATCGAGAGGAAGTCCTAGCGCCGCAAATCAGCAGCGCATCCGTGCTCGCACACACGTTCGAGGCACCGAGCAACCTCCACCTCCTCGCTCCAGCGATGCAGCGGAAGCACAACTCTTTCTTGCCGAATATCCACCGGGAACATGTATCTCGCTAGTCCGAGACCATGGGGGATAAATTCTAGAGGGGGAGAGAGATCCTTCACGAGGAGGTGTGAGAGACAAGTGAGGAGGGGGGCTCCTTTTATAGGAGGAGGGGGGGAACCCCAAGGGGGTGGCCGGCACATGGGGCTGCCCCTTGCCCTCCCCTCTTCATGTGGGTGGACACTCCACTCACAAATCTCCTTTAAATTCCCTCCACTCAAAAGTCCACTCAAATTCCCATTAAATTTCCACCAAATTTAATGCAAACTCTCATTAAATAAAACTCTTTTATTTTATTCAGAATTTTGTCAATTACTTTAATGACAAACATTCACAAATAACCCCTTGCTAGAATTCTATTTCACATGCATAACCACTTTATGCAATTTCACCCGAACACCTGTTTCGGTATCTAGTGAAATAAATTCCTGCGCTTGTTCATTCTTTCGGCATGAAACATTTGCTCCAATTGGATGTCGGTGTCTCTTAAGTGTGTCACCCTACGGTTCGTGAATAATGCGGACATGATCGAGACCCCTCTCGGATCAATAATCAGAAGCGGGATCTGGAGACCCATACTGACTCCCACACATTCAACAATGACTTTCTTGTGATCGTCGGAACCTTTTACGCTAGTATCTTAATCCCTTTGTTTCACGATATATTACATGTCCGAGATTCGATCATCGGTATATCCATACCTAGTTTGATCTCGTTACGGACATGCACTCTTTTCTCGTTCCTGTGATATAACATTCTAGTGATCAAATCACTTGCTTGCAAGCTAATCAATGTGATATCACCGAGATGGCCCAGAGTATATCTATCCGTCATCGGGATGAACAAATTCCACTCTCGATCCATGAGCCTCAACATAACACTTTATTAGTTCTAAATCCATCTTTATAATCACCCTGTTACGGTGTGACATTTGATGTTATCAAGAAACTCTTCCGGTGTTAGTGATTGACATGATCTCATGGTCTAAGGATTAGGATCACTTCGTAAGTTGTTATAGCAATATAAACTCAATGACTTTGATCGTAATGCTATACTTCGGATGAATTTTCATCACACCATTACAATAATGTTGTGATCCCGTTATTAACAACATCCAATGTCCATGATCAGGAAACCTTGATCATCTTGTTAATCAACGAGCTAGTTTATGAGAGAGGCATAACTAGGAAATTTTTGTTTGTTTATTAAACACACATGTATTAACGTTTCCGTATTAATACAATTATAGCATGCAAAATAAACATCTATCATATACTTGGAATACACATAATAAACACTTTATTATTGCCTCTCAGGGCATATTCCCCTCAGTCTCCCACTTGCACTAGAGACAATAATCTAGTTACATAGTGATAAATCTAACACCCATTGAGTTCTGGTGTTGATCATGTTTTGCTCTAGGGAGAGTTTTAGTCAACGGATCTGCTACATTGAGATCCGTATGTACTTTACAAATATTTATATCTCCATCCTTGACATGCTCGCGGATGGAGTGAAACCGACGCTTAATATGCTTGGAATGCTTGTGAGACCTTGGCTCTTTGGCATTGGCAATGGCACCATTGTTGTCACAATAGATCACCATTGGGTCCAACGCGTTTGCCACCACTCCTAGTTCGGATATGAACTCCTTCATCCAAACTGCTTCCTGAGCCGCTTCTGAAGCAGCTACATATTCGGCCTCCGTTGTTGATCCCGCTACCACAGGTTGTTTGGAGCTCCTCCAACTAACCGCTCCGCCATTCATGAGAAATACGTATCCGGTTTGAGACTTAGAGTCATCCAGATCGGTGTCAAAGCTAGCGTCGACATAACACTTAGCGACGAGCTCTTCTTCACCTCCGTATACAAGAAACATATCCTTAGTTCTTCGTAAGTACTTAAGGATATTCTTGTCCGCTATCCAGTGTTCCGAACCTGGATCCGATTGGTACCTACTAGTCAAACTAATAGCATGTGCCACATCCGGTCTTGTACATAGCATGGCGTACATTATAGAGCCTATGGCTGAAGCATAGGGGACTTTGTCCATTATCTCTCTTTCTTCCGCCAAAGCCGGACTTTGAGTCTTACTCAATGTCTTGCCTTGCAACATAGGTAAGAACCCCTTCTTACTTCCGTCCATTTTAAACTTCTTTAAAATCTTATCAAGGTATGTACTTTGCGATAGCCCTATTAGGCGCCTACATCTATCTCTATAGATCTTTATGCCTAATATGTATGACGCTTCACCTAGGTCCTTCATTGAAAATTTGCTGTTTAGATAACTTTTAACACTGTTTAAAAGATCTATATCATTTCCGATCAATAATATGTCATCCACATATAATATCAGAAATGCCACATTGCTCCCACTCACTTTCTTGTAAATACAAGCTTCTCCATAAGTTTGGACAAATCCAAACTCTTTGATCACCTCATCAAAGCGGAGATTCCAACTTCGTGATGCTTGCTTCAATCCATGGATGGATCGCTGAAGCTTGCACACCTTGTTAGCATCCTTAGGATCGACAAAACCCTTTAGTTGTATCATATACAACTCTTCTTCCATATTACCATTGAGAAACGCGGTTTTGACATCCATCTACCATATCTCATAATCGAAATATGCAGCAATTGCTAACATAATCCTAACTGACTTTAGCATCGCTACGGGAGAGAAAGTCTCATCGTAGTCAACTCCTTGAATTTGTCGAAACCCCTTTGCGACAAGTCGAGCTTTATAGACGGTCACATTACCATCAGCATCAGTTTTCCTTTTGAAAATCCATTTGTTCTCCATGGCCTTTCGGTCGTGAGGTAATTCCACCAAGTTCCAAACTTGATTTTCATACATGGATTCCATCTCGGATTTAATGGCTTCTAACCATTTGTTGGAATCCGGGCTCATCATCGCTTCTTCATACGTCGCAGGGTCATCATTTTCATCAACCATGAAATTCATGATAGGATTTCCGTACAGCTCGGGAGCTGCACGCGTCCTGTTTGACCTGCGAGGTTCGGCAGTACTCTCTTTTGGAGTTTCATGATCATTATCATTAGTTCCCTCTTCAACAGGTGGAGCCATGCAATTCCAGCCAGTACCTGCCTCCCCTTGCCCCTTGGATGCTACGATCTCGTTCACCATCACCGTGCGCTTCTTCCAATACCTCCCACTTGTCTGCTCGTGCCCCACAGCCTCGCCTTCGTCTTCGTCTGGGAACCACCGCCGTCTGCATCACCTCCGGTGAGCTACTGTCGTCAACTCCGTGTGCCCCTTGCCCTATGGTGAGTTCCATTTCAACCTGTACAAACCTGCACATCCTCCTGACATGATCTCTTGCTCGCTTGCGCCCTAGACGCCCACCTCCGACAACATCTGACCGCACCCGAGGTGAAGCACAACTCCGGCGAGCGATTCAGGACTACCTCGTGCGCCCCTCGACAAATGGAGAGTACGTTGAGCTTCAGCACGACGAGGAGACCTCGGTGAGCCCTTTCTCCCTCTCTCCAGCTTCCTGTATCACCAGAACCATCACGATCAGAGCGCGCCGCCGCCGACCACCATCACAGCGCCGCCAGTTCTTGGTTGATACGATGTAAGCCGTTAGATCACGATCCTATGCACATGATAGATCCACTTAACGAAGAGGTACGAGTGATCCTGTGCCGCTCGATCTATTTTAATTCGACGCTCCATAGAGATCAATCCTCGCGAACCGTTTTCGGCCAATCAAAACATTCCACGTGGCCCAGAGTTTGTTTTAAAAACAGAATTTGATCTATTAGATGATCAAATTTGTAAATTTCATAACTTTCGATCCACACGTCCAAATTTTACAACCTTTATATCAATGGATTCATAAAAGCAAGCCCTAGCCAACCATGCCATTTGTTTAGTAAAAAGCTTCTGGTAAAATGTTTGTTTTTGCAGAAACTTATGTATGGTCGTTTAGGTTATAAAAATTATTCCAAAATGATTTTGGGGATAAAATCTTTGGCAAATGGTGTGTTTTGAACCTACTGACCATAGGAAACAAATTGTGGTTTCAAAAATGTATTTGGTGAAACAAAAGAATGAACTTTGGATTTAAAACCAATTCTAGTCAAATAAAAATATGGATTATTTATTAAAAATGGTTTTAGAAGAAAACCTTTGAGAAATGTTTGGAAATAAACTCTCTAACCCTAAACACAAGGTTTTATGGTTTGAAAACATATTTTGTGAACCCTATAGATTAATGCCTTATTAAAAACATTTCTACACCACATAAAATAACACCTTGTTTTAGAAAATGGTTTATAAAGTGAAACCTTTTGCAAATGACTTTGCCACTTTATAAAATGACCAATAGGTGTTTCCAAATGTTTATGAACCATTAGAAACCACTTCTCCAAATAAAACAATCTCTTGCATGCTTGCATGCATTATTTTTGTTTTATTATTTTATGTGATGAATTGCTAGAATGGTAGATTGAACTTGTGCCTTGCTTGATTGAATTGTAGTGACTTGAAGAGTGTGATTGTAGCAAGGACAAGGAGTGAACTTATACTCTACCAAAAATGCAAGTGATGCTACATACTTTTGTCCCATTATTTTCACTACGCATTAGTGATATTTCTAAGTAAGACTTGCATGGAATTTTGCTAAGTATAATCCATGCTATGGGAAATCCTAGTAGATGAAACCTTAGTAGAATTTTCCTAAGTTAAGATTCCTACTACTATCATGCTTAGATTAGCTAATAGAAAACAAGGGTGGAATATATAACCATGCTATGGAAAATTTCTAAGTCTGAGGACTTGTGTTTTGTTTAATAAAACAACTAAGTGAATGAATCACCTGGGTGGAATGGAAGGAATGGTTTGTGTTGAGTGGTTACACAAGGCTAGGGTTTGGTGGCCCTGGCCGCCTCCTCGGCCTCCCCCTTCGCCTATAAGAAGCCCCCGATGCAGAAACCCTCAGGACCCGATCATAAATCCACGAAACCGTCTGTAGCCGCCGCCACCATTGTCCCTATATCGGGGGGACCTGAAGCTCTTCCCGGCACCCTGCCGAAGGGGAGATCATTCCGGAGGCCTTCTCTCCGGTATGATGCGTGAGTAGTTCCACCATGGACTATGGGTCCATGTAGTAGCTAGATGGTTGTATCTCCTCCTTTGTGCTTTCATGTATAGATCTTGTGAGCTCCGTTCATGATCAAGATCTAATCTATTTGTAATCATGCATGTTGTATTTGCAGGGATCCGATGGATATTGAGATTATTATGTTGGTTTGATTAATGGTTTTGTCTTTATGATTCTATCATGTCTGTGTTGTTTTTGATCTTGCATGCTCTCCGTTTCTAGTGGTTATCTTGGCCAAGTAGTTGCTAGTGACTCCAAGAGGGGGTATTTATGCTCAATAGTGGGTTCATGCCTCTAGTTTCCAAGGGAAGTGACAATAATCTCTTCAGTTGTAGATGTGTTGTTGCTACTAGGGAGAAAACAACGGTCTCTTGTTCATGGAACATGTGGACTGTTTACCTTACACACTTTGCTTAAAGAAATTGTCTGTTGCTTGCAACTTAATACTGGAGGAGGTTCGGATGATAACCTAAAGGTGGACTTCTAGTCATAGATGCAGTTGGATGGCGGTCTATGTATATTGTTGTATTGCTCAATCAACCTCATAGGATCTTTCTGACTAGTAATTGCATTGTTATGCCTTGCTCAGTTCGTGTCAATTGCCCCGCTGTAATTTATTTACCCTTCATGCCATGTTGTTTATCTAAGGAGAGCACCTCTAGTGAACTATGGACCCCGGTCCAATCTTTACCATTGATACATCTTCCACTATTACTATTTACTTGTTGCAAACCATTACCTTCCACACCATACGTTTAATCTTTTGTTACAGCAAACCGTTGAGCTTGACAACCTCACTGATTCGTTGGGGCAAAGTCTTGAGTTTGTGTTGTGCAGGTCTCCGCATTGCTTGCAACACCTGTGTGACTTTTCCTTCCTCCTACTGGTTCGATAACCTTGGTCTCAACTGAGGGAAGACTTGCTGATATACTCTTCGCACCTTTCTCTTGGGGTTCTCAACAAGACTCCACATCAATCACCAAGTTCTCTGGTGCCACCAAGGAGTCATAAGTGTCTAAAGGAGAAAGGTATTAGAGCTGAAGGTGTGAAGAATCTACCTCCTATAGAAGAATTATGTAAGCCAATTCCCCACTCATCTACTATTGAGGTACACTCTCTCCAACACTTTGATGACGGTGATATTCCTTATGGTAAGCCTCCTGATCAATGTTTAGAGGAACTTGACATTTTTATTGTTAAACGAGGGTATTTTAATAAACAAGTTCAGCATCATTTATTGGAAAACTCTAGAGCTATCCATGAGTTGAAATATATTGTGGAAAGAACTTATAATGATATTAAAATGCTTTGTAAACACTTTCAAATGGTTCAAACTCAACTTGATCAACTTGTTAAGGTGCAAAAGAATATGCTAGTTAATGCTTCAGGAGATAAACATGCTTATGGAATTAGAACTAGAAATGATATAGCTACTCAAGACCCTTTATATCCTGAAGGACATCCTAAAAGAATTAAGCAGGATTCTCAACAAGTTGATAGTGGTAGTCCTCGTAAGAGAAAGAAAAAGAAACATAAAGTAGTTGAGGAATCACTTGAACCTGCTGTAGATCCTAATAGTATATCTGTCTCTGATGCTGAAACTGAGAGTGGTACTAATAAAAATGAGTCTCTTGATAAGGAGGAAGGTGAGGAAGAACCTGAGAAGCACACTAAGAACACTAGGTACACAAAGGAAGATTTTATTGCTAATAAACATGGTAAAGAGAGAACCTTGGGTGCAGAAACCTATGCCTTTTCCAGGTAAGAAACAGAAGTCAAAGGAGGAAGAACACTACAAGAAATTTTGTGAGTGGATGAAACCTTTATTCTTGCAAATTCATTTGACTGATGCTATTAAATTTCCTCCTTATTCAAAGTATATGAAGGATATTGTCTCTAATAAAAAGAAGATTCCTAATGAGGAGAATTCTACTTTGCTTGCTAATTACTCCTTCAATGGTAAGGTTCCAAAGAAACTTGGTGATCCAGGTATACCAACTATTCCTTGATCCATTAAGAATAATTATGTTAAAACTGCTTTATGTGATTTGGGAGCTAGAGTTAGTGTTATGCCTTTTTCTCTCTACAAGAGACTCCAGCTAGAAAAGTTGATACCAATTGATATATCTTTGCAAACGGCTGATAAGTCAACTACTATTCCTGTTGGTATATGTGAGGATGTTCCTGTTCAAGTTGCTCATAATTGCATGGTCTTAACTGATTTTGTGTTGTGCTTGAAATGCCTGAAGATGATAATATGTCTATTATTCTTGGGAGACCTTTTCTTAATACTGCAGGTGCTGTCATCAATTGCAATCAAGGAAAAGTAACATTCAATATTAATGACAAAGAGCACACTGTCTATTTCCCCAAGAAGGTTGTTAAGAGCTATTTCCTGAATTCCATTGAAAATATTGAGGGCATCAAGGTTGGAGAAATATATTGTCCCATTCAACAAGAAAATTTTGAAACTGTTATGATTGGGACCATTGCTATCAAGTATGAGGTAACATAATCACCTTGTGGAATGCAAAGTTTTGTTTCATATAAGATTGTTTTGGTAACAAGACTTGATCATCCTTGTTAATAAAAGGATTTTAATAAAAAAAATGTTTCCACTATGGTTATAGTTGCTTTCTTTTTCCTTTCTCCCTCCTAGTCTTTGCTTTAGCTTTAGTTTTGCTAGTTGTTTGCTTGTCTGAGTTTCTTAGATATCCTGTAGTTTTGCTTTTGGTTTGCTTTTGCTTCTTCTGAAAAAACTGTTTCTGCGAGAAAATCAATTTTCATATCCTAAAAATTGGCCAAAAACAAAGTTTCCCAGAAAATTTAAAATAAATTTTTCCTCGAAAAGGGGGCAGAGTGGCACCTGAGGTGACCCAGGGGGCCACCCCAGGACACCACACCCCTGGTAGGCGCGGCCTACCAGGTGGCGGCGCCTGGGGGGTCTGGCCCACATAGGCCCCTCCAGGCTGCCTCCTTAAAGCCATCTTCTTTCTCTCTCCCAAAAAAACACAGGAAAACTTGCTCAAGCTCGAGTTCTTGCTGTTCTTGCTCGCAATTTTCGATCTCCTTGTTCAGCCCATCACAAGTGCTGATTTTTGGAGGGATTGTTCCTTGGTATGTGCCTCCTCCACTTGTCCAATTAGATTTGTGATTGGTAGATTGTATCTTGAGTATTTTGCTACTATAGGTGACAGGTTGTTTGAGCTTACATGCTTGTTCTTTGCTTAGAAACTTTGTTTTGATGCATGTGTAGTCCTTTATCAAGTTCCTATAGTAGTTGCTCATCATTTATCAACTTAGAAATCACCTGGTTTGATGGTTGTTTAAAATTTCAGAATAGGGAAGTCATGGACCACCACACATTTGGTGACATATTTGAGAGTGATGAACCTAGAAGGGCAAGGCTTCAAAGGTCATCTACCAGTACTAGACCCTCATACAATGAGGATCTCATCACTCCGCGATTTGGTGACGAGGGAGATGAAGGGGATGCACACCCCTCCACCTTTCCTTGCCAAACTTTCTTGCAAGCTGCTGAGATTCTTAATGATTTTATGACTTTGGTGCAGAGGGCTGGACTAACAAGTTACATGCAGGATGAGAGTGCACAATATGCTTTGCTTACTAAAAAATTTGTGGGGAGTTTCTCCTTTACTATTAGTATGTTCAAGCCTTCTGTGTCTTTCAAAATTTATGGCACGGCTCATTCTATGACATTGAAGAAATTTTGCAAGGCCCTGGGACTTGGTACAACTGGGTCATCAAAGAAGATTCAAGATCTACCCGCTGATTTGTTAGAGCTTTACCGAGGAATAACCAATGATGATGACCGTAGAGCTCAGCGAGGGAAGATAAAGAACATTCAACTTCCAGCCATCAGGTATTTTGCCTACTATCTTGCCACCAGTTTTCTTGGTAGGGAGAACACTAGTAATATTTCCAACTATCAATTGGCCTTCTTAGTTGCTACGCTCAACAATGAGGATAAGTATAATCTTGGTTCTCTCATTGCTCGTCGTCTAGCTGCTAAGGGACCCATTTATGGGGGAATTATTGCTACTCGTGTTGCTGCTGCCTTGAACATTGTTGTTGATCCACATGATACAGTTTTGGCTCCTCAGAGGCTTGCTCTTGCTGCCATGAAGGCGCACCACTTTGTCACCACTATCTCTACTCTTGAGAACTTGGCTAATAGAATGTTGTTTACTAATGGGGAAGAGAGAGATTCCTCTACCCCAAACCACTTTGCTCAGTATTTCTCAGGGACCTTTGTAACGCTCAAAGACGGAGATGGATGACAAGCTGCGCTCTATTAACTTCCATGGGCACTATCAGGAGGAAGCACCATCATACGACCCCTCTGCGTATTACACAGGGGAGGCCTCGAGCTCGTACCAGGACGAGGGAGCTTCCTCGACATACTACGGAGATGCATATACTTGGGCACCATGGTATTGAGCCCCACTTAGGCCAAAAGCCTAAGCTTGGGGAGAGGTATACCGACGTAACACTCATCTACATATCATGATTGGTCGGTTCTTTGTACATCCATTGTTTTCGCTTTCTTTTTCGTTTTTGCTGCTTCTTTCTAAAAACCCAAAAATACCAAAAATATTTTCGTTGTTTCTCTTGGTTTGTTTCTTTGCTTTGGTTTGCCTTAAAAGAAAAATCCAAAAAAGATTTTGCTTTGTTTGGTTTGCTTTTTCTTTGTTTGCTTGTTTCTAAAAAATCGAAAACACCAAAAATATTTGTTGTTCTTCTTTGGTTTTGTGAGTTCTTTGTAGGGTTTAGCCGTCCTCAGTGGATTTTGGTTTCATGTTAATTATTCAAGTCACACAAGTGAAGGGCAATAATGAAGATTAAGATAACTCGAGGTGTGGTAAGAGGCTGGTACCGAACTCTATTTTTCATTTTTGTACATATACTCATCATTGTGAGCATGCTTAGCCTGTTTGTGTAAGGTGTATGTCATTATGGATTCTTAGTAGTTCTTACTTGTCTATGATTAGATCCAGCTTGCTAATAGTTTGTAGCATGTCATATGAATGTTTGCTTGTGTTGTTTTATTCATACTTTGGTATGATATTGTGGTATCCTCCTCTGAATGTTCATGTGAATCGACTTGGCACATGCTCACGCATGCATATGACTAATCAATAGTTAGTAAGCCTTGATGATTTATTTTTCCTCAGAGTTCTTGTATCAGTTTCATGCCATAGTTAGTCCTGCTTTGTTGCAAGCATGATTATGACAGCTATTGCTCTCTCGTTTTTTGCTCCCTCTCTATTGATAGCTAATGTCTACGTACTTCTATTCTTGTAGACAGTTGTTGGGCCTCCAAGTGCAGAGGTTTGTGCAGCAGCAGCAAGTTTCCCTTAAGTGGATTACCCAAGGTTTATCGAACTCAGGGAGGAAGTGGTCAAAGGTATTCCCTCTCAAGAAATCCTGCAATCAAGATACAAGAAGTCTCTTGTGTCCCCAACACACCCAATACACTTGTCAGGTGTATAGGTGCACTAGTTCGGCGAAAAGATAGTGAAATACAAGCGGTAACGGTGCCATAAAATAGCTTCTGACTTGTTGTTGCCGTGGGGTAACGGTGCTAGAAAAGAGCTAATGGCGTGGAGGAACAGACTAAAGGAAAACTGATGGAAGCAAGCAAACATGCAACAAATCTAGTAGCAATAGGTGTTTCAATGCTTAGAAACAAGGCGTAGGGATCATACTTTCACTAGTGAACACTCTCTTATATAAATATCCTCTCTTCATGATACTACTCTTAACTACTCTCCGGTTGGACACTCTAATCATCGGTAGGGCTATAACAACACTCCTCAAAGTCCGCCTTCCCCAATCTAGATAACCCCACACTGTCACCTTGAGCGCTAGATGGTTCCAACAAATTAAACACCGCAATTTCATAGAGACATCCAACTCCAAATATAACTCATAACAAATATTCAATCTAGCCAAAGTGCCACACATGGTATGCCCGCTGTCACTTTCACACACGTGGGGAAAAGCATATATCTATTAAAGCACAAAGAGTATTTATGTATACTCAAGCCTAAGTGCTACCATGGCATGCACGCTGTCACTTTCACACACATGGGGAGAGCAGATATCTAATGAAGCACTTGAGTAGCAAGGTAGATCTACTTGATTACAAAGCTCATGACCACAAGATCATGCATAGAGAGAGAGAGATGAACACATAGCTACCGGTAGAGCCCTTAGCCTCAAGGAAGAACTACTCCCTCCTCATCATGGGAATCGGCAATGATGATGGAGATGGTGGTGGAGATCGATGGAGATGGCTCCGAGGGCACTTCCCCGTCCTGGCAGGGTGCCAGAACAGAGGCTTTCTGTCCCCCGAATCTCCCTTTCGGTGGCGGCGGCGCTACGGAGGTTTTCGTGGATTTCTTCTGGATCGCCTAGGGTTTTTGGGTCAGAGGCTTCTTATAGGCGCATGAATCAAGGTCGATGGAGCGCCAGGGGGCCCACACCCTCCCGAGGTGCCTCTAGGGATTGCCCGCGCCTAGGGGGTGCGGCCACCCTTTGGCCCCCCTCCGGCTCTGCTTCGTGGTTCTGTGTTGCTCCGGGAAAAAAACGACTTTGGTTTTTGTCCGTCCAATTCCGAGAATATTGATTTTCTGCCTTTCTGGAACCAAAAACAGAAGAAAACAGGCAACTAACACTATGGCAACTTGTTAATAGGTTAGTTCCAGAAAAGATATAAAAAACCTCAAAGTGTAGATAAAACATAAGACAAATGATACAAAACAAGCATGGATCATCAAAAATTATAGATACGTTTCCGACGTATCAAGCATCCCCAAGCTTAACTCCTGCTCGTCCTCGAGTAGGTAAGTGATAAAAATAATAATTTTTGAGGTGACATGCACCATCAAAACCAAGATCAAACCATTTGCAAGCATTGAAAGCTGGGATCAAAGAACTCTAAACATGTGCATGAAATATGGAGTTCTAACAATAGGACATAGTAACTATGCATGCAACATGAAAGGCTACAAACAAAGATCATGAATAACATGCATTTAAAAACATTTGTTTGTTTCACATACAGAAAACATAGCATAGTGGCAATCAGCTTGTCCCTCATAGAGTAGCAATATAGATGCATAGGACACCTTCAAAGTTCACAAGGGTGACTAGAAACAAATAACACAAGAACAAGTAATATCATAACATGCATCAATCAATAAGCTTTGGGACACTACACACATAATGACAACTATGCTCTCTTAATGGTGCCTAAAGGTAGAAGGTGGAGACTCAATAATGGTGGAAGAAAGGCCTTTTTTGTAAAGGAAGAAGGTATTACAAATTTCAAAAAGAGCTTCAAAAAATTATGGTACTCCCTCCATTTCAAAATATAAGATGTTTTAGCTTTGTGAAGGAAATGTATCTAGACTTGTTTTAGTATATAGGTTCACTCAACTTTGGGATGAATCTATACACTAAAGGAAGTCTAGATTCATTTTGTTTATAAACCTAAAACATCATATATTTTGAAATGGAGGGAGTACTTGTTAGCTTTCAGCCCTCATTCCCCTATCATAAGCATCTTGAAGTGGTTAAGGTTAAAGTGGCAAAGATGGAGTACATGCTTGACGAAGTATAAGTTGGCAATCTCAAGTCCCTTGAATACGAGGGCCATACCTCATGCATACTCAACTTTGGGTCCAGGTAAGTTCTTTTCATTGTAAGTATTTGCATATCATTGAGAACCGCCAACATGGTTCCCCTTGCACATGGTACAAGAGCTTTCCCATAACCAAAATGACAAGGCAAGCAGACAATGAGCATCTCAGCAATCTTTTTATTTACCATATGCATATCTTTTTATTGAGGATGCTTCATAGATAGCTCATTATGGTGATGCTACAAGTTTCCACCATGATTAGGCATGGCTTAGGCTAGCAGCCCAGGCATTTCTCTAACACAAAATACATACTCCATGGACTCACAAGTTCCCTCTTTATTTCACACCGGTGACATCCATAGACAAAAGAGCATGATATCAACTGAGTACAAATTACAAGTGCAATGTTGAAAATGTTCCACGTGATAGCACGGTTCTGCTAATTCCAACTTATAAGTGCAAGCATATACAACAAAGTTGTCACAATGGTTCAAGTTTATTAGGGGCAAAGAATAAAGTGTGCCATCAAGTTTGTGAGGGCTTTAATCACTAAGTTTTCACATAACAAAATAGTTTTTAATTGGAAGATATATGAAAATAAGAATATACTTGGAATGGTGTGACACACCATGCATAGGAGTTTATAGTGGACACTTTGGAATAACTTGGTTTCTTGGGAGTTGGAAGCATGAGTAGAACTTACTCATACAAGTGGAGGCTAGCAAAAGACTGGGAGCAACCAACTAAGAGAGCAATAATGTCCATAATCATGTAGAGCAACAAAGCATTACTAATCAAAGCATAGAGTGGTACTACAAGTCAAGGACTAAATGATCATAGAGGCTATGGTGACTTTCCATAGTCATAACATGGTGTGAGCATGTGCCAAGTCAACCCAAACAAAGCATCAAAGGAGAATACCACAATACTATGCTTTTGTATGCTAAAACAGCACATGATTCTTTCAAGGCACATTAAGCAATCCTAATTGTTTTGAACAAGACATGCTACAACAATAATCACTAAGCATAAGGTCAAAACAACACCTAGCATGTCATGCTAAAGTCTAAGTCACATTCAATGCAAGCTCCTCTTACAATTCAAGCAAGAACTTACTACTCCTTTCCAACACCAAGCAACTTATTTGAAACAACTCACAAAGATAATAATCAATAAAGATCAGTGAGCTTGTCTCACAAATCCACAAAGAAGAACTAAAAAGTTCTAAGATGAAAGCATAAGAAAACTAAGGCTGAACGTAGTGCTAGCAAAAGTGAACACTCACAAAACAATAAGAGTGAAAACTAGATTGTTCTAGGCAATGAAAATAGAGTGTGTCTCTCTCCAAAAGAAGTATGTTAAGATCTAACCAACTTATTCAAGCAAACTAAGCAACCGAAAACCAAAAATTAAAACTAAGACGCTCCAAGAACAACACAACAGTGCATGAAACAATAAAAACGAAGTGTCTAGAAAGACCTGAGATTTTTATTGATGAAGAAGGGAATGCCTTGGGCATCCCCAAGCTTTCACGCTTGTACCTCTTGAATATTTCTTGGGGTGACACAGAGTGGCATCCCCAAGCTTGAGCTTTTGTCCATTCTTCATCTCATTACATCATTCTTTCTCTACACCTAGAAATTTTCCTTCATACAAAACTTCACACAATCTTCATTAGCAACATTAGTGCATTCAAAAGATAATAGACCTTTGGGTTTAGTTGCAAAACAGCAAAAATTTCACTAAAGCCACAAGCTATTGTAGCAACTCCTTCAAAAAGCTCAATTTCCCAAAATGAACCCAAGAAGGAATCAATAAGAAGCAAATGCAAATAATGGCAGAAATCTGTCAAAACAGACCAGCAGGTAGAAACCGATTTTTTCTAAGACCTTATGTTGCTCAAATAAAAACATGTTGAACTAACAAAGTTAGCTAACATACTGGGGGATTTATTCGTAAATTTTCAGCTCAATCCGACTTACATAGACTCCTCACGAATTTTTATGGTGGAGGACAGAAATCTGTTTCGGGACAGCAACTCCCCAAATCTTACTTCCCTCTCATTAGAGGTCATTCTTGGCACAAAAAGCAAACAAAAAGATAAGGAGAGGTCATTACAAAAGTAATAACTTCCAAGAATCAAGAAAACTCTTGGGTTATCCCCCAACAAGTACTTTTCTTTAATGCCTTTAAGTTAGGCTTGATAGCCTGAGAAGATGCTCACATAAGAAATATGAATTGAAGCAAAAGAGATCATCAAGAAGCAAATTCAAAACACATTTAAGTCTAACCCACTTCCTATGCATAGGGATCTTGTAAATAAACAAGTCATGAAAGCACAAAGCAAAAAGCATAGGAAAGCAGAAAAAGTGCAACTTCAAGACTTTCAACATAAAGAGGGGAAACTTAATATTTTTGAGATGCACAAAACCATGTTTCCCTCTCTCATAATAACTTTCAGTAGCATCATGCATGAAATTAACAATATATCTATCACATAAAACATTCTTATCATGAGCCACATGCATAAAATGATTATTACTCTCCACATAAGAATTGCCATTCTTATTAATTGTAGTGGGAGCAAATTCAACAAAATAGCTATCACTATTATTCTCATCACCATAATCACCAAATATAGGAGGCATATTGTAATCACAATTAACTTTATCCTCAATAGTAGGTGGACTGAAAATACCATAATCATCATTGTAATCATCATATATTGGAGGTAAACTATCATCAAAGAAAATTTTCTCCTCTATGCTTGGGGGACTAAAAATATCATGCTCATTAAAACTAGCCTCCCCAAGATTAGACTTTTCCAAAGCATTAGTAATAATGGTGTCCAAAGAATTCATACTAATAACATTGCTATTATCATGCAGATAAAGCTCCATAGGTTTTTTAATTTTCTCTTCGAACACTTCATGTCCTAACTCAAGATAGATGCTATAGAGATCTCTAATTTTGTTATTGTTATCCATTAAGCCTAACTAGTGAAAGCAAGAAACAAAAATAAAAAATTGCAGAATCTAAAGGAAATAACTTCGAGCACTCACACCGGAGGATGTGAGTACCTTTTACCTTACCTCCCCGGCAAAGGCGCCAGAAAAGAGCTTTCTGGCTTGCTGTTGTCATGGGGTAACGTGTGTGAGTGTCTTTTACATTTCCTCCCCGGCCACGGCGCCATAAAAGAGCTTGATGTGTACGCACTTCTATTCTTGTAGACGGTTGTTGGGCCTCCAAGTGCAGAGGTTTGTAGAATAGCAGCAAGTTTCCCTTAAGTGGATTGCCCAAGGTTTATCGAACTCAGGGAGGAAGTGATCAAAGGTATTCCCTCTCAAGCAATCCTGCAATCAAGATACAAGAAGTCTCTTGTGTCCCCAATACACCCAATACACTTGTCAGGTGTATAGGTGCACTAGTTCGGCGAAGAGATAGTGAAATACAAGTGGTAAAAGTGCCAGAAAATAGCTTCTAACTTGTTGTTGACGTGGGGTAACGGTGCCAGAAAAGAGCTGATGGCGTGGAGGAACAGACTAAAGGCAAACTGATGGAAGCAAACAAACATGCAACAGATCTAGCAGCAATAGGTGTTTCAATGCTTAAAACAAGGCCTAGGGATCATACTTTCACTAGTGAACACTCTCTTATATAAATATCCTCTCTTCATGATACTACTCTTAACTACTCTCCGGTTGGACACTCTAATCATTGGTAGGGCTATAACAACACTCCTCAAAGTCCGCCTTCCCCAATCTAGATAACCCCACACTATCACCTTGAGCTCTAGATGGTTCCAACAAACACCGCAATTTCATAGAGACATCTAACTCCAAATATAACTCATAACAAATATTCAATCTAGCCAAAGTGCCACACACGGTATGCCCGCTGTCACTTTCACACACGTGGGGAAAAGCATAGATCTATTAAATCACAAAGAGTATTTATGTAGACTCAATCCTAAGTGCCACTATGGCATGCACGCTGTCACTTTCACACACATGGGGAGAGCAGAGATCTAATGAAGCACTTTAATAGCAAGGTAGATCTACTTGACTAAAAAGCTCATGACCACAAGATCATGCATAGAGAGAGAGAGATGAACACATAGCTACCGGTAGAGCCCTTAGCCTCGAGGAAGAACTACTCCCTCCTCATCATGGAAATCAGCAACGATGATGGAGATGGTGGTGGAGATGGCTCCGGGGGCACTTCCCCGTCCCGGCAGCGTGCCGGAATAGAGACTTTTTGTCCCCCGAATCTCCCTTTCGGTGACGGTGGCGCTACGGAGGTTTTCGTGGATTTCTTCTGGATCGCCTAGGGTTTTTGGGTCGGAGGCTTCTTATAGGCACAAGAATCAAGGTCGGTCGAGGGCCAGGGGGCCCACACCATCCCCAGGTGCCTCCAGGGCTTGCCCACGCCTAGGGGGTGCGGCCAACCCATGGCCCCCCTCCGGATCTGCTTCGTGGTTCCGTCTTGCTCCGGGAAAAAATGACTTTGGATTTTGTCCCATCCAATTCCGAGAATATTGATTTTCTGCCTTTCTGGAACCAAAAACAGAAGAAAACAGGCAACTGGCACTGTGGCAACTTGTTAATAGGTTAGTTCCAGAAAAGATATAAAACACCTCAAAGTGTAGACAAAACATAAGACAAATGATACAAAACAAGCATGAAGCATCACAAATAATAGATACGTTTCCGACGTATCACTAGCCTTCACTTGCACTGAGTACGTGCTCTACCTGTGCTTCCAACTCATATTGCCAAATTTGTCCCACATACCCATCTATTAGCATCATTTTCTATTTCAGTACATATTCCATATGCCTTGTTTTCTTCCAAAATAAAATGTTTGTCTGTTTTGAGAAAGTTAGTTAGTAAAGCTCTCACGAACTTGATGGCACACTTTATTCCTTACGCTTAATAATCCTGAACCATTGTGACTAGTCCATGAAAGTTATATGCTTGCTAATTATATACTGGGAGTCAGCAGAACCGAGCTGTCACGGGGAACACTTTCAACACTTTTTGGATATCACATCCAGTTGATTCCTTGCTCTTTTGTTTACTGATGTCGATAATGTGAAATAAAAGGGGAGGTTGTGAGTTCATGGAGTTTATATATTGTGTTAGAGAAACGCCTGGGCCTCTAGCCTAAGCCATGCTTAATCATGGTGGAAACTTGCAGCATCACCATAATGAGCATATATGAAGCATCCTTAATAAAAAGCTATGCATATGGTAAATAAAAAGATTGCTGAGATGCTCATTGTCTGCTTGCCTTGTCATTTTGGTTATGGGAAAGCTCATGTACCATGTGCAAGGGGAACCCCGTTGGCAGTTCGCGATGATATGCATGTATTTACAATGACAAGAACTTTCAGGTTACCAAAGTTGAGTAGCATGCGGAGCGACCCTCGTACTCAAGGGACTTGGGATTTCCAGTCTATGGTCTGTCAAGCATATGATTCAGAGTAGACCTCACTTTCACCTTAACCACATGAATATGCCTATGATAGGGACAATGAGAGCTCAAAGATAATGAGTACCTTCCTTTCAGCATTGGGAATCCTTTCAAACCTTTCAAAACCATTTTCACAACTTTGTTGAGTCACCACTTATTCTATGAGCACCTTCTTGAGAGCATAGTTGTCATTTTTATGTTTGTTCCAAAACTTGGTTAGTTATTTCATGACTTTGATGCTTGTATCTCTGATATCTTTACTTCTAGTCTTCATGTGAACTTCAGAGGTGCCTTGTCATTTATATTGTGCTCTTCAAACAAAGGCAAGCGATATACCAATCTATCATACCTTATTATGAGCATTGCAATGTTGATTATGTTTATGTTTCATGCTACTTATTATTATTGAGTTGGTTTCTCTTCATAGCTTGCAACTATTGAGTAGACTTAGTTGCATACTCCTTATTATGAATTGTCTAAGCATCTACTCCTGTGTTGAGAATATTTACATCATATGAAGCAAAGTGTTCGTGAAAGTTCTTTTATCGCACTCAGTTTTCAACTGAATTGCTTGAGGACAAGCAATAAGCTAATCTTGGGGGGAGTTGATACGTCCAAAACGTATATACTTTCTCGAACACTTTGTTATTGTTTCTCCTCTATACTTGTGTGATTTGGATACAACTAACACGGACTGACGCTGTTTTTAGCATAATTACCTTGGTGTCTTGTTTTTGTGCAGAAAATCAACTATCAAGAAAAATCCCGAAAAATATGCCAAAAATTATATTTCTCCAGAAGACCCACGGAGCCAGAAGACGAGACGGAGAAGGGGCCTGGGGGCCCACACCCTTGCCAGGCGCGGGTGGGCCCTGCCCGTGCCTAGGGGGTGCAGCCACCCCAGGCACCCCCTCGGCCTCCCTCTGCGCCTATAAGTTGCCTTTCGACCTAAAAATCGAGGAGGGGTCGATAGTTTTTCGGAAAGAGTTCCGCTCCGCCGCCGCCACGAGAAACCAAGATTCGGATCCAGAAACTCCGTTCTGGCACCCTGCCGGGACAGAGAATTTGGAGAGGATCCTCGCCATCGTCATCACCAACGCATCTCCATCAACCACCGATGTTTCCCTCATCCATGAGTGATTAATCCCCCGCTATAGGTTTGGGGATGGTAGGGATTGGATGAGTTCTATCATGTAATCGAATAAGATCTGTTAGGGCATAGTGCCTAGTATCTCTATTAGTGCTATTTGACTTTGTTGCAACTTGTTCTGCTTAATGCTTGTCACTAGGGCCCGAGTGCCACGATCTCAGATCTGAACTTATTATTGAATCATTATGATAGTATTGTTTGTGATCTTATCTGCAAGTTGTGTACACATATCATTGTCCGGATCCAAAGGCCCCAAAGTGACAATAATTGGGACAACCGGAGGATATGACTGTGGTGTGAGGATCACATGTGTTCACGGAGTGTTAATGCTTTGCTAGAGGTCCCGCTGCCACGGGCTGGCTGGACAGAAGATGTTGTGCAAGTTCTCATTGCGAGCATGTATGACTATTTGGAGCACATGCCTAGGATTGATTAGTACTTGGATGCTTGTTATTATTTATCTGCAATGCCCTAGGTCTTGAAGTTACATATTTAGACTCATCCATGCAACGCCCGTCCATCCATCCCTATGCCTACCGCACTCGAATCCTACTATTACCGTTACTATTACTATTGCTCTTGTTTCACTGTTGCTGTTACTATTGTTGTTGCTTTGTTGTTGCTACTACCAAACTGTTGCTACTGATAAACTTCCGTGAGCAAGAACTATTTCCAGGTGCAGCTGAACTGACAACTCAGTTGTTAAGGCTTGCAAGTATTCTTTGGCTCCCCTTGTGTCGATTCAATAAATTGGGTAATACTACCCGCGAAGACTGTTGCGATCCCCTATACTTGTGGGTCATCAGACGACGCGGTCGCCAGTACTTCTGCATCGCGGAGTGCGAGCGTCGCTGGAGGGAGGGACGGGGCATCCAGCACAACGACGTGTCCCTCCCCACCGGCTGGCACCTCAACCGGGACCGTGTCTTGGTGCCTCCCATGCCCAAGGAGGGCAAAGGGCTGGAGGAGGAGATCCGTCGCCGGATCAGGGGCCTCCCGCCGGTCCACCGCTACGGCCCTGCCTCCCAGAGCGTGGCCCACTGGAAGCAGTGGCTCGTCTGGGAGCACATGGTGCGCCACGCCACCACCATCCACTGTGACCTGCAGTCGGGGGAGGTCTACGACGTCCCAGACATCGACTCAAACGAGGAGGGTGCCGTCAACCACTCCGAGCCGAGCTCGGAAGCGAGGACAACAACGACGAGGGCGGCGACGACGACATCGTCGTCAAGCAGGAGGCGGTGGACGACGTCGCCGCCAAGCTGCCCCCGGAGTACCGCGAGGTACTGGCGCGGGGCTACGACGAGGACACCTTCACCGAGCAGGCCATTGCGGCCAGCGCGTAATAGGAGGAGGCCCAGTGGCGTGGCTACGAGAAGGCCCTCGCGCTCACCCGCATGGTGGCTGAGACAAATGCCCAGCTGCCACCACCACCGCCGCTGCTGGGTTGGGCGTCTTCGATCGCGCCAGAGGTGGGGATGGAGCTGGCACACCTCCAGCGGTGGGATCAGTGGCCTGTGCGGGCGATCAACCCGCATGCGCCCGCTCCCGCACCCGCTCCGGCCCTGACACCGCCCAACCGCTGGACGCCGCCGGAGTACATCGACCTCAACCCGTAGATGGACCAGGCGACACCGGCGCGCGAAGATCGGTAGCTAGGGCTAGTACTTTAGGTTATGTTTTTATATTTTGAATGTAAATTAAGTATGAACTTTGCCAGTTTTTTGCGCGAGTTGTTTGTGTTTGAATCTGGAAAAAAATTGCCTTGCCCAGCGCGGACAAATGGGTCACGCGGCTGGCCGGACAGCCCGAACCCCTTACCCATTGTGACCACAGCCCGACTCAAACAGACACAAACAGACAGTTTGGGGTGACGTATGGGTTGACCGGTGGAAATGCGCTAATGCCGGTCCTAGTAGAAGTATCATAGCTAGTATCATACATGCCATGTTGGCAAAAATCTAATGTGACAAAACAATTAATGAATAAAAAGATGGTTACAGTATCATAGGTACATACCATATTATAGCACGTAAAACTAAAAAATCCTCCTACAGATAAATCTTGTACACAATTTTGTATTAAGATTTTATAAATTATTAAATATAGTACTAGTATGATATTATTATATGATATCATGAACTATAAAAATAGTAGTATCATACACCAGTATTATATGCGTGATAGTAGTACTACGACAGTACCACTATGCCTAGGCTAAGACCGGTCCGGCAGTAGGGATGAATTTCTATGGCCAAGAGGTACGTGTCGGAAGACCACCTCAGATGCAGCCTATACCTGCTTGCCCGCGTGGCCAGGAGGGCCACCTTGCGTCACGCACGGTCGGAAACATGCGACAACATGCCTATTCTGGGTCCGGGCAAGGGGACCTCGGCAAAGAAAATAACAATAGAGAAGTTAGCTGTGTTGGAATACCCCTGTCGACTGGTCGGTTTCGAGGTTGTTTCACACCTGAGAAAAAGACTAGTAGAAGGCACACACAGTACACAGTAGATGACATAGGGAACAAAAGAGAACTTTATTAAAACTCTCTCGGTAAAACTCCCGTATACATATTGTTCCTCTATTTATAGACTAAAAGGGATACGATACCCACATGGGCCAACCCTAGCCTGGTAGAGGTCACACCGAGTGGGCCTCTACCGGCCCAGTTTCCCAATACTCCCCCTGGGTATCTTATCTGTATAACCATGGCTTAAAACTCCAAAAAACACAGTGGGAAAAATATGGAGAAATGCACAAGGTATACTTCTTGCTATGTTGCACGAATTGCCTCATTAAAAACCTCATGTGAGAAACTTTATAAAAACTCACTAAGGGAAAAAGAGTACAATTCACTTAACTATAAAGTTAAGCACTCAATCATCGGATCAAGATTTCAGCGATGAGTTTGTGAAGATTCTCCCCCCGAACCTTGCATCTCCCTAAGTCTCATCATGCCGATCCCTCGGACACATCTCTCGAAAGAAGACGCTGGCAATGATTTAGTGAACAAATCAGCGAGATTTTCACACGACTTAGTATGCAAGACTTTCACCTTCATTCATCTTTTGCAACTCATGTGCATAGAAGAACTTGGGGTTTATATGCTTTGTGAGATTGCTCTTCACGTAACCCGTCTGGACTTGTGCAACACAAGCGGCATTATCTTCATAGATAATTGTTGGGGTTTGTACGGTGTTCAGTCCACATGACATCTCGATGTGACTGACTACTTATCGAAGCCATACACATTCTCGTGATGCTTCATATAATGCTATGATTTCTGAGTGGTTCGTCGAAGTTGACACAAGAGTTTGCTTAGACGATTTCCAGGAAATAGCTGTTCCACCACAAAGAAAAACATATCCAGTCTGCGACTTGGATGTGTGCGGGTCCGAAAGGTACCCAACATCAGCATAGCCTACAACAGAAAGGTCTTGGTTCTTTCGGTAAAACAAGCCAAGGTCCTTTGTCCCATGTATGTACCTAAAGATGTCCTTGACGCCTTTCCAATGTCTCTTGGTAGGCTCAGAACTGTACCTTGCAAGTAAATTAACGGCGAATGCGATATCCGGCCGTGTACAATTTGCGAGGTACATAAGTGCGCCAACTGCACTTAAGTAGGGGAATTCCGGTCCCAGAATTTCCTCCCCCTCTTCTTTAGGCCTAAACGGGTCCTTGTCTTGCTGGAAAGATCTTCCGACCATCGGGGTCTTAGAAGGATATGCCTTTTCAAACCCAAATCGTTCCGACACCTTCTGGGTGTAGGCCGACTGGTGAACTAGAATCCCAGCAGGGGAATGCTCAAGTTGCAGACCGAGGCAGAACTTGGTTTTGCCTAAGTCTTTCATCTCGAATTCCGACATCAGGTAGGAACTCACTTTCTCAATATCGTCAGGTGTACCGATTATATTCAAATCGTCCACGTACACCGAGATAATACAGAAACCATCCTGGGATCTCCGTATAAAAACACATGGGCAATCTTCATTGCTCACGTAGCCCTTCTGATGAAGGAAATCGCTTAAACGATTATACCACATCCTACCTGACTGTTTTAGTCCATACAATGACTTCTTAAGAGGAACACTGTATAAGCTCCTGCTTGCTCTATCCTGGTTCGGTACAGGGATACCTTCTGGTACTTTCATGTATATGTCTGAATCCAAGTTACCATATAGGTAAGCGGTGACAACATCCATTAGTTTCATTTTTAAGTCCATGTTTACTGCCATTGAGATCAAGTATCTAAAAGTAATTCCATCCATGACTGGGGAGTAAGTTTCTTCAAAGTCGACACCTGGTCGCTGAGTGAAACCTTGAGCAACGAGCCTTGCTTTGTACCTTACTACTTCATTATTCTCGTTTCTCTTTCGAACAAAAACCCACTTATGGCCAACGGGGCGAATGTGGGGAGGAGTTAGACAAACATGTCCAAATACCTCTCTTTTGTTTAACGATAATAATTCAGCAGTAATTGCCTTCTGCCAATCTTTCCAATCTGACCTTTTCTTGCAACCAGCGAGCGTGTTAGGCTCAGGGTCAAGATCTATGATTGAGGAAATTTTCTTGGCAAAATTAACGTCGACATTTGCCATGGCTCGGTTGTATGACTCGCCCGAATTAACATAGTTAATGGCCATTTTGTCATGGAGTGCATCAGGCACACCCTCTTGCTCCACCGTATTTCCCAATCCAGGAGCTAGGTCCTTTAGCTTTCCCGCTCCGATGTGTGCGCACACAACTTCGCTGGGTATTTCCGATATAGGAAAGTTCAAGTCCGGAATTTCGTGCACTGAAATATCCGTACTTGTGCCAGGTCTCAACTGGCTCCCCTCAACAGTGGCAGACTGTAATAAATCTCTCTCATCCTTTTTCTTCGGGCTTCCCCGGGTACTTGGGATTTGAGAAACCGGAATCCGCGTCCTCTTAGGCCTTGGAGCAGGAGCGGGTATACCATCATTTTTCTTTGGTATTTCAACCCTTTTCGGTGCATTGCGTGCATGCACATGCGACTTTGTCACAGTCTTTAAATCACTAAAATGATCGGGCAGTTGATTCGCTAGGGAGTGCAAATCTAGTATCTTTTGGACTTCTCTATTAGTCTCAATAGTGCGCGGGTCATGAGCGTGGATCCCCGTGGCTTTCCACTTGATTTCTCGACTTTTGTCATCCAGGGGTTGATTACCTCCCCCCAAAGTCGGGAAAAGATCCTCGTCAAAAATGTAGTCAGCAAAACGGGCCGTGTGACAGTCGCCTTTCAAGGGGTCCAAGAACCTGATTATGGACACAGTCTCATAACCAACGTATATCCCCGACTTACGGAGCGGTCCCATTGCTGATCGCTGGGGTGGTGGTATAGGTACATATACCTGGCAGCCGAACCTACGTAGGTGGGAAATTTCGGTGCCGACCCTTGCGCAAGTTGGATGTGAGAGTGGATGTTGTAGGCCGATGGTCGAAAGTTGATGAGATTAGCGGCGTGTAACACCGCGTGTCCCCAACATGTAGTTGGTAAATTACAACCCTGAAGGAGTGGTTTTGCAATGAATTTAATCCTTTTAATCAATGCCTCCACAAGTCCATTTTGAGTGTGGACATGCGGTACGGAGTGCTCAAGTTTGATTCCAGTTGCCATGCAATAATCATCGAATGCCTTTGAAGTAAATTCTCCGGCATTGTCCATTCGAATAGACTTTAAACGATAATCAGGGAATTTATTCCTTATTTGTATGATCTGGGAGATCAACTTTGTAAAAGCATGGTTCCTTGTTGACAGCAGGCAAACATTGGACCATTTAGAGGAAGCATCGATGAGAACCATGAAGTACCGAAACGGCCCTAAGAGGGGCTGAATTGGACCACATATATCCCCTTGAATGCGTTCCAAGAACACGGGGAGTTCATCCTTCACCTTTAGGGGGGACAGTCTAATGATCAATTTCCCCGTAGCGCATGCGGAGCACACGAAATCATCGGGATTCGGGAAATTTTTCACATTAACATTATGACCGTTCGAGTTGTTAATTATATTTCTCATCATCCTAAGACCGGGGTGGCCTAACCTATCATGCCAAAGGCAGAATAGTTCGGAGCTTCTAAAGACAGTCTTAAGGGTAGTGTAAATAGGTGGTGCTACTATCTTAGTGTAGTACATCCCAGTAGCTAATGAAGGGAGTCTTTCGGCAACATGTTTACCATTTTCGTCGCGCTTGGTAATGAGTAGGAACTCCTTTCCATTCTCATCATCATCGGTTTCGACATGGAAACCATTTGCGCGGATGTCTCTAAAACTTAAGAGAGTACGAGTCGACTCCGGATACAACAATGCCTCTTCAATGATCAGAGTTGTTCCATTTGGGAGTATGATAGTTGCTCTTCCGGAGCCAACTACATTCGGACCGCAGCCGGCGATCGTCATTATGTTACCGGGGTTTTTGGTAATGGACTCAAAATACTTTGTTTCTCTCAAGATGGTATTTGTGGTGCCGCTATCAGCAAGGCACGTTTCCTCCATTTGGGCGCCACACGCGTTCTAAAATATAGTGCCTAATTAATATAATGGAGCGAGGAAGATGCTACATCAAGTAAGTAAAACACATAGACATTTCAGAACATCACATAATCAAATAATGGAATAAATGAATGAAATAAATGTCATCCAATCGCCGAAAACAAATAAGTGTTATGCTCTCATAGAGCTTACAACCATATCGAAAAATTGTATCTGATTATTGCGGAAAAGGAATCATCACAACAAAAAGGAGCTCAGGTGGATTCTGCAAAGAAACCATCAAGCTCAGCCTGTATCTCGAGGTCAGTGAGCTTCTCTTCGTTGGCCATCATCATGGATAAGGGGCCTAGCTGAGGCGGCGGGGGCACAACATGCTCAACCTCCATGGGCATAGCGGCGTCCGTGGGGACCGCCGAGGGTGCTGCCACTTGTGCTACATCCTGCGCCACTACGTGCACGACGTTCTGCACAGGCGCCGCTCCGGGCGCCAGTGGTGCCTCAACCTGGACAAGATGAGCCTCGCGCGCCTTCTTGTTGGCCTTGAACGCGTCCACGACGTGTTTAGGGGCCAAACACTGCCTGGAGAAGTGAGTCTTGGAGCCACAGCGGAAGCAGTCCTAGGGCCTCGCCTCCTCCTTGCCCTCCTTGCGTTGCTTGGCCGGGTTGGAGGAGTTGGGGCCCTTCTTTCCCTTCTTGCCTCTCTTCTTGTGGATGCGCTTGCGCACCTTGTAGGCACCAGCATTGGCCTCATGACTTGGGCCCCCTGCGAAGGGTTGCGCGGAGAAGTTCTTTTTCAGAACATTATCCTGCGCCTCGGCCACCTGGAGAGCATCAATAAGCGCTGCATATTCCGTGAATCCTTCCTGGCGAAAGTTTCGCGAGGACTGGATGTTGTCCGGATGGAATGTGGAGAGGGTTTTGTCTATCTTCTGCTGATCGGTGGTACTGGTCCCACACAGCTGAAGAATAGTACAAATCCGGTGCAACTTGGAGTTGTACTCTCCCACCGTCTTGAAGTCCGCAAACCTCAGACGAATCCAATCTGCCTCCGCCTGTGGCTGAATGGTGTACTTCAGCCTAGAGAACCGCTTGTTGAGGGCGGTCCAAAGGGCAGAAGCACTCCGTTCTGCCATGTACTCATTCTTGAGAGTCTCACACATGTGATGGCGGAGGAAGTGCAGGGCTTTGGCGTTATCCGCCGGGATGGTTTTGCTGGGGGCCGTCGTCGGGGTCCCCTCAATCAGCGCATCCTTGATGCATCGGCCCTCGAGGATGATCTCAACGTCCGAGGCCCAAGTCAGGTAGTTAAGCCCATCCTGGGTCAACTCCGGGAACTCGCGGCTGACGATTCCGGTCATCTGCAATTTATGCAAAGTGTGTAAGATTACAGCAGGTAATCGGTTGCATAAATGCGATAATCGATACAATAATTCAAATATGACGGCGTTCCAAAATTTAATGTAAAAACGGTACAAGCTATCTATGAGATACAAAGTATTAAAAACATGCGTTAATTAATAACTATAGTAAAACATAGTGCAAAAGCTTGTTTAAAATCGGGCCAAAAGCAGAGCCAAAAACGGTCCAACCGTCTGCGGTCGCGTGCTACCAAACGGCCCAGCTACCCCTGCCTCTGCGCGGCCGGTCTGTTCCAGACCGTCCCGGCCCGCTAAGCGGGGGAACGGAGCTAGCAGAGCTAGCTCCCGACTGGGGCGGCGGTGCCGGCAGCAGGCCGGACCAGCGGCGAGGTGGGGAGGGGCGGAAGGGCCCCACGCACGGGCGCAGCGGCCAGCGCGGCGTGCGCAGCGGGCGGCCAGCGCAGCATGCGGCGCGCCGGCGCGGCAGCCTGCGTAGCGGGCGGCGGCAGGGAGGCAGCGGCGCGCGACGTGCGGAGCCTGTGCGCAGTGGCGCGGCTGCGCGAGGCCAGCGGCGGCGACCAGCGTGGCCTGCACGCGCAGCGAGGCGGTGGCACAGCAGCACTCGCGGCATGCGACGGCGCGGCGCAGCAGGCGCCAGCAGCGTGCGGCGGCTCGGCCAGATGCGAGCGGGAGGCCGGCGAGCGCGCGCGGGTGCGGCTGGGCGCGGGCGTGGCCGTGCGGTGCCAGCATGGCGGCCAGCGCGCAGCGGGCGGCGGCTGTGCATGCGGCGTGCACGCGCGCAGGCGGCGAGGCGGCGGCGCGTGCGGCCTGCGGGGTTGCGGCGGCGCGTCGGCGTGCTCTGCGGCGGCTAGCGGGGCTCGCGGCGGCGCAGCGGCCAGCTCGCGGCGCACACGCGGCGGCCAGCGGCGCACTCGCGGCGGCGCAGCGGCCAGCTCGTGGCGCACACGCGGCGGCCAGCGGCGCAGCGGCCAGCTCGCGGCGCACGCGCGGCGGCCAGCGGCCAGCACGCGGCGACGGGTGGGGCTAGCAGGGCCCGCGGCGAGCGGGCAGGGGCGTCGGCGGCCAGCGGGGCCTGCGGCGTGGGCGCGAGCTGCGGCTGTTAGCCGCCATGGCTGCTTTAGGAATAGAACGTGTCCGTACAGTTAAAAAAAACTAGATCGATTTGATCTAAAAATGGTCAAGATCATTCCGATCTGCTAAAAAAACAGATCGACACAGCAGGTGCCTCGCATCAATGGTGCAGTCAACACAATTCTAATTCAGGAGTGATTAGATCGACATTGGTCGGCGACAGCAGGTCAGCTCGACTCCCGGAAAGAAAAATCCGCACCTTAGATGGGATATGATCTAAGATCTGAACGCAAATCTTGAAAGGAAATTGCGAGGCGAATCCATTTTTGCGGTCAGATTTGTGTTACCTTCAACGGAAGCCTGCGTGATACAGGCTCGACAGTGGCTTGACGAAGGCTCGACGGAGAGACACGTGCTGATAACGTGTTGGAACACCCCCTGCCCGACTGGCCGGTCCCGAGGTTGTTCCACACCCGAGAAGAAGACTAGTAGAAGGCACACACAGTACACAAGTAGATGACACAGGGAACAAAAGGGAACTTTATTAAAACTCTCTCGGTAAAACTCACGTACATAGAATGTTCCTCTATTTATAGACTAAAGGGGGATACAATACCCACATGAGCCAACCCTAGCCTGGTAGAGGCCACACCGAGTGGGCCTCTACCGGCCCAGTTTCCCAACAAGCTGGACCATGATCGGGTCTTGTGGAAACAAGTGGCGGGGTTTAAAATATGGAGAATGATTTCCCTCCTCCGGAGGATAGTACGGTTTTGCGTACGCAGCGGGGCTCACCATCCGCTTATCGCTTTCTTTCTCTGATCGTCGTTGGCTGGAGTTGGTCCCTGTAGGGTTTCGTAGCATGGAAAACAAAAAAATTCTATCGCATACAAACAAACAAGCCAAGATCTATCTACTAGATTGTAGCAACGAGTCGACGGAATAACTTACCCTCGAAGATTCCAAAGCGTTTAACGAGAGCGGATTCTCGTGGGTGATGTAGTCGTACTCTTCCCGATCTCAAGATCGCGTAGACGATCCTTCTGGCGCTGCGTTCCGGCAGCGCTTCCGCAGTCGGTCACACGTTCGGTACTCGACGAAGACCTTCCTCTCCCTTGTTCCAGCAGACAGCGGAGGTTGTAGCACTCTCCTCGCGATTCCGGCAGCACAACGGCGTGGTACCGGAAGTAGAGGGGAGATCCCGCAGGGCTTCGCCTTAAGCCGGAGCGAGTATGGTGGAATATGAGAGATCTATTAGTGGTCTAGGGTTTAGACACACCAATTAGAAGGCTCTAATCCCAAGGCTAGGGCAATTAGAAGCTCTAAACCAAAGCGGCTCTAAACCGGAGTCTAGGGCTAGGATTTAGATTAGAGGATAGGAACTTGTGTGTCTAGAGGAGGAGACCCTGCCCCTCCTTTTATGTGTGGAGAGGGCCGGCGGCCAAGGGGAGGGAGGGCCCCTCCCTCCCCAACTCGGCCTAGGGTGGCGCGCCGGCTTGGAGAGGCAAGTCGGTTTCAACCTCCTCTTGCTTGTTTCCCTCACTTTCCTGTTTTAGCCGTTTGACTTTCAAACTGGCCATTTGACTTTTCAGTTTTAGGATTCAATTTAATCCTTTATTTGGAACAGCGAGAACACTGAGTACATGATGCAATCATTCCAATATGTAATGACACATTCATGTACCCCTCCCCCCCCCCCCCGGAGTGTCGGACATTCCAGAACCTTCTAGAACATTCCCGATGAAAACACCGGAACCATTCCCGAACTCCGAAACGGGACTTTCCTTATATGAATCTTATTCTCCGGACCATTCCGGATCACCTCGTGATATCCCGGATCCCATCCGAGACTCCGAACAACATTCGGTCTCTTTCTCATAATACCATAACTACTCAAAACAACGTCGAATCCTTAAGTGTGTCTTCCTACGGTTCGTGAATTATGCGGACATGATCGAGACACTTCTCCGAACAATAACCAATAGAGGAATCGGGAAATTCATATGGCTCCCACATATTTCTATGATTACTTTGCGATCGAATGAACCACTTACATACGATACCAATTTCCCTTTGTCTCACGATAGTTTACTTATCCGAGGTTATGATCGTCGGTATCTCTGCATACCTAGTTCAACCTCGTTACCGATAAGTACTCTTTTCTCGTTTCCGTGATATGTGATCCCTTGTGAGCCAGTCACATGCTTGCAAGCTAATTGGATGACATTCCACCGAGAGGGCCCAGAGTATATCTATCTGTCATATGGATGGACAAATCCCACTCTTGATCCATGTGTTTCAACCAATACTTTCCGAACACTCAATGCCACCTTTATAGCCACCCAGTTACGGTGTGGTGTTTGATGTCATCAAAGCATCCATCCGGTAAAGGTGATATGCATGATCTCATGGTCGAAGAAATTAGGTTACTATGTATCAGAAAGCAGATAGCAATTGAACTATTAAAATGACTTGATCTTTATGCTACGCTTATCTATAGGAGTATGTCCACCATATCATTCTCCTAACGATATGATCTTGTTGTTGATAACATCTCAATGTTCATGATAGGGAAACCACAATCATTTATCAACCAACAAGCTAGTGAAGTATAGAGGCTATACTAGGGACTTCAAATTAAGTTTACAAATCACACAAGTATCAATGTTTCCTTGTTAATACTATTATAGCATGAATGTAAACATTTATCATAAACACAAAGATATAATAATAACTACATTTATTATTGCCTCTAGGGCATATCTCCAACAGTCTCCCACTTGCACTAGAGTCATCTAATCTAGATTACATGGTAATATACCGAACACCCATGGCAGTTTGGTGTTGGTCATGTTTTGCCCTCGGGAGAGGTTTAGTCAACGGATCCGCCACATTCAGATCTGTGTGTACTTTGCAAATCTTTATATCCCCATCCTGGATATGTTCTCGAATAGCGTGAAAACGCAGCTTAATGTGCTTCAGCTTCTTGTGTGACCATGGTTCTTGCGCATTGGCTATGGCGCCCATGTTATCACAGTAGATAGACATTGGGTCCAGCACACTAGAAACCACACCCAGCTCTGTAATGAACTCTTTCATCCATATCGCTTCTTGTGAAGCCTCCGAAGCAGCCATGTATTCCGATTCAGTTGAAGATGTCGCCACAACGCTTTGCTTTGCACTCCTCCAGCTAACTGCTGCACCATTCAAAATAAATACGTATCCAGATTGTGATTTAGAATCATCCGGATCGGTGTTCCAACTAGCATCGGTGTAACCGTTAACAACGAGCTGTTCATCACCTCCATAAGAAAGAACCATATCCTTAGTTCTTCTCAAGTACTTAAGGATGTTTTTGACCGCTGTCCAATGATCCACTCCTGGATCACTTTGATATCTGCTAGTTAAACTAACAGCATATGCAATGTCGGGTCTAGTACATAGCATGGCATACATTAGAGATCCTATGGCTGAGGCATAGGGAGTCTTACTCATCCTTTCTCTATCTTCTGCTGATGTCGGACTCTGAGTTTTACTCAAGGTCGTATTGGGCAACATGGGCAAGAACCCTTTCTTGCTTTCTTCCATTCCAAACCTCTTTAGAACTTTGTCCAAATATGTACTCTCTGACAATGATATTTGGCGTTTCGATCTATCTCTATAAATCTTTATGCCTAATATGTAAGCTGCTTTGCCAAGATCCTTCATTGAAAAACTATTATTCAAATATTCCTTGACACTATTAAGAAGGTCTACATCATTCCCAATCAACAATATGTCATCCACATATAGTATTAAGAATGCTACAGAGCTCCCACTCACTTTCTTGTAAATACAAGCTTCTCCATAAGTTTGTATAAAACCAAAACTTTTGATCACCTTATCAAAATGTTGATTCCAACTTCGGGATGCTTGCTTCAATCCATAGATGGACCGTTGAAGTTTGCATACCTTGTTAGCATCTTTAGGATCGACAAAACCTTTGGGTTGCATCATATACAACTCTTCATCAATATCTCCATTGAGGAATGCTGTTTTGACATCCATCTGCCATATCTCATAATCATAATATGCAGCGATTGCTAACATAATCCTCACAGACTTTAGCTTCGCTACTGGTGAGAAAGTCTCATCGTAGTCAACTCCTTGAATTTGTCGAAACCCTTTTGCGACAAGTCGAGCTTTATAGACAGTAACATTACCATCAGCATCTGTTTTCTTCTTGAAAATCCATTTGTTCTCGACAGCCTTCCGGCCATCCGGTAAGTCCACCAAAGTCCATACTTGGTTTTCGTACATGGATCCAATCTCGGATTTCATGGCTTCTTGCCATTTATTGGAATCTGGGCTCATCATTGCTTCCTCATATGTCTCGGGGTCATCGGTGTTGTCTACCAACATGACACTCATAACAGGATCATACCAATCTGGAGTGGTACGAGTTCTCGTTGACCTCCGAGGCTCTGTAGCAACTTCAACCGAAGTTTCATGATCACCATCATTAGCTTCCTCTCTTATTGGTGCAGGCACCACAGGAACTTCTTCCGGCGCTGCGCTACTCGCAATTTCGAGAGAAGGTTCGACAACCTCGTCGAGTTCTACTTTCCTTCCAGTCACTTCTTTCGAGAGAAATTCCTTCTCTAGAAAGGATCCATTCTTGGCAACGAAGATTTTGCCTTCGGATCTATGATAGAAGGTATACCCAATAGTTTCCTTTGGGTATCCTATGAAGACGCATTTTTCTGCTTTGGGTTCAAGCTTGTCCGGCTGTAACTTCTTTACATAGGCTTCGCATCCACAAACTTTAAGGAACGACAATCTAGGTTTCTTCCCAAACCATAATTCATACGGTGTCGTTTCAACGGATTTAGACGGTGCCCTATTTAAAGTGAATGCGGCTGTTTCTAATGCATAACCCCAAAATGATAGCGGTAAATCTGTAAGTGACATCATAGAACGAACCATATCTAAGAGAGTTTGATTACGACGTTCGGACACACCATTACGCTGTGGTGTTCCCGGCGGTGTCAACTGTGAAAGTATTCCGCATTTCTTCAAATGCTCGCCAAACTCGTAACTTAGATATTCACCTCCACGATCAGAACGTAGAAATTTAATCTTCTTGTTACGTTGATTCTCTACCTCACTTTGAAACTCCTTAAACTTCTCGAAAGTTTCGGACTTATGTTTCATGAAATAGATATACCCATATCTACTCAAGTCATCCGTGAAGGTAAGAACATAACGATAACCACCGCGCGATGCTACACTCATTGGACCACACACATCGGTATGTATGATTTCCAATAAGTCCGTAGCTCGCTCCATCATACCAGAAAATGGAGTCTTAGTCATTTTTCCCATCAGACATGCTTCGCATCTTTCAAGTGATTCAAAATCAAGTGATTCAAGAAGTCCATCGGAATGGAGTTTCTTCATACGCTTCACTCCAATGTGACCAAGACGACAGTGCCACATATAGGTCGAATTATCGCTTGATTTCAAACGTTTAGCCTCAATGTTGTTGATATGTGTATTTCCACTATCGAGATTCAATAAGAATAGACCATCTATCAAAGGTGCATGTGCATAAAACATATTACTCATATAAATCGAACAACCATTATTCTCTGACTTAAACAAGTAACCGTCTCGCAATAAACAAGATCCCGATATAATGTTCATGCTCAACACAGGCACTAAATAACAATTATTTAAGTATAAAACTAATCCCGATGGTAGATGAAGGGGTAGCGTGCCGACCGCGATCACATCAACCTTTGATCCGTTTCCAACGCGCATCGTCACCTCGTTCTTCGCTAGCTTCCGTTTATTCTGCAGCACCTGTTTCGAGTTACAAATATGAGCAACCGAACCAGTATCAAATACCCAGGCACTACTACGAGTACTAGTGAGATACACATCAATAACATGTATATCAGATATACCTTTCTTCTTGATGTTTCCGTTCTTCATATCCGCCAAGTACTTTGGGCAATTCCGCTTCCAGTGACCTTCTCCCTTGCAGTAAAAGCACTTAGTATCAGGCTTGGGTCCAGCCTTGGTCTTCTTCGCCGGCGTGGTAACTTTCTTACCACCCTTCTTGAAGTGTCCCTTATGCTTAGACTTGCCTTTCTTGAATTTGGTGGTCTTATTGACCAACAACACTTGGTGCTCTTTCTTGATCTCCACTTCTGCAGATTTCAACATGGCAAAGAGTTCTGGCAACGTCTTGTTCATGTTCTGCATTCTTGTAACTTGGTGGTAGTGATTGGAGGACACGGTAAATCCCCAAAGCATTAGGAATCACTATACCTAAGCTTTGAAGTTTGTTTGCGTGCCCAGACATCTTAAGCACATGCTCACTAACGGAGCTGTCTTCTTCCATCTTGCAGTTAAAGAACTTTTCAGAAGCCTCATAGCTTTCAATTGCCGCATGAGTCTCAAAAATCAATTTGAGATCCTCGACAATATCATATGGGTCTGACTCTTCAAACCTTTTCTGAAGCTCCGATTCTAAACCATACAAGATAGCACACTGAACTATGGAGTACTGATTCTTCCGAGCGAGGTAAACATTCTTTACTTCATCAGGAGCATCAGCTGCAGGTGGGTCACCCAGCGGTGCATCGAGCACATAGGTCAAATTACCAGCTGTGAGGACAATCCTCAAATTGCGGAACCAATCCGCGAAGTTGCTTCCATTGTTTTTCAACTTTTCTTTCTCTAGGAACGCATTAAAATTGATGGTAGGGGCCGCCATTGATCTACAACATATTTGCAATAGTTTAGACTAAGTTTATGACAAATTGAGTTCAAATTAATGATGAAATTAAACTAGGTGAACTCCCACTCAAAACAACATCCCTCACATTGTTTTAGTGATTACACGAACCAAATCCACTACATCAACACCGATCATCACGAGAGTTGATACAGTTTCAATGGCGAACAATCGTCATGTTCATCATATCTACTATATGATTCATGCTTTACCTTTTGGTGATCCGTGTTCCGAGACCATGTCTGTACATGCTAGGCTCGTCAAGATCAAACCTTAGTTTCTGCATGAGCAAATCTGGCTTGCCCACGTTGTATACACTTGCAGAATCTAACACACCCGATCATCACGTGGTGCTTCGAAACAACAAGCTTTAGCAACGGTGCTAACTAAGGGTGAACACTTTATGATTTGAAATTCATGTGCATGAGGGATCATCTTATAATGCTACCGTCGTCTACTAAGCAATACAAGATGCATAAAGGATTAACATCACATGCAATTCATAATATGTGATATGATATGGCCTTTCTTCTTTGTGCTTCCGATCTCCATCTTCAAGCATGAACATGATCTCCATCATCACCGGCATTGCATCAAGGTCAATGACGCTTCTCCATGGTTGTCGTCCACCGGCTTCAACTATTACAACTACTTTGAATAGACACGCGGGTCTTAACATAAATTAAATACAACCATATGGCTCCTGCCGGTTGCCAACTTACAATAAGGAACATTGCATACATCAAATATAATCACAATCATGGCCATATCACATCACTGCACACCCCTGCAAAACAAAGTTAGACGCCTCTACTTTCTTTGCATATTTTATGTGGTTTGGGGCTTTCAATAAGTGTCGTTCTAACTTACGAACAAGAACCACAACATTGATACTAGCATTGTTGATCACCCGTTGTAAATTGGATCTTAACTATGCTAGGAGAAACAGGCACCCGCAAAGCCACTTATGCAATACAAGTTGCATGTCAAGCGTGGAGCAAGTCTCATGAACGATGTCATGTAAGGTTAGCCCGGGACGCTTCATCCCAACATACCGCAAGATGCAAAGTACACAAGAAGCAATCGACAATAAAAGCATCAACGCCCACAATGACCATTGTGTTCTACTCGTGCAACAGATCTACATATAGATACGGCTCTGATACCACTATAGGGTTTCGTAGCATGGAAAACAAAAATTTTCTATCGCATACAAACAAACAAGCCAAGATCTATCTACTAGATTGTAGCAACGAGTCGACGGAATAACTTACCCTCGAAGATTCCAAAGCGTTTAACGAGAGCGGATTCTCGTGGGTGATGTAGTCGTACTCTTCCCGATCTCAAGATCGCGTAGACGATCCTTCCGGCGCTGCGTTCCGGCAGCGCTTCCGCAGTCGGTCACACGTTCGGTAATCGACGAAGACCTTCCTCTCCCTTGTTCCAGCAGGCAGCGGAGGTTGTAGCACTCTCCGCGCGATTCCGGCAGCACAACGGCGTGGTACCGGAAGTAGAGGGGAGATCCCGCAGGGCTTCGCCTTAAGCCGGAGCGAGTATGGTGGAGTATGAGAGAGCTATTAGTGGTCTAGGGTTTAGACACACCAATTAGAAGGCTCTAATCCGAAGGCTTGGGCAATTAGAAGCTCTAAACCAAAGCGGCTCTAAACCGGAGTCTAGGGCTAGGATTTAGATTAGAGGATAGGAACTTGTGTGTCTAGAGGAGGAGGCCCTGCCCCTCCTTTTATGGGTGGAGAGGGCCGGCGGCCAAGGGGAGGGAGGGGAGTCCCTCCCCAACTCGTCCTAGGGTGGTGCGCCGGCTTGGAGAGGAGTCCCCTCCTCTCCAAGTCGGTTTCAACCTCCTCTTGCTTGTTTCCCTCACTTTCCTGTTTTAGCCGTTTGACTTTCAAACTGGCCATTTGACTTTTCAGTTTTAGGATTCAATTTAATCCTTTATTTGGAACAGCGAGAACACTTAGTACACGATGCAATCATTCCAATATGTAATGACACATTCATGTACCCCTTCCCCCCCCCCCCGCGGAGTGCCGGACATTCCGGAACCTTCTAGAACATTCCCGATGAAAACACCGGAACCATTCCCGAACTCCGAAACGGGACTTTCCTTATATGAATCTTATTCTCCGGACCATTCCGGATCACCTCGTGATATCCCGGATCCCACCCGAGACTCCGAACAACATTCGGTCTGTTTCTCATAATACCATAACTACTCAAAACAACGTCGAATCCTTAAGTGTGTCTCCCTACGGTTCGTGAATTATGCGGACATGATCGAGACACTTCTCCGAACAATAACCAATAGAGGAATCTGGAAATTCATATGGCTCCCACATATTTCTACGATTACTTTGCGATCGAATGAACCACTTACATACGATACCAATTTCCCTTTGTCTCACGATAGTTTACTTATCCGAGGTTATGATCGTCGGTATCTCTGCATACCTAGTTCAACCTCGTTACCGATAAGTACTCTTTTCTCGTTTCCGTGATATGTGATCCCTTGTGAGCCAGTCACATGCTTGCAAGCTAATTGGATGACATTCCACCGAGAGGGCCCAGAGTATATCTATCTGTCATATGGATGGACAAATCCCACTCTTGATCCATGTGTTTCAACCAATACTTTCCGAACACTCAATGCCACCTTTATAGCCACCCAGTTACGGTGTGGTGTTTGATGTCATCAAAGCATCCATCCGGTAAAGGTGATATGCATGATCTCATGGTCGAAGGAATTAGGTTACTATGTATCAGAAAGCAGATAGCAATTGAACTATTAAAATGACTTGATCTTTATGCTACGCTTATCTATAGGAGTATGTCCACCATATCATTCTCCTAACGATATGATCTTGTTGTTCATAACATCTCAATGTTCATGATAGGGAAACCACAATCATTTATCAACCAACAAGCTAGTGAAGTATAGAGGCTATACTAGGGACTTCAAATTAAGTTTACAAATCACACAAGTATCAATGTTTCCTTGTTAATACTATTATAGCATGAATGTAAACATTTATCATAAACACAAAGATATAATAATAACTACATTTATTATTGCCTCTAGGGCATATCTCCAACAGTCCCCCCTCCCCTGCTGGACCAAGCCACCGCCGTCGGTAGTATCCTCTGCGCGTCGCCGGATCTCCGCCCTCACCCACTCTCTCGCACACCTTCTATCTTCTCCGCTCCACAGTGCTTTCCCATGGCCATGGAGATCTCGGCCGCGGGGTTGAGTATCCATGACGCAACGCTGCGGGAACCTCGCCAACAATCAGACCTCAAACCAACGAGTTTTACCGTGAGTTGATCTATTGTAACATCCCAATATTTAGGACTAAACAAAGGGTAAATTTAGGATTTTGTGCATCTACATGCATGCATCTGAAAAATCCGGATTTATTTTTACAAATTAAAACCCTCAAGCGATCAGAATCTCTCTTGTTTTGATGGATTAGAAATTAGCCGTCTCAGTAAATGCGATAGATTTTAACATGGCCTTTAGGTATTATCTGTGCTCTTGGAGGGGTAGCATTTGAAATTTACTATGAGTTTCCAAATGGAATTCAAATTTTAATTAAGAAATTCAAGAATATTAATACTATAACTAAGTAAAAAATGATTATAATAAGAAATAAAAAAATTATTTATTAGTAAAAATACATGAAGTATTACATTGTTCTTTTACAATAAAAGAATAAAAGTAAATTACAATTAAGAAATGAAATACATGAAATTTAATACAATAAAGTAATTCAAACAAATGCAAATAAGTAAAAAATCTTTATTACTTTCCTATTCAATAATACAAAGATTTAAAGGATACAAGTAAACTAGAAGTCATTACACAGATGAATAATTACAAGTAAAGAAAAAGAAATGCTTTAATGAAACATATAAGTATTACATGGTTTTTACAAAAAAAAATAAGAAAATTACAGTAACTAAAACCTAAACTAAATTCCTATCTAGTCTTGATATTCCTATACATCCTTCTGATTACGTGCAAAACAATTAAACAGAAGATAGGAGAAAAAGAGTTAGTGTTAATTACTTTTTTCTCTCAGTGTAATAGTAAGGTACACTGTTCATTACATTATTGAGCAGAGTTCATAAGGGGCAAGTTTCACCAGAACAATAAGCATATGTTCTTATTATCTTAAGTCTCAGAACAACATCATAGAAAAAGGGGGGGCAAATTTCACCAAGCAAGTAAATAGTAAAGGTAAAACCATCAGCAAATATTCAACATTTACTTGATCTGATCCTTTATCTGAAGCAACCAAGCAAGAAGCTTGCACAACACTAACCAAGCAAGAAGCTTACACAACACTGTAGGATCCGCAGTATAGAAAACAAAAAAATTCCTACAATGGGAACAACTAAGCACCAAGATCTATCTACTAGATACAAGCAACAAGTGGATATACATCCATAGAGAACATACCCTTGTAGATCGACAAAGTTTAACGAGGTTGTACTCGTGGATGATGTAGACAAACGTTTGTCGATCTCAAGATCGAGAAGAAGTCCAGCGTCGCAAATCAGCCGCGCATCCATGCTCGCACACACGTTCAAGCCACCGAACAACCTCCGCCTTCTCGCTCCAGCGATGCAGTGGAAGCAACAACTCTTTCCAAACGAAAAGCCACCGGGAACATGTATGATGTATCTCGCTAGTCTGAGACAATGGGAAATAAACTAGAGGGGGAGAGAGATCCTTCACGAGGAGGTGTGAGTTTGAGAGAGGGAGTAGGGGGGCTTTTATAGGAGGAGGGCACCCCAAGGGGTGTGGCCGGCGGCCATGGTGGCTACCCCCACCCCTTCCTCCATTCATGTGAGTGGAGCTCCCGCTCACTAAAAGTCCCTCCATATTCTACAAAACAAAATACAGTATGACTTTGACACTACTACATGATACTATGCATTGTGAAGATGATATCATATACTAGTATCATATACATGATCAAAGCCGTGGGAGGTTATCTCCTTCCCCACGAGAAATATAATAAAAAAATAAAATATAATAAAAAATCAAAATAAGTTGGAGGTTATCTCCTTCCCCACGAGACCACCACCACCAGCATGGCCGATGTCGTTGGAGTTGTGGCCCGGCGTCCCCACACTGCCGGTTGTCGACCCAGCCCCACCCCACCACGGCTGGGCTCGACAAGCTAGGGGAAACACACCCCTACGGCCAAAGGTGGTCTTGTCCTTGCCCACTACAGACCAAACCACTGCTGCCGTGCACCCCCACCAACCCCATGCAATCTGTCGGAGACCATCCCCCTCCTGCTCACCGTCGTACCCCGTGGTCTCCATGCCCCGCCATCACAAGCCAAAATTCCTACGAGCAATTGCTGCTAAAGGATCCCATCTCGAGCGAGATGGAGGAAGAGACCAAAGGCAAGAGTGCGCACCGGAGGGGACGCCGGGGAGGCAAGTAGTGAAGTTTTCAGAAAAAAGCACTTGTAGCGGTTCAGGGGATATATGCGTGTTGGATGATTGTCGTTTTGCAGCAGTATTCTCGGCGAGTGGGAGGGTGACACTGACAGACTTCTTACTCGGTGATCTCGGTTTCCGGGGGTGAAACCCCTCGATCCAACTGTTGGCAGTTGTACCTGGCAATGACGATTTCCTAGTCATATCCTTGTGGAAGGCATTGTTTGGAGTTTGGACCTTCTCGGGAGTGAAAATTATGGTTAGAGCGGATGACGACAATTTGTGTGCACTATTACCTTCTTGGAGGCGTCGTCTTGGAGAACCTATTTTGGGGTGTAGGTTTCGTCATAGCTTCTTGGAGGCTCCCTTCAATTTTAAAAATTAAAAATCGTATTTATAATTTTTAGAAAAAAATGAAAATAATTTTGTCCATAGTCAATGTTGTATCCCACAAGCATGGAAAATCGCAACACCAAATTCCTAGCATCGTGGGACGTAGAAAAGTGACAAAATCTGGTAAAGTTTGGGGATTTGAAAAATACATCAATAGATCCACACTTTTATCATTTTTTATGTAGCTTAAATTCTATATTATCTAAAATTGGTATTTTACACGGCTGCGAGCTACATTCAGATGATCTTTTTCGAAAAAACTAGAGCTTACAAATATGATTTATATTTTTTTGAAATAGCAGGAGCACTGGTGTGTTCCGGAGCCAAAAATCTCCACTCAACAAATGAGTTTGTATGTGTTGTTGCATTCCTAATTTGGTATGAGCAGGTGATGGTTTTCTTAATTTGGTATGAATTGAACAGGTGATGGCTGTATTTGATTTTGCTGTGTCCCCAGATGCGGGAACCTTCTAGGGATTGATTCCGTTTCGACTGCAGATTTTGCTGACCGCTGTGACGTCACGGGCAGGCCCAAACTAGTGGCAGTGAGCTGTCCCATTGGATCATTGCCCGGGTTATAATTGGGTCTGGTCGGAGAAGAACCTGCTGCGAATACTATATATAATTGGGTCTGACCGTGACAGTGCCATGATCTCACCAACCCCTCCAATCAGTTGCATGCAGCATGCATAATGATGCTGGCCGGGGCAGGGCTCACTGCTGCTGCGTGGCTTCCGTTGTTAGCTACGCAGAGATCGAGTAGCTGCGTTGTTGGCTTCCGTGGTTCGCTCGAGATGGGATCCTTTAGCAGCAGTTGCATGCAGCGAGAGATGGACATGCATGCATCATGCCGCCGGCCGGGGCTCACTGCTGCGTGGCTTCCGTTGTTAGGGCATCTCCACATGGGTCCGACTCGTACGGTCCGTTTTGTTCGTTTGAGTTAGGCTCCGGTCTACGTGGCACTTAATTTATATTCAAAATGTAAAAAATATAAGTTAAACTAATTCTAGCCCTAGCTACCGATCTTCGCGTGCCGGCGTCGTCTCGTCCATCTACGGGTCGAGGTCGATGTACTCCGGCTGCGTCCAGAGGTTGGGAGGCGGCAGGACCGGAGCGGGAGCGGGAGCGGGCGTAGGCGGGTTGATCGCCCGCACATGCCATGAATTCCACTGCTGGAGGTACGCCAGCTCCATGCTCACCTCCAGCGCGGTCGGAGGCGCCTAAACCGGCCGCAGCGACGGTGGAGGCTGATGCGCTTGGTTGATGTAGGAGCGCTTCGTCGGGAAACCCCAAGAGCAAGGTGTGATGCAGCACAATAGCAAGTCTTTCCTCGGTAAGAAACCGAGGTTATCGAACCAGTAAGAGAAAGGAAATGTCACACAAGTGTTGTAAGCAACATGGAAACCTGCACAACACAAACTCAAGACTTTGCCCCAACGAACAGTGAGGTTGTCAATCTCACCGGTTGCTGTAACAATGGATTAACTGTATGGTGTGGAAGATAATGAGTGATTTGCAACAAGTAAACGGGTAACAGTGGAAGATGTATCAATGGTAAAGATTGGACCGGGGTCCATAGTTCACTAGAGGTGCTCTCCTTAGATAAACAACATGACATGAAGGGTAAACAAATTACAGCAGGACAATTATCAGGAACTGAGCAAGGCATAACAATGTAATACTAGACAAAAAGATCCTATGAGATTCGATTGGGCGATACAATAATATACATAGTCCGCCATCCAACTGCATCTATGACTAGAAGTCCACCTTCAGGTTATCATCCGAACCCCCTCCAGTATTAAGTTGCAAGCAACAGACAACTGCTTTAAGCAAAGTGTATAAGGTAAACAATCCACTTGTTCCATGGACAAAAGACCGTTGTTTTATCCCTAGTGACAATAACACATCTACAACCGAAGAGATTTCTGTCACTTCCCTTAGAAATTAGAGGCATGAACTCACTATCGAGCATAAATACCCCTCTTGGAGTCACTAGCAACTACTTGGCCAAGATAGCTACTAACAACGAAGAGCATGCAAGATCACAAGCAACACAGACATGATAGAATCAATAAGACAAAACCATTAATCAATCTGACATAGTAATCTCAATATCCATCGGAACCCCACAAACACAACATGCATGATTAAAAATAGATTAGATCTTGATCATGAACGGAGCTCACAAGATCTATACATGAAATCACAAGGAGGAGAGACAACCATCTAGCTACTACATGGACCCGTAGTCCAAGGTGGAACTACTCACGCTTCATACCGGAGAAGAAGGCCTCCGAGATGATCTCCCCTCCGGCAGGGTGCCAGGAAGAACTTTAGATCCCCCCGATCTAGGAACGATGGTGGCGGCGGCTACAGACGGTTTCGTGGAGTTTTGATCGGGTGCCTAGGGTTTTTTGCATCGGGGGCTTCTTATAGGCGAAGGGGTGAGCCAGGGGGCCAGCAGGGCAGCTGCACCCCCAGGCGTGGGGTGGGCCCACCCGCGCGGCCAGGGGATGTGCCCCCCTGGTGAGCCTTCTCCGTCTCGTCTTCTGGCTTCGTGTTGCCCACGGTAAAATATTGACTTTGGCTTTTGTCCCGTCCAATTCCGAGAATATTGATTTTCTGCCTTTTTGGAACCAAAAAGAGAAGAAAACATGCAACTGGCACTGTGGCAACTTGTTAATAGGTTAGTTCCATAAAACATATAAAAACACCTCAAAGTGTAGACAAAGAAAAGCAAAGTAGATACTAAACAAGCATGGGACATAAAAAATTATAGACATGTTTCCGGCGTATCAGAGGCAGTTGGGTGTTCGTCTCAGCCACCATGCGGGTGAGTGCGAGGGCCTCCTAGTAGCCACGCCACAGGGCCTCCTCCTCCCGCGCGTTGGCCGCAATGGTCTGCTCGGTGAAGGTACCCTCGTCATAGCCCCACGCTAGTACCTCGCGGTACTCCGGGGGAAGGTTGGCGGCGACGTCGTCCATTGCCTCATGCTTGACGACGATGTCGTCGTCGCCTCCCTTGTCATTGCTGTCCTCGCTTCCGAGCTTGGTGTCGGAGTGGTTGACGGCGCCCTCCTCGTCTGATGTCGGGGATGGGGTAGACCTCCCTCAGCTGCAGGTCATGGAGGATGGTGGTGGCACGGCGCACCTTGTGCTCCCAATCGAGCCACTCCTTCCAGTAGTCCACGCTCTAGTTGGCGGGGTCCCACCGTTGGACCGACAGGAGGCCCCTGATCCGGCGGCGGATCTCCTCCTCCAGCCATTTGCCCTCCTTGGGCACGGGCGGCACCGGGACATGGTCCCGGTTGAGGTGCTAGCCGGTGGGGAGGGACACATCGTTGTGCTGGATGCTCTGTCCCTCCCTCTAGCGGCGTTCGCACTCCGGCCGCGGTGGCGGGCGAGCCTCCACGCGGCGGCCTCCATGCTCGATCGTGTGCAACATATTCTGTGGCTCCCGCACATCTTTTCACCTTGGAACAGCACGCACGAGCTGCAGGCAGATCTCGCCATGCATGTTTGTCTTTTGGCATGCAGTGTCCCTCGGTCGTTCGCACCCTGCAGGAGGCTGTTCCAACGCCTGAGGTGCACGCTCCATCGCCCACGGCGATCAACTACCCTTGCCTTGCCTTACTCACACACAGCTGCCATACACAGTGCAGCTACCATATATATATATATATATATGGTCGTGGGCGCCGGCCGGCCGGGTGTACGTACGTCCTCCCACCCTCCCAACAGCCGCGACTACACCGTGCTGCTGGCCGGGTTGCTGGTTGTCATGGTCACTTGGTGGTCAGGTTCTCGCAGGACACATGCTCTCTTGTCTTTAGCATCCACAGCACCCACACGCCTGCGACGGCGTATGTGGGCGTGTGGCTCACCAAATATATCCTGCGGAGTGCAATATGTTCGGTATGCTTACCAACCACAACCATGAGATTAATTAGAACTATAAAATATACCGCATGTCCCACATTTTATACCCATTTCTTTTAATTACTTTTACGTACGTGCGGGGAGATGATGAGGACAATGCCGGCTAAGCTAGCTAGAGGAAAATTATATATACATCATCCCCAACGCTATGTGTAATGCCCCCTCGCAACATTTTCACCTACCAACAAGATCTTCCTTACCCTTCCTGCACCACACAGCACATACAACCTACCCTCTGATGGCGGCGTATCTGGTTGCCGGCAAGAAGAACAGCAGCGGCAGCAGCGCCGGCCTGACGAGGATCGTCGGAATGTAAGCAACCAACAGCTGGTCACCATATATACATGCAGCAGTTCCTTTTATTCTTCTTCTTTTAGTTTAGATAGGTATATAGATGAACATGAACATATCCTAAGCATGCATGTGCGTGTGCTGCTGCATGCCGCCGGCGGAAGGCCGGAGCCATCATCTCAGCTGCTTGCTGCTGCAAGGCCCACACTTGTTATCATCTTTTGTTTGAGATATACTGTAGTACTAGTAATTGGATCCTTGTTAGTACTGATGGAGCTCACATGCATGCAGGCCTCCCCGAGTATACCAGCCTCGCATCTTCGCCGTGAACGTCCATTCAACAAGCGTAAGCGTGGTAAGTACGGAGTACTCACTCGATCGCTACAGTAGCGCCTTGTGTTTTTTAGTTGGATTGGGCCACTCTTTCTTCTTCGTCTTATCTGGCTGCTCGATCTGTAGGATGGCACGTCGATTTCTCACCTGCGCTAACAAGAAAGTCGGAATCTCCACCCTTTTTCTAGCCATATCCCTTTCTCTCTCTTCTCCGATTCCCTCGCCTGGATCTGCCTGCACCGCCCAGTCGTATGCCCAGGTTGTCTCCGGTGGGCTGCGGCCCGCGCGCGGGCATGGATCCACCGTGACCTGGATCCGTCGACCTTGAGTTGAGGTGTGTGCGGGACGTGGTGCCCGATACGTGTAGACGGGAAGCCCGGTGAACCCGGCGGGGCGAGGTTACGGGTCAGCCATCCCCGCACAACCCGCAATCCCTACCTTCCCCTTCACCGATAGCGATGAGGAAACCAGAGCTCCTGATTTGGGGCCGACGGCGGCGGCACCGCCATCTCCACGTTCGGCCCCCGCCCATGCCCCGATCGAATGCTGTGCCTAGTTTCCCTCGACGTCACTCGCCGTGACCGCCCCACCTACGGCCGCCGCCCATGCCCCTGTGTCCGCTGCTCTACGTCGGCCCCGGCTGCTGAAGGCAACCATTCCTTCACTCTCTCGCTCACTGAAGGTAATTAGTATCGGCTTTTCAGATTTTCTGATGATGGTTCGGTGCCTCTGCAATCCTGCATCTCACGGCCTCACCCTTACCTTTGTATATTCACTATTCAGACCAAATGTGGCTACTACTTTTCTTTGATTATGATGAGGTTCCTATGCTGGAGCTGTGGTTTGGTCATTTTCTGTTGCTTGTAAGGGAAACAGTGTTATGCTTTGTTTCGACGGCTCGGTTTGGGTACAGTAATTGATAGTCACGGCCTTATGCTCATCGTCCCGGGGAGGATAGTGATGCTCAAATTTTCTTTCTCTTTTAGGATTTAAATGGTTATAGAGATTTCTTCTAGCTATATATAGGTAGGATACTGAAGTGAGTGTGGTCAAAATCAGATTAATTGGTAGGATACTTTGTACTGCAGTGCTAACACCTGAGAACATAGGTAGCCCGCTATGCCGCTAGGCCTCATATGTCCGCAGAGCTTCTTCCTTGATATGCTTATAATTCGCAGTATGTGTATGGTACTGTACTTTCTTTGTACTCCCTCCGTTTCAAAATATAAGATGTTTTAGATTTGTGAAGAAAATGAATCTAGACTTTTTTTAGTGTGTAGATTCATCCCAAAGTTGAGTGAACCTACATATTAAAGCAAGTCTAGATTCATCTTCTTCACAAACCTAAAACATCTTATATTTTGAAACGGAGGAAGTACTTAACTATCTCCCAATTTCTGTAGGTGCAGTCAGCATGACTGATATTTTCCCTTTCAGTTTGGTCTTGCAATTTCTTATGTATGAATCAGAGAATGCTGCTGATCTGTGAGCATGGAGTTGCTACTATTATGCTAGTATTGTTACCAGTACTCTTGTGTCTGGATTAATGCTAGAATTGTTTATGCTGGTTTATATTTCCATGTTGTCATATAGCTACATTAAATTCAGGCAACCTGTAATAACTTGTCCTTGTGCAAATTTTCTATGGCATTGTGCTTGTCTGCTTGTACAATCTAGCTTTCTAGGAAATTGGTGCTAACCTCATGCAGAAGTATAAATTATGTACCCTATGGCCTATGGTGCTGGGTGTTTTCAGCTGTTGGTTATATCATTTGCTGCTGATGAGATGTTTGTGATCTGATTATCGAGAGGACTTGGTTGGTGCAGTGGTCTGTCTCACTTGAAAGAAAGATAAGGAGGCTAGTCTGCTGTCCAATGTTCAGTCCAAAGGAGCATTGTGCTGTTTCTATAGAGATTAATTAACAAGGTTCCTGGAGAGATTCAGATGAGGTTTTCAATGATATCTGAGTTGCAATGGTGCTTTGAAGTGACTCTGCATTTAAAGTCGATTTCAGTTCATTGAATGTTAGGGTTCTTAAGTCAAACTTAATACTAGTACTCCCTCCGTCCCAATTTAGGTTGCATATAAGATTTTATCAGAGTCAAACTCTACAATGTTTGAACAAATAGTTTGATACAACTATAAACTTATACGGTGCCAAATTAATATTATTAGAATTGTCTTGAAATATATTTTATAATATATACATTTTATATCACACATATTCATATTATTTTATATATTCTTGGTCAAACTTTGCAAAGTTTGACTTGCACGCAAAATTATGCGCAACATAATATGGGATGGAGGGAGTAGTATAGATCTATTTCCTTAGACTGGCATTGCAGTAGCAGTTTCTTCTTTCTTGTACCTGGATTAAAGTGTGGCTTCGTTCTTGCTTTTCTTGTTTGTAGCTTGATGTACAGCCCACAAGTACCTCTATTTTATTAGATGCTTCCAGTTCTTGCATGTCCAATTGCTGCACCTGTGCTATTTGCTCATCTAATTAGCTTCGCTAATTGTCGCAGCCTGCTCCCCACGTGGCTACTGCTGACAATGAGGGTCCCAACAATAACAACAACATCAACATCATCTCAGGGCAGCAGGTGACACTGTTTTCTTATTCTCTCTTGATGATTACTGAAGTACCTACGTCTCTCAAGAGTATTACTTTCATCGCTAAATGTATAACATCTGCGCAATCAAACATTTAAGTGTGTCAATAATTATTGTGTGGACTTGATCTTAGAAGTTGTATTCACTTGCCACTGCAACAGGTAGAGTATTAATAACTTTACTCAAGACTGTATTAGTACCAAGGTTAAGAAAACGTTATGTGTATGCAGTGCCATGGCCTTTTGCTTAGAGCTTAGGAGATTTATGGCTGCTTAAGCGGCACTTAAGAGTTGTAGACTTTGTCAGTGGCAGAACCAAAAACCGGCAGAAATTAGGATGTTGGGGCCAAAAGAACTACTGGTACCTGGGGAAAAAATGTGGAATATATGGAGCTTACATTCTTTGCTGCTTCTTGTCAAGCTGAAACTGTCACTTGTAGACTTCCTTCCTGATGCGTTGTTGTTTCTTGTGAGACATCAACACAACTGTGGTTAATTAAGGACAATCGTTGTTTGCATACTTGCATTCATTTGCAAAGCACACCACACTAACTACATAAACTGAAGTTAGGAACTTAACTCTTGCAAACAGCAGGATCAGTATTCACTCATTAGCAATTCTGCTACATTTGAGCACTGCACTGCACCTACACGGCAGCACAAAATAGCTCAATAGGTGCATAAGACACAACATAGCAAGCAGCAAGCCAAGTAGTCGCAGTATTACATAAAAGGAGCAAAGATTTAGACATATGCTTAGGTTCTGACGGAGTTTTCAGTGACACACACTGACACACGAAATGCAAGTAAGTTCTTACAGTCCAACAGGATAAAGGTAAATTGATGCGTGATGACACCATGCCATCTCCTCACTGAAAGTCAGTCAGTCACTCGCCCGATTCTGTCATCTTCATCATCATCATCATCATATGCCATCTCCTCACTGAAAGTTTTCAGTGACACACACTAACACATGAAATGCAAGTATGTCTTTTCACTGTATTCCTTCCAGTGGTAAATGTAAAATGTTCGCTCAATCTGAAATTTAATTGTGACAATGAATTAGGCCGCTGAGGTGTGAGTTATTTGGCGCAAAATAAGGAATTCAGAAATGAATTTTGAGTGTGAATTAAGCTATACTGTTTAAGAAACTTATTTCTTGGAGTCCGTGAGAGCTTTACCACTTTCCAGCTATGAGTATTTTAACGTCACTCAAGGGGTATATGTGGTCTAGTTTTAGTTTGGTTGACGAAAATATTGGGCATGCTTTTTCCCCCTTTTCCTTTTGTCCAAATTTCCGATGATAATACTTTAGATCCATATATCATCCTATGGGCAAGAATCTGTTCTCACTAGCTGTTCTGGCACATCCCTGTACTACTTCCTTGTATAGTTAGCTTTGCTAATTGTCGCAGCCTACTCCCCATGTGGCTACTGGTGACATTGAGGCTCCCAACAACCACAACATCTCAGGGCAGCAGGTGATTATTGGCACATTTACTCTGTTATCACTGTACCAATTGCTGCATCTGTGCTATTTGCTCATCTAATTAGCTTCGCTAATTGTCGCAGCCTGCTCCCGACGTGGCTACTGCTGAGATTGAGGCTGCCAACAACAACAGCAACATCTCAGGGCAGCAGGTGACACTGTTTTCTTATTCTCTCTTGCTGATTACTGAAGTACCTATGTCTTTCAAAGGTATTCTTTTCATCGCTAAATGTAAAGCATCTGGAATATCTAACGTTTCAGTGTGTCAACAGTTAGATCATTAAAGTGTGAGTTATATGATCCAAAAGTATAATCATTGGAAAAGGCTTTTGAGTGCGAATAATGATATGGTCTTTGTCATAATAAGTTGATCACTCACATCTTGTTAGCATATAATTGTTGGGCAAACTTAATTCTTAGAATTTGACACTGCAACTGTGCAATTTAATAACTTCACTCAAGACCGTTTTTAAAATGGCACTTAAGAGTTGTAGACTTAGTCAGTAGCAGGACCAAAAACCAGCAGAAATTAGATTTTTTTTTCTTCGAGAAAACACAAAGAATTTGCTTTCTTTTCATTGAACAGGAAGAAGACATCGGTTGCATCCTCCAGACGAGGGACACACACTCACAACCCACACACACACACACGACCGTCCTCACCAAGCGACTACGACAGGGTGAGGAGGTGCTCTCAACTTCAGAACGACGACATTAGGTCTCACACAGCCTTGCCTCCAGCCAAGAATGGCGAGGCGTCGAGACTCGGAACAACAGGGAAGCAACATCGCCATTGCCAGACGCCTCCAGGGACAATTGCAGCTCTAGGACTGCCCATGCCAACGTACCTCGCACCCTTGTGTGCCTAGAGAGTCGGCAGGTGAAAGGCAGGGCCGGGCTGGAACTGGTGTAGCTCTCATCTGGGAGATGCCGACGCCGGTGTACATTGCGCCATGGAGGTCCGTTCCCTGTGTAGCAGTCAGGCCCGTCGACAAGCACGTTCGAGCTGTGCGACGGAACAGGGCCCCCAAAAATCTGGGCCCCCCAACTCTTAGGCCCGTCCACTAATCTGGTTACACATCTCAGCCCAATGTCAAACCGTCATCTCCCGCAGCATTGACCTAATCTCTCGAAGTCCATCCCTTCGTGAGTTTAGCGCTAGTCTAGACCAGATGCGATATGAGATCAATCGACGATCTAAAACATGAATTGATCGATTGATCGATCGAGGTGTGGTGGTCCTTCGTCCATGGCGGAGAGCCGGTACAGGCCAGACGCCCAGCTACGTGGACGGGGAAAGGGCGGCTGCAAGCGAGACTTGCAGGTATCGGATGCGGCAATGCACTCAAACTCAGCGGTGCGTTTCTTGATCTGTCCTGGTCTTCCTTGATTTGTGGTCTTGTCGGTTTATGCGCGCCGTAGGCGCTCTGAAAGGGTTGTGTCATTTAACCCTTTGACGTGATTAAAATCAATAACACTAGGGATATGTTGGGACTACTCTCAACATGATGCAACTAGTCTACATGAACTAATCGTACACCCTTTTTATTTTTTACCAGCAAAGCCCCTAGATACAAATTGATTGATAAATTGAGTCAGTTCCGCAACCCTCAACCTGCCCCATTTCAGTGTTCTGTGTTCCCCTTTTGCTCGCCCCGAAGGACGACCTCGTGACTTCCGATCAATTCATCATTAAATTCATTCAAACTTCCATCTTGATAAAATTAATTTGATCTAATTTAAATGTTATAAGACGTTATACACGATAAAAAGCATGACTAAGTTGAAATGTGCTTCAATTTATAGTAGCTATTGGAATTTTTTCCCTGATTTGGGGAGTCCATTTGCATTTCGCACGGGGCCCCAAATTTCTGGAGACGGCCCTGGTAGCAGTCTACGCCGGATCAACCCTTCACCAACCTCCAGATGCTGCAGGTACTCCTCTTGCAGCAAGGCAGCGCCTTCAAGAAGGAGACGGTGCTGAGGCGCCGCCGCTGCCCGGTCCAGCAGGCTGGACCTAGGGTTTCCCCCGGTGCTTGAGGAGGAAGTCTCGTCAAGGTCATGCCCACGCCTCCAAGAAGGTAACGGCGCCCTCAGGCGTCGCCGTGGGCAGCGCAGGCCATCGCCGCGCGGGGATCTCGCCCCGACCCATGAACAGAGACATCCGAAGACCGTTGATGCGGGGGCAGACCGGTGGTGGCGAAGGATGTAGCTGGGGTAGACAGAACATCACAGGGAGGGAAGCCTAGGAACGTCTTCGAAGGAGGGCACCGACCAGCACAGCGCCCAGGCCAACCGCCGCCGGGAGCGCGTCAAGCATGTGGCAAAGCCATCTGCACCGCGCCGCCATGGACCGTGCGCCGCCGTGCCGGCCCGCAACATCCGCCGTCGGGATCAGCCAGGGCTCAGCAGAGCAGCCACCTCCCAAAGGGCCGCGCTGCTTGCATGCTTGCCCGCTAAGCTCTCTCCACCAGCGGCGCTCGGGAGGGGTGAGAGGAGGGAGGAGTCTGATTTGGCAGGAGGGGGTGCCACGGGCCCGTGCAGGCCCAGATCCGGGCACCCGCACCAATGCCGAGCGCTGCCAGTGGCCGGCCGCTGCCTCCGCAGCGCCACGCACGCCGCGTGTCATCGCTTCTCGACCTCCCCACGCAGGCAGAAGCCCGCAGCACCACCACGCGCTCCCGCCGCACCAAGATCCAGCGCGCCGGCCAACCGAACTTGGGCCCCGCCGCCGCCGTCCGCCGGTGAGGGCTTTGCCTGCCGGCATCCTCCGGCGACGGCGAGGGGAGGAGGGGGAGAGGAGGGGTCTTGGGGCGGCTAGGGTTTCGCCGCCCGAGTCGCACCTGGGGAGTGACGCCGGGGCCTGGGGAGAGGACCAAAACCAGCCAAATTGCTACTGTTCCAGAAATTAGAATTTTTAGGCCAAAAGAACTAGTGGTACCTCGAAAAAAGAAGTGGAATAAAGAAAGCTTACATTCTTTGCTTCTTGTCAAGCTGAAACTGTCACTTGTTGACTTCCGTCTTGATGACTTGTTTTTTGTGTCACATCACACAGCAATAGTTACTGTTATTTCTTAAGGACTTGATTTTGCATACTTGCATTCTTGCACATCACACAACAATAGTTACTGAAACTGAACTTAGGAACTTAACTCTCTCAAACAGCAGGATCAACATTCACTCATTCAGAACAAAATAGCTCAATAGGCGCATAAGACACGACATATAAGCTCACTAGGCGCATAAACCATGTTACGGTCAAATTTAAGTGATTCCACTATGATTAAGGATCTTGTATGACCCTTTGTATGGTAGTGCCTTGACAAGTTAATAGATAGATCAATGTGACACTTTGTGCAGTACTGCCTTAAAAAGTCAGTACATGGATCAATGATTATGTACTCATGTCATTTTTTGAAGCATGTTTAAATTATCTCCTCATATCATTTGATTACAGTGGAATTACTATTGAGTCGAAATCTGATTGTTTTTTGATGGAAAATAAGTAGGACTTGTTTGTTTTCTACCTGCTAGTTCGTTTCTTCGTATTTGTAGTGCTGATGATGTGAGATTTCTATTGTACAGGATATCAACAATGTCAGCAACTTCAACACTGGCAATGTTCTCGCTGCTTTTGACATCGTGCTAGGCATCGCAGCTATGGTGCTTAATCCCCCAAGCAGTGATGAGCCTGTGTTCGACGTGGCCACAGGAGTGGTCGTCGCTGCTGGCGTTGTGAGGGGACTGGAACAATGCTTGGCCTCACGCAACGCCAGCAGTGGTTGCATCACCGGCGTCATCTGCATTGCTGCGTTCGTATTTGGCATCGTGCTCGACGCCTACGCCTACAAGGTCAAGAAGTAATCGGTAACATCTATGCCTACAAGGTCAATAAGTATTGGGTGAACCAATCGACACCTGCATGCTTGTTCGTGTTGGGAATAATGGAATGATAACGAACCGCACACCGTGCTCTCTAGCACCCATCCGTACTTGTCTTCTTGGTTTGTACTTTTGTACTTAGTTGACGCTACAGGTCTCATAATTGATTTAAGCTACTATTAATAAGTGTGTGATCTTAAATGTCATGTCGTTTCAGTATCGAGTTGTTGAGTATGCTTTTTAGCTGTTTCTATTTTATTTTATTTTCGCTTCTTGTTTCCATCGATGGTAACTTTTTAGCTGTTTCTATTAATAAGTGGAAAGAAGTCCAGATCACCCCCACAAGTATTATGTTTTGGTCCATAGCCCCTCCTAACTATGAAATGGGCCATTTAACCCCCCTAAATTTGTAATACCGGACAAATTACCCCCCTAGGTGCTCATGGCAGGATTGAGACCGGTTTTAGCCATCCTGACAGCATGTCACTGTCCCTATCATGACTGGAACCCATCCATCAGCAGCTCTATCTCAGTAGGAGTTGTGTTTTGCTGTTTGGACAACGTCGTTGCTGCTAAGGCAGCCGCGGCTTCCCTCGTCTAGCTTTCTCACGCGGACATGAGGAACGAGTACCCATTCTGCAGCATCCAGTACAATACCAGAGTGGGTATATGGGCCTGGTCGCACACCGCCTCCAGGTTGCGGTGCTCGTCTACCAGCTCCAGCCGTTTGCCGAACACCATGGCACGGTCAGGCTTGAGCTTCAGCGACAGGAGAAAGTGCGCACGTTCCAGCTCAGAGTGTGTGAACCCCGGCCGCAAGCCCAGCAGTGCATACTGCATAGTAGGCGATGTTGCACGCCTCGCCGACGGCGACGCGGCCGCGGAGTCCCTGGATGCGGGCGATCAGCTTGCGGTGAGGACGATAGCCTGGAAAGCAGAGGCTTGGCCCACGAGGCACGTGGCCGTGAATGTGTGTGGAAGGACGCCTCGGCGTGCCTCGAGTATCTTGGAGAAACGGCGAACAGCCTCTACAGGGAGCCCCGCGTAGAGCGCCATCATGCGGCCGTGTGGCGGCGTAGCAGGAGCTTGTCGTGAGCGAGGAGCCGGGACACGGCCTTGCTCGATGGGTTGAGACACACGGCTCTCGCGACGCTGGTCACGACGGGGACAGAGACGACGACCGTGACTACAATGGTCAAGGTGGCCGAGTGGAGTTGTACCCAGCGCTGCGAGGTCATCGCGCTACGAGGGGAGAAGGCGGGTCGGCGGCCTGATTTGCCGTCGTGGTTGCGGCGACCAAGCCTCGCGCATGCCAGCTAGGCTCTCACAGGGCTCCCCTGCGTGCTCCCCTGGGCAGGGCAGGCTCGACGCACCTCCCTCGCCTTGTGCTGACGGTGCCCAGGGCCTCTCACAGCAGCGGGCGGTGAGCAAGGCCTCACCTTCTTTGTTGTTGCATATGCAGTACGCAGACGCGGATGGCATGCAAGATAAAACTGGACAGGTGCAGCGGGATGCAGCTGGAGATGATGAAGCCGACGGGAAGAAACAGGATGATGTTGGTCACAAGCAGCAGGGACCTTCTACGGAGATGGCCGTGTTCAACCTGGTGTGTCTCGACCAACCAGCGCGTCGCTACCTGGAGTCTAACGTGGCCAAAACCAGTGTCCACCGTGTCCTAAACTGCTTAGAAAACTGCCCATCATCTTCTTGGGGGTAATTTGTCCGGTATTGCAAACTTAAGGGGGTTAAGTGGTCCATTTCATAGTTAGGGGGGGCTATCGACCGGAACCCAATACTTATGGGGGTGATCTAGACTTCTTTCTAATAAGTGTGTTTTATTCTCTGATGCTGAAGTTCGGAGAGGGCAAATATTTTCTGCTTCTCAATTTCTTTTAGCGCCCAGGACAAGCAGGAAGAGAAGGAAGCTTGTGCCCGTGGTGGTAACGGCAGCCAGCCACCAAGTACTATCTGACTGCCGAGCATGTTTGTTCAGTAACGGTGTGACAAGTTTGAGTTCCAAGCCCTTGGAGCTTGACGGAGGCCGTATAGTGCTCTGCTCACCCTGAATACTTTGCTGCTCTGCCCTTTCACCTCAAACCCTGGAGGTTGGCTGACATAAACCTCTTTAATTAAATCTCCATTGAGAAAGTAGAAAGGCAGACTTTACATCCATCTGATCTATTTTCTAGCCGAATTGAGCAGCAAGTGCAATGAGTAGACTGACAGATTCAAGCCAGGCTACTGGGGCAAAAACTTCCTCAAAATCGATGTCCTGGTGTTGCACATACCCCTTTGCAACTAGCCTCACTTTGTGCTTGACGATCTTCCCACTTGGATCCTTCTTTAACTTGTATAAACCCATTTCAGCCATTTCAGGCCAATGGGTCGTTGTCTTTTTGGAAGATCACATAGTTCCCAAGTTCTGTTTTTCTCAGTGGCTGTCAGCTCCTCTGGCATGGCCTCCTTCCAACAGTTATCTCTCATTGCTTCAAGATGTCTGGAAGGTTCCTCAAGGCCAAACAAACACAAGCCATCGTATTCTCTCTCAGTTGGCATCGTCTCCTCATACACTTCTTTGAGCAAACGCTTCCCTTGCGGTCAATGTGATGGCTCGGTGTGAGGAGTGCTTGGACTCCCTGCAGTGTCCGGAGGGGTTGCAGGTGTTGGATCAAGAGTTGAGGCCAGTGGGATAGGGTTCCCATCTCCTGCCTTCCTCGTCTCTCTCAAGCACAGGGGCTGCCACGGCAGAAGAATACCCTGCTTTTCCTGCCGCGGCAGGAGTTTGGGGCGTTTCTGCTGCCGCGGCAGCGGTGTCTGCTACACTCCCTCTGAACCTGAGTTCCTTTCTTGTGGGTAGCAAACAACCAACGGCTCCTGATCTCCACTTGCACTGAGATCGAGGAATTCCAATCCCATGGTATGTCTTCCTCAAATACTGCATCTCGTGTGATGATCGCTTTTTTACCTTCCGGATCATACACACGGTACACTTTTGAGCCAGTGTCATAACCGATGAAGACCGTCTGCTTGCTCATGTCTGCAAGTTTAGTTTGACCTGGCCCGGTTTTCTTCACATGAACCGTACACCCAAAGGTTCGCATGTGTTGAATTGTAGGCTTCCTCCCATGCCATGCTTCATACGGGGTCTGACCTGACACGCTTTTCGTCGTTGCTCGGTTTAGCAGGTAAACCACAGTGGTGACTGCCTCTCCCCAAAACCTAGCTGGCATGCCCATGCTCTTCAGGAGACTTCTAGCCATCCCAACCACTGTATGGTTTCTCCTTTCGACAACCCCATTCTGTTGAGGTGTATAAGGTGCTGTCCAAAAGTGTTTGATGCCAGAACTGTCATAATATTAAGAGAACTCATCTGAATTGAACTCGCCTCCTCTATCAGTGCGGATGGCCTTGAGCTTCAGGCCCTTTTCACGTTCAGCTGCTGCTTCTATTCTTTTGATAGATGTGAATGCTTCATCTTTGTTTTTCAGCAGTACCAGCCACTTGTATCCGGAGAAATCGTCAACCAGCAGTAAAAAGTACTGTTTTCCCCCAGGGTGTGACTGGTGTTATAGGTCCACAGAGATCTCCATGTAGAAGATCAAGCTGCTGATGGGCTCTGTACAATGTTTGTGCTGGGAACGGGAGACGCCGCTGCTTGGCAATCATACACCCGTCGCAGATTTGGTTGACATGACTCAGGGTCCGTTCGGTAACCCACCGCTCCTAAAAAATTATCGGCTCCGCTCCGCTCCGTGTTTCTATCGCTCTGCTGGTCGAGGTTGCTGAGTAGTTTGCGTTTGGTGAGGCTCCGCTCCTGTGAGCAAAAGGCTTGTTAGCCCATTTGAGTTAAATTAGCCCGTCCGGCACGTTTTGGCCTAGTAGTATAATTGGCTTTGAACTTGAACCCCTTAGCGCTGTAAAAGGTGACTGGGCTATATTCTTTATCTGATCGGTGATTTTTTTATCAAGTTTTCCACACACGTACTAGTAGCTAAGCAAAAACTACACCGATTGATCGATCATGATGCTAGCTAGCTCATGATGTGGAACAAATCGAAATGAAGACAAATTTGTGAGGAAGCAAATATTATACTCTCCGTCTAGAAAAAGATGGCGTAGATTTATCTAGATTGCGTATATCTAGACGTATTGTGTATAGATACATTTAAATTTAGATAAATTTTTGACATATTTTTTCGGACGGAGGGAGTTGCACAAAATGACACATATCTGCACCAAAAGTACCACATTTGCATATGTTTACAAATTAAAATAGCAACATTCAGAGTTCTTTACTGCTAACATAATTTGAAAATCACCAACCTAGAGCAATGGCAGTAGCTAGTCGATCTCTAAACTCATCCATGTCACGACCACTTGCCTCAATAGTCGATGAATCGGATGCACCTGCTGGAACTGCATACCGCCTATATCGTTCTGGGATTGTTGGCACATAATTTGGGTCTCTGTCACACCGTTCAAAATGAACATCTTCTCTGGCATGTGCACGAATATAATTGTGCAATGTCATGCATGCAGCAATGATCATCTTTTGGGTTTCAATTGAGTAACTAGGCATCTTGAGTAAAATTTGCCATCTCATCTTCAAAACTCCGAAGCCTCGCTCTATGCTATTGCGCTTGGACGAGTGGATTTTATTGAACTTCTCTTTAGGAGTTGTTGGTGTTACACCTCTATGGAACTCCGGGACATGATATCTTTCTCCTTTGTAAGGTGTGAGGTATCCAAACCTGTTTGGATAGCCAGCATCTGTAGGGTTTCGTAGCATGGAAAACAAAAAAAATTCTATCGCATTCAAACAAACAAGCCAAGATCTATCTACTAGATTGTAGCAACGAGTCGATGGAATAACTCACCCTCGAAGATTCCAAAGTGTTTAACGAGAGCAGATTCTCGTGGGTGATGTAGTCGTACTCTTCCCGATCTCAAGATCGCGTAGACGATCCTTCCGGCTGCGTTCCGGCAGCGCTCCCGCAGTCGGTCACACGTTCGGTACTCGACGAAGACCTTCCTCTCCCTTGTTCCAGCAGGCAGCGGAGGTTGTAGCACTCTCCTCGCGATTCCGGCAGCACAACGGCGTGGTACCGGAAGTAGAGGGGAGATCTCGCAGGGCTTCGCCTTAAGCCGGAGCGAGTATGGTGGATTATGAGAGAGCTCCTCGGCGATCTAGGGTTTAGACACACCAAGGAGGAGGTGCTAGAGCCGGCGGCTAGGGCTTGGGGAAGCCCAAGTCGGCGGCTAGGGCAACCCTAGGAGGCGGCGGCAGCTGCATGAGGTGGTGGCGCCAAGCTAGGGTTTGGGGCAGGGAACTTGTGTGTCTAGGAGGGAGCCCTGCCCCTCCTTATATAGGTGGAGGGGCCGGCCGGCCAAGGGGAGGGAGGGGAGTCCCTCCCCAACTCGGCTTGGGTGGTGCGCCGCCGGTTGGAGGAGGGAAACCCTCCCCAACTCGGTTTCCCACTCCTCCTCCTCTTTCCAAAACTTGCCGTTTGACTTTCAAACTAGCCGTTTGACTTTTCAAACTAGGATTTGAATAAACCCTTTATTTTGGACAGCGAAGACACTTAGTACATGATGCAATCATACCAACTTGATATAACAGATTCATGTACCCTCCCCCCCCCCCCCGGAGTGCCGGACATTCCGGAACCTTCTAGAACATTCCCGATGAAAACACCGGAATCATTCCCCAACTCCGAAACGAGACTTTCCTTATATGAATCTTATTCTCCGGACTATTCCGGATATCCTCGTGATATCCTGAATCCCATCCGAGACTCCGAACAACATTCGGTCTCTTTCTCATCATACCATAACTACTCAAACAACGTCGAATCCTTAAGTGTGTCTCCCTACGGTTCGTGAATTATGCGGACATGATCGAGACACTTCTTCGAACAATAACCAATAGAGGAATCTGTAAATTCATATGGCTCCCACATATTTCTACGATTACTTTGCGATCGAATGAACCACTTACATACGATACCAATTTCCCTTTATCTCACGATAGTTTACTTATCCGAGGTTATGATCGTCGGTATCTCTGCATACCTAGTTCAACCTCGTTACCGATAAGTACTCTTTTCTCGTTCCCGTGATATGTGATCCCTTGTGAGCCAGTCACATGCTTGCAAGCTAATTGGATGACATTCCACCGAGAGGGCCCAGAGTATATCTATCCGTCATATGGATGGACAAATCCCACTCTTGATCCATGTGTCTCAACCAATACTTTCCGAACACTCAATGCCACCTTTATAGCCACCCAGTTACGGTGTGGTGTTTGATGTCATCAAAGCATCCATCCGGTAAAGGTGATATGCATGATCTCATGGTCGAAGGAATTAGGTTACTATGTATCAGAAAGCATATAGCAATTGAACTATTGAAATGACTTGATCTTTATGCTACGCTTATCTATAGGAGTATGTCCATCATATCATTCTCCTAACGATATGATCTTGTTTTTAATAACATCTCAATGTTCATGATATGGAAACCACAATCATTCATTAACCAACAAGCTAGTGATGTATAGAGTCTTTACTAGGGACTTCAAATTAAGTTTACAAATCACACAAGTATTAATGTTTCCTTGTTAATACTATTATAGCATGAATGTAAACATTTATCATAAACACAAAGATATAATAATAACTATATTTATTATTGCCTCTAGGGCATATCTCCAACAGATTATGTTAGCGATTGCTGCATATTATGATTATGAGATATGGCAGATGGATGTCAAAACAGCATTCCTCAATGGAGACATGGCGCCCATGTTATCACAGTAGATAGACATTGGGTCCAGCGCACTAGGAACCACACCCTGCTCTGTAATGAACTATTTCATCCATATCGCTTCTTGTGAATCCTCTGAAGCAGCCATGTATTCCGATTCAGTTGAAGATCTCGCCACAACGCTTTGCTTTGCACTCCTCCAGCTAACTGCTGCACCATTCAAAATAAATACATATCCAGATTGTGATTTAGAATCATCCGGATCGGTGTTCCAACTAGCATCGGTGTAACCATTAACAACGAGCTGTTCATCACCTCCATAAGAAAGAACCATATCCTTAGTTCTTCTCAAGTACTTAAGGATGTTTTTGACCGCTGTCCAATGATCCACTCCTGGATCACTTTGATATCTGCTAGTTAAACTAACAGCATATGCAATGTCGGGTCTAGTACATAGCATGGCATACATTAGAGATCCTATGGCTGAGGCATAGGGAGTCTTACTCATCCTTTCTCTATCTTCTGCTGATGTCGGACTCTGAGTTTTACTCAAGGTCGTATTGGGCAACATGGGCAAGAACCATTTCTTGCTTTCTTCCATTCCAAACCTCTTTAGAACTTTGTCCAAATATGTACTCTCTGACAATGATATTTGGCGTTTTGATCTATCTCTATAAATCTTTATGCCTAATATGTAAGCTGCTTCGCCAAGATCCTTCATTGAAAAACTATTATTCAAATATTCCTTGACACTATTAAGAAGGTCTACATCATTCCCAATCAACAATATGTCATCCACATATAGTATTAAGAATGCTACAGAGCTCCCACTCACTTTCTTGTAAATACAAGCTTCTCCATAAGTTTGTATAAAACCAAAACTTTTGATCACCTTATCAAAACGTTGATTCCAACTTCGGGATGCTTGCTTCAATCCATAGATGAACCGTTGAAGTTTGCATACCTTGTTAGCATCTTTAGGATCGACAAAACCTTTGGGTTGCATCATATACAACTCTTCATCAATGTCTCCATTGAGGAATGCTGTTTTGACATCCATCTGCCATATCTCATAATCATAATATGCAGCAATCGCTAACATAATATGTTGGAGATATGCCCTAGAGGCAATAATAAATGTAGTTATTATTATATCTTTGTGTTTATGATAAATGTTTACATTCATGCTATAATAGTATTAACAAGGAAACATTGATACTTGTGTGATTTGTAAACTTAATTTGAAGTCCCTAGTATAGCCTCTATACATCACTAGCTTGTTGGTTGATAAATGATTGTGGTTTCCCTATCATGAACATTGAGATGTTATCAACAACAAGATCATATCGTTAGGAGAATGATATGGTGGACATACTCCTATAGATAAGCGTAGCATAAAGATCAAGTCATTTCATTAGTTCAATTGCTATATGCTTTCTGATACATAGTAACCTAATTCCTTCGACCATGAGATCATGCATATCACCTTTACCGGATGGATGCTTTGATGACATCAAACACCACACCTTAACTGGGTGGCTATAAATGTGGCATTGAGTGTTCGGAAAGTATTGGTTGAGACACATGGATCAAGAGTGGGATTTGTCCATCCATATGACGGATAGATATACTCTGGGCCCTCTCGGTGGAATGTCATCCAATTGGCTTGCAAGCATGTGACTGGCTCACAAGGGATCACATATCACGGGAACGAGAAAAGAGTACTTATCGGTAACGAGGTTGAACTAGGTATGCAGAGATACCGACGATCATAACCTCGGATAAGTAAACTATCGTGAGACAAAGGGAAATTGGTATCGTATGTAAGTGGTTCATTCGATCGCAAAGTAATCGTAGAAATATGTGGGAGCCATATGAATTTCCAGATTCCTCTATTGGTTATTGTTCGGAGAAGTGTCTCGATCATGTCCGCATAATTCACGAACCGTAGGGAGACACACTTAAGGATTCGACGTTGTTTGAGTAGTTATGGTATTATGAGAAAGAGACCGAATGTTGTTCGGAGTCTCGGATGGGATCCGGGATATCACGAGGTGATCCGGAATGGTCCGGAGAATAAGATTCATATAAGGAAAGTCCCGTTTCGGAGTTCGGGAATGATTCCGGTGTTTTCATCGGGAATGTTCTAGAAGGTTCCGGAATGTCCGGCACTCCGGAGGGGAAGGGGTACATGAATGTGTCATTGCATATTGGGATGATTGCATCATGTACTAAGTGTTCTCGCTGTTCCAAATAAAGGATTAAATTGAATCCTAAATTGAAAAGTCAAATAGCAAGTTTGAAAAGTCAAACGGCTAAAATTGGAAAGAGGGAAAGAGGAAGGTGTGGGAAACCGAGTTGGGGAGGAGTTCCCTCCTCCAACTGGCGGCCCACCTCCAAGCCGAGTTGGGGAGGGACTCCTCTCTCTCCCCCTTGGCACGCCGGCCCCTCCACCTATATAAGGAGGGGCAGGGCTCCCTCCTCTAGACACACAAGTTCCTATCCTCTAATCTAAACCCTAGCCCTAGACTCCGGTTTAGAGCCGTTTTGGTTTAGAGCTTCTAATTGCCCTAGCCTTCGGATTAGAGCCTTCTAATTGGTGTGTGTAAACCCTAGACCACTAAAGCTCTCTCATACTCCACCATACTTGCTCCGGCTTAAGGCGAAGCCCTGCGAGATCTCCCCTCTACTTCCGGTACCACGCTGTTGTGCTGCCGGAATCGCGAGGAGAGTGCTACAACCTCCGCTGCCTGCTGGAACAAGGGAGAGGAAGGTCTTCGTCGAGTACCGAACGTGTGACCGACTGTGGGAGCACTGCCGGAACGCAGCGCCGGAAGGATCGTCTACGCGATCTTGAGATCGGGAAGAGTACGACTACATCACCCACGAGAATCCGCTCTCGTTAAACTCTTTGGAATCTTCGAGGGTAAGTTATTCCATTGACTCGTTGCTACAATCTAGTAGATAGATCTTGGCTTATTTGTTTGTATGCGATAGAAATTTTTTGTTTTCCATGCTACGAACCCCTACAGTGGTATCAGAGCCATGTCTATATGTAGATCTGTTGCACGAGTAGAACACAATGGTCATTGTGGGCGTTGATGCTTTTATTGTCGATTACTTCTTGTGTACTTTGCATCTTGTGGTATGTTGGGATGAAGCGGCCCGGGCTAACCTTACATGACATCGTTCATGAGACTTGCTCCACGCTTGACATGCAACTTGTATTGCATAAGTGGCTTTGCGGGTGCCTGTTTCTCCTAGCATAGTTAAGATCCAATTTACAACGGGTGATCAACAATGCTAGTATCAATGTTGTGGTTCTTGTTCGTAAGTTAGAACGACACTTATTGAAAGCCCCAAACCACGTAAAATATGCAAAGAAAGTAGAGGCGTCTAACTTTGTTTTGCAGGGGTGTGCAGTGATGTGATATGGCCATGATTGTGATTATATTTGATGTATGCAATGTTCCTTATTGTAAGTTGGCAACCGGCATGAGCCATATGGTTGTCTTTAATTTATGTTAAGACCCGCGTGTCTATTCAAAGTAGTTGTAATAGTTGAAGCCGGTGGACGACAACCATGGAGAAGCGTCATTGACCTTGATGCAATGCCGGTGATGATGGAGATCATGTTCGTGCTTGAAGATGGAGATCGGAAGCACAAAGAAGAAAGGCCATATCATATCACATATTATTGAATTGCATGTGATGTTAATCCTTTATGCATCTTGTATTGCTTAGTAGACGACGGTAGCATTATAAGATGATCCCTCATGCACATGAATTTCAAGTCATAAAGTGTTCACCCTTAGTTAGCACCGTTGCTAAAGCTTGTTGTTTCGAAGCACCACGTGATGATCGGGTGTGTTAGATTCTGCAAGTGTATACAACATGAGCAAGCTAGATTTGCTCATGCGGAAACTATGGTTTGATCTTGACGAGCCTAGCATGTACAGACATGGTCTCGGAACACGGATCACCGAAAGGTAAAGCATGAATCATATAGTAGATATGATGAACATGACGATTGTTCGCCATTGAAACTATATCAACTCTCGTGATGATCGGTGTTGATGTAGTGGATTTGGTTCGTGTGATCACTAAAACAATGTGAGGGATGTTGTTTTGAGTGGGAGTTCACCTAGGTTAATTTCATTATTAATTTGAACTCAATTTGTCATAAACTTAGTCTAAACTATTGCAAATATGTTGTAGATCAATGGCAGCCCCTACCATCAATTTTAATGCGTTCCTAGAGAAAGAAAAGTTGAAAAACAATGGAAGCAACTTCACGGATTGGTTCCGCAATTTGAGGATTGTCCTCACAGCTGGTAATTTGACCTATGTGCTGGATGCACCGTTGGGTGACCCACCTGCAGCTGATGCTCCCGATGAAGTAAAGAATGTTTACCTCGCTCGGAAGAATCAGTACTCCATAGTTCAGTGTGCTATCTTGTATGGTTTGGAATCGGATCTTCAGAAAAGGTTTGAAGAGTCAGACCCATATGATATTGTCGAGGATCTCAAATTGATTTTTGAGACTCATGCGGCAATTGAAAGCTATGAGGCTTCTGAAAAGTTCTTTAACTGCAAGATGGAAGAAGGCAGCTCCGTCAGTGAGCATGTGCTTAAGATGTCTGGGCACGCAAACAAGCTTCAAAGCTTGGGTATAGTGATTCCTAATGCTTTGGGGATTTAACGTGTCCTCCAATCACTACCACCAAGTTACAAGAACTTTGTGATGAACTACAACATGCAGAACATGAACAAGACGTTGCCAGAACTCTTTGCCATGTTGAAATCTGCAGAAGTGGAGATCAAGAAAGAGCACCAAGTGTTGTTGGTCAATAAGACCACCAAATTCAAGAAAGGCAAGTCTAAGCAGAAGGGACACTTCAAGAAGGGTGGTAAGAAAGTTACCACGCCGGCGAAGAAGACCAAGGCTGGACCCAAGCCTGATACTGAGTGCTTTTACTACAAGGGAGATGGTCACTGGAAGCGGAATTGCCCAACGTACTTGGCGGATCTGAAGAACGGCAACATCAAGAAGAAAGGTATATCTGATATACATGTTATTGATGTGTATCTCACTAGTACTCGTAGTAGTGCCTGGGTATTTGATACTGGTTCGATTGCTCATATTTGTAACTCGAAACAGGTGCTGCAGAATAAACGGAAGCTAGCGAAGAACGAGGTGACGATGCGCGTGGGAAACGGATCAAAGGTTGATGTGATCGCGGTCGGCACGCTACCCCTTCACCTACCATCGGGATTAGTTTTATACTTAAATAATTGTTATTTGGTGCCTGCGTTGAGCATGAACATTATATCAGGATCTTGTTTATTGCGAGACGGTTACTTGTTTAAATCCGAGAATAATGATTGTTCGATTTATATGAGTAATATGATTTATGCACATGCACCTTTGATAGATGGTCTATTCTTATTGAATCTCGATAGTGGAAATACACATATCAACAACATTGAGGCTAAACGTTTGAAATCAAGCGATAATTCGACCTATATGTGGCACTGTCGTCTTGGTCACATTGGAGTGAAGCGTATGAAGAAACTCCATTCCGATGGACTTCTTGAATCACTTGAAAGATGCGAAGCATGTCTGATGGGAAAAATGACTAAGACTCCATTTTCTGGTATGATGGAGCGAGCTACGGACTTATTGGAAATCATACATACCGATGTGTGTGGCCCAATGAGTGTAGCATCGCGCGGTGGTTATCGTTATGTTCTTACCTTCACGGATGACTTGAGTAGATATGGGTATATCTATTTCATGAAACATAAGTCCGAAACTTTCGAGAAGTTTAAGGAGTTTCAAAGTGAGGTGGAGAATCAACGTAAAAAGAAGATTAAATTTCTACGTTCTGATCGTGGAGGTGAATATCTAAGTTACGAGTTTGGCGAGCATTTGAAGAAATGCGGAATACTTTCACAGTTGACACCGCCGGGAACACCACAGCGTAATGGTGTGTCCGAACGTCGTAATCGAACTCTCTTAGATATGGTTCGTTCTATGATGTCACTTACAGATTTACCGCTATCATTTTGGGGTTATGCATTAGAAACAACCGCATTCACTTTAAATAGGGCACCGTCTAAATCCGTTGAAACGACACCGTATGAATTATGGCTTGGGAAGAAACCTAGATTGTCGTTCCTTAAAGTTTGGGGATGCGAAGCCTATGTAAAGAAGTTACAGCCGGACAAGCTTGAACCCAAAGCGGAAAAATGCGTCTTCATAGGATACCCAAAGGAAACTATTGGGTATACCTTCTATCATAGATCCGAAGGCAAAATATCCGTTGCCAAGAATGGATCCTTTCTAGAGAAGGAATTTCTCTCGAAAGAAGTGACTGGAAGGAAAGTAGAACTCGACGAGGTTGTCGAACCTTCTCTAGAAATTGCGAGTAGCACAGCACCGGAAGAAGTTCCTGTGGTGCCTGCACCAATAAGAGAGGAAGCTAATGATGGTGATCATGAAACTTCGGTTGAAGTTACTACAGAGCCTCGGAGGTCAACGAGAACTCGTACCACTCCAGATTGGTATGATCCCGTTATGAGTGTCATGTTGGTGGACAACACCGATGATCCCGAGACATATGAGGAAGCGATGATGAGCCCAGATTCCAATAAATGGCAAGAAGCCATGAAATCTGAGATTGGATCCATGTACGAAAACTAAGTATGGACTTTGGTGGACTTACCGGATGGCCGGAAGGCTGTCGAGAACAAATAGATTTTCAAGAAGAAAACAGATGCTGAGGGTAATGTTACTGTCTATAAAGCTCGACTTGTCTCAAAAGGGTTTCGACAAATTCAAGGAGTTGACTACGATGAGACTTTCTCACCGGTAGCGAAGCTAAAGTCTTTGAGGATTATGTTAGCAATCGCTGCATATTATGATTATGAGATATGGCAGATGGATGTCAAAACAGCATTCCTCAATGGAGACATTGATGAAGAGTTGTATATGATGCAACCCAAAGGTTTTGTCGATCCTAAAGATGCTAACAAGGTATGCAAACTTCAACGGTTCATCTATGGATTGAAGCAAGCATCCCGAAGTTGGAATCAACGTTTTGATAAGGTGATCAAAAGTTTTGGTTTTATACAAACTTATGGAGAAGCTTGTATTTACAAGAAAGTGAGTGGGAGCTCTGTAGCATTCTTAATACTATATGTGGATGACATATTGTTGATTGGGAATGATGTAGACCTTCTTAATAGTGTCAAGGAATATTTGAATAATAGTTTTTCAATGAAGGATCTTGGCGAAGTAGCTTACATATTAGGCATAAAGATTTATAGAGATAGATCGAAACGCCAAATATCATTGTCACAGAGTACATATTTGGACAAAGTTCTAAAGAGGTTTGGAATGGAAGAAAGCAAGAAAGGGTTCTTGCCCATGTTGCCCAATACGACCTTGAGTAAAACTCAAAGTCCGACATCGGCAGAAGATAGAGAAAGGATGAGTAAGACTCCCTATGCCTCAGCCATAGGATCTCTAATGTATGCCATGCTATGTACTAGACCCGACATTGCATATGCTGTTAGTTTAACTAGCAGATATCAAAGTGATCCAGGAGTGGATCATTGGACAGCGGTCAAAAACATCCTTAAGTACTTGAGAAGAACTAAGGATATGGTTCTTTCTTATGGAGGTGATGAACAGCTCGTTGTTAATGGTTACACCGATGCTAGTTGGAACACCGATCCGGATGATTCTAAATCACAATTTGGATACGTATTTATTTTGAATGGTGCAGCAGTTAGCTGGAGGAGTGCAAAGCAAAGCGTTGTGGCGAGATCTTCAACTGAATTGGAATACATGGCTGCTTCGGAGGCTTCACAAGAAGCGATATGGATGAAAGAGTTCATTACAGAGCTGGGTGTGGTTCCTAGTGCGCTGGACCCAATGTCTATCTACTGTGATAACATGGGCGCCATAGCCAATGCGCAAGAACCAAGGTCACACAAGAAGCTGAAGCACATCAAGCTGCGTTTTCACGCTATTCGAGAACATATCCAGGATGGGGATATAAAAATTTGCAAAGTACACACAGATCTGAATGTGGCAGATCCGTTGACTAAACCTCTCCCGAGGGCAAAACATGACCAACACCAAACTGCCATGGGTGTTCGGTATATTACCATGTAATCTAGATTAGATGACTCTAGTGCAAGTGGGAGACTGTTGGAGATATGCCCTAGAGGCAATAATAAATGTAGTTATTATTATATCTTTGTGTTTATGATAAATGTTTACATTCATGCTATAATAGTATTAACAAGGAAACATTGATACTTGTGTGATTTTTAAACTTAATTTGAAGTCCCTAGTATAGCCTCTATACATCACTAGCTTGTTGGTTGATAAATGATTGTGGTTTCCCTATCATGAACATTGAGATGTTATCAACAACAAGATCATATCGTTAGGAGAATGATATGGTGGACATACTCCTATAGATAAGCGTAGCATAAAGATCAAGTCATTTCATTAGTTCAATTGCTATATGCTTTCTGATACATTGTAACCTAATTCCTTCGACCATGAGATCATGCATATCACCTTTACCGGATGGATGCTTTGATGACATCAAACACCACACCGTAACTGGGTGGCTATAAAGGTGACATTGAGTGTTCGGAAAGTATTGGTTGAGACACATGGATCAAGAGTGGGATTTGTCCATCCATATGACGGATAGATATACTCTGGGCCCTCTCGGTGGAATATCATCCAATTAGCTTGCAAGCATGTGACTGGCTCACAAGGGATCACATATAACGGGAACGAGAAAAGAGTACTTATCGGTAACGAGGTTGAACTAGGTATGCAGAGATACCGACGATCATAACCTCGGATAAGTAAACTATCGTGAGACAAAGGGAAATTGGTATCGTATGTAAGTGGTTCATTCGATCGCAAAGTAATCGTAGAAATATGTGGGAGCCATATGAATTTCCAGATTCCTCTATTGGTTATTGTTCGGAGAAGTGTCTCGATCATGTCCGCATAATTCACGAACCGTAGGGAGACACACTTAAGGATTCGACGTTGTTTGAGTAGTTATGGTATTATGAGAAAGAGACCGAATGTTGTTCGGAGTCTCGGATGGGATCCGGGATATCACGAGGTGATCCGGAATGGTCCGGAGAATAAGATTCATATAAGGAAAGTCCCGTTTCGGAGTTCGGGAATGATTCCGGTGTTTTCATCGGGAATGTTCTAGAAGGTTCCGGAATGTCCGGCACTCCGGAGGGGAAGGGGTACATGAATGTGTCATTGCATATTGGCATGATTGCATCATGTACTAAGTGTTCTCGCTGTTCCAAATAAAGGATTAAATTGAATCCTAAATTGAAAAGTCAAATAGCAAGTTTGAAAAGTCAAACGGCTAAAATTGGAAAGAGGGAAAGAGGAAGGTGTGGGAAACCGAGTTGGGGAGGAGTTCCCTCCTCCAACTGGCGGCCCACCTCCAAGCCGAGTTGGGGAGGGACTCCTCTCTCTCCCCCTTGGCACGCCGGCCCCTCCACCTATATAAGGAGGGGCAGGGCTCCCTCCTCTAGACACACAAGTTCCTATCCTCTAATCTAAACCCTAGCCCTAGACTCCGGTTTAGAGCCGTTTTGGTTTAGAGCTTCTAATTGCCCTAGCCTTCGGATTAGAGCCTTCTAATTGGTGTGTCTAAACCCTAGACCACTAAAGCTCTCTCATACTCCACCATACTCGCTCCGGCTTAAGGCGAAGCCCTGCGAGATCTCCCCTCTACTTCCGGTACCACGCCGTTGTGCTGCCGGAATCGCGAGGAGAGTGCTACAACCTCCGCTGCCTGCTGGAACAAGGGAGAGGAAGGTCTTCGTCGAGTACCGAACGTGTGACCGACTGCGGGAGCGCTGCCGGAACGCAGCGCCGGAAGGATCGTCTACGCGATCTTGAGATCGGGAAGAGTACGACTACATCACCCACGAGAATCCGCTCTCGTTAAACTCTTTGGAATCTTCGAGGGTAAGTTATTCCATCGACTCGTTGCTACAATCTAGTAGATAGATCTTGGCTTGTTTGTTTGTATGCGATAGAAATTTTTTATTTTCCAAGCTACGCACCCCTACATAATCCTCACAGACTTTAGCTTTGCTACTGGTGAGAAGGTCTCATCGTAGTCAATCCTTGAATTTGTCGAAACCCTTTTGCGACAAGTCAAGCTTTATAGACAGTAACATTACCATCAGCATCTGTTTTCTTCTTGAAAATCCATTTTTTCTCGACAGCCTTCCGGCCATCTGGTAAGTCCACCAAAGTCCATACTTGGTTTTCGTACATGGATCCAATCTCGGATTTCATGGCTTCTTGCCATTTATTGGAATCTAGGCTCATCATCGCTTCCTCATATGTCTCAGGGTCATCGGTGTTGTCCACCAACATGACACTCATAACGGGATCATACCAATCTGGAGTGGTACGAGTTCTCGTTGACCTCCGAGGCTCTGTAGCAACTTCAACCGAAGTTTCATGATCATCATCATTAGCTTCCTCTCTAATTGGTGCAGGCACCACAGGAACTTCTTCCGGTGCTGCGCTACTCGCAATTTCGAGAGAAGGTTCGACAACCTCGTCAAGTTCTACTTTCCTTCCAGTCACTTCTTTCGAGAGAAATTCCTTCACTAGAAAAGATCCATTCTTGGCAACGAAGATTTTGCCTTCGGATCTATGATAGAAGGTATACCCAATAGTTTCCTTCGGGTATCCTATGAAGACGCATTTTTCCGCTTTGGGTTCAAGCTTGTCCGGCTGTAACTTCTTTACATAGGCTTCGCATCCCCAAACTTTAAGGAACGACAATCTAGGTTTCTTCCCAAACCATAATTCATACGGTGTCGTTTCAACGGATTTAGATGGTGCCCTATTTAAAGTGAATGCGGCTGTTTCTAATGCATAACCCCAAAATGATAGCGGTAAATCTGTAAGTGACATCATAGAACGAACCATATCTAAGAGAGTTCGATTACGACGTTCGGACACACCATTACACTGTGGTGTTCCCGGCGGTGTCAATTGTGAAAGTATTCCGCATTTCTTCAAATGCTCGCCAAACTCGTAACTTAGATATTCACCTCCACGATCAGAACGTAGAAATTTAATATTCTTGTTACGTTGATTCTCTACCTCACTTTGAAATTCCTTAAACTTCTCGAAAGTTTCGGACTTATGTTTCATGAAATAGATATACCCATATCTACTCAAGTCATCCGTGAAGGTAAGAACATAACGATAACCACCGCGCGATGCTACACTCATTGGACCACACACATCGGTATGTATGATTTCCAATAAGTCCGTAGCTCGCTCCATCATACCAGAAAATGGAGTCTTAGTCATTTAACCCATCAGACATGCTTCGCATCTATCAAGTGATTCGAAATCAAGTGATTCAAGAAGTCCATCGGAATGGAGTTTCTTCATACGCTTCACTCCAATGTGACCAAGACGACAGTGCCACATATAGGTCGAGTTATCGCTCGATTTCAAACGTTTAGCCTCAATGTTATTAATATGTGTATTTCCACTATCGAGATTCAACAAGAATAGACCATCTATCAAATGTGCATGTGCATAAAACATATTACTCTTATAAAACGAACAACCATTATTCTCGGATTTAAACAAGTAACCGTCTCGCAATAAACAAGATCCCGATATAATGTTCATGCTCAACGCAGGCACCAAATAACAATTATTTAAGTATAAAACTAATCCCGATGGTAGATGAAGGGGTAGTGTGCCGACCGCGATCACATCAACCTTTGATCCGTTTCCAACGCGCATCGTCACCTCGTTCTTCGCTAGCTTCCGTTTATTCTGCAGCACCTGTTTCGAGTTACAAATATGAGCAACCGAACCAGTATCAAATACCCAGGCACTACTACGAGTACTAGTGAGATACACATCAATAACATGTATATCAGATATACCTTTCTTCTTGATGTTGCCGTTCTTCAAATCCGCCAAGTACTTTGGGCAATTCCGCTCCCAGTGACCTTCTCCCTTGCAGTAAAAGCACTCAGTATCAGGCTTAGGTCCAGCCTTGGTCTTCTTCGTTGGCGCGGTAACTTTCTTACCACGCTTCTTGAAGTGTCCCTTCTGCTTAGACTTGCCTTTCTTGAATTTGGTGGTCTTATTGACCAACAACACTTGGTGCTCTTTCTTGATCTCCACTTCTGCAGACTTTAACATAGCAAACAGTTCTGGCAACTGCTTGTTCATGTTCTGCATGTTGTAGTTCATCACAAAGTTCTTGTAACTTGGTGGTAGTGATCGGAGGACACGATAAATCCCCAAAGCATTAGGAATCACTATACCCAAGCTTTGAAGTTTATTTGCGTGCCCAGACATCTTAAGCACATGCTCACTGACGGAGCTGCCCTCTTCCATCTTGCAGTTAAAGAACTTTTCAGAAGCCTCATAACTTTCAATTGCCACGTGAGTCTCAAAAATCAATTTGAGATCTTCGACAATATCATATGGGTCTGAATTCTCAAACCTTTTCTGAAGCTCCGATTCTAAACCATACAAGATAGCACACTAAACTATGGAGTATTGATTCTTCCGAGCGAGGTAAACATTCTTTACTTCATCGGAAGCATCAGCTGCAGGTGGGTCACCCAGCGGTGCATCCAGCACATAGGTCAAATTACCAGCTATGAGGACAATCCTCAAATTGTGGAACCAATCCGCGAAGTTGCTTCCATTGTTTTTCAACTTTTATTTCTCTAGGAACGCATTATAATTTATGGTAGGGGCTGCCATTGATCTACAACATATTTGAATAGTTTAGACTAAGTTTATGACAAATTGAGTTCAAATTAATAAAATTAAACTAGGTGAACTCCCACTCAAAACAACATCCCTCACATTGTTTTAGTGATCACACGAACAAAATCCACTACATCAACACCGATCATCACGATAGTTGATATAGTTTCAGTGGTGAACAATCGACATGTTCATTATATCTTCTATATGATTCATGCTTTACCTTTTGGTGATCCGTGTTCCGAGACCATGTCTGTACATGCTAGGCTCGTCAAGATCAAACCTTAGTTTCCGCATGAGCAAATCTGGCTTGCTCACGTTGTATACACTTGCAGAATCTAACACACCCGATCATCACGTGGTGCTTCGAAACAACAAGCTTTAGCAATGGTGCTAACTAAGGGTGAACACTATATGACTTGAAATTCATGTGCATGAGGGATCATCTTATAATGCTATCGTCGTCTACTAAGCAATACAAGATGCATAAAGGATTAACATCACATGCAATTCATAATATGTGATATGATATGGCCTTTCTTCTTTGTGCTTCCGATCTCCATCTTCAAGCACGAACATGATCTCCATCATCACCGGCATTGCATCAAGGTCAATGACGCTTCTCCATGGTTGTCGTCCACCAGCTTCAACTATTACAACTACTTTGAATAGACATGCGGGTCTTAACAGAAATTAAAGACAACCATATGGCTCCTGCCGGTTGCCAACTTACAATAAGGATCATTGCATATATCAAATATAATCACAATCATGGCCATATCACATCACTGCACACCCCTGCAAAACAAAGTTAGACGCCTCTACTTTCTTTGCATGTTTTACGTGGTTTGGGGCTTTCAATAAGTGTCGTTCTAACTTACGAACAAGAACCACAACATTGATACTAGTATTGTTAATCACCCGTTGTAAATTGGATCTTAACTATGCTAGGAGAAACAGGCGCCCGCAAAGCCACTTATGCAATACAAGTTGCATGTCAAGCGTGGAGCAAGTCTCATGAACGATGTCATGTAAGGTTAGCCCGGGCCGCTTCATGCCAACATACCGCAAGATGCAAAGTACACAAGAAGCAATCGACAATAAAAGCATCAACGCCCACAATGACCATTGTGTTCTACTCGTGCAACAGATCTACATATAGACACGGCTCTGATACCACTATAGGGTTTCGTAGCATGGAAAACAAAAATTTTCTATCGCATACAAACAAACAAGCCAAGATCTATCTACTAGATTGTAGCAACGAGTCGATGGAATAACTCACCCTCGAAGATTCCAAAGTGTTTAACGAGAGCAGATTATCGTGGGTGATGTAATCGTACTCTTCCCGATCTCAAGATCGCGTAGACGATCCTTCCGGCGATGCGTTCCGGCAGCGCTCCCGCAGTCGGTCACACGTTCGGTACTCGACGAAGACCTTCCTCTCCCTTGTTCCAGCAGGCAGCGGAGGTTGTAGCACTCTCCTCGCGATTCCGGCAGCACAACGGCGTGGTACCGGAAGTAGAGGGGAGATCTCGCAGGGCTTCGCCTTAAGCCGGAGCGAGTATGGTGGATTATGAGAGAGCTCCTCGGCGATCTAGGGTTTAGAAACACCAAGGAGGAGGTGCTAGAGCCGGCGGCTAGGGCTTGGGGCAGCCCAAGTCGGCGGCTAGGGCAACCCTAGGAGGCGGCGGCAGCTGCAGGAGGTGGTGGCGCCAAGCTAGGGTTTGGGGCAGGGAACTTGTGTGTCTAGGAGGGAGCCCTGCCCCTCCTTATATAGGTGGAGGGGTTGGCCGGCCAAGGGGAGGGAGGGGAGTCCCTCCCCAACTCGGCTTGGGTGGTGCGCCGCCGGTTGGAGGAGGGAAATCCTCCCCAACTCGGTTTCCCACTCCTCCTCCTCTTTCCAAAACTTGCCGTTTGACTTTCAAACTAGCTGTTTGACTTTTCAAACTAGGATTTGAATAAACCCTTTATTTTGGACAGAAAAGTCACTTAGTACATGATGCAATCACACCAACTTGATATAACACATTCATGTACCCTTCCCCCCCCCCCCCCCCCCCGGAGTGCCGGACATTCCGGAACCTTCTAGAACATTCCCGATGAAAACACCGGAATCATTCCCCAACTCCGAAACGAGACTTTACTTATATGAATCTTATTCTCCGGACCATTCCGGATCTCGTCGTGATATCCCGGATCCCATCCGAGACTCCGAACAACATTCGGTCTCTTTCTCATCATACCATAACTACTCAAACAACGTCGAATCCTTAAGTGTGTCTCCCTACGGTTCGTGAATTATGCGGACATGATCGAGACACTTCTCCGAACAATAACCAATAGAGGAATCTGGAAATTCATATGGCTCCCACATATTTCTATGATTACTTTGCGATCGAATGAACCACTTACATACGATACCAATTTCCCTTTGTCTCACGATAGTTTACTTATCCGAGGTTATGATCGTCGGTATCTCTGCATACCTAGTTCAACCTCGTTACCGATAAGTAATCTTTTCTCGTTCCCGTGATATGTGATCCCTTGTGAGACAGTCACATGCTTGCAAGCCAATTGGATGACATTCCACCGAGAGGGCCCAGAGTATATCTATCCGTCATATGGATGGACAAATCCCACTCTTGATCCATGTGTCTCAACCAATACTTTCCGAACACTCAATGCCACCTTTATAGCCACCCAGTTACGGTGTGGTGTTTGATGTCATCAAAGCATCCATCCGGTAAAGGTGATATGCATGATCTCATGGTCGAAGGAATTAGGTTACTATGTATCAGAAAGCATATAGCAATTGAACTATTGAAATGACTTGATCTTTATGCTACGCTTATCTATAGGAGTATGTCCATCATATCATTCTCCTAACGATATGATCTTGTTGTTAATAACATCTCAATGTTCATGATATGGAAACCACAATCATTCATTAACCAATAAGCTAGTGATGTATAGAGGCTTTACTAGGGACTTCAAATTAAGTTTACAAATCACACAAGTATTAATGTTTCCTTGTTAATACTAATATAGCATGAATGTAAACATTTATCATAAACACAAAGATATAATAATAACTATATTTATTATTGCCTCTAGGGCATATCTCCAACAGCATCTACAAGGTAGTACTTGCCTAAACAAAACAAAGAGAATAATGCATATAATTTATGATACATGAAATTAGTTGTGATGAATATAGAAAATCACACACTTTGGAGGATGGGGAAAGATGGCCCGGTCCTTATCGATTGCATGATAGAGCACACTCGTGTCGTGCATAGCACCAGGTTGTCCAATTGCAGCGTGAGTAAAATGCATATCAAAATCACATATTGCCATCACATTCATAGTAACTGCGCCTGTTCTTCCAATGTACCTAACTTTATGATCCTCGGGAACAACAACCCTAATATGTGTCCCATCGATTGCACCAATGCAATCTTTGAGATGTGGAAATGCCCGCCTATCATTCTTAATCCTAGGATGCACGATGCGTAAATTTGGGTCCTTAGGCTTCAAGTAGTGTGCTGCCATATTAACCACACAAACGAGTACCTCATGAAATTTGCGGTGGATAGTATCTGGTGAATGTTTGAAACGGTTTTGGGTTCTTCTATTTGATTCACAACCCCCAAAGATCCACAAGAACATAGCAAGAGATTCATAACTGCTAACAAAGGCGGAGTGTTTGAGGCCATACCGCTCAACCAAGATGTCATAAAGATCAAAGAAAACCTTCGCACTCATTCTTAGCATCGTGTAGGTCTCTCCTGGCGTGTCAATAGTCTCTTGCAACCATCGAAACCCACTCAAGATAGATGTCCTAGGCGAGGCCTTCATCACCCAATTCTCACAATATTTCCCAACTATGTTTGATGCACCTGAACAAATGATGGACATTTTTTGTGCATGGTGGCAGACCATTGTTTTCTTCATTTCATAGAACTTGTCATCATCACTATCACTATCACTATCAGATGACATCTGCACATATACAATGAATAAGTCACCAAACATAAGTTAGCATCATACACACATTGTCCAAAAATAATTCAACAAGCTAAATTGTGATCCGTAGATAAGTACTACCGAGCACTTATTACAAGACAAATATAACTAAATGGTTCAACAATGCAAGCAAATAGTTTCACCAACAGAATACATAAGTAAACATCACTCATACGGAAAATAAAACCATCTACTTAGGATACTTGTTATCATACTTCCTGCGCAACCAACCCAATCGAGATGCAACACCCATGTGCAAAAACATCTATCTTTGGTCTCTCTTCACAAACAACTCAGTGGCAATGAATTGCTCATCAGTACCTTCCATTGCACCACAAGCAAGCACCTCATTCATGACAGAGGTAACAGATGTGTTGGCATCATTTTTTATGAAAGACTCAAATGATGAATGCGACTTCTCAGCAATGTCACCAATCCTTGTAGTCTGCTCCTGCATCACCTGAGCGGTCTTAGGTTTCTTGCTCTTGTCATGAACAAACTTTCCAAGCCTTTTAACTGCTAAAGAACTTGCTCCTACATCAGTAATAGTTGATGGTGCTTCGGTATCATCCAAATCACAATCATGGATGTTGTCAACATCTAGTGCGGCAGCTAATACTTCACTAGAAGGGGGTGGTATTCCTGATCCAGGATTCCAATGATCGATACCATCACTAGTGATGTCTTCAAACATGACCTTCAAGTTTTCTTCATTGCGAAGTCCTTGCTTCCTAAACTTGCCAATACCTTTAACTTCCTGTAATACAAAAAAAAGAATATTTGTCAATAATAAAAGATAATACGTACATTACAATATGAAAAAAAAATAAGCATGACAACTCACTTTTCTTGCCTTCTTCCACCACTCATCGTCTTGTTGCATAGTGTTTCACTTGTAATCCCATCCAGCTCCAGTTTCCCTCAACCTTAGTTTCTTGAACAAGTTGTAATCAATTTTTAGTTTGTCCCACTTGTTCTTCAATTGGTCTCTCTTGTACTCCAAACCTGTTCTCATTGTGAATTGTTTTGCTACTTCCTCATATGCATTGGGAGTCAAGTGAGTGTTCGGCCTATTTCCCATCCTCACTTGCTCGGCAAACAACTCGGTGACAACACGAGTGTTGTCATCAGTCCATTCAGCGGTCATGATCAAAACTCGTCTATAAAAATCCATGTCACTTGTTTGTACTACCAAAAATTGTCAATAATATGAATATAGACTTTAACAAATTTATCATACGACAACACACGCATAGCAAGCAACACAGACAACTATGGACAGGAAGACACACACTGTGTAGACAGGAATACTCGCACACAGCAAGCAAAATTTCTAGCTATCACGTACGCACATGCATGGCAGCATGAGATTAACGCACATGCACACACCAAGCAAACTTTCTGGCTATCTCCATACAAGAAACTGAACGAAATACAGAAATCAAGATCGGTCAGATATCGGGTCTAGTAGGAACGCCAAGGACCAGGATACTAACCGTGGATGTTAGGACTTGGCGGAGTGGTCGTCGTCGCGGCGGCGTACAGTGGCGGCGTACAACCTGTAGGCAGTGGCCAGAAACTCGTCGCAGTAGAGCTGTTCACGACGAGGCGGACATCAGACGACGACACGAGCTCCTTGCAGCGGGTGGAATCGGATCCTGGCGGCGAGGCGGTCTTGTTTCGCGTTCACTGGTCGTGATTCGATCGGCAGCGCATGTTGAACCTGAGAGACGCTAGGGTTCTGGTGCCATGGATGTACGGGAGAGAGATGAGAGACCATAGCTTGTTCGGTTTATTCACTTATCGGTGGCAATCTCTCGTAATATCCAGCCGCTCCTCGTATTACCGTTCCGTGGATTGATGAAAGGCTCGCTCTGCAGAATCGGTGTACAGACCGGAGCGCTTCGCTCTTTTCGATCCGTGGAGCGCACGCGTTCGGGGCCGCTTCGCTCGTTCCGGCCGTGGAGCCAAGATCTGGAGCGTTGTCGAACGAGCTCTAACACCGCCAGAACAACACCAGTAGTCCAACCACTCTAATAGCGACGCCTTCAAGAAGAAAAGAGTGCACAAGCGCCGTCGTCGCCCGAACAAAGATCATAGGTTTCACCCTGGAGAAATTCCTCACTCACGAAACAATGCCTTCAGCAAGGCCATTGCCAGGCACAACCAATTAAGGTCATACCTTGGATTTTCACCATACAAAGTAAGACTAGGAACTCCTCATGTCTTTTCGCCCCCACAAACAGACGTTGTTGCAAGTCACAGATCACGTAGACAGTTTCTCGTCGTCATAAAGTCTCAAATCACCATCGCTTTCCTAATGTTCCAGCTTTCCTGACACTCTCTGCATCTGACTTTACTATGGGTCGTCGAAGACATGACACATGATGGTAACAGATATCAGAGCTTCACAACGCTCCCGCTGAAACCAAAAGGCCAGAAAATACATGGGTACACCCGGCCGAATTCAATCTGATCCAGCAATATTCAGGCATAGTCTCCCATGGGAGTTCGTCGGCGGAGCCATCCAGAATTCGTTGTTGCAAACCAGATCATCGAGGATAGGCAACCAACAGATTTTCATATTCACGCGGAAGGAACCCTAGGACCACCACCATTATTCAGGGCGATCCAACAGTCCCCACACTGTCGGCCGGCTTCCAGCGAATGAAACGAGCGGGTCGGCCTTCATCCCATTCGAAGCCATGGCTGAATCGACAGATTGGTTAGGGAGAGACCGAGATGCAGCGTCGCCGCCTAAGGCAACCACCACGTCGCTTCCAAGCCTACAGTATCGCCTCCCTCTTCTCCTCTGCCCCTTCCTTCCAAGCTGCTGGCAAACGCCGCTCGGGTGAGCGCCATCGCCGGCCGCTTGGATCCACCTGCACTGCCCCTTGGTGTCCACCGCTTGGCGTGAAGAGGATTGACGAGGCAGTGCAGATTGCCCGCCGCCTTCGGCAACCTAGGCTTGGCCCCCACCGCCAGCGAGGACGACAGCAGCGGGCAGCGGGAGAGCGACAACTGCGGCTGGATATGGTTCGGATGGGGGCGCCCTGGGGTTGCCTCATGCGAGTGACCCGGGAGCGATGTAGGAAGGGCAAGACTGGCCTGAGTTTCCTATCTCCAAAAACTTTGGACACTCAAAGGTATTGTATTGGCAGTTTGGGTGTCATCAAGTTTGAGATCGTTTTGTGGATGATCAAATACATTTATACACGTTGTTGCCACTTCATGTGTTCGTTCTCTTGGAGTACTAAAACCAAAAGTGTATTTATTTAGTAACGGATTTAGGCTTTTATCTTTTAACACTGTCGTCAATGCAGTCTTTTTATTTTTGAATAGTGCCCATGATACCAGAATGATAACATATGTGATACTCATTAATAAGTATCGTATATCCTAGAAACGTAGGATTGTTTCATGGTTGAATTATATACTCTCTCCGTTTGAAATTATAAGTCAAGCACGATTAACTAGGTTGCCAATTTGATCAACAAAATATAAATAGAATACCACAGAAAATATACCATTAGAAACTTTAGATGCTATATTTTCTAATGTATAATTTTTATCCTATAATTTATATTTTATTTATCAAATTAACGACCTAGTTATACGCGTAAGACCTATAATCTCAAACAAAAAAAGTAATTAGCTATTTTATGTTTGTTCTATACCAATGTTTTATTGCAAGCACTGACCAACCGGAAAATCAGCACCTTCTAAATCCAGAGCGCAGACGACCACGCTGCAACTGTGCATAGATGTTGCCATCAAATTTTGGTGTGGCCTAGCTAATTTGTCATTTAGCACAAAAGAAAATAAAAATTGTCATCCAGCGCACACTGAGGCTAATAGTGGGGAGTAACTTAGAGTAGTAACATGCATATATTATTAGTCTAAGTTACTATCTTTATAGTAGAAAATAACATAGATGCGATATAATGCAACGTCTTATTTATTGCAATGTAGACTTATTTTGTGTTAAAATGTGTAATGTTATGGTAACATAGCTAGTTACCACAAACTTGTCTCTCATCATTTAATTGCATGACGTATCATCTAAATGCTTAGTTAGCAATACATATATGACTATGTTACTATCCAAGTTACCCCCACTGTGACTAGCCTAAAGATTCGACGGTCAAGTTACCCCCGCAAGACTAAAGTGCTAATGTTTGCTCCCTATATTCACAATCCTAAAACATCTTATATTTTAAAACAGACGGAGTATAATAAATAGCTAACGACCCGATGACTAGAACCATCAGAGGATGATATAACCTCGATGCAATTCAGACAAGCAATGACAGATAGTAAATACCACAAGAATGCGGATATCATGTAATCAACGCCAACTGATAGTACTAGTACTGTATTACACACTGAAAGAGATGGTTCAGATGGCGATGCTTTCCCCACACAAAAGACCAACCTGATTAAACTAGACGGGTCGACCAACTAGCCATTGCAAATGTTCATACAAAACGACCAAACTACTTAAAAGCCTACATGGAACCAGGGATCGAGCTACTTTTCGATGTTGGATGCAGAACTGGCCTTCAATCATCGCGGGGGCCCTTAAGGAAAACATCGGTGAGGACGGTCTTGGACTGCAGCGACGCCTTCAGGATCTGCAGACCCTGCAAATTTTGTATTCGACATGATGTAGTGTTACAGTTGATACAGATGCTTAACGAAAGACAGCAAGTGAAGATTGACCATTCCATTCGGGAAAAAAGAGAGCAAGTGACACTCCTGGAGCGCACCTCCTTGTAGCCGAGCTGCACTGTCTTCTCCTGGAGCGCGCCGAGATCCTTGACGGCGAAGGTGTTGAGCAGCGCGATGCTGGAGATGGAGGACATGGGCGTCACGGCGAGGTCGTCCATCACCGTGTACGTCACGATGCCCTGCACGAACCCTTTCGCACCGACGCCGGTGGGCTCCGCCACCTGACCCCCGGACCCGGCAGGCGATGGCACGAACTCCACCCCATAGGTCATGGAGTTGTGGCAGGATGGGCACGTAGCTCCCCCTGATAGTGCACGTGCTGCATGTGAAGAACAAATTGGGGACGGGTGGCACGAACGGCACGGCCGTGGCCATCGCCCTCGAGCAGGATGGACACTTGGTCCCGCTCCTGTCCGACACGTAGCTGCAGCCGGAGCAGCGGCCGCACTTGAAGAGTTCCTTGGACTTCCCAGCAGAAGCTGACGGCAGGAGGAAGAGGGAGCTGGACGCCGGCGAGACAACGGCGGGGCTGAGGACGGCGTCCTTGGCGGCGCCGGGCTGGACGTAGGTGCCGTCGAGCTTCTCCACGCTGGCGTAGAGGTTGCCGACGCAGCCGACCATGGACTCCGTGCCCAGCAGCTTGACGGTGGTGCCGACGGGCAGGGCGAGCAGGGAGAAGAGGAAGTCGACGGCGTCCTTGCCCGCCTCCGCGAACAGCACGCGCTGCGCCTTGGTGTCCACCAGCAGCTTCAGGCTCAGCGCGCTGCTCGTGGACGTGGTGGTGGTTGCCATGGCAGAGCTCGGCCCTCGGCGGTGTGTGAAGTATGTCTCGCTCTTTTTCCGCTCGTGCCGCACCGTGTGTTTAAAAGGGAGCGAGGAGCGGACAGGGACACGTTGCGGCATTGGTGTATTTGCCGCCCGGCACGCCTACGTCTCTAGCCAGTCGCTCAACGCGGTGCTGCCAACGTATGGCTCGATTGACTGGACGGGCGTGCATGCATGCTGGGTTGTGATGGCAGTGACGACCAATTGACGACCAATTGACGGGAGCGCGCGCGGCAGTCTACAACCACGATCCCCCTCATGAGTTTGACTGCAACCTTCCCTCCGACACAGGAGACGAGCGAGGTTCGGGGTATTTTTTTTGCAAATATGTCCAAGTCTAAATTCTCTCTCGAAACTAATTTGGAATATGAGCCCTAGGATCGGCGACGTTTAAAATATCGTCGAAGTTGTATATGTTATCGTCGAAGTTGTATATGTCGGCACGCACAAATCAGAAAACCGAACTGAAGGAGCTCGGCTCCTTTAAAACGGCGCCGACCTCCCTAGTTTGCCTCCCAGCTGCTTCATCTTGGCGCCGACCTGTACAACTTCGGCGTCATTTCAAATGGCCCCGACCCCAGGGTCAGATTCCGAATTAGTTTTGGGAAATGGTCAGATTTGTTTAAACTTTCCAGATTTGGGCAGATTTGGCAAAAAATACAGGTTCGGGTGGTGGCCAACAGGTGGGTGAAACCCAACATGTAGTTCTCACTGGATTAAAGAATATATTTTAGAATTCTAATTCATATGAAAATTTCCTATAGAGTCCATTTTGTTTAAAGTTTCTAATTGCTAATGATTGTTTTCCTACGATACTTTATTATAGAACTTCTAGCAACAGCTTAGACTCCTTGAAAACTTTTATACTATGTGTCTATGACAACGGTGACATATACTAACATAAATTTATTGCATATTTCCCGTGGTGCAACCAACAGCTTCTTAGACAGATTTCTGCGTTTTTAGTTCCTATAGGAGTTGACATGCCATGACATCCTTATTCATGCATTTTTCATATTCCCGTGTTTTTCAAATCCCGCAAAACAAAAATGAGGGTAATTTTCTTTACTTCAAGAGATAATAAGAAAAGGTTATAAATTTATGCATAAAATATATACTTGTAATAGTTCTATAGCTTGTGTCCCAGCAAATTGAAACTAATTAAAAACATTACCACATGAAAACAATAAGGCTTAGTTTGTGGTTTGCTAAGTTCTGCCCATTTCAGGACATGGTGTAGACATTTAGATCAAACACAATTTATAGACAAAATTTGGTTGGACAAATGGGATTAGATATCCACTATAATGCCAAATGAATCATAAGTACATAGCTGTATGCGCTTGTTTCTTACTAAGCAATGCACATAGCCATATTTTGCGCATATAATTATACAAAATATGAATATCTTAATAGTGAGGTGCCCTATTTTAAGTGTACATAAAAAACTATCAAAAATGAGAAGTTATGCAACCTTATAAAATACAAAAAAAATATTACAAATATGGGGTGGGCATCCATCTGACAGGCAAGTTCTCCCATATTTTGTCTTATACTCCATCCGTTTCAGGGCTTAAGGCGTCCTCGTTTTGCGTGTTTTTTCTTTGACCAAGAATTAATCTAAATATGTAAAGAGTTTTGGTATAAAACTAGTATCACTAAAAAGTATTTTTCAATACGAATCCAACGATACTAATTATATACAATATAATTAAAATTTTGTTGTTCAATTCTTTCGGTCAAACTTTGCTTTGGAAAGCGTGTGCGCCTTAAGCGTGTCCTCGTCATTCTTGCTTCTCTCTATGTGTAGTGACTACCATAATTGAATCTACTACTATGAACCATCTACCATCTCCAATTCTCCATCACCAGATTCTCCCATAGCTAATTTGCTTTGGTCCACCTCCTACATCCGCATATCTTCTTGCTCCATCACTAGTAGTAATACATTATAGAGTTGTAGTCCTAAACAAAGCTAATGTTCTAAACTAAAATGATAAATGAGAACATAAAGTTAGTGATCTCAATGTCTTGCAGAAATCTGAAATTTTATATTTTTCATTGTCTTGTTTATAAAGTTAGTGATCTCAATGTCATGGTGTTTTCTAGGATCATCAACATCAAGCAACATGATATCTGGGTTCCCAAATGCAAATAATGCTAATACTACACATGCACTCTAGTCTTGTGGAAAATTTTAAATTGGCATGTTTAGAAATATCTTAATGCTCAATGACGTGGAGCTCCCCTGACCGTCCCCTGACCGCCTCTAGAAGGCGTTGATCACATACCTTGTAGACGCCTGAGCCTCAGGTTGGCGTTTTGTCGAACACCTGGTCAACATACGGGATGGGAGCAAAGCTACGGTCCGTGAAATCGTCTGGTGGTGCAGTGTGTCGTCGTGCCCGCTTAGTCGTGGGCTAATCAGTGTAGGCATCGTGATGTTGATACTTCCATGGAGATAATTGTTGATGCTAGAGGAAAAGAGGGCGTTCGGGTCGAAACTGCCCTCTCGCTCTCTCAGAGCTTGGGAGAGAACCTTGTTCTCGAGAGCGCCGTTGGAACCGTGCTTTCCTGGAAGTAGCCCGAGATCAATGGCGACCCAGTCCTACGAGGTGGATTCGTAGTCGCATGGAATACCGACGTGGATCTCCCCTGACTGCCGCTCCCCGCGCAGAACCCTTGGCCTACCACATGGTTCTCCACTGCCATGGTAGCCTTCTTCTTCATTGTGCCACTAGGAGTTTCATTCATCCGTGGTAAATTTCACTGCATGCATACTTCCTCATAGTCCAATTTGGCATCCCTCCCACTTGACCTTCGGCGCAGGCTTCTTGTGAGGATTTTTTGAAATCTCATCTGACCTCTTATTTTTCCCTTTGCCTTCGACACCTTCGGCGTCTATGGTGTGGCACGTCGGGGTGCGCGGCGGGGGCTATGAGGAGAAGGGTGGGAAAGTGGAGTGCTGAGGCAGGAGAAATGATTGAGCAAGTGGATGAAAAGTCAAATAGATGCCCAACGATGACAATATGTCATTGCGAGGGCTGGCTCACACATTGTGTGCGTTATGTCCGGCGTGTTTAGAAGGCTCTGTGTGTCTAGAGAGGGGGTTGTGTGATCATGAGAGTCTATTGGGTTGCACCTATTGGAACTCGGTCAGACCACTTGAGGAGCCCTTTAGCCAGTGAGAGCATCTTCACTCATTGGTGACCCCAAGGCCATTTTTGGCGCTATTTAGCGTTGGGTGAAGGATTTTTTTTAGCATGGGGGTCGGCCGAATCCCTCCTAGGATCCTGGCGGGCCACCCCTGAGACGACTATTTGGGAAAAATTTGGCACAATTGTACACAATTTCGCACAAACAATTCCGAAGTCCATAGTTTGGCCGTTGTTGTTCGCAAAGTTCCAGCATAATTTTGACAATAGTTAAGCCATTGTTCGTCGAGTTTTGGTATAATTTTTACACAAATAATTCAACAAAGCAAGCTCAAACTAAGTGTTTCCTTTGAGTCTCTACAGGTGATCCACTAGATCATCTTGCAGTTTTTGATGCACTTGTGGGTCTTGGATCTCCTAACACATAGTGACAAAGACAGCCCACGATGTCGGCACATGGTGATGAGACTCTACAAGAGGGCCTTGTTTGAAATATGGTTGTTCCTGCTCGATCTTAAGCACTGCTATCGGTCGCTCGCTCTCAATGATCAGATTGTGCAAGATCACAAATGCATTCATCACCTCCCACATCTATTGGATTCTGCCATACCAAAAAAGGACTGTCAAATACAGAGATCCTGTGTAGCCACTCCTCAAGTACCACACTTTAACCTCCTTTATGGCCTTTGTACATTATCTGTCAAGCTAACGGGCAGCTGTTTCATTGCCAGTGCATGCAGTCGATACTTTCAAGCATCCGAGAAAATCATCTTGCTTCATTGATTTCTAGGATTCGAGTAGTGTCTTCGGCATTGGGTGATCTCAAGTATGTTGGTCCAAACACTTCAATCATTGCCCTATAGAACCTGTAGAAATACTGGATGGCGGTGGATTCGTTCATGCATAGATAGTCATCTTTTGTGTCATCGGGAGATCCATATGCGAGCATCCTCATAGCCATCGTGAACTTCTACACTGGATGGATTTTAGGCCCAATCATGCAAAAAAAAGGGCTCCTAGGGACGTGAGTGGGGGAATTTCGTCCATCCAGCGGTTAGAAAGGGCTCCTGGGGTCGAGTGGAGATGCTCTGAGCGTGACATAAAGGTGCTCCAAGTATGGGTGGCACCCACCGTGTTTGGGGTTGGGTCCGCCCTCATACCCGCCCCATGTAATTTGTCAGGTCTTCTTTTTTAGTAGACATGTGACTCGGTCGAGTTCGCGGGGCCGATGGGTACCCGACTCATTCCCATGTCCTGCACACAAAGCAGCGGTGGCGAGGGCATAACAGCTCACGAGACGGTGGCGAAAACACGCGAGGCGGCAGCGCGCAAGGCGACGGTTGTGTAGCAGCTCGCGAGGCAGCGGTGGTGTAGCAGCGCACGAGACGACGACGTACAAAGAGGTGGGGCGGGTTTATGGCTACGAGTTTTCTATCTCTAGACCCGCCCTTTAGACCTGACAAATCTAATTTTTACCAGACCTACCCCATTTAAGATGAGTACCCGTGGGGTTTGGGGGTTTTGGAGCCCGTTGCGATCCTGAGCTCCAAGGTTGGGGCCGAGCGATGTGAAGCCCATTCTTTCCTGTCATGGGACGGACGGATAATCCATAGCCCCTATCGATTAGGGCTAAAGTACTTACCATGATTCCTTCTCGTCTGCATTGAGTATTGACCCCGGGTGCGCGTCGGCGGCCATGCATACTCCGCCTGCAGGGTGCACACATCTCCGACATGGACCACTGCCTTTCGATTCGTCGCTGGGCAAAAATCCAAGAAATTATCGTACGTCTCGGACAACATTAGCAATACCGAACCACGGAGGGAGTTACGTAAAACCATGGTTCATGGCGATTTTCTTTTTGAGGAATTGGCGGATCGCAGCGACACATTAACCTTTCTAATCGCAAAGGAAGATACTACATGCATTTTTTTAGTCGCTTCAAGTCAAAACTGATGTATCTTAGCTGATTGTTGTTTCGGGAGGGAGACTAGTCGTTGACCGATTACTTTGCACGGCTGAAACTCCGAAAGTAACTGTCCGTCATCGTCTCCCTGTATACTAGTACGACTAGTACTGTAGTGTGAAGAACCGGCGAAATGCCGAGCGAGTTCTAGACAGCAAGGCTGCAGTGACCGATGCCTTCAAATCAAATGCATTTGCACATTTACTAATCTGTCGTGATAACCGCAGGTCGATCGGGGAGTGACCGAGCTCCACCCTCCTTGTCAGTTCACTCGACACCTGGGACTGCATGCAAGCCGCACACGTGTAGCTGCAGCCGCGCGGCACCGCACCAATGTCGCTCCCTATTCATAAGCTCCACCTTCTCGAATTGCAGGGTAAAGAGATGCTGAAGGCGTCGCTGCAGTCCACGGCCGTGCTCACCGACGTTTTCCTTCGCCGGCGAGCAGCTGGAGGTCAGCACAACTCCTAAGTGTCGAGGCTCCGGAGAGAGCAGGGTCTTCCTTTCATAGTGGCTTGTTGTCTGTTTCGTTAGGGCGCATCTTTCACGGTGTTCTTTCTTCTGGCTAGCTGCTGAACTTGTGATGCTTATAGCCTACTAGGTGCTTAATTATGCATTAAGAGAATGTGTTATGTACGTACGTTTATGCCCTCTATGTCGGCACTCGTGGGCAAAGTTTGTGGTGTATGATGGTAAACCCCAACCAAAACTTGGTCTGTATTAAGTAAAGAACCAGGCAACATGTGACTTAACATTTGTTAATCAACTTCTTATTAAACTATTCATACTCGAACTAACACAAGTGTTAAAGTATAACTACATGCATTATTATTTTGATGACATGATATCCTATTAAATAAGGAGAAATTGTTGTAGTAATTAGCTATGTTAGCATAATATCATATTTTTTAGATAAAATAAGTTTATAAGCTAATTAATTTAGTCTATGACGATATCTATTAGTTACTATGCACTGGTCTGGTCTTAGACTAGTGTCATGTACACGACACTAGTCCGGGTTATTTTCCATTATGATGAGTAATAATGGGGCCCCTAACCCGGACATCAACCGACTTGGGGGATGGATGCCAAAAAAGGCCCTCACCAGAGGCACCAAACCAGAGCTAGCAGTTTGGGCTGCCCTCCAAACTGTCTAGCACCCTCTTGCCGCTCCCGGCAATCAGGGGTTGGGCTTTGGCTACCGGTAACGCGCAGCAAAGCCCATGCTGAAAACCCAGTGTTGGGCCCTCTTGTCAGTAACCCAAAACGCACACTCGTGATGACTCATCTCCCGACGGTGGGGAAGGGTTCCACCGCCCCCGTTTCCCGCCAGTTCCATCACCATTCCGCGTCTGTTCTGGACTTTTCCCGCCATTCATAACTGTTTCCCGCCGCTTCGTGCGAGCTTTCCTGTCGGAACGGCTGCCTCTGCTATGAAAAGGGGCCGAGGCCGCGGAGGAGCGACGCTACACCCCTTAGAAACCCACCATGGCACCATGCCTGGTCGTGATCTAAATACGTGGGCAATGCTCACAGCAGCCACTCGGGCTCGCTACTCGGCACCAGAGCAGCCAGTGCAACCGATGGTTGCACAACCGTAACCGACGGAAGAGAAGGACGACGACAACCTTGACTGGCTCGACGATCCCATCGAGGAGCCCGTGGATTAGCGGTCTATCCTCGCCAACATCTAGACGACATGCCACTGGAGGAAGGTACAACGGGACGATGATCTAAGGGTCGAAGCCGCCCTCTCACGCGCACAACAGGGCCAAGATCATCAAGAGCTTCGCCGCATGCCAGGGGACAAGATCGCCAAGAGCTTCGTCGCATGCCACTAGGCGCGTTGGGAGGCACCGCCCCGAGTCCTCCTCGCCAGTGGCGATGCCGAGCCGAGGCAGAGAGGAGGCGATGCGCCTTCCATGGCCGCTAGAGGGAGATGCAGGTGAGGGATCAAGACGACTTCGACGCTAGGCATACGCCTACCATGGCCACCAAACGGACCGATTAGGACACTTCTCGTGTTCGAAATTGGTCATCCCGGTGAAGATGTCCTAAGGTGCTTGTGGTTGCGGCCAGGGCCAACAGACCCTCTAGATCAGTGCAAACCTGGTCCATACACTTGTGCACTTATTTTGCTAATTTCACCATACACTTGTGCACTTATTTTGCTAATTTCACCAGATAAACAAAAAGAGTGAATTCCACTTTTTACCCCCTATAGTGCATTTATGACACTAATTACCCCATTTAGTGAAACTAAAATCGAAATATCTCATTTAAGAGCCTTCGTACACATTTTTATCCTAATTTAGCACTTTGCTTGTTTTTGTTACATAGAGTTGGCATGTTATGCCAAGGTGACGCGGTAAAATGTGTAAAGATCGGAGGGCATGATCCACAATCATGTTAGATTTCTTGTATCCATATTTTTAATTCCTCATCATCGTCTTGATACATTTAAACTTTGGTGAACACCTTGCCCAATAGACACACATCAGAAAATGAGGGTTCAGGACTTCTAAAAGATGTAATCCAGATAATTTTTTTACTAGACGGGGTAATTAGTGTCACAAGTGTATAACTAAGGGGTAAAAAGTGGAATTCACTCAAACAGAAATAAAGAGGTAGCAAGTCAAATTAATTAAACTAGTCATTTGGATTCAATTTTGTTTCCAAGCCATAAGTGTGTTCCATACACTTATCTGGAAGAGATATTCCCTAGAGACAATAATAGAGTTATATTAGTGTTTATATCCTTATGCTATAATTGCCGTGGATATGTAATAATATGAGATTCAAAGGAAACCCATATGCACGCACATGTTAAATTTCGCAAGGTTGACCAACACATATGTGAATTTTACTCCTTTTGTCAATTACTGCTTTTGGAGAAAAATTTCGCAAGATTGAGTGGAGTAACTTGAGTGGACTAACTTAACCCTATAACATACCTATTTCCGCTTTCGGTTTCCACACACGCGGGGAATGCATCCTTAATGATATGTTCATTAGTTCATTCAACTGGCTAAAGCATAAGATCATTCTTACATCTGTTCAGCCCAGATTTGGTGTGTTCCGAAGCAGCCTTGACACAAGATCAACTGCTTGAGGTGTGTATGTAGAAAAAAAATAGGCAAAGCGGGTTAGAACAATCAAGTCTAACTCGATATATATCACAAGAGGCTATAAACTCCTTGAAACGGGCTTTCGCTTCACTTTATAAACAAAATAAAATCTGAGTACAGAATTCACAACCAACACCGGAAAAAAAGTTATTGAGCTACATCACACAATGCCCAAAGCCACAAAACAAAAAAGGAGGGGAAGCTCGATCCCTAGACAGGTCCCTCGGAGATGATACGGTCAGGAGCCATGAAGCATTGCGCCGACGCTATCAGCGCCCGCTCACGATAGTTTGGATTCATGCATATTTTTTCTCTTGTTGGGTACCCAAAATCTAGATTAGAGAGAAGAGATAATGATTTAGTCCACAAATGATAGTACGAAGATACATATCTCAGTGAAAAGACTATACAACTGATCTCAAATTGAACTTGCACGAGAGTTAGCAGGAGGGTTGTCGGCGGCAGCAAGTAGCAGGCTCCCGTCAGGTAGGGTGTCAAGTGGAATCCCACATAAATTCCTTTTTTAGTTCATTTGCCAAATTCTAGTATAAATTTTAAATAAAAATTTATACTACTAGATTTTAAAAAATAAACTAGAACGGGATTTAGGCGGGATCCCACCTGACACCCTACCGTCAGGTGCTTCCTCGGTGGCTTCGGTCGGCCTCCATGCATTGGCGCTTGAGGAGGAAGGTTGGCATTAGCCGGTCAGATAATGTGAATGAGGAGGAAAAAAAGGAAGAGATGAAGAAAGGGAGTGTCTAGATCTCAGGCGCATGAGAATTTATGTTTAAGTCGCTGACATCATTCTACTATTTATATTTCCTCCGTCCCAAAATAGATGTCTCGAATTTTTCAAAATTTGAATGAACCTATATACTAAATAGTGTCTAGATTCATTTAAATTTTGACAAACCTAAGACATCTATTTTGGGACGGAGGAAGTATTAATTCTTAGTTGTAATTTAGTTGCAACTTATATAATCTGTACTAATTTTTAGTTACAAACTAGTTATAACTCATTAAAATTTCAGTTATAACTTAGTTGTAACTCATGTGTAAGTCCCACGTTGCACGAACCGCGAGACAAATCTAATGACGAAAAAGGTGACCGAGATCTAAAAAATTCTTAGGCGCTTGAGAACTAGCAAATCCTATGAAGAAATTCAAAAAGAGAGAGGAGGTTGTCCGGCAATTATCAGTTTTGTTGATTAGTTAGCTCTATAGATGAGTCCGATGAAAATTAGTGCGATTGATAACACTGTGCCTCATATTTGGTACAGTAGTTTTTCTGACAAAATTGTACGTATTGACTCACAACCCTATGCCGAAATGTGGTAGTTCCATGCACTTTTCTCTCCGGCCTATACATCGAAATACCCAAGCTGCGTGATGTATTCTCTCAACTCTCGATCATCGTCGTCCCGTTTCTGATGTTCCCGGTACACCTCCGGTGACACCGCCCGCTTGCCGACCACCGTGGTTCCTCCCCGCTTCACCTGCAGCCTGGTGCCACCCGGCAGCGTCCGGCCGACTCCGGTGGTGCGTTCCTTGTGGAGCCCAATGTTGACGAACAGCTGTGCCTCGCTGTTGCGACGTGGGACGTCGACGTAGCCATTCATGTCAAACACCTCCTCGGCGCCTCCGCTCTCCACGTCGTAGGCGTAAACCTTGTGCCGGCTTGTCGCGAGAAGGATCTTCTTCCCGCTGCTGAAGAGCGGCACGATCTCCCGCTCCCCGCCGAGCTCGCCGCGGATCGGCCGGGGCAGGCTGCCCGCGTCGACGCGGTAGCGCGCGGACCATGACGGCGACTTGTCCGGGCTCCAAGTGAGGAGCACGAGCACGTCGTCGATGAGGCGGTCGTTGACGACGGCGCAGAGGGAGCCGTCGAGGTTGGTGAGGCGGCGGATGCGTCCTGACAGCCGCGGCGGCGTGCGCACCCACCCGAACTGCTCGGCGCCGACGGAGAGGGAAAGGATGGGCGCGTCGTGAGGCGGGTCCCTGGTGGTACCGTCGGTGAAGCTCCTCGTATGCAGAAGCCAGTAGAGAGACCCGTCGACGGCAACCGGAGGCCTGCCGTCCACGTAGCACGCAATCCCCGCCGGCGCGCTACCGCCAGCGCAGGGCCGCCACCGCCATACACCGGATGCCGTAGGGGAGCACACCTCGCACTTCTGCTCCCCGACGGCGTTCCTGAAGAGCCTGACCACCTTGTGCTCGCCGGTCGCCCGGTCGAAACCGAGGCCGGTGCTCGAGAGCTGCAGAGGAAACTGCTGGAACTCTGGAAGTCTATGCACTATTTTCTCCGCCCGCTCGCACGGCGGCAGGGCGACGTGCTCGCCGGTACAGAGGTTGAGGACGTAGTACTCGGACGACCAGACGTCGAAGACGAGCGTGAGACCCCGGCACGGCTTATTCCCGGACATCACGAGGTGTTCCCCGGCGAGGTTGCCCACGGTGAGCAGTTCACGGGCGGTGGTTACCGGTGCACCCGCCCCGTCCACCGGAAGCGAGCACGCGTAGAAGGACGTGGCGGTGCCCATACCTGTCGGCGAGAAGAATACAATCTCCGGTTGGTGGGTCCTGGCGGCGTGATGCGCGGCGAGGAAGTGGTCGGAGGTGAGGGCCGCGCGCCACTGCCGGCAGACGGCCTGGAAGCGCACGACGGCTTCGATCGGCAGGCGTGTGAGGACCTCGTCGAACAGCATCTCGTCGTGCAGTCGCGGCGGCGAGGACCTGATCTTGGGATTCTGCGGCGAGGTCGCCATGCGAGGAACTGGTCTTGGAAATCGTTTCCACGTACGGCGTGATTTTCGACTGACTTGGACCGATTGATGCGGAGGACCGAGGACGTATATATGGGGGAAGTGTGACCGTATCCGTATAGGTGTTTGTCACGGAACAGTTAACTCGATCCACGGAGTATTCGGGATGTCTGAACGTGCCTGGTGGAACTAAATACTGCACGATGTTTTCTGAATATGGCGGATTAGGAATACTAGCTGAATGCCCGTGCTACTTTTAGAGAAGCAATGACACCTGATACTTTGGTGTGTGTTGTCCCTCTTGAATGTGTTTCTCCTTGAACGCAGTTTTTCTACCATGGCGTGGACGTTCCTGCCTATCCAACGGTCACTATCGTTCTAAGATTCGTGTCAGGTTACTTTGCACTATCAACCTGCACATTGTCACTTTGTAACCCCTATAGGACCCAACATGCACATGTCCACTTTGTTCATAGGCCGGCTTTCTAGTTGACACCATGGCTGCGCCGCTCCGGAGGAAGAAATCGCCTCTCCCATTGCTATCCTCTACCTCATTCCCGGCCGCCGAGGTCGACGGCGTGGCGCCACCGCCTCCATAGAGACCAGCACATGCTCCGCCGCCACCTCGTCCTCCTTGTCCTAGATTTGTGCTCCTTCCCCAATCTTCGTCCTGCGCCCGTGCTCCCTAGCAGGTGGCCATGACCTCGCGGTGGAGCAGATGGAGGCTGTCTGGTTGGGAGGCGGTGTGCACTGTCGGCTAATCCTACAAAATCTGAACATTGAATCCCCACACCGGCCAAGGGATGAAACTAATCCTACACGATCTGGATTTTGTTTTTTGAGATTTCTCCACTGTGTGTTCTTGGGATGCTTCATTGAAGATTTGGCATGGAATATTGCAGATTTTTTACTCCACGAGATCTGGATTTTGTTTTTTGAGATTTCTTCACCGTGTGTTCTTGGAATGCTTCATTGAAGATTTGGCAGGGAATATTGCAGATTTGTTTACTCCACGTTGCCAAAAGCATTGCCGCAAGATTGTAGAACTAGAATTTTGGCAATATGTTATGGAGAGAGAGGTTGTGGTTGGCAACGGGATAAAGAAGCGTGGAAGGGACTAGATGATTAGAATACAAAGTAACAAGGGGTGCTTTTGGCAATGTCTAAAATGGATAGCACGGATCTTACAGCTAAAGTGGATGCCCAAGATAAGCCCGTGACGCCCTCCTATATGTAGACTTTGTTTTCCGTTTCTCCTTGTGCAAGAATAAAATGTGTTATCTCCTCCTCCTTTACCCTCTCATTTTGCTATCGTTCATTATGTTCCGTCAAAATTATGTGATTTTCTCCCGTAGTGCGCCATCCTCATATTTTTGCTATTGGATCTAAGTTTTTCTATCCTTCCATTCATCCGCAAATAATAAACATAATCACACATCAATCAGTACATATTACCCGTGAAAATATTTGGACAGCCGTGAAGTTGCCTATTTGAATAAGCCCGAAGAATAAAACTGTATTTCCAAACCGAGACGTGTGCCTGGAAATTTCATTCAGTTTCACTGGAATTGGAGTACAGTCAAGGAGTGTTCTCTATGTCAAATAAAACTATACAAATCATTCCGTAGAAAAGATGAAAGATCCACGAATGGGATAGCAGAAAAGATGAAGGATTAGTACCGCAATGCAGAGAATGATTCCGAAGAGAATGGCACAGCCGAAGAGTCAAATTTGAAAGGAACGCTTATCTATCTCTTCCATGGCCAACACTCTTTGATTTCTTCTCACTTGATCCTTCACTTTGTTCTCTTTCCTAAGGGGTAGGGCGACGGTTTGGTGCTAAGTAGAAACCGCCCGCCTTGAGATCTTGTATCACGACATGACATGAATCTTGTTTAATTATGGGCTTTAATCATTGGTCCACACATGTATCACACTTTGTCCTCTTTCCTCTGGGGTAACATCTACGTTCTCATAACCATGACATGAATCTTGTTTAATCATTGGACAATGGCTACATACAAATCATTTGAAAATCTATATATCACAAATTCTGAACTATTTCTTTTATACTTATCTAAAGTCTCTGAACCGATGGATATACTGTTAAATTTTTTGGATTAGAAGATTGCACAAATTCTTTGGAACACCGCAAATACAATACTGCCGGATTTGATAAATACATATCTTATGGAACACATATACATCAGGAACAAAAAAAACATCAGTTCTACCGTTTCATGCACACGATCTTCATGCGTCGGCACGACAGGTAGCACACATTGCCACACATCAGAGCATGTCTAACAGGCCTCTTAAATTTCTGCCCCGTAAAACTCGAGTACAGGACCCTGTACTCGATTTTGCTCTGAAATTCCCTACTGATTTCATCGCCTGTCTAGCAGACCCCGTATCCGAGCCCCGTATATTTAAAATTTAAATTTCGTGCGAGATAAAAGCAGATTGTTCATAGATAGGCTTCGATTCATCATAGATACAGGCAAAATTGCGCGATCTAGCGGTAGATCGCGACTTGTTAAGCTAACTCTAATCTAAAACTGCACAAAAGAACCTCGCCGGAGACCTCCTTGTCGGCGAGGTTGTCGCTGCCGTGGCGGCAGTACGCCTAGTCATCATCGATGACGATGACGGCGGCGGCGGCAGCCTCCGCCTTCTTCATCTCCTCGGCGGCGGCGATGGCGAGCGCCTCCTCCTCCTTATCCGCGGCCGCCCTGCCAGCCCAGGATAGCTTGAAGTAGAGGACCCACGCTTCCTCGAGCGTGAGCTCCTCGCGGCGGCGCTTGGCTGGGGGGGAGGAGCCTGTGGCTTGGTGGCGGCAGCTCATGGCGGCGGCGGCGTGGATTCGTGAACGGAGCGGCTAGAATTGCTCGCCGGAGTTGTGCGGCGCGCGGCGGAGCTAGGGTTGCGAGTGAGGGGTACCTCACCCTGTACTTATACGGGGCCGGATGGGTGATTTGCCCCGCCCCGTATCCGAGCGATACGGGCCGGCCTGTTTACGGGGCGTGCTAGGCGGGCCAAAACACCGGCACCCCGTATCTCGCCGAAAATTTACGGGGTGCTAGCTGTTTACGGGGCCTGTTAGACTTGCTCTCAGAAGCTTCAGGACCAGATCGTGGAATAAAACTCTCACACATGGATAAGCTGGAGCAACAAAAAAAGACAGGGGAGCCTCGGTATATCGATCGATTCCATTGCAGTTGCCAATCATCTGAATTTCAGCAACTTCTATACGTAGTTCACAAAGTCTCTGCAGATATGAAGAGAAAAGGGCTGTTCTTGTCAGCACGTTGCTTTTGTTGGATAGATCTCAACGTGACTGGACCCAACGGCCCAGCACGCCCCCTAACTGCGCCTTGATCGGGGGCGCCCGTTCTTTTCTAGGACGGTGGGCCTCTGTCGCCAGCGCTATATAAAGTGGTGGGGAGCCGGCAGCACGACCTACGAGGTTAGCCGTGCCCTAGCCGCCCCACCTACAAGCCAATCCGATCTAGGCTAGCGCTGCGTCGACGGGAAGCTCCACCGACGCCACCCTAGCCACACGATCCCCACACTCACCCTTTTCACCCATGGCCAACGACGGAGGTTCTAGCTCCGGCACCAGCTCGGGGATTCCCTCTGGCTCGTGTTTGTCGAGCCAGGGAGCAGGTAGAGTCCATCTCGGTTCTCTCTCTCTATCTCTCTCTCTCTCTGTTCTCGATCTATAAAGGTAATGTATAGTGCTACTGTTAGATCTAGACTAGATCAGTGGTAAAGTCATTTTAACATTGGTATCAGAGCCATGTTTTAGTTGCTAGATTTTACAGTGCTTATTGTAGAAAGTAAAAGGGTTCAAAAGAGAGAATTAGATCCAAAGTGGGCCTGCCATCTGGCTGCGCCGTTCCTCTCGATCTAGATGGGTATCCATCATGGAGACATCTAGAAGAAGAACACACCCTTCGGGGCAAAGCAAAACCCAAGATCTAAAGCCCTAAAAAGGTTTCCGAACGCACCCCATAGATCCCCAAAGAAAAGACAATCAAAATCGGCCATCGCCGGGAAAAGTCTCCGCCCCACACCTAGGCCACTTGACGACGGTGCACCCACCCTCGGGTGGATGCACACATCGGCAAGGAGCAAAGTGGGGGGCGCCGCCGCAGTTTTTCATTATGGACCAAGCAAAAAAAACAAAGGGAGCAAAAGGCTCCGCCACCATCCCTCTTGACGGTGGTGCGCCCACCCTCGGGTGGACGCACCGCCGGCAAGGAGGGCGGGGGGGGGGGGGCATGGCTCACCAGAGCAGAGGGAGGGGCACGCTGGAGGGCGGCCGCCTCGCCTCGCCGCGTGCTCAACCGGGGGCAGGCGCCAGAGCTCGGCCGGAGGGAGGGGCGCGCCGGAGGGCGGCCGCCTCGCCTCGGCTCAGAGCGGGCCACGCCGGCGAAGGAGGGAAGGGCCCGCGGCCGGCCTCGGCCTCTCCCACACGCCGCCGACGCGGGGCAGCCGGCCCGAGGGACGCGGCGCCGCCGCGGTCGAGACGCGCGGGAGGTGGCCGCGGTGACCACGCGGGGCGGCCGCGCGTGGGACGCGGCGCCGCCGCGGTGGCCACGCGCTAAAGGGGGACGGGCGAGCCACGCGGGGCGGCCGCGCGCGAGACGCGGCGCCGCCGCGGTGGCCACGCGGGAGAGGGGCTGGGGGAAAAGTGGCTTAGGGTTAGGGGGGTCGGCGGCTGGGGGGGTTTTTATACCCCCGAACAGCGCGCCCCACCGTCGGATCTAGGGCTGCGCGACTGAACGGCTCAGATCGAGCCACGCGGTCGACGGCTGGCGGGCGGGCCAAGCAGGCCCCGGCTGGGCTGCTGGCAGGCCACGTGGGCCACGCGGGCGGGGCCAAGCCAGGTGGGCTGCTCGCCGGGCCAGGCGGGCCGAGGCGGCTGCGGTGCCGGCTACCTGCCGCGCAGGCGCAGCCATGCCGCTTCTTCGGCCGCTGGGCGCTGGGCTCTGTTTTGGCCCAGTTAACCAGTTTTTTGCTGTTTTAATTTTACAGAATTGTTTTTAATGCTTTTTGCTTAGTTTTAAGCAAAATTTTTGTATAGTTTTCTCTAGTCCTTTTGTTTTTGAGTATATTGTGACTAGAGAATGTTACAAAGGCAGATTTTTCTTCAAAGTATGAGTCTTTTAATGAAAGTTTCCGCTGCAAATAGTTCTTTTACATTGCAAATGTATGGTTTAAAATTGCACCAAATGCAATAAAGTTGATTAAATCTTGATATAAAGATGTGATTAAAGTGATTATGACTCATGCTATTAATTGACCAACGTTATTAATAATCATGACCATAATCTTTTCCTATTAAGTATAAAAGGTGCATTTAAATTTATTCTGTCAATTTATACCAACGTTGAATTAACGCATACAGTTGTTTTACTTGGTGATCTCACATCTTTTGTGATTTTCAGGAGGTCTCAACCTCATGGCATGTTTGAAGGACATCCCGCTCCTTCGGGGGGACAACTACTCCGAATGGAGGAAGAAAGTTGACTTGGCGTTCGTATGCGCCGAAGTGGATTGGGTGGTTGAAACCAAGCAACCAGTCAAGCCCGCTGACCCAATCAGGAGAGATGCTGAAGAAAGTGTTGACTTTAAGAAAAGGAAGAGGGACCATGCTCCATTGGAGCTGGCTTACTCTATCGATAACCAGAAATGGGTGAACGCCAACAAGAAGTGTCTGGCATTCGTAAAGAACACAATTGAGAACGCTATCGTGGGCTCAATTGGAGAGTGTGCTACCGTGGGCGAGTATCTCGCCAAGATAAAGAGCCAGTTTACTGGCTCTTCAAAGATGTATGCGACCCAGCTGTTAAAGCAGCTGGTTACTGAAAAGTATACGGGAGGACCCCACGGGATAAGAGAGCACATCTTGAGGATGTCAAACATGGCAGCAAAGCTCAAGCCAATGGATGAGGACCTCGAGTTAAATCCAGCACTCTTGGTGCACCTTGTGATGGCCTCACTTCCACAGCCTTTTGAAAACTTTGTGATAAACTATAATATGTCCCCTGAAAAGTGGAACATAGAAAAGACCATTGGGATGTGCTCCCAGGAAGAGGAAAGGCTGAAAGCCCTTCACAGCGGTTCTCTGAACTTCGTGAAGGACAACAGGAAGAGAGGGTTCACAGGCGGCAACCATGGTGGCTCACCCTCCAAGCCCCATGGCAAGGGTCCAATGCAGCACCAGTACTAGCATCACCAGTCCACCCCTGGGGAGAAGGATCAGTGCCATCACTGCAAAAAGCCGGGCCACTACAAGAAAGACTGCCCGATTTGGCTAAAGTACATCATGGCCAAAAATGGTAAAGATATTGTTTCTTTTGTTAATGAATCTTTGTATGAAAAGTTTACTAGATCCACTTGGTGGATTGATTCTGGAGCAACCGTTCATGTTGCCAACTCTTTACAGGGGTTCCATTCGACAAGGACCACGCCAAGAAGAGAAAGACACATTGAAGTGGCGAATGGAATAGAAGCAGAAGTGGAGGCCATTGGTGACGTCCCTCTGGAGCTGGCTGATGGCTCTTTGCTTATGCTCAAAGATGTGCTTTTCGTTCCTTCATTACATAGGAATTTAATAAGTGTTTCCTGTTTGGACAAAGATTCCTACGAATGTTATTTTGGTAATGGCAAGTGTGCCATCTGGTTGAAAGACAAATGTGTGGGTGTTGCTACATTATTTGATAAGTTATATTTGTTATCCCTGCATGAGAAAGTTTTTTCTGTGTGTGATGTGAATGAAAAAGTTTCCTTGTCGAACAAAGAACAAAAGAAAAGAAAGCGAACTCTTGACTCATCGAAACTATGACACTGTAGACTAGGCCATATTTCGAGGGGAAGAATAGAAAACCTCGTTAAAAATGACATTCTTCCTCCGTTAGAGTTCTCCGACATAGAACAATGCATAGATTGCATTAAAGGAAAGTATGTCAAACAGATTAAAAAGGGTGCAAACCGAAGCATAGCTACACTAGAAATAATCCACACGGATATTTGTGGACCGTTTCCGGTGAAAAGTGTGGATGGCTATGATTCATTCATAACGTTCACGGATGATCACTCCCGGTATGGTTATATTTATCCAATCAAAGAAAGATCTGAAGCGTTGGATAAATTTAAAATTTTCAAAGCTGAAGTAGAAAATCAGCACGATAAAAGAATCAAAATAGTTCGGTCCGATCGTGGGGGGAGTACTACGGTCGGCATACTCCATATGGTAAAGTACCAGGACCCTTTGCACGGTTCCTGCAAGAAAATGGAATAGTCGCCCAGTATTCAATGCCGGGCGAACCTCAGCAAAACGGAGTAGCTGAAAGGCGCAACCGTACCCTTATGGAAATGGTGCGCAGCATGATGAGCTATTCCACCCTCCCGTTGGGATTGTGGATGGAGGCGCTTAAAACCGCCATTCATATTCTCAACAGAGTACCAAGTAAGTCGGTGCCCAAAACACCGTATGAATTGTGGACAGGCAGAGTCCCCTCTCTGCACCACTTGAGGGTCTGGGGGAGCCCAGCTGAGGCAAAAGTTTTCAATCCAAACATTGCAAAGTTAGACCCCAAAACAGTATCTTGCCATTTTATTGGCTATCTAGATAAGTCCAAAGGCTATCGCTTCTACTGTCCCGACAGATACACAAAGTTCGTAGAAACGAGACATGCAGTCTTCTTGGAGGACGAATTGATGAGGGGGAGCACGGTAGCTAGGAAAATTGATCTTGAGGAGAAGAGGGTGCATGCACCTAATCCGATGATTCAGGAGCCATTTTTCTCGCTACCTGTTGTGCCACCATCTACAACCCCTGAGGTTGTGGTGCCGGCACCTGTTGTGACTCCACACGTGACAACAATGGGCGAAAGTTCGGAACCTGTCCATCAGGAGCCACCTGAACCCACTGTTGAGCACGAAACGGAGCCAGAATAGCCACCTAGTGTAAATGTGCCTGAACCCGAGGCAAGAAATGAGCAAGAGTCTGATGAACTCAGACGGTCTAAAAGAGAACGAAGACCAGCCATTTCCAAAGAAATCTACAAAGTTTACAATGTAGTTCATATGGAGGGCGATCCTACCACATATGAAGAAGCCATGAGTAGCCCTCACTCAGCCAAGTGGGTGGAGGCAATGGAAGATGAAATGAAATCGATGAGTTCCAACAATGTTTGGGACTTAGAGGAAATTCCCAAAGGAGCCAAAACAGTAGGATGCAAGTGGGTCTACAAAACAAAGTATGACTCCAATGGAAATGTAGAAAAGTACAAAGCTAGACTCGTGGCAAAAGGCTTTACGCAAAGAGAAGGTGTAGATTACAATGAGACTTTTTCTCCGGTCTCATGTAAGGACTCCTTCAGAATCATCATGGCACTAGTTGCACATTTTGATTTAGAGTTACATCAAATGGATGTCAAGACGGCATTTCTAAATGGAGATTTAGAAGAGAATGTTTACATGAAACAACCCAAGGGTTTTTTCATGGAGGGGAAGGAACATATGGGATGCCGCCTAAAAAAATCCATTTATGGGTTAAAGCAAGCCTCTAGGCAGTGGTATTTAAAGTTTAATGATACCATTAAAAGTTTTGGATTTCAAAGAAAATGTTGAGGACAATTGCATTTATGCAAAGTTCAAAAGTGGGAAATATATTTTCCTAATTCTATATGTGGATGACATTCTGCTTGCTAGCAGTGATGTTAGTCTACTACTAGAAACAAAGAAATTCTTGTCATCAAACTTTGACATGAAAGACCTTGGTGAAGCATCTTATGTTTTGGGCATAGAAATTCACCGAGACAGAAAGAATGGGGTGTTAGGACTGTCGTAGAAAGCATATTGTGAAAAGATTTTAAAGAAATACAATATGCATGCGAGTAATTCAACACCTGCTCCCATAGTCAAGGGCGACAGTTTTGGGAAATCCCAATGTCTAAAGAATCAATTTGAGATCGATCAAATGAAGTCAGTACCATATGCTTCGGCTGTTGGAAGCTTACAGTATGCACAAGTGTGCACTCGCCCTGACTTAGCATTTATCACCGGGGTACTCGGTAGATATCAAGAGAATCCAGGCATAGAGCACTGGAAGATGGTAAAGAAAGCTTTGCGCTATGTGCAAGGCACAAAAGGCCTCATGCTAACATACAGAAGATCTGATTCCCTAGAGATAAAAGGGTATTCAGATGCAGATTTTGCGGGAGATAAAGACGACCGAAAGTCCACGACAGGGTATGTCTTTACTCTCGCAGGAGGTGCTATTTCGTGGAGAAGCGCCAAACAGTCGATAGTTGCATCATCTACGATGTATGCAGACTTTATAGCATGTTATGAGGCCATGGGACAGGCGTTATGGTTAAAGAAATTCTTACCCGACTTGAAAGTGGTTGACTGCATCAGCAGGCCACTAAAGATGTACTGTGACAACGAGCCCGCAGTATTCTATGCTCACAACAACAAGTCGAGTAATGCTTCAAAGTCTATATATATAAAGTATTATGTTGTGAAGGATAAAGTCCAGGATCAAACTATAAGTCTCGAGCATATAAGGACAAAGGATATGCTTGCGGATCCGCTAACGAAAGGCTTGCCACCCAATGTGTTCAAGGAACACATAGCCGGCATGGGTTTAACGGGAAGCCTATGATTCCTGGACCATAGAGGCCCAAAAGTAACAGAATTTGTTTCAGAACATGAAGGTATATAGTAGCTGTCTGATTCTATCGGCAATTGAGCTGGGACGTTGAAACATGCTCTATGTGTCATTCTGTGATGAAATAAGTAAAGAACAAGGTTAAAAGTAAAGTCGAGATCTAGGGGGAGAATGTTGGATAGATCTCAACGTGACTGGGCCCAACGGCCCAGCACGCCCCCTAACTGCGCCCTGATCGGGGGCGCCCGTTCTTATCTAGGACGGTGGGCCCCTGTCGCCAGCTCTATATAAAGTGGTGGGGAGCCGGCAGCACGACCTACGAGGTTAGCCGTGCTCTAGCCGCCCCACCTACAAGCCAATCCGATCTAGGCTAGCGCTGCGCCGACGGGAAGCTCCACCGACGCCACCCTAGCCACACGCTCCCCACACTCACCCTTTTCACCCATGGCCAACGACGGAGGTTCTAGCTCCGGCACCAGCTCGGGGATTCCCTCTGGCTCGTGTTTGTCGAGTCAGGGAGCAGGTAGAGTCCATCTCGGTTCTCTCTCTCTATTTCTCTCTCTGTTCTCGATCTATAAAGATAATGTATAGTGCTACTGTTAGATCTAGACTAGATTAGTGGTAAAGTCATTTTAACAGCTTTGCCTCGCGGTCTCTCATGGGTCGCTCACCACAGGCACGATCCACGCAGTGTCTGACTCGTGCATGCCAGCAGCTATGAGGAAATTCAGAATCGTGAGCCAAAAATTCAGAAAAATGAAAAATGAAATAGGAGGAAGCGGTGGATCCAGATGTAGGAGAGACTCATCTTCAACCTGCACATTGTCCACCACAAAACGCTCGGTGCCGATTTGGTTGGCCTTCCAACACTTGGCTGATGTGAGGGGGTCAAGCGGCCCGATGGTACGGGGACCCGGGAAGGAGCTCCGGTGATGCGGGGGTAGGGGAAGAGTTCCGGTGGTACAGGGGATCTAGGGAGGCTCCGGCGGGGCGATGAGGGCCGTCGGTGGGGGAAGGTGGAGGTCTAGGCGGTGGCGGCGTCGATGGAGGATGACGCGCGGGGAAGGGCTAGGTCGTGGCGGCGCCCAGAAGCCTGTGTGCGCGCGGGAGTGGGGCAGCATGCGGCGGAGATCTGATCAGCTCAACACTCGTGACATTGATGGTCATGTTGTCGGTTCCTAGAGTTGGGCAAGTGTCATCCCATGGGAACCAAAGATCATAAAATTATCAGATTTTCATGTCATCATTACTGTTAAGAGACGATATATGTTCCATTAGCATGGAGCTTGATGATGATAACACTGTTATTTGCGTACGTGCTCCATAGCTGCAGTAGAACATGCCTTGGTCGTCCTGCCTTTGTACACGTGCACTTAGAGAGCATCTGCAGCTGTTCTCTGGGATGTCTTTTTCTGGCAGTCTTACACATGATAGGTACCACCAGTCTGTCTTGATTGCTAATTTCTGTGTGGACTACCTTCAGCTTATAACGCTTTCCTTACCGGTTCACAGACAGCATATGAGTTTTTTTTTTTTTCAATCTGATGGTATGATGTAGCTAGGAGAAAAAAAATCTGAATTACTTGTAGTGTAATTTCCGAGCAAGGCCAGAAAGTGTTGTTTAAGCTGGTTCATTTTGTATGCTGCACTGGTGATTTTTTTATGCTCCAGGAATGTTATATTCGTCGGTGAGAAGTATGTAAATACTCAGCAGCAATGGCTGTCTTGTTATTTAATAGAGTCTACCCCTGATCAACTGCAATGGTTGTCTTGTTATTATTTAATAGACTGTAACCTTGAGGGACGTCGACTATTACTGGGATATTTATGTTGGTGTACAAAGCAGTCATCCCTAGTTGGCTTTCAAGATCACATCCATAACCGTTTGTACACCAACATAAATATCCCCCGAAGGGCTGTGATGTGCAGCTGCGATCTCCCCATAATTACGGTTAGAATAGCACGCTGACAGCTTAAGTGATGAAACTATACGTTGTCAATGGCCATTCATTGTGTGGTAATATTTGTAAACAGATGTGTTCCTTGTACTATCAGTTAGTACTAGATGAATATGGCTTCTTGGTTGGTCATTCCTATTTGTTGAGATGATGTATGTCACTGTCAGTGTATTATAGAGGTGTTGCACTGGATTCAGGACCCTGTCCAACAGAAGCTCGCACCATTGGAGCAGGTTGTGAAGAGGCGTGCACATGCACATCACGTCGAAAGGTCACATCCATATTCATGTCCACAGGCTGCTGCTCATAAAGGATTGCAAAATACAAAACAAATCAGAAGAAAGGAGGAATAGAAGAGAACAACAAACAACCAAGAAACCTGAGACAGAAAAAACCTGACACAACCTGGAAGGAACTACCCTCCCATGAAGCAAATCCAAGAAACATAAAGAAGGCCGACCAAATTAAGGTAGCAGTGGATTGATTATATGCACAAGAAAAACTCCCCCATGCTCACAGTTGAAATATTATCAGATTATTTGTGAAACTGGAACTCGTTTTTAATAAAGGGCTATGTATATCACTTGATGCACGGACCAGGGTTTTACCCCTTTTTGAAAAGAAAAGGAAGTTTGATTAGGTAACTCCATCTGTGATTGTATTCTTCTGGCTTCAGGTTCTGCTATGCAGCTACGAGAAACAAAATACTAATCTATTTTTCTTTTATTTTGTTGGACAAAAATATCACTATCTTCTTCTAGTGATCGCCTTCAACTTAATTTTTTGATTTCTAGATCAAAATTATTGACATAGTTTACTTAGGACGTTCGGTTACTTCTATATTTAATAAAAAAATATTTGCAACATTTAGAAATAAACTGCCAATTTTGAATATTAAACAATCCTAAAAAAAGTGAAACCAGGGGGTGTCAGCTGTGACGTAGCCAACCTTCCTAGCTAGCACTAAATTCCAAGTGGTGTATCCGGGGCCAAATCGCTCCTCTAAATTTAGTGAAATTGAACATACCCTAAGAGCATCTCCACTTTTCAGTGATTTTTAATTTCAGCCCATTAGCATTTCCGGGACACCGATTTCATTCAGATTTAGCCTTTTTTTCATCCTGCGATCCCAAGCCAAACCCAGCGCGCCGAGAATCGTTCGAAAACACCGAATGTAACTTTTACATGCAGGAGGCCCACTGTCAACCCCTCCCTCTCTCTCCCCTACTTTTCTCCCCACCCACCGGTCTTTCTCTCTCCTTCTTTTCCCCACTAATCGTCCATTTCTCTCCTCCTCTTCTCCATGCAACGGCGAGCTAGGCGAGAACACCACCGGAAAAAAGTCCATTCTTAGCCAAACTATACATCCATCCGGTGATTTTTAGCTACAAATTTTGGTCCGAAAACGACGAACGAGTGGAGATGCTCCAAATCTTACTCCAAAAGCAATGGACGAGTAAAAATTGATGCTGACCATTTTTTATCCTGCCAGCCAATGGATTTGAATATTTGCAAAATTTAGAAAGAACCGCCAATTTTGAATATTTAGTGTATTTTTAAACAATTGTAAAAAAAAAGTGCCACCACCACGTGTGTGGCATCGCCAACCTTCCTAGTTATTAGCGCAAAATTGCAACGCATGGTGCGCCGATGCTTCCCTAAATAAATAAATAAATTTACTAATAATGAAATTAGACGTACCTGCTGACCATTTTTATTCTGCCAGCCAGGAAAGAGGAAGTCAATGGCGACTAGGCCGGTAGAGGAGGTGGAGACGGAGAGGAGGGTGGGCGGGGAGTCGCTCGGAGATCGTCCAACCCATCGAGGGATCCCTCTCGCTCGTCATCATTTATTTATACTCTACCGGTGGTCATCGCTGCTTCCGTCCCCCGCCTGGAGTTGGATCTCGCTGCGTCTTCCCACCCGCCCCGTCACCTCCCCTGCCCCCGCCCCCCGCCGGCGTCTCCTGGTCCTGGGCCGGCCATGGGCACCGCCACCGCGGACCAGCCGGCTGGCGCCTCCTCCGACAAGCTCCGGCACGTCGAGTCCATGTCCGAGCTGCCCTCCGGTGCCGGCAAGATCTCCGGGATCAACGCCGTCGTGCTCGGCGAGTCGCTCGCCGACGAGGAGCACGACCTCGTCTTCCCCAGCCCCGAGTTCTCCGCCGACGCGCTCGTCTCCTCTCCCAAGCAGGTATGTCTTGCTATGAACTCAACTGAGGCGCTCTGCTTCAGAGCGTTGCATTTTGGAGGCCACGCAACTGAATGTTTCGTCCTGATCAAGACCTGTGGGTAAAACTCAGACTAGTTTGGGAATTGGGAGGACATACTTTTGATGCAACACCAAAGCAAAAGTGCCATCTTAGTTCTTCCTTTGTTGCTGCGTTTGTTGACTGCGATGTGATTAACTTGTGATCTCGGTGTTTATGCTTCCATAATGTGTCTCTCTCAGTACCGGGAGATGTACGAGAGGTCCATCAACGACCCGGCTGGGTTTTGGTCGGAGATCGCCGGGACATTCTACTGGAAGGAGAAGTGGAGCCCCAGCGAGGTCTGCTCCGAGAACCTCGACGTCACAAAGGGTCCCGTCCAGATCAACGTAAGCATTATTGTCTAATGGATGTTGGCTACTAGATTTAGCATTTTCTAGCGATTATTGCGAATCATGTTGTGGCTCTTGGTGCCGGGCAGTGGTTCAAAGGAGGCAAAACCAACATATGCTACAATGCTGTTGACCGCAACGTCGAGGCTGGGAATGGGGACAAGGTTGCAATGTATTGGGAGGGCAATGAGCCCGGTCAGGATGGGAAGCTCACCTACTCTGAGCTCTTGGACAAGGTTTGCCAGGTAATAACGCAGGGGCTCATATCTGATGGTTTTGTTTAAAAATATAATTTGCTAATGGATGTGGATTCTCTTGGAAGTTTGGGGAAGGTAGCTTGCCAGTTACTTAAAAATAATCTAATGTTTCTTTTTATGCTTTATGGTAGCTTGCCAATTACTTGAAAAGTGTCGGTGTCGGCAAGGGGGATGCTGTGGTGATCTACCTGCCAATGTTGCTGGAGCTTCCCATTGCCATGCTTGCTTGTGCACGTATAGGTGCTATCCATTCGGTAATGATTACTAAAAGCTCTGTGTTATATCCTGCTTGGTCCTGTTTGCATTTTCACGAAGCGACGCATCCCAAAATTTCCTTCAGGTTGTGTTTGCTGGCTTCTCTGCGGATTCGCTAGCCCAAAGGATAGTTGATTGTAAGCCTAAGCTTGTGCTCACTTGCAATGCCGTCAAAAGGGGGGCCAAGCCCATTCTTCTCAAAGATATAGTGGATGCTGCTCTGGTGGAAAGTGAGAAGAATGGATTCTCTGTAGGTATGTACTAGGATCCGAGTTATGTACACTTGTCACAGCATATACAATTTGGGCTGCTGTTGGGTCTTCGCTGGCAACTCGCTCATAATTTCTGTTAAGGGGGTTAGTTTAGTTTAATTGTGAAAATTAGGGCCAGATCCTTATATTGTCAATGCAGGCTGGCCAATCGGATCAATAGTTATGACATACAAGATCATTGGCAGATCCATATATAACCGAACACTGTCCAATATATATAGTTTGTCGATGCTAACCACTGACTGCTGCTTAGGTGTTTGTTTGACATATGAAAACCAGTCAGCAATGAAGAGAGAAAACACAAAATGGCAGGCGGGAAGGGATGTTTGGTGGCAGGTGCGTGTTTCTACCTTCAACAAAAACTCATCAACATTTTGAATAGCCTCCTGTATTTCAGACCCAGGTATCCTCATTAATTCCCTGGATCCGGATAACTGTAATCTCATTCCACGATCATTTCCTTGGACATATATTTCAGGATGTTGTGACTAATTTCCCTACCAAGTGCGATGTCGAATGGGTGGATGCAGAGGATCCACTGTTTCTTTTGTACACGAGTGGCAGCACCGGAAAACCAAAGGTACTTCTAATTATATTGGACTGTCCCGTTGTCACATACATAAATATTAATCTCTCTTAATGAATTTGTAGGGTGTGTTGCATACATCTGGGGGCTATATGGTGTATACTGCAACAACATTTAAGTATGCATTTGATTACAAGCCAACAGACATATACTGGTAAACCAGAATATCTTATTATTTTTCACTTACTTTTAAGTATAAAACATGTTGGTTTGGAGAATTACTCACAGAAGATGCTATTTGCATGCTCCATTGTTTGTTGACATTAGGTGCACTGCAGACTGTGGTTGGATTACCGGACATAGCTACGTGACATATGGTCCACTCCTGAATGGAGCTGCAGTTCTCGTTTTCGAAGGGGTATATATATTTCTAAAATATTTTTTGAGTTAGTATTTTGTGGAATTTATTACATCTCAATATGATTTTGATAAACTAAAGGAATTTCAGTGTTTGATGTTTTGGGCATGTCATTATGTTTGACATTTTGTCTGACAATATATAACAGTTCACTATGCTCTATGTACCTTTATGTAAAAAATAATTCTTGACAACATATTTGTTAAAACACCATTTTCTTACTTCCATAAAGTTTTCTGTAGGCTTGTTTTCAATTTTCTATGCTAAATATGCCTTTGAATCATGTGTGTGTAGGCTCCGAATTACCCTGATTCTGGTCGGTGCTGGGACATTGTGGACAAGTACAAGGTGACGATATTTTATACCGCACCAACACTTGTCCGTTCACTCATGCGTGATGGTCCTGAGGTATGCAACTATGCATGATGGTTCTTTAAGAGAGCTCCCGATGGTGTGAACGAGCCATTAGGAGATACTGAATGCCATTGCTTTAACCCCAATATTATGCTCAAATCTGTATCAAACTGGTTATCTTTAATGGAGGGAAGAACAAGTCACTATTCTAACTCATCTAGTTAAAGTTTTGAATGATCAATCAACCGTTGTAGTTTAATATTCTTATCTATTGACATTTGCCAAAGAGATTGTCCTAGTGAACATGAACTGAACTTCCTGATGTTCTCTCTCTTATATATCTGCGTTCAACAACCCAGTAAACCTAATATAACTCACCAATAATTCACATACTGATATTGAATCTTTAATTACTTGACTTGCTATGAATCTCTTATGACTCATCAACTGGAAATTCTCGAGCTGTTGCTACTATGCAGAACTATTAGATAAAGTGATAACTGATAAACACTTCTTCTGCAAGACTGGGCTCTCAGATTCTGTTAAATTTTTTTTTGCCAAGTGACTACCACGATTATTTATTGCTAAAAATGATTGTGAAGAATCCAGCCAGGAGATTACAATTACGAAACACTTTAAAACAAAACTCGGTGGCTGTAATATGTTCTGCTTGCATGACAAAAAATATGATATTAGTTACTCTTAAACATTTTCCATATGTAAGTTTGCTGTGGACATCACCTTTTTGCTTATTGACTGATGTTTTTGCAGTATGTTACACGCTACTCACGAAAATCTCTCCGAGTCCTTGGAAGCGTTGGTGAGCCAATTAATCCTAGTGCATGGAGGTACATTGACAATTTATCAAGTGTTAAATTGTACTATAATGACACAGATGTTACAGGTTGTTCTCATGCATGTTTTGCTTGATTTAGATGGTTCTACAATGTCGTCGGGGATTCACAATGCCCCATATCAGATACTTGGTGGCAGACTGAAACTGGTGGTTTCATGGTAAGTCTCTTTATAGTCGCCACTTGTCAAATTTATTTTTTGTCAGATGATACTGATTGGTGTTGAGATATAGTGTACTGATGTAAATGCTCTCCGCAGATGACTCCTTTACCTGGCGCCTGGCCTCAGAAACCTGGTTCTGCAACCTTTCCTTTCTTTGGTGTCCAGGTAAACACATTTTATCTATGAAATAAAGATGGAGGACCACTTTCTCTAAAACTCTTGCTATATGTACGGTTTACAGCCAGTCATCGTTGATGAGAAAGGACAGGAGATTGAAGGGGAATGTAGCGGGTATCTTTGCATTAAGAAATCATGGCCTGGGGCTTTTCGTACCCTCTATGGAGATCATGACAGATATGAGACCACGTACTTCAAGCCATTTGCTGGCTACTATTTTACTGGTGATGGTTGCAGCAGGTAACTTGTTGAAGTATTTGCACCAATATGGCTTACTTTACTTGTCTTAACAGTTAAGTAATAATATATTAATGTCAGGGACAAAGATGGTTACCACTGGCTTACTGGAAGAGTAGATGATGTTATCAACGTTAGGTGAGCTGCTTATTTGGTTCATCTGCTATTTGCTAGTTTGATTTCAGTATGTCAGAATTGCAAATTTTGATGCTATAACTGAGTTATCTTGCCCATATAAATTTGCAGTGGACATCGAATTGGCACAGCAGAGGTTGAGTCTGCTTTGGTTTCACATCCACAGTGTGCAGAGGCTGCTGTTGTTGGTGTTGAGCATGAGGTATGGTCCACCGATACTTTATATATATATCCTTCGTTGTACTTCTGTTGTGTTTGTATATCATCATATACAATTCTTCTTGATATATTATCTCCTTCAATTTGCAAATAAAAAATGCTTCAGGTTAAAGGTCAGGGAATATATGCTTTTGTAACTTTGGTGGATGGTGTTCCTTATAGTGAAGAACTACGAAAGAGCCTCATAGCAAAAGTCCGCAATCAGGTATATCCGTGATTATTGCTACACAATTACCGTCCATTCTAAAGCTATTTACACTACCAAGAAATGAAATTATGCCTTTATATCTATGTATGTGATCCTTAAAGTTTATCTATTCAGCACGCCAAAAAGTTTAGAGAAAAGTGAGTTGTGATTTGTGAACAATCCTAACACACAATGTGAAGACACCCAATTCTACACTCACCATTTGACCAGCTATTATTGAGATGAGCATGCTTCAGGCTAGTGTTAATCTTATGCTGGCTAGAAAGACTTAGCAAAGAAGAAATAGGCAACCCAAACATGTATGCGAAAGCAGAGTTGGAAATATCCTTGTCAACTATGCTCCTTCAATGCTGTTCGTTGCCTTTCATCCATATGTTTTTCCTGTGATATGAGCAAAATTGATTGGAAAACTTTCATGCTGACATGACTTTTCGTGTCCTGTGTGTCAGATTGGAGCATTTGCAGCTCCTGACAAGATCCACTGGGCGCCAGGACTTCCTAAAACCCGCAGTGGCAAGATTATGCGCAGGATCTTGCGCAAAATCGCCGCAAAGCAGTTGGATGAACTTGGTGACATAAGCACTCTTGCTGATCCTGGTGTCGTTGACCAGTTAATTGCTCTCAAAGACTGCTAGACTGTAAAGGGTTCAGATGGCAGACGCTCTTTCACGGACACTTACACCTTCCAGTTTTTTCCCTTGTGGTTATATGATGGGATTTTTTTTGAACTGTGGTTGTATGGTGGGATGTTGATTTTAGCGTACGTCCACTAGTCTCCTTTTATACAGTGCCTGTTCTCCTGAGGCTAGTGAACTAAAACGTGGTGTAATGATCTTCAGTCTGGTGTTCCGCTATTGTGAACCTCTGTATCTCATATCGAGAGAGCTCCATTATGTATGTATTGATCGACTCAATAAAGATGTGTCAATAGAAAAAATGTCGACTGTGTTAGTTTTCTGTATCTAAATGATAGTCGTTTGTCAAACAAGGAGTAAATAATAATCAAGGTCTGATTTCCTGGCCTTTTGGTAGTTTTGGGCAAGGGTGCAGTTTAACTAAAAATTACAGCTGAATGTGATGTGAATTTTATATTTAACACCTCCGGTTCTTGTGAGCAAGAGCCTTAGGCAATTATGCTCCTTGAACTATATAAATTTGAAGGGAGCAAATCCTCTTGCACAATAATTCTTCAGCAAATGTGAGCACATTTTTTTCGTTGGGCAAAGCTCCCAGAAATCACTTTTGCTTCGGTTCCCCCCCCCCCCCCCCCCCCCCCCTCTCTTTCAAACTTTGATAAATAAAAGCTCGATACCGATTGTTTAGAGGACCGTACAAACCCATCCGAAGTCTGTATGGTCCTCTTAGACATATACTTACCGTATACGTATACCCATGTGTCTGCGAAAGACGAAAATCGAAAGTTATATAACAGCAACATTTTTTTTTTAAATATGACATGCAAAGACGTAGATTGGGGGGGGGGAGGGGACCGAAGCACACACCTCAATACACCACACTAGGTAAGAAAGCACGGCCAACGACAGACAAGCAAATATAGAAAGATGGGACCGGGCGAGATGGAGCGCTCTCGCGATCACGGGAGATCGACCTTGCCGCCTCTCTAGCCGACTCCTCACCGGACCACCGCACCCCCGTCTATTTTGAGGGAGACTACTCGTCGGAGTTTTGCAGAGGTGGTGAAAGGGGGAGTATAGGGGGCGCCTCTGCACGTTGCCGGTGAGATGCGTGTCGCTGATGATGTGTTTGAAATCGCCACCACTAGAGGAGGTCGGAGATCGAGCGCGAAGACGAGTTTCGAACCGGATTACCCCACCACTTAGTGATACTTCGTCGCCAACCCATGTCGATCATGGATGTGCGACACCTGTCCCCATCTATGGCGGAGATCGGAGGATGAGGTTGGTTGTGCCTACAAGGAGTACGCCTCTTCTGGATAAGTTTACTCTGGCGAATCAACAAGAGCCACACCTCCGATCTAGGGTTTTGGCTCCGGGTGTGCTGGTGTGGGGTCGGCAGGAGCTGTTTGAGACATGGACCATATCGTTGGAGGACTGTTTCCAGCTCGAGGAGACCGCCTACCAATCCTCAGAAGTTTAGCTTCTCAAAGGATCGGTGGGGGCGTGAGACTAGAACGGGAGCATTCGCGGAGGTGGTGAAGATGGCCGGAGCGGGTCAAGGTGGAGGTAGACACGGGGTAGCCTTGGAGGACGTGCACAGCCGCCGCCGTTGGCAGCTCAGAGCGGAGCAGGGCAGAGACCTCCGACGCCAATTTCAACACTGAATCCGCCGCCAACAAACTGCACACAATCTCTGTTGCTGCTGTTTGCAGGCGATGCGCAAGGTATGTATCCGATGCCCCCCCCCCCCAACTCAAGCCCCAAAAAACAAAAAGAAGAGAAAACAACGCCAACACCGATAGTGGCCACCTTTCTACCCTCCCATGATGCAGAATCAGTTGCCTGGTGCGGGGCAGTTTCCTCAGATTCCATGCGCGAATCAGATCAATCCAGTGATGCAGCAAGGATCAGCAATTTTTTTTGCGAAAAATCCACCGTGCTATTAATAATCATCAACGGTAGTACAAAGACATCCAAAAGTAATAAAAATTACAAATAGGTCCATGGACCACCTAGCGACGACTACAAACACTAACGCGAGCTGAAGGCGCGCTGCCATTTTTTGCCCCTCCATCACCATAGGACAAATCTTGTTGTAGTAGACAGATGGGAAGTCGTCATGCTAAGGCTCCAAAGGACCAACGCACTAGAGCAGTAACCATGGCCAATGATAAAAATTGTAGATCGGAAGAAACTAAACTGAGACCACACCAATAAACACGAAATCGACCGGATCCCTGAAGATCCGCCGACAAACGACTCTACATGCCTCCGTCAGCGCTAGATGCACCACCAGAGCGAGGATAGAACGGAACTTTATTCTGACTCCAGGATATAGCCGTCGCCTCAATATAAAAAAAAAACACGAAAGCTGTCTAAGTAAAGAAAACGAAAAACCTTCCCGCTGACGAGAGGCCGCGGTCCGCCACTTCTCCAAGGCCGTAAGGGCCACCGGAGATAGAGCGGACCAGCAGTGTCACCGGCGAGATGGGTTTTTAGGCAACCGCCGGCGCGATCGCAGAACTCCTGACCGTACCGGTTAGGTAAGGATCAGCAAATTTGACGTCTACATGGCTTTTGTGTTGCAGTGAGTTGTGGTACTTCTCGTGTTCTATCCAGAAATCAACAGACACGTACTACCAATTGGTCGCTTAGTTTGCCAAAAAAAAAAAGCTGAGGAGTCGCATCATGCATATTATTCCCAATGGAACTACTCCCATTATATACTCCAATATTGGCGTTGTTGTGCATCAAGCAGTAACGCACAAATAACTGCACGTACGAGTACACGAAAGATCCCCATGAACGGTGCATCAATTGCTCTCGTATTGATCCCCCCCCCCCCCCCCCCCCCCCCCCCTGAAGTCTAAGGGCCCAAATCTGTGTATATAAACACGGCTGCTACGAGGAACTTCCAGGATTCCCCTCTCTCAGTATCAGACCGATATGTCTTCCAAGAAGAGCACCACCGCCACTGGCAGCAAGATGCTGAGCATGAAGCTGTTGGTGAACTCCAAGACCCAGCGCGTTCTGTACGCGGAGGCTGGCAAGGACGTGGTGGACTTCCTCTTCTCCCTCCTCACCATGCCGGTGGGCACGGTGGTGAAGCTGCTCACCTCGGACTCCATGGTCGGCAGCGTCGGCAACCTGTACGGCAGCGTCGAGAAGCTCGACGAAACCTACATCAGCCATGACCACGCTAAGAAAGCCCTGCTCACCCCTGCTGGTGGTTGTGGGAGCGACAAGCTGCTCCAGCTGCCTGAGGCAGAGGCACCGGAAGCTGGCCACATTTTCCGCTGTAGCTCGTACAGCGACTGCTACGACTATTTTACCAAGGTAAAGGATACGCCATGTCCATCCTGCAGGAACAAGATGGGGACCCAACTGCAGCTTGTGAAGCCGAGCCCTGGTTCCGCCGCCGGCGCGGTGCCCGGCGGTGCAGGAGCCGGGTTCGTGCAGGGGATCGTGACGTACACGGTGATGGACGACCTAAAGGTGGCGCCCATGTCGTCCATCTCTGGCATCACCCTCCTCAACACCTTTGGCGTCACGGACATCGGCTCGCTCCAGGAGAAGACCGTGCAGCTTGGCTACGACGAGGTAACATAACTCATAACTTTTTTGATCAAACAACACGATGGCTCAACTTCGGGTAATGCCAATTTGTAGGGACTGGAGATACTTAAGGCGTCGCTGCAGTCCAAGACCGTTCTCACCGACGTCTTCCTCGGGAAGAAGAGGAAGGAATGAAGAAATGACGACCGTGCGCCAGTTCCCATTTGCATGATGGCAACTGGACCGTCCTTGCCCTCGACCCGATGATGGTGTCTCAAGTGTCTTTCCTTCAGTTCGTCCGTGTCTGTTTCTTTTGCTGATGTTGGTGTCGTGTTCGTCAGAGTGACAGGGTTCGCTCCTGAATAAAGTGTTTGTGTTATGTTGCCCCGAGCTATGTTACTCTTATTTGATTTAAAGAAATGATATTGTTGGTTAGTAATCTGTTTGGTGCAAATTACCACAGTAATATAAGCTGCTGCTTTAATTTCACCAGACAGCAAATACCCTCCTAGTACAGATATATTAAAGAAAGGAAGAAAGAAAGTCCTGGCACAATTGGCAGAGAAGGGATCGACTTCGATTCACTTGCGAGGTAGCATCTCTCGACTGTTTACTGTAGTACTACTAATCAATTAGATTTGGTTAGAAACAAGATCCCATGCTTGGTTGATGTGTAGGGGCTGGAGATACTGAAGGCGTCCCTGCAGTCAAAGACGGGTTCTCACTGAGGTCTATATATCTTGGGAAAGTAGTACTGAAGAGGCGGCGTTCCAGCGTCAAGTCGCCTTCACAGCATGTTACCACATGTTGTCGTGTGGACGTTGGAGTGTCCTTCTCCTCGTGTCAAAGTTGGTGTCTGCGTTGTCTTTTGTTCAGTTTGTCAGTGTCTTTTTTCCATCGGACTTCCTGACAAGTTCGTTCGACAGTCATGTTGGACGTTGGTGGGGTGTCCGTCAGGGGTTCTATTTCCGATGGGAAGATTACGTCCAGTTTAATTACGACTAAAACGTCATTTTGGACTAGAAACGTATCTGAAACATAACAAATATCAGGCCTGCGTTTTTTAAAAATCCGTAATTCTAGCTTGGAGCACGTGGCACAACATAACAAATATCGCTTGGAGCACGTGGCACAACATTTTAGAGAACCAAGGGCAACTCGAGGGGGCGACCAAAAACAGACATGAAATGTTCGCTTTTGATCCGTTTGGGTGGGGCCACTAACAAGCTGAGAGGCTCATGTCCGCCTGTCAACTACAAGAACCATGCATTGATCTCAAAAAAAAAAAAACTACAAGACCTATTTGGTCCAGGCGTATCCTTTTTTGTATTTTTTTCTGAATTCAAATACTTAAACAGAGGCGTAAAATAATTGCACCTGAGCATACAAACATTTATATATAGTACATAAATTTTAAACTGCACACAACTTAACTAGAAGAAATATACATAAACTAAATAAAACCCTAGTAAGTTAGCCTTCGTCCTACAACTCGTCGTCAAAATCAAGCTTGACATTGATTGTCGGCGTTGCGACTAACGTTGGTCATGGCACCGTTCCCACCGCCTGAGTTGTTCATAGGAACCAAGCCCTTCAAGGGCTTCCCGTGGAGTTGCTAGAAGCGCCTCCATCGCAGACACGTAGAGCGGCGCCCCCAAACCTAGCCAGCACTTGACCTCCTCTATCGTGAAGGTTTTAATCATGGCCTTGAGGTTTGGGTTCCTCTCCTCCGACACTTGTCTGAGCTTCTCCTTTGGTTTTAGTTGGCGGTTTCAATTGTATCTGTGAGGTTTGGGTTCTTCTACTCCATCGCCGGCCTGGGCTTCTCCTTCGGTTTCAGCTGGCGGCAGCCAACATCATCCGACTGCTCTATGTACATCTCTGCCTCGCTTTGTGCCCATCACGAATCGGAAGGGTCATAGCCGGCCTCATTGTCCAACATCCCCAACTGCCCTGGCAGCTTAGCGATGAAGGAGCTGTGTCCAAGGTCATGCCCTGTTTCAAACAAGTGGTTCCATGAAAGTGAATCCATTATGTGTGTCGGGTCATCACGTAGGTCCGTCGACAAAAAGGCATTGCAGCGGTTGATCTCCCTCTTGTAAGCGACGCTGGAAGTAGGGTCGCACGACATCGAAATCCTATTGCGGCTCAGTGTTAGCCGGTTGGGAGATGGACATTTGGCCACCGGACGGGGCCTCCCACCTCAAAGTACGAGCGCGTGGCCTCGGCGGACACGTTTACTCAAGCTCGCAACCTCACCGTTGGTGGAGATAGCCAGAATGCACCACCGACCATAGAACGGAGGCAGCTTTTCGAGGAGAACTCGGCCTCGTGGTCGTGCTTTGCTGGCTTGAACGACCACCATTTTTTTGCATCACGGCGGGGTGAGCTAGGTTTTGCCTTACTAGAACCGCCACAATATGCATTTAATAAGACCCTGCAGAGTTGGTGGCCGACCGACGGATAGACTGGGAAGGACAGGCCGCCGGCCCGTCTTCTGTCGACATGGCACAAATTTAGCTCAAATTTGGACTAGAAATGTGTCGCCGCATTGAACTTGTTGGAACAAAATGTGTCCCCGTGTTTGAATGAACCTAATTCCAAAATGCCTATGTTATCCCTAAATCAGTCTTTTCCCGTGTACTTCTATATAATCCTTTCCTATGAAAGTCAAATCAATACACCTAACAACGAGATGCATATCACGGCCCTCGTTCTCCGACGTCATGCAAAGAAAATTCCTACCACGCTTGTCAGCTGTCACAAATAGAAAGTTGGATCGATCGGGTGAACTGCATCCACGCCACGCTGAACCGGCTTTTTTTTATGGAGTGCCCAATAGAAATTAATCGTCTCCGGATACGTTTCGAAGGTGATCTATATATGGCGGTTCATGGCAATATAAAAACAACTAACTATCTGTATCTCCGGATACTATCTCGTGATATCGATTAATCTCCAGTACAGACTACATATCGATCCAACCTGCGACGCCAGCGCGCCGCCATGTCGTCATCGAGCGCCGCCGGCCTGCCGTCGTGGATCATGATGGATCGGTTCGTGTTCCGCAGGAACGACGACGACGGCTCCTTCCCGGACGAAGACGCCGCGCCCATGAGGGCAAACTCCTTCACCTCCCTCGGAGATCCCTTCACCTTCGCCTTGCTCCCCGCCGCCCCTCCCGCCGTCTCCCGCCTCTACGAGCGGTGGCCGGCTCAACATGAATGCTGCTCAACCAACCTCGTCGCGGCCCACCGGGGCCTCCTCCTACTCCGGGCGCTTTCCGAAACCACAGAGCTCGCCACTTACCCTTACCGACAGGACTACTTCGTCTTCAAAGCCGGCACCGCCGCAGGTGCCAGCTCGCGGCTCGAACGGGTCCCGGACCCAGAGTGCATGGAACCCATCGTGTTTCGTAAGGGCCGCGGTGAGGTAACCCGAAGCCGCTGGTTCGATCTTGACACGGTCGGTCTAGTTTCTTCCGGCGGCGGCGGCGGCGACGACGACGAGTTCGCGGTGGTGCAGCTCGCCAAGTTCGTTGATATTCCGGACAGCAGCCAAAAGGTTGTAGCCGAATCATCCGAGCTGGACTCTGACCCATATTGGCTATCGTGTCGTGTTGCTCCTGGCTGCAAGATGGGGGCTGAAATCTGTGTCTTCCGCTCTCGTCTCTCTCCATCCAATGACACCGGCGCCGGCGATGATGGTGTCGTCGCCGACGGCAGGTGGGAGATCCTGACGGTGCCGATCAAATACCGCGAGGAGGAGGTATCCGACCTGCTGGGCTGGTCGACCGACGGCGCCATCACATTCAACGATTCCGTCTGCTGGTTCGACTACCACCGTGGTGGCATCATGTCCTACACGCCGCCTCCTCTAGCGTCACCAGCAGGAGGAGAACAGGGCTTCATCACCTACGTCCGACTGCCCGTCGTCGACGAGCGTCCCAACAACTCATTGACAAGCCAATACCCCCTCAAGAAGCACCGTAGCCTCTGCGTCACCGGCCAACAAGGCAGCGAGCAGCTCAAGTTCGTCGACGTGGTCCGTAGCGACGGCGAGTATTTTGGCCGGCTCGGAGAAGGTGGCAGTTTCACCATCACCTGCCATACCTTCAGGCCAACGGATGATGATGATGATGAGCAGATGTGGCGCAAGGATGCGGTGATCACGTCGAAAGAGCTATGGCGTCTCGACGAACGTACGCGTCTCTTGCCGCCCAGGGTGGTGCCGACGTTCCCGGTGGTGAGCGCGGAGGAGCCCCATCTCGTACACTTCCTCGTGGCCGAGCGGATGGAGAGAATGGACAAGATCTCGGTGGTTGTTATCGATGTCATCACGCGGACTGTAGTTTCGGTTTTTCCATATATTCAGGGAGACGAAGACCTCGAAGGCAAGGATGCGGACATGGTGGATTTCAGGCGCCGTATGCCATGGTCTTTTCTTCCATCTCGGTTCTAGCTAGATAGATCTCTGTTGTTCGAGTAATTTGCAGGTAGTACTGATGATTTGCAGCTCACGTGTTTGCCTTGTTGATCGACCACTTGAATCAAGCTCTTTGTTGAACTGGTTGGTAAGGGTGATGGTATCTGAAGTCTCGTCAGTTTCCTCGGTATGTGGGTTGTGAGGAATATGCAACTTGTATTACTCTGGGGCCAAAGGCCACAATATATAATACAGGTACAAGCGCAAATATGCAGGAAGCCCCCTAACATATGAGAAAAATACAATATACAAATATATACATCTAACATCCCCTCAAACTCATGGTGGATCCACAACACTGAGTTTGGAGAGTAAGAAATCATGCTGCGCTCTGGTCTGTGCCTTCGTAAAGAAATCCGCCAACTATAAATCCGAAGGCACGTACTGAAGCGCAACAAACCGAGCCTGCACCTGAGCACGTGTATAGAAAGCATCAACATCAATATGCTTGGTAAGCTAATGCTTGACCGGATCACGTGCAACACTAATAGCACCTGTACTGTCAGACAAAACCAGAGTGGGTGTGGTAATAGAGACCCCAAAATCCGCAAGTAACCACTGTAACCAGGTCACCTCAGCAGTCAACAAGGTCATAGCACGCAACTCAGCCTCAACCGCTGTCTGTTTCTTCGTCTTCCAAGCAATGAGCGAACCACCAAAAAACACACAGTAAGCATAAAGTGAACAGCGATCCGAAGGATCACTCGCCCATGTAGCGTCCGAATAGCACTGGAGCTAGAGGGAGCTGAAACGAGGAAAGAAAAGGCGACGAGTGATCGTACCCCGAAGATAACGAAGAACACGGAGAAGATGACTATAGTGAACGGTGGTGGGAGCAGAAACAAACTAACTCAGAATATGGACAGGATAAGAGATGTCAGGACGAGTGACAACAAGATAAAAAAGACTCCCAACAAGATGACGATAACGCGTCGGATCAGGAAGAGGATCACCATCAGTAGGTTGAAGCTTAACATTAAGCTCCATAGGGGTCTCAACAATGCGCTCATCCTCAAGCGCAGCACGAGCAAGAAGATCTTGAATATACTTTTCCTGGGAGATGTAAAAGCCATCAGAAGTGGAGGAGACCTCAATCCCAATAAAGTATCGAAGAGGACCAAGATCAGTCATAAGAAACTGATCACGAAGACGAGCCTTAACGAAGGCGATATACTCGGAATCATCACCAGTAATGATCATATCATCAACATAGAAAAGAAGACGAGTGCGTCCACGAGGAGAAGTGTGAACAAACAGCGCTGGATCATGAGCACTAGGGGAGAAACCAGCAGCAGTCACTATAGAAGCGAAGCGCTCAAACCAGGCACGGGGGGCCTGTTTGAGGTCATAAAGAGAACGTCGAAGACGACAAACCATCCCCTCGGGAACAGAATACCCAGGAGGAGGCTGCATATAAACCTCCTCATTCAACTCACCATTGATAAAGCGTTCTAAACATCAAGTTGGGACACAGACCAGTGACGAACAGAAGCAACAACAAGAAGAGTACGTATAGTGGTCATATGACCCACATGAGCAAAGGTCTCATCATAGTCATGACCATGCTCCTGCTGAAAACCACGAGCCACAAGACGCGCTTTATAGCGCTCAAGAGATCCATCAGAGCGGGTCTTAATCTTATAGACCCACTTACACATGATAGGACGAACACCAGGAGGAGGAGAAACAAGATCCCAGGTGCCAGTGCGCTCAAGCGCAGCAATCTCCTCAGCCATGGCCAGCTGCCATTCAGGATGATGCTCAGCATCCCGATAAGAAGTCGGCTCGGAGGCAACAGAAAGACCATACTAACTAGGAGAGTAACGGTTGGGGGCACGACGCTGACGAACAGGACGAGTAAAGGGAAGCTCATCAGAGGAAGACGACTCAGGAGACGACGATGAAGAAGAAGGAATAGCAGAGAAAGACTCCGGAGAACGAGGAGAACTAGGAGAACTAGACGGAGCAGAGGAGGACGGTGTCGAAGAAGAGACATCAGGGGGAGGAGACCCAGAAGAAGACACAATAGGAGTAGAAGGAGGTGTGTCAGGAAAGAGAAGAAACGAGATATCTTCCACCGGGTAGGTACCAGAGGTGGGACGAGGATAGAAAGGACGCGTCTCATCAAAAGTAACATCACGAGAGATACGCATCCGACGACCAATGGGGTCCCAACAGCGATAGCCCTTATGCTCATCACTGTATCCAAGGAATACACACTCAACAGACTGAGCGGTCAGTTTGGTGCGTTCGCGAGGAGCAAGGAGAACATAGCAAACACAACCAAATAAGCGAAGCATGGAGTAGTCTGGAGACTGTCCAGACAGGCGCTCAAGAGGGATACCACCCTACAGAGCAGCAGAAGGCTGGATATTGATGAGGTAAGCCGACGTAGCGACAGCCTCAGCCCAGAAATGCGGCGGAAGAGAAGAAGCAATCATCATGGCACGAGTGGTCTCAAGAAGATGGCGATGCTTACGCTCAGCCACGCCATTCTGAGCATGTGCGCCAGGACAGGAGAACTGAGAAAGGGTGCCCTGCTCAGCAAGAACACCTCGTAACATCTGGGAGATATACTCACCAGCAGAATCAGCACGAAACACACGAATGGGGGTAGAATATTGAGTGCGGACCATGGCCGCAAAACGCTGATATATGGAGAGCACTTCACTGCGAGAGCGCATAAAATACAACCAAGTGTACCGAGAAAAATCATCTATGAATAAAATATAGTAGCGATGGCCCCCTTTCGAAGCGAAAGGAGCCGGACCCCAAACATCGGAATGAACTAAATCAAAAGGTCGCTGAGATACAGACACGCTAGTAGGATAGGGAAGCTGAATCTGTTTGCCCAACCTACAGCCCTGACAGTGTAAAGACCCATCTCCTGAGACAGACCCCAGAAGACCACGGTGAACTAATGACGATAGGCGAGAGTCACAAAGGTGACCAAGACAATGATGCCACTGCTGAAAAGAGCTGGTAGCAGAGGCGATGAGCGGAGAAGAACTGGAGGATGAAGTGGCAGCGGAAGGAACACGAAGCCAGTCTAACTCCCAAAGTCCGGAAGAGTCACGGCTGCGAGGGCCAACTCCAACCAGGGCCTGAGTGCGACGGTCCTGGACAACACAAGAATCAGCATCAAGAATGACGCGACAACCAGAGTTAGTAAGCTGGCTAGCAGAGAACAGATTCATTTTAAGACGAGGAACATGAGAAATATCAGGGACAGAAAAAGAAGAAGTAGAAAGGGTGCCCCTACTAGAAACAGGAAGAGAGGTACCATCGGCCGTGAGAACACGGACAGGAGAAGTGAGAGAATGAATAGCAGACAGAAGAGAAGACTCAGAGGTCATGTGAAAAGAAGCTGCAGAATCCAGATACCACGGGACATACCTGACTGTGTAGAAGGTGGTGGTCGCGCAGGGCCTGAAGAATCAGTCACAGAACCAGCAGTGCATGTCGAAGAAGAACCTGTAGCAGCAAGCAGACCGCGAAGACTCCTGATAATGTCCTGATCGGAGAGAGCAACTGCTGAAGATCCGGAAGGAGCCGACTGTCCACGAGCCTGGTGCTGCTGACGTAAACTGGGATCCTGTGTATAACAGGTGGCCCAAGTGTGGCCATCCTTGTTACAATAAGAGCAGTGACGAAGAGAACCACGACGACCCTGACCACGAGCCTGCTTGTGCTGACTCTGCCCCTGAGACTGCTGGTGCTGACCTGGAGGAGTGGGTAGTATCGGCGGCGGCACAGGGGACCGCGGCTGAGTCGAGAGAGCAGACGGCATAGGAGGACCACGAGTAGCAAGCACAGATGGAACCGCAAGAAGACCAGCACCACGAAGACGGGTCTCCTCAGCCCGAAGCTGAGACAACACCTCAGAGAGCGGAACACGACCACGAGCATTCAGCTGAGCACGCCGGGGCTCAAACTCCTGGCGGAGCCGAGACATAAACTCATAGATGCGGTGAACTCCAAATCCGAGCGCACAATCTGGCAGCACGAGCATGTGCCACAAACAGCAGTACGAAGAGAATCAAGCTGACGCCAGATAGCAGCACTCTGAGTATAGAACTCATCAATAGTGGAATCACCCTGCTGAAGAGCATGCTCCTGGCGAACCACAGACAGGTAAAGAGCATCCCCAGACAGCTGATAGCACTGACGAAGATGTGACCACTGAGCGGCAACAGTAGGGAGACTCATGAACTCAGCAGCATACTGTGGCAGAACACTGGAGGTGAGAACAACAGCAGCACGAGCATCCTCATCGACCCACTAAGTGTAGAGTGTCAGAGCGTGGCGATAGGCCTCGAGATCAGAAGAGTACTGCTTGAATTTCAGGTCATAAGCATCAATAGCACTATCATCGGCACTCTGAGCAGCATCCTTGGCCTCCTGAGAAGCATCAGCGCCGAGAACAATCGGTGTCGGCGGAAGAGGAGCCACAGGAGCAGGGGGCACGGCGGACAAGAGACCTCGCCGGAGAGCACATCCCACAGACGAAGACCGCGCATGTGAACGCGCATAAAGGCCGCGAAATCAGGGTAATTCGCGCCATTGAAGATCACCGGGCAACGAGGAATCGCAACATAGCCCGATGCAGAAGACATCTCTATTTTTTTGGAACAAATATGGTCAACCCGCTGCTGGCCGAAATCCGGCGAAATTCCGGCAAACCGGGACGAGGAGCGGTGCCTAAGGGCCGGAGGAGGCCAATTCCAGCCGCCGGGAATCGATTCCCGACAACGGTCTGGCGAGCCGGCAAGTGAACCGAGGCCGGAAGGTCAACGCACTAGGATCAGAGACCGAGGGCGGGAGGCGGCCGGTGGAGAAGATCGTGCAGGGTGAAGGTGTCCCGTGCGTGCCCGCCAGCTCCTCCCGCGCGTGGAGAAGATCGCTGGCGCGTGGCGTGGAAGGAAGCCTGCCCGAGGCAGTTCCAGGGGAGCTTGGAGGACGCGTTGATCGACGCGGTTCCACGAAAATGAAACAGATCTGCTCGTGGAAGTTGGAGGACGCGTGGACCGAGGCGGTTGTCAGCGCGTGGAGGTGGAGAGGTGGAGGCGGGCGTGCGGTCCCGCGTGCCCGCGTGCTCCTCGGGTGTCAGGTGAAGCAGTCCCGCGTGGAGCTCCTAGGCGTCGGGTGAAGCAGTCCGGAAGCAGATCGATACCAGCAGGAGTCTAGCAGGAGTCCCGCGTGCAGGAGAAACCAAGCAACTACCAGGCAGAGATCGACCGGAAGCAGATCGATACCAAGCCGACGACGAAGCATGAGATCGATCTGGTGGAGAAGATTTCACGAATTAGGAACGGATCTGGATCGGGAGACGGAACGTGCAACATCGGCGACCGGCGGCGTCGACGACGGCAAGGCCGTCGGCGACAGGGACGGTGGCGGCTGCAGCGACGAAGTTGCGAGTAGGAGGAGGCTAATCTAGCTCTGATACCATGTCAGGAATATACAACTTGTATTACTCTGGGGGCCAAAGGCCACAATATATAATACATGTACAGAAGCAAATATGCAGGAAGCCCTCTAACATATGAGAAAAATACAATATACAAATATATACATCTAACATGGGTAACCTCCTGTGGCTCCTTTGGTCAAAAACTTGGTGAACTTTTATTCTAGAGCGGAATTGTTGGGCCTACATCTAATATTGTAGGAAAGGATGTAGGTATGAGGAAATAGATTCTTCTTTTCTTTTACGGGGAACAGCAGGAGCTCTTTTGTTTTTTGCATTACAGAAAAGGGGCAGCTAGCGATTTACAATCGTGCATCGATCACACCCACACAAAAACACCGTAAAAGCGGTCAAAAAGAGTGCACACAGGCGCGCCACCCAATAACACTTTACACAATGTTTGTCACTCGACCATGAGCCAGCTGCTCGAATTCAATTTGTTCTGCTAGCGCTTATGCACTCATGGTACAATTCTGGAAAACGTTGCGGCCCCTCCCCTTCCAAATATATTCCATAGGACATATATAGTACATAGCCAATGACACGCCCCTCTTCCTTCTTACAGTCGTCTTTCCTCTGCGAATTTTCCTACACCATCCTGTCACTAGTAGGAAAATCCTTATAGCAGACACACCAATAGTGGCATGCTAAATAACAAAATAATCGAATAATGCTACCAGTGGTGTTTAAAATACTAGTGGCGTTCAGTAAAAATAGAACGGCGCCACTATATAGTCAATGGTGGCGTTTAAACCAAAATAAACGCCATCGATAAATAAGACCAGGCATTCTGACGGACCAAAACTAGTTGTGACATTCAAAAATATTAAAACACCCCTAATATTTTATTAAGATGCGCCGTTAATATGTGCTGAAAGAAGCGCGCGCCTCCTTATCCTATCACTCTCTCTTCTCCAATCTCTCTCTCCCTTATTCTCTGTGACGAGGAGCACCGGCCAGATCTATGATGAGGAGCTCGCCGGCCTCCACGACAAGGAGCTCGCCGGTGTCCTCCTCCACCCGCAGGTCCACGACCATATGTCCGCGACAAGGAGCTCTCCGGCCTCCACGACAAGCAGCTCGCCGGCGTCCGTAATGAGGAGCTCGTCAGCATCCGTCAAGAGGAGCTCACGGGCGTCTACAATGAGGAGCTCGCCGGCTTCCGCGATGAGGAGCTCACTAGCGTCCGCAACAAGGAGATCTCTAGCATCTGCGACGAGGAGGCTCGCCAGCGCGGACGACGAGAAGGAGCTTGCCGGCATCCACGATGAGGAGGCTCGCTGGTGTGGACAAGGAGCTCGGTGGCGTCCACGAGAAGGAGCTCGCCGGCATCCGCGACGAGGAGGCTCGCTGGTATGGACAAGGAGCTCAGTGGCGTCCACGAGAAGGAGCTTGCCGGCATCTGCGAGGAGGAGGCTCGCCGGCACGGACAAGGAGCTCAGTGGCGTCCACGAGAAGGAGCTCGCCGGCGACGCTTGACGTTGATGCCATTTTTTTATTCTCAAATTTGGACATGTGGCGTTTAAAATTGTGCATGCTATAACCGTAAAAAATACTACAGACGTTTGACCCCAGACGCCACCACTAGCAAATACCAGTGGCATGAGATTGGTGGCATGTGGGTTGAACGCCACCAACCTCACATTCCAAACGTCACCACTAGCCCTTTTCCTAGTAGTGTGTGGTGGAGTTGGATTCATTTGCCGTCTGAACTTCACGAGGGTACGAGCCTTGGAAATAGTTCCACACCTCCTTTGTGAAGGGACTATGTTGATCACACAAACTACAGACGGTCGTTACTGAGGCTAGCCTCTCTTCCTTAAGGGCACCCACAGTGTAGCCAAAAGTGATTTTATATTTGCTTTTTTAGCTTTTGGAACTAGTTCTCTGCATTGTGGAAAACCGAAGCTACAGTCCGCGTGACAACGAACTTTTGGCTGCTCAGATGATTCGGCTACAGCCTTTTGGCTGCTGTCCAGAATATCAACGAACATGGCGAGAGCTGCACCACCGCGAACTCGTCGTCGTCGCCGCCGCCGCCGGAAGAAACTAGACCGACCGTGTCAAGATCGAACCAGCGGCTTCGGGTTACCTCGCCGCGGCCCTTACGGAACACAATGGGTTCCATGCACTCTGGGTCTGGGAGTCGTTCGAGCCGTGGAGTGGCCCCTGCGGCGGTGGCAGCGGCTTTGAAGACGAAGTAGTCCTGCCGGTAAGGGTAAGTGGCGAGCTCTGTGGTTTCGGAAAGCGCCCGGAGTAGGAGGAGGCCCCGGTGGGCTGTGACGAGGTTGGTTGAGCAACATTCGTGTTGAGCCGGCCACCGTTCGTAGAGGCGGGAGACGGCGGGAGGGGCCGCGGGCAGCAAGGCCACGGTGAAGGGATCTCCGAGGGAGGTGAAGGAATTTGCCCTTATGGGCGTCGTGTCTTCGTCCGGGAAGGAGCCGTCCTCGTCATTCCTGCGGAACACGAACCGATCCATCATGATCCACGACGGGAGGCCGGCAGCGGTGGGCGACATGGCGGCGCAGGTTGGATCGATCTCGCGGTACTGGAGATTAATCGGTATCACGAGATCCACTTGTTTTTATATTGCCATCAACCGCCATACAGATCACCTTCGAAACGTATCCGGATCACCGCCATACGATTATTTCCTCTTGTGCACTCCTTAAAATAAATCCGGTTCACGTGGATGCAGTTCACCCGATCGAATCCAAGTTCCTATTTGTGACACCTGACAGGTGGTAGGAATTTTCCTTGCGTGACGTCCTTCAAGTGGTGGATGACCGATAATCAGGGTCATGATTTGCATCTAATTATTATGTGTACTGATTTGACCCTCGTAGGGATAGAAGTACACGCGGGTAAAAACTGATTTAGGCCTTGTTCGATTGTAGTGGATTTAATCTTCTAGTACTGGATTTAATCCAAAGAGGAACCCAATTCCCGCTGTGACATCGTAAAAGGGCGGAATCAGAAAAATAACCATCACTATTCGGTTTCGCGTGCTAAAAGTGGACAGACGTCCTAAAACCGCCCGAACCAAAAAACAATTAGTGCCCCCGAGAAAATACCCCCGCGGAGCCCTAAATCCTCAGGTTTCGAGCCCGACCCGTAGCCGACTAGGGAACCTCGGGATGCTTGGCGGGAGGGAAGTTTCAGCGCGTTCCCCTCCCTTCCACTTCCGTCCGTCGCCGGCGTTGCCATCGACCCAGGCCCCGACAGTCAAATTCCACCCGCCAACAAGGCCTCCGCCACTCGACGGTCACGTTCCCAACCCTCGCCGTGACAGAAATTGATCCGGGAAAGAGATCTAAAATCGAGGCGAAAAGATCGTTGCATTTCATTGATTCAACCACGAATTTTTCCTAAACAAAGCTAAGATTTCAAATCCTACATTAATTCAACCACTAGTCAATAATTTCACTTCCGCTGCCGCTGTACTCCGCGTCGTCCTCCTCCTCCTCCGAGCCGCCGGCTTCCTCCTCGTCGTCGGACGGAACCTCCACGATTTCCGCATTGTTCGTGAGACGGGGCACCTCTTCGCGGCGAGCGGCGGCGATGACGGTATACTTGGTCTGTCCAGGGACGGACCATAACCTCTCCTGCCCTTCTCGGTTGCGGAGATCCCAGTGCACCACGCGCCCGTAGACGATGCGGTTGCCAATCTTGGCATTCCGCTCCTTCTTGAACAGCGCCGGCCAGTACAGGCGGGCAGCGCCCTCTTCCACGCGGGCCGCCGGCCGCGATGGTGCCCCACGTATGGCGCATCAGCTATGCGGGGGTGCCGGTGGCTTCGCTCCGGCAAGCGGAACATCACTGCCTCATAGAACTTCAGCGAGGGCACCTCCATGGCGGCGCGGTGGAGATTGGAGAGGGAGGGGATGGATGGGGATGAACGTGTCAGCGCCTCCTATTTGTACATGAGAACGACGAAGCGACGGGCGAAATCTAAATCGAATATTCCCTTTTTGGTTAGGGTTTCCGATTTCTGTTCCGCCCCGCCGTTCGCGACCTGAAAAAACCCACGAAACGCGACCTGGAAACGCGTTTTTCGGCCGCCTTTTATGGTGTCTGCTAGAGATGCTCTAATCCCACACAAATTCTCCCAACCCCTACCTTCATTCTTGTTCGGTTAGTCCCCTCGATCCCCTAGAAATTAATGAACCAAAGAGAATAGAAATTAAGAGGAGGAATTGGGGGAACGAAGAAGTGATGGAGTATCGGTGCCTACCAGTCCAACGTCCGGGGAGAAGCACACCGGTGATGGAGTATTGGAGACAATGAGAAGCGATATTCTATAATTCTTGTCAACTCGAACTGACATGATGTCATTGTTGATTTTTAGGGACACTTTTGTTGTGGTATACTTTTGAAAAGTGCCTAAATATAGGTTTATGAGCACTTTAAAATATTGCCTGTAAAAAATGATTTTATAGGGCCACTTTGTAGAACTGCCTAAAAAAACACGATTTTTAGGTGATCAGCTATGCAGACAGGACAAGGACATCGTCTATCAAACAATTGCTCAGTGCCACGATTCCCATGCACTCCAACAGTTGTGATTCAAGGTGATTTTTGCCTGAATAAAAAAGATCTTAGTATTTTAAATCGTGTCATTTAAACTATGTTGTTTGTGTTGCAAATATGTTGTTTGAACTTTCTTGATAAAACTTAAAGTGATATCCTACCACATTATTTTCGTTTGAACAATAGAAATAGAGATGTGAACCAAAATAGGGGGCCTGAATATAGTGGAGAAGAGCCGTCTTTTCTAACATAATATAATTTCTCCTCCCGTGGAGGTGCTATCAGTAATAACCAGTCTGTAAGCCATCTCGTGATGCAGAAACGAGCAATTGCCCACAGGAGCTTTGATTCACAATAGTTACTTTGACAATGTGACACTATAATTAATGAGAAAAAGAATTGAGTTTGTATTTTAACTAAAAAACACCTCTTGCATAAAATCATAGCCAAAAAGCATGATTAGACCAATAAAATGCATGTCATCTAAATAATTAAATGTAGATACATCACTTAAAAAATAATACATTGGAGAAGTTATCTCTTAACAATTTATTTCTCCTAAGATAATGTGCTAAGATGCACTCATTGTGAAAGGCCTAAGGCGCCACACATTCGTACCCTTGTTGCGTTCATCCTTGGTACTCCTAAATAGTACTACCTCCGTTTGGAATTATTAGTTCTAAGAGTTTTTTTATATTGTTTAGGATTATAAGGGCTATCTTATTTATTCGTCTCTTTTTGTCTAATGCATGTTTTCATTTTTCTCTCATTTATCTCATGCATGTACTACCTCTGTCTCAGTTTATAAGACTTACGCGTATTTTTAGGTTGAAAAATTAACCAACTTAGCATGAGGAACATAAGATAAAAACTATATTATTAGAAACTTTAAATGTTATATTTTCTAATGATATGATTTTATATTATATAATTCATATTATATAGCTCATGCGGATGACCTAGGTATACGCATAAATCTTATAAACTGGGATAAAGAGAGTAACACTATTGGTGCATACATATATTAACTGGCAGCCGCAGCCTCTCCTCTACCCGTGCGCTAGCAGCCCTGCTCGAGAGGTGCTTCGATCGGTGATGGTGTTCCCTGGTGTGACGGTCATGGGCTTCACTTCATACTGGGTAAGCCATATGTAAGGTGGAGTACTACACCATCCTCCGATCCGTATGTATACAACGAGAGAATATCAATAGAAGGGAATTACCTCAACGTTACATGACAGCCCAAAAGTCCAAACTTTTAATCTAACATCTCACTCTCTCGATTCTCTGACAAAACTGAATAAAATGGACAAGAGATAACGATATTGCCGCAGTGTACAACATACTGCTTTCCTCGACTTCCTTCCCTTTTTACGTAGCGATAGCGATGGTCATGGCCTTCACTTGGTACTCTGGGTGCACTGATCCGATCCTATAACGATGGGCGGGAGTACACAAGATCGCGTCCTCGCCAACTTACTCTGAGTTGAAAAATATCCAACTGACACGCTACAGTGTTGTACCCTGCGAAACGCTACAGTGTCAGGTTCAGGTTTATTTCTGAGAACTACTACGACGAGATAAAACGTGTAGCAGCAGTAAGGTTTGAACAACAGAAGAGCCGTCCACGATACTAGCAGACTGATATGGAGCGCAGCAAACACATCTTCAAATAAAACAAGAAAGTTCCAAGCCTGATCAAGGAACGGACGATCACAATAAGATTTCCAGGTCGAAGACACGAACACAACTAACAGTTCTGACACGATGAAACTAACAGACAACGACCCTTGAAATTGCAAACAAAACACTGACTGACGGATCAAATAATGGAGGCAAGGTCGATGTCGATCGACAACAGGCAAAACAACCTGGCGTTCTTGCGCTCCCCAGCTCGATCGTACTGCTTCAGGCCTTCGTCTTCTTCCCGACGAGGAAGACGTCAGTGAGAACAGTCTGTGACTGCAGCGACGCCTTCAGTATCTCCAGACCCTACGCGACGAGTTTACACATCAATGAACCACACATAACTTCAAAAATATTAACGAATCGATGGAGCTATCTACTAGTACTTAACAGCAGCTGAGTTGCATTGTTACCTCGTCGTATCCAAGCTGCACGGTCTTCTCCTGGAGCGAGCCGATGTCCGTGACCCCAAAGGTGTTGAGGAGGGTGATGCCGGAGATGGACGACATGGGCGCCACCTTCAGGTCGTCCATGACGGTGTAAGTCACGATCCCCATCCGGCTGCACCAGCGCTGGGCACCGCGCTGGCCACAGAGCCACCATCCGGCTGCACCAGCGCTGGCGTGTCCAGGGTGGTCATGCCACCACCGCAGCTCGGACATCGCAAGCCGCTTACCTTGGTCACATAGTTCCTGCAGTTTTGTGAACTGTAATTGCACCGATAAAGCACATCAGACCCCGTCTCCGGCGGAGGAAGCTGCAGCAGCTTGTCGCTCGCACAGCCACCGGCAGGGGTGAGCAGGGCTTTCTTGGCGTGGTCATGGCTGATGTAGGTTTCGTCGAGCTCCTCGACGCTGCCGTAGAGGTTGCCGACGCTACCGACCATGGAGTCCGCGGTGAGCAGCTTCACGACCGTGCCCACCGGCATGGTGAGGAGGGAGAAGAGGAAGTCCACCACGTCCTTGCCGGCCTCCGCGTACAGCACGCGCTGGGACTTGCTGTCCACCAACAGCTTCATGCTTAGCTTGGTCCCGGAGCCGTCCTTGGACGCCATCGATCGGAGTATGCGTGGAGCTAGTAGCTATGGAGTATCTGTGGGCACTGGAGTAAGTAAATGAAAGATGATCTCACGCCAGGCCAGTACATATATACGCGCAGTGTCGTAGCGAGGCACCTTTCATGGGGAATGTGAGAGCAATTGATGCACCGTTCATGGGGAACTTGCGTGCAGTCATTTGTGCGTTGCTCGATGCGCAGCAGCGCGCATGCTCTAGCTTCTTTGGGAGATAAAGAGACCGTAGTCCCGGTCAAGCTTTTCAAATTCTAGTGGGGGATACTCTAGGTTGATGTGTGCGCCTACATGGCTAGTACATCCCTACTTATTTTAGATTTTCATATTAAAAACTGATTTAATATTTTCATCCAAATATATTTTTCTAAATATTTTTCTTAGTCATCTTGGAATTTATACTGCATTTTTATATTTGTCAAACAGCGCAAACCGAGCAAATTATAGAAAAAGTTGAACAAGAACTTAAAGATGATTCATGCATCTCAACAAAAAAGACTTTAAGCACAACACAATCCCAAACCAGCATTCACAAATCATGTTAACTAAGCATACTACAACAAATCAACATCGGTGACGGTATCCAAAATGATGAGAGAGTCTTAGGATGATTATGTTGCACACCATGAAACCGCAACCTTTCACGGCTACAATGCATGTAAACATAAAAAATAAGTAGATATCAATCAATAGACATGAATGTATATGACGGGGCGAGGACACCTATCTAGATGAAAGTTCTATTACTACTACAAAGAAAGTGGTAAGCAAATCGATGCTAACTGGATAGGACTAATTTGTTCACATTTAGAGAACATGTGTTTTACAAATCTAAAAAAAAATATGTTCAAAAATTGTTTTCAAGGTAAATAGAGTTAGAAATTGTGGAAAATGTTCATACAATACAAAAAATATTCGCCTGGCTTCTAAAAAGATGGTAGAGTTCAAATATACGGTCGACAAGTTTAAAATTGTTCATAGAATTCCAAAAAAATGTTCACAATTTTTAAAATGTTCATATGAGGAAAATGAAACCAAAAAACAAGGGAAAGCGACGAAGGATTCATTTTTGAGTAACGCACAAGAGGAAAATAATATGCTGGCCCAAATGCACTCGAAAGGAAAGTAAATAGGTGCGCCTAGACCCGCTATTTGACATAATGGGAATCAAATAGGATTCGCCCTTGACAACCCCCGTCATCGCAAAACCGTGAAACCATTGACCAGCCAGCCCATGACTGCCCCCAACTTAGCTACGCTAACCAAAGGCAACGGTCGAAGGCCGACATCAACGCACCGTAGGCGACAACCATGGGCAATGGATACCCGGGAGGTGGAGCACATGTTGCATCCTTCGGGCAATGGTGTTAGCGGCCTTCCTGGGCAGCGACGACCAAGGTTTTGAACATTTGATTGTGTTGTGAACTTGTAATGTATTGTATCTGTGTTCTTCCATTTAAAATAATGTGGAATTTTTTTTGCTTCATGTGATTCTTATATTTGTCGGAGAATTTTTTTAGTCATTATCCCACCCAGTTTTAAATAAAATTCTAGGGCCGCCACTGGATGTGTTTCGTATATCCAGTTTCCAGCATGTCCAAAGCGTCCTCCCTTGCTATCCAAACTTGTACAAAGTAGTGTAAAAATTAATCCAAGAGAATGACCAAATTGCATGCACGCAGTGAAGGACCGAAGGACCTTCGCTGGGCCAAGGGTAAAATTGGATTTAATTGTCAACCGGTCCTATCGAAAGTAGGGTTGACTATGGATTCGAGCCATCGCACATGGTTTCATGAAATCGGGGCCAATGCCCCCCCCCCACCACCACCACCACCACACACACTGATTAAGCTCAAGTTATAATTTTTTAAATTTTGTTCATGTTTCTACTGTTGGGAAAAGCCAAACTTGTGAATTTTATACTGAATGTAGTAGATACGGGGTACATGGCCTCTTGGCATGTCTCTGTGTGTTTATGCTCATGTTTGGACTTGTTCCACAACTCAAGTACACAATATTTGATGTGCGTTGATGAAACTTGGCATGAAGACCACCATAGTGTGGTGCTTCCACGGGCGTCCAAGGAAGGTCACACGAGGCCAAGCGATGGTGGGGCAGTTGTAGAACAAAAAAGAAAACAACCACTATTATTCTCGTGACCCTAGGCAGTGATGATGTCATACTAGTAGTCATGGTTTTGGAACATAGCTGCGGTGTACCCAAGTATGAAATTTACCATCTGACACACGCTACAGTCATGGTAGAACTGTCGGTTTGCGTTGACCACGAGTTATGTTGTTATCATTTGATGTCGAATCTAAAACATGGTAGAACTGCCGGTTTGCGTTGACCATGAGTTATGTTGTTATCATTTGATGTCGAATCTACACAAGATCGATTCGTTGGACTCGAAGAAGAGAGCTACGACCTTCTATCCAAACTTGTACAAAGTAGTGTAGAAATTAATCTGAGAGTGTGACCAAACTGCATGTGTGTAGTGGAGGACCTTCACTAGGGCCAAAGGGGGCCAATGCCCCCTCCCCACACGCAGATTCTGGCATGATCCAGGCGTTTTGGCTCTGGTTTTCCTGTAATATTCAGCGGTAGACGTTTTGGTATAGTATAGTTGATTCAGTTGCACATCTGTAGTCTTTATTCTTAGCTTGTGCTTCTCTTTGATTAGACTTGTGATCGAGGTGAGTTGTACATTTGAATGTGCACCCGGAGTTGTGCTCTACAAAAGTTGATTATGTTGGTGCACATCTAGATGTCCAAAGAAAGGCAAAAGTTATGCCAAATTTTCAACTGTCTTGCTAATTAATTAGATGTGTTGTAGCTGAATTTTTTTCTTAAAGTTGATGCATTTCCCTAGTTTGTTTGAACACTTCTTTTTATACGTTTGTCGGTTTAATAATTTGTTTTTTTAGAATGGTTTAATAATTTGTTGATTAGATGCCAGTTTAATAAATGGTTAATTTTGTAAGTGAGATAGCTTTTACATGTGTTTTGGCAAGTCAGCTGCAGCGTGAGTTAGCCAAGGCTAAAAGGTACCTCCATCCGAAATTGAGTGATTTAGATTTATCTAAATTCACATGTCAGGATATTCCTTATTTCAGGACAGAGGGAGTAGCTAGTTTACATCGGTGAATAACAAGTTGCGGCCACACGACTAGATTATATGACTAATGGTCACCAGATGTAGTGCGTGTGGATATAAACTCAGTTAATCCCTTGGTTGAAGCACTAGAGGGAATGTACTTCCCATCTCAAAAGTAGACAAATTCCACTTCTTTGCAGCAGCAATAATCATGGTAATTACCATTAGAAACAAAAGTCTCGTTAAAATACGAAGCAACCACCGGAAAGTGCTCAACAATTACTCGGGTTTGTAAACATGCATAGTCGTACGTACGATGAAATCGGGCTAGTTATTGCAGGGCTTATGCTTTATTTTTAGGATCTCTACCTACCTTAACCCTCAGTCAGCGTTAGACTAAGACCACAATCAGCGTGGCTTGGCGTCCATAAACCAAAATAGTAGCGCAAATGTTTCGAAAATTAAATAAAAAATCAACATCTACCTTTTAGCCTCTTGTAGTGGTTGGCGCGTGCGACAGACTCTCGAGAAGAGGAGAGACGAAAGTGTGGTTCCGATGCTGCAAAGGTAATTCAATCATTATCGTACTATATCAGTCTCTTTCGTTCAGTTCATGATATATCAAGTAATTAATAATTTTATTAATCATTTTCTTTGCGGGACAAAGTTTTGAAACTGTTTATCAAAGACGAATTCAGTGAGTGGAAAGATCAGGTGACTTTTCGATGGAACAAGGTAACTAGTCCTAACTATCTAGGTCCGCACATCTCTTTAATTATAGTTTCAATACCATTATCATGTTTAATTATTATTTGATTGAATTCTATTCTCGTAAAATATTCGAGACAGTCATCGAAGATTAATTTATGTGGATACTATGTCTGTGAGTTCCTTCGCATGTTGACTAGTGAGCCGAGGAGAGATCAAAGACAAGTTCAAGTATGTAAACAATATATTCAAAATTTTATTTTATGACCATCAATTGTGTTGAGCTTCATTCATTTTTTATGATAATTGATATGTTCATATTTATCTCCTTCTTTAAAGATCGAACGTATACGGGACAAGCTCCTACCAGAGGACGGCCTACAAGAAATACAAGACGAACTGTCAAAAAAAATTATGGATGTCATAAATGAAAAATAAGAATATTATTGCCGCTAATGCCTCCATGTAATTTAATGATCACCATGTAACTTAATGATCTCCATGTATATACCAAGTTGTATATATATATGTATGTTCGTCAAAAAAATTATATTATATATGCATCAACGTATACATTATGTAGTAGCGTAGAATATGTATGTGAAAACTTGTTTGAAATAAAATACAAAATGAAAAATAATTAAACACAAAACAAAAAATGAAAAGTAAAACACAAAACCCTAAATCCTAAAACCCATCTCCTGTCACGACAGCCGATTGCCCTAAAATGTTGTCGCGAAAGAAACCTTCAGCCCAGCGCACTCCGTGGAGTCACATGGAGGGCCTTTTGTCTCGGTTCATAACACAACCGGGACTAAATAGGGGGAAGGGGCTCTACTGCTCTAGTCCTGATTTGGTAGTTTCGGTTGGACAACCGGGACTAGAGGTCGTCTTGACCTGAGACAAGAGGCCCGTTTTCCATTGGGGTACGGTCGACTGTGTTTCATATATCCAGTTTCCATCGTGTCCAAAGCGTCCTTCATTGTATCCAAACTTGTACAAACTATTTTAGAAATTAATCTGAGAGTGTGGCCAAACCGCATGTGTGTGTAGTGGAGGACCTTCACTAGGGCCAAGGGAGGCCAATGCCCCCCCCCCCCCCCCCCCCCGCGCACATTTGTACCCGCACAAGCTTACTTAGGGCCTGTTTGGTTGGGCTTAAATCTACATTTTGGAGTTTGGCTTATAAGCCATAAAAACATCAAAATAGGTGCTTTTGGTTTTGGCTTTTGGGTTTTAACTAAACATAGTAGTATGATGATATAAACCAAAAGAAAAATGAAAAGCATATATTTAGGTGCTTTTGTGACTTATAAGCCAAAAACGAAAATTCATAAATAAGCACAACCAAACAACCCTTTAGTAGTGATACTTACCAGCAGAGTTTGTTAATAGCATTGGAATATGTGATGATGTCCTCGCTACCACCAGTATGGGTGACCTCGTGCAGCAATCCCAAAGAGTGACGAACTAGGAATAGATGCTCCACTGTGCTATTGTTGATGATGATGTCAACAATCCAAACGTTGTTGATAAGAGCATTATGAACGCAACGGTCCTTCCTTTTGGAAACTTTAAAAATCTTTGGTGCCACTCACTAAAGAGATCCGCCATTTAGCCAGGAGGAGTACCGGAAGGAGGTAATGCTAACTTTTAAATTTCCAGTTGATGAATTCTAATGTTGTTATGTTTCAATTCTATACATATCTTTATGTATATACTTTTTTGTCCTTATATCCTCTTATGGTGCTTAATTTGGTTCAAGACGGTGTAGAAGCCTATAACTAAAAAGGAGTTTGCCCTAGCGTGGGTAGCTTGAATTATTTCCAGTGTACAGTTAGACTTGCCATGAAAACCCGACACAAGGTAACTCCAAGTTATTATTCAAGGTTGCTCCGTGACACGAGTGTTGATACTTGATACACACGATATGATAGTGGCCGGGTGTGGTTCCGCATGTAAATATTTATAACTTTATATATCATTTTTTAGAAACTCTACTGATTTCAGTACTACTTCCTCTGTTTCAAAATATAAGATGATTTAGCTTTGTAAAACGAATACATCTAGACTTCTTTTAATAAGCAGGTTTGGTCAGATTTAGAGTGAATTTACACACTAAAAAAAGTCTAGATACATTTTCTTCATAAAGCTAAAACATCTTATATTTTGAAACGGAAGGAGTACTATGAAAACCTACTATAATACTAGCTAGTAGCGGAGGCAAGATGTCGAGGTCAAGCACGCCCTTGAGAATCTGCACCACTTGCCCCATGGCCGCCCTGTCCGCGTTCGAGAATATTTGCGTGCTAGCATTATTTTGTCAGAAAGTGGTATATGAGTAGTGTTTAGTTTCTCCTAGGCACCATTTCATCTTTTAAAATATTTATGCATGCCACTAGGAAAATTACCGCTATAGCCATTTTCTTACTAGTGGTTGCGTGAAATTCTTTGTATTTTGGCATACACAAAAATGACAAATCTGATAAAATTTGGAGATTTGAAATTTAAAACATATTTGCACATATCTATAATCTTGTTATTATTACACAACTTGGAATAGGAGTATTTGCGATTGATATTTTACACGTCCAATTTTTTTTAATATTTTCTAAACTCACAAATATGATTTTGATTTTTTAAATAGCAAGAGCAGTGGATCTCGGGAGCCAAAAATCGGCAGTAGCCTGAATTATTCCCAGTGTAGAGTTAGATTTAGCATGACTTACACAAGGTTGCTCCGTGACACGAGCTTTTGGTACACAAGATATGATAGTGTGTGTGGTTCTGGGTGTGAACACTTTTACCTTTAAATGCACTTTTCTTAGAAACTCTGCTGATTTTAGTACTGCTCATAACAGTCTCGTGTGAAAACCTACAACGATACTCCGGTTAACGGCTATCAGAAAATGGATGTGTTTTTCGAGCTCAGAGGTCTCATGAAGATGTTCTCGAGTAACCTTGGCAGCGGAGGCAAGCTGTCGAGGTCAAGCACGCCCTCAAGAATCTGCACCACCTACCCCATGGCCGGCCGGTGTGCTTCGTCGTCCTGGATGCACCAGAAGGCAACTTTGCAAGTTCGTTCTACCTCCTTCAGATCAGCCTCGCCATGCAGCCTCTCGTCCAGCAAGCTCCTCACGTCTCCCTCCATTAGCTTCCTCGAGGCACGCATGGGGAAATATTCGATGTGGCCACCGCTGCCGCTATCAGTGGAAGTGTCGATCCACGACCCTCCACTCGCGTTCCTCGTCCCCGAGACGAGCTCCAGCAGTACCATGCCGTAGCTATACACGTCCACCTTTGGCGTGATGGGCGTCCCGCTGATCCACTCCGGCGCGAGGTACCCTATTGTTCCCCTCATCGTGGTGAGGACACGGCTGAAGTCCCTCCCGACAAACTTGGCCATGCCGAAGTCGGCGATCTTGGGGCGGAGCGACACGTCCAGGAGGATTTCTGCGGGTTCACGTCACAGTGGATGTGTTGGGTATAATCTTGATAAGTTGTATCTGCATATTTAGTTTTCTCTTCGTTTGCATATAGTTTAGATGGCTAGGAAGCTGCAGGCCTGTGAAGCTTCAGTCCAGACGAAAATGGCGAGATGCCATGGTGCTGTGCGATGCAGTACTGCCGTGTGAAGCGGCATGGAAGAAGAATGACGGGCTGCATAGTCTAGTCTCAGCCGAGTGAGTCGGTGGCCGTTTCAGTTAGTTGTTAGCTGCATGCGTATGTGTGGCCAGGTTGAGAGGTGAAGAGTGATTTAGGAAAGATAATCAGGTCCGTGCGCATATGTATAGCTAGTTGAGTTAGTGGCCGGTGTGGTCTAAGTGCATGGGTTAGTGGATGCGTGTGTTAGCCTATTTATAAGACTTGTAATCAGCATGTTTGCTTTGAAAAAAAAAACAGAAATAGAAAGAAGAAAACTCGTGTTGTGTGAGGTAGACGAGTCCCAAAATCTTCTTCTTCTTCCTGTGTGCGTTTGAGAGAGCTGAGCGAGTCAGCTCTGTCAGGATGATCCGGTCACGGCAGCCCTCGTGCAGGTACGTCAGGCCTCTCGCGACTCCCACGGCGATCCGGTACAGGGCGATCCGGTCCAGGAATAGCGGGCCATGGCTGTTCCCATCGTGGCTGGTGCGGGGGAAGAGGTGGCGTTTTCTGAGATTTGTCAGGCAAGCTGACACCGGCCATGGCGTAGAACTTGTCGCCTGAATAATCCGACGCACTCGTGTTGCTACTAGCAGTAGTGCAGTTCAAGGGAGTTTCCCTGACACATCCGGCAGTCTCCGAAGTGCTTCGGCGACCGTCCTGCCCCCAGTCCTCCTGCTCCCAGTCCTCCGGCGACCTGACGGCGAAGCCCTTCATGCAGGCGCAGAGCGGGAGCATGCTGTAGCTGCATACCGTGTTGGGTCCGCAGGTGCCGTACACGTCGCACTCCTCCTGGGGGGTGGCGTAGAGCGTGGTCCAGCCTCGGTCGGCGTCGAGCCAGACCTGGTGCCTGCTCTGGCCGCTGGGGTGGATGATGTTGCGCATGACGACGGCCTCGTCCGTGACGTTGTACTGGAGGTACTCCTCCTGCCCGTCGTAGACGAAGGCGAGCTTGAACCCTGGGACGTTGCCGGAGAGCTCCGGAATTTCCGCGAAGTACTGCCCGTTCCACACGCCGCTGGTCCAGTAGGTGGTGGCGTAATCGCAGAGCCTGAGGACGAGCTGGGGAGCGGCGGCGTCCACTTCGTAGCAGTAGGCGCCCGGGGAAGGCGGGCTGGCCGGGGTCTTGTTGGACACGAGGCGGCGGTTCAGGCCGGCACGCTTGTCGCGTCCGAGCTTCGCGCTGGGGAGCAGGGTGTCGGTGGGGTGGTCGAAGCTCTGCCACAGTATATTACGAGGCTGATCGGAGGAATCAAGCAGGACGAGGTTGCCGCTGTTCATGATCACCGCCGTGGTGTTGGTGTTGGTGGCGTTGGTGGTTCTGCCTTGGGACGAGTAATTGGTAGACCAGGCGATGGCTTGGTTGAAACGGTTGAAGACGGCGAGGTTGCCGTCGGCGGAGATGGCGAGCTCCGGCGAGGCGACGCCGTCCATGACCGGGTTGGCGGCGTTGGCCACCCATACCGTGGTCAGATCTGGCACAGCGCTGAACCATATGCCCAGGTACAATGCGGAGCTACCACGGGCCTGGAAGAATCCGAGCGAGAACTTGCCGTTGTTGGAGACGAGCCTGGCGTCGCCGCCGGAGAGCGGTCGGTTGACTGAGACGGTGTCTGTTGTGGCGGCGCTACTACCTCCCGAAGAAGCGCCGACGACGCCGCGGAGGGACACGATCAACAGGAGCCCGGCGAGGGCGGAGACCGCCATGACGAATCACGGATGGACCGAAGGGGCAGAGGGCATGGGCGTGGGCATATGAATGGCAGCTAGAGCGGTGGTGGATCGCTGCTGTAGCCGACAGGGCCGAAATTTATCCTTTCACCGGGGAGAAAACATGGACCTCTCCGACAGTGACAGAGCGGCCAGGAAGAGTCGACATAGGTAGGCGACGGAGATATCATGGCGGTGGCAGCACCGGAACCAAACGAGTTTTAGTCATCGTGCGTCACTGCCAAGCTTGCTCTGAATTCAATGCGCGCTTACCCATGTTCCAATTCAATGCGCGCTTACCCATGTGCAAAGTTGCACAGCGCTGAAAAGTGTTCCGAAGGCAGCAACAATGCTCATGGATCACGTGCCTCAAAGGTTGTGGTCACGGAGGTCTAAGTTCCTATTGAAACAAGTATGTCGGGTAATCAATCAAATACCAAGATTTGAGAGTTAAATTATTATTTGAAAATAATGATCCGACTACATAAAAAGAAACGATGATGGGCCCTGACTCCGTCAAATGGTTTGAAGCCATAAAATCCGTGATAGTTCCATATACGAGAGATCAAGCTTTGAACTTGAAAGGCTCTCTGAAAAGGTGCAAGACCATATAGTCGTATTTGGATCTATAAAGAAATAGACATGGATGTTTCACATCTATAAAATTATTGACATGTCGGGAAAGAGTTCACGACAATGTTCAAAGAGTTGACTATGACAAGATCTGATCTTTTGTTAAGCGATATTTAGTCTAAACGGATTAATGTAGCAACCACTACATATAATTTTGTTATGTGGTAGTTGAATAAACAAAACAAGTTCTTCTAATAGAATGGTTACCTAGGACATGTGCATGACACGGTCCAAAGGGTTTTGTTAATTCAATGGATGCTAAAAGAATATGCAAACTTCAATGGTTAAAGTAAGCATCGCGGAGTTGAAATCTTCACTATGATGAAACTGTTAAAAGAGTTTAATTTCATCGGAGACAATGAAGATGCTTGCATTTGCAAGAAATTAAGTGGGAGCGCTAAGACATGTTTCTAATACATGATGTGGAAGACATATTGTTGATTAGAAATGATGTATCTTTTTATGGACATAGGTTAAGAATTTCATCTCAATGAAAGGCTTAGGCAGAATCCAAATATTTGGCATCAATACCTATATGGATAAATTGAGACGCTAATATGGTTGTGCCAGAATTACATAGATGAGATATTGAATGAGTTCAATATAGAAACTACAAGAAAGGTTCTTGTTGCACTTGAAGGATTGAATAAAGATTCAAGTATTTTTTATATTTGATATATAAAATCACAAAGAGTACTTTATCAATCATGTTGTGATGTGTACAAATCCAGATATGTCCTATGGTCTAAATGTTATGAGCGTATACCAGAATGATTCATAAGATAATTATTGGACGATAGTAAAGATATTCTTATGATCTTTTAGAAGAACTAAGAATATATTATTTTGTAGAAGTGACAAATAGATGGTTAGTTCATTGTAAAAGTATTACATTGATACTAGTTTTGTCACAAAGTACAAATTAAGTTTATCTCTATCTAAACTAAGGGTGACACAATATGATGAAAAGTAAGTTCCATAATGGATTTGGATGAGTTCCAAAGTTAAGACATTGTGACAGATACTACAACAAAAGGCTAAGTATATGACTGCTATAATAGCAACAAAAGAGGGCATTTGTGTCAAGTAGTTTGTTATCAAACTAGGTGTGGTTCACAACGGGATAGTACTATGAAGATATATTATACGACAATATTACCAACATGTTTTAACCCCAAGGAACTAAAGGTCTTATCAAAGGACCAAATTTATACAAAGCCATCTCATTAGAGAATGAGTGATGCGTAGAGACGCAAAGACATGCAATTACACACGGACCTGAAAGTGTCGGATCCAAAGATCAGTTGACCACTAGCAATCGTGTAAATACAACGCCGAAAAGCCATAGATGTTGAATGCACAAAGGTTTAAAACTAGATTATTGACTCTAGTGCAAGTAGGAGACTGTTGGAGATATGTCCAAGAGGCAATAATAAAGTGGTTATTATCATATCTTCATGCTTATGATAAATGTTTACATACCATGCTATAATTGTATTAACCGAAAACATTAATACTTGTGTGATTTGTAAACATAAAAGAGTTCCTAGTAAAGCCTCTTGTTAAACTAGCTTGTTGGTTAATATATGATCATGGTTTCCTGATCATGAACATAGAGATGTTATTAACAACAGGGTCATATCATTAGGAGAATGATGTGATGGACATACTCCTATAGTTAAGCATCGCATAAAGATCAAGTCATTTAATATAGTACACTTGCTACAAGCTTTCTGATACATAGTAACATAATTCCTTCGACCATGAGATCATGCTAATCACCATCACCGGAAGGATGCTTTGATGACATCAAACACCACAACATATCTGGGTGGCTATAAAGGTGGCATTGAATGTTCGGAAAGTATGTGTTGAGGCACATGGATCAAGATTGGGATTTGTCCATCCATATGACGGATAGATATACTGTAACACCCTCAGAATCGGACCTATGCAAGTTTGAGCAAAATTCGTCAAACCCGCATAGAAACGATTCAAAGGTGCCCACCAGGCACTTTCGTGCGGGTGGAAAACGAGGTAATAACATTACACAACAGTCCTCGATGGGACCCACAGAACAGATATATACAACAGCGGCTCAATGAGTCAAGAATACAGATATAATATACAAATATCCAAATCACCTTGAAAACGATAGAGCATCCAGCTACGGACAAGATGCAAATGGGGCTAAGAGCCCTGAAGAATAACCAATGGCATCCATAACCCTGCCCAGGCCAAGCCGGAAGGGTAACCCTGCTAACGGCGTCGATCTCAAAACCTGCTTAAACAAAAGGGGTGCCGACAAAGGGCAAAGGAAAAAGAGGAGCGTCAGTACTGAGGCCAGTACACGGCGAGGATAGAATTCGGCGGTCCTCGCCTACATAGGTATGATGGACTGAGCGGCAGCGGCAGCATACACTGAACAACCTATAGAGACTCGATACAACTGGCGGCAATTAGAGAGGGGTAAGAATGACCTATCCGGATCCAACCTGAAGCTAACACCAAACAAACCCATCCTGGTGTTTCCCCCTCGACACCGATCGAGGAAGTCAACCGAGGAACTCACACAGTTGGCAGTTTTATTTATTCAGTTATAGTTGCGGCTCCTTACTAGTTAGGTTTAAATAATCGTCCTGAATAAAGTAGGCAGTGGACACTTTTAGTTAACCATTCCGTTATAGTTGCAACAATTACTAATCAGATACAATGAGCATGAGATAACCCAAAAACCCAGCAGTCGTTGGTACTTTTATTCAGCCATTCCGTTGTAGTTGCAATACTTACTAGTCAGCTCCAATGATCGCAAGCGACACTCCAAACAAGCAATTGTGGGCAGTATTATTTAGTCATTCCATTATAGTGAAGCTGATTACTAGTCATTATAAAGTCAAATTTAGAACAATAAACTTTAGTTATGCTTGTCTATGATCGAGATACTGTGCTCCAAGTCGTCCATATCCACGGACACGGCTTTCAGAAAGTTTTACCCGGCCGGGGTGCACCAATAGCAACACACACTCGATCAACCTTGGAAAAACCAAATTAAAACCCAACGAGGTCTTCACGACAAAGCAATCACAAGATTCAGAAATATTTCAGGGGGCCACCCCTTAAGTAGAACCCGCAACGGAGTAAGCAAGCTCCGAGACGGCCTCAAGGTCTGCGTCAATGGCTGTAAGCGACTGGGAACCCGAAAGTGTGGCTGGGCTTGTCGATACCGCGTAATCACTCCGCTTACCTAAACAGTACAGTGTGCTCCTCGCACAATCGTAAATAAAGCAGTAAAGCATGGCATATGTACAGGATAGTAATAAAACCTCAAACTAGTTTGTGGCCCCAAGAAATAAGACTGAATCAAGCTCTGGCTCAGGGGGGTCCCATATACCTCCCGGATGTGGATAGCGCGATAAATCAAGGAACAGGTATCAAGTACTCGGGGTCTTACGGGACACAAGTGGGCGTTCGGAAACCAAATATTATCTATCACCCACCGATGCCTCTGCTTAATCAATTTTAGTTGTTAAACAGAATTTAAAGTGACGATAAGTACAACTAGAATCATCTCCAACATCATCATGCGGCAATACATCAACCACTGTGGCACTTGACGACACGCAACAGCACTTGAGCAAGCGACTACGACACGCAAGTCCAACTATCTACCAAACAACAGGTAATAGGATGTGTCCAAGGCAATATAGGGCTGCAGGGAATATCACAGGTACGGAAAACTAGAGCATCGCAACACAGATAGCAATGGATCAACAGGAGGGAAGTAAATACTATAAAAGTAAGATAGGTAGAAAGGGGGAGATGCTCGCCTGAAAACATTGTCGAAGGGTTCATCCGAAGATCGGGGCGAAGCTCACATCAACTCAGCGGCCTTATCCGCGAAGAAGCAAAACACTAGAAGAAACACCGGATGCAATATTTAATACAACGGCAGAAGATCGGCATGATGCATGTATGATGTATGGCATGGCAAGGTGCGATGCAATTAGGTCAAGATTAAGCGGAACCGGGGTCCCGACGATTGATTATATTGTTCCAGTTATTTAATTACCCCGCAAATTAAATGTTGTTTAGCAAGACAACAGATGGAACCGGTTCGCTACACATGTTTAAATGAGGCCAATATAAGGCTAGATTTGCCCGCATATGGGCCCCATATTTAATTATTAGGTGAATCGGCGGAAAACCCCCAAACCACATGAACGTATGCATGCAAGACAAATATTATGCAACAAGTTGATATCATTTATGAAAATAGGGTATCGAGGGAAAAGGGTCACACATCTAGGGTTCGGCAGATCTTGGGTTCTGGGGGTTCGGGGTTCGACAGGGTCCAGGGTCCGGTCTCGGGGTCCAGGGTTCGACGGGATCGACGAGGTTCGACGGAAACGTTCTCGGACTCCGGGGTCGTTCTCGGTATCGGGGCAGATCTTGTCGCTTCGGGGTCTCGATGTCCGGGGAGCAGAACTTGGGTCGGTGTCGGGGCGCGTCGGCTTCTTCCGGGTCGGTGCCGTTCTCGTCATCGCGAAGGTCTTGCCGGGTCCCACGGGGTCGGTCTTGCCGTTGCGAAGGTCTTGTCGGGCCCGCGCCATCGAGGCGGTCTTGGCGAGGGAAGAAGCACTTGGCGTCCTGCATCGATGTTCTTATCGTCCGGGTTCTCGAGCATCGCATCCGAGAAGGAGTACTTGGCGTCCACCGGTTCCATGTCGACGACCTTGGTCTCCTCGATGGCGAACTCGGCGTATCCATGGCGTGGTTCTTGGCATCCGGGTTTTCGGTTCCATGTAGGAGATCTCGTCGAGGGTCTTCGGGTTCCGAGGAGAAGCACTTGAGTGGCATAGCCCTCGGGTTATCGGGTCCGGGGATCTTCTGGTGCCATGGGTTCTCTCCGCTCCAGGGCTTCACGGCGCAGAAGAACTTGGCGTCCGTCTCGTCTTCAGTGTCGAACTTGCGTCAGCGATCTTGGGGGGTTCGACGGGGAACGGTTGGTCTCGCCGGGACGGGTCATCGAGCGATGTTCACGCACAGCAACCGAGGCACGCGTCGGCTTCCTGAGCTCTGCGTGCGCACAACGCGAGGACGGCGGGGCTGCGAGGGGTTGCCGGCGGCGGAGGCCCGAGGCGGCGCGGACGCGGCTTGGCGGAGCTCGCCGGCGCGGACTCGGTGGCGGCGACGGACCGGCGGGGCCGCGCGGGGCCGCAGGCGAGGAGGCGGTTGCGGGGCGGGCGACCTTGGCGAGCGGCGGACGGCGGACGAGCTCGAGGCGGGCCGCACGCGCGACCAGAGGCGGTTGGAGGCGGGGCCGGCGACGGGGTGCTGCAGGCGGCGAGGTGCTGCGGGCGTCTCCGGCGGGGCGCTCGCGGAGATGGGGAGGGACCGCCGGAGCCGGGAGAGGGGCGACGAGGTGGAGCGCGGACCGGCGAGGAGGGACCTGGCGCCGGCCGGAGGCGGAGCGGGCGGCCGAGCGGAGGGTGCTGGTGGGGGCGTCGGGCGGCGCTGCGCGCAGACGGCGGCCAGGGGGCGGACGCGGCTCAGAGGGAGGCGGAGCAGGCGGGGTCGAGGGCGAGGTAGAGCAGGCGGGGCCGGCGGTAGAGGGAGGGACGCGGCGGAGCTCGCCCGGCTCCTGGCGCGGCGGGGAGCGGCCAGAGGGAGACCGGCGCCGGCGAGGTACGGGAGAAGGCGGTGGCGTCGGGAAGGCTAGGAGGGAGAAGGAGGGGCGCCGCGCGGGGCTTGCAGCCGGCGGCGGCTCGCGGGGTGGCTGAGGAAGGCCGGGGCGTGAGCTGCGAGGGGGGGGGTAGGCGCAGAGGGGAGGGCGGCTCCGCGGCGGTCGGCGGACGGCCTGCGCGGGCGAGCGGAAGATGGTGAGGAAGGTGGGGAGAGAGGGAGCACGCGGGCGTGGTGGGGTGTGCGGGGCCACGGGGCAGGTGAGTGCCAGGGTGGGGCCGCGGGTCCCAGGGGCGGGGCCAGGCGCGTGGGTGAGTGGTTGGGGGAGGGTTTGACCGCGCGTGAGGGAGGTGGGATCTGGTGGGGGGCTGTGTGGGGCTGAGAGGGAGAGAGAGGTGGGTGAGTGAGGTGGCGACTTCTGATTGGTTGGGGGTTGGGGCAAGGGTGATGTGGCAGCAGGGGATTGGTCCGGGTGATGTGGAAGGAGGGGGTGGGTAGAGTTTTAGGTAGAATAGGTTTTAGGTTTGGACCGATTTAATTTCTGGGGGTAGTCGTTCGGGTCTATTCGGCCCGTTCGACTGCCCCTACTAAAAATAATTAAACTCTTTATTTGTTTTTAAACGGGCCGTATGTAACCGATAGCGGCCAAAATAAAACATTCCGGGGACCCGGTTTTGATGTTTGAATAAAGAGGGGCGTTTGGAAAACAAACCGGGCTTTGCGAAAAATAGTTTTATGCAAACAATGCATGGTGATGACGATGCAATGCACAAATTCAACGCGATTTTCTAGTAGTGGTTTTGCGGGATGCCACATATACTCTGGGCCCTCTCGGTGAAATGTCATCCAATTAGCTTGCAAGCATGTGACTGACTCACAAGGGATCACATATCACGGGAACGAGAAAAGAGTACTTATTGGTAACGAGGTTGAACTAGGTATGCAGAGATACCGACGATCAAACCTCGGATAAGTAAAGTATCGTGAGACAAAGGGAAATTGGTATCGTATGTAAATGGTTCATTCGATCATGAAGTAATCGTAGAAATATGTGGGAGCCATATGAATTTCCAGATTCCTCTATTGGTTATTGATCGGAGAAGAGTCTCGATCATGTCTGCAAAATTCACGAACCGTAGGGACACACACTTAAGGATTCGATGTTGTTTAGATATGGAATGTGAGTAAAGAGATCGAATGTTGTTCGGAGTATCGTATGGGATCCGGGATATCACAAGGAGATCCGGAATGGTCCGGAGAATAAGATTCATATAAGGAAAGTCCAATTTTGGAGTTCGGGAATGATTCCGGTGTTTTCACCGGAATGTTCTAGAAGGGTCTAGAAGGTTCACCGATCCGGAAGGGGAAGGGTACATGGATGTGTCATGACAAAGTGTAATTGTTGCATCATGTCCTAGGTCACTTGGCTGGACACTTGGAAGAGAGAAATCAAACTCTAATTTGGAAGTCAAAAAGGCAGTTTGAAAAAGTCAAATCCCAACATGGTTTCCGAGTTAGGGAGGGTTTCTGAGCTAGGGAGGGTTTCCACCTGGGTTGGGAACACCCTTGGACGCCCCCCACCTATATAAGGAGGGGTAGGGGCGCACCCCAAGGCATCCCCCTTGCCCTAGGCGCCCAAGAAACCCTAGGCTGGCCGCCGCCCCCCTCCCTAGTTGCGACCAATCTAGATCTCCTCTAAACCGCTACCGACTAGCTAAACTCTAGTTGCTAGCTACCTCTAAACCTCGTCCCTCTAAACCCTAGATCGTCGGGTCTCCCTTACTCCACCATACTCGCTCCGGCTTAGGCGAAGCCCTACGGGATCTCCCCTCTACTTCCGACACCACGCCGTCGTGCTGCCAGAATCGCGAGGAGAGAGCTACAACCTCCGCTGCCTACTGGAACAAGGAAGAGGAATGTCTTCATCGAGTACCATACGTGTGACCGACTGCGGGAGCGCTTCCGGAACACGGCGCCGGAAGGATCGTCTACGCGATCTTGAGATCGGCAAGTGAATGACTACATCAACCACGAGAATCTGCTCTCATTAACCGCTTTGGATCTTCGAGGGTTAGTACTCTATCAACTTGTTGCACTGATCTAGTAGATAGATCTTGGCTTGATCATAGATTAGATCTTGATTGTGTGTTCATGCGGTAGAATTTTTTTTCCATGCTACGAACCCCTACAGCCATGTGGCCGGCCGGTCTGCTTCGTCGTCCTCGATGCACTAGAAGGCAACTTTGCAAGTTCGTTATACCTCCTTCAGATCAGCCTCGTCGTGCGGCCTCTCGTCCAGCAAGCTCCTCACGTCTCCATCCATGAGCTTCCTACGGGGAAATATTCGACGTGGCCGCCTTTACCGCTGTTAGTGGAAGTGTCCGTCCACGACCCTCCGCCTACGCTCCTTGTCCCCGAGACGAGCTCCAGCAGCACCATGCCGTAGCTATACACGTCCACCTTTGGCGTGATGGGCGTCCCGCTGATCCACTCCCGCGCGAGGTACCCTATTATTCCTCTCGTCGTGGTGAGGACGTGGCTGAAGTCCCTTCCGGCGAACTTGTCCATGCCGAAGTCGGTGACCTTGGGGCGGAGCGACACGTCTAGGAGGATGTTTTGCGGCATCACGTCGCAGTGGATGATGCGGTCGCGGCAGCCCTCATGCAGGTACGCCAGGCCTCTCGCTACTCCCACGGTGACCCAGTACCGGGCACTCCAGTCTAGGAATAGTACTCGTCTACGAGAGTAATGCTGACCTAGTGCACCGATCCCCAAAGAGTGACTAACTATGAAAATATTTTCCACAGTGTTGTTGTCGATGATGATGTCAACAATCTAAGTGTTGTTTGTGAGAGCATTATGAAGGCAATGGTCCTTCCTTTTGGAAACTTCAAAATCTTTGGTGCAATTGACCGCCATTCATCCAGGAGGAGTACCGGAAGGACTTAATGCTAACTTTTAAATTTTCAATTAATGAATTATAATGTTGTTATTTTGGTCCTTACATCCTCCAATAGTGCTTAATTTGGTTCAAGAGGGTGTAAAAGCCTATAACTAAAAAGGAGTTTTCCCTAGCTGGGTAGTTTGAATTATTTCCAGTATAGAGTTAGACTTGTCACGAAAACCTGACGCAAGGTTACTCCGATTTCTTATTCAAGGCTGCTCGATACGATAGTGGGTGTGGTTCTGCGTGTCAATATTTATACCTTTTTATGTCCTTTTCTTAGAAACTCTGCTGTGATTTTAGTACTACTATGAAAACCTATTATAATATCTAGTTAATGGGCTATCAGAAAATGGATGTGTTCTCCGAGCTCGGGGGCCTCATGAAGATGTTCTCGAGTAACCTTGGCAGAGGGGGCAGGATGTCGAGCTCAAGCATGCCCTCGAGAATCTGCACCACCTGCCCCATGGCCGGCCGGACTGCTTCGTCGTCCTGGATGCACCAGAAGGCAACTTTGCAAGTTCGTTCTACCTCCTTCAGATCAGCCTCGCCATGCAGCCTCTCGTCCAGCAAGCTCCTCACGTCTCCCTCCATTAGCTTCCTCGAGGCACGCATGGGGAAATATTCGATGTGGCCACCGCTGCCGCTATCAGTGGAAGTGTCGATCCACGACCCTCCACTCGCGTTCCTCGTCCCCGAGACGAGCTCCAGCAGTACCATGCCGTAGCTATACACGTCCACCTTTGGCGTGATGGGCGTCCCGCTGATCCACTCCGGCGCGAGGTACCCTATTGTTCCCCTCATCGTGGTGAGGACACGGCTGAAGTCCCTCCCGACAAACTTGGCCATGCCGAAGTCGGCGATCTTGGGGCGGAGCGACACGTCCAGGAGGATTTCTGCGGGTTCACGTCACAGTGGATGTGTTGGGTATAATCTTGATAAGTTGTATCTGCATATTTAGTTTTCTCTTCGTTTGCATATAGTTTAGATGGCTAGGAAGCTGCAGGCCTGTGAAGCTTCAGTCCAGACGAAAATGGCGAGATGCCATGGTGCTGTGCGATGCAGTACTGCCGTGTGAAGCGGCATGAAAGAAGAATGACGGGCTGCATAGTCTAGTCTCAGCCGAGTGAGTCGGTGGCCGTTTCAGTTAGTTGTTAGCTGCATGCGTATGTGTGGCCAGGTTGAGAGGTGAAGAGTGATTTAGGAAAGATAATCAGGTCCGTGCGCATATGTATAGCTAGTTGAGTTAGTGGCCGGTGTGGCCTAAGTGCATGGGTTAGTGGATGCGTGTGTTAGCCTATTTATAAGACTTGTAATCAGCATGTTTGCTTTGAAAAATAAAACAGAAATAGAAAGAAGAAAACTCGTGTTGTGTGAGATAGACGAGTCCCAAAATCTTCTTCTTCTTCCTGTGTGCGTTTGAGAGAGCTGAGCGAGTCAGCTCTGTCAGGATGATCCGGTCACGGCAGCCCTCGTGCAGGTACGTCAGGCCTCTCGCGACTCCCACGGCGATCCGGTACAGGGCGATCCGGTCCAGGAATAGCGGGCCATGGCTGTTCCCATCGTGGCTGGTGCGGGGGAAGAGGTGGCGTTTTCTGAGATTTGTCAGGCAAGCTGACACCGGCCATGGCGTAGAACTTGTCGCCTGAATAATCCGACGCACTCGTGTTGCTACTAGCAGTAGTGCAGTTCAAGGGAGTTTCCCTGACACATCCGGCAGTCTCCGAAGTGCTTCGGCGACCGTCCTGCCCCCAGTCCTCCTGCTCCCAGTCCTCCGGCGACCTGACGGCGAAGCCCTTCATGCAGGCGCAGAGCGGGAGCATGCTGTAGCTGCATACCGTGTTGGGTCCGCAGGTGCCGTACACGTCGCACTCCTCCTGGGGGGTGGCGTAGAGCGTGGTCCAGCCTCGGTCGGCGTCGAGCCAGACCTGGTGCCTGCTCTGGCCGCTGGGGTGGATGATGTTGCGCATGACGACGGCCTCGTCCGTGACGTTGTACTGGAGGTACTCCTCCTGCCCGTCGTAGACGAAGGCGAGCTTGAACCCTGGGACGTTGCCGGAGAGCTCCGGAATTTCCGCGAAGTACTGCCCGTTCCACACGCCGCTGGTCCAGTAGGTGGTGGCGTAATCGCAGAGCCTGAGGACGAGCTGGGGAGCGGCGGCGTCCACTTCGTAGCAGTAGGCGCCCGGGGAAGGCGGGCTGGCCGGGGTCTTGTTGGACACGAGGCGGCGGTTCAGGCCGGCACGCTTGTCGCGTCCGAGCTTCGCGCTGGGGAGCAGGGTGTCGGTGGGGTGGTCGAAGCTCTGCCACAGTATATTACGAGGCTGATCGGAGGAATCAAGCAGGACGAGGTTGCCGCTGTTCATGATCACCGCCGTGGTGTTGGTGTTGGTGGCGTTGGTGGTTCTGCCTTGGGACGAGTAATTGGTAGACCAGGCGATGGCTTGGTTGAAACGGTTGAAGACGGCGAGGTTGCCGTCGGCGGAGATGGCGAGCTCCGGCGAGGCGACGCCGTCCATGACCGGGTTGGCGGCGTTGGCCACCCATACCGTGGTCAGATCTGGCACAGCGCTGAACCATATGCCCAGGTACAATGCGGAGCTACCACGGGCCTGGAAGAATCCGAGCGAGAACTTGCCGTTGTTGGAGACGAGCCTGGCGTCGCCGCCGGAGAGCGGTCGGTTGACTGAGACGGTGTCTGTTGTGGCGGCGCTACTACCTCCCGAAGAAGCGCCGACGACGCCGCGGAGGGACACGATCAACAGGAGCCCGGCGAGGGCGGAGACCGCCATGACGAATCACGGATGGACCGAAGGGGCAGAGGGCATGGGCGTGGGCATATGAATGGCAGCTAGAGCGGTGGTGGATCGCTGCTGTAGCCGACAGGGCCGAAATTTATCCTTACACCGGGGAGAAAACATGGACCTCTCCGACAGTGACAGAGCGGCCAGGAAGAGTCGACATAGGTAGGCGACGGAGATATCATGGCGGTGGCAGCACCGGAACCAAACGAGTTTTAGTCATCGTGCGTCACTGCCAAGCTTGCTCTGAATTCAATGCGCGCTTACCCATGTTCCAATTCAATGCGCGCTTACCCATGTGCAAAGTTGCACAACGCTGAAAAGTGTTCCGAAGGCAGCAACAATGCTCATGGATCACGTGCCTCAAAGGTTGTGGTCACGGAGGTCTAAGTTCCTATTGAAACAAGTATGTCGGGTAATCAATCAAATACCAAGATTTGAGAGTTAAATTATTATTTGAAAATAATGATCCGACTACATAAAAAGAAACGATGATGGGCCCTGACTCCGTCAAATGGTTTGAAGCCATAAAATCCGTGATAGTTCCATATACGAGAGATCAAGCTTTGAACTTGAAAGGCTCTCTGAAAAGGTGCAAGACCATATAGTCGTATTTGGATCTATAAAGAAATAGACATGGATGTTTCACATCTATAAAATTATTGACATGTCGGGAAAGAGTTCACGACAATGTTCAAAGAGTTGACTATGACAAGATCTGATCTTTTGTTAAGCGATATTTAGTCTAAACGGATTAATGTAGCAACCACTACATATAATTTTGTTATGTGGTAGTTGAATAAACAAAACAAGTTCTTCTAATAGAATGGTTACCTAGGACATGTGCATGACACGGTCCAAAGGGTTTTGTTAATTCAATGGATGCTAAAAGAATATGCAAACTTCAATGGTTAAAGTAAGCATCGCGGAGTTGAAATCTTCACTATGATGAAACTGTTAAAAGAGTTTAATTTCATCGGAGACAATGAAGATGCTTGCATTTGCAAGAAATTAAGTGGGAGCGCTAAGACATGTTTCTAATACATGATGTGGAAGACATATTGTTGATTAGAAATGATGTATCTTTTTATGGACATAGGTTAAGAATTTCATCTCAATGAAAGGCTTAGGCAGAATCCAAATATTTGGCATCAATACCTATATGGATAAATTGAGACGCTAATATGGTTGTGCCAGAATTACATAGATGAGATATTGAATGAGTTCAATATAGAAACTACAAGAAAGGTTCTTGTTGCACTTGAAGGATTGAATAAAGATTCAAGTATTTTTTATATTTGATATATAAAATCACAAAGAGTACTTTATCAATCATGTTGTGATGTGTACAAATCCAGATATGTCCTATGGTCTAAATGTTATGAGCGTATACCAGAATGATTCATAAGATAATTATTAGACGATAGTAAAGATATTCTTATGATCTTTTAGAAGAACTAAGAATATATTATTTTGTAGAAGTGACAAATAGATGGTTAGTTCATTGTAAAAGTATTACATTGATACTAGTTTTGTCACAAAGTACAAATTAAGTTTATCTCTATCTAAACTAAGGGTGACACAATATGATGAAAAGTAAGTTCCATAATGGATTTGGATGAGTTCCAAAGTTAAAACATTGTGACAGATACTACAACAAAAGGCTAAGTATATGACTGCTATAATAGCAACAAAAGAGGGCATTTGTGTCAAGTAGTTTGTTATCAAACTAGGTGTGGTTCACAACGGGATAGTACTATGAAGATATATTATACGACAATATTACCAACATGTTTTAACCCCAAGGAACTAAAGGTCTTATCAAAGGACCAAATTTATACAAAGCCATCTCATTAGAGAATGAGTGATGCGTAGAGACGCAAAGACATGCAATTACACACGGACCTGAAAGTGTCGGATCCAAAGATCAGTTGACCACTAGCAATCGTGTAAATACAACGCCGAAAAGCCATAGATGTTGAATGCACAAAGGTTTAAAACTAGATTATTGACTCTAGTGCAAGTAGGAGACTGTTGGAGATATGTCCAAGAGGCAATAATAAAGTGGTTATTATCATATCTTCATGCTTATGATAAATGTTTACATACCATGCTATAATTGTATTAACCGAAAACATTAATACTTGTGTGATTTGTAAACATAAAAGAGTTCCTAGTAAAGCCTCTTGTTAAACTAGCTTGTTGGTTAATATATGATCATGGTTTCCTGATCATGAACATAGAGATGTTATTAACAACAGGGTCATATCATTAGGAGAATGATGTGATGGACATACTCCTATAGTTAAGCATCGCATAAAGATCAAGTCATTTAATATAGTACACTTGCTACAAGCTTTCTGATACATAGTAACATAATTCCTTCGACCATGAGATCATGCTAATCACCATCACCGGAAGGATGCTTTGATGACATCAAACACCACAACATATCTGGGTGGCTATAAAGGTGGCATTGAATGTTCGGAAAGTATGTGTTGAGGCACATGGATCAAGATTGGGATTTGTCCATCCATATGACGGATAGATATACTGTAACACCCTCAGAATCGGACCTATGCAAGTTTGAGCAAAATTCGTCAAACCCGCATAGAAACGATTCAAAGGTGCCCACCAGGCACTTTCGTGCGGGTGGAAAACGAGGTAATAACATTACACAACAGTCCTCGATGGGACCCACAGAACAGATATATACAACAGCGGCTCAATGAGTCAAGAATACAGATATAATATACAAAGATCCAAATCACCTTGAAAACGATAGAGCATCCAGCTACGGACAAGATGCAAATGGGGCTAAGAGCCCTGAAGAATAACCAATGGCATCCATAACCCTGCCCAGGCCAAGCCGGAAGGGTAACCCTGCTAACGGCGTCGATCTCAAAACCTGCTTAAACAAAAGGGGTGCCGACAAAGGGCAAAGGAAAAAGAGGAGCGTCAGTACTGAGGCCAGTACACGGCGAGGCTAGAATTCGGCGGTCCTCGCCTACATAGGTATGGTGGACTGAGCGGCAGCGGCAGCATACACTGAACAACCTATAGAGACTCGATACAACTGGCGGCAATTAGAGAGGGGTAAGAATGACCTATCCGGATCCAACCTGAAGCTAACACCAAACAAACCCATCCTGGTGTTTCCCCCTCGACACCGATCGAGGAAGTCAACCGAGGAACTCACACAGTTGGCAGTTTTATTTATTCAGTTATAGTTGCGGCTCCTTACTAGTTAGGTTTAAATAATCGTCCTGAATAAAGTAGGCAGTGGACACTTTTAGTTAACCATTCCGTTATAGTTGCAACAATTACTAATCAGATACAATGAGCATGAGATAACCCAAAAACCCAGCAGTCGTTGGTACTTTTATTCAGCCATTCCGTTGTAGTTGCAATACTTACTAGTCAGGTCCAATGATCGCAAGCGACACTCCAAACAAGCAATTGTGGGCAGTATTATTTAGTCATTCCATTATAGTGAAGCTGATTACTAGTCATTATAAAGTCAAATTTAGAACAATAAACTTTAGTTATGCTTGTCTATGATCGAGATACTGTGCTCCAAGTCGTCCATATCCACGGACACGGCTTTCAGAAAGTTTTACCCGGCCGGGGTGCACCAATAGCAACACACACTCGATCAACCTCGGAAAAACCAAATCAAAACCCAACGAGGTCTTCACGACAAAGCAATCACAAGATTCAGAAATATTTCAGGGGGCCACCCCTTAAGTAGAACCCGCAACGGAGTAAGCAAGCTCCGAGACGGCCTCAAGGTCTGCGTCAATGGCTGTAAGCGACTGGGAACCCGAAAGTGTGGCTGGGCTTGTCGATACCGCGTAATCACTCCGCTTACCTAAACAGTACAGTGTGCTCCTCGCACAATCGTAAATAAAGCAGTAAAGCATGGCATAGGTACAGGATAGTAATAAAACCTCAAACTAGTTTGTGGCCCCAAGAAATAAGACTGAATCAAGCTCTGGCTCAGGGGGGTCCCATATACCTCCCGGATGTGGATAGCGCGATAAATCAAGGAACAGGTATCAAGTACTCGGGGTCTTACGGGACACAAGTGGGCGTTCGGAAACCAAATATTATCTATCACCCACCGATGCCTCTGCTTAATCAATTTTAGTTGTTAAACAGAATTTAAAGTGACGATAAGTACAACTAGAATCATCTCCAACATCATCATGCGGCAATACATCAACCACTGTGGCACTTGACGACACGCAACAGCACTTGAGCAAGCGACTACGACACGCAAGTCCAACTATCTACCAAACAACAGGTAATAGGATGTGTCCAAGGCAATATAGGGCTGCAGGGAATATCACAGGTACGGAAAACTAGAGCATCGCAACACAGATAGCAATGGATCAACAGGAGGGAAGTAAATACTATAAAAGTAAGATAGGTAGAAAGGGGGAGATGCTCGCCTGAAAACATTGTCGAAGGGTTCATCCGAAGATCGGGGCGAAGCTCACATCAACTCAGCGGCCTTATCCGCGAAGAAGCAAAACACTAGAAGAAACACCGGATGCAATATTTAATACAACGGCAGAAGATCGGCATGATGCATGTATGATGTATGGCATGGCAAGGTGCGATGCAATTAGGTCAAGATTAAGCGGAAACGGGGTCCCGACGATTGATTATATTGTTCCAGTTATTTAATTACCCCGCAAATTAAATGTTGTTTAGCAAGACAACAGATGGAACCGGTTCGCTACACATGTTTAAATGAGGCCAATATAAGGCTAGATTTGCCCGCATATGGGCCCCATATTTAATTATTAGGTGAATCGGCGGAAAACCCCCAAACCACATGAACGTATGCATGCAAGACAAATATTATGCAACAAGTTGATATCATTTATGAAAATAGGGTATCGAGGGAAAAGGGTCACACATCTAGGGTTCGGCAGATCTTGGGTTCTGGGGGTTCGGGGTTCGACAGGGTCCAGGGTCCGGTCTCGGGGTCCAGGGTTCGACGGGATCGACGAGGTTCGACGGAAACGTTCTCGGACTCCGGGGTCGTTCTCGGTATCGGGGCAGATCTTGTCGCTTCGGGGTCTCGATGTCCGGGGAGCAGAACTTGGGTCGGTGTCGGGGCGCATCGGCTTCTTCCGGGTCAGTGCCGTTCTCGTCATCGCGAAGGTCTTGCCGGGTCCCACGGGGTCGGTCTTGCCGTTGCAAAGGTCTTGTCGGGCCCGCGCCATCGAGGCGGTCTTGGCGAGGGAAGAAGCACTTGGCGTCCTGCATCGATGTTCTTATCGTCCGGGTTCTCGAGCATCGCATCCGAGAAGGAGTACTTGGCGTCCACCGGTTCCATGTCGACGACCTTGGTCTCCTCGATGGCGAACTCGGCGTATCCATGGCGTGGTTCTTGGCATCCGGGTTTTCGGTTCCATGTAGGAGATCTCGTCGAGGGTCTTCGGGTTCCGAGGAGAAGCACTTGAGTGGCATAGCCCTCGGGTTATCGGGTCCGGGGATCTTCTGGTGCCATGGGTTCTCTCCGCTCCAGGGCTTCACGGCGCAGAAGAACTTGGCGTCCGTCTCGTCTTCAGTGTCGAACTTGCGTCAGCGATCTTGGGGGGTTCGACGGGGAACGGTTGGTCTCGCCGGGACGGGTCATCGAGCGATGTTCACGCACAGCAACCGAGGCACGCGTCGGCTTCCTGAGCTCTACGTGCGCACAACGCGAGGACGGCGGGGCTGCGAGGGGTTGCCGGCGGCGGAGGCCCGAGGCGGCGCGGACGCGGCTTGGCGGAGCTCGCCGGCGCGGACTCGGTGGCGGCGACGGACCGGCGGGGCCGCGCGGGGCCGCAGGCGAGGAGGCGGTTGCGGGGCGGGCGACCTTGGCGAGCGGCGGACGGCGGACGAGCTCGAGGCGGGCCGCACGCGCGGCCAGAGGCGGTTGGAGGCGGGGCCGGCGACGGGGTGCTGCAGGCGGCGAGGTGCTGCGGGCGTCTCCGGCGGGGCGCTCGCGGAGATGGGGAGGGACCGCCGGAGCCGGGAGAGGGGCGACGAGGTGGAGCGCGGACCGGCAGGAGGGACCTGGCGCCGGCCGGAGGCGGAGCGGGCGGCCGAGCGGAGGGTGCTGGTGGGGGCGTCGGGAGGCGATGCGCGCAGACGGCGGCCAGGGGGCGGACGCGGCTCAGAGGGAGGCGGAGCAGGCGGGGTCGAGGGCGAGGTAGAGCAGGCGGGGCCGGCGGTAGAGGGAGGGACGCGGCGGAGCTCGCCCGGCTCCTGGCGCGGCGGGGAGCGGCCAGAGGGAGACCGGCGCCGGCGAGGTACGGGAGAAGGCGGTGGCGTCGGGAAGGCTAGGAGGGAGAAGGAGGGGCGCCGCGCGGGGCTTGCAGCCGGCGGCGGCTCGCGGGGTGGCTAAGGAAGGCCGGGGCGTGAGCTGCGAGGGGGGGTAGGCGCAGAGGGAAGGGCGGCTCCGCGGCGGTCGGCGGACGGCCTGCGCGGGCGAGCGGAAGATGGTGAGGAAGATGGGGAGAGAGGGAGCACGCGGGCGTGGTGGGGTGTGCGGGGCCACGGGGCAGGTGAGTGCCAGGGTGGGGCCGCGGATCCCAGGGGCGGGGCCAGGCGCGTGGGTGAGTGGTTGGGGGAGGGTTTGACCGCGCGTGAGGGAGGTGGGATCTGGTGGGGGGCTGTGTGGGGCTGAGAGGGAGAGAGAGGTGGGTGAGTGAGGTGGCGACTTCTGATTGGTTGGGGGTTGGGGCAAGGGTGATGTGGCAGCAGGGGATTGGTCCGGGTGATGTGGAAGGAGGGGGTGGGTAGAGTTTTAGGTAGAATAGGTTTTAGGTTTGGACCGATTTAATTTCTGGGGGTAGTCGTTCGGGTCTATTCGGCCCGTTCGACTGCCCCTACTAAAAATAATTAAACTCTTTATTTGTTTTTAAACGGGCCGTATGTAACCGATAGCGGCCAAAATAAAACATTCCGGGGACCCGGTTTTGATGTTTGAATAAAGAGGGGCGTTTGGAAAACAAACCGGGCTTTGCGAAAAATAGTTTTATGCAAACAATGCATGGTGATGACGATGCAATGCACAAATTCAACGCGATTTTCTAGTAGTGGTTTTGCGGGATGCCACATATACTCTGGGCCCTCTCGGTGAAATGTCATCCAATTAGCTTGCAAGCATGTGACTGACTCACAAGGGATCACATATCACGGGAACGAGAAAAGAGTACTTATTGGTAACGAGGTTGAACTAGGTATGCAGAGATACCGACGATCAAACCTCGGATAAGTAAAGTATCGTGAGACAAAGGGAAATTGGTATCGTATGTAAATGGTTCATTCGATCATGAAGTAATCGTAGAAATATGTGGGAGCCATATGAATTTCCAGATTCCTCTATTGGTTATTGATCGGAGAAGAGTCTCGATCATGTCTGCATAATTCACGAACCGTAGGGACACACACTTAAGGATTCGATGTTGTTTAGTAGATATGGAATGTGAGTAAAGAGATCGAATGTTGTTCGGAGTATCGTATGGGATCCGGGATATCACAAGGAGATCCAGAATGGTCCGGAGAATAAGATTCATATAAGGAAAGTCCAATTTTGGAGTTCGGGAATGATTCCGGTGTTTTCACCGGAATGTTCTAGAAGGGTCTAGAAGGTTCACCGATCCGGAAGGGGAAGGGTACATGGATGTGTCATGACAAAGTGTAATTGTTGCATCATGTCCTAGGTCACTTGGCTGGACACTTGGAAGAGAGAAATCAAACTCTAATTTGGAAGTCAAAAAGGCAGTTTGAAAAAGTCAAATCCCAACATGGTTTCCGAGTTAGGGAGGGTTTCTGAGCTAGGGAGGGTTTCCACCTGGGTTGGGAACACCCTTGGACGCCCCCCACCTATATAAGGAGGGGTAGGGGCGCATCCCAAGGCATCCCCCTTGCCCTAGGCGCCCAAGAAACCCTAGGTTGGCCGCCGCCCCCCTCCCTAGTTGCGACCAATCTAGATCTCCTCTAAACCGCTACCGACTAGCTAAACTCTAGTTGCTAGCTACCTCTAAACCTCGTCCCTCTAAACCCTAGATCGTCGGGTCTCCCTTACTCCACCATACTCGCTCCGGCTTAGGCGAAGCCCTACGGGATCTCCCCTCTACTTCCGACACCACGTCGTCGTGCTGCCAGAATCGCGAGGAGAGAGCTACAACCTCCGCTGCCTACTGGAACAAGGAAGAGGAATGTCTTCATCGAGTACCATACGTGTGACCGACTGCGGGAGCGCTTCCGGAACACGGCGCCGGAAGGATCGTCTACGCGATCTTGAGATCGGCAAGTGAATGACTACATCAACCACGAGAATCTGCTCTCATTAACCGCTTTGGATCTTCGAGGGTTAGTACTCTATCAACTTGTTGCACTGATCTAGTAGATAGATCTTGGCTTGATCATAGATTAGATCTTGATTGTGTGTTCATGCGGTAGAATTTTTTTTCCATGCTACGAACCCCTACAGCCCTGTGGCCGGCCGGTCTGCTTCGTCGTCCTCGATGCACTAGAAGGCAACTTTGCAAGTTCGTTATACCTCCTTCAGATCAGCCTCGTCGTGCGGCCTCTCGTCCAGCAAGCTCCTCACGTCTCCATCCATGAGCTTCCTACGGGGAAATATTCGACGTGGCCGCCTTTACCGCTGTTAGTGGAAGTGTCCGTCCACGACCCTCCGCCTACGCTCCTTGTCCCCGAGACGAGCTCCAGCAGCACCATGCCGTAGCTATACACGTCCACCTTTGGCGTGATGGGCGTCCCGCTGATCCACTCCCGCGCGAGGTACCCTATTATTCCTCTCGTCGTGGTGAGGACGTGGCTGAAGTCCCTTCCGGCGAACTTGTCCATGCCGAAGTCGGTGACCTTGGGGCGGAGCGACACGTCTAGGAGGATGTTTTGCGGCATCACGTCGCAGTGGATGATGCGGTCGCGGCAGCCCTCATGCAGGTACGCCAGGCCTCTCGCTACTCCCACGGTGACCCAGTACCGGGCACTCCAGTCTAGGAATAGTACTCGTCTACGAGAGTAATGTTGACCTAGTGCACCGATCCCCAAAGAGTGACTAACTATGAAAATATTTTCCACAGTGTTGTTGTCGATGATGATGTCAACAATCTAAGTGTTGTTTGTGAGAGAATTATGAAGGCAATGGTCCTTCCTTTTGGAAACTTCAAAATCTTTGGTGCAATTGACCGCCATTCATCCAGGAGGAGTACCGGAAGGACTTAATGCTAACTTTTAAATTTTCAATTAATGAATTATAATGTTGTTATTTTGGTCCTTACATCCTCCAATAGTGCTTAATTTGGTTCAAGAGGGTGTAAAAGCCTATAACTAAAAAGGAGTTTTCCCTAGCTGGGTAGTTTGAATTATTTCCAGTATAGAGTTAGACTTGTCACAAAAACCTGACGCAAGGTTACTCCGATTTCTTATTCAAGGCTGCTCGATACGATAGTGGGTGTGGTTCTGCGTGTCAATATTTATACCTTTTTATGTCCTTTTCTTAGAAACTCTGCTGTGATTTTAGTACTACTATGAAAACCTATTATAATATCTAGTTAATGGGCTATCAGAAAATGGATGTGTTCTCCGAGCTCGGGGGCCTCATGAAGATGTTCTCGAGTAACCTTGGCAGAGGGGGCAGGATGTCGAGCTCAAGCATGCCCTCGAGAATCTGCACCACCTGCCCCATGGCCGGCCGGACTGCTTCGTCGTCCTGGATGCACCAGAAGGCAACTTTGCAAGTTCGTTCTACCTCCTTCAGATCAGCCTCGCCATGCAGCCTCTCGTCCAGCAAGCTCCTCACGTCTCCCTCCATTAGCTTCCTCGAGGCACGCATGGGGAAATATTCGATGTGGCCACCGCTGCCGCTAGCAGTGGAAGTGTCGATCCACGACCCTCCACTCGCGTTCCTCGTCCCCGAGACGAGCTCCAGCAGTACCATGCCGTAGCTATACACGTCCACCTTTGGCGTGATGGGCGTCCCGCTGATCCACTCCGGCGCGAGGTACCCTATTGTTCCCCTCATCGTGGTGAGGACACGGCTGAAGTCCCTCCCGACAAACTTGGCCATGCCGAAGTCGGCGATCTTGGGGCGGAGCGACACGTCCAGGAGGATTTCTGCGGGTTCACGTCACAGTGGATGTGTTGGGTATAATCTTGATAAGTTGTATCTGCATATTTAGTTTTCTCTTCGTTTGCATATAGTTTAGATGGCTAGGAAGCTGCAGGCCTGTGAAGCTTCAGTCCAGACGAAAATGGCGAGATGCCATGGTGCTGTGCGATGCAGTACTGCCGTGTGAAGCGGCATGGAAGAAGAATGACGGGCTGCATAGTCTAGTCTCAGCCGAGTGAGTCGGTGGCCGTTTCAGTTAGTTGTTAGCTGCATGCGTATGTGTGGCCAGGTTGAGAGGTGAAGAGTGATTTAGGAAAGATAATCAGGTCCGTGCGCATATGTATAGCTAGTTGAGTTAGTGGCCGGTGTGGTCTAAGTGCATGGGTTAGTGGATGCGTGTGTTAGCCTATTTATAAGACTTGTAATCAGCATGTTTGCTTTGAAAAAAAAAACAGAAATAGAAAGAAGAAAACTCGTGTTGTGTGAGGTAGACGAGTCCCAAAATCTTTTTCTTCTTCCTGTGTGCGTTTGAGAGAGCTGAGCGAGTCAGCTCTGTCAGGATGATCCGGTCACGGCAGCCCTCGTGCAGGTACGTCAGGCCTCTCGCGACTCCCACGGCGATCCGGTACAGGGCGATCCGGTCCAGGAATAGCGGGCCATGGCTGTTCCCATCGTGGCTGGTGCGGGGGAAGAGGTGGCGTTTTCTGAGATTTGTCAGGCAAGCTGACACCGGCCATGGCGTAGAACTTGTCGCCTGAATAATCCGACGCACTCGTGTTGCTACTAGCAGTAGTGCAGTTCAAGGGAGTTTCCCTGACACATCCGGCAGTCTCCGAAGTGCTTCGGCGACCGTCCTGCCCCCAGTCCTCCTGCTCCCAGTCCTCCGGCGACCTGACGGCGAAGCCCTTCATGCAGGCGCAGAGCGGGAGCATGCTGTAGCTGCATACCGTGTTGGGTCCGCAGGTGCCGTACACGTCGCACTCCTCCTGGGGGGTGGCGTAGAGCGTGGTCCAGCCTCGGTCGGCGTCGAGCCAGACCTGGTGCCTGCTCTGGCCGCTGGGGTGGATGATGTTGCGCATGACGACGGCCTCGTCCGTGACGTTGTACTGGAGGTACTCCTCCTGCCCGTCGTAGACGAAGGCGAGCTTGAACCCTGGGACGTTGCCGGAGAGCTCCGGAATTTCCGCGAAGTACTGCCCGTTCCACACGCCGCTGGTCCAGTAGGTGGTGGCGTAATCGCAGAGCCTGAGGACGAGCTGGGGAGCGGCGGCGTCCACTTCGTAGCAGTAGGCGCCCGGGGAAGGCGGGCTGGCCGGGGTCTTGTTGGACACGAGGCGGCGGTTCAGGCCGGCACGCTTGTCGCGTCCGAGCTTCGCGCTGGGGAGCAGGGTGTCGGTGGGGTGGTCGAAGCTCTGCCACAGTATATTACGAGGCTGATCGGAGGAATCAAGCAGGACGAGGTTGCCGCTGTTCATGATCACCGCCGTGGTGTTGGTGTTGGTGGCGTTGGTGGTTCTGCCTTGGGACGAGTAATTGGTAGACCAGGCGATGGCTTGGTTGAAACGGTTGAAGACGGCGAGGTTGCCGTCGGCGGAGATGGCGAGCTCCGGCGAGGCGACGCCGTCCATGACCGGGTTGGCGGCGTTGGCCACCCATACCGTGGTCAGATCTGGCACAGCGCTGAACCATATGCCCAGGTACAATGCGGAGCTACCACGGGCCTGGAAGAATCCGAGCGAGAACTTGCCGTTGTTGGAGACGAGCCTGGCGTCGCCGCCGGAGAGCGGTCGGTTGACTGAGACGGTGTCTGTTGTGGCGGCGCTACTACCTCCCGAAGAAGCGCCGACGACGCCGCGGAGGGACACGATCAACAGGAGCCCGGCGAGGGCGGAGACCGCCATGACGAATCACGGATGGACCGAAGGGGCAGAGGGCATGGGCGTGGGCATATGAATGGCAACTGAAATTTATCCTTTCAGTTTCACCGAGGAGAAAACATGGACCTCTCCGACAGCGACAGAGCGGGTGCGCGCGCGGCCAGGAAGAGTCGTGGCGACAGAGATGTCACGGCGAGGGAGAAAGAGGGTGGCGGGCACCGGAACCGAATGAGTTTTAGTCATCGTGCATCACTGCCAAGCTTGCTCTGAATTCAATGCGCGCTTGCCCATGTCCAACTGATTTTGTCGTGTCTTTTCTCTAAAAAAATCTGATTTGTTTTGGCTGCTCTCACCACTCGATCCCATGGCGGCGGCTCAGACACGAGTACACGGTAGAATGTTCAGGTGTGGCTGTATATCAGTCGACCAAGACTTATTCTAAGTCTCAGTCGACGTGAGCTGCCTGTTAATCGACCAATTAATTTCATATCTAACTTCACTGCGGGGCACTCTAACGCATCGGACTTGACTGAAGCGGTTTGAACCAACGGTCCAACTAGTGAATCGTGGACCGAGGACATCATATCACCGGTTTGGTCGCCAGTCTGGCTTTTTAGATTATGATGGTGACCCATCTTGTCCGCCATGGACAGATTTTGGCCATCCCTATAGCCGCCGGTGTGTTTTAAGCGTGTTACCGTCACCCCGCCGTTTCCTGTTCTTGTTTCTAGTCCTTGTTTCCCTCCGCTTATGACCATTTCCCCTGTTTTGGAGGGTTTCGGACCCGCCACGTCCAGCTATAGGCAATAAAATATGAGGCCAGCGGTGATGGATTCCTCACATCCTCCCAAAGACCACCATGTCTGGCCTAGTGGCCTCCGTCTTCCTACCACTAGTGCTCGTAACCGTGGCATGAGAATTGTCGGCGCCGAACCACCGGGCGACCCAATTGACACGAGGGTGGTTACAACCGGTTGAGGTACAATGCAATAGGACCACTGGCGAGCGTTTCTCGCACGACGGCCACGGCGACATCATGTTGCCGGTGTTCCAATGGTGGCAAGCATTCAAACAAGCGCTCGGTGAGGTTATCAAAGTGGCGTGCGCCAATCCTAGCGACGTGGCCTTGATGCATTCAACACGGCTTATGCAACCTGGTCTCCCCGACCGCTTCATCCTCCTCCTCCCGTGTGAGAGGCGGCGGCGAAAAAAATCCCTCCCAATCTCCACCGGCCACAGTGTGAGTCCCCTCTCCTTCCATGTCAACACCCGGATTTTTAATTCCAGATGCCTGTTATGCCATACATCGCAATCCCGGGATTACCATTTTTGCGAGACATAACAGATTGGATATCATAGTACAGCATCCATTACAAACCATAATATAGGTCTTATAAATAAAGGATCTCATGATCCAGTCTTAGTACAATCAAAGCAGCGGAATAATATAATAACGATAGCGTGGGCGAGGCTCCATATTAATAATCACAGGCAATGCTGACGATGGGAGATGATCTTAGTTGTTGTAATCTTCCTGCGGTCCATCCTCCTAATAGTCAGGACAAAGCCATGAGTACTCTTTAAGTACTCGCAAACTATCACTAACAAGTAAGTGGTTTGAGTAGGAGTACTAAGCTCTAGGTTATTTTGCAAAAGGTCAGATTTATCTCTAATTGAGTTTTGAAGCAAAGAAATCTAGTTTAAGGTTTTATAACACATAAGTGGGAACTTGAGCTTTCATAACACAACCCTGTTATGGTCAAGTCAAAGTCATGATTCATTTCACAAGTCATTTTGAAAATATCAGATGACGGAATAGTATGGCCACTCCAACTGTCCATAACCGCAGACGCGGCTATTCGAATATTTTGACACTCTGCAGAGGTGGTATACTTTCATCATAATATTCGATACATTTGTCAGGAACAATCCTGAATTCATCATACTCAGTATGCGGATAATCAATTCTAACCTTTCAATTACATGCCTTAGTATAGGCACCTCTCCTATGAGTTTGGCCTCCCAACCATGACCATCTGTCATCTTGGGAACTGCACAAGTGGTCAATCTTCACGAGGTAGCCTCAGCTCAAACCTCGGCTACAAGGGACCCATAATAAGGTATATAAACTTCCAGTCAAGCCCTACCCAAATTCGGGTATTGTGGTTGTACAGTAAAATTGGAATGGTATCGCATCCAGAAAACCATCAGTTTTATAAAGGGCTAAGGCTCATGTCTCAACATTTTTATCATCAAAATCATCTGGTATTCAAGAACACATGTCAAAACATTTCATTAGAATGACTCATCATTCGAAGGTTTTCATAATCATTTTCACCAAGTATTCCCATCTAAAGTGATCAAGTTTTATGCTTAGCACTAGCCACTAAAGTTGGGGGTAACTACTAATGAGGGGTGGTAATCAAGTGTGAATTATCTAAGTACAATCTCATGCCTCAGGATGACATCAAGATTTATCTAACATAGGCCAAGTTTTATACTCTTTATGCTACCTTTAAATATCTTTCCAGCACTTCACAAGTCACTAAGTAACCAAAGAGTTTTGATAAACAAATAACTTAATAAAGCTTGCAAGTGAAACTAGGATTTGGTATAATCACATTTGTCTAATCAAGCATGTCTAATGCATTGCATAGGTTATCTAGTTTTCACAGTTGCAAGTGTTAGCTGGCTTGCTAAGATAATAGCTTGCATAGTTCACTTGTAGTATTAATCTTGCTAGGTAAGGTAACTTGTAAGTTTTAGCTTGCCTTGTGCAGTGCAGTGGTTGAAGTTCTCCTCGGCTTCTTCCTCATAGTAGTCTCCTTCCTCTTCGTATCCTTAGTCAATACTAGCGTCTATAAATAAATACGAGGTACACAATCACCAAACAATACTTAACTACTTCTATTTGGCACACAGAGATTCACACTAGATGATCTATCATCATCACAAACATCACACGCATTAAGGCAATAGTTTTATTTATTTTATTTTAGAAAAGTAATTTCTACTCATTGAAAAACTACTTAAGATTTAATATTCTCCAACTAAAACATGGGAATCATGTTGACACATGTCATCACCACATATTTCAGTACTTAGGAATGTGATTTAAAGTGGTGTCAGAATTTAATAAGGCTTAACCTTTTATTTTAATTAATTAAAGTGACTATAAATGCCTATGGGGCATTCTTTTATTACTTGTCCTATTACTGCAAGTAAACTTAGATATTTTTATATATTCAGAAGGGTCTTATCAAATATGATTTTTGAGAGTTGGAATCAACTTAAAAACATTTATGGTTGAATTTTGAAAAATGTTTTAATGCAGAAAATTCTCTGCCTTGTTATTTTTACTATAGGTGATCTATAATTCCAAATGCTTTGAATCCAACGGGCTTGGATTTAGAATTTCCATGTATTTCTAACAAAATTGGTTTCATACAATTTGGTTTAGTGAATATTTCTGAAATGATTTTTGAATCTGCTGCCAGAACTAAGTTTAAAATTAAATAGATAAATCTAATTTCAAACGAACGGGGTCACGCGGGAATCTAACTGGGGCGGCCCACTACGCATAGCGCACGCGCCCGGAAGTGGTTGTCCCACCAGTCAGTGAGACAGGGGGTGCGAAGGGGTATGGGCTATCTACGACCGTAGGATTATTGCGAGATCAACGGCTGAGGGTCATCGTCCACGTCGAACAGAACGCGACGAGCACGAACCCTGTGGCGGCTCACCAGGGCTCGGGCGATGGTCGGTGATGGGGGCGAACGACGAAGTCGATGACGGCGGTTCTCCTGGTACTGGTGGCTCATCCTGGGGTGGCTCCAATCAATGACGCTCTTTGACATGGTTATACCCTATGGGTACATGACTTTAGCATACCTGGTCCAGCTCAAGGAAGTCCCACGAGAATACACGCGGTCCATGAAGACTTTCGGATAGCCAAAGCCCATGACGTCTTCGGATCCTTGGAGAGCAAGACTAGAACAGATAGAATATTCAAAGGGGGAAACCCTAAAGCCTGTAACCGACTCGATCTGTGTCCGGGACCTGCCTATCTATATAAAGGCTAGGAGGGCACGACGAGGAGGAAAATCTCTCATACCACCGCATACACACCTCCACGCCAGATTGCATCAGCGCACCCCTGTAACTTTCGATTCCGCCGTAATCAAGAGCAGACAAGAAGGAGTAGGGTTTTCCCTTCGGGGGCCTGAACCTGGGTAAATCTCGTGTCCCCTGGTTGCTTGTCTGTTAACCGTTCCGCGATCTCCAGCATCCCCATCTTCTCCAAAACCCAAGTCCATAACAATGGGCATTGACGAGATTAAACCTCGTCACCCTTCTCCTCCAGCAGCGGCAAGCTCCGGCGAAATTTCGGTGATACTATGCTCGCCTTGCTCCGAGAAGAAGTGGGCACGATCAGTGAGAGGTGGGGGCTGAGATGGTGTGCTGAAATCGAACGAGGGAGGCCTCTATTTATAGTGCAACGAGGGAACCGAAGGGTGAGGGCAGAGCTCGTCGGGGTCGGCTTCACAGTGAGCTATGGGCATGGCTAACGGTAGGTGACGGTGTGCTGCCTCCTGGCGAAGCTCAACAGCTTGATGGCGAGGCGAGGGACGGTGTGATTTGGTCGAAACGCGTCGACGCTCTGAGCGGCACCGACGATAGTTTTGATGGAACACAACGGCTACGGGTCGCGCGGCGGCGAACAAGGTTATCTGGGAGGTTCCTAGGGCGGTGGTGATCACGCACACGGGCGACGAAGGCGGGACGCGGTCTGTGCGAGCGTGTCGAGCGCGGCGCTCTAGCACGCTCTGGACATGGCAAGGACAAACTGGGCGCGTGTGTTTTGGGTGGTCCAGTGGCTAGCAGGGCTCGAGGGCTGGACATGGGGTGGTGGTGGAGTGCGGCGTGTTTGGTGGACATGGTTGGCGAAGATGGCTATGCTTCAAGCTTGATGTCGATGGTGGGGTGTAACACCCTCAGAATCGGACCTATGCAAGTTTTAGCGAAACCCGCCAAACCCGCATAGAAACGATTCAAAGGTGCCCACCAAGCACTTTCGTGCGGGTGGAAAACGAAGTAATAACATTACACAACAGTCCTCGATGGGACCCACAGAACAGATATATATATAACAGCGACTCAGAGAGTCAAGAATACAGATATAATATACAAAGATCCAAATCACCTTGAAAACGATAGAGCGTCCAGCTACGGACAAGATGCAAATGGGGCTAAGAGACCTGAAGAATAACCAATGGCGTCCATAACCCTGCCCAGGCCAAGCCGGAAGGGTAACCCTGCTAACGGCGTCGATCTCAAAACCTGCTTAACAAAAGGGGTGCCGACAAAGGGCAAAGGGAAAAGAGGAGCGTCAGTACTGAGGCCAGTACACGGCGAGGCTAGAATTCGGCGGTCCTCGCCTACATAGGTATGGTGGACTGAAGCGGCAGCGGCAGCATGCACTGAACAACCTATAGAGACTCGATACAACTGGCGGTTATCAGAGAGGGGTAAGAATGACCTATCCGGATCCAACCTGAAGCTAACACCAAACATACCCATCCTGGTGTTTCCCCCTCGATACCAACCGAGGAAGTCAACCGAGGAACTCACACAGTTGGCAGTTTTATTTATACGGTTATCGTTGCAGCAATTACTAGTCAAGTATAGATAATCATCCTGATAAAGTAGGCGGTGGGCACTTTTAGTTAACCATTCCGTTATAGTTGCAACACTTACTAATCATATACATATGACATGAGATAAACCCAAAACCCAGCAGTTGTTGGCACTTTTATTCAGCCATTCCGTTGTAGTTGCAATACTTACTAGTCAGGTACAATGGTCGGAAGCGACAATCCAAACAAGCAATTGTTGGCAGTTTTATTTAGCCATTCCGTTATAGTGAAGCTGATTACTAGTCATTATAAAGTCAAATTTATAGCAATAAACTTTAGTTATGCTTGTCTATGGTCGAGATACTGTGCTCCAAGTCGTCCATAACCGCGGACACGGCTTTCAGAAAGTTTTAACCCGGCCGGGGTGCACAAATAGCAACACACACACGATCAACCTCGGAAAAACCAAATTAAAACCCAACGATGTCTTCACGACAGAGCAATCACAAGATTCAGAAATATTTCAGGGGGGCACCCCTTGGAGTACACCCGCAACGAAGTAAGCAAGCTCCGAGACGGACTCAAGGTTGTGGGGACGGCTGTGAACGACTGGGAACCCAAAACTGGGCTTGTCGACACCGCGGAATCGTGCCAATATCCTAAACAGTACAGTGTGCTATCTGTCGCACAATCGTAAATAAAGCAGTAGCATGGCATAAGTACAGGATCGTAAATAAAACCTCAAACTAGTTTGTGGCCCCAAGAAATAAGACGGAATCAAGCTCTGGCTAAGGGGGGCCCATAATTCCCCATATGTGGATAGCGCGATAAATCAAGGAACAGGTATCAAGTACTCGGGGTCCTACGGGACACAAGTGGGCGTTCGGAAACCAAATGTTATCTATCACCCACCGATGCCTCTGCTTACTTACTCCAATTTTAGTTGTTAAACAGGAATTAAAGTGAACGAAAAGTAAAGCCGAGATCATCTCCAACATCCAACAGGTGGCAACACTCCAACAACAGTGGCACTTGACGACACGCAACAGCACTTGAGCAAGCGACTACGACGCGCAAGTCCAACTATCTACCAAACAATAGGTAATAGGATGTGTCCGAGGCAATATAGGGCTGCAAGGGATATCACGGGTAGGGAAAACTAGAGCATCGCAACACAGATAGCAATAGATCAATAGGAGGGAAGTAAATACTATAAAAGTAAGATAGGTAGAAAGGGGGAGATGCTCGCCTGAAAACATTGTCGAAGGTTCAACCGAAGATCGGGTCGACACTCGCATCAACTCAACGGCCTTATCCGCGAAGAAGCAAAGCACTAGAATAAACACCGGATGCAAGATTTAATACAACGGCAGAAGATCGGCATGATGCATGTATGATGCATGGCATGGCAAGGTGCGATGCAATTAGACCATATTAAGCGGAACCGGGGTCCCGACAATTAATTAAATGGTTCAAGTTGTTTAGAACCCCCGCAATTAAATGTTGTTTTAACATGGCCGAAGATAGCACCGGTTCGCTATCCAAGTTTAAATGAGGCCAATATAAGGCTAGATTTGGCCGCATATGGGCCCCATATTAATTATTAAGTGAATCGGCATAAGGCCCCCAAACCACATGACAAGATGCATGCAAGATGAACATTTAATATGCAACAAGTTGTATTATAATATAAAATAGGTTTCGGGAAGGGGTTCACACATAAGGGGGTCTCGACGAACTTGGGGTTCCGGGGTTCGGGGTTCGACAGGGTCCAGGGTCCGGTCTCGGGGTCCAGGGTTCTGACGGGGTCGTTCTCGAACTCCGAGGTCGTTCTCGGATATCGGGGGTGGTTCTTGTCGCGTCCGGGAAGCAGGACTTGGTTGGCGTCGGGCGCGCATCGGATTCCTCTGGGTCGATGCCGTTCTTGTCGTCGCGAAGGTCTCGTCGGGTACGGGCTCGGCGTCCGGGGGAAGGAGTACTTGTCGCACGGTGTCCGAGAGTCCCTCCAAAACCGTGGCGTGTCCGTGAGGCGATCTTGGCGTCGGTCATCCTCGGGGTCGGACTTGCGGGTCATGTATACGGAAGATCTTGTGGGCTCGTGCAGCCACTACTCCGCCATCCGGTCGGTATCCACCGTCACACCACCACATCGGCCTTCTGGCAGGGAGGATCAAGGCCGAGGCGGCTCGGACAGCACGCGGCGAGGAACGGCGATGCGGCGTTGCGAGCTGGGCCACGCGGCGACGCTTTCCTGCAGCAGGAGGGCGGGCCTGTGCGCGCTCGAGGAGGCGCGGGGCGAGCGCGACGCTGCGGGGGCAGGAGGCCGGCGAGAGGGTCCTGGGGCGAGGGAGGGGCCGACGGAAGGGGGACGCAGGCGCGGGCGGGCGCTCGCCGGAGATGGGGAGGGAGCCGCCGGGGCGGCGGAGCGAGGGAGGAGGGAGAGGCGGCAGAAGGTGGCCGGAGGGGGGGGCGGGCTCGCAGAGGGGCAGGACGCGCCGGCGGCGGGTGAAGGTGGCGAGGGTGGCGGAGGTCGCCGGCGGTGAGGGGCGGCCCTGGCGAGCTTGCAGAGGGAGGAGATGGAGGGCGCGGCGAGGAGGTCCGACGGGGTGCGGCTCGCCGGAGAGCACAGGAAGGTCGTCTCGGAGCCTGGCGAGGAGAGAGAGCCGGCGCCGGTCGGAGGCGGGGTCGCCGCGGGAGGTGGCTCTGGCAACGGTGGCGGCGAGGGCGGGCTCGGCCAGCGGACGACTGGCGCAGTCGGGCGGCGCGCGGCCGGAGAGGGTGCAGGGCGGGGTGCGGGGCGACGCCGCGCGGAGGAAAGAGGAGGGAGAGGGGCAGCGCCGGCGGGGCTGAAGGCGCGCAGAATCGGCGGCGGTTGGCGGATGGCGGCGACGGGAGCTGGGCTGAGCGGGGCCAGAGAGATGGAAGGAGGGGTGGAGGGAGGCGTGCGGGGAAGAGAGGTCTGCGGGGGGAGGAGAGGAGAGAGGGAGCTGCGGGTGGGCCAGGCGGGGCCCGCGGGCAGGGGGTGGCTCGGTCTGGGGTGGTGGGGCCGGCTGAGGGAGCTGAGAGGGGGGGTAGGTGAGTGTGCGCGTGTCGTGTGTGGTCCTGGCGTGCGTGCACTGTGTTGAGTGGTGGGGTGGTTGTGTGTGTTTGGTGGGTGGGGAGGGTGAGAGAGAGAGGGTCTAGGTGGAGGGCTAGGATTGGATGGGGGGAAGAGGGTAGCTGAGGTGGCGAGAGGTTATTGGGCAGGGTGAGGTGGAGGGGTTGGTGTGGGTAGGCTAGTTGGTAGGAATAGGATTTAGGTGTACCGGTTGATTGGACCGTTTTAAAAATCTGGGGGTGGTCGTTCGGGTCGATCTGGCCCGTTCGACTGCCCCCACAAAAAAAAAATATAAATTTTATTTGTTTTGTTAACACCGTTTGCAAACCGATAGCACTCAAACAAAAAATAATCCGGAGACCGGGGTTTGATATTTGATTAAAGATGAGGAGTTTGGAAACAATCGGGCTTTGCGAAAATAGTTTTATGCAAACAATGCATGATGATGACAATGCAATGCACAAATTCAACGCGATTTTCTAGTAGTGGTTTTGCGGGATGCCACATGGGGGTGGCAAGTGTGCTCGACCATGGTGGCCATTGATGGCATGGTTGAGTTCACAGTGAGCTAGAGCTGCTTAGGGAAGTTTAATGACCTACTGAGAGTGTAGTGAGAGCTAGAGATGGAACAAGGTTGGCAAAAACACTGACCACAATATTGTTTTTGTTTAATTTGATTTGTGCTCACAAGGTGTTTGACAAAATGGCCGCAAGAAATTTAGATTTGAATCTTTGGATGAATTTTTGGTGGATGCAATGGTCACACACTAGGTAGTCTCTGGGTGCTTGGGTTTGTCAAGGTTCACTAGTTTGGTTGGGTTTTGAGAAATGGTGATCTTCCTATATGAACTAGATTCAAATTTCAAATGTCATTTGAATAGGGTTGCCAAATGTTTCTATGGGTTTGCAAGGTGGGCTTGGGTTCACTTTCACTTGGTCTAGCAAGGGGTGAAAATAATTGGATTTGTTTCTGTTTGGAACCTTGGACTAGAAACACTTACACTGGTCTAGTGAGGAAGATTGGCAAAAATGACCATTTGCTTGTTTTGTTTGTTTTTGAATTTCCTTTGATTTAATTCTGCTTGGAAATGCTTTAGATGATGTTTTTTTCATCTTCAAACCAATCCTTGCCATTCACAACAATCATACAAGTCCATTCAAACATTCATGTATTCATCACATACACACATGCATTCATAAAGATTTTGTTAATAAAGTTTTTGTTAACCCTAATTTTGGGTGATTGGAACTGATAACCTTAATTAATATTTTTGGGATGTTACATTCCATGTCGCTTCGGCGACAGGAGGGAGGGGGATCTCGTTCCTCCATTCTGTAGTTAGGGTCAGGGTCTTTTTGCTGTGGTGTGTCGTTGAGGTTGTGGGAGGGATGCACAGGCGAATAAATCTACCTCAACTCTTCTCACACACCCGTGGCGACCTTCACGACGGCGTCTCTGAGTTGATGGCAACGTGTGCTTGTTGATCCTTCAGATCGACGACTTGGTGTTCTCGTGGATCTTTAGATCTAACGAGATTTGTATCTCGACGTGTCGCTGGCGTTCGTCGTTATCCATGACGGCGCTGGGGGCCGGGGCGAGGTGGATGCTCTAGAGCAAGGATGCTGGTCCAGAGGTGGTGGATTTACTGTTATTCCTCGACTTCGTCGATGGTATGCGGCAGATCTGGGTTCAAGGTAGCATGGGGACGTCTCCCGGTCACGTTCCACAACGACATGTGCCTTGCTGCTTGCAGTGGGCCTATTCATCGACTCACAAAGCCTCGTTGGCGATGATGCTCCCTTTCCACAAGTAAGTACGTACTCACAAAGCATCATCGCCAATGAGGCTTGCACTGCTCACAAAATTAAAGGAAAAAACATAGAAGAATGTATGCACAAACAATTTGTACTGATTACAAAAAAGGAAAAAAAGAGAAGACGAGGAAGGGGAACATTCGAATAGCTAACCATTGATTCGACGAAGAAAAAGGCGACGAGAGAGATGTAGACGACGGACTTTGAAGGAGATGCCGGAGGAGAATCAACAGAAGAAGACGTCGGCGGCGTCAAAGCGGAACAAACCGTCTCCATCGGCGACAAAGGGAAGACGGGAAAAAGATAGAAAGATAACGGTTCTTCTAAAAACCCGGATTTGCAAACGACCCACTAACCCATGAAACGCACGGGACGCACCAGAAGCCAACACGTGTCACGGGCGAAAGGCAACCCGGGATCGTAAAAACGCAACAGAATGCACCACGTGTCGCGTTCTGCATGACCTTTGCAAAGGTCGGCTTTTTTAAATTAAAAATTTCCGTCTTCTTTTGCGGATCACATTGCCGCGGATTCCATTTCACCTCAATCCGAGAAATACAAGCCCTTTGGGAAAACCATTTCATTGATAAAAAATGGGAGTCTACCGGGCCTTTCTTTTTTCCCTCAACTTTAAGACTAGGAAAGCCCTCTGGGAAAGGGCAATATATAGCTAGGTCCTGCTAACGGGCCTGGACAATTCAGGCCGAACTGTCCGATCCTTTACTGGACCAGAAAATATGGAAAACCCATTAATGGATCAAAATTAACTCCAAAGCATCGTCGACGAGCCGCAAACCCATCGTCGAGCCGTCATCGTGGTCGCCTTCCTCCTCCCGGTCAGGCGGCGGCGAGCATCAGCGCCCAGGAAGCCGACAACACCAGTGTGAGCGACTTTCTCCGGCCACCGAGCTTTGGGACACCTCTGTCTCTTTGTACCTTTTCGTAACCGCGTTTGGGACATTTTCCTTGTACTAGCGATGAACTACCATCTGCCCTAACCCCGATTCTAATCTGTCATCGATGATTTTGATGATGGACTTATATGTCTCCGCGTGTTCAGTTGGCGAGATTCACATGCTTGCTCCTACTGTTCCGTCTCCACCCAGCAGCGTGAGGGAATAGGGATTATATTTGTGAACTAGTATGAGATAGGAACGATACGAAATTAACTTTAGCACAAATCCTAGCTCCTTTAGTTTTTAAAATTTCCAAATTGCACGAGTGCTAAATACTGTAAATTCTTTGGTGGGTATGGTCTTTTCGAAAGACGTCTAGATACGTGCGCTGAGAGTAATTTGTGGCTGGGAGTCAGTAACATAATTAGTGCTTTGCTAATTGGTGCATGCTAACTTTTAGATCTTGAGTAAATTATTTATGTCTTTGATATGCTTTTGTGTGTACTCCCTCAGTCCAAGAATAGATGTCTTAGGTTTTTCCAAATTTTAGATGAATCTATACACTAAATAGTGTCTAGATTCATCTAAATTTTGATAAATTTGATACATCTATTTTGGGACGGAGGGAGTATATGTTTCTTCGTGTATTGTGTTTCGTCATCCTCCCACACGGGTCTGTTCAGTTCGAAAAGGCTAGCTTTTATACTAGATAATATCAGTATCTACTTGTAGAAGGGCGTAAAAAATATATTTCCACCATTATTCTTGTTTCAACAAGATATTTGAACCTAAACCCCAATTTGAGATGATATGGCGATTTTTTCTCTATTCTATTCATTTATTTTAATTTGTACTATATATTTACAATAAATTCTACTATTATGTTTCTTGCACTACGGTTTTCTACTGCATACTTCTAGCTGTATCTTACCTCATTTTTACACTACTTTGTATTTTTTAAGGCATCTTACTTTTTGTTCTATCTTTCAACCGCATATTTTGTACTCCTTCATCTTTTGGCTGCATCTTTCTATTATATTTTCCTAATGTATATTACAACTACTACTTGAAAAAATGAACATAAAAAATAACAAAATTACTAGTAAGCACTCTGAAATTTATTGGTCTCCTTGGGCATCCAAAACTTAAATCATGATTATTGTAAAAAAGTAAAGCTGATATGGTCGATCTCAACCATTTCTGCTGTACCTTTTAACTCGTAACATAAAACTTTGCAAGTAATATTAGGGAGCTAAATTTTGATCAAAAGTTGTACTCCCTCCGTCTCAAAATAGATGTCTTGGATTTGTCAAAATTTGGATGAATCTATATACTAAATAGTGTCTAGATTCATTTAAATTTTAACAAATCTGAGACATTTATTTTGGTACGGAGGGAGTACTACAAAATGTTGATGTAGTGGTATGGGTTGCGTCATTTGCACCTAGCTTGTGGTTTTACATCTGATGTTATCCCCGAGCCTCAAGTTGCCTGCTCACACTATGATCTCTTTGGGGTAGAGCATCTCTAACGGTTACCGAAAAGCGCCGGGAATTGAATAATTCTGGCGAATTTTCGGGGTTTTGGGGCTGGGCTTGCGAGCTAACAGAGCCCGTAAACAGCCCAACCCGAAAACATTTTTCTCGGGCCCCCGAACTCCGGCCCATCCGCCCCTACTAATACGGCTCGCAGAAGCGAGTTCAGTTCACAACCCGAACCGCTCCGCAGCGCAAACCCTAGCCGCCTCCGCTCACACTCTTCATCTCCGACGAGCAATTCGAGCAGCGACAGCCGTGCATCTGCGACGATGGCCATGGTGGGGAAGAGCTGCGGCCTTTGCGGGGCTGCGTGGGCGGTGGCGGTGGGAGGCGCCCAGCGTCGGGGGGCTCGCCGCATCCTTGCGGTGATGAAGCCCGCAAAAAGCCGGCGCGGACCATCGGCGCCAAGCGCCGTGCAGCGCGGCAGTGGCGAACCACGGGCTCCGTCCCCCGCCGTCCCTCGCCACATTCGTCGACTTCCCCGACAACGACGTCCCCGCTCCACCGACGACCCCGGTGCACGGCGAGTCCTCGCACTCCCACCGTCATTGTCGCCACTTTTGGGTGCACGATGACAACAAGGAACGCGATGCGCTCATCGACGCCATCCGCCTCTCGGAGGACGCGCTGCACGAGGATTTGCGCCACGAGTGCGAGGAAATGGAGGCCGCTATTGCGGTGGTGGAGGCGTCAGAGCGTGCCGACAGGGAGGGCGCCATCGCGGCGGCGGAAGCGGCCTAGCGTGACGAGGAAGCCGGCGGATCTGCGCGTCTCGACCTCATGGACGTGGACATCGTCGTCCTCGACCACTAGGCGGCGGCGCGACGGCCACCGTCCACCCGAACTCGATTTTGGCCCGTCGGCGATGCGCGCACGCGCAGAAGCCCCTAGGGGAGCTCGTCCACTAAGATTTTTAACCTTTTTCTTTGTAATATTTTATATATATGCACTGATCAGATATGCGGCGTATGAACTGATTTACTCAAATCGTGTCTATGATTTCCCAGGAGTTTTTGAAATTCGAATATACGGTTCACAAGATCATGATCTGCGCCGCGCACTTGCGAACTGAAAAATGCGAGTTCAGTGGCCTGAACTCTTATTTTTCAGTTCACACTTTTTTAATAACTGCTAGAGATGCTCTTAGTCTAGTCTGAAAAAATATTAGTGCTCTATTAACTCTTGGAAAATCAAGTCCTCCTTGCAGAGATGCATGTTTTTCTGCCAATTTTCTCTGCTCATTTACATGTACATGGTTTGAAAGAATTGAACTATAGCAGGGCAGTATGGCGACAAACGAGCTATCGATCAAGCTCCTGATCGACACCAAGACAGATAAACTTTGCTTCGCCGAGGCTGGCAGCGATTTCGTGGATTTCCTCTCCGGCCTCCTCTCCCTGCCGCTGGGCACCGTGGCCAACCTGCTGATGAAGGAGCGCATGCCCGGCAGCATCGGCAGCGTGCTCGGCAGCATGGAGAAGCTGGACGCGAACTACAAGAGCAAGGAGGGCCGCCTGAGCCCTCCCGTCGGCCCCGGCGTAATCTCCTGCCTGCAGGAGCTGCTAGGCCCCAACCTCAGCAACGGCAACCTCTACACATGTAGAGGTCGTGAAAAGAAGAAATGTAAGTTTTTTCTATAGATATCCAATGTAAAGTCTGAAGAAGTTTATAGAAACATCAACAACATTATATAGATATCGTAAGAAATATGATATTAAATTTTGTTAGTTTTATCGTGAATCTAATCAAATTTTACATCATATGATTTTGGGGAAAAAAAATACAGGCCTTCCTTCCGACACCAGAGATAGTAAGTATACATTCGCATATAGTTACTCATGCAACTGCCCACGAGCCAGCTGTGGATACCTCTCGTTTACCAGTGGCATAGCCTGCCACATGTGCAAAGGTCCGATGAACCAGGCTATGACGATAGCACCCTACGGCACAGCCTACGTGGCGGCGGCTGTGCCGACGACGTACATCCTAAAGGATGACCTCTCGGTGACTCGAGCGTCCAACGTGTTGTCGGACGGCATCACCCTGCTGGCGCAGTGCGGCGTCAAGGACATCAGCGCGCTGCAGGAGAAGAATGTCAAGATCGGCAAGGAAGAGGTAGGGTGGTGTTCTTTTGTTTCGTTCGAGTTTTTTTGAATTTAAATTAGGTTGGTGCTGTGATAAATTTAACTGAGTGTTGGGATGTAGGCCCTGGCGATACTCGCTGCTTCCCTCAAGTCCAACACTGTCCTGACGGATGTATTCATGCCGAAGAAGAAGAATGCTCGCTGCAAAAGGGAGCCTCAAGAAGTCATTTAGACATGACCGCCAGTGCTAGCTTCTGGTTTTAGTTATTCAGATACGAGTCGACAACTTTTCTGATAGTGTTATGAGATGAATGAGATAGATTGCCGTATGGATTGGTATTCTGGTTGAGTAGTTATAACTTATAAGTTAAATAGAAACATCTTGCTTCTGTCGTGATGAATCAAAGATTCTGAAGTTTTTCTTGGTGTCTAGTGGTTGAGTGTTTTTTTCTCTAGAATTTCAGATGTATCAGTCATATAAAAGAAGCGACAAGCAGCAGCTACAATGCCAAGTCAATGGCAGGCTGCTCTGTCAACAGAGGGTGACATCTCCTCAAAAGAAGACTAACCAACTACTCGCCACCTAACCACTCTAAAGGCACCGGCTCGGGGCAATCAAAGTCCACACTACCGAATAGCCTAGCTAAGGGCCACTGCTTATAATCTGATTTGATCTTACACTTGATGGTCTCTGCGAAGGGGGTGCAGCGTTAAAGACCATGTCATTCCGGTGCCGTCAAATGCACCAGAATACAAGAATGATGGCGGTCCATAAGTCTAGCCGGGTCTTGGGCGGGCCGTCACCGAGGTCCACCAAGGCAGTAGCTCCGTGTCTGGGGTCAACGTCCACAGGGTTTTGCCCAATGATGCAGCGTCCACGTCTAGACCTTCCTGGCCACCACACAACCTAACAGCAAGTGCCGGATAGACTCTTGTTGTTTGTCGCACAAGGGGCAAGCCGTAGGTCAGGGAAGGTCCCGACGTTGTAGGTGATCCCATGTCCAACACCGGTCCCTCGAAGCCAACCAAGCAAAGAACTTGCAGCTGTAGGGGGGAGGGGTGTGATTCCAAATCTGCTCAGAGCCAGGAACCCTTGTCGTCCCTGCGAAGAAGGTGTTGTATGCCGATTTGGCCGGGCCCCATCTTTCGTCCACCTCCAAATAAGGACATCCTCCATGCCCTGGGAGAGCTTAACCGTGGACAAGACAAGCCATAGAGTGAAGAATTATGCTAAGAATGCTTCCCCAGGTTGGGACCGCAGTCGAGCAACCACGTACCTGTGAGGCTGTCCTTCACTGTGCGAACTTTGAGCCATCGCGACGGTAACACCTTTCACTAAGTTGGGGGCAATCTCATCCACCTGGGCCCCGAACAACTAGCGATCAGGCCAAAAGGACGGTCGCTCACCATCCCCCAGTTTGAAGCAGGCGGCCACTTCAAAGATCGCCTTGGCCTGTTTTGGAATCTGTAGGTCGAATTCTGACCATGGCTTCGTATTATCTGTCCTTTGTAGCCAACGCCCATCAACATCTCAGAGCGATGTTGATAAGGTAAGGTTTGGGATCCCTAGGCCACCATACTCTTTCAGAGAGGCCACCTTCTCCCAAGCCACGAGGCAGTAACCTCCACAGGCCTCATGCCTTCCCCTTCTAGAGGAACACCCTACAAATCTTCTGGAAGGCATCAAGAGTCTCTATAGCCACGTCCAGAGACATAAGCGTGTGCAAGGGTATAGCGCTCAGAGTAGTGCGCATGAGGACCATTCAGATCCCATGGTTCAGCAACCTAGCAGATCAGGGTTGCAGTTTGTTGGCCGCAGTTTCCACCAGGTTGGAGTGGGTTTATGTAGCACCAGTGACAACCCCAATTATCTGCATGGTGAAGAGGCTACCTCCCCTCCCAGAATCTCATACGCCAGCTCCACTTGCTAGGGGAACAACGTGTCAGCTACGGATGGCACCCGCCGGGTATGGAGGCGGGTATGGCACCTCCATACCCTCCTCCACCACCTCTCCCCGCCACCACCACCCGCCTCCATACCCGCCGTCGGGTCCAGGTCTCCACCAGACCCGCCACCCGGTGGGTACCCACGACCCGACGGGTACCCGCGACATGTACAATTGAGCAAAATTTGACAGCAAATAACATGTAGAATGGAACAAAATTTGACAGCAAATAACATGTAGAATTGAACAAAATTTGACAGCAAATAACGACAATTCAAGGCAATAGCTCACATAACATATCACATTGATAGAAATTAGGAACAATTAAACATAACAAGCCATCAAAGGTACAACCGTACAAGATACAAGTCCAAGTGTCCAACGTCTAACACTCTAGCTAATAGAAAATAGCATTACAACTAGTTCAATAGCAGTACAAGTCTACGTCCAACAGCACTACAAGTACAACATACATCACTTGTTTAAATTACAAACAACTTGTTTCAGCAAACCATGCCACACATAATGCAGTTCATCCAATAGCCATCACACGTAGATCAGGACCAGCAGTACGCGTAATCAACAGTCCATCAAACAGCCATAAAAAATGAATCCTATTTACAAAACATAATGCCAAACATTAGTAAGTTCTTATTTTTTTCATGGAATTCACAGGAATATCGTTATGGTACATACAAACACATTCATACTAACCTCAGATTCTTCTTGTGTGTCTTGTAGACAAGTCCAAAAGCTACCTTCCCCTACATGAGCATCTGCAAGAAACAATATTTGCATATGATAAATAGACAAGGTCACAAACATTAGTAAGAATAAAAGACTGTTAAGAAAGTGCATCATTAGCTCACCTTTATACTTGTTTCTAAGCCAATTTTGATAGCACATTAATACCTCGATCATGTGAGAAGTAAGGCGGCTCCGATGTTCATCAACTATTCTGCCACTTGTACTAAATGCAAATTCTGAAGCAACAGTCGTGACAGGAATAGAAAATACATCTCTAGCTACCTTCCTTAGTGTTGGGTACCTTGTGCCAGCCACTTTCCACCAATGTAGCACATTGAACTTCTCGGTATATGGCACCAAGTCATCACTCAAGTAATGATCTATCTCACCTTGTAGTCTAGCTGCCACAGGCCTTTGTTGTGCTACAATATCATGGAAGAAAGACATAATCGCTGGAGCTGGCATTTCAGACAATGAAGGATCTCCATTTGACTGATATTCATCTCCATCCAATTCATAATCCTCGATCAATCGATGGAGATTGGCAACAACAGAATCAACCTTTTCAGTGCATCCATAAGAGGATGGCCCAAAGCCATGGAGCATAGCAAAACATGCTACCAACATCTGCCTCTTATATCTAGGGTCAAGGAGAGTAGCTATGCCCATGAGCCCTTGGATATCATTCCAATATTTATCAATTTTTTCTATCATGCTATTTGACATCTCTTGGATAACCAAATCAGTAGAGGTTGCCCACTGCCTAATTTTCATCTTGATTTCACATACCTTAGGAAAGAATACATTGACAGTGACATAATCTGTGCCCGAGAACAGTTCACTGATCTCATAGAACAGCCTAAGCCTTGGGACAACCTCAGCAGCAAAGTCCCATTCGTCAGCACTAGGCAATGTTTCATATTGCTTGTCTACTATTTTGGCCCTTTCAAAGACAGCTCTATAAGGCAAAGCTATATCAAGCATAACGAAAACTGAATTCCACCTAGTCTTGCAATCTAGTCTCAATTTATTTGTGATTTTTACTTTCTTATACTTAGCCATCTCTTCAAATGTCTCAACTCTTTTTGGTGTGGCAGTCCAATATGCAACACTTTTTCTAATATTGTGTGTAGCTGACTTCATTGCCGGCACATCTAAGCCATCCTTTACTACCAAATTTAAGATATGACAACAACAGCGCATATGAACCATTGTACCTTGTAGGAGCAACTTGGCCTTCCCTATCTTCATCACCATTTGGTCCATTGCCTTATCATTTGATGTGCAGTTGTCAACTGTCACATTGATAGTTTCTCATCCAAGTTCCATTGCATTAAGGTATTGTAGAGCTCTTCGGCAATAACATCTCCAGTATGTGGTGCTGGCACATATATAAACCTGCAATATAATATGATCACAAATAGCAATATAAGATGGAGAGCAATATAAAATTACATCAAGATAATATGGACAGCAGTATAATATGATCATAGACAACAATATAAGATGCAGAGCAATATAAAATTACAGCAAGATAATATGGACAGCAGTATACCCCATAAGAATGCTTCGCAACTTCCAAGATTCGTCGATGAAATGACCCGTGACAGCCATGCAGCCCTTCTTCTGGTTGTCAGCTGTCCACATATCAGTGGTGACAGCTACCCTTGACTGCAGCATAGTCATGTAGTCATGTGCCTTCTTTTTTTCCTTATCATACCGTTTTATTATATCCTTCCTACAAGTACAAACAACAAACATAAGCATCATTCACAACAGAAAATGGAAGAAATATATATTACATATCTCAATGAAGAGAATGGCAGATACAAACCTGATAGTATTCCTTGTATGCATATAAAAAGAGAGGCTGAAGTGCATGAACAAATCTCCTAAATCCAGCATGGTCTATGATACTCAACGGGTAACCATGCAACACTATCATGTTACCGAGCTCTTCTCTTGCGGTTTCTTGATCAAAAGTATAGCTCTCTACATTCACTTTGCCATCTACTTGTGCAGTCATCCTCAATGAAGACTGACTCAGCGATTTTCCTGCCTTTCCTCGCAACTTCAATGACTTTTGAGTACATATCTTCAAATGGTCACGCAGATGTGAAGTGCCACTCTTTGCTCCTGCGGTAAGTGCCTTGTTACAGTAGTTACATATGGCCTTCCATTCTCCACGCACCAGCTTTTTCGTCATCTCTTGCCACACATCAGACGTGAGCTTGCGCGTATTAGCTGCAACATTCACCTCCACCACCTCATCTTCATCATCTTCACCATCAGAAATTTCATTCACAGATTCAGATGGGGCTGCTTGACTAGTACAACTTGGAGCACTACATCAATTGAATCACAAAATCAATAGGCAGTACATTCCTAAAATCAGTAGCACTACATTCCTAAAATCAGTAGCACTAAACATCTAAATCGATTTACCTATATAACTATTTAGTAGACAGTAGCACTAAATACGTAAATCAGTAGGACTAAATCTCCACCAATACCAAAATTGCTACCACTAAATCATCAACAATACCTAAATCAGTAGCACATCGACAGATTCTACACCAATACCCAAGGCCCTAAGCCCCCAAGTTGCATGCGTGCATACCGTGGTGGTGCAGGTGGTGACGGTGCTGCTGCTTGTTTGCGGCCGGCGACCTGCTTCCGCTTCTTTTGCACTCGACCACCGCCAACAGAGGGCGTCGATGCCGGTGACGTGCGTCCCCGCTTCTGCCACCAACTTGCGCCGCTCCCTTGCTGGTTCCCTGCTGGCCGCCGCTTCCGCCCCTGCCATTCGACGTCGAGGTCGGCAAGCCAAGGAGGAAGCCAAGCCAAGCACCACTGCCATGGGGCGGGATCTCCCGGGCATCCCCGTGTTGGGGCGAAGGCGTGGGGTCAGTTGGCAGCGTGCCTCGCTGGCCCTCCCCGGAGTCGACGCCATCCTCCAGGTCCACGGCCTCCATGCGGTCGCGGGCTTGCGGCGCTGGAGAGGAGAGGAAGGCGGCGCTGCCGCGCCACAGCGGGGTGGGGTGTGCGGTAGCGAGCGTGTGAGCTTGCGAGGCCGCGAGGGGGAGTGGGGCTATGGGGGATTGCGGCGCGGGGGGAGTAGGTACAGGACGGGAGAGGTCAGGCTCGGGGCCTCGGGCTCGCTCGACCAGGTCCAGGTAGAGTTAGGGTTAGGGTTATTTGTTACACATTACACCTACATGTGAGGCCTACGTCGAGTTGCTGGGTCTGTGGGTTAATGGGTATGGGTTTAACACCTCCATACCCGCACCCGCTAGACCTGATGGGTCTGAATATTTACCACTAAGTAGACCCATGGGTTGTATTTTTAACCAAACCCACATCCATTTGATGCGGGTACCCACCGGGTTAGCGGGTGACGGGTACTCATTGCCATCCATAGTGTTTTGTTTGGATGAGGAGCCTAAATTTGAACTCGACTCCAATACCAAGACAAGTACACAACTAATCAAATTTATATTATAATTCAAAATTGGTACAATAGTTTTCTAAGGTCGAGTTGATGGAATTAAAAGTAGAATAAAAAGTACGGATTTGCTAGTTTTCAGACGCCCGATAACTTTTTATGTCTCAGTCATCTCTCTCGTCATTGGATTTATCTCGTGATTCGTGCAACATGATATTTTCACGTGAGTTGCAACTAGGTTGTAACTGGGGTTTTAATGAGTTGCAATTAGGTTGCAACTGATAATTAGTATAAATTATATAAGTTACAACTAGGTTGCAACCAAAAATTGGCACGAATAATAGGATAATATCAACTACTTAAGACATTCAAAGTTCTCAGCCGCCTCAGATAAGGCACTCCCTAGCAAGTAATGCTACCAAAGACATCAGAGCACAGTTTGGCTCGCAAAACCAGCATAGACGAACCGCCTGAAGACTTGCATCAGCTCGTTGGTCGCCTCGCCGAACGGCTGGAGGCCGGAGAAGCCATGCCGCTCTCCTGGGAACTCGGCGACCTCTACAACCTTCCCCATCTCTCTCAGTCTCTCAGCGTACCCCAGCACGTGGTCCCGGAGCACGTCGCTCTCGGGCGCCACCACGAGCACCGGCGGGAGGTCCGCCGGCGCGAGGCTGGGGCTCTTGGGGCCAAACGGGTTGGCCACCGGGTGGTCCCTGCTCGCCCCCACCGGCAGCGACAAGCGCCACAGCATGTCCGATCCGTCGACAGTCAGGGTCACGACCAAAGGCGGGTCGACCTCCGCCGCCGTGCGATCTGCACCGCCGAAGAACGCGGATATGAGGACATACCCGGCGACGCGCAACGGGTGGACCGCGAGCTGCGTCTGCGTCGAGGCGGCATGGACGGTGACGTGGTGGGCGAGGTTAGCGCCAGCCGAGTGATGGAGCCGCCACACACAGCTCCTGATCTTCTTCTACCTCTCTCTCACAATATCTCTTGTCACTCTCAAGAAAACACACACATGAAAAAGCTTACAGGAAACTCACACGCACACATGCACCAGGAAGAAAAACATGGCTTTGCCGTGAAGCATTTTCTTCATGGTGTATCACAATGACTACATCGTATCTGTGCTCAACCGGCTACTTTTCTCATTCCATAGCTCACCTTATATAGACATTACAAGATAAGCACCGGCACTACTTAAACAGACACTAACTTCACCTCCTAAACTCTCTCCCGTCCACATGACTCAGCCAGGTGCATGCAACTACATGCAAGGACTCCACACGCATGCACCTCCTATTGACTAACTTGATCACTACGAGCTAGTCTTCCGCTGGCACACACGAGCTTATCCTCTCAGCTAGCATCTACATGCATTTAATCCTAACTAAACCAGACCAGCTTGTACTCACACATGATCACATCTATATGTGTGTGTATTGCCGCAGCTTTCTGGCTGGTGACTCGACTACACGAAAATAAACATGATCAAACTCGAAACTTAACACTAATAACAAGATGAAAAATGATAGTAGTCCCCCGGGGGATATCCCCCGGGTCGCGCTTCGTCAACTGCCCAGCGGGATGTACGGGTCGTAGAAAAAAAACTGCCAACCCAATCTTCACAAATCCACTCCTTGACGGCCTCACACCACCGCTTCACCCAAACGCATCTGGAGTTGGGCAGCCAAGTCTGCTCCGCCGGATCTCCAGCGCACCGCCGTTGCGCCCGGCTACGCGCGCCCGCCACCTGCAGATTGCGCGGCTCCGCGCCCTTCAGCGATTCTCTGCCGCCGCGCACCATCTTCTGCGGCGCCCCTCCCTCCCCCCGCCGCCGTGTCCCCGGCGAGAGAGCCATGAGGCCGCAACGTGCGTCCGAGCAGAACAGTTGGCATAACTGGTGCTCCTCATCATAGACGCCATGGCCGCCGCCGCCCAGGGCTCTACGTCCACCTCTACGCTGTTGCCGCCGGAGCAGGCAGCCGCTGCCGCCGGACTAGGTCGCTGTTGTTGGAGCAAGCACTCGCCGTCAAGGTTTGCTACACGTGGTCCTCAGCGATGCTGCGCGTGGGCCGGCAGTGGTGCTACAAGTGGCGTCATGTTTTGCTACACGTAAACGACGGTGGTGCTAGAATAATATAAATATTTTGCTACGAGATCTCCGGTGAAGTCTCCGGCAAGATCTGCTTTGCTATATTAGCCCAAATTTTTTGCTACAATAGTTTTGTGATTTTGCTACACTAGCACAAAGTTTTTGCTGCAAGGTCTATGGCGAGGTCTCCGGCGAAAGGCTCCGGCGAAGGATGGATTTTGCTACCGAAGGTCGGCACTGTTGCTACCCATGGCCGGCAACGTTGCTACCCATGGCCGGTGGCTTTTGCTACCCTGGGTATAAACCGTTGCTACCGACGGCATACGGCTCTGCTACCTTGGGTCTGCGATGTTGCTACTATGAGTGCATCATATTGCTACCTTGGGCGAAACGAGGGCTAATTTTGCTACAAACTCATAGCGTTGAGTTTTTGCTACACGATCTCCGGTGAGGTCATCTCCGGCGAGATCAGATCTGCTATATTAGCACAACTTTTTTGCTACCACCGTTTTGCGTTTTTGCTACAATAGCGTAACGTTTTTGCTACACGGTTTTCGGTAAGGTCTACCGGCGAAAGCCTCCGGCGAGTCTTCAGTGAGGTCGGGTTTGCTACATTAGCTCAACTTTTTTGCTACACGGTCACCGGCGAGGTCTTCGACGAAATCTCCGGCGAGGTCCAGTCTGTTTTTTATTTTCTGGACTGAACCGTTTTTTGCTACAATGTAGCAAAAGCGGGGCAAATGTAACAAAAACGGGAAAAATGTAGCAAAAGCGGAATTTTGAATAAAAAAGAGGACACGTAATTGACTGGGGACATAAAAACCACAGATCCCGGGGACGCGTAGTGCTGTCCAGAAAAGATTAGTTCCAACACCGAGGAGCCGGAGATGAACGTCCGTGCGAAGTCGGCCGATTCGGCGAGCCACCGGTCGGCGGTGCCGCCAGCGCCCAGCTCGGGCTGGCCGCGCAGCCATAATAGGAAGGCTTTCCCGTCCTCGATGGCCGCGGGAAGGCGGTGCTCGGGGGCCAGGCGGTACTGGACGGACAGCACGACGGCCGGGAGCTCGGCGGCGACGCGGAGGCAGTATGTGTGGGAGTGTGGCTGCGTGTAGGAACCGATGCAGTAGCCGCCGCCGTGGAAGAACACGAGCACCGGGAGCTTGCTGCTGCCGGTCACCGACGACGACGATTCCGGCCTGTACACGCGGACGCTGAGGGCGTGCGCCGCGTGGTACAGGACGTCCTTCCACTGCACGCCGAGGACGTCCGGCAACGGGTCCTTTGGCCAGAGCACGGATTCGTCGCCGCGGACGACGGAGCCGTCGCTGAGCAGCTGGAGGACGCCCGGCACCTCCTCAACGACGTGCGGTGCCGCGTCGCCTGCCATCCTCTGTGATGGATCGATCGGTGGTTGTGCTATCGACGCAAATCGTTGGGTTGCGACCTCTGAATCTGATTCGCGGATGCGTCAGATTGGATTTATGCTAGCAGCCAGCAGGTTATCCGTGGGTGAGAACGATCCTGGTTGGTTCATGCTATGCCACGCAATCAGGTGTCAGTCTCACACACCGGTCGAAGTCAAGCATGGCGTTCTTGCTTTTTTTTTTTACAATGGCGTTCTTGCTTTTCTTGGTTGTTGACAAAACTAAGAAAAGTGTGTGACCTTCAAGCATTTACACGTGTACTCCTGGACCTGGAGCTCGGGCTAGGTCGAGACCAAAAACACAGCATCTTCCCCTCGCATTGGGATAAGCACGCCGGTAACAGTTATGGCCAGTCGTCACCCTAGCAAATCCCCCCAAGGTGCTAGAGAATACGTCCTCTACCATAGCAAAACCGTGTAAATGCAGCTAGGCCGACGTTATGAGAGGCTTGTAACACTAGCGAGAGGTCACACGGTGATCCACAGGACACTACCAGAGAGGCTTGCCCGAAGCGAGGCCACCAAGAGGAACAACTTGAGGCAGAGGGACGGAGTCCATCAATTTGGACCAGGGGATCATCGTCGGGACGCCTTCAACAAGGGGCTCACCCCGAGGTGACGCCATCACCGGCACTAGCCAAAGCCATGCGCAGCTTTCACGAAGATCCATCCCAATCAAAATTCGGTCGTTGTCGCGAGGACACAGAGAGGACCTAGAAGAAATCACTACCACACCACCTACCCAAGACGCACTGTCATCTAGCCCCAACTAAATTCACACCTAGGTTGAACCCAAAAGCTACCTAGCCAGGCCCAGTCAGACCCGGATCCAAACGCCACAAACAACGCTAGATCGGCGACACCACGATGGCCGCACCACTACCATCACGACTACACCTGCATGAGCGCGACCCCGAGGGTTGGAAGGAGAACATGCTGGCTACCCCGGCAAGCATGCATCGTCCTCGGGAACCACTCCCAATGAGCCAGCGAGCACGTCGCCCACAATGACGCCCAAAACAGTGTGCACGGGCGGAATATGAATACATGGAAAAAATAGTGGGGACGACCGGGCCTGCCTGGCCCTGATCTGGCCGCCACCACCACCCCAGATCCCTGCAGCACTATGATGTTTACTCCTACTAGGGGACTATGACAAGGGGGTCCCCTCTCTCCTTATTTGTTCGTAATATGTGCGGAAAGCTTATCTACTCTTTTGTTGTATGAATAAAAAGTTGGTGGCATTGATGGGTTAAGAGTGTGTGGAAATGCACCGTTAGTCTCTCATTTAATTTTTTCTCATGATTATCTTATTCTCATGAAAGTGGATGCAACTTCCTTGCATCAAGTATTAGATACCTATTGTGCAAACTCGGGCAACCGGGTGAGTCTAGTAAAGTCGAGCGTCTATTTTTCTCAATCTAATGTTTTCCTGAGAGAAGAAATTTATGAAACTCTCCATATTGATAATGAGGCTCTTTCTAATAAATATCTAGGTCTCCAAGCTATTGTGGGAGTGGATAGAAGTGATTGATTTATTTATTTTGTGGAGCGTATTATTTAGAGAATTAATAGATGGAAGGAAATACATCTATCCATAGGTAGTAAGGAAATCCTCTTGAAAGTGGTGGCTCAAGCAATTTCACTATATGCCATGTCGGTATCCAATTACCGATAGGGGTATGCAGATGACAGATGCAATTTCGCAATTCTGGTGGGGTGATGACGAGAATAGCAAAAAAAATCATTGGCTAGATTGGTGGAAACTTTGTTACCCAAAGGAAGAAGGCGGCATGGAATTTAGAGACTATCACTGTTTTTAATTTAGAAATGTTAGCTAAACAAGCCTAGAGACTTATTTCTAATCCAAAGTATTTATGTGCTCAAGTTTGACGCGCTAAATATTATCTGCAAGGTGATATTTGAGAGAAGGGCCAAAGGCTGATTCCTCGTTCACTTGGCAGAGCATTGTGACAGGCTTGACAACATTCAAGTGAGGTCATATCTGGAGGGTTCGAAGTGGAGATAATATTAATATTTATTCTGATCCTTGGATTCTGTCGAGCGCCGAAAGAAAGGTTATATCTTAAAGGGGTAATTCAATCTATACTAAAGTTTCTCAATTGATCAACCTAGTAACTTCTACATAGTTTGTTTTGCACTATTGATGTGAACCAAATCCTTCAAATACCTATTAACACTCAAGGATTTGAGGACTTTATTGCTTGGCATCATACAAAACATGGAAGATTCATAATGATGTCCGCATATCATATGTAGTAGAGGCATAGATTCGGTCCAACAGTAGGACAGATGGTGTTGCCTGGTGATGAGTCTAAAATTAAAGCATATTTACCTTTTGTTTTTGCATGAGTATAGTAGGATTTTTGGTATTTTACCGTGTTTACGTGCACTTTTTGTCCTTATTTAAACAGGATCCCGAATTACTAATTCTTTTATGAACATATCAATCGTAACTATCATATTATACTGTAATATGGTATTTTTAAGTGATATAAAAGTTATTTAATTGATTTTTCCTCGCTGGAAGATTGGCAAGCGTGGAGGAAGCTCTAGGGAGCTTAACGACCACTGGTATGGGCGGATCCCGCCCGTACCGTCCGCCCGTACCATGCCACATCATGTACGTCTCATCAAATACCTTTACCTCGTGAAGACGTATCTGAGATCCGACATTCACAAAAACTTCCAGCCACGAAAAACCACACCAGAGAGGGATCTGGAGGAGGAACTTGGAGAAGGGCAAATCCTTGATGCTTCGCAGATCATTGGAGGACATTTCATCATCCCCTTCACCATCAACCGCTGCATCTCCATCACCATTACTAGCCCCATCTTTCATACATTAGATCTTGTTATATTCCATATTCAATTATGGTTTGCACTAGATTCATCCCCATATTTTTATCCATCCATTTGATATGATGATGTTGTTAATTGCTTCCATGTGTGAGTAGTTTCCTTCGTTCTTGGGGATAAGAAGAAACCCTAGCACTATTATTAAATGAAATAAGATGATCTATTACTTATGTCCATGATCTATTGATATATGATATTGTGTTTGATCTCTCTCTTTAGATGGTATATGTAGTCGAACACATGTCATTTTCCTTCAGGACTAAAGAGAGGGTGAAATCCTTAGGACATGTTTGGGAGTATGCCTAGTGTTATTCGTGATTACAAGCATTGTATTATAACCTACACGGTCAAAGGAGGAATAAAGAGAGATTCACTAAGATAATTATGATATCCACAGGGAGACCCTTAATTGTGCTGGTCTGTAAGGGTGACTGCTCTCAGACATTGCGGTGGTTATTTAGAGATGACCTCATTCCTTGCTAAGAAATTGACTGCCTACGAGCCTTGCAGTGAACATATTATTATGGAGCTCTCTCCACACATGTCATGACATAAGAAATAGGTTATCCTAATTATGATTAATTACAACATGCTAGTGGTGTATCCTACATCCTCGAGAACGCTTTAGACTTATTGAGTTCAACCACCATTCCAAATACTTTCATTACTTGCTTTCTTTTACTTGTTTTATTTACTTTTTCGCATTCAATCAAAAACCTTTCAAACACCCTTTACTTGAAAACAAAGGAAGCTTACAAGTATCCTCTGGTAGATAGTGATGAGGGGAATAAATACCTTAACCAAATATATCTCTGTGGGTTCGATACTCTTATTTTGAAACTAGCTACAATTGATTTATGCACTTGCGGTCATCAACCTCTTTTCTAGCGCGATTGCTGGGGAGCTAAGTGCTTTTGGTATTTGTTCTTAGTTGCTTATTCTACTAATTGTTGTACTAAAGTTATTTACTAGTTTCAGATAAACACTATGACTGCACTTGGACCGATGAATCATCTCGATGCAACCAGATACCTCAGGAAGTTCAATAGAGGACTTGTCAAAGAATTCCCGAGTGGGAGCGAACTAGAATACGGGGTTAATCCTTGCTTTATCGCTATTATTAAAGAGAAAACTTTTGCAGGAGATGATCCATATGAGAATCCTTACACTCACTTAATGCATTTTACCGAGTTATGTTGGACACTTAAATTGAGAGACTATTCTGATAATGAATTAAAACTTAAATTTTTTAGTCAATCTCTAACCAACACTCCTTTAGCTTGGTATAGAATTTTCCCTATAGAAATATTAATACTTGGGAAAAGCTCAAAGGAGAATTCATATTTCAATTATTTCCCAAAGTAGAGATGGCTGAGGTAAGAAGGGCAATCATAAACTTCAAAAACCGCCCATGTGAAGGTTTGGTAAGGGACTTCAAAAGGTATAAGTCCATCCTTAATAAATGTCCCTACCATAATTTACCTGAATGGTATGTTTTCCATATTTTTTATGGGGGACTTAATCAAGAAATTAAACATGAGCTAGACACAAATTCCGGAGGCTCTTTTATGGAGCTAAATATAACTAAAGCTTCAGAACTCCTAGAACATATTCGTCACAATAGAGAAACTTGGGGATTTGATTTAGGCGGCGAAGGAGGTATAGAAATCGAATATGATTGTCTTAATGCTTATAAGGAGTCCGGTAAGGTAAGGGAAACTTCTAATGAACTTCCACTTGATGATGATATTATTTTGCAAATCATTCAGTCTTTTAAAGAACACATTGAATCTCCCAAGAAATATTGGCTTCAATACACTCCACCTAAGCAAGTTTAAGATGTTGAGACGATAACTGCGGCTTATGTAGAGCCATTGAGGGAGATACCCCCTTATGTTGAACCCTTTCCTTTTCCAAGGACTGCGAGAAAACATATGATTTCTCAACAACTCGAAGAACAACGTGAAGAAGAAAGAATGTTCCTCAAAATGTTAGAAGAAGAGGCACAAGTAATAAAAACTAACCAAGTAAGTATGCAGGAGACCGGAGAACCAACGAAAGAAGATATCCTAACCATGTTTGCACATTTCAACGTGATAGAGCTAGATACCAAAGCTTCACAGTTCGTTGAAGGAAAGATAAAAGCTAAGGATGTTGGTAAACCTATCCTCCCTTGTAATTTTGGTGGGTATTCTTACTATGGCCTCTGTGATATTGGAACAACTATTAATGTAATCCCTTAAAAAAATTATCTGAAGATCCAAAACCCCATTGCTTTTGTACTTGTTGATATACCTACTGATGTTTATTGTCCAATTATTTTTGAAAGAACTTTCTTGAACACCACAAGGGAAAATATTGACTGCAAGAGAGAAACTGTATCTCTCAAGTTTGGTGAAGAAAAAATGGATTTCCATTTTTCTAAATTCCATCATAAGCCGGCTTTTGAGGAGTTGGACAAATAAGAGTATGGTCAAAAAGAGGAAGGTAACATCATTAATCTCGCCTCTATAGTCATTGAAACTCCTGACGATAATTTAGCAAGGAGATTAGTTGCTAATAATAATATTCCTCGAGATATAGATAAGATGGAAATTGATGATTATCTTGACTCAACCCATGATCCTGAAATGAAACAAATTTATGAAGAACCTATAAGAAAAGGGGATGAGGCACTTCTGCCTCCTACACTCAAAACCTTACCTAGGGAATTAAAATATAGGTTTCTTGATGAAACTAATAATTTTCCTCTCATTGTAAGTTCTAACCTTTCAGAAAAAGAGGATGAAAACTTGATGATGATGCTCTGGATGCATCAGAATGCTGTTGGGTATTCGATGAGCGGCTTGAAAGGGATTAGTCTTCGATAGCCAGTCATAGAATATTTATCGAAGAAGGAGTTCAGCCGGTTGCAGATTTTCAAAGGAGACTTAAACCTCACATGAAGGAAGAGATAATAAAAGAGGTAATATGCTTATTAGATGCATGAATAATCTTTCATGTGGAGGAAAGTGACTGGATAAGTCCTGTGCATCGTGTTCCTAAGAAAGGTGGGTTTACTGTTGACATGGTTATACCCCACGGGTACACAACGTTGCCATACCTGGTCCAGCCCAAGGGAAGGCCCACGACAAGATACGCGGCCTATGGAGGATCTCGGGTGGCCCAAGCCCATGATGCCTTCGGATCCTTGGAGAACAAGACTAGAATAGATAGAATTTCAAAGGGACAAACCCTAATATGTAACCGAATCGACCTGCGCCCGGGACCTGCCTATCTATAAAAAGGCCAGGAGGGCATGGTGAGGAGGACCTCAACTCACCTCATATGCACCTCACACCAGATTGCATCTGCGTACCCCTGTAACCTTCGGTTCCACCGTAATTAAGAGCAAACAAGCAGGAGTAGGGTTTTCCCTCCAGAGGATGAACCTGGGTAAACCTCGTGTCCCCGTGTTGCTTGTTTGTTAACCGTTCCACGATCTCCAGCATCCCCATCTTCTCCAAAACCCAAGTCCATAACAATGGGCATTGACGAGATCGAACCTCGTCAACTGTAGTTCAAAACGAACATAATGAGATGATACCGACTAGAACTGTTATTGGTCATAGGATGTGTATTGATTATAGAAAACTTAATAAGGAAACTAGAAAGAATCACTAGCCTATAATGTTTATAGATCAAACTTTAGACAAGCTTGCTATGCATTCTCATTTTTGCTATCTAGACGGTTATTCCGTTTTTCTCAAATAGTTGTTCACCCTAATGATCAACAAAAGACAACCTTCACTTGTTCCTTCGACTTGTATGCTTATCGACCTATTCCTTTTGGTCTTTGCAATGCCCCTACCACCTTTCAAAGGTGTATGACTGATATATTTTCTAATTATGCTGAAAGTATTATGGAAGTATTCATGGTCGATTTTTTTGTCTATGGAATTTCATTTAATCATTTTCTCCATAATCTTCATAAAGTTCTGAAGAGATACGGAGACACTAACCTAGTCTTGAATTGGAAGAAATGTCACTTTATGGTTCAAAAAGGTATAGTACTTGGTCATAAAATTTCAGGTAAAGGCATAGCAAAGTTAATAAGGAAAAGATTGAGGCAATAGAAAGGCTTCCCCTCCTCGAGATATAAAAGGTATAAGGAGTTTCTTAGGTCATGCTGGATTTTATAGAAGATTCACTAAAATTTTCTCTAAAACCACTGGACCACTAACAAACCTTTTACAAAAGGATGTTACATTTAGTTTTGATGAAAACTGTCTTACTGTTTTGGGAAGATAGATGGCTTGGCCAAACTACTCTTCGCGAACAATATCCGGCTCTATATTCGATTGTTAGACATAAAGGGGGTACAATTTCCACAGTGATGAAAGACTATCCTCCTAATGTGTCTTTCAGAAGAAGTCTCATCGGTCCTAGACTGGTATCTTGGAACAAACTATTATTACGATTATCCAGAATACAATTATCGGATGGTGTTGATGTGTTCAAATGGAAATTACTGGAAAGTGGTAAATTTTCTGTTGGCTCACTATATAAAGCCTTAATCCAACCTGATATCCCGGTCGATGATAATAATAAAATTTGGAAAATGAAAATACCCCTTAAGACGAAGATATTCGCTTGGTATCTACGAAAAGGGGTAATTCTAACGAAAGATAATCTTGCAAAGAGGAATTGGCATGGAAGTACACAATGTGTGTTTTGTCATCAAGATGAGACAATTCGCCATTTATTCTTTCATTGTAAATTTGCTCGCTCTATATGGTCATTTATCCAAATAGCTTCTGATTTATCTCCGCCAAGTTCTGTAACCAATGTTTTTGGTAATTGGTTGCATGGAATTATTGATAAGTACATAACTTTGTTTAAGGTTGGAGCACTTGCCATTATATGGTCGCTGTGGCTTTGTAGAAATGACAAGATTTTTAATAACATTGTGTCTTCTACTCTACAGGTTATCTACCGTGTCACGGCTATCCTCCGTTCATGGAATATTCTCCAATGTATGGAGTTTCGCGACTTATTTATGGTGGGATGTACACGATTGGAGGACACGGCGAGGGATATTTTCTCCCGACATGGATGACCACGTGATTTGAGGATTGATATGTCTTAAATTCTAGTCATTTATTTTGATAGTGCCTTTTGTGTAATGCTTGTCTATTTTTTATCTTAGCTCTGTCGTTCGTGTGGCTGTGTGCATCTTGGTTATGCAGAGGCCGGATGTAAACATTAAACTTTAATAAATGCGACCATTTTCAAAAAAAAAAAATTAAAGCAAGCCCTTCTCGAAGCTCCTGTTATTAAACCATCTAATTGGAAGAAACTTTTTGATCTATTCTGTGTGGCTAGCCACGAAGATGTTGAAGCAATTCTTTGTTAGTATGATGGTGATGAATTCAATCATAGTATGTGGCTGTTTTTATACATAGAGAAAATTTTGATGTATTATATTGACTTTTTTTTTGAAAAGAGTATATATTAATATCACAAGGACACCAATTACACCCAACCTCTGCAACAACGCATGCCCTATCGCTATACGGATGCACACAGCTCAGAAAAAAGAAAGAGAAATTACAAAAAAGGAAAAATTCCGCTACAGAGAACTAATCCTCAAAGAAACGACAGTGACACCATCAGAACAACACCAGTAGTCCTCCACTCCAATAACAACGCATTAAAGAAGAAAACATTGCCCAAGCGCTGTCGTTGCCCGACTAAATGTCATAGGTTTTCACTCTGAAGAAAATCCTTACTCACAAAACAATGCCTTCAACATACTGTAGTATATATTGATAAATTGTGAGATAAGATAAAGTCGTAGCAATGCACGGACATTCAACTAGTATATACCAAAATAAGTGTAGATATATACGAATTTAGATAAATCTAAGTCACTCAATTTTAGATTAAATAGTATTTTCATTTGAGCGAGAATTAGAGGAACCTTATTTATTTCTGGCAAACCGAGGAAATAGCGGGGTGTCGCATCGGATCGACACCCGATGGAAGTGGACGCGGAAAGGAAACAGCTCATGCGTCGTCGAAGAAAAGTAGACCAGGCGGAAGCCTATCCGTTGGTGCTGCTTAAAAGAGGTAAATTTGAACATTCCACTGTGTACTCGTGTCTGAACCGCCGCCATGGGAGCGAGTGGTGAAAGCAGCCACGACAAATCAGCGGCCATGGGAGACAACAAAATCAGTTGGACATGGGTAAGCGCGCATTGAATTCGAAGCAAGCTTGGCAGTGACGCGCCACGACTAAAAACTCGTTCGGTTCCGGCGGTGCCGCCACCATCGCCGTGGCATCTCCGTCGCCTACCTACGCCGACTGTTTCTACTTCCTGGCTGCTCTCGCGCGCACCCGCTCTGTCACTGTCCGAGAGGTCCATGAAAGGATAAATTTCGGTGCCTTCTTATGCTCACGCCCATGTCCTCTGCCCCTTCCGTGCGTCTGTGATTCGTCATGCCGGTCTCCGCCCTCCCCGGGCTCCTGCTGATCATGTCCCTCTGGGGCGTCGTCAGCGCCGCCACCACAGACACCGTCACGGCCGGCCGGCCGCTCTCCGGCGGCGACGCCAGGCTCGTCTCCAACAACGGCAAGTTCTCGCTCGGATTCTTCCAGGCCCGTGCCGGCTCCGACTGGTACCTGGGCATATGGTTCAGCGCGGTGCCCGACCTGACCACGGTATGGGTGGCCAACGCCGCCAACCCGGTCATGGACGGCGCCGCCTCGCCGGAGCTCGCCATCTCCGCCAACAGCGACCTCGCCGTCTTCAACCGCGCCGACCAAACCATCACCTGGTCTACCAATTACTCGTCCCAAGGCGGAACCACCAACGCCACCAACACCAACACCACGGCGGTGATCATGAACAGCGGCAACCTCGTCCTGCTCGACGCCTCCAATTCGAACCAACCTCGTGTATTATGGCAGAGCTTCGACCACCCCACCGACACCCTGCTCCCGAGCGCGAAGCTCGGCCGCGACAAGCGCACCGGCCTGAACCGCCGCCTCGTGTCCAACAAGACCCCGGCCGGCCCGCCTTCCCCGGGCGCCTACTGCTACGAGGTGGACGCCGCCGCACCCCAGCTCGTCCTCAGCCTCTGCGATTCCGCCACCACCTACTGGACCAGCGGCGTGTGGAACGGGCAGTACTTCGCGGACATCCCGGAGCTCTCCGGCAACGTACCAGGGTTCAAGCTCGCCTTCGTCTACGACAGCCAGGAGGAGTACCTCCAGTACAACGTCACGGACGAGGCCGTCGTCACGCGCAGCATGATCGACGCCAACGGCCAGAGCAGGCACCAGGTCTGGCTCGACGCCGACCGGGGCTGGACCACGCTCTACGCCACCCCCAAGGCGGAGTGCGACGTGTACGGTACCTGCGGACCCAACACGGTATGCAGCTACAGCATGCTCCCGCTCTGCGCCTGCATGAAGGGCTTCGCCGTCAGGTCGCCGGAGGACTGGGAGCAGGGTGACCGGACTGCCGGATGTGTCAGGGAAACTCCCTTGAACTGCACTACTGCTAGAAACACGAGCGCGGCTGATCATTCAGGCGACAAGTTCTACGCCATGGCCGGTGTCAGCTTGCCTGACAAATCTCAGAGAAGTATACATGGGAGCTTGGCCGAGTGCGCGGAGGCTTGTCTGAACAACTGCTCTTGCTCTGCTTATTCCTATGGCGGTCAAGGATGCCTTGTGTGGACGGATGCAAAATTGCTCAACGCAAAATTGCAGCAAGCCAATGGTGGAGATACTCTGTATCTTCGTCTCGCTGCCAGTGAGGTGACAAGCAGTGTAGGTAGCAGCAGAAAAAGAAGACTGGTCGTTGGGGTCGCCGTTGGTGGAGCCATTTCTGCTGCTGCCGTGCTCGTCGTAGCAGCGCTGATGGTGCGGAGCAGTCGGAGGAGGACCAAAGCCAAGTACGGCGTCCAAGGCGGCGCTGGCGGTGGGCTCGTGGCATTCAGATACAGAGATCTGCGGTCCGCGACCAAGAACTTTTCCGAGAAAATAGGACAAGGCGGCTTCGGCTCCGTCTTCAAGGGACAGCTGGGCGAGCGCGGCACCGCCGCCGCCACCGACATCGCCGTGAAGAGGCTCGACGGCAGCTTCCAGGGCGAGAAGCAGTTCAGGGCGGAGGTGAGCTCGATCGGAGTTGTTCGGCACGTCAACCTTGTGAAGCTGGTCGGCTTCTGCTGCGACGGCGACGGCCGGTTCCTCGTCTACGAGCACGTGCCGAACCGCTCCCTCGACATCCACCTCTTCCCCCGCAGCAGCCACGACGGCGCCAGCCACGACGCCCTTTTCCTGGACTGGAGCGCTCGATACCGGATCGCCGTCGGAGTCGCCAGAGGCCTGGCGTATCTGCACGAGGCCTGCCGCGACCGCATCATCCACTGCGACGTGAAGCCGCAGAACATCCTCCTGGACGCGTCGCTCCGCCCCAAGATCGCCGACTTCGGCATGGCCAAGTTCGTCGGGAGGGACTTCAGCCGCGTCCTCACCACGATGAGGGGAACAATAGGGTACCTCGCGCCGGAGTGGATCAGCGGGACGCCCATCACGCCAAAGGTGGACGTGTATAGCTACGGCATGGTACTGCTGGAGCTCGTCTCGGGGACGAGGAACGCGAGTGGAGGGTCGTGGATGGACACTTCCACTGATAGCGGCAGCGGTGGCCACATCGAATATTTCCCCATGCGTGCGTCGAGGAAGCTAATGGAGGGAGACGTGAGGAGCTTGCTGGACGAGAGGCTGCGTTGCGAGGCTGATCTGAAGGAGGTAGAACGAACTTGCAAAGTTGCCTTCTGGTGCATCCAGGACGACGAAGCAGACAGGCCGGCCATGGGGCAGGTGGTGCAGATTCTTGAGGGCGTGCTTGACCTCGACAGCCTGCCTCCGCTGCCAAGGTTACTCGAGAACATCTTCATGAGGCCCCCGAGCTCAGAGAATACATCCATTTTCTAAAAGCCGTTAACTCGATATTATATTAGGTTTTCATAGTAGTACTAAAATCAGCAGAGTTTCTAAGAAAAGGACATAAAAAGGTATAAATGTTCACACGCAGAACCACACCCACTATCGTATCGAACAACCTGAAATCGAAGTAACCTTGTGTCATGGCAATTCTAATTCTATACTAGAAATAATTCAAACTTCCCAGGCTAGAGAAAACTCCTTTTTGGTTATAGGCTTTTATACCCTCTTGAACCAAATTAAGCACTATGGGAGGATATGTAAGGACAAAAAAAGTATATACATAATGATATGTATAGAATAGAAACATAACAATATTGATACTGCCTTTGTCCATAACACATCTCAGTCATGGCAGGGGGTTTTGCATGGCCTCGACCTTCTTAAAAAAGGGGTGATATGAAGGATTGGCTCTGGAACTCAAGTGAAAATTTTCAGGGATAATTGGCTACCCCGCGCCGATGCCCCTACTACCCCGAAGAAGTTGGGGAACTGACGTAGGCGCTGGGTGTCCGAGCTCATCGATCAGACCACTCGGACCTGGGACGCGAACCTGGTCCGATCCTGCTGCCCCCCTTTGGATGCTGAGTTGATCCTTTCCATAAAGCTTCCCGCAAGACAATGTGACGTTGCGTGGCTCCCGGAGAGCAATGGCCTTTTCTCGGTTCGGTCTGCATATCGTCTTGGCATGGAACCATCATACGCTAGACTTAGTGGTGGCCAATCAAGCTCGGAGCCTTCAGGGGATAGAGGCATTTGGAATGTGATCTGAAAGGCTAAGGTACCCTAGAAGTTAAAAATCTTTGCTTGGAAGGCTGCTACATCTACGATTGCTGTAAAGCTCAACTTGCACCACCGTATTCCAAATATGGACCCTTTCTGCTCGATCTGCGGAAGAGATGTCGAGGATGGGCACCATGCGCTGGTTCTTTGCGCCATTGCTAGAGCCCTCAGAGCGGAGCTCAGAAGCTCCTGGGCCCTTCCTTCGGAGGAGGCATTCTCTGACGCGGGTCCGGAGTGGCTTCTCGTCCTCCTTCATAAGTTGTCTGCTGATATGAGAGCTAAATTAATCTTCCTCTTCTGGCGTGTGTGGCACCATAGGAACAATATTGTGCACGGTGATGAGAAAGCTTCGGTTTCTGCTTCTGTCCCTTATTTGGTGAATTATCTCAACTCTTTTAATTTTGTAGCTGATCCAAAGGCGGGCAACAAGGAGAAGACCCCGCTTCTCCCTGACAATGCCATAGTACACCCAGGCTCTTCGGGCCTTAGCTCCTGGGTGGCTCCTCGGTTTGGCGATGTTAAGGCTAATGTTGATGCTGGCTGGGACGCCCTCTCAAGGAAGGCTGGCATTGGAGTCATTATTCGTGACCATGATGGGTCTGTTACTCTCTCATAATGGAAACCTATCCACGGCTGTATGTGTGCTGAAGAAGCGGAGATCCATGCCGTCATTGTGGGCCTGAAGCACCTCATCAACCTGCACTGTTGGCCGACGATCATTGAGTCTGACTGTCTTCATGTGGTTCAGGTTCTCTCCAGCCAGGAGGTGAATAGATCAGGGTTTTGGTGTCTGTATGAGGAAGCTAGGGAGCTCCTGAAGATTTTCACTCAAATATCTGTAGTTAAGGTTCCCCGCAGTAGCAATCTCGTTGCGCATAGTATAGCCCAACTCGGACACTATTGTCCATGATTGTAATGTATAACCATACTATGTGTTGATCAGCTTGCAAGTTTTCAGACGCACTCTTTTCCTTCCAGGGTACCTAAGGGGACTGAAAGGTTTTTAATGAGGCGGGCTTGCTTTGCTTAATATAGTGTGGTTTCTCTTAAAAAACATAACAATATTAAATTTCATTAATTTAAAATTTAAAATTTAGCATTACGTCCTTCTAGTACTCCTTTTGGCTGAATGGCGGATCTCTTCAATCAGTTGCACCAAAGATTTTCAAAGTTTTCAAAAGGAAGGACCATTGCGTTTACAATGCTCTCACAAACAACGCTTAGATTGCTGACATCATCATCGATAACAACACTGTGGAAAATCTTTTCCTAGTTAGTCACTCTTTGGGGATTGGTGCACGAGGTCACCATTACTCCTAGTAGACGAGTACTATTCTTAGACTGGAGCGCCCAGTACTAGGTCGCTGTGGGAGTAGCGATGGGCACGAGGGCTGCCGCGACCGCATCATCCACTACGACGTGAAGCCGCAGAACATCCTCCTGGACGTGTCGCTCCGTCCCAAGGTCATCGACTTCGGCATGGCCAAGTTTGTCGGAAGGGACTTGAGCCGCATCCTGACCACGACGAGAGGAATAATAGGGTATCTCGCGCGGGAGTGGATCAGCGGGATGCCCATCACCCCAAAGGAGATATAGCTACGACATGGTGTTGTTGGAGCTCGTCTCGGGGACAAGGAACGCAGACGGAGGGTCGTGGACGGACACTTCCACTAATTAAGAGCGGCAACGACGGGCACGTCGAATATTTCCCCGTAAGAAGCTCGTGGACGGAGACGTGAGGAGCTTGCTGGACGAGAGGCTGCATGGCGAGGCTGATCTGAAGGAGGTAGAACGAACTTGCAAAGTTGCCTTCTAGTACATCCAGGATGACGAAGCAGACCGGCCGGCCATGGGGCGGGTCATATGAAGATGCTTGAGGGCATGCTTGACCTCGACATGCTGCCTCCACTACCAAGGTTACTTGAGAACATTTTCATGAGACCACCGAGCTAGGAGAACACATCCATTTTTTGATATCCGTTAACCAGATATTATAGTAGATTTTCAAAGTAGTACTGAAATCAGCAGAGTTTCTAAGAAAATAACACATAAATATATAAATGTTCATACATAGAACCACACGGTGCAACCTTGACTAAGAAATCGGAGTAACCTTATGTCAGATTTTCATGGCAAGTCTAACTCTACATTGAAAATAATTCAAGCTACCCACGAAAGGGCAAACTCCTTTTTAGTTATAGGCTTCTACACCCTCTTAAACAAAATTAAGCACCATGGGAGGATGTAAGGACAAAAAAGTATATAGGTAAAGATATGTATAGAATAGAAACATAACAACATTAGAATTCATTAATTGAAAATTTAAAAGTTAGCATTACCTCATTCTGGTACTCCTCCTGGCTGAATGGCGGATCTCTTCAGTCGGTGGCACCAAATATTTTTGAAGTTTCCAAAAAGAAAAACAATTGCGTTCACAATGCTCCTGGTAGTCACTCTTTGGGGATTGATGCACGAGGTCACCATTACTCCTAGTAGTGAGTATACCATTACATATGCCAATGCTATTAACAAACTCTCTTGGTAAATATCGCCACTAGTTAAGCTTGTGCAGGTAGAAATGTGTGCGTGTGGGTGATATGTCGGAAACGTATCTATAATTTTTGATGTTTCATGCTTGTTTAGTATCTATTTTGCTTTGTTTTGTCTACACTTTGAAGTGTTTTATATGTTTTCTGGAACTAACCTATTAACAAGTTGCTGTTTTCTTCTGTTTTTTGTTCCAGAAAGGCAGAAAATCAATATTCTCGTAATTGGACGGTACAAAATCCAAAGTTAATATTTTACCGTGGGGAACACGGAGTCCAGAGGAGAGACGGATGAGGGCCTCGAGGGGGCCACACCCCTGGCCGCGCGAGTGGGCCCACCCCACGCCTGGGAGGGTGCAGCCGCCTCGGGCACCCCCTCGGCCTCCCTCTTCGCCTATAATAAGCCCCCGATGCAGAAATCCTAGGCACCCGATCAAAGCTCCACGAAACCTTCTATAGCCTCCGCCACCATCTTCCCTAGATCGGGGGGATCTGAAGTTCTTCCCGACACCCTGCCGGAGGGGAAATCATCCCGGAGGCCTTCTTCTCCGGTATGAAGCATGAGTAGTTCCACCTTGGACTACGGGTCCATGTAGTAGCTAGATGGTTGTATCTCCTCCTTGTGCTTTCATGTATAGATCTTGTGAGCTCCGTTCATGATCAAGATCTAATCTATTTATAATCATGCATGTCGTGTTTGCGGGGATCCGATGGATATTGAGATTACTATGTTAGATTGATTAATGGTTTTGTCTATTTGATTCTATCATGTCTGTGTTGTTTGTGATCTTGCATGCTCTCCGTTGTTAGTAGCTATCTTGGCCAAGTAGTTGCTAGTGACTCCAAGAGGGGGTATTTATGCTCGATAGTGGGTTCATGCCTCTAGTTTCCAAGGGAAGTGATAGAAATCTCTTCGGTTGTAGATGTGATGTTGCCACTAGGGAGAAAACAATGGTCTCTTGTCCATGGAACAAGTGGATTGTTTACCTTACACACTTTGTTTAAAGCAGTTGTCTGTTGCTTGCAACTTAATACTGGAGGGGGTTCGGATGATAGCCTGAAGGTGGACTTCCAGTCATAGATGCAGTTGGATGGCGGTCTATGTATCTTATTGTATTTCCCAATCGAATCTCATAGGATCTTTTTGTCTAGTATTGCATTGTTATGCCTTGCTCAGTTCCTGTCAATTGCCCTGCTGTAATTTGTTTATCCTTCATGCCATGTTGTTAATCTAAGGAGAGCACCTCTAGTGAACTATGGACCCCGGTCCAATCTTTATCATTGATACATTTTCCACTGTTACTGTTTACTTGCTGCAAACCACTCATCACCTTCCACACCATACAATTAATCCTTTGTTACAGCAAACCGATGAGCTTGACAACCTCACTATTCGTTGGGGCAAAGTCTTGAGTTTGTGTTATGCAGGTTTCCACGTTGCTTGCAACACTTGTGTGACGTTTCCTTCCTCCTACTGGGTCGATAACCTCGGTTTCTTACTAAGGGAAGGCTTGCTGTTGTGTTCTACACACCTTGCTCTTGGAGTTTCCAACGAAGCGCTCCTACATCAACCCAGCGCTCCATCAAGCTTTCTAGCGCTGTTGCCGGGGAGGCTAAGGATGTCTTCACAAGTGGAGTCCTCCACTTCCTTTCTCTTTACTTTGTTTTTAGTTTGCTTAGTTTCTTTTGCTTGGTTTTGTTTGCCTCTTTTTATCAAAAACTCCAAAAAATTAGTTTAGTTTGGTTTGCTTTCTCTTATCAAAAACAAAAAAATTAGTTCCTGCTCTAGTTGCCACCTTGCCCTAGATCACCATATTGTTCCCCAAGTTCGCCCTGAAAGATCTTGCAATAGGTAGTGGCTCCATAATTGGGAAAGATAATATTGAAGAATTCTTTAATCATGTTAGCAAGCATGAGGATATTAAGGATAGTTCTATAGCAGAACTTGCTCCTAATTATGAGATTTCTGCAGCTTTTTTAGTTCATATGTTGGAGGCTAGGTTTGTTAGCCTTAATCCTATGATGCAAATTTTGTTCCTAAAACTAAAAGAAGAATAGAATGCTGAAAAGAGAGAATTCATTCTTGAAACTTTACTAAAAGAGTTCAATGATGTTGCTAGGGAAGCCAAAAAGGTCTTTGAGCGTTTCAATATGCTAGGCTCATGTGTAGATGTTGTGGGTACTTCAGATAAAACCAAACCTAGAGAAGAATTCAAGATACCCATACCCTTTAAGCTTGTTGGAATGCATGAGGCCTTTGAAAAGAATTTTGATTGGATTTCTCCTGAAAATATTTTTGATGAAAGTAGTAAACCAAAGAGAAATGAGAAGGGATCCTCCAAAACTCATTTGGATGAGATACCTTTCATAGTTAAAGACTTTGCAAGTATTGATCTTAATGCTTCCTTATTTGAAAATACTTGATTTCTTGCTTCTTGTGCCTAACTTTAAGGCGTTAAAGAAAAGTACTTGTTGGGAGATAACCCAAGAGTTTCCTTGAGTCTTGGAAGTTATTAATTCAGTAATGACCTCTCCTTATCCTTTTTTTATTTTTGTGTCAAGAATGACCTCTAATGAGAGGGAAGAAATATTTGAGGAGTTTCTGTCCCGAAACAGATTTATGTCCTCCACCATATATATTCTTGAGGCATATCTATAAGTAGGATTGAGCTGAATTTTTTTGAATAAATCCCCCAGTATGTCAGCTAACTTTTGTTAGTTCAACAGTTTTTTATTTGATGAACACAAGATTTTAGAAAAAATCGGTTTTTACCTGCTGGTCTGTTTTGACAGATTTCTGCCATTATTTGCATTTGCTTTCTATTGATTCCTTTCTGAGTTCTCTTTTGTGGAATTGAGCTTTTTGAAGGAGTTGCTACAGTATCTTATGTTTTTAGTGAATTTTTTTGCTGTTCCAAAGCTAAGCCTAAATGTCTATTATCTTTTGAATACACTAATGTTGATAATGAAGATTGTGTGGAGTTTTGTATGAAGGAAAAATTTCAGGTGTAGAGAGAGAATGATGTAATGAGATGAAGAATGGATAAAAGCTCAAGTTTGGGGTTGCCACCATGGTGTCACCCCAAGAAATATCCAAGAGGTACAAGCGTCAAAGCTTGGGGATGCCTTGAGGCATCCCCTTCTTCATCAATAAAAAGCTCAGGTCTGTCTAGACACTTTGTTTTTATTGTTTCATGCACTATTGTGTTATTCTTGGAGCGTTTTAGTTTTTGTTTTCTTTGCTTAGTTTGTTTAGTTTGCTTGAATAAAGTAGTTTGTACCCCCATTCTCGCTGTGTTATTTCAAATAAGTCGATTGGTGTTGGAAAGGAGTAGAAAGTTCTTGCTTGGAAGTGCAAGAGGAGCTTTCTTGGACTGTGACTTAGACTTTAGCATGCCATGCTAGGTGTTGTTTTGACCTTATGATTAGTGATTATTGCTGTAGCATGACTTGCTCCAAGTCATTGGGATTGCTTAGTGTGCCTTGAAAGAATCATGTGTTGTTTTAGCATACAAAAGCATAGTATTGTTGTATTCTCCTTTGATGTTTTGTTTGGGTTGACTTGGCACATGCTCACACCATGTTATGACTATGAAAAAGTCACCATAGCCTCTATAATCATTTAGTCCTTGACTTGTAGTACCACTCTATGCTTTGATTAGTAATGTTTTGTCGCTCTGCATGATTATGGCCATTATTGCTCTCTTAGTTGGTTGCTCCTAGTCTTTTGCTAGCCTCCACTTGTATGAGTAAGCTCTACTCATGCCTCCAACTCCAAATAAACCTCGTTATTCTAAAGTGTGCACTATAAATTCCTATACATGGTGTGTTACACCAATCCAAGTATATTCTTGTTTTCAGCTATCTTCCAATTAAAAAATATTTTGTTATGTGAAAACTTAGTGATTAAATCCCTCACGAACTTGATGGCACACTTTATATTCTTTGCCCTAATAAACTTGAACCATTGTGTCGTCTATGTTGTATATGCTTGCACTTATACATTGGAATTAGCAGAACCATGATGTCATGAGGAACGTTTTCAACATTGCACTTATACTTTGTACACAGTTGATATCATGCTCTTTTGTCTATGGATGTCACCGGTGTGAAATAAATAGGAAGCTTGTAAGTCCATGGAGTTATGTATTTTGTGTTAGAGAAACACCTGGGCCGCTAGCCTAAGCCATGCCTAATCATGGTGGAAACTTGCAGCATCACCATAATGAGCTATTTGTGAAGCATCCTCAATAAAAATTCTATGCACATAGTAAATAAAAAGATCGCTGAGATGCTCATGGTCTGCTTGCCTTGTCATTTTGGTTATGGGATAGCTCTTGTACCATGTGCAAGGGATACCCCGTTGGCGGTTCTCTATGATACGCATGTACTTACTATGACAAGAACTTACAGGTGACTGAAGTTGAGTAGCATGAGGTGTGGCCCTCATATTTAAGGGACATGAGATTGCCAGCTTATACTTTGTCAAGAATATACTCCATAGTTTGTTCACTTTAACCTTAATCACTTCAAGATGCTTATGGTAGGGGCAATGAGGGCTGAAAGCTAACAAGTACCATAATTTTTGGAAGCTCTTTTTGAAACTTGAAATCCCTACTTACCTTTATAAAGGGCCTTTCTTCCACTATTATATTGAGCCTCCACCTTCTACCTTTAGGAACCATTAAGAGAGCATAGTTGCTATTCTTAGTTCTATGTGCAGTGTCCCAAAACTTATTGATTGATGCATATTGTGATATATCTTGTTCTTGTGCTATTTGTATCTAGTCACTCTTATGAACTTTGAAGGTGTCCTATGCATCTATTTGCTACTCTATGAGGGACAAGATGAATGCCACTATGCTATGTTTTATGTATGTGAAACAAACAAACATTTTTCAATGCATGTTATTCATGATCTTTGTTTGTAGCCTTTCATGTTGCATGCATAGTTACTTTGCCTTATTGTTAGAACTCCATCTTTCATGCACATGTTTAGAGTTCTTTGGTCCCAGCTTTCAATGCTTGCAAATGGTTTAATCTTGGTTTTGATGGTGCATGTCACCTCAAAAATTATTCTTTTATCACTTACCTACTCGAGGACGAGCAGGAGTTAAGCTTGGGGATTATAGATACATCTATTCCATGCTTGTTTAGTATCTACTTTTCTTTGCTTTGTCTACACTTTGAGGTGTTTTTATATGTATTCTGGAACTAACCTATTAACAAGTTGCCACAGAGCTAGTTGCCTATTTTCTTCTGTTTTTGGTTCCAGAAAGGCAGAAAATCAATATTCTCGGAATTGGACGGGAACAAATCCAAACTCAATATTTTACTGTGGGGAACATAGAGTCCAGAGGAGAGACGGAGGAGGGCCTCGAGGGGGGCACACCCCCTGGCCGCGCGGGTGGGCCCACCCTGCGCCTGGGGGGTGCAGCCGCCTCGGGCACCCCCTAGGCCTCCCTCTTCGCCTATAAGAAGCCCCCGATGCATAAACCCTAGGCACCCGATAAAAACTACACGAAACCTTCTGTAGCCGCCGCCACCATCGTCCCTAGACCGGGGGGGGGGGGATCTTAAGTTCTTCTCGGCACCCTGCCGGAGGGGAAATCATCCCATAGGCCTTCTTCTACGGAATGAAGAGTGAGTAGTTCCACCTTGGACTACGGGTCCATGTAGTAGCTAGATGGTTGTATCTCCTCCTTGTGATTTCATGTATAGATCTTGTGAGCTCCGTTCATGATCAAGATCTAATCTATTTGTAATCATGCATGCTGTGTTTGGGGGGATCCGATGGATATTGAGATTACTATGTCAGATTGATTAATGATTTTGTCTATTTGATTCTATCATGTATGTGCTATTTGTGATCTTGCATGCTCTCCGTTTTTAGTAGCAATCTTGGCCAATTAGTTGCTAGTGACTCCAAGAGGGGGTATTTATGCTCGATAGTGGGTTCATGCCTCTAGTTTTCAAGGTAAGTGACAGAAATCTTTTCGGTTGTAGATGTGTTGTTTCCACTAGGGAGAAAACAACGGTCTCTTGTTCATGGAACAAGTGGATTATTTACCTTGCACACTTTGCTTAAAGCAGTTGTCTGTTGCTTGCAACTTAATACTGAAGGGGGTTCGGATGATAACCCAAAGGTGGACTTCTAGTCATAGATGTAGTTGGATGGCGGTTTATGTATCTTGTTGTATTGCCCAATCAACCTCATAGGATCTTTCTAACTAGTAATTGCATTGTTATGCCTTGCTCAGTTCCTGTCAATTGCCCTGCTGTAATTTGTTTACCCTTCATGCCATGTTGTTTATCTAAGGAGAGCACCTCTAGTGAACTATGGACCCCGGTCCAATCTTTACCATTGATACATCTTCCTCTATTATTGTTTACTTGCTCGAAACCACTCATCACCTTCCACACCATACAATTAATCCTTTGTTACAGCAAACCGGTGAGCTTGACAACCTCACTGTTCGTTGGGGCAAAGCCTTGAGTTTGTGTTGTGCAGGTTTCCATGTTGCTTGCAACACTTGTGTGACGTTTCCTTCCTCCTACTGGTTCGATAACCTCGATTTCTTACTAAGGGAAGGCTTGTTGTTGTGCTCTTCACACCTTGCTCTTGGGGTTTCCAACGAAGCGCTCCTACATCGACCCATCGCTCCATCAGTGTGGGGGAGTGGGGCATTGGCCCCCCTTGCCCTAGTGAAGGTCCTCCACTACACACATGTAGTTTGGTCACACTCTTGGATTAATTTCTACACTACTTTGTACAAGTTTGGATACAAGGTCGTAGCTCTCTTATTCGAGTCCAATGAATCGATCTGAAAGCCGAAGCACATCTTGTTGAATCTGTTTTTCCCACAGGTGAGGTTGAAAACTTCTTATTGTTTTGCCAAACATCACTCACAAACAACTCTTTGAGAGCTTGCTTGTGTTTGTGCAAGCTTGCCAAGTTGAAAAATTTGGGGAAAAGCGAGTAGCTCCATCCCTCACAAGATCAGATCCATTGGTCTTCACTCTTATTTCATCTAAAATCTTGATATGCCTATAGATGAATGTGGTCACCCGCTTTCCATTTGCAATGCATTCAGCAAATTGCTTGATCTTACAAATTGAACCTAACACAAGGTTCAAACAATGAGCTACACAAGGAGTACACCATAATGTTGGGATCCTATCCATTAGCACTCTTCCCGCAGGCTTGTAATTAGCACCATTATCCGTGCAAATCTAAACCACATATTTTCTTCTAGTGTTATTTATCCTCTTCTCCATCAGATCTACCAACAGTTATTTGTCCACTACTAGGCCTGATATGTTATCACTATCAATGAAGTAAGTCCCAGTTGGACTATTTATAAGGAATTTTACCAAGTGCCTACTCCTCCCATCAGTACACCCATCTGACATTAGTGTGCAGCCATACTCTTGGGAAGCCAGCTCATGCTTATCTCTCAATGAAGTTGTCTTTTTCTTTGCTTTCGCCAGAAGTACATGTCTAAGAGAATGTATTGTTGGAGGGATGTAGCCTGGACCATATTGCCCGGTGGACTCCAATGCAATCTCGAAGGCTCTTGATCATGTAACATCGTAGGGAATGTCATTAGCAAAGAAAAAACCTATCAGAGCCCAACAGTTGCGATACCCCATTGTCCAGCCTGTATGATAACCTAGCTAACGGCCTATGTAGAGTGTCAAAAATATTTTGGAAAATCTGTTGGATAGATCTTATTAGGTTTGCTTTTATTCTTTACTCCTATGCTATTCTCCTATTACCTTTTGCGTATTTTGAATCTGCTCTCTTATCTTTTCTTCAAGTCTAGGAATTCCTGTGGTTGGTGAAAGATCACAAATTCCGCCTAGAGGGGGGGTGAATAGGTGGTTAAAACCTTTTACGAGATGGGCTTAACAACAGCAGAATAAAAATAGTGTTTTCTTTTGTCAAGCACAAATCCTATATATACTAAGGTTCAAGTATATGCACCAACAACTTATGCTAAGAAAGACAAGCAACAAAGTGATAGCAAGATATATTAATTCAATCACGAAGGCTACCATAATTAAAGTGTATAAGTAAAGATCTTGGGTATAGAGATAACCGAAGCACGCGGGGACGACGATATTTTACTGAGTTCCTTCCTACACGGAACTATGTCTCGTTGGAGGGGTGGGCAGTACTAAGACCACCAATGCCACGAAAGGCCTCACCCTATTCTCCCGAGCATCCGCCGCACGGTAAGCACCCGATCCACTATGGGACACTTGAGGGCGGTCGCCAAACCCATAGAAAATTGGGGCAATATCCACAACTTAATTGGAGGCTCCTAATAATCACCACCAAGGACACAAACTTGGGGAGAGATCCACAACTTAATTGGAGGCCCCAAGAACACACCACAAAGGCCACACACCGTCTAGGGTTCCAAGAACCCAAGAGGACAAGCTTCTTGATTTTACCAAACCAAATTCTCTGAGGAGAACTCACACCGATGCACCTAATGCAAATGGCAAGAACATCATAAAGATGCTCCAATCCTTCACTCCCAAGTTCCAACAAAGCTACTAAAGCTATTGGGGGAACACGAGAGAGGAAGAACACAAGGAGAACACAAAATCCTCCAAGATTTAGATCCCAAATATTCACTCACAAAGAGATGATATGGTTTGGTCAAATTGTAGATCTAGATATCCTCAATCTTTCTCTCAAATAGATGCAAGAATCATTGGATGGGGAGAAACAAATCAATCTCAAAGAGGGTCAACAAATGGGGCAAAGCTTGAGAAGAAAAAGGGAGAGGAAGCAACACTAAAAAGAGAGAGAGGGGGCTATAAATAGAGGGACAAAAATCTGCCCGTTGGGGGTAGTTTCCGGCCTAGGTCGATAGTACCGTAGTGGGACGATACTACCGGACCCAAGCAAGCAGCGCTGGAAAACAAAACCGGTGGCAACACCCGGCAGCGCTCGAGCGAGCGAGTGCGGGAGCGCGCACACACAAGTCGTGATATGGAGCAAGTGACGGCAGCTGGGAGCAGGCTAGCTGGGCTGGCCCGGTAGTACTAGCCCTAGGCCTGGGCTGGTAGTACCGTCGAGCACAGCCGGGCCAGGCAGAGAGACATGCATCGCAAGGGCGGCCGATAGCGGATCCGTTAGTACCAGCTGGCCCAGAAAGATTCCATTTCCATTTTTTTCTTTTTAAAATAATTAAAGGGAAAACTTCAAATAGCAATAACTTGAGTTAGGAAACTCCGATTGACCCGAAACCAATTTTGTTGGAAAGAGGAGGACAAGAGATACCACCAAGTGAGAATATTTCATGTATTATAATATGAGATATCTCCCTTGGTGAGAAACTGGAAAACCTCAAAGACCAAAAATGCAATAAGATATAAACTGGAATCCATTTTTGATGCACTATAGCTTGTTATGAATATTACCATAAGCTCTAGAACCTCACAAGGATAATATCCAAATAAAAACCAAGAAGGATGATGCTAAGTATGCAAAGATTTGATCCCTCATCGAAAAATATGATCGAGTTACTCACTCGAGATCCCCTCTTGATAGTACGGCTATCTATCCTAAACCCGGTCTCCCAACAAACACCATGAGACCGACAAAAGGGAAAACCTATCAAGATTATAACTTTGCCTTGAGCATTCCACTTGATGTCGATGTAGATTATCTTGTCCTCAAGATGGTCAACTTTCTTGATTCCTCTTCCTTGCGCTTGCTAGATGAAGACTTGCACTCTGCTCCCCCATACACCATGGGGAAACCTTTACTTTGACCTTCTCTTCATCGATCCATGATCACCGAGGATAAAAAGCATCAAACATGAGATCTTTTAGAGATGGCGTATTTTGAGCTTGCACAACACTTATTAATTTCATCTACCTTGAAGCCAACACATGCTCCAAGCGATGCCAATGGAGAATTCCTACAAGTGTAACTTAATACATACATTAGTTCATAAAGATTATTATAATTACCAAAACCACACATGGGGGCTCACATGCTCTTTTAGTTCGGCTTCCGTCGTACCTTTAGGGTTTCGCTTTCTTCCTCTTATGACGGTGTTTCTACATCTGGTTTTCATGCTATCTGATGCATCTTTCATATGTTATATCTTTCAGTGGACCGAACATTCACTAAAAAAAATCTTTGTATATTTCGATGTTTTTCAACGTGACGACATCATCTACATCAGATCCGAAGATGATGCTTGGACCTGAAGACCGCGGCATTGACTACTTCCTCTACTTCAACTACGATCCGAAGATTGTTTCTCCTCCTCTCTGATCCGAACCGTCAGACCTCGCTCCTTAACCATATTTTATATATGTCATATATCATATTCCATTTAAATCACCCATGCTTGTATATAGATGTCATCTTGTGGTTTCGGGTTAAACAGGAATTCATCTATTAATTAAATATGGAATATGTGGGAATATCATGCGACTTCTCCCGGTTCCATTTAAATTGTGTAGATCATATATGCCATGTTTTTCCATGTTAACAACATTTAATTTGTGGGGGTATCTAAACAATTTAAACCTTCTAATTAATTGTCGGGGCTCCGGTTCTCCTTCATATTGCCTAGTTGCATCATATCTTTGTCATGTCATGCATCATACATACAACATATACGGTCTTCTGTCGTAGTAATAAATAGTACATCCGGTATTTATTTTAGTGCTTTACTTCTTCACGGATTAGGCTGATGAGTTAACGCGAGCAGTGTTAAGGATATCGCTTATCGGTAATTTATCGGTCGGCTAAAAATTGGCGATTTTTCAGCGTATCGGACGATAAATCAGAAAATCAGACGATAAATTAGAAAATCGGCATATCGGCCACCCTCGAGTAGAGATAAATCGGACGATTAATCGGCATATAGGTTGATTTTTTGAACAGTGAATGCGAGTGTCGACCCGATCTTTAGATGAATCTTCAACAGTTTTCCTAGGTGAGCATTCTCCCTCTTCTATCTATTTACATATATAGTCTTTACTTTCTTCTGTTGATCTATTGCTATCTATGTCGCGATGCTCTTGTTGACAAGGAGTAGGACGTGGTGGCGCAAATGTTAGCGCCGCTGCCTAGTAACCTAGGTTTAGGTTTAACTTTGCGCAAAGTTCATTCAAATCATGTAAATTTTCTTAAATTTGAATGAATTTCATTTATATTTCTTTTTTCTTGGCGTCTGATCAATGGGGGGGGGGGGCGATCGTTGTGGGACGGCCTCCCCAAATTGCCGACAGTTTGAGTAGCGCCCCCAAACCAACTGCCGACGCGCTTGCTGGTCACCCGTTTGCGCACCGGTGGAGATGCTCTTATATTTCGTGTCCGGTTTTATCCTTTTGGGGCGCGTCCAGGACAGACTGTCCGCCTGTGTCTAGGGTGCACCCAACGGCACACCCCATTTATCTCAGACCATTTTTGCAAATTGAGACCGGCGCCAGAGGCCGTCTATGAAGAGCAGCACGCCATCCCCGCCGAGCACGGTGTCGAAGGCGGCATCATGTATGTGGAACGCAGCGATGATGAGCACCCACAACATCGCGACCCACCCGAAGCCGATCCTCTCCGGCATAGTCGCACATGCCATCGTCCCACTCCGGTTCCACCATCAGCACCACCACGGCGTCAGCGAGGTGACGACGAGGCGGCGATGGGAGGCGGTGCGCGTGGAAGCGGCGGTTGATAGCTACATGGAGAGAGTAGAGTGGGGTTGGTGGACTATTTGGGTGGCTGTCAATGGGCCATGCAGAACATGGGGAGGACTTTTTTTTTGCTCTCCTCATGGACACGCGGGAGCGCATTTGTTTCTCCTATTTGGGTCAGAAATGTGCTCGTCCAGACTTGCGGATTGTTAATGCTCTCTCTCTAGTTGGATAGCGTTTTTTGAATTTGTTTGTCTGAGGATACCTAAATAGATACGAAAACTGCATTTGAGGGAGACCATTGGGTATGCTCTTATGTAGGGATTTACGCCAATAGCTCTCCTTTAGTTGTTTGGCAGGTTTGATGATAATCTTGCTCCTCGAATATATACTCTTTTCGGTTCATATTAATGTTTTCAACTTTGTATAAATTCATATATATCTAGACTAGAGGTGCATAAAAATTTAGACAGAGTTGAAAATATTAATATGAAACAATAGTATAAAAAAGTTTCGCTAAATCCCAGTTGACCGAGACTTATCAAGTCCGAATCACTTTGGAAAAGTGCAACCTCGGTGTAGTAAAAGATGCAACTTCACTTTTCTAGAAATATGCGTAGATGGAAGTTGCACTTCCATTAAACTGCAGTTACACTTTTCTAAATTAACCGAGACTCAAGAAAATCAATTGAGACATGGGCACATCCATAAAAAAGGTGTGATCAACAGTTCATGTGACAAGGACAATTAATTTGACATGACACTGAGTATGGAACCGGCATGATTTGGTTCTCCAAATAAGGGTAGGCTTGAGAGATACATGTAAAGTTTGCCACACCGCTTAGTGAAAGCTTCTACGTCCCTCTAGGACCTACCCCTGTTCAAAAGAGAGAGAGAGAGAGAGATAATAAACCATTTTCAAAAAGCATGAGCCATATTCAAAAAAATCATGAACCAATTTCAAAACCCTTATAACAATACCATAAAAATCATAAACTAATTTCAAAAACCATGAACCAATTTTTAAAAAACATATTTTTTAAACAAGAAAAAGGAAAGAAAAATATAAAAAGATAAAAAAAAGACCGAAAGAAGGAAACAGAAAAACGAAAAGAAAACAGCACCAGTGCGTAATAGGCCGGCCGACACTGGGAGCCCTGGGTAATTAGCATTTCCGCTCTGTGTCTGACTCTGAGGTTACACCACGAGTACGCCCTCGATGGGCTTGCAGGACGGTACGGGCCGAGGTTGGCGTTTATATGTTAGGTCTTCAATTCAGCCCGTATGAACGTGAGCGTGAAGCCTGCGGGCCTTTGGTGGACAAAATTAAACGATTATTATTCAGTACACGGAACAAGTGAGAAACTTAGACTAAATATTTGCCGACTACATGCTGATAGCTGCTGCCTTGGGGAGAGCCGGGACCAGGATTGGTTGCTATGGCTACCAGGCAGCTGCCGCATGCCAATGCCTTTCATCACTGTCCTAGGCTACTTGAAATTTAATACTTCCTCATTTACTAATATAAAAAGTTTTAGCAAATGAGTAAACAAGTTTGCGAAAATATCTTATATTACTGAATGGAGAAAGCACTACCTTACAATCGATAATACCTAAAATGCACAGATTAAAAGATCAATCAATTTTCTTTCTACTATAAATGTCTCTGGATATCTGTAAAAGATTTTGTTGTGTTTCGATAGAGGATTATTGATGTCATTGAGGTGTGCGGCTCACCATGCAAAACCATGAATTATCTCTTTACCAAATCGCTCATCCTTATTACTCCCTATCCTTCCACCAACAATTATCTAAGCATAAACATGTGATCTTTTGCCGATCCATTCATCTAGTCATTGGTTGTTTGCGGCTGATTTTTTTAATTAATAGTGCACTGCCTTGTCTCTAGATGCTTCGACGTTTTTACATCTCTTACTCTAATTTATCTTGTGTGTTGATCATATGAACTCAACATGATTATTTGTGTATGTTAACACAAATCGCTAAAACATCATAAGTCTCGATTTAAAAAGCCTTTAGACAAGTTAAATGTCTAGATCCCCTCGTCATAAATATTCGAGAAATGCATATATACACCAATTTATTGAATTATGCATATATCATTTTTGAGCCCCTGTGGTGTAAGTATGGCACTTCTCCGTCGTAAAAAAGATGTCATGGATTTGTCACGATTCGCATGTATTCGCATCTAAATACATGCGCTGTCTGTGATATCCTTTTTAGGACCGAGGAAGTACTATAGTGTACTCCCTCCGTTTGGGATTATAAGTTTTGCGCGGATAACTAGGTTGTTAATTTAACCAATAAAATATAACTTATAAATTACAAAAGTTATACCATTAGAAATATATTTTCTAATGGTATAACTTTTGTAATTTATAAGTTATATTTTATTGGTTAAATTAACAACCTAGGTATGCGTGTAGGACCTATAATCCCAAACAGAGGGAGTACTATATAAAATTGAGAGTTCTTTTTTCTGTTCGAACCTTGTATGACTCGATCGGTGGTTGGATTTCTTCATTTAGCGGGATGTGAGCTTGCTTTTTGGTAAAATTGAACCGCGAATTATGCACCCTACTTGAATGTCTCAAGAGAGGTTAAATGATTTAGCAAGTCTATGCACCGAGAAGAAGTTAGTGGACAAGATTGATATTGATTCCATCGTCACGGACTTTGCTTCTAGGAATTTTCGGAGGAAATTTTAAGGTATCATGTAAACATTGTTATTTTTATATGAATATTATAGTTGGAAGTGTACTTAAAATATTTATTTTTTATCATCTCATATATACATAAAAAATTATACTAAAGGGCCCAAAATTTTAGTTTCACCCCGGGCCCTTAAAATCTCAGTACCGGCCTTGATTATCAAAGATGCAAATCATATATTTCTGGTGTATCCCTTTTCTACAGGGAGGTCTGGTTCTGCTCATCAATTATGATCCAAGTCCCAGCCAGATTCCCTAAAAAAAAAATGTCCCAGCCAGATTTCTTTGACCGGTCTTGTATTTATCTTTGTGGTGGGATAGTTTGTTTGCTGTTTGTTAGGGACCTATTCTACTGGACTGGCCACCTGGGCCACCACATGGGCCAGGTCTATGCCGTCTCTCTGGACTTATGATTATATATATACCTATATATTAAGGCGCGTATCTTTCTTGGCTCGTCAGCGTTCCTGCCACTATTCATCACGCTGATGAACAGTGCATGAGCAGCTCCCCGCCGTCCAGTTTTGATCCGGCGCCTGTGTTCGCGGGTGTACTATTTATCTTCTAATTTTACATAATCGCGTGCATAGACACAACGTAATTTTTCGGCTAAAATTTTGTTGCCCTAATTGATGATTTTTTTATGTTTATCTCTTCTAACTATTCGGCTTAAATTTTCTAGCCCATCTTCGTACCTTTCTTGGCTCCTTAGCGTTCTTGCCACTGTTCATCGCGCTGATAAACAGTGCATGGGCAGCTCCCTGCCGTCTAGTTTTGATCCGGCGCCCCGTGTTCGCACATGTACTATTTATCGTCTAATTTTATATAATTGTGTGCCATGTTACGTAGACACAACGTAACTTTTCGGCTAAAATTTTATTGCCCTAACCGATGATTTTTTACCGTTCATCTCTTCTAACTATTTGGTTTAAATTTTCTGGCCCATCTTTTTCGGAGGTTGTTCAATCTGATGCCCCTCATTCGCGCATGTACTATTCATCGCCCAAACACATGCCACGTTACGTCGAACCAATACAATTTTTGAGCTAAATTTTCTTTCTCTAACCAATATTTCTTTAGATTCATATTTTTTACTATTCGGTTTAAATTTATTGTCCCACCTTTTCCGTCCATTCGCCCGCGTCCGTATATGTACTATTCACCTTCTAATTCTGCACAAACAGATGCCACATCATAGACACAACATAACTTTTTGGCTAAAATTTTGTTATCCTAACCAATGAATTTTTACTTCATCTCTTCTAACTATTCAGATTAAATTTTCTAGCCCATCTTTTCCGGCCGTAATTTTCTACTTAATTTTTGGACACAACTTTTTGGCTTAATTTTTGTAGCGGTAGTTATTTTATGTCTACGATAATATTTTCTGGTTCCATTTTTTATTATTCCAAGGTACTTTTCCGTAATAACTTTATTAGTTAACCCATGGTAACTTCTCGCTGGTGTATAATTGTATAACCTTAGCTCGCTAGCGATATTTCTTTTAGGGTTATTTCATACTCTTTAGCGGAGGTGTTTCTTTTAGGTTATTTCGTTTTCTTCAGCAGTAATTTTTTCTTGCACTTTCCAATCTGTAATTTTCACACGGTAGTTACTCTTGGTGAATAATTTTCTAACTATAATTAACAAGCCGTAATTCAATTTTGTTATACTTCTTTATTCTTCCACACTAAGTGTACCATTTGACACCTTTTTTATCTGCAAATAGTACTAATATTTTCTTCTTTATTCCGCTGCAACTTCAAACATCAATAGTAACTTCATTGGACGTAATATCCAACAACAATTTTAACCGATTATTTCACGCCATTACCAACGCGGCGTCACGCCACACCATGTTCTCTAGTATCTATGCAAGGAGGCAACTCTCAGTCTATCCACAAGGATCAAAACGGCACACGGCGGCGGCTTTCTCTCCCACCTAGGCTCTGAATCCCCATTCTCCTTCATGCTTGTTCTTGTATCCAGCTATCCAATTCTCAAACAAGCTCTTGTATGTGTGTTATTAAGTGAATCAGTATGTTTGGATCCTAACACTTTGGCAGTGTGTTTGGATCCTAACAATCTCTTCACGCCGGCAGGCTCCACCTCCACCGGCGGGAAGATTGTGAGCAACTTTTTCTCCATCCACACCCTCTGCTCTGCTCTGCGTGCGCCTCCTTATTCTCCTTGCCTTTTCTTGCTTTTCAAAACATCGCGTTATTTGTTGAATTGTGAGAGAATTGGATCTATGCTCTTAACCGAGAGAATTGTGCTCGCATGGATTGAAGGTGTGTTTCTTGAATAGTAATTTGTTGTAACTAGTGATGTGATTTGCTAGGATGAACGTTCTGTTTATTTGTTTGCAATCTATTACTCCCTCTGTCGCAGATTTTCCCTGATTCGTGCGAATCGGAACAATTCAGTGACATCATTTTCCGGACAGAAGGAGTAATAGATTGAAACTACACTACATAAATCCATCGATTACCTGCTGATAGCTGCTATCCACGGAGTCGCTGACTTGGAGAGAGCTGGGAGCAGGATTTGGTCGCTATGGCCTACGAGCCTGCCGCCTGCCAATGCCTTTCACTACCCCCTAGGCTACTTGGTGCATTTGTTAAGGGTTTTTATTTGATCCTTCCTTGTTCACCAATGTAAGATGTTTTAGCAAATTATGTTTGAGTAAATTTGCTAAACCCTCTTATATTAGTGAACGGAGAAAGTAGTATGTTAGCATTGATACATGTACAAAAATTATACCAAAAATGTACAGATTAAAGAGTTAACATAGTTGGGATCTGAGAATTTCTTTCCATTATAAATGTCTCGGGATATCTGTAAAGATTTTATGGTGTTTCAATAGAGGATTATTGATGTCATTGAGGTGTGCGGCCCACCATGCAAAACTATTAATTATCTCTTCTCAAATCGCACATCCTTATTACTCTCTATCATTCCGTCAACAATTATCTAAGCATAAACATGTGTTCTTTTCCTGATCCACTCATCTAGTCATTGGTTGTTTGTGGCTGATTTTTTAGTTAATAGTGCACTGCCTTGTCCCTAGATGCTTCAACGCTTCTTCATTTCTTACTCAAATTGTCCTTGTGTGTTGATCATATGAACTGGATATAATTATTTGGGTATGTCAACAAAAATCACTAAAACATCATTAGCCTCTATTTAGAAAGCCGCTAGATAAGTTAAATGTCTAGATACACTCGTCATAAATATTTGAGAAATGCTATATACATCAATCTATATTGAATTGTGCATCTATCATTTTTGGAGCCCCTGTCGTGTATGTATGGTACTTCTCGGTTCAAAAAAGGATGTCACCGATTGTTTTAGATTTGCACGGATTTATACACTAAAACGCGTCTTGATACATGCAAAATTAGACAAATCTGTGATATATTCTTTTCGAGATGGAGTGAGTACTATAGTGTACTGCATGAAATTGACCAGTCCTTTATTGTTCGAACCTTGTATGACTCAATCGGTGGATGGATTTCTTTATTTAGCGGGATGTGAGCATGCTTTCTTATAAAATTGAACTGCGAATTATGCACCCTACTTGAACAATGGAGAGAGTATTTTTTTCGTATCCGTTGCAAATATGAGATTGGTTTGCATATCCCCTCGTATTTTTGTTGATTAGTGGTAAATCTTGCGTGGTAGTATTTTCTTGTCCATTAGCCCTGCCGTTGGACTCGCCACGCTCTCCCTCATGCAGCAACTGCTGGGCTCGCAGCAGCTCAGCAACGGCAACGGCAAAAGCAGCAGCGACAACGGCAGCAACAACTACCTAAGTACTATACACGCGTGAAGGTAAAAAACAGACATGTGTGGATTTCCTCTCAGCGGCCAGCGGCAGCGCCTGTCCCGGTTGCTCGTGCCCGATGAACAAGCCTACGAGACAGGTGCTTGTCAAAGCCGAGGGGCCCACCTACACTGTCGGGGACGACCTCTCGGTGACTCCGTCAGCCAACGCGGTGTCCGGCGTCGTCACCTTGCTCATGCAGCATGGGGTGTGTTGGAAATATGAGCAATTTATCAAGTGATTTATGAGAAATAAACAGCAGGTAAAAGAAGACTAGAAAGATCAAAAATAAACTAGCCAAGTAATCTGACAGAAAGTGTACAAAGAGTTGTAGAGAGATCGAAGCAATCTGAAAAAGATGAAGAAAGAAAGCATATAGCAGTGTGCTGGCGTTGAGATTTGAGTTGTCACCCATGTCATCGAGGAAGAGGTTCTCGATGGCGGGGAAGAAGTCATCATTGGAGAAGATGCCGTCGGTGTCAGTGAAGGAGTCCGTAATGAAGCCAGTAGTCGCGCCGATAGCGCTCTCCAAAAAACTTATCGCCCTTCTCCCGTACAGGACTCGAAGAGGCGGGGTTCCGGAGGCCTACTTTTCTGGCTCGCAGTGCATGCCGCAAGACAGGATGGGGAAGAACTGGTGGCAGCTTAGTGCTCTGGAACTTGGAGGCGATGGTTCTAATTGTGCATCTGAGGAAAGGAGCGACCTTCTGCTCTTATAGGCACAGGTAGACAGGCGAACGGGCGGCGTCGGAAGTGGAAACGAACATGCAGCGACCGAAGCGCCAAACAGCCTCCAGTAAGGTCGAATTAAACCTCCACCGAGTCGTATTTAACCCGTCCATATACCAGTCATGCGTGGCAAAAAGAACTCGGCTCGGCGAGATTCCCGCAACCCGAAACCCGCAACCCGTGCGTCGTGACGAGGCAAGGCATGACGTGGCGAAGCGCGCGGCGGAGGAGGAGCGCGCGTGTGGGACTCTCTCCTTCTCCTTCTCATCCTTTTACCAAGTGGTAGGAGAGCCTCCTTATAAGCTGGTGCAAACCTCCTTCAACTAGCAATGTGGGACTAAACATTTGTCCCACCTCTTGCCATGCATGAATGGGCCACATGGTCCTCTCGGATTTTCAGGAATTATTGGAATGGAAAATGGGCTGGGCTATTTGGGCCAAAATTCCAACAATATCCCACCAGATCCCAGAGGCACATGTAATTTGTTTTTGGTTCCAAAACACTATTTATATACTAGTACTGCAGTGGAGACTGTTAAGTTGAACTTCCTCCTAAAATTCTATGCTACACTAGGTTGCGACTTGTACAATGGACTATACCTTAAACTGCAAGTTTGCTGCAACCTAGCTTCACATGAAGCCTTGACCCTTCCCCATGGGTGGAGCTTATGCGTCATACTCCATGGCCTTTCATGAGTTTATTACAGAGCATCCAACTCTTATAGACTGCGACGTTTGACAGTCAAACTCATATATGTGTGTTCTTCAAAGGATGTTCTGCAGGACAACATCTCTACTTAAGATGAAGACACTTAGAACACATTAAGATAAAAATCAACCTGCCGTGCATAATAGGAAAGTATTGCATCTTTACGGAGTGGTGTTCATTAAAGTAGGGATACTTTCCTCTCAGTCTACCAACAACTTGTCTCCCAATTCTAATTCACGGGATCACCGATCACATAGATTGGTTTGCCATTATGGAAAACTCATACTATGGGTCTCATACCCACCTCCTTCGATGCATTTTCTATCATATTGCGTGATAGTCCCTTTGTGAAGGGATCTGCCAGGTTCTTAGATGTTTGGATATAATTCAATGCAATAACTTCGAAGTTTCTTATTTTCCTGACAGATTTTAGTCTCCACTTCACATGTCTTGAGGACTTCATATTATTCTTAGAACAATTCACCTTAATAATCACAGTTTGATCATCACAGTTCATTGGAATTGCGGGTATAGGTTTTTCAACCACGGGTAAGTCCATCAAGAGTTCACGAAGCCACTCTGCTTCAACAGTGGCCGTGTCTAGTGTCGTGAGTTCTGCTTCCATAGTTGACCTCGTTAAGATGGTCTGCTTGCAAGACTTCCAAGAAACAGCGCCACCACCAAGTGTAAACACATACCCACTCATGGCCTTTATCTCATCAGCATCAGATATCCAATTTGAATCACTATAACCCTCCAGCACCCTCGGATACCCGGTATAGTGAATGCCATAGCTTGAAGTGCCCTTTAGATAGCGCATGACTCTTTCAAGAGCTTTCCAATGATCATCTCCAGGATTTGAAACAAATCGACTGAGTTTGCTAACAGCAAACGCGATGTCAGGCCTTGTAGCGCTAGCCAAGTACATAAGCGAGCCAATTACTTGAGAGTATCTCAATTGATCTCTAACGGTGCCTCGATTCTTTCGAAGTAGCACACTAGGATCATGCGGTGTTGTAGAAGACTTGCAGCCGCTATACCCAAAGCGACTGAAAATCTTGTCCACATAGTGAGACTGAAGCAGTGTGATCCCACTATCATCATCTCTCAACAGTTTGATGTTCAAGATAACATCAGCTACTCCTAGATCCTTCATCTCAAAAGACTGAGATAAGAAATCATTGACCTCCTCAATTATAGTAAGGTTGGTCCCAAGGATCAGTATGTCATCAACATACAAACATATAATAACTCCTTCGCCCCCACCATGGCGATAGTATACGCACTTGTCAGCTTCGTTTACAACAAAGCCTGCAGCGGTGAAGGTTTTATCAAACTTTTCTTGCCACTGCTTAGGTGCTTGTTTAAGACCATATAAAGACTTCAGCAGCTTGTGCACTTTTCTTTCTTGACCATTTACTACAAAACCATCTGGTTGATCCATATAAATTTCCTCATCCAACTCTCCATTTAGGAAAGACGTCTTAATGTCCATTTGATGAACGAGAAGACCGTGTGAGGCAGCCATAGAAAGTAGTACTCGAATGGTGGTCAACCTTGCTACAGGTGAGTAAGTGTCAAAGAAGTCTTCGCCTTCCTTTTGGCTATAACCCCTGGCCACAAGCCTTTACTTGTACTTCTCAATAGTACCATCAGGCCTTAGTTTCTTTTTAAACACCCATTTACATCCTACAGGTTTGCACCCATAAGGACGATCAGTGATCTCCCATGTTTCATTAGCTAAAATGGAGTCCATCTCACTACGGATGGCTTCCTTCCAGTAGTCAGCATCAGGAGATGCATAGGCTTCTGAAATAGAAGTGGGAGTATCATCCACGAGGTATACAACGAAATCATCACCAAAAGACTTTGCAGTCCTCTGTCTCTTGCTCCTTTTAGGAATTTTGTTATCCTCCTCGGGATTTTCTAGGTGTTTGTCTGGAATGATTGGTTCAGAAATTGTATCTAATTCCTAACTTGATGAGTTAGGCATATCCTTCATGGGAAACATATCCTCAAAGAAAGTTGCATCATTTGACTCCATGATTTTACCAACATGCATGTCTGGTACTCTGTATTTTACTACCAAGAATCGATAGCCAATGCTACGAAAAGCATATCCTAAAAATACACAGTCCATAGTTTTTGGTCCAAGCTTGCGCTTCTTGGGGACTGGCACATGAACTTTTGCCAAACAACCCCAAGTTCCTAGATAAGAGAGATTTAACCTTTTCTTATCCCATTCTTCAAATGGGGTAATTTCTTTGTTATTTGTGGGAACTCGGTTTAGGACATGACATGCGGTCAATAATGCCTCCCCCCACCATTCCTCGGAGAGACCCGATGTGTCTAACATGGCGTTAACCAAATATGTTAGAGTGCGGTTCTTTCTTTCGGCTACCCCGTTTGACTGGGGTGAGTAGGGAGGCGTCCTCTCATGGATTATACCATGTTCCGCACAAAAGGAGTTAAACTCTTTGGAAAAATACTCTCCACCACGATCAGACCTAAGACTCTTAATCTTTCGATCAAGTTGGTTTTCTGCTTCAGCTTTATAGACTTTGAAGAAACTCAAAGCCTCATCTTTTGTTTTCGGAAGATACACATGACAGTATCTCGTAGAGTCATCAATCAACGTCATAAAATATTTCTTTCCACCTTTTGTAAACACACCATTCATCTCACAAAGATCAGAATGTATGAGTTCTATTGGTGCCACATTTCTCACCTCTGCAGTCGTATGTGACTTGCGAGGTTGTTTTGCTTGCACACAGGCTAGGCACTTAGATCCTTTGACAGTAGTAAAATTTGGGATTAAATTCATTTTAGATAACCGCGTCATGCAACCAAAATTAACATGACAAAGACGTGAATGCCAAACATTTGATATAAGATCAAATGAAACATGATTCACAACTTTATTACAAACATCTGATAATGACAGGCGGAACAGACCTCCGCACTCATATCCTTTACCAATAAAAGTACCAAACTTAGATAGTACAAACTTATTGGACTCGAAAACAATATTGTAGTCATCGTGACATAGAAGAGAACTGCTAACAAGATTCTTATTTATTGAAGGAACATGATGCACGTTCTTCAGGCGTACGGTCTTTTCCAAAGTGAACTTCAGATCAACCGTACCAACACCATGAACAAAAGCATGCGAGCCGTTCCCCATCAGCACGGACTGAGTTCCTCTGACCTGATATGAAGAAAACATGGAAATGTCAGAATAGACATGTACATTAGCGCCCGTGTCAATTCACCAATCAGGAGAATGACATAATGAAAGAACGGTAGGTAATATACCATACCCAACATCCTTCATCTCAACGTCGCTCATGACAATATTAGCGGTCTTGCCGCTCTTTCCATGCTGGCGCCTGTCATAGCGGTTGGCGCAGCTAGGAGCCCAGTGATCAGGATCACCGCACACATGACAGGAACCTTTCTTCTTATCAGTCTTCTTCTTGAAATTGGTAGACTGTGAGGGCTTGTTCTTCCCATCGAACTTGCCCTTTCCATCAAACTTGCTCTTGTTCTTAAACTTGTGGGACTAGAAGTTCTTTTTCTATACCAAGTTGGCACTTGAACCTCCCTCAACAACTCGAGTACATGTGTCTTTTGCTCTCGCATTCTCTTCCACATCAAGAGTCCCAATGAGATCCGATATGGAAAACTCATGTCTCTTGTGCTTCAGAGAAGTAGCAAAGATCTTCCATGAATGGGAAAGCTTGGCAATAATGCCCCCGACAACGAACTTGTCCGGTAACACACAGGAGAAGTACTCAAGCTCCTTGGCTAGTGCATGTATCTCATGAGCCTGCTCAACGACGGAGCGGTCATCAGACATCTTGAACTCATAGAATTGCTCCATGACATACAGTTCACTGCCAGCGTCCGAGACCCCAAACTTGGCCTCAAGAGCAGCCCACATGTCCTTGCCATTATCAAATGACATATAGGGTTCAACAATGTTCTCCCCAAGCACAGACAACAGAGCAGCCCTGAACAACTTGTCAGATTTCTGGAAAACTTGCTCCTGGGCAGGAGTAAGCTCTCCCTCAGGCTTGCCAAGAGTGGCGTCATAGCAGTTCATGTTCTCAAATCAGAGAACTGTTGTCATGCACCATCTCTTATAGTGCGTACCCTCAAAAACAGGTGGTTTCACAGATGCCACGAAACCACTTGGAGTAAATTGCCTGTAATAAGGTTTTTGGATTGTTGGAAATATGAGCAATTTACCAAGTGATTTATAAGAAATAAACATGAGGTAAAACAAGACTAGAAAGATCGAAAATAAACTAGCTAAGTAATCTGACAGAAAGTGTACAAAGAGTTGCAGAGAGATCGAAGCAATCCGAAAAATATGAAGAAAGAAAGCATAAAGCAGTGTGCTGGCGTTGGGATTTGAGTTGTCACCCATGTCGTCGAGGAAGAGGTTCTCGATGGCGGGGAAGAAGTTGTTGTTGGGGAAGATGTCGTCGGCGTTGGTGAAGGAGTCCGTGATGAAGTCAGTAGTCGCGCCAATAGCGCTCCCCAAAAACATTATCGCCCTTCTCCCGTATAGGACTCGAAGAGGCGGGGTTCCGGAGGCCTACTGTCCCGGCTCACGGTGCACGCCGCAAGACGGGATGGGGAAGAACTGGTGGCAGCTCCGTGCTCTGAAACTTGGAGGCGATGGTTCTAATTGTGCATCTGAGGAAAGGAGCGACCTTCTGCTCTTATAGGCATAGGTAGACAGGCGAACGGGCGGCGTCGGAAGAGAAAACGAACAGGTAGCACCGAAGCCAAACAGCCTCCACTAAGTTCAAATTAAACCTCCACTGAGTCGTATTTAACCCGTTCATATACCAGCCATGTGTGGCAAAAAGAACTCGGCTCGGCGAGATTCCCGCAACCCGCGGCGCGCGCATCGTGATGAGGCGAGGCGGGCGGCGGAGGAGGAGTGCGCGTGTGGGACTCTCTCCTTCTCCTTCTCATCCTTTTACCAAGTGGTAGGGGAGCCTCCCTTATAAGATGGTGCAAACCTCCTTCAACTAGCAATGTAGGATTAAACATTTGTCCCACCTCTTGCCATGCATGAATGGGTCACATGGGCCTCTAGGATTTTCATGAATTATTGGAATGGAAAATGGACTGGGCTATTTGGGCCAAAATTCCAACAGGGTGAAGGATCTCAAGGAGAAGGTGGCCAAGATCGAGAAGGAAGAGGTACATGACGTGGTTTAATCTGTTTTGAGTCTTTGATTTAGCCAACATGCGAGGGTCGGATGGTGATTTTTTTGTTGGGTGTGTGTTGGAATTAATGTAGGAGCTTGGGATACTGGCCGCTTCCATCAAGTCCAAGACAATGCTGATGGATGTGTTCCTACGGAAGATGTATGTTGGCTGCAAGAGGAAAGCTGTTGTACAATCCTCGAAGGAGGACGAGAAGGAGGAGGAAGAGGAAGAGGAAGAAGAAAATGGTACGGATGATGGCCTATCCAGCCCATCCGGCTCTTACAATTCATTCATATAATAATTATAGCCTTTGATCACTTTCTCATCGACGGTAAGTGGCGCGGCAGGCATCAGCGACAAGCCAGCAAACACTGCAAGCGACTTCCTCTTCGTTCACAATCCACATAAATTTTGTTGTTTTCTTCCTATGGATGATCGATTGAAACCTGCATTCTGTCATGTGATCGACTTTTTTATTGAAAGGAGCATATATTAATATCAGAAGATATTAGTTACATCCAGCCTCTGCAACAACTCATTGCCCTAGCGGCCATATGTATGCACACAGCCAAGAAAAGAAAGAAGAATCTCTATCTCTAGTATCTAGTACTTAAAAAACACGAAGTGTTCCATCTTCAGCCTCCCGACATTTCTCCCCTCCCTTCGTCGCACCTCCTTCGTCACGCAAAAAAAACAGAATATAACCACAGGTTCGCTGCGACCGTCGCGCATCCAGATCCTTCCCTTCTCACCGCCTCCATCGCCCACCTCCCACTTGCCCGTGGCTACTCCAGTGCTGCCCCGCAATCACCGACGCAGTTGCCGCCTCCCCACAACTGCGCCGCCATGCCAGGATCGCCGATTGTACCCATTACCCCTCCGCCAAGGATCCCAGCTCTCCGCCACCATGAATCTCGGCATTGTACCCCACAAGTCTCGCGTTCTCTCTGCTACTATGGTCTCGCTCCTCCCTCTCCAGTTCTCTCTCTCAGCACGATGAGTTGGGGCGCTCTGCAGCTCCGTTGGGCCGAGGAGGAGCTGGGCGATGACACGAGCGAAGTAGTGTGCGAGCATCGCGCCATCTCTCCTGCCCCTCCAATTGTCTCTCCATGCAGCCATTCTTAAATTTGGTTCCATAGGGAGTTAATTTGTCCTGTTCTTGGTATGTTTCTATTGTAGGGGTTCATAGCATGGAAAACAAAAAAATTCTACCGCATGCACACAAACAAGCCAAGATCTATCTACTAGATTGTAGCAACGAGTCAATAGAGGAACTCACCCTCGAAGATTCCAAAGCGGTTAACGAGAGAAGATTCTCGTGGGTGATGTAGTCGTACTCTTGCCGATCTCAAGATCGCGTAGACGATCCTTCCGGCGCTGCGTTCCGGCAGAGCTTCCGCAGTCAGTCACACGTTCGGTACTCGATGAAGACCTTCCTCTCCCTTGTTCCAGGAGGCAGCGGAGGTTGTAGCACTCTCCTCCCGATTCCGGCAGCACGACAGCGTGGTGTCGGAAGTAGAGGGGAGATCTCGCAGGGCTTCGCCTTAAGCCGAAGTGAGTATGGTGCACTATGAGAGAGGCCTTGGTGATCTAGGATTTAGAGGGAACCAAGGGGAGGGCTTGGCCGGCGGCTAGGGTTTGGGGAAACCCTAACTCGCCGAGTTAGAGGAGGCCCTAGGCGGCGTCGGCTTGGAGGTGGCCGGCGACTTGGAGGCTAGGGTTTTGGGTGTGTTGGGAGGGGGCTCCCTACCTCGCCCACTCCCTCCCCAAGTAGGTTTCCTACTCTCCCTCCACCAAGCAAACTTCGGATTTGACTTTTTAAAATTGGCGTTTGACTTTCAAACTTGGATTTGATTTCTCTCATGTACCCTTCCCCTCCGGAGTGCCGGATCTTCCGGACCCTTCTAGAACATTCCCGGTGAAAACACCGGAATCATTCCTTAACTCCAAAACATGACTTTCCTTATATGAATATTATTCTCCAGACCATTCCGGATCTCCTCGTGATATCCCGGATCCCATCCGAGACTCCGAACAACATTCGGTCTCTTACTCATCATTCCATAATTACTCAACAACATCGAATCCTTAAGTGTGTCTCCCTACGGTTTGTGAATTATGCGGACATGATCGAGACACTTCTCCGATCAATAACCAATAGAGGAATCTGGAAATTCATATGGATCCCACATATTTCTACGATTACTTTGCGACCGAATGAATCACTTCCATACGATACCAATTTCCCTTTGTCTCACGATAGTTTACTTATCCGAGGTTTTGATCGTCGGTATCTCTGCATACCTAGTTTAACCTCGTTACTGATAAGTACTCTTTTATCGTTCCCGTGATATGTGATCCCTTGTGAGCTAGTTACATGCTTGCAAGCTAATTGGATGAAATTCCACCGAGAGGGCCCAGAGTATATCTATCTGTCATATGGATGGACAAATCCCACTCTTGATCCATGTGCCTCAACACATACTTTCCGAACACTCAATGCCACCTTTATAGCCACCCAGTTACGGTGTGGTGTTTGATGTCATCAAAGCATCCTTCCGGTGATGGTGATTAGCATGATCTCATGGTTGAAGGAATTAGGTTACTATGTATTAGAAAGCATATAGCAAATGAACTATTTTAAATGACTTGATCTTTATGCTACGCTTAACTATAGGAGTATGTCCATCACATCATTCTCCTAATGATACGACCCTGTTGTTAATAACATCTTCTATGTTCATGATCAGGAAACCATGATCATATATTAACCAACAAGCTAGTTTAATAAGAGGCTTTACTAGGGACTCTTTTATGTTTACAAATCACACAAGTATTAATGTTTACGGTTAATACAATTATAGCATGGTATGTAAACATTTATCATAAGCATGAAGATATGATAATAACCACTTTATTATTGCCTCTTGGGCATATCTCCAACAGTCTCCCACTTGCACTAGAGTCAATAATCTAGTTTCAAACATTTGTGTATTAAACACCTATGGCTTTCTGGTGTTTGTATGTACACGATTGCTAGTGGTCAACTGATCTTCGGATCTGACACTTCCAGGTCCGTGTGTAATTGCATGTCTTTGCGTCTCTACGCATCACTCATTCTCTAATGAGATGGCTTTGTATAAATTTGGTCCTTTGGTGAGACCTTTAGTTCTTTGGGGTTAAAACATGTTGATAATATTGTCGTACAATATATCTTCATAGTATTATCCCGCTGTGAACTACACCTAGTTTGATAACAAACTGCTTGACACAAATGCCCTCTTTAGCTGCTATAATAGCAGTCATATACTTAGCCTTTAGTTGTAGTATCTGTCACAATGTCTTAACTTTGGAACTCATCCAAATCCATTATGGAACTTACTTTCCATTATATTGTGCCACCCTTAGTTTAGATTGAGATAAACTTAATTTGTACTTTGTGACAAAACTAGTATCAATGTAGCACTTTTACAATGAACTAACCATCTATTTGCCACTTCTACAAAATATTATACTCTTAGTTCTTCCAAAAGATCATAAGAATATACTTACTATCGAACAATGATCATCTTACGAATTATTCTGGTATATGCTCATAACATTTAGAGCATAGAACATATCTGGATTTGTACATATCACAGTATGATTGATATAAATACTCTTTGTGATTTCATCAAGTATCAATCTATACCTGAATCTTTGTTTCACTTACCAAGTGTCAATACACTTGAATATATCATCAATATTGAACTCATTCAGTCCTTTCTGTGTGACAAGAACCTTTCTTGTAGTTTCTATATTGAACTCATTCAATACATCATCTATGTACTTTCGGCACAACCATATTAGCGTCTATTGATGCCAAATATTTGGGTTTTGCCTAAGTCTTTCATCGGGATGAAATTCTTAATATGTGTTAATAAAAGATACATCATTTCCAATCAACAATATGTCTTCCACATAATGTATTAGAAACATGTCTTAGCGCTCCCACTTAATTTCTTGCAAATGCAAGCATCTTCATCGTCTCCGACGAATTTAAACTCCTTTAACAGTTTCATCATAGTGAAGATTCCAAGTCCGCAATGCTTAATTCAACCATTGAAGTTTGCATATGCTTTTAGCATCCTTTGAAATAACAAAACCCTTTAGACCGTGTTATGCACACGTCCTAGGTAATAATTCTATTAGAAGAACTTGTTTTGTTTATTCAACTACCATATAACAAAATTATATGTAGTGGTTGCTACATTAATCCGTCTAGACTAAATATCGCTATGAAAGATAAAATCTTGTCATAATCAACCTTTGAACATTGTTTTGAACTCTTTCGCAACATGTCGACTATTTCATAGATGTGAAACATCCATGTTTATTTCTTTATAGATCCAAACATGATTGTAAGGTCTTACACCTTTCTCGAGGGTTCTTCAAGTTCCAAGCTTGATTTCTCGTGTATGGAACTATCACGGATTTTATGGCTCCAAGCCATTTGACGGAGTCAGGGACCATCATCGCTTCTTTGCATGTATTTGGTTCATTATTGTCAAATAATGATTCAACCCTCAAATCTTGGTATTTGATTGTTTACCCGACCTACTTGATTCAATAGAAACTTTGACCTCCGTAACCACAACCTTTGAGGCACGTGAGCCATGAGCATTGTTACTGCCTCCGGAACACTTTTCGGCGCTGCGCAACTTCGCACATATAGCTAAGGTTCTTTTAACCTTATCAAAGTTCTATTGTCCTCCCACTTATCTTTTCACGAAAAATTCCTTCTCAAAGAAACTTGACGTTCTAAGTGACAAACACTTTTGTCTCCGATGTTATGGAGGAATACTTAACAGTTATTCGAAATAACATACAAAGACAGGTTCATCCGACTTTGGTTGCAAACATCTTTCTTATGCATAGCATGCCAATGTTTAAGAAAGGACAACTTGGGTTTTATCCCAAACCATAACTTTATATGGTGTCATTTCAACGGATTATGATGGAGCTCTTTTCAGTGGAAAACGGTAGTCTCTAAAGATTTTAATCTTTAAAATATAATGGCAGTTTTATGAATTACACCTTTGATCTTACCATGTCAAACAAGGTTTAATTACATATCTCGAACGCTCCATACTCTTATGGTGTTTCGGGAAATGCAAATCCATGGAACGATTCCTTAAATCTTAGGTATTATGCTAAACTTGTAACTCAAATATCTTCCTTTATGATCTAATCATAAACTATTTATATTCTTGTTACAATGATTTTGCACTTCATCTTGAAAGTCTTTGAACTTTTCAAATGTTTCATACTTCATCCTTATTAAGTAAATATTCATATATTCACTCAAATTTTTGGAGAAAGCATATGAAGTTGAAATCCATCGCTCTTGTCTACACATAATGGACTTCATACAACAATATGTACAAGTTCCAATAAGCTAGTCATTTGTTCCCTTTTGGCCTATGAACGAAGTTTTAATTATCTCTAGGAAAGTTTCACAAGCGTCATTTGATCAAAAAATCAAAAGACTCCAAAATTCCATCCACATGGAGTTTCTTCATGTTTTCTTTCCATTATAATTTAAAAGGCGATGTCACTTCCTAAGTGATCTTTTAATCAATTTGTCTTTCGACATTTTAGCACTAGTTTTATGGATGTGATTTCTACAACGAGATTTGTAAATCATCCATCTTTTATGGATTACGACAATTATTTGAACAACCCTTTTGTTCTCATAACACCTGATAAAACAAATCTTGAAGGCAAGCTTTGATGTTTAACGAGCAAAACAATAACACTTTATTTGTTCTTTAATGAACATCATCACATATTCTTTTGCTAGTTACTTAGGCCATTGTAGTTCATGAATTATGTTGTTTCGTATGACGATTCATACCAACAAATTCAGCATTCAATACTTAAGAACCACATTTTTTAACAAGCAAAGAATACAACCATAACTCGTATATCCTCTATATACCTAAACTGAACAATTCTAGTCTTTTCTTTTCTGCCATATATTTATGAGTTTCTCTTTCAGTATTTCCTTTTCTGTTTGAAATAATCTATCATCAATAGTGGATCCATACACATGACACATAGTCCAAAGCGTGTATAGTTAAATACCAATGTCTTTGGACTTGCACTTTGAAGTAGATCACCATCATCAAATGTTTGGTGTTCTTTCAAATTCCTTTCGTTAGTAATCTCTTGGTGTAGTAAACATTTTACCTACATCAAATATTCACCCTTATCATGGAATTATTCATGATCAAGCTACTTTTAGCTTATAACGTTGAATCGCGAGTATAATGTTGCTCTCCAAAAACCTTGTGGAGGATTAGGACAACTAGTGTCTCCAACCTTTTGCAAATTCTCATCAAATATGAGAACATAAACTTTGCCATATTATACTCTATCATGTTGTAAACAAAATATTGTTTCAGATATCGCAATATCTTCCACATATGATGGTTTCTGAAACAATTCTTTCAGCTCCTAGATAACCTTGATATTAAAACAATCTTTTGAATATCAAGAATCATGGAGATAAACATGATACTCATATACCAACACTGGAATTTGTTACTCTTAATTTAATACCAATTATTAAACTTCACGGAGTAACCAGAACTTACTAAAGATTTGCAATAGGACTTTTAAACTTTAGATTAACAATTCAAAACAATACGATACCAGTTCGTAAAGTAACTAACTAGAATTCTATAGTTCTATCATCTCAATTATAACTAAGCGCAAGGTGGTAAACGGATGCCAATGACTACAAAAACTATGCAAATTCACTTTGATTTAATTTATGATAAATAGTGTTCAACTTTTAATCATATTGCTGTTGAACTCCCGCTCAAAACAATATCCCTCACATTGTTTTAGTGATCACACGAACCAAATCCACCACATCAAAACCGATCATCACGAGAGTTGTTGTAGCTTCAATGGCGAACAATCAACATGTTCATCATATCTACTATATGACTCATGCTTTACCTTTTGGTGATCCGTGTTCCGAGACCATGCCTGTACATGCTAGGCTCGTCAAGATCAAACCTTCGCTTCCGCATGAGCATATCTAGCTTGCTCACGTTGTATACACTCGCAGAATCTAACACACCCGATCATCACGTGATGCTTCGAAACAACGAGCTTTAGCAACGATGCTTACTAAGGATGAACACTTTAAAACTTGAAATTGTGTGATTGAGGGATCATCTTATAATGCTACCGTTGTGAACTAACCAATACAAGATGCATAAAAGGATTAACATCACATGCAATTCATAATATGTGATATGATATGTCCTTTCTTCTTGTGCCTTCGATCTCCATCTTCAAGCACGAACATGATCTCCATCATCACCGGTGTGGCGTCAAGGTCAATGGCGCCGCTTCATGGTTGTCTTCCACCAGCATCGACTATTACAACTATCTTGAATAATAGACACGCATGACTTAATGGAATTAATAGACAACCATATGGCTCCTGCCGGTTGCCGACTTACAATAAGGAACATTGCATACATCATATATAATCATAATCATGGCAATATCACATCACAGCACACCCATACAAAACAAAGTTAGACGCCTTTAATTTTCTTTGCATGTTTTACGTGGTTTGGGGCTTTCAATAAGTGTCGTTCTAACTTACGAACAAGAACCACAACGTTGATGTTTGAACTATCAAGTGCCCGTTGTAAATTGAATCTATACTATGATGGGAGAGACAGACACCCGCAAAGCCACTTATGCAATAAAAGTTGCATGTTGAGCGTGGAGCAAGTCTCATGAACGATGTCATGTACGGTTAGCACGGGCCGCTTAATCCCATCATACCGCAAGATGCAAAGTACACAAAAAGCAATTGATAATAAAAGCACCACCTCCCACAATGACCATTGTGTTCTACTCGTGCAACAGATCTACATATAGACACGGCTCTGATACCACTGTAGGGGTTCGTAGCATGGAAAACAAAAAATTTCTACCGCATGCACACAAACAAGCCAAGATCTATCTACTAGATTGTAGCAACGAGTCGATAGAGGAACTCACCCTTGAAGATTCCAAAGCGGTTAACGAGAGCAGATTCTCGTGGGTGATGAAGTCGTACTCTTGCCGATCTCAAGATAGCGTAGACGATCCTTCCGGCGCTGCGTTCCGGCAGTGCTTCCACAGACGGTTACACGTTCGGTACTTGATGAAGACCTTCCTCTCCCTTGTTCCAGCAGGCAGCGGAGGTTGTAGCACTCTCCTCACGATTCCGGCAGCACGACGGTGTGGTGTCGGAAGTAGTGGGGAGATCTCGCAGGGCTTCGCCTTAAGCCGGAGCGAGTATGGTGGACTATGAGAGAGGCCTTGGTGATCTAGGGTTTAGAGGGAACCAAGGGGAGGGCTTGGCCGGTGGCTAGGTTTTGGGGAAACCCTAACTCGCCGAGTTAGAGGAGGCCCTAGGCGGCGGCTTGGAGGTGGCCGACGACTTGGAGGCTAGGGTTTTGGGTGTGTTGGGAGGGGGCGCCCTACCCCTCCTTATATAGGTGGGAGGGAGGCAGTTTGGGAGGAGGGAGTCCTCCTCCAACTCCTCCTCATGGCCGGCGGGTGGAGGGAGTGGGACTTCCTCCCCAAGTAGGTTTCCTACTCTCCCTCCACCAAGCAAACTTCGGATTTGACTTTTTCAAATTGGCGTTTGACTTTCAAACTTGGATTTGATTTCTCTCTCCATATTGCACAGCCAAGTGACCTAGTACATGATGCAACCATTCCACATTGTTATGACACATTCATGTACCCTTCCCCTCCGGAGTGCCGGACCTTCCGGACCCTTCTAGAACATTCCCGGTGAAAACACCGGAATCATTCCTTAACTCCAAAATAGGACTTTCCTTATATGAATCTTATTATCCGGACCATTCCGGATCTCCTCGTGATATCCCGGATCCCATCCGAGACTCCGAACAACATTCGGTCTCTTACTCATCATTCCATAACTAATCAACAACATCGAATCCTTAAGTGTGTCTCCCTACGGTTTGTGAATTATGCGGACATGATCGAGACACTTCTCCGATCAATAACCAATAGAGGAATCTGGAAATTCATATGGATCCCACATATTTCTACGATACTTTGCGACCGAATGAACCACTTCCATACGATACCAGTTTCCCTTTGTCTCACGATAGTTTACTTATCCGAGGTTTTGATCGTCGGTATCTCTGCATACCTAGTTCAACCTCGTTACTGATAAGTACTCTTTTATCGTTCCCGTGATATGTGATCCCTTGTGAGCCAGTTACATGCTTGCAAGCTAATTGGATGACATTCCACCGAGAGGGCCCAGAGTATATCTATCCGTCATATGGATGGACAAATCCCACTCTTGATCCATGTGCCTCAACACATACTTTCCGAACACTCAATGCCACCTTTATAGCCACCCAGTTACGGTGTGGTGTTTGATGTCATCAAAGCATCCTTCCGGTGATGGTGATTAGCATGATCTCATGGTCGAAGGAATTAGGTTACTATGTATTAGAAAGCATATAGCAAATGAACTATATTAATGACTTGATCTTTATGCTACGCTTAACTATAGGAGTATGTCCATCACATCATTCTCCTAATGATACGACCCTGTTGTTAATAACATCTTCTATGTTCATGATCAGGAAACCATGATCATATATTAACCAACAAGCTAGTTTAACAAGAGGCTTTACTAGGGACTCTTTTATGTTTACAAATCACACAAGTATTAATGTTTCCGGTTAATACAATTATAGCATGGTATGTAAACATTTATCATAAGCATGAAGATATGATAATAACCACTTTATTATTGCCTCTTGGGCATATCTCCAACATCTATTTGTTTACTCTAATTCTCAGGAGCTATGTGCGTCAGGAAAAGACAACTCGTGGTGTTCACCCCAGTCCCCAAGCCTCATCGCCGACAAGGTCTGTTTTCTCCTTTCCCCTAATCTTGTTGAACCGAATTAGCATATTGGATATATCGGATATACAGAGAATTTGTCCATAGTGTTGTGGCACTCAGCTTGTTCATTGAGAAAGTTATCAAGCATATTGCAAAATATTTATTTTAACTAAATAGACTGATACACATATCTATGTACATGTGATGCATTAAATCTGATGCTGGTGCCCCTGGTGGAGGCATTCCTCTTGTGTCACCATGCGCTCCTAGCCGGTGCTCTTAGTAGTGAGTCAATTGGCGCCAAACCCGTGGACGCCCGGCTTCAAGCGCTGAGTTGACGCTACACTCCACTGCCTCGCTCTTTGCAGGGGAGGTCGCAACTTGAACTCAACATAATTCATGTACATAGACTGCAGAATAACTGTTTGTTTCAAGAAAAACAAACTAGGAAATGCATTTGTGAGCTGCCATCAAGTTTTTGCAAGCTAACGATAATTCCTTGTGTCTGTCTCAAGACTGCCTAATTGTATATTGAACAGGAACAGAAATAGTGGTCACTAATCAACTAAATGTAGGGTTTCGTAGCATGGAAAACAAAAATTTTCTACCGCATACAAACAAGCAAGCCAAGATCTATCTACTAGATTGTAGCAACGAGTCGACAGAATAACTCACCCTCGAAGATTCCAAAGTGTTTAACAAGAGCGGATTCTAGTGGGTGATGTAGTCGTACTCTTCCCGATCTCAAGATCGCGTAGACGATCCTTCCGGCGCTGCATTCCGGCAGCGCTCCCGCAGTCGGTCACACGTTCGGTACTCGATGAAGACCTTCCTCTACCTTGTTCCAGCAGGCCGCGGAGGTTGTAGCACTCTCCTCGCGATTCCGGCAGCACAACGGCGTGGTACCGGAAATAGAGGGGAGATCTCGCAGGGCTTCGCCTTAAGCCGGAGCGAGTATGGTGGACTATGAGAGAGCCCTCGACGATCTAGGGTTTAGACACGCCGAGGAGGGGTATAGGCCGGCGGCTAGGGTTTGACCTAGGCGGCGGCGGTGGTTTGCCCTAGGGCGGCGACGGCAGCTGGACGTGGCGGCGCCGGCGGCTAGGGTTTAGAGGTGGAGGAGTTGTGTGTCTAGGAGGGGAGCCCTGCCCATCCTTATATAGGTGGAGGGGCCGGCCAAGGGAAGGGGAGTCCCTCCCCAACTCGGCTTGGAGGTGGGCCGGCGGTGGAGGGGAGGAACTCCTCCCCAACTCGGTTTCCACCTCCCTCTCCACTTCCCAAAAATAGTCGTTTGACTTTTTCAAACTAGGATTTGATTAAACCCTTTATTTTGTTCAGCGATGACACCTAGTACATGATGCAATCATACCAACTTGATATAACACATTCATGTACCCTTCCCCTCCGGAGTGCCGGACATTCCGGAACCTTCTAGAACATTCCCGATGAAAAACACCGGAACCATTCCCCAACTCCGAAATAGGACTTTCCTTATATGAATCTTATTCTCCGGACCATTCCGAATCTCCTCGTGATATCCCGGATCCCATCCGAGACTCCGAACAACATTCGGTCTCTTTCTCATCATTCCATAACTACTCAAACAACGTCGAATCCTTAAGTGTGTCTCCCTACGGTTCGTGAATTATGCGGACATGATCGAGACACTTCTCCGAACAATAACCAATAGAGGAATCTGGAAATTCATATGGCTCCCACATATTTCTACGATTACTTTGCGATCGAATGAACCACTTACATACGATACCAATTTCCCTTTGTCTCACGATAGTTTACTTATCCGAGGTTATGATCGTCGGTATCTCTGCATACCTAGTTCAACCTCGTTACTGATAAGTACTCTTTTCTCGTTCCCGTGATATGTGATCCCTTGTGAGCTAGTCACATGCTTGCAAGCTAATTGGATGACATTCTACCGAGAGGGCCCAGAGTATATCTATCCGTCATATGGATGGACAAATCCCACTCTTGATCCATGTGTCTCAACCAATACTTTCCGAACACTCAATGCCACCTTTATAGCCACCCAGTTACGGTGTGGTGTTTGATGTCATCAAATTACCCTTCCGGTGAAGGTGATATGCATGATCTCATGGTCGAAGGAATTAGGTTACTATGTATCAGAAAGCATATAGCAATTGAACTATTAAAATGACTTGATCTTTATGCTACGCTTATCTATAGGAGTATGTCCACCATATCATTCTCCTAACGATATGATCTTGTTGTTAATAACATCTCAATGTTCATGATAGGGAAACCACAATCATTTATTAACCAACAAGCTAGTGATGTATAGAGGCTTTACTAGGGACTTCAATTTAAGTTTACAAATCTCACAAGTATTAATGTTTCCTTGTTAATACTATTATAGCATGAATGTAAACATTTATCATAAACACAAAGATATAATAATAACTACATTTATTATTGCCTCTAGGGCATATCTCCAACAGTCTCCCACTTGCACTAGAGTCATCTAATCTAGATTACATGGCAATATATCGAACACCCATGGCAGTTTGGTGCTGGTCATGTTTTGCCCTCGGGAGAGGTTTAGTCAACGGATCCGCCACATTCAGATCTGTGTGTACTTTGCAAATCTTTATGTCCCCATCTTGGACATGTTCTCGAATAGCGTGAAAACATAACTTCATGTACTTCAGCTTCTTGTGTGACCTTGGTTCTTGCGCATTGGCTATGGCGCCCATGTTATCACAGTAGATAGACATTGGGTCCAGCGCACTAGGAACCACACCCAGCTCTGTAATGAACTCTTTCATCCATATCGCTTCTTGTGAAGCCTCCGAAGCAGCCATGTATTCCGATTCAGTTGAAGATCTCGCCACAACGCTTTGCTTTGCACTCCTCCAGCTAACTGCTGCACCATTCAAAGTAAATACGTATCCAACTTGTGATTTAGAATCATCCGGATCGGTGTTCCAACTAGCATCGGTGTAACCATTAACAACGAGCTGTTCATCACCTCCATAAGAGAGAACCATATCCTTAGTTCTTCTCAAGTACTTAAGGATGTTTTTGACCGCTGTCCAATGATCCACTCCTGGATCACTTTGATATCTGCTAGTTAAACTAACAGCATATGCAATGTAGGGTCTAGTACATAGCATGGCATACATTAGAGATCCTATGGCTGAGGCATAGGGAGTCTTACTCATCCTTTCTCTATCTTCTGCTGTTGTCGGACTTTGAGTTTTACTCAAGGTCGTATTGGGCAACATGGGCAAGAACCCTTTCTTGCTATCTTCCATTCCAAACCTCTTTAGAACTTTGTCCAAATATGTACTTTGTGACAATGATATTAAGCGTCTCGATCTATCTCTATAAATCTTTATGCCTAATATGTAAGCTGCTTCGCCAAGATCCTTCATTGAAAAACTATTATTCAAATATTCCTTGACACTATTAAGAAGGTCTACATCATTCCCAATCAACAATATGTCATCTACATACAGTATTAAGAATGCTACAGAGCTCCCACTCACTTTCTTGTAAATACAAGCTTCTCCATAAGTTTGTATAAAACCAAAACTTTTGATTACCTTATCAAAACGTTGATTCCAACTTCGGGATGCTTGCTTCAATCCATAGATGGACCGTTGAAGTTTGCATACCTTGTTAGCATCTTTAGGATCGACAAAACCTTTGGGTTGCATCATATACAACTCTTCATCAATGTCTCCATTGAGGAATGCTGTTTTGACATCCATCTGCCATATCTCATAATCATAATATGCAGCGATTGCTAACATAATCCTCACAGACTTTAGCTTTGCTACAGGTGAGAAAGTCTCATCGTAGTCAACTCCTTGAATTTGTCGAAACCCCTTTGCGACAAGTCGAGCTTTATAGACAGTAACATTACCATCAACATCTGTTTTCTTTTTGAAAATCCATTTGTTCTCGACAGCCTTCCGGCCATCCGGTAAGTCCACCAAAGTCCATACTTGGTTTTCTTACATGGATCCAATCTCGGATTTCATGGCTTCTTGCCATTTATTGGAATCTGGGCTCATCATTGCTTCCTCATATGTCGCAGGGTCATCGGTGTTGTCCGCCAACATGACATTCATAACGGGATCATACCAATCTGGGGTGGTACGAGTTCTCGTTGACCTGCGAGGCTCTGTAGCAACTACAACTGAAGTTTCATGATCATCATCATTAGCTTCCTCTCTTATTGGTGCAGGCACCACATGAACTTCTTCCGGTGCTGCGCTACTCACAATTTCGAGAGAAGGTTCGACAACCTCGTCGAGTTCTACTTTCCTTCCAGTCACCTCTTTCGAGAGAAATTCCTTCTCTAGAAAGGATCCATTCTTGGCAAACGAAGATTTTGCCTTCGGATATATGATAGAAGGTATACCCAATAGTTTCCTTCGGGTATCCTATGAAGACGCATTTTTCCGCTTTGGGTTCAAGCTTGTCCGGCTGTAACTTCTTTACATAGGCTTCGCATCCCCAAACTTTAAGGAACGACAATCTAGGTTTCTTCCCAAACCATAATTCATGCGGTGTCGTTTCAACGGATTTAGATGGTGCCCTATTTAAAGTGAATGCAGCTGTTTCTAATGCATAACCCCAAAATGATAGCGGTAAATATGTAAGTGACATCATAGAATGAACCATATCTAAGAGAGTTCGATTGCGACGTTCGGACACACAATTACGCTGTGGTGTTCCCGGCGGTGTCAATTGTGAAAGTATTCCGCATTTCTTCAAATGCTCGCCAAACTCGTAACTTAGATATTCGCCTCCACGATCAGAACGTAGAAATTTAATCTTATTGTTATGTTGATTCTCTACCTCACTTTGAAATTCCTTAAACTTCTCGAAAGTTTCGGACTTATGTTTCATGAAATAGATATACCCATATCTACTCAAATCATCCGTGAAGGTAAGAACATAACGATAACCACCGCGCGATGCTACACTCATTGGACCACACACATCGGTATGTATGATTTCCAATAAGTCTGTAGCTCGCTCCATCATACCAGAAAATGGAGTCTTAGTCATTTTACCCATCAGACATGCTTCGCATCTTTCAAGTGATTCAAAATCAAGTGATTCAAGAAGTCCATCGGAATGGAGTTTCTTCATACGCTTCACTCCAATGTGACCAAGATGACAGTGCCACATATAGGTCGAGTTATCGCTCGATTTCAAACGTTTAGCCTCAATGTTATTAATATGTGTATTTCCACTATCGAGATTCAATAAGAATAGACCATCTATCAAAGGTGCATGTGCATAAAACATATTACTCATATAAATCGAACAACCATTATTCTCGGACTTAAACAAGTAACCGTCTCGCAATAAACAAGATCCCAATATAATGTTCATGCTTAACGCAGGCACCAAATAACAATTATTTTAAGTATAAAACTAATCCCGATGGTAGATGAAGGGGTAGCGTGCCGACCGCGATCACATCAACCTTTGATCCGTTTCCCACGCGCATCATCACCTCGTTCTTCGCTAGCTTCTGTTTATTCTGCAGTACCTGTTTCGAGTTACAAATATGAGCAACCGAACCAGTATCAAATACCCAGGCACTACTACGAGTACTAGTGAGATACACATCAATAACATGTATATCGGATATACCTTTCTTCTTGATGTTGCCGTTCTTCAAATTCGCTAAGTACTTTGGGCAATTCTGCTTCCAGTGACCTTCTCCCTTGCAGTAAAAACACTCAGTATCAGTCTTAGGTCCAGCCTTGGTCTTCTTCGTCGGTGTGGTAACTTTCTTACCACCCTTCTTGAAGTGTCCCTTTTGCTTAGACTTGCCTTTCTTGAATTTGGTGGTCTTATTGACCAACAACACTTGGTGCTCTTTCTTGATCTCCACTTCTGCAGATTTCAACATGGCAAAGAGTTCTGGCAACGTTTTGTTCATGTTCTGCATGTTGTAGTTCATCACAAAATTCTTGTAACTTGGTGTTAGTGATTGGAGGACACGATAAATCCCCAAAGCATTAGGAATCACTATACCCAAGCTTTGAAGTTTGTTTGCGTGCCCAGACATCTTAAGCACATGCTCACTGACGGAGCTGCCCTCTTCCATCTTGCAGTTAAAGAACTTTTCAGAAGCCTCATAGCTTTCAATTGCCGCATGAGTCTCAAAAATCAATTTGAGATCCTCGACAATATCATATGGGTCTGAATTCTCAAACCTTTTCTGAATCTCCGATTCTAAACCATACAAGATAGCACACTGAACTGTGGAGTACTGAGTCTTCCGAGTGAGGTAAACATTCTTTACTTCATCGGTAGCATCAGCTGCAGGCGGGTCACCTAGCGGTGCATCCAGCACATAGGTCAAATTACCAGCTGTGAGGACAATCCTCAAATTGCGGAACCAATCCGCGAAGTTGCTTCCATTGTTTTTCAACTTTTCTTTCTCTAGGAACGCATTAAAATTGATGGTAGGGGCCGCCATTGATCTACAACATATTTGCAATAGTTTAGACTAAGTTTATGACAAATTGAGTTCTAATTAATAGTTAAATTAATCTAGGTGAACTCCCACTCAAAACAACATCCCTCACATTGTTTTTGTGATCACACGAACCAAATCCACCACATCAACATCGATCATCACGAGAGTTGATATAGTTTCAATGGCGAAAAATTGACATGTTCATCATATCTACTATATGATTCATGCTTTACCTTTCGGTGATCCGTGTTCCGAGACCATGTCTGTACATGCTAGGCTCGTCAAGATCAAACCTTAGCTTCCGCATGAGCAAATCTGGCTTGCTCACGTTGTATACACTTGCGGAATCTAACACACCCGATCATCACGTGGTGCTTTGAAACAACAAGCTTTAGCAACGGTGCTAACTAAGGGTGAACACTTTATGACTTGAAATTCATGTGCATGAGGGATCATCTTATAATGCTACCGTCGTCTACTAAGCAATACAAGATGCATAAAGGATTAACATCACATGCAATTCATAATATGTGATATGATATGGCCTTTCTTCTTTGTGCTTCCGATCTCCATCTTCAAGCACGAACATGATCTCCATCATCACCGGCATTGCATCAAGGTCAATGACGCTTCTCCATGGTTGTCGTCCACCGGCTTCAACTATTACAACTACTTTGAATAGACACGCGGGTCTTAACAGAAATTAAAAACAACCATATGGCTCCTGCCAGTTGCCAATTTACAATAAGGATCATTGCATACATCAAATATAATCACAATCATGGCCATATCACATCACTGCACACCCCTGCAAAACAAACTTAGACGCCTCTACTTTCTTTGCATGTTTTACGTGGTTTGGGGCTTTCAATAAGTGTCGTTCTAACTTACGAACAAGAACCACAACATTGATACTAGTATTGTCAATCACCCGTTGTAAATTGGATCTTAACTATGCTAGGAGAAATAGGCACCCGCAAAGCCACTTATGCAATACAAGTTGCATGTCAAGCATGGAGCAAGTCTCATGAACGATGTCATGTAAGGTTAGCCCGAGCCGCTTCATCCCAACATCCCGCAAGATGCAAAGTACACAAGAAGCAATCGACAACAAAAGCATCAACGCCCATAATGACCATTGTGTTCTACTCGTGCAACAGATCTACATATAGACACGACTCTGATACCACTGTAGGGTTTCGTAGCATGGAAAACAAAAAATTTCTACCGCATACAAACAAGCAAGCCAAGATCTATCTACTAGATTGTAGCAACGAGTCGATAGAATAACTCACCCTCGAAGATTCCAAAGTGTTTAACGAGAGCGGATTCTCGTGGGTGATGTAGTCGTACTCTTCCCGATCTCAAGATCGCGTAGACGATCCTTCCGACGCTGCGTTCCGAAAGCGCTCCCGCAGTCGGTCACACGTTCGATACTCGACGAAGACCTTCCTCTCCCTTGTTCCAGCAGGTAGCGGAGGTTGTAGCACTCTCCTCGCGATTCCGGCAGCACAACAGCGTGGTACCGAAAGTAGAGGGGAGATCTCGCAGGGCTTCGCCTTAATCCGGAGCGAGTATGGTGGACTATGAGAGAGCCCTCGACGATCTAGGGTTTAGACACGCCGAGGAGGGGGCTAAGCCGGCGGCTAGGGTTTAGAGGTGGAGGAGTTGTGTGTCTAGGAGGGGAGCCGTGCCCCTCCTTATATAGGTGGAGGGGACGGCCAAGGGAAGGGGAGTCCCTCCCCAACTAGGCTTGGAGGTGGGTCGGCGGTGGAGGGGAGGAACTCCTCCCCAAATCGGTTTCCACCTCCCTCTCCACTTCCCAAAAATAGCCGTTTGACTTTCAAATTGCCGTTTGACTTTTTCAAACTAGGATTTGATTAAACCCTTTATTTTGTTCAGCGATGACACCTAGTACATGATGCAATCATACCAACTTGATATAACACATTCATGTACCCTTCCCCTCCGGAGTGCCGGACATTCCGGAACCTTCTAGAACATTCCCGATGAAAAACACCGGAACCATTCCCCAACTCCGAAATAGGACTTTCCTTATATGAATCTTATTCTCCGGACCATTCCGAATCTCCTCGTGATATCCCGGATCCCATCCGAGACTCCGAACAACATTCAGTATCTTTCTCATCATTCCATAACTACTCAAACAACGTCGAATCCTTAAGTGTGTCTCCCTACGGTTCGTGAATTATGCGGACATGATCGAGACACTTCTCCGAACAATAACCAATAGAGGAATCTGGAAATTCATATGGCTCCCACATATTTCTATGATTACTTTGCGATCGAATGAACCACTTACATACGATACCAATTTCCCTTTGTCTCACGATAGTTTACTTATTCGAGGTTATGATCGTCGGTATCTCTGCATACCTAGTTCAACCTCGTTACTGATAAGTACTCTTTTCTCGTTCCCGTGATATGTGATCCCTTGTGAGCCAGTCACATGCTTGCAAGCTAATTGGATGACATTCCACCGAGAGGGCCCAGAGTATATCTATCCGTCATATGGATGGAGAAATCCCACTCTTGATCCATGTGTCTCAACCAATAATTTCCGAACACTCAATGCCACCTTTATAGCCACCCAGTTACGGTGTGGTGTTTGATGTCATCAAAGTATCCTTCCGGTGAAGGTGATATGCATGATCTCATGGTCGAAGGAATTAGGTTACTATGTATCAGAAAGCATATAGCAATTGAACTATTAAAATGACTTGATCTTTATGCTACGCTTATCTATAGGAGTATGTCCACCATATCATTCTCCTAACGATATGATCTTGTTGTTAATAACATCTCAATGTTCATGATATGGAAACCACAATCATTTATTAACCAACAAGCTAGTGATGTATAAAGGCTTTACTAGGGACTTCAATTTAAGTTTACAAATCTCACAAGTATTAATGTTTCCTTGTTAATACTATTATAGCATGAATGTAAACATTTATCATAAACACACAGATATAATAATAACTACATTTATTATTGCCTCTAGGGCATATCTCCAACACTAAAACCTAAACCCCAGTCAATTGATGACTTCTTGTAGAACTTGGAATTTAAATTACCTACTATGTGATTGATTTAGTTGTGCAAAAGTCAAGACGAGCACCAGCGACATGCTATTCAGCATGTAACACGAAGCCAAATGTTGGGGAGACATGCGAAAGTTTGTTCGGTTGAAATACATGAGTTCTGCCTCTTGCTATTATCAGAAGCTTTAGAATATAGTAATGCAAAGCGAGTAATTAAGATTGTTCTCTTGTTAGCTACGAGTTGCCTTGTTTGCATAATATTTGCTTAGCCGACTGGATTTCTGACTATGATTTGTCATATGAACTAACAAGCTATAAATATCTTATATGCAAGGTGTGTATACTACCGAAGGAGATGATGTGTAGTCGGACGATATTGTAATGAATTTTTGGATTGCCGACACTGACACAATGAAGCATTTATAAGTTTCACAGTTGTCTTGGAATAACAATTTGATGATTTTTTTTATTCATGTGAATAGCTTAATTGATTTCTTCTGTGGATCACAATGGTTTTCTCAAGGTACCTTCCATAAATTACTTGTGTTGAATGGGAATGCAGAGGTGACTGTCAAAGCAGAGCCAACTCAGAAATCAGTAGGGAGCAAGGTTTTGGTCCCGCTAGGAAAAAAATCCCGAGGGTGGTCGGGATTTCCGGTTACCGCGGTTACTAGGAAATCCCGACCGGTTACTGGACAAATTTAAATTTCAAAATTCGAATTCAAAGTCATCGGTATGACTATTTACAATGGCTTTTTGTTAAAATTCATAAATTTCAAAAAATTCAAATAAAATCAGGATTTTTTGCCCGGTAAACCAATTTCCCGAGGGTGGTCGGGATATCCGGTTACCGACCAGTAACCAGATTTCTCTACCGGTAACCAAAACGCTGGTAGGGAGAATTACTGTCGGGGAGAGATGATTGAATGTCAATTGATATGATCGTCTGGTGCAGAGGGGCCTAGATATTGTTGAGGTCATGAGGACCAAGTGAGATGGATTTTGGGCCTTCCAAGTAATTTCTCAATTATATTTGTATGGAGCTTTAATATTTCGAAGGGTTGTTCATATGGGATCTGAGTTTTCACTAGCAATTTGTTTAATTGATAAGCTATGCTGATTAGTAGGGGACATCATAATTGTATTTTTTATTTCCAAAATGACCTATGGAATGTGTGTCAGTACTCACCGGCTGGTCCCCAGTCCCAACTTCCGTGATTGGCCTGTCCTAATTTCGTAAGCATGCACGCATGGCCACGGCCACCATCTACAACATGCCACCCGCCCCTCCATGGACACTCCATAATCCTGTGGTCGCAAGCTCAGCAAGTGCAAGAGGGGTAGCAGTAGAGCAAAAAAGATTTCATGTTGCATTCAACTGAGCTGTTTTTATGAATCCCATGCAACTATCCAGTTGTGCTAATTTCCATGAACATGCTATTTTAGGTTAGGTGGTGATGGTTCTTTGTTCCACATTACATGATCTGATGTTGATTAAATGTGACACATTCTCTTATAGATGAAGCTCATATTGTTGCATCATCCTCCACTCCTAATGGACTGTTATTGAGTGCCCGTTTCCTTTGACTCTTCAAACAAGACCGACAAAGACAAGTATGGTTGGAGCACCTTTGACACGAACAGGGTAAACACAACGTCAGATTCCTCTTCAGGGTGTTAAACTGAGAGGAATCAAGCAGTCCGGTGAGCAGGTTCTTCTCCGGGGAGTCCTCCTCAGGGCTCACCTGCTACGACTCGAGCTACCGGACGGACACCGTCCCGAGGCTCCAACATGGCTACGGCGGCTCCGAGGAGTGCTTGCAGCAATAGCTGGGACCCACATCCACCGTGAGCAGGTTCTTCTTTGTTCTGTGAGGACTGAGGAATCGCCGGACTCATGCCTCAACAAGGTACGCCATGTAGAAACCCACTCAATGACACCTAACTGAGGGTCCTGAACCAACTAAGTTTTAATTAGCTTAATTTAGGTATTGTTTGTTTCCTATTCTTGCAATGCATGCACGAGAAAGCAATCACGAGTTCTTATATCAGGTTTCTTTCTTGGACATGGTTTTGCAGCAAATGGCAGTTTCATTTCTATAGGCGAGCTCGATCTCACCCAAGTGCTTCCTCGCGACATAGTTGTTGCTCCAGCTCATGTACTCTGCCTTCCTTTCCGCGCCGCTCTTAGCTGCCGCATGATTTGAATGTACGAGCACCTCCTTGACGCAAGATACTATAGGGCCATGCTGGAGTTGGAGTTCTCCGAGTTCTTCTTGCAGAGGTACCCACTGGAATCTCCGAGTATTTGATTAATCTAAAAAATGTGCTATTTTGAACTATACAATTATTATTCTGGTTTCAAATCATGCGTTGGGTAATGTGAGAAATCAGAAACCAACGTGCATACCAAGTGTAACACTTGAATGTCAACCTGTGAGTTAGTTAAACAAAGCAAATATATACATGATTCTATACTAGGTGTTATCTTACTATCTTAGTTTCTGTGTAGCACAGAAGCATGCTCATATCTGAAATTTTGCTATGTAAATGAATTATGTTGAATACAAACTGAACTTTTGAAACTTGGCCAGCAACCGAGTTAATTGCATAGCAGATCGAGTTTTTTTATGCCTGACATAAAGAGGCACTAGGGCCACAGAATAATATTATCAGTGGTAACTTCTAAACTCCATAGATATACAATCTTTCTTGTGCTAACTTCTAATCTTGTATTATTAGTGGTACACAAGCACACCAGAAAGACAACATCCAAAGAGTAGAATCTGTGGTTTACAAATGAATTTGCCATTTATTTCTGCTTCTGAATCACAAGATTGACAACTTCTTGCTTGATACCGATAGATTTTTACAAGGAGATATTCCAGATTCTGTGTCATTCAAACGAGTCAGGTGGCATGACAGATTGAAACTTCTTAACATGACAATGAATATTTGATGCCTGACTTGAATTGCCAAGAATCAATATCAAGGTAACATAGAGATAGGGGCACTGAGGCCATAAAAAAAATACTTAGTTCATAAACACATGGGTTTTAGAGAAAGTAAAAAACTGATACAATGCTGAGTTGGAATGTTGCCATGAGCATCTCAATAGTTGTTAAGATTAAATTATACTACATCAGCTACGTGGATTCATTTACTGTTGAAGATATAAACCATGATATGCTATCTACTCAATAAGGACTTGTAGTCGATCGTTCTAGGAGTGACAATGCGATTGGATAAAATTTATTATGTGTCCTTTTCCCATCGTATTATGAAGTTTAGAATTTGCAAGTTCCTTATATACAATCAAGTTCAGAATTGTAATACTGGGTTTTTTCCATGTTGATGCGATCCAAATTTAGAAAAGACACATTTAATTCCTTATATACAATCAAGTTCAGAATTGTAATAGCGGGGGTTTTCCATGTTGATGTGATCAACGGACCTTGATTTTCTCAAGCATAATACTATAGTAATGTAAACTAATAATTCTTTGCGATCAAGGGACCCAGATACTTTTGTGGCCAATTAATATTTTCCATAGGCTCACAAATATTTGTGGTCTCCTATCTCTTTGTCTGATACCCGCGACTGATATCTAAACTAGAGTAATAACAAAAGAAAAATTATGTGAAAGCTTATGGTCAAATGCATACTGCTCTTGCAGAACTTGACAAGTGATTTATTTCTTTATTCGGTTGCAAGGTTATAGTTTTTATAATGTGATAATTTCATCTAAATATTCTTAGTTTATTTGTTCGGGTCCTTCATACATAAAAGGATCTGGGGAGTCCTATGATCGATGACAATAATATTGCCAGCATGGAGACTTACGCATACGCCTTGCTGTTTGGGCCACTTGCCATGGAGGTGGAGAACAAGGCTTCGGCCAAGGACAGTGATGGCCGCATATTCTCTTGTAGCAGGAAAGTCAGTGTATTAGTTGCACAATTCTACTCCGAACTTCATGTTGCTATGTTCCATTGAATCTGGCAAACAAAAACTCGATGGAATTCATGTATCTCTCATTTTCAGTTTCCTTTGGACTGTTGATTATGGCTATGAACAAACAAGATAGAGTTGCTGCATTATGGATGCCCATTTAATCACAATGTAATTGTCATCTGAATTTGGCACAAGCTCCTTAAAAGTGTAGTTCGACCAAAGGGTGATGCAATCATGCAAAAGAAAAATAGATAGTTGAATAGTCTGACAACTTTTTAAACGGGAACAAACAGTTTGTGGACCGGAAAGTGTGGGAGAGAAAATAGAAGATAAAGTCTAGCATCGGATCTGCTAGATTTGCCAGCCCGATGATTATGTGTTTTTCTAGGTTTGTGAACTTTTCTCTCCCGTTGCAACGCACGGGCATGTTTCCTAGTTACAAAAAAAAAGAAAAGCCTCGCTACAGTGACCCATTCGTTGAAACAGCGATACTAGCACCACAGAGACAACATTAGAAGTCTAACTTCTCCAAAAGCGACGTCTTTAAGAAGGAAACAGTGCATAAACATCGTTATCGCCCGATCATAGATCTTAGGTTTTCACACTGAAAAAAGTTCACGCTCTCAAAATAATACCTTCAACAAGGACATTGCCAAACACAACCAATTAAGGTCAGACCCTGAGTTTTCACCCTGAAAGATAGGACCCTGAACCTCTCTTGTGCATTCGTCCCCACTTATATGCCACTGCACCAAGTCACGAGTCACCAAGCCAATTCTTCATCACCATCTAGATTCGAACCACCATTGCCAGTCCTCAGATCTCGGTCTTCATGATATTTTTCCTTAGCACCATGGAATAGAACATGCCCCATGATATTAACAGCCAAGAGAGTTTCGAAGCGTTTCCTATAAACCCAAACGGCCAGAGTAAAACATGGGTGCGTACGACTGAATCCCTCCAATCCGGCAATCTCCAGGCATTATTCGTCCATGGGAGTTTGCTGGCGGAGTCTTTCGGAACACGCCACTTCCGCCAGATCGATGGGGACAAGTACTGGCAGATCATCATCTTGGCTATATAAGAAATCCTAGGACCACCGCCATTATTCGCGAGACTAGCAGCCCCCACCCCCACACGTCGCCAGTCACCTCCATGCCGGAGTGACAAGAGAGGAAAAAGGCATTCCAAGCACAAGGCTGCAGGTACCGGCGATCCAAGGATTACTCCATGCCATGTGATCGATGGTTGATGTTTGTGCATGAAACTTCGTGTATTCAAGTACGTAGTTCTTCTCATGGTCCCACTAATTGGTGAAGTCGTGATCAGCTAGCTTGTACCATGAGGGTTCGTGCCATGGGGTTACATGGTGTTGGGGTTTGGGTACATAGGGCTAGGGCCACGCATCATGGCATGACATGTCGGCCTACAATTAGATTTGTTTGGCAAAGATAATTGGGTAAAATATGCCATGGGTGCCCTACTGGAAGTCTGGATAATCAATTATACAGTAAGCCACCAATGTTATGGCTGGTGCAAATTACTCCCTCGGTCCTAAAACTTAAGGAGTAATACTTGTTAGTACAATTCTATGACAAGCAATTTCTCCAATAATTGGTTAGTGTATAAAGCTTGATATGGTATTAGAGCCAATATTTCGAGTTTGAGTTCTGTATGGCATAATTTTTTCTAAAAATTGCCGGTGCCCCCTCCGTATACGTATTGGTCTTTTGAGTCATATCTTTCAGTTTGCACGTGTTAACTTGTCTTCCTATCACAAAATATTCCAAAAGACCAATATTCCGGACTATATCTCACAAGTTTTTCTAAATTTAGATGTACATGTATATTGTGTCTACATACATTCAAATTTTTAAGAAATTCCGACATCTATTTTGAAATGGAGAGAGTACTATTAGTTACATATTGGCATTGTTGCGGCCAACTTGATCTTCATTGCCTCCTTCACAGCACTTCCATGCCTTGAGCTTTCTGACCTTGTTCACCATGTTGTCGAATTTGAGCACGTTCAACGTGATGAATACAACCACGACGACGACCAACTCAACTATGACGTAGACAGACGTCTCCCAGTCCCTGCAGCTGCCAGCAGTGTATGCACCCAGAAGGCCGAGCTGATCAAGCACCACTGCCGTCTTCACCATCCACATCGGAGCGTGGCGCTTCCTTATGCTGCGCTGCAGAAGCAACATGATGACGATGACGGAGGCCACAAACGACGTCGTATTGCAGTAGAAGAAGGCCTGGAACCGTGACGCATTCGAATCAAACATGACCGGGTCGCCGGCAACTACCAAAGGGGAAGGGAACATGGACGACAAGGATATGGTATCATTGTTGCCAACTGTGCCACCAGGTGGTGTGAGACCCGCCTGGTACGTCACAGTCGCTCCGAGCATCCCGAGTAGCATCAGGTCCATGTTGCCTGTCAGGTACTTTTGGCTCTGCTCGGAGGAGACCTGATCTCTTCTTTCGTTCTCATAGGACGGCAGCGCCGGACCCGTCGAGAGCGGCTTGAGCATCCCCTTCACACACCATGGGATCCATGACAGCTCTAACCAATGGTCCCTCATGGCGTACACATAAAGTAGGATCTGCAGGATGATGAAGGTGACCACCATGGCCACGAGTGCAAAGACATAGATGGAGGTGCGCAGCTTCCGACAGCTGCCGGCGCTGTAGGCACCCATGACGCCTAGCAGCATGACCAAGATGCAGACGTGGACCGCGGTTCTGCGGATGCCTTGACTATACAACATCTTGTCCTTCAGTAGCTGAATGAGTGTGACGGACGCCATGAACCCAGTAGCATTGCAGTAGAAGAACACATGGTACCTGGCAGAGTAGTAATCGATTAGGGCCGGGTCACCGGCATTGAGCCTTTTGTCCTCCTTGCTCTCTAGCCAGAACCCGCCTGGCGGGTTCAGCCCGGTTTGGTACGTGAGGGTGGCGATGAGGATGGCGAGTTGCAACAAGAAGTTACGCTTCCTTTCTAGGTACTCCAGGAGGTAGCCTTCCAAGTAGATCCCTGGCAGTGCTTGTGTAAGCTTCTTGCCCACCCTTTGCACCCACCTTATCAACTTGTTCATTCCATATGTCATGCATGTCACAACTTTGGCGATGGAGTAGACGAAGAGGGCGACCGCCAGGGATAAAACATAAATTGTTGCGGTAGCGTCCGGGCAACTCCCGGCGACGTAGGCGCCTATGAGTCCAAATAGGTCAAGTATAATGACAATCTTGAGTACGACCCACCTAATGTAGGGGCCCCTTATATTCTCTGTGCTCTGGACAATGACAATAACAAACATCGACGCCACGAACGCCACCGTATTGCAGTGGTAGAATGCCTTGTACCTCTTCGGGTGCATTTCCAGGAGAACCAGATTCCCCGGGATGTGACCTGGATGCCCTTTCGGCCAGACACCACCCGGCGGGCTTAGCCCTGCCTGGTAGGTCACCGTCACAGACAGCGTGGCCAACAGTAGTAGAAGCGACCGCGACTCCTCCTCGTCCACCTTCTCTCTAGCCTCGACATTGTCGTTGTATATGAGTGTCGGCGTCGTTGCACCTGCATCTTCATTTTCCTCTTTCAGGGCATTAGCTATAGCATTGTCCAACTCCGGCATCGCCTGCTTCACTTCCCTGTATTTAGATATACAATCCAAGTGACATTGCTTAGCTCACTCATGCAATAGAGAAAACGAGCAGCATGCACATTAATCAACATAGTATGCTGTCTAGGAGCTTCATTACGTGTTAGGCAAGTTGGCGCACGTCATCATACGGCGGACGGCTGCATGCCATTGCTTGAACGTGTCCATGGTGAACACGGCAATGACGACCTGCATCACAATGTACAGGAGCACAACACCGAAGAGGCTGCCAACGTACATGGTCATGGTGACCCATCTGCTGCTCCCTGCAGCGAAGGCGGCAATGAGTCCGAGCAGCTCCACCAGGACGCACACCGGCAGCACATATGACCGGGCGACGTGGCGGCTCAGCGACCTGCTCATGAGCAACATGATGATGGCCAGGGACGCGGCGAAGGAACATGCGTTGGCGTAGAAGAAGACGTCGTAGCGGATCTTGTTGGGTCCGTCGTGTAGCAGCGGGGCGCCGGCGCGGTGGTCGCCCTTGGTCTTGCTCCAGAAGCCTCCCGGCGGCGCCAGCCCCGCGCCATATGTTAGCGGCGTGGCGAAGGTGGCAAGCAGCATGAGGAACTTTCGCCACTCCTCCTCGAGGTGGATCTCCTCTGCGGGTGCGCATGGGCGGGAGTCCGCCAATTTCGTCCGTAGTCTTGCTAGGCTGAGGTGGACGGCGAGGTAGGCAAAGACAAGGGCGAAGAGAGCAGAGACATAGATGGACGCGATCATGTCGCGACAGCCTCCAGCGGCGAAGGCGACCATGAGGGCGAGCAGGTCGAGCAGCATGGCGGAGCGGAGCACCGCGAGGCCGACGCCATTGCTGCTTATCCGTCGGTCCAACAAGAACATGATGACGACCAAGGATGCCACAAAGGCGATGGCGTTGCAGTAGAAGAAGACAGTGTACCGGTGTGCGTAGGTGGGCTCAATCGTCGAACCTTCAACGCCCGGCGGGTTGAGGCCGGCCACATACGTGACGCTAGCGACCAGCGTGGCGAGCAGCACTAGGTAGTCGCGCCACTCGATTTCTTCATCATGGTCCACCGTCGCCATGATTCCGGCAGCGGAGAAGTACAACTCTGGTCTGGCCGGCGGCCGCCGTGTGCATTGGTATATATGCATATGTATTAGACATCTACTTTTGGAAAGGAATCATCAAAGACACACATTGCTTCCACATGGCAGCTAATAATATTATTCTTTGCTCCTCTCCCCCTCTAAAGTATTCGAGACTGCAAGGGGATGCTACCTCGCCATGCACAAGCAGGGAATGGGATACTCAGGTCAGGTGGCTTTTCTTTTTGGTCCCTTTCCTTCCTACTGGTCCTCCTACACAACACACCTCCTTCTATCTCTGGCATCTCTCATGATCCATGGCTGCGATCGACCGAGCTAGATATTGGCGTATAGCCCATGCGGAGCCGGTAACCAGCGGAGCCGGTGTGGCCCACGCGGCGCTTACGTCGCCAGTCACCTCCATGCCGGAGTGACAAGAGAGGAAAAAGGCATTCCAAGCACAAGGCTGCAGGTACCGGCGATCCAAGGATTACTCCATGCCATGTGATCGATGGTTGATGTTTGTGGATGAAACTTCGTGTATTCACGTACGTAGTTCTTCTCATGGTCCCACTAATTGGTGAAGTCGTGATCAGCTAGCTTGTACCATGAGGGTTCGTTCCATGGGGTTACATGGTGTTGGGGTTTGGGTACATAGGGCTAGGGCCACGGATCATGGCATGTCATGTAGGCCTACAATTAGATTTGTTTGGCAAAGATAATTGGGTAAAATATGCCATGGGTGCCCTACTGGAAGTCTGGATAATCAATTATACAGTAAGCCACCAATGTTATGGCTGGTGCAAATTACTCCCTCGGTCCTAAAACTTAAGGAAGTAATACTTGTTAGTACAATTCTATGACAAGCAATTTCTCCAATAATTGGTTAGTGTATAAAGCTTGACATGGTATTAGAGCCAATATTTCGAGTTTGAGTTCTGTATGGCATAATTTTTTCTAAAAATTGCCGGTGCCCCCTCCGTATACATATTGGTCTTTTGAGTCATATCTTTGAGTTTGCACGTGTTAACTTGTCTTCCTATCACAAAATATTCCAAAAGACCAATATTCCGGAATATATCTCACAAGTTTTTCTAAATTTAGATGTACATGTATATTGTGTCTACATACATTCAAATTTTTTTAAAAATCCGACATCTATTTTGAAATGGAGAGATTACTATTAGTTACACACTGACATTGTTGCGGCCAGCTTGATCTTCATTGCCTCCTTCACAGCACTTCCATGCCTTGAGCTTTCTGACCTTGTTCACCATGTTGTCGAATTTGAGCACGTTTAACGTGATGAATACAACCACGACGACGACCAACTCAACTATGACGTAGACAGACGTCTCCCAGTCCCTGCAGCTGCCAGCAGTGTATGCACCCAGCAGTCCGAGCTGATCAAGCACCACGGCGGTCTTCACCAGCCACATCGGAGCGTGGCGCTTCCTTACGGTGCGCTGCAGAAGTAACATGATGACGATGACGGAGGCCACAAACGACGTCGCGTTGCAGTAGAAGAAGGCCTGGAACCGTGATGCATTGGAATCTAACATGATTGGGTTGCCGGCGACTACCAAAGGGGAATGGAATGGGGACGACGAGGATATGGTATCGTTGTCGCCAACTGTGCCACCAGGTGGTGTGAGACCCGCCTGGTACGTTACAGTTGCTCCGAGCATGCCGAGTAGCATTATGTCCATATTACCTCTCAAGTAATCCTGGCTCTGCTTGGAGCAGACCTCTCTGCTTTCGTTCTCGCAGGACGGCAGCACTGGACCCGTCGATAACGGCTTGAGCATCCTCTTCACACACTGCGGAATCCATGATAGCTCTAACCAATGGTCCCTGATGGCGAACACATAAAGTAGGATCTGCAGGATGAGGAAGGTGACCACCACGGCTACGAGTGCAAAGACATATAGGGAGGTACGCAGCTTCCGGCAGCTGCCGGCGGCATAGGCACCCATGACGCCTAGCAGCATGACCAAGATGCAGACGTGGACCAAGGTTCTGCGGATGCCTTGACGATACAACATCTGGTCCACCATTAGCTGAATGAGGGTGACAGACGCCATGAACCCAGTAGCGTTGCAGTAGAAGAACACGTGGTACCTGGTAGAGTAGTAATCGATTAGGGCCGGGTCACCATCATTGAGCCTTTTGTCCTCCTTGCTCTCTAGCCAGAACCCTCCTGGCGTGTTCAACCCAGTTTGGTATGTGAGGGTGGCGATGAGGATGGCGAGTTGCAACAAGAAGTTGCGCTTCCTTTCGAGGTACTCCAGGAGGTAGTTGTCCAAGTGGATCCTCGGAAGCCCCCCGGCAAGCTTCTTGCCCACCCATTGCACCCAATTTATCAACTTGTAACTTCCACATTCCATGCATGGCACGACCTTGGCGATGGAGTAGATGAAGAGGGTGACCGCCAGGGATAAAACATAGATTGTTGCGGTGGCGTCCCGGCAACTCCCGGCGATGTAGGCTCCCATGAGTCCAAACAGGTCCAGTATAATGACCATGTTGAGCGCGGCCCACCGAATGGAGCCACGCGAGCTCTTCTTTGTGCTCTGGACAATGATGATAACGAACAGCGACGACACGAACGCCGCCGTATTGCAGTGGTAGAATGCCTTATACCTCTTCGGGTGCGTGCCTAGGAGAACCGGATTCCCTGGGATGTGACCTGGATGCCCTTCTGGCCAGACACCGCCCGGCGGGGTCAGCCCTGCCTGGTAGGTCACCGTTGCAGACAGCGTGGCCAGCAGCAGCAGAGGCGACTGTGACTCATCCTCGTCCTCCACCTTCTCTCCAGCACCGCCATTGTTGTTGTAGACACCCGCATCTTCATTTTCTTCTTTCGAGGCATTAGTTATAGCATTGTCCAACTCTGGCATCGCCTGCTTCACTTCCCTGTATGTAGATCCAATCCAAGTGACATTGCTTAGCTCACTCGTGCAATAGGGAAAACAAGCAACATGCAAATTAATCAACATAGTGTGTTGTCTAGGAGCTTGATTACGTGTCAGGCAGGTTGGCGCACGTCATCACGCGGCGGAGGGCTGCACGCCATTTCTTGAACGTGTCCATGGCGAACACGGCAACGACGACCTGCAGCACAATGTACACGAGCACGACACCGAAGAGGCAGCCAACGTACATGGTCATGGTGACCCATCTGCTGCTCCCTGCGGCGAAGGCGGCAATGAGGCCAAGAAGCTCCACCAGGACGCACACGGGCAGTGCGTATGACCGGGAGAGGTGGCGGCTCAGCGACCTGCTCATGAGCAACATGATGATAGCCAGGGACGCGACGAAGGAACATGCGTTGGCGTAGAAGAAGGCGTCGTAGCGGATCTTGTTGGGTCCGTCGTGTAGCAGCGGGGCGCCGGCGCGGTGGTCACCCTTGGTCTTGCTCCAGAAGCCTCCCGGCGGCACCAGCCCGGCGCCATATGTCAGCGGCGTGGCGAAGGTGGCAAGCAGCATGAGGAACTTTCGCCACTCCTCCTCGAGGTGGATCTCCTCCGTGGGTGCGCATGGGTGGGAGTCCGCCGATTTCGTCCATAGTCTTGCTAGGCTGAGGTGGACGGCGAGGTAGGCAAAGACAAGGGCGAAGAGCGCAGAGACATAGATGGACGCTATCATGTCGCGGCAGCCTCCAGCGGCGAAGGCGGCCATGAGGGCGAGCAGGTCGAGCAGCATGGCGGAGCGGAGCACCGCGAGGCCAACTCCATTGCTGCTTATTCGTCGGTCCAACAAGAACATGATGACGACCAAGGATGCCACGAAGGCGATGGCATTGCAGTAGAAGAAGACAGTGTACCGGTGTGCGTAGGTGGGCTCAATCGTCGAACCTTCAACGCCCGGCGGGTTGAGGCCAGCCACATACGTGACGCTAGCGACCAGCGTGGCGAGCAGCACTAGGTAGTCGCGCCACTCGATTTCTTCATCATGGTCCACCGTCGCCATGATTCCGGCAGCGGAGAAGTACAGCTCTGGTCTGGCCGGCGGCCGCCGTGTGCATTGGTATATATGCATATGTATTAGACATCTACTTTTGGAAAGGAATCATCAAAGACACACATTGCTTCCACATGGCAGCTAATAATATTATTCTTTGCTCCTCTCCCTCTCTAAAGTATTCGAGACTGCAAGGGGATGCTACCTCGCCACGCACAAGCAGGGAATGGGATACTCGCTTTTCTTTTTGGTCCCTTTCCTTCCTACTGGTCCTCCTACACAACATACCTCCTTCTATCTCTGGCATCTCTCATGATCCATGGCTGCGATCGACTGATCTGGATATTGGCGTATGGCGCACGGTAACCACAGCGGAGCCGGTGGCCCATGCGGCGCGCAAGATGCTGAGCTTAACGGATGAAGGATGTCCACATGGACTGATGTAGTTGCCGGAAGAACTAATACGTCTAGCATCCAATCTTTGTGTCCATTCAATGTACGTAGTTCTGTGTTTAAATGTGCCCTCATCACTTATTCAGCTTTTCTGGTTTTTTTTTGTTTCGTTCCTCTCTTCAGGTTGCAGTCACCGAACTCTCGGATGATTTCTAGCCATTGGATCTAAAATGGATTATCTTGGTTGGGCGCTGAGGTGCACGTCAGTTCATGATGCAATACAGTAGTGGCCTCAAGTTAGTGCAATTAAAAAAAACGTGCTCACAGATGAAATAGAGTGACGTAATGGATGATTCTTTTGGACCGTTCAATGTAAAATAGTTATCGACTGTTCAAGGTAAATTCAGCTTTATATGAAGTAGAAAGTTCATCAAGATTGAACAGAAATCTAGATTTAATTTAAGTAAGTGAAAGCTCATATACTTTCCATGGTATGAAATTGAAATCTAGATGAAGCATAAGCTGTTTATAATGATATTTTTAGATACAGACAAGAACTGGTGGTATTTCCAGAAAAGAACCAGGGAGCTTGCGGCGCCCCGGAGTTCCTGCATGCCGCGATGGAGATCTAGGTTGATGTTCTGTTTTTGTGCAGTCCGAGCTGCGCGGGCGGCGCGAGCTGCTAGCTGGTGCACGACAGGTTGCGCAGGGCAGGTCCTGATAGTTTCAGTGAATTCAGTCTTAACTTCAGGCTGATAAAGTATCATTGTTAGCCGCACATACAGGCTGTTCAATTTCAGGGATTACAATTATGTAGCAACTATTAGATTCCATTGGATGCAAACAGAGAGAGAGAGGATAAAGTAAGCAAGAAGAAGCTGATTGGTATCCATGCGTTGTTGTCTTCGGGAATGTTGGCGTGTATGTTGGAAGGAGTCAGTCTTCCTTCCGACAATACCAACTGAGACTATCCAACAACTCTTCTTAGGCATGACCATAATTTTTTCAAGGACCAGTGAGCTTCTTTGATTCCACTCCATCAAGCCGGATATTCAACAGGGTGAGACAGCAATCTTACCTCACTATAGGAAAATATACCAAATACACTCTTTGTTTTGAGTTCTTTTTGCAACAGGAACTAACTAGAATCGTATGTAAAGCTTGATATATAGGAATTGGCCAGCGGGGGTTGCTGGGGCAATATGCATGAAAATATCATCTGCTATTTATTGGTTAACTGAATTTTTCCGTTCAATGCAGCCCTGCCTTTTTTACTTGCCTAAAGTTATCGGAAGGACATATATCTAATTCCATCTACTGGTAGTTTTGCAATTTGTATGGAACATGTGAACCTACAGGATAGACTGAAAGTTATTGATCTAGCTGGCAAAGCTTCAATGCTTACAAGGGAGTCAGACTGAGAATTGATGAACCTGTATTTTATCTAATGTGCTTCTCATGTGTCATGGGGTCCAGATAAATACAATTTCTTTTCAGTTGTGTGGATGATTGCTAGAGAAATACTGTAGGTCTATGAATGGTTTTAAGGGAAATGTAAAGCTGAGAATGAATGATCCCTGAAATTGGTTGCTGACAATGCATTGTTCAAACGCAGCGGAAAGATCATGCATTTTAACATTGCTTTCTGAAGTGGAAAAATTATGTACTTTTCTTCTTGGCATCAAGAACAGATAATATGGTCTTGGATATACTTACTACTTGCCAAACTTTCTCAATACTCAGAATTGCTTTTAAAAACCTGCCCTTTTTCACATTGTCCGATCTTTGGCCTTAGCTGAAAGAAACTGCAGACAGGCAGCATTTCTTCTATAGTTTACTGACTAGAGATGGCGAGAACAAGATAAATTTTGAGAGCACAAGGCATGTAAAGAGCAGCATATAAGGAAATTTAAGTTATGTTTCAAATCAATATTCGACAAATCTAAACCTGTAGCAATGCACGGGTATTTGTGCTAGTGGTAGCTAATAATACTTTAAGGAGTATTATTCTTTGCTCCCCTTCCCTCTCAAGTATTAGATGCTACCTCGCCACGCACAAGCAGGTGGCTTTTCTTTTTGGTCCCATTTCTTCCTACCGGTCCTCCTACACTACCTCCTTCTATCTCTAGCATCTCTTATGACTCATGGCTGCGATCGACTGAGCTGGACATTGGCATATGGCGCACGGCAACAAGAGGATAATGGATGAAGGACGATGTTCCGAAAGATGTTAAGATTGCTGGAGAAATCAAGTTATTCATCGGAAGGATTACATGCAGGACGCTTCATGCATGCGCGCAAAAGGACCGGCAGGCTCTCTCTGCAAGTAAAAAGGTTACAATTTCACCCTTGAAGAAAGATGTGACTCGTCAGAACGTCATCTATCATCGTTCTCCGCCATTACCATGACAACACCGAAAAAAGAGACGGCCAGCCGATATACCAAGATCTACGAGAACACCTTCGCATACAACCACATCCCCATTTTGTGATTGAGATTAGAGTCGTCGGGTCAACCATTTCAGTCCTTACAAGAAAAAGGCCCTGACATTACTGGACCAGAGCATGCAAGTGCTGCTAGTCCACGTATATCATATATATAACCGGGCCGGCTGTTGGTGCTGCTGTGTCGAGGAATGAACAGAAAGAGACGGCTGCTGCTATATGTCGTAGCGAAAGTGGCTAATATAGACTATCAAAATAGAACATTATTTGTAGACATAAAGATCAAGGTGGTTTAGGCATTGAGGTGTTGGAAATTAAAAATAGATGTTTGTTAAGTAAATGGTTATTCAAATTGACGAATGAAGAAGGTGTTTGGCAAAAATTAATTAAAAAGAAATATCTAAGTCAAAAAAAATTGGCTGAAGTCCAAGCAAAACCAACCGATCAGTTTTGGAAAGGATTTATGCGGGTAAAGAATGAATTCTTTGCTAGAGGTCGTTTCAAAATTGGGAATGGCAGCTGTAGGGGGCATGATTCCAAATCTGCTCAGAGCCAGGAACCCTTGTCGTCCCTGTAAAGAAGGCGTTGTACGCCGATTTGGCCGAGTAGGCCCCATCTTTCGTCAACCTCCAAATAAGAACATCCTCCACGCCCGGGAATAGGTATGGCAATGGGTATCCGTCACCCGTTTACCCGACGGGTAAAAACCCTATTAGGATAAGGGTTTGGGATATAAAAATACCTATGAGTATATAAATGGATAAATTTTAAACCCATCGGGTGGGTATAGGATCATAAAACCCATACCCATGGACCCATGTACCCATCTACATATCTAACAAGTGGATCTCCAATATAAAATTCTAACTTAGATAATCTATTTTATCTCATTAATCTCCATAGACCAAAATAACACACAGATTTCACGCCTAGTATTTTCATTTACCAGGGTATATTAATGATTGTTGATCGCACACATCTTTTTTTTTCATCTGTTTGCCGTAGTCTATTCCCGTACTCCAGCCTAGTATTTCTAGAATTAATTGAGCTAATGTAACATACTTTATTGTGATGCTTATTTTGTGATCTTATATACCATTAAATTACCTCTTTTCTTGTGTGAGTTTGTGAACTTAATTTATTGTGTTAGTTCTTATAAATTATATTGTTAAATGTTGTTTTTTACAATTATTTTATTTATTTTGATGTGTCGTATATGCGAGTATTTTAACCCGGGGGTACCAACTAACCCTGTCGGGTGATGGGTATAGGAAAAACTTGCACATGTTGACGGGTATGGATGCGGATGATGGGTAGATTCGGGAAGAATGGGTACGGGTATGGGATGGCTCCACCCGCACCCATACCCTGTGGGTGCCATCCCTACCCGGGGAGAGCTCAACCATGGCCAAAACGTGCCATAGAGTGAAGAATTCTGCTAAGAACGCTTCCCAAGGTCGGGATCGTAGTCGAGCAACCACACCCATGTGAGGCCATCCCTCACCATGTGAGCTTTGAGCCATCACAACGGTACCACCTTCACTAAGTTGGGGCAATCTCATCCACCCGGGCCATAAATAACCAGTGAGACCAGAAGCCCACTTGCTCATCATCCCCCAGTTTGAAGTATGCGGCCGCTTCGAAGATTGCCTTGGCCTGTTTGCGATTCTATAGGTCAAACTCTGACCATGACTTCGTATTATCTGTCCTTTGTAGCTAACGCCCGACCGGCATCTCAGAGCGATGTTGAGCTAGAAGGTGAAGGTTCGTGATCCTAGGCCGCCATTCTCTTTCGGCGAGGCCACCTTATCCCAAGCCACAAGGCAGTAGCCTCCCTGGGCCTCATGCCTCCCTGTCTAGAGAAACGTCTTGAAGATTTTCCAAAAGGCATCCAGAGTCTCTAGCCATACAAAGATATAAGCATGTGCAAGGATATAGCCTCAGAGTAGTGGGTTTACTAGCACGAGAACCATTCGCCCCTCATGGTTGTCCACCATGTATTGCAATTTGGCTGCAGTGGGTTTACTAGCCCTAGGGCCAAACCCGAGTATGTTCACGGTAGAGAGGTCACCTCCCCAGAATCTCATGCACCAGCTCCACTTGCTAGGAAAACAGCGTACAGAGAGTATTTTGACTCGAGTCTAACCCGAATACACAACTAATCAAATTTACACTCTATGAGAATTAAAATATAAAATATTTTAGATTTGTAAAACGAATATATCTAGATTCTTTTTAGTATGTAGATTCGGACTGAACCTACACACTAAAAGCCATCTAAATACATTCGTTTACTGAACTAAAATTTCTATATTTCAGAATAGAGTGAGTATTATATAAATCGAAGTCGGTACAGTAGTTTTCTAAGGTCGAGTTGATGGAAGTAATGCTAACAGTTTCCAAAAAAATAATGCTACCAGAGACATCAGAGCGCAGTTGGGCGCGCAAAATCAGCATAGACGAATCCCCTGAGGACTCGCATCAGCTCGTCGGCCGCCTCGCCGAACGGCTGGAGGACGGAGAAGCCATGCCGCTCTCCCAGGAACTCGGCGACCTCAACAGCTTTCCCCATCTCCCTCAGCCTCGCAGCGTACCCCAGCACGTGGTCCCGGAGCACGTCTTTCTCCGGCGTCACCACGAGCACCGGCGGGAGGTCCACGGGCGCGAGGTTGGGGCTCTCGGGGCCGAACGGGTTGGCCACCGGGTGGTCCCTGCTCGCTCCCACCGGCAGCGACATGCGCCACAGCTTGTCAGATCCGTCGACCGTCAGGGTCACGTCCAAAGGCGGGTTGACCTCCGCCGGCGTGCGATCTGCGCCACCAAAGAACGCAGACATGAGGACGTACCCGGCGACGCGCAACGGGTGGACCGCGCGCTGCTCCTGCGTCGAGGCTGCCTGGACGGTGACATGGTGTGCCAGGTTTGCGCCCGCCGAGGGGCCGGAGATGAACGTCCGTGCGAAGTCGGCGGACTCCGCGAGCCACGGGTCAGCGCCGCCGCCCGCGCCCAGCTCGGCCTGGCAGCGCAGCCATGATAGGAAAGTTGTCCCGTCCTCGATGGCAGCGGGGAGACGGTGCTCGGGGGCCAGGCGGTACTGGACAGACAGCACGACGGCCGGGAGCTCGGCGGCGACGCGGAGGCAGTACGCCTGGAAATGTGGCTGCGTGTAGGAGCCAAGGCAGTAGCCGCCGCCGTGGAAGTACACGAGTACCGGGAGCTTGCTGCTGCTGCCGGTCACCGACGGCGACGACTCCGGCCTGTACACGCGGACGCTGAGGGCGTGCGCCGCGTGGTACAGAACGTCCTTCCACTGCACGCCGGGGACGTCCGGCAACGGGTCCTTTGGCCAGAGCACGGATTCGTCGCCGCGGACGACGGAGCCGTCGCTGAGCAGCTGGAGGACGCCCGGCACCTCCTCGACGACGTGCGGTGCCGCGTCGCCTGTCATCTTGTGTGATGGATCGATCGGCGCGGTGGTTGTGCGATCGACGACTTGAATCTGATTCATGGATGCGTCAGATTAGATTTATGGTAGCAGCCAGCAGGTGATCCGTGGCCCGTGGGAGAGAACGTTCCGGGATGGTTCATAGTTCATACCAAGTCAACCATGGCGTTCTTGCTTTTCTTGGTTGTTGACAAAACTACGAAAAAGTGTGACCCGCTCAAGCGTGCCAGGATTGTTTTAGATTTGTGAAGAAAATGTATCTAGACTACTTTTAGTATATATGTTCACTCAAATTTAAAGTGAACTTATACACTAAAATTAGTTTAGATACGTTTGTTTCACAAAACTAAAACATCTTATATTTTGAAACGGAGATAGTATATTTTAACAGTCTTGCTTTGTTCAAATAAAGAAGCTATGTTTGTTTCACAAAACTAAAACATCTTATATTTTAAAACGGAGGTAGTATATTTTAGCAGTCTTGCTTTGTTCAAACAAAGAAGTTACGTGCACAAACTGAGCTCAAACTAATACCGAGACTCTTTTAAAATAGTAGTACAATAATGCTAGACTTAAGGGCACATTCGTCATGGACAAAAGTTACGGGCTGATGTGCAGTCGTCTGGTTGGTTCATATTTTTGTACATATCGTGAATATGGCCGTGTGATTTCCTGCTTTCTCTCCACCTAACCCCATAAATGTATTCCATAACTTCCAGTCCGTAGGTGTAGTATTACTGAAATACCCCATGCTCATCTCAAAATTCAAACTCTGAACCCCTTCGTCTTTGGCACCGCTCTAGTACCGTGGGGTCGACGCGGGGGTGGGGGGAGTATCATAGTCGATTTTAAAAAAAAGTTTTGGTGTCGTGTGGACACTGCTCAAATGGTGATGGTGGCGTCATCTCGAATGCCCGCTCCAATGTTGTCATGGTGGCTTGGTTTGGTGTTCATGGGGAGCACTAGTATTTTTGGCCCCCGTTGATTTTCGTGGATGATGGCCTTGTTCTTGTTGATGTCTATTGACCTGTCCACTTGGGCACCATCGATGATAGCCTTTGGGATCAAAATCGTCGGTCTAGTTTAACGATGTCAGCCTGCCTAGATCAGGGCGGTGCCCCCGCCTTTTATGCTTGGTGCGATTGCCAATCTCCATCGCACGACGTGATCTACTATTGTGGCGGTTCAAATTATCCTCTACATGTCTCTCGGCGTACTTCAATGGGTGATTTTTTTTGGTGGTGTCCATACCAAGTAAGACTTATGGTGGCAAATAACGATGAGTTGAGCTAAGGTTTTGACATGAAGTTTGGGTGTGCATTTTCCTCTTCTTTTAGATGTTTTTATGCGCTTGTGAGTTCAGTTGTGAAGTTTTTATTTTATCCAATATAAACCATATTTTATTTTTAAAAAGGAAGGAGCTACCAATACATGCAGGGGAAGATATCCAAGTATGGAAAGAATCCACCCTACCTTGATTTTTGGCGAAAAACTTTAGATGCATATGTTTTTTCTGAAAATTTTGAGTGGTCATACGCTAAAAACGGACTTCGTATGAGAAAGATATGCTTGTTTTAGTAAACGATGCGCAAAACTGATTTTAAAGTAAAATATGGACTAGGTGTAGTCCAGCTTTCTCTTTGCAATAGCGAATTCTCAATCTAATAAAATTCGACACTAAGCAATGTCCTAAATGGGTTACCTAAGAAGGACTTGAGAGTATTTTGGCCACATTATGGCATGTGGCCCAAATCAACTGTAATTATATGATGGGCTATGTTTTATGGTTTTACTTTGGCTTTGTATATACTATTGATCTAAATTTCTAATTGTATTAGTTTAGTTAATATCTTTGGTTAAACATGTGAATAAATGATTTCTCAATTGGAGAAATGGTGGTTTAGAGACCTCTTGAAAGATGTGAAATCGCGCAGAAAATGATACACAATCCTAACTATGGATGAAATGGTAACAAAATGAGTGAAAATTCACTAAAAGGGAGAAGTCACTAGATCACTATTTATTATTTTCAGAGTGTGTACACCTTCTATTTCCTATAGACTCTATTACAACCGATTTTGACCATCACTTTGTGTGGCATCCCGCAAAACCACTACTAGAAAATCGCGTTGTTTTTGTGCATTGCATCATCATGACCGCATGCTCATGTCATCATGCCACATTGCATTTGAGCATTGTCGTCATCTTGCATTTGCTTGCGTAAAACTAATTGCAGAAAAACCTATTTTGTGTTTTCTAAAAACGCCCGTCTTTGTTCAAACGCAAAACCCCGGGCCTCCGGAATATTTTGTTTGTCTGCTATTGGTTTGCAAACGGTGCATTTGAAATAAATAAAAATTTGAATTATTTTTAGTGGGGCAGTCGAACGGGCCGAATAGACCCGAACGACCACCCCAGAAATTAAAACGGCCCAACCATAATCCTACAGCTACCAGTCCTATTCTACCCACAACCCCTCCACCTCACCCCACCCAATCCCCTCTCGCCACCTCACCTCTCTCCCTCCCCCCACCACTCACACTCTGCCACATCAACCCACCAGCCACCCCTCTCTCTCTCTCTCTCCACTTCTCACCCCACCAACCGCAGCCACCTCCCCTGACCGACCCCACCCCTGGCCCGCGGTCCCACCTGGTCCCACCCTGACCCCGCCTGCTCCCTCCTCTCTCCCTCCTCTCGCAACCTCCCCCGACGCGCGCAGCCCCCACCCCGCGGCCGTCTCCTCCCTCTTCCTCTCCCACCGCGCCAGGCGCCGCCCCCTCCGTCCTCGTCGCCGGCGTCGCCTCCACCGCCTTGCCGCACCCCCGCACCCCGCCTCCTCCGGTCCCGACGCGAGCCCGCGTTCGCCGCCTCCCCGTCTGCCCGCCACCGCCCCCTCCCGCGACGCTCCGCCTCCGGCCGGCGTCGGCTCCCTCCTCGCCGGCCCGCTCTCCACCTCGCCCCGGCCGCCTCCACCGCTCCCCAGGCTCCACGTCGCCCGCCGTCGCGCCCCTCTACTGCGGCCACCCGAGCCTCCTCTTCCTCCGCCCGAGCTCCGCGCCCCGCCAACCTCCGCCCCGAGCGCTCCGGCGCCTCCGCCGCATCGCCCGCCGGCGCCCCCGCTCGCCCTCCCCGGCCGCGCCCTCTACCTCGCCTCCGCCTCTCCTCTCTGCGTCCGGCACCGCGCCCACAGGCCCGCTTCCCCGACGCCGCCTTGGCCGCTCGTCGCCGCCAGTGCTCTTCGCCGGCCACCCGTCTGCCGTCGCCCGGGCCTCCTCTCCTCCCAGCAACGTCACCGGCCCCGCGCTGTCCGGCCTCTGCCCGTCCCCCAGGCAGAGCCGCGCCGCCAAGCCCATCGTTGCCCGACAGCGTCGTCGCCCTCATCTGGCCATCCTCCTGTGGCCGCTCTCCTCTCTGCGCGTGGCCCCGCCTCCGTCGGCCTCCCGTCCGTCTCAGGTCGCTGTCCCGGCGGCCTCGCTTCTCCGCAGTGGCTTCTTCCTGCAGAGTATCCTAGTTTGATGCTTCGTGTTAGCTCCTGTCAGTTGAGGAGATCGTTGCAGCCTAAGGTGTAAATCGGTTCCCCTCAAAATCGTGTGTCCCTAGCTATGCATGTGTGCCGGTGTGTCCTCTTCACCGTGTCACTGTTCAAGTGCTTCACATCGCGATCCAAGACCATGTTCGCGACAAGATCTTCCAGGCTACCACTCCTCGATATTATGTCAAGACCGTCTGACACCAAGATCTCGTGCCGTCCGAGGACTGAAGCCAGACCTCAAGATCTTCCGGCGCCGAGATCCAAGATCGACCCCGATAAGACCGAACAGCGAACCCTGGCGCGCCAAGTTCTACGACCCCGAGGACCGGTCCACCGGACGCCAAGATCGCCCACACGGACTCGAGTACCCCGATGCCCTGATTCGAGGACCGATCCCGGCGCCCGAAGCCGAGAACCCCGACAAGAACCACGACACGGATACGCCGAGTCTCCATCGAGGACACCAAGGCCTTCGACATGGAACCGAAGGACGTCAAGCGCTTCCTCCCGGAACGCCAAGATCTACTCCGCTATCCGAGAACGTTTCCGTCGAACCCTGAACCCCGAGACCCGACCCCGAACCCCGGAACACCAAGATCTGCCGAACCCTAATGTGTGACCCTTTTCCCGAGCCCTATTTTATAAATGCTAAATATAAAACCTGTTGCATATTAAAATTGTCATACTCGCATACATATTTGTGTGGTTTGGGGGCCTTATGCCGATTCACCTAATAATTAAATATGGGGCCCATATGCGGGCAAATCTAGTCTCATATTGGCCTCATTTAAACTTGTGTAGCGAACCGGTGATATATTCTGCCTTGTTAAACAACATTTAAATTGTGGGGTATCTAAACAACATGAACCATTTATTTAATTGTCGGGACCCCGGTTCCGCTTAACACGACCTAATTGCATCGCATCTTGCCATGCCATACATCATACATGCATCATGCCCGATCTTTTGCCGTAGTATTAAATATTGCATCCGGTGTTTCTTCTAGTGATTTGCTTCTTCGCGGATAAGGCCGTTGAGTTGATGTGAGCTTCGCCCCGATCTTCGGTTGAACCTTCGACAATGTTTTCAGGCGAGCATCTTCCCCTTTCTACCTATCTTACTTTTATAGTATTTATTCCCTCCTGTTGATCTATTGCTATCTTTGTCGTGTTGCTCTAGTTTTCGTACCGTGTTATCCCTTGCAGCCTTATATTGCCTTGGACACACCCCATTACCTGTTGTTTGGTAGATAGTTGGACTTGCGCGCCGTAGTCGCTTGCTCTAGTGTTGTTGCGTGTTGTCAAGTGCCACAGTTGTTGGAGTAACGCCGCATGTTTGATGTTGGAGATGATTATGGCTTTACTTATCGTTCACTTTAATTCCTGTTTAACAACTAAAATTGAAGTAAGCAGAGGCATCGGTGGGTGATAGAAAATATTTGGTTTCCGAACGCCCACTCGTGTCCCGTAGGACCCCGAGTACTTGATACATGTTCCTTGATTTATCGCGCTATCCACATCCGGGAGGTATATGGGACCCCCCTGAGCCAGAGCTTGATTCAGTCTTATTTCTTGGGGCCACAAACTAGTTTGAGGTTTTATTTACGATCCTGTACTTATGCCATGCTACTTCTGTATTTACGATTGTGCGAGGAGCACACTGTACTATTTAGGTAAGCGGAGTGTTTTCGCGGTATCGACAAGCCCAGCCACACTTTCGGGTTCCCAGTCGTTTACAGCCATTGTCGCAAACCTTGAGTCCGTCTCGGAGTCAGCTGGCTTCGTTGCGGGTCTACTCAATGGGGTGCCCCCCTGAAATATTTCTGAATCCTGTGATTGCTTTGTCGTGAAGGCCTCGTTGGGTTTTGATTTGGTTTTTCCGAGGTTGATCGAGCGTGTGTTGCTATTGGTGCACCCCGGCCGGGTAAAACTTTCTGAAAGCCGTGTCCACGGTTATGGACGACTTGGAGCACAGTATATCGACCATAGACAAGCATAACTAAAGTAGTGCTATAAATTTGACTTTATAATGACTAGTAATCAGCTTCACTATAATGGAATGGCTAAATAAAACTGCGAACAATTGCTTGTTTGGATGTCGCTTGCGACCATTGTACCTGACTAGTAAGTATTGCAACTACAACGGAATGGCTAAATAAAAGTACCAACAACTGTTGGGTTTTGGGTTATCTCATGCTAATTGTATCTGATTAGTAAGTGTTGCAACTACAACGGAATGGTTAACTAAAATGACCCACTGCTTATATTATCAGGATGATTATCTACATCTGACTAGTAATAGCTACAAATAACTGAATAAATAAAACTGCCAACGGTGTGAGTTCCTCGGTTGACTTCCTCGTTTGGTCTCGAGGGGGAAATGCCAGGATGGGTTGTTTGATGGTAGTATTAGGTTGGTTCCGAATAGGTCTTTCTTACCCCTCTCTGATAGTCGCGAGTTGTATCGAGTCTCTATAGGTTGTTTAGTGCATGCTGCCGCTGCCGCTTCAGTACACCATACCTATGTAGGCGAGGACCGCCGAATTCTAGCCTCGCCGTGTACTGGCCTCAGTACTGACGCTCCTCTTTTTCCTTTGCCCTTTTGTCGGCACCCCTTTTGTTTAAGCAGGTTTTGAGATCGACGTCGTTAGCAGGGTTACCCTTCCGGCTTGGCCTGGGCAGGGTTATGGACGCCATTGGTTATTCTTCAGGGCTCTTAGCCCCATTTGCATCTTGTCCGTAGTCGGACGCGGTATCATTTTCAAGGTGATTTGGATCTTTGTATTGTATATCTGTATTCTTGACTCTTTGAGTCGCTGTTATATATATATATATCTGTTCTGTGGGTCCCATCGAGGACTGTTGTGTAATGTTATTACTTCGTTTTCCACCCGCACGAAAGTGCCTGGTGGGCACCTTTGAATCGTTTCTATGCGGGTTTGGCGGGAATCGCTGAAACTTGCATAGGTCCGATTCTGAGGGTGTTACAGAGTGGTATCAGAGCTCAGCAGTTGCGATACCCCACAAGTCCAGCCTGTAGGATAACCTAGCTAACGGCCGAAGTAGAGTGTCAAAACTATTTTTGAAAATCGGTTGGATAGCTCTGATTAGGTCTGATTTTACTCCTTACCCCTCTGCTATTCTCCTCTTATCTCGACGTGTTTTAAATCTGCTCTCTTATCTTTTCTTTGAGTCCAGGATTTCTCGTGGTTGGGTTCCGTCGTACCTTCAGGGTTTCGCTTCCTCCTTTGTCAACGGTGTTGCTACATCCGGTGTTCATGCTGCTTGAGGAATCCGTCTGCTGTGGTACCATTTCTTTGTTCTTTGTTTGTGCCTTCCGGTGTTTTCCGACGCGACGACATCATCTACGTCAGATCCGATGCAGAGTCTGCATCACTCCTTTGTTTCCGAACCTCGTTTGTCGAGATCTTCAGTCTAATTCCGAGAATGGTTGCACTCTTTTCTACTGATTGTGCAGAGTAATAGTTTGGGTGCGTGATGGATTGGCCCCCATGCCGACTACCCTTTCTATTCGCTTTTGTACATTGAAGTGGATGAGAATGCATCGGTTCCCTCTTTCTATCGAAGTTAGGGGTGGCTTTATTTGTTGATACCTCTACCTTCGACCTTTTGTTCCCGGAGTGTTCTCTCGACGATCACGGACAACGACCTCTTGTTAGTGGTGTCGCGAGGATCTACACGAAGCGAGAAGACGCAGATCGCCGACCTTCCTTCCGGTACCATGAGGCGGATCTCGAGGGCGAGATCCATTGTTAGTGGTGTCGAATTGTGGCATCCCGCAAAACCACTACTAGAAAATCGCGTTGTTTTTGTGCATTGCATCATCATGACCGCATGCTCATGTCATCATGCCACATTGCATTTGAGCATTGTCGTCATCTTGCATTTGCTTGCGTAAAACTAATTGCAGAAAAACCTATTTTGTATTTTCTAAAAGCGCCCGTCTTTGTTCAAACGCAAAACCCCGGGCCTCCGGAATATTTTGTTTGTCTGCTATTGGTTTGCAAACGGTGCATTTGAAATAAATAAAAATTTGAATTATTTTTAGTGGGGCAGTCGAACGGGCCGAATAGACCCGAACGGCCACCCCAGAAATTAAAACGGCCCAACCATAATCCTAAAGCTACCAGTCCTATTCTACCCACAACCCCTCCACCTCACCCCACCCAATCCCCTCTCGCCACCTCACCTCTCTCCCTCCCCCCACCACTCACACTCTGCCACATCAACCCACCAGCCACCCCTCTCTCTCTCTCCCCACTTCTCACCCCACCAACCGCAGCCACCTCCCCTGACCGACCCCACCCCTGGCCCGCGGTCCCACCTGGTCCCACCCTGACCCCGCCTGCTCCCTCCTCTCTCCCTCCTCTCGCAACCTCCCCCGACGCGCGCAGCCCCCACCCCGCGGCCGTCTCCTCCCTCTTCCTCTCCCACCGCGCCAGGCGCCGTCCCCTCCGTCCTCGTCGCCGGCGTCGCCTCCACCGCCTTGCCGCACCCCCGCACCCCGCCTCCTCCGGTCCCGACGCGAGCCCGCGTTCGCCGCCTCCCCGTCTGCCCGCCACCGCCCCCTCCCGTGACGCTCCGCCTCCGGCCGGCGCCGGCTCCCTCCTCGCCGGCCCGCTCTCCACATCGCCCCGGCCGCCTCCACCGCTCCCCAGGCTCCACGTCGCCCGCCGTCGCGCCCCTCTACCGCGGCCACTCGAGCCTCCTCTTCCTCCGCCCGAGATCGCCCGAGCTCCGCGCCCCGCCAACCTCCGCCCCGAGCGCTCCGGCGCCTCCGCCGCATCGCCCGCCGACGCTCCCGCTCGCCCTCCCCGGCCGCGCCCTCTACGTCGCCTCCGCCTCTCCTCTCTGCGTCCGGCGCCGCGCCCACAGGCCCGCTTCCCCGACGTCGCCTTGGCCGCTCGTCGCCAGTGCTCTCCGCCGGCCACCCGTCTGCCGTCGCCCGGGCCTCCTCTCCTCCCAGCAACGTCATCGGCCCCGCGCTGTCCGGCCTCTGCCCGTCCCCCAGGCAGAGCCGCGCCACCAAGCCCATCGTTGCCCGGCAGCGTCGTCGTCCGCACGTCGTCGCCCTCATCTGGCCATCCTCCTGTGGCCGCTCTCCTCTCCGCGCGTGGCCCCGCCTCCGCCGGCCTCCCGTCCGCCTCAGGTCGCTGTCCCGGCGGCCTCGCTTCTCCGCAGTGGCTTCTTCCTGCAGAGTATCCCAGTTTGATGCTTCGTGTTAGCTCCTGTCAGTTGAGGAGATCGTTGCAGCCTAAGGTGTAAATCGGTTCCCCTCAAAATCGTGTGTCCCTAGCTATGCATGTGTGCCGGTGTGTCCTCTTCACCGTGTCACTGTTCAAGTGCTTCACATCGCGATCCAAGACCATGTTGGTGACAAGATCTTCCAGGCTACCAATCCTCGATATTATGTCAAGACCGTCTGACACCAAGATCTCGTGCCGTCCGAGGACTGAAGCCAGACCTCAAGATCTTCCGGCGCCGAGATCCAAGATCGACCGCGATAAGACCAAACAGCGAACCCTCGCGCGCCAAGTTCTACGACCCCGAGGACCAGTCCACCGGACGCCAAGATCGCCCACACGGACTCGAGTACCCTGATGCCCTGATTCGAGGACCGATCCCGGCGCCCGAAGCCGAGAACCCCGACAAGAACCACGACACGGATACGCCGAGTCTCCATCGAGGACACCAAGGCCGTCGACATGGAAACGAAGGACGTCAAGCGCTTCCTCCCGGAACGCCAAGATCTACTCCGCTATCCGAGAACGTTTCCGTCGAACCCTGAACCCCGAGACCCGACCCCGAACCCCGGAACACCAAGATCTGCCGAACCCTAATGTGTGACCCTTTTCCCGAGCCCTATTTTATAAATGCTAAATATAAAACCTGTTGCATATTAAAATTGTCATACTCGCATACATATTTGTGTGGTTTGGGGGCCTTATGCCGATTCACCTAATAATTAAATATGGGGCCCATATGCGGGCAAATCTAGTCTCATATTGGCCTCATTTAAACTTGTGTAGCGAACCGGTGATATATTCTGCCTTGTTAAACAACATTTAAATTGTGGGGTATCTAAACAACATGAATCATTTATTTAATTGTCGGGACCCCGGTTCCGCTTAACACGACCTAATTGCATCGCATCTTGCCATGCCATACATCATACATGCATCATGCCCGATCTTTTGCCGTAGTATTAAATATTGCATCCGGTGTTTCTTCTAGTGATTTGCTTCTTCGCGGATAAGGCCGTTGAGTTGATGTGAGCTTCGCCCCGATCTTCGGTTGAACCTTCGACAATGTTTTCAGGCGAGCATCTTCCCCTTTCTACCTATCTTACTTTTATAGTATTTATTCCCTCCTGTTGATCTATTGCTATCTTTGTCGTGTTGCTCTAGTTTTCGTACCGTGTTATCCCTTGCAGCCTTATATTGCCTTGGACACACCCCATTACCTGTTGTTTGGTAGATAGTTGGACTTGCGCGCCGTAGTCGCTTGCTCTAGTGTTGTTGCGTGTTGTCAAGTGCCACAGTTGTTGGAGTAACGCCGCATGTTTGATGTTGGAGATGATTATGGCTTTACTTATCGTTCACTTCAATTCCTGTTTAACAACTAAAATTGAAGTAAGCAGAGGCATCGGTGGGTGATAGAAAATATTTGGTTTCCGAACGCCCACTCGTGTCCCGTAGGACCCCGAGTACTTGATACCTGTTCCTTGATTTATCGCGCTATCCACATCCGGGAGGTATATGGGACCCCCCTGAGCCAGAGCTTGATTCAGTCTTATTTCTTGGGGCCACAAACTAGTTTGAGGTTTTATTTACGATCCTGTACTTATGCCATGCTACTTCTGTATTTACGATTGTGCGAGGAGCACACTGTACTGTTTAGGTAAGCGGAGTGTTTTCGCGGTATCGACAAGCCCAGCCACACTTTCGGGTTCCCAGTCGTTTACAGCCATTGTCGCAAACCTTGAGTCCGTCTCGGAGTCAGCTGGCTTCGTTGCGGGTCTACTCAATGGGGTGGCCCCCTGAAATATTTCTGAATCCTGTGATTGCTTTGTCGTGAAGGCCTCGTTGGGTTTTGATTTGGTTTTTCCGAGGTTGATCGAGCGTGTGTTGCTATTGGTGCACCCCGGCCGGGTAAAACTTTCTGAAAGCCGTGTCCGCGGTTATGGACGACTTGGAGCACAGTATCTCGACCATAGACAAGCATAACTAAAGTAGTGCTATAAATTTGACTTTATAATGACTAGTAATCAGCTTCACTATAATGGAATGGATAAATAAAACTACCAACAATTGCTTGTTTGGGTGTCGCTTGCGACCATTGTACCTGACTAGTAAGTATTGCAACTACAACGGAATGGCTAAATAAAAGTACCAACAATTGTTGGGTTTTGGTTTATCTCATGCTAATTGTATCTGATGAATAAGTGTTGCAACTACAACGGAATGGTTAACTAAAATGACCCACTGCTTATATTATCAGGATGATTATCTACATCTGACTAGTAATAGCTACAACGATAACTGAATAAATAAAACTGCCAACGGTGTGAGTTCCTCGGTTGACTTCCTCGTTTGGTCTCGAGGGGGAAATGCCAGGATGGGTTGTTTGATGGTAGTATCAGGTTGGTTCCGAATAGGTCTTTCTTAACCCTCTCTGATAGTCGCCAGTTGTATCGAGTCTCTATAGGTTGTTTAGTGCATGCTGCCGCTGCCGCTTCAGTCCACCATACCTATGTAGGCGAGGACCGCCGAATTTTAGTCTCGCCGTGTACTGGCCTCAGTACTGACGCTCCTCTTTTTCCTTTGCCCTTTTGTCGGCACCCCTTTTGTTTAAGCAGGTTTTGAGGTCGACGTCGTTAGCAGGGTTACCCTTCCGGCTTGGCCTGGGCAGGGTTATGGACGCCATTGGTTATTCTTCAGGGCTCTTAGCCCCATTTGCATCTTGTCCGTAGTCGGACGCGGTATCATTTTCAAGGTGATTTGGATCTTTGTATTGTATATCTGTATTCTTGACTTTTGAGTCGCTTTATATATATATATATATATCTGTTCTGTGGGTCCCATCGAGGACTGTTGTGTAATGTTATTACTTCGTTTTCCACCCGCACGAAAGTGCCTGGTGGGCACCTTTGAATCGTTTCTATGCGGGTTTGGCGGGAATCGCTGAAACTTGCATAGGTCCAATTCTGAGGGTGTTACACTTTGATGAGTTATCGCTAGAGTTGTTTCAGAATTGTTTGTCTTGACTCAAGTGACTCATTTTACAGGTTCAATGTGAATAACATTTCTTGGCGTACATAGTTTTATCATGGGGATTTATCTTATTATGAGCATGATCCTACAGAAGGTAACCTTGAGATATTCGTTATTCATATGCATGGAATTAATGATTTCAGAGCTTTTCTTAATATTTGAATGACACATTATTTTTCATACGGATAATCCAGTTGAGATGACATTGCTTTTACTAGTATTTTAGAAAATAGGCCCAAAGGCCCGATGTAAAATTAATAACGCCAAATGACGAAACACATACATAATGATGTAACCCACCTTATAAGGCAGAAAACACACACACACACACACACAGGAAGAAAGGCCGACAACAATTAACAAGATTTCTGGATGGTAAAGATCATCAAGACTAAGAATGGGACGGATTTAGCGTTGTTTTACTGTGACAATGCATGAGATATGAATAAATAAACAAGACATCATGAGTTCTTGATTTCAAACCTAAAACTAACGGTAGACAATAATAGGTTCGGACAAGAACTCCTGCTTGTGTATTATTTTTGACAAATCTGGCCATTTTCTGCAATCCCATAGCTAACATGTCCTGCAAACTATTTCATAATTTGACCCCTCCGTTTTGTGCCAATTAGAATGAAGCCAAACCTATGAAGATCGGCAGCGAATGCCATTGATGTTGAATTCCTTGGCCATGTGTAACATCCTAGCCCAAGGCTTTATAGGACTAACAGGATACTCATATCAACATGTCGAAACTTATTTTCAGAAAGTTCATATGAAAAGAACTCCAATGTTAAGCATATGCTTGGCCTGGAGCAATTCGAGAATGACCGACCGATAGTTTCTTATCGGTTGCACATGAGTGAGAACAAAGTACACAAGAAACACTAGTGTTGGTTTGTGGGGGGTGGGTATAGAGATCCTAGAGAGCTAACATGGGTAACAATTGCCGAGCCAAAGGGGGCTGGGTGTTACATTTGGTATCAAAGTCAGCATATGCTGCTACATGGGTGTATGCGCGTCAGGGTAGCAGACATGTAGCCCGTCGTGTCACATGTGTCACCACTGGACGCATGGACGTTTGCCAAGAGGGGATGTTCCTGGCTTTAGGTGGGGGTGAGTGTGTGACCACGTGGCCCAAGGCTTAATAGGATTTGAGAGGATACTCATATAAACAAGTTGTAACTTATTTTTTCTGAAGCTCGTCTGAAAAGAACTTTGGGTCAAGCATGCTTGTTCCAGAGAAATTTGAGGATGAGCGAGCAACCGTGAAGTTCTTCCCGGATGCACACGAGTGAGGACAAAGTGCACATGAAAATATTGTTGTTGGTCTGGAGGGTTAGTCTAGAGATCTTAGAGATCTGCCAAGGGTTACTGACGCCGACCTTGGGATGACCATGAGCTAGAAAACCCGACAAAACAAGTTTGGCGCGAAAACAACTTGTGCTAAAAGAGCAAAAACTGAATTATGTGTTCGCATGATCGACGCCCAGGAGGTTGGCACCAAACCTTTAGGGCTAATAGACGTATGCAAGTTACCTCGATCCAGATTCACTTCACCCCGACCTAGTTCTTACCTTAACAAGCTCTTACCCGCTCTGCCATCACCACCTGTCGCCATCTCCCTCTGGTCACAACGGCAGCCGTGTCTATGCTACCCACTCTACCACTTCCCGCTTATGGGCTTCTCCGCCACCATCGCCTAGACTGGGCCTTTTAGCAGCCGCCGAGCTCCTTTGCTCATCACTAGTCTTCTTCTCCGCTTCTTGTCATCGCGGCCATAGGTTTGTAGCATGCGCTCTTCCTAATCAAGTTTCTATTTCCCCAAGGTGCTCTTATATCGTCGACTTAGAGGGGTCAATGATTTCCATTGCTCGAGCACTAGCATTGTTGTTTTATCAATTTCAACAAATAATTCTATATATGTTGCATTTTTTTCTTATTTTCATGGAACACAATGTTCTACACCCTCCATCTCAAAATATAAGGACCCTAAGGATTAGTCAAAAGTCAACGTTTTCTAAGTTTGACCAAGATTATACACAAAAAAATAAACATTCATAGTAATATATCAATATCAATAGATTCACCATAACGTATATTTTTTAGTGTGTCCATTCAATATCATAGATGTAGATATTTTAAAAAAAAATGGTCAAAGTTAGTAAGATTTTGACTTTTGACTTATCCTTAAGCGCCTTATATTTTGAGACGGAGGGAGTAGTTTGTAGCAAACATTATGAAGTGAAAATATTGCATCCACTATAGCATCATGTACTCTATACAAACATACTAAAAATGGTGCCAAAATAAAGTACTGTGGTTCAACATCAAGGTCCTCATCACACAAAAACCTACAACATGATATCAAAATGAACTTGGAGATTCAACTTCAAGTGCTCATCATTTCTACGACTTTCACTTCTTGTTTGTTTATTCAACCACTCCTTTCTATCGTAAAATTCTTTGCATTATATTCTCTTCCCTTTTCCTTGCTTCTTATTCTTTTTTCCTTCTGGCTTCCACTTACTTTTTCTTTTGTGTATCCTTTTATCATTTCTTCAATATATTGTCTTCTCCATTTTTCTTCATCATCCCTCTTCTACTGCTCTCTATACCATCTTAAATTTATATGCCTTGTTTTTTTATCGAAGACCTTTCAAGACTTGTCCAAAGTGTCGGTCGTGTAAAGGGGGCACCGCCGTGTCATATCTTGACAATGCTCACTCCAAACCGGCCGAGGAGACTTGGGTGTGGTTTGGTCTAATCCCCAAAGCTTAGGTGGAGGAGGATACACAATGCATGTTCATGTCTCCACCAGTTTTGGCCGCAAAATAATACTGAAATATTCCAAAAGAAAAGATAGTCATCCTAATACATAGGGCCATCAATCCTTTAGAAAAAAGTAACAAATATAATATTGCTATCAAATGAACTTTACCAAATAATCAATCAATGATGCATAAAGTATGAATGTAACTATATGATAAGTTAAAAAAAACTCACACGGTGATCACAACAACACTATTATGCACAACCCATCGTATGTGACTAGTTTGCGTGATTTCATAAGGCTTGCCACAACACCAATTTTGAACCAAATATCTTGGTAGCACTAGAGCCTCTTTGCATGATACATTGGGATACTTGTCTTTCGTTATTGCTGCAAACTTCATATCATGTACAACTGTCATCCACATGTCCGGAAAATCTACAAAAGATAGAGGTACCGTAAACATTTACAACTATGTCCTAAATGTACAATTCCCTAAACAATATATTATACAACCAGCTAATTTGCATTCCATAAAATTTGCTCCACATACATGTATAATCCAACTAATACATGAATAAACCTAGCTTGAAATAGAATTTCCAAACAATAAGCACATATGGTCAATATTATATCCATATATGTAGGGTTTTCCTCTTTACCAACAAAAAAATTATCAACCCCTAAGCCATTGCTAAATACCATTAGTTCATTGCTAAATACCATCACATGCAAATAATTCGAAATCATCATAACTAGCGGTCAAAACAATTGGAGAGATCAAGTGCACATTGATATTAAAATTGATGAAAACAAAGGATTCGTGAGAGATTGCGTGGAAGACGATTTACCATGATCGTGGCTGAAAAATGCTTGAGTTTTTAGTGGATTTGAAGAGTATGGACAAAAACGAGAGAGAAAGCCCGGGACGGAGCTGGAGTGGAGAATAGAATGAATGAATGAAGCAGGGAGAAATCCACAATTTTTACCCGTGAAATTATTGGTGCCACACTCACATGTAAACTGAATTCACAAACGCACCTAGGTTTGCTCCGTTCTAAGGGAAGTAGAACAGGACGAAGCTTTAGTGACTCGGTGCTTCCAAGTCTCACCGTGACGTACCAACATCCACCATCCATCTCAAATCCAACATACCAGATTGTTTCTGATTACAAAATAAAAAACTAAAAATATTTAAAAAAAAATCAGTAAAGTCTAGATGCCAAGTTTTGTAACCTGAATGTTTCATCCCATTCGGATAACTAGGTTTTTATTAAATAGCCTTTTATGTTTTCGAGCACTAGTTTAGACTAAATATCTATTTAATCACAAATGTTTGATCCAAATAGAATGAAAGTTCACCAGAATACATATCGAAACATGCATGATTTACTGAATTTTTTCTAAGTAGTTTTATTTATTTAGTTAAAAATCTGAGTTAATATGGCATGTTGGATGAGAAATGGATGGTGGATGCTGACACCAAGTCACAGTGAGACTTGGTAACACCAAGTCACCGAAGCTCAGTCCAGTAGAAGTGTAGAACATGTCACGTTGGATTTTCTGGGCATGCCAAGGACTTCGGCGTTAATAGTGTTCGGCGCCGACCTGTGTAGGTTCAGCTGCACTCTAGTTGGGGTGAAATAAAGTGTAACACCCTCGTCTGATAAGGCCGAGTTCATGTGTATAGTGTCAGTCCCTAAATCGGTTCACCGGCACACACACAGTATAGTTGAATATCGAAGAATTTAACAGTGCATCATTTTTACATTGAATGATCCAGAATTTGCAATTATTACATGACGCTTAGATCAAGGTTAGCTCAAATATCAAGTAGCATACGGAAGCATAAACATATAGTAGGCTCTATCTTTAATTGTGCCACAGGCGAATAACTGTTGAGTGAAGTATCGCAACCTATTTGATCACTCTGAATCGAAACATCCTGCAACATAAAATTTAGTAGTCCCGAAGGGTCAATACTTGGTATATATGGCAAGTAGAGCTAAATAAGGAGACAAGTAATCCTAACATCTACATGCTTATTTTGCTAAGTAGAGCTTTGGCTAGATTGCATTTTTAAATACCTTTGTCATACTTTTATAAACAGTTTTTGATTTTCTTTAAAAATATCTCAATTAAATTAACCGGTCAACATTAAGATAATTAAGAAATTAGAATGAACGAGAAAATGTCATGAACCTCAATATCTAGCAACTCAAATTGTCTATAACCGAGAACACGGCTAAGTACTTAGATTATACACCCTACTGGGGTTTGTACACTTTACCCATGTGACCTAATCAGCCCAGCTCGTACCACCACACTTATATTGTATGATGATAGAGAGAAGTCCAAGATGAAACCGTTCGGAAAGTAGCTCCCCAAACCCGACACACATCATACCAACCTACCAAAATTCTACATCTCTGGCTATGTGAGTTCGAGTTACCACAACCTACTAAGTCCAACCAACCGCTTATTTCATTATTGGCACATAGTTGTACACGTAAGCTACTAAATAAAGAAATCAATCATTTTCTTTAGATACCTGGGTGCCTTTCCGCAATAATACCACCAAAAAATGTCAATCTCATCATATCCAGGAGATTCATTGATTAAGTTGTTTTCAGTTTTTGCAAACCAACACTTTGTAAACAACTTCCATGTGATGTAACCCAACCCTCATCTATCATAGCACGACTAAGCACATCTACCTGTGGTGGCTCATCTACAAGAGATCCCTACCACATAAATTAGGACATAGCATATCGATTGTAGTTCCTATTCATGCATTTACAAATTTCACCACAATACATTAAACATAGTAGGACAATATCATGAAAAAAATAGCATCTACTTGCCTTGATAGTTGATGAAGTCGTTCAAACACTCGCTACAATCACATACGCTGCACTCCTCTCAATCTATCGATTAAACAATTGCATACAACATAAACAACCATACAATCATAAACAAATGCACAAATACATACACGAAATATTAATAAAATTTTCAGTAGCATATTTAAGTTCTCTGATCATTATACCTACTTATGACATGCTTGAAAGATTTTAATGCATTAAAACCAATTTATGCAAGTTAGAGATTCAATTAATATGCCTTTAGACAAAATATTAAGTCTCTATCATGAACTGTGTTGTTAAATCTGGGATTTTTTTACTGTATATGCATTTCAATTTAGAGCCAGGGGCAACTGGAATCACGCCAAAAGGACTTACAGATGATTTTATAGAATTAAAATACTACTGTATGCACTTTAATACACTTAAAATATTATGTACCATAAATCTGCAATTTTATTTCAGAAACATGTTCTACTCCTTTTTGTGATTCCAGGGATATATAATTTGTAATTTTCTAAATACTATTTATTTTCTTATAAATTTATTACTCCAAAAAGAGCATTAACTTATTTAAGTAATTACGGCAAAACCTTACGGTAATTGCCTGAAACAATTTCATATTGGTAATCAACATGAATTATCTTTCCATCGGTATATTATTTGTTATTTTTGTACTAGTAAATCTTTTCTACAAATTTTGGAATTTATATGGATTTTCTGATCATTTAACCAAAATCTGTACGACGAGGGAATATACTAGGGAATATTCCCGCTGACTAATCTATGCTGACGTGGTGCTGACCGGACCATTTGACAGGTGAGCAACCCACATTGGGGGTCAGCGATCGACCTAGGCCATTGAATCCGACGGTGGCGATTTGTGAGCGCCGGAGCTCACCTTGGTCGTCGACGACGACGGGCGGTGGCGGTAGTTCCGGTGAGGTTCGTCGGCGGTGAGGTGGTCAACGACAGGAGGGCGGTGTCGGTGCGGTCCCTGGTGCCCTCGGCGTGGAGCTTTGCGTCCCTGGTCGTCGGCTACAGCTGGCTGGAGTGGCGGGGCCGACGGTGGTCTCCGGCGACGTCGGCGGGGTGGCTCGTCGTCCTGCAGACGAGGGGAAATAGTCAAGGAGGGGTGGCGCGAAGCTACAAAGAGAAGCAACGAGAAGGGCAACGCGTGGAGCTTCATTGTGGACGGCACAAGCTCATACCAACGGCAATGTCGGCGACGGCGGGTAGAACTACGGCGAGAGATTCCCGACGATGAGAGACTCTATGGATGGGGAAAAATAGATGAGGCGACATGGTACATCGAGGGGAATTGGATAGAGGGGAAAGTAGGGCTCGGGGTGCTCCGAAGCGATGGTAACCTCGACTTCGCGAGCTCCAATGGCGGCCTTCCGGTGAGGTTGAATTCGAGGTTTGGGCAGCCTGGAGACATAATTTTTTAGGGATTTTTGAGGAATTAGGGATAGTACAACGTGGACTATTTATGACCAAATTTTCGTGGCAAAGGGAAAAAGATTTAATCGAATCGGGAGATTTTTCTAGATAGTTTTCAACTCACGAACGCTGCGTGGGTGTTAGCACGTGCGCGCGCTGTAGGCACTAGGTGGGCTCGCGTTGCTCTACTTTGTTTTTTATTTCATTTTCTTTTATTTTTTTCTGTTTCCTTTTTCTTCTTATATATTTTCATATTATCTTTAAATGAGCTCAATTTCGTGTCTAATTTTTATTATTATTAAGGGGATCAATATAAGATTCTTTTGGCAATAATTTGCCCTTTTCAAAATAGTGATTTAACAATACATGTATTTCCTTTTGTAGAAGCATTTTTGTAATTTCAATTTAGGGTTTGAATGTGGTGTTTACAATTCAAAAAAATTTAATGAATGCAAAAAGGCCATGCCAATTCAATGCAAATGCAAAAAAAAAATTTCTAGTCCCAATTTTTAAAATCTTGGGATGTGACATAAAGATTCAGGAATAGTTTTCATGGAAATATGACATGAAATTTGTCGTGGAAAAGGGTCAGATTTGGGGGCGCACCTAGTTATCAGGCGACTGAGATTTAGTTATATCTCAGTCGCGTGGCGTCATCGTTGTTGACGATCACCCGTGGCTTCCGATCAATACATAGCGCTGTCGATTCCATTTCAGTCAATGTGACATGGGCTTTAACGTGGGAGCTAAGTGTAGTCTCACATCAGGCCATCGGGCCATCTGGCATCATTGTTTGTTTGTTGGGCCCTTCTAGTCCTTGGATCTTTGTATTGTCTTTGATACGATTGGAGGGCAGCATACAATGACAAGTTTTTTCAACCATTTGTATGTTCAACTGACAACCAGCAATAAATCATGCCGAAAATTTAACAGTTCACGGTTGTTGTACTCCCTTCGATCTATATTAGTTTACTTGGATTTATTAAAATTTGGATAAACCTATATACTAAATAGTGTCTAGATTCATCCAAATCTAGACAAATCCAAATCAACTAATATGGGTCGGAGGGAGTAGTTACAACCCACATACAAAATGACAAAAATCCTAGTTACAATTTAGGTGTAACTAGAAAAAATTTGAGTTGCATCTTGCGTGTAAATGAAGTACCTGGGTTCTAACCCATGTACAAATGAAAAATCTCGGTTATAACTCACATGCAACTAGCAAAACACCAGTTACAACCAATGTGCAACCGATAAAATCTCAGTTACAACTCAACGCAGGTGCAAGTAACAAAATTTCTCTTGCAACTATGACAAATCACAGTTGCAACTCACGTGCAACTAAGCAAATCACAGTTGCAACAAACATGTAGTACAAATCACGAAAAAAATATAACAGCCCCCCGGTGGCCCTCGGCGGGCCCCAGTTACATGGAAGTTGCAAAACTGGCCCGCCAACGAAGACCACTGGATACAATCAAGTTGCGACTAGCCCCCCAACGAAGCTCATTTGAAATCGAGTTGCAACTGTCCCCCCCCCCTCGACGGGGCCTCAATTACAAGCAAGTTGCAACTGGCACCCCCCTCGCCGAGGGCTCACACAACCGACGCTCAATGGGGCTTCCCCCGACGGAGCTCAGTTACAAGCAAGTTGGAGTTGGCCCGCCGATGGGGTCCCCCGGTTGCAATCAAGTTGCAATTGGCCCTCGACGGGGGCTCAATTAGAAGAAAGTTGCAAACCTGCCCCTCGGGGCCCCACTTACAAGCAAGTTGCAACTGGCACCCCCTTGCCGGGGGATCAGACAACTTGCCCTCAACGGGGCTCCCGCCGGCGGAGATCAGCTACAAGCAAGTTGCAACTGGGCCCTTGTCGAGGACTTAGTTACAAGCAAGTTGCAACTAGTTCGCCGATGGGGTCCCTTGTTGCAATCAAGTTGAAAACCTGCCCCCCAGCGGGGCCCCAGTTACATGCAGGTTGCAACTGGCCCCTCGCACGGGGATCAATTACAATCAAGTTGCAACTGCCCCCCCCCCCCCTTGCCGGGGGCTCAGATAACTGGTCCTCGAAGGGGCTCCCCTGGTGGAGCTCAGTTACAATTGCAACTAGGCCCTTGTCAGGGACTCAGTTACAAGCACGTTGCAACTAACTTGCCGATTGGCCCCCCTGGTTGCAATCAAGTTGCAACTGTCCTTCGACGAGGGCTCAATTACAAGCAAGTTCCAAACTTGCCCCCCGATGGGACCCCTATTACATGCATGTTGCAACTATGCCCCCCTCGCCGTGGGCTCAGTCAACTGGCCCTCAACGGGTCGGTGGAGTTCACTTGCACGCAAGTTGCAACTGGGCCTTGTCGGGGACTCAGTTACAAGCAAGTTACAACTGGGCCCTTGTCCGGGACTTAGTGACAAGCAAGTTGCAACTAGCCCCCCGACGGAGCTCATTTGCAATCGAGTTGCAACTGTCCCCCCTTGTGCGGGGTATCAAATACAAGCTAGTTGCAAAAATGCCCCGCCTTGCTGGGGGCTCAGACAACTGGCCCTCGACGGGGCTCCCCGGCAGAGCTCAGTTACAAGCAAGTTGCAACTGGCCCCGTTCGCATGGGGGCTCAATTACAAGAAAGTTGCAACTGGCACCCCATCGCCGCGGGCTCAGACAACCGGCCCTCAATGGGGCTCCTCCCGGCGGAGCTCAGTTACAAGCAAGTTGCAGCTGGCCCACCGATGGGGTTCCCCGGTTGCAATCAAGTTGCAAATGGCCCTCAACGGGGGCTCAATTAGAAACAAGTTGCACACCTGCCCCCCGACGGGGCCCCAATTACAATCAAGTTGCAACTGGCACCCCTTGTCGGGGAACATACAACTTTCCCTCAACGAGGCTCCCCTCGGTGGAGCTCAGTTACAAGAAAGTTGCAACTGGGCCCTTGTCGGGGACTTAGTTACAAGCAAGTTGCAACTAGTCCGCCGATGGGATACCCGGTTGCAATCAAGTTGAAAACCTGGCCCCCAGCGGGCCCCCAATTACATGCAGGTTGCAACTGGCCCCCCTCGCACGGGGGATCACTTACAATCAAGTTGCAACTCCCCCCCCCCTCGCCGGGGGATTAGACAACTGGTCCTCGAAGGGGCTTCCCCGGCGGAGCTCAGTTATAAGAAAGTTGCAACTGGGACCTTGTCGGAGACTCAGTTACAAGCAATTTGCAACTGGCCCGCCGATTGGGCCTCCTGGTTGCAATCAAGTTGCAACTAGCCTTCAACGGGGACTCAATTACAAGCAAGTTCCAAACATGTCCTCCTGCCCCCCGGCAGGGTCCCAATTACATGCAAGTTGCAACTGCCCCCCCCCCCCTCGCCGGGGGCTTAGAAAACTGTCCCTCAACAGTTCGGTGGAGCTCAATTACAAGCATGTTGCAACTGGGCCCTTGTCGGAGACTCGGTTACAAGCAAGTTGCAACTGGCCCGCCGATGAAGTCCCCCGATTGCAATCAACTTGCAACTGGCCCTCAATGGGGCTTAATTACAAGGAAGTTGCAAACCTGCCCCCGGTGGGGCCCCAGTTACATGCAAGTTGTGCCTGCCCCCCTCACTAGGGGCTCAGACAACCAGTCCTCAAAGGGGCTCCCCCGGCGGAGCTCAGTTACAAGCAAATTGCAACTGGGCCCTTGTCGGGAACTCAGTTACAAGCAAGTTGCAACTGGCCTGCCGTTGGCCCCCCCGACTGCAATCAAGTTTCAACTGGCCCTCGGCGGGGGCTCAATTACGACAAGTTGCAAACCTTCCCCCCCGGCGAGGCCCCAATTACATGCAAGTTGCAACAACCCCCCTCCCCCTCGCTTATGGACCAGACAACTGGCCCGCAATGGGGCTCTGGCCCGACGAAGCTCAGTTATAGACAAGTTGCAACTGGACCCTTTTCGGTTACAAGCAAGTTGCAATTGGCCTGCCGATGGGTCCCCCGGTTGCAATCAAGTTCCAACTGGCCCTCGACGAGGCTCAATTACAAGCAAGTTGCAAACCTGGCCCCCGGGTGGGTCCCTAATTACATGCAAGTTGCAACTAGCCCACCGATGGGGTCCCGCGATCGCAATCAAGTTGCAACTGGCCCTCGACGGGGGCTCAATTACAAGCAAGTTGCAAACCTGGGCCCCTCGACGGGGGCTCAATTACAAGCACGTTGAAAACCTGCCATCCCCCCTCGCCGGGGGCTCAGACAACTAGGCCTCGAAGGGGCTCCCCCGGTAGAGCTCAGTTACAAGAAAGTTGCAACTAGGCCCACAGTGGAGCTCAGTTACAAGCAAGTTGCAACTGGGCCACCGACGGGGTCCCCGGTTGCAAGGAAGTTGCAAACTTGCCCACCGACAGGGTCCCCTGGTTGCAAGCAAGTTGCAACTGGCCCACCGATGGGGGTCTAGTTGTATCTGGCCCTCGTAGGGGCTCAGTGACAACTCTCTTTCGACCATATTGCATCTGGCTTAAAAAGTAACAACCAAAGATACAGCTGACTCGACAAATAGGAAAAAAGCCCAACAAAAGTCTTAAAAAAAGGCCGGTACAATGAATTGGCAATTCGCTTATAAAAAAAGTGTGTCTAGACCCCTTTCAGTGTGTAAGTTCATTTCAAATCTGCACATTTAAAAGCTAATAACCTTATATTATGAAAAATCAGAGAGAGTACATGTTAAAAATATAAGTTAGATCAATCTAGTAAAAAATTGCAATTACTCCCTCCGTCCTAAAATAGATGTCTCAATTTTTTTAAATTTTGAATAAATCTATATACTAATTGTGTCTAGATTCATTCAACTTTTAACAAATTTAAGACATCTATTTTAAGATGGAGGAAGTACAACTATAAAATTTCGAGAGGAAACAATAAAAAAAACCAACAAAAGGAAAAATGAAAATTAGAACTCAATTCAACCAGCAACTCACACACTTAAAGATAATCTCAATTTCACCAGAAGAAAAAAAAATAATTGCCGGCAAAAAGAAACAGCCACAAAAAAGAAAAAGAAAAAAATACAGCAAAAAACAAAACTCACACCAGTGTCCACCTCTCGGTCAAAAGCCCACATCATGATATCCCACACATAAGTGAAGCCTATAGATAAACACAGAGAAGCCAAGCACGAGAAAAAAGCAAAGCGAAGCGTACGCGCGGGCGACACAGCCAGAGAGCAACGAGCGGGCACAACCCAGATGAAACAGCCAAGGCATCCCTGGTTTGCACAGATCTTAAAGCAAAAAAACCGACGGTGTATTAGGTGACTGAGACTTAGTTAATTCTCAGGCGCATGAGAATTAGCAAAACCGGGAAAAATACTACTTTGCTTGGCACCACACAGAAACAGAGTAGCGTATGGCAATCCCATTTTGGCTGCTCTGATCCACCGGACGTGTGTGTGAGACTGACGACGCAACCTCAGCCCGGCCGCACTGATGAGAGTCCGGCGTCTGCGAAAGGTCTAACGAGCCATCGGACCGCACGCCACAATTGACCTAGCTCCCTCGGGAAGGCGGAGAATGTGATCCATCGGCGTTAGCATATTGGACTTGATAGCACGCTACCAGCCTTCCTGGATCCTTCTCGCCATCGAAAAAACTCAGGCTCAGCAGATCGCCAGCTGCTACAAATCTGGCTCATCCATCGGATTCAGAGACTTCAGAGCTCAGACCGCGACGACCTGCACGGACGACACCAACACACCATGTCCGGCGGCGACACGGCACCGCACGTCGTGGAGGACTTCTTCGGCGTCATCCAGATCCTCAGTGACGGCACCGTCATCCGCGGCGACGAGGCCGCCCTCCAGCCAAAGGAGACGTACCCCGACGTCCCCGGCGTGCGGTGGAAGGACGTCCTGTACCACGCGGCGCACGGCCTTCGCGCCCGCGTGTACAGGCCTGCATCGTCGTCGCCAGCGGTGGCCGGCAAGCTCCCGGTGCTGGTGTACTTTCACGGCGGGGGCTACTGCATCGGCTCCTTGGCGCAGCTAACCTTCCACTCGTTCTGCCTCCGCGCCGCCGCCGAGCTCCCGGCCGTCGTGCTCTCCGTCCAGTACCGCCTCGCCCCCGAGCACCGCCTCCCCGCCGCCATCGAGGACGGCGCGGCTTTCCTCACCTGGCTGAGCGGCCAGGCGAAGCTCGCCGGCACCGGCGGCGCCGACCCGTGGCTCGCGGAGTCGGCCGACTTCGCACGGACGTTCCTCTCCGGCGTATCAGCCGGCGCCAACCTGGCCCACCACGTCACCGTCCAGGTCGCCTCCGGGGAGCTCGCGGTCAGCCCGGTGCGCGTCGTCGGGTACGTCCTCGACTCCGCGTTCTTCGGCAGCGCCGAGCGCACGGCGGCGGAGACCGACCCGCCGTCGGACGTGTCGCTGACGGTGGAAATGTCCGACCAGCTCTGGCACATGTCGCTGCCGGTGGGGGCGACCAGGGACCACCCGGTGGCCAACCCGTTCGGCCCGGACAGCCCCAGCCTCGCGCCGGTGGATCTCCCGCCGGCGCTCGTGGTGGCGCCAGGGAGCGACGTGCTCCGCGACCACGTGCACGGGTACGCGGCGAGGCTGAAAGAAATGGGGAAGGCCGTCGATGTCGCGGAGTTCGACGGAGAGCAGCATGGCTTCTCCGTCCGCCAGCCGTTCGGCGAAGCGGCCAACGAGTTGCTGCGAGTCCTCGGGCGATTCGTGTACACACAGGTCACAGCGACGACCCAGCGGTGATTTCCTGATGCTTTCTGTGGCTGCTTGTTTCGATTTTACATGGAAATAAATCCAGCTACTGAACCATTTTGGTGGTGCTACTGCTCAAATAAAAATACTTTGACGAAATAGCAGGCAAGTCTAGATTCATCTTAAAACATCTTATATTTTAAAACGGAGGAAGTGGGGAAATCGATCGGGACAAGAAGAAAAAGACCGCTCCTGTCTTGCCCCCGACGCGGGCGAGCAGGAGCTCCCATCGCCGCCGCCTCCCTCCCTCCTGCTCCTCTCCTCCTCCGCTGCCGCCGGGCGCGGCCCGGATGGTGCCGGCGGCGGCACCCCTGCCTCTACCCCCTCGTGCTGAGGGCGCGCGCGGGCGTCTCTCCCTCGAGCGGTGCTGCTCGGGCGGCTTAGGCGCGGTTCCGGCCGAGGAGCGACCACACGGCGGCGCTGTCTTCCGCTGGGAAGCGTTGGGAGCAGCGGGGCGGCGTTCGGAGCAGCGGGACAGCGCACATCGGCTGGGTGGCAGCCGGCCGCCTCAGATCTGCGGCCCTACGAGGCCCATCTGGGCCAGCGGCGGGCCGTCCTGCTGGTGACGATGTAGCTTCCTAGATGGCGGCGACGGTAGCACGATGATAGAGACGGTGGCGACATCGACTGGCTTGTTGCAGCGTGGTGGCGACTTTACGGGCCCAATCAGGGCTTGGCTGGACCCTATTAGGACGGGTATGCTCTTGCGGGCTTTACGGGTTCTCGGACCTGGCCGGACCTAACTGGGACTGGTGTGTCCTGCTACCGCGTCTGGTCGACTACCTCCGAAGGCGGTGGAGGTAGTTCCCTCCGGCACGGTCGTAGTGTTGTCGGCCCTGATTCTGGCTACCATTCACCTCCGTCCGGCCACATGTTGATAGCTTCGGTGAGATGATGATGACGGCGGCTTTGGGACCGTAGTGGCGCATGCTTGTGGGCGGCGAGTTTGGTGGCAGAGGCTTCGACCTCGCATGGCTCCAGAGCTATAGATCGTCCGGGGTAGTGGATAGGGTTTTTTTGGGAGAAATCCTTGTCGGCTCGTTCGACACCGACGTGATGCCGCCTGCGGGTGGCACCATTCCTTCCTGGAGGGCATCGTGGCTACCCTTCCTCCACTTTCTCCTGTGTACCGGGGGAAACCCTAGGACCAGTCCGCTGGCTCGGGCAGCAGCGGCGTAGCTTCCTTCTTAAAGGTGTTGCTTGGTATTTGATGATGTTGTGCTAGGAGCGTGGTGGAACATCTTCGAAGGGCGCAACGGTGTCGGGTCTCCTTCGCTTAGTCGATTCGCCTTTGTCTCTCTTGTTTCTTTTTCTTTTCCTTTGGGCTTGTGTTTGCTGCTGCCCCAACACTCTGTTCGTTTTGAGACTCGTTGTATTATGTGGTTGCTATATTAATATAGCGGGGCACAAGCCTATTTCGAGACAAATAACAGAAAGGTTGTATCGTATCTGGAAATTCTGACGAAATAGCAGGCAAGTCATATCTGAATGACTTCTTCAGGAGTTTCAGTCTTGCAGCGAGCACTCTTCTTGGGCATGGCTTCTTCCTCCGAAGCTCCTCTCTTGCCGCGAGCATTCTTCTTGGGCATGAACACATCCGTCAGGACAGTCTTGGACTTGAAGGCAGCAGCGAGTATGGCCAGCGCCTGCATTCCAAGTTTCCAACAAGCACATTATATTAAAGAAAGAAAAAACCAATCACCAGACACACCAGTTAACCAAAGCATTTTGCACCTCTTCCTTGCCGATGTTGACGATCTTCTCCTGCAGCACGCTGAGGTCCTTGACGCCGCACTCGGCGAGCAGGCTGATTACCGACAGGGACTCCGGTGTCAGGGACAGGTCATCCTTAAGGGTGTACTTGGGCGTGGGTAGCTTCATGGCTGATGCCGCGACCACGCCGGACTCGGCGCCAGCGAGCGTCATGGCCTTCTGTCTGTAGCACTTGCAGCCGGGGCAGACGCTGTAATTGATCGGCGAGAGGTGGACACAGTTGGTGCCGCCACCCTTACCTGAACACGCGAAGAATTTTCCGTTGCCGTTGAGCTGGACGCCCAGCAGCTGCTGCAGACGGGAGAGCGTGTCCGGGGTGACGGCAGGGCTCAGCTGTAGCTCCTTGATATTGTAGCTTGCGCCCAGCGTCTCCGCGCTGCCGAGCAGGGTTCCAACGCTGCCGACCATGCCCTCCTTCTCCTTGGCGAGCAGGCTGGCGATGGTGCCCAGCGGCAGGGAGAGCAGGCCCGTGAGGAACTCGACGACGTCGCCGCTGGCCTCGGCGAAGCAGAGCTTCCCCGTCTTCTTGTTGATCACGAGCTTGATGGACAGCTCCTTGCTCGCCATACTATTCTGTTATAGTTCAAACCATTTATGAGCACTCACAACTTTTTGAAAGCTCTATGTGACGTTGAAAGATACAGAAGAAATGATTGAGATCGACCCGGTCAACTATATATTTGTGTTTAAAGCACATTGCAAATATTTATTCACATAAGTTTGGAACTAAGTTGCAACAAAATTTACATGGTTAAGGAGTATGAGTGAAGTGTTTAGAGTTATTTGACTGTTACCTAAAAAGACTCAAATCTTGATTTAAGCCTTGGGAGGCCCTAGGTGACCATTATAAAAATCAGAAATCACAAGACCAACGACTTAATTTTTTAGGAAAAGCAAGGTTAAGATACAAATACATAAATATAATACTACATAAATCTAATATTAGAAAAAAAGTAAAAAGATGGGAGATGCAAACAGAAAACACAACACACAGTAGAGTAAAAAAGTACGATACGACACGAAAAATTCGGTCCGAAAATATGGTACAAAAAATAGTAGAAAGTAGTGTATACATGTGCAATAGATAAATAGTAATAAGAAATTATGGTTCAAAAAAATAGAAAAACATCGCTAAAACATATTAAGACAGGGTTGTGGTTTAAAGGTACCGTCGAACAAGGAAAATGGTGAAAATAATTTTTCGGAAGCTTGTTTGAGAGTAGAGACATTTCAAAATCTCGAAATGGACTTTTAAATAACCAACATCGTCTATTTCGGAAGCTAGCCTTCTTGAACCCAATAAACAACATCCAATACAGACATATAAAGTCCGATCCAATTTAATTTCGCAGGTTTAGACAAGATTTAGGAGAAACGTTCCCACAGAAAGATTAACCACACATATTTACATGATAAAATATGTGCAAAATTCAATTTTGTCATGCTCCTATATCTAACAGTTGACAAATCCCCCACTCCTCACGCTGCTGGTTAAAGACGACTAGAACAGTAAGAGCAGGCATGTGAAGCGCTAACTGACGAGGAGGAGAATAGGGGTTCATCCCAGAGATGCAAGGTCGATTGGTTTTGGTACCCAGCGATAGAATATGTCGTGGACCGTGCATTTCACACTTTGACTTGACGGTGACAGTGTTTCTGTAATTTTTAACTGCTCCGGCTTTTGCCGATCCGTAGATTTGCTGAAGAGGTGCTTCACGTTTTGTGTGTAAATTTTAGCCAGCTTCTCAGATCTAGCTTCCTGAAGTTGGGTTGTTCGGTGGTGCTCCACAGAGAATTTTACAGAAGCTGGAAGCCAGCCCATTGCCGAACATACCCTAAAACGTCCCAAGATCGGCTAGGAGAAGGTACAAGGAAACGGAGGTTTCCTAGGGCACGGTGACTGGAGGAGGAAGTGTCGCTCACAGTGGTGTTGCCGGCTTCTCGCTGATGCTCGCCGCTGCCGCCTGCCGGCGAGAAGAAACGCGATCGACCAGGACGGCCGCTCGACAAGGGTTTGGCGGCTCGATGATTGAATAGACTATGGATTGATATGCATTGACTCTGGGCCTGTTGGGCTAGTATGGGTGACTTTTTTTTTAGACTTCTAACCTGGCTTCTGGGTTCCGCACCGTATGAGTAGAAAAGAAGTCTTTAGTTTTTTCTCACTGAGAAACCCTCAGAACTCATTTACACCCATTTACACATAGCGGGGAGAAACTGGTGGAGAGCAGTTTCCCGAGCTTCTCCCATGGACTGCGAACCGTTCTTTATGAATAGACGTGTTTTTCTCAAAAATTACACCTAAATGCCACCGCTGAGGAAATCTAAGGAAACGAGTGGATTGAAAAAAATAGGCAAACTGCCCCGGCCCTGCTCGAAGCGAGGCGCTCTCCATGCGTGTCCTACCCCCGACCCGCTCGAAGCGAGGCTCCCCACCGCCGCCGTCCAGATCCCGGCAGCCAGCGGGCATCCGACACAGACGTGGCCCTCCTTCCCCGACCTCTCTCCTCCATGGCTCCCCTGCCGTGCCGCCACTCCCCCACCGCCCCGCTGCTCTCACCGCTCCCCCACCGACCCGCCGTCTCCGGATCTTGGCATCTCGTGGCCTAATCCTGCCCGCCCTGATTTCTGCCCCGGTCCGTGCTCTGCTCCGGCTCGCCGTCTCCTCCCAGGTCGTCCGCTCCAATTAGGAAGAAAGGCCGGTGTACCGGATTTTTCTCCCTCAAATTCTTGATGTTGATGGCTGACCGGTGCGCAAATTGCTAGCGCATGATGTTAATAATGTGGAAGCTCACGTTCTGGACATAGAACATTCCTAACATACCATGTTTACCGGATGAATTGTTGATAAAAACTAGTATTGCTACTGATTTGTAGTATAGGTTTTGTCTTGGTCAGTTGACGAAGGCATGGAGTGTGAATGTATGTAACCCAGGTTTGATCCTCGGTTGTTACTACAACATTATGTTTTTTATTACCATGTACCGTTTTCATATTATTTCAATTTTATTTCTAGCTACTTTTCTACTTAAAACTAGCATATTTATACTATGTATCATTTTATTAAGTGGTTATATCAAGTCCAGGGACATAGCAGACATCTCACAACTCGCAACAAATAAGCCAAAATAAGATAAACCCAAAAGAAGTCTCCTTAGAGTTTCTAGGAGCTCCTGTCCACCACAGCTTTTTTTCAACGGAATCTATAAGCAGGCTTATGCATAAGCATAAGCCCAAAAGAAGTCAACCTATGTAGTACGGAGTACTAGTTGTCTATAGATACGCGGAAATTCGCTTTATCTCCAGGAGCATTTATCCCTTTACCCGTGATCTAAAAAAAAGAACCTTTTCCCAAAATAAACATGTTTCAAATTGATTTCAGGGGCCATGCATCAAGGAATGTTGGAATCAGCAAAATGTGCGAAATTCATGGATAACCGACCTCAAGATTTGTAGGGCGCAATAGTAGTGGAACAAATAGTGGAGATGACTTCCTCGAAATAGACTTGAGTTCCGCTATATTAATATAGCAATCACACAGTACAATAATAACATTATGGCAGCAACGCATCATGCCCAAAAAAACGAGAGAGAAAATACAAAAGAAACAAATGCCGACTACGGAAGATTGATGAAACGAAGATGACCTGTAACCGCTATGCCCTTAGAATATGTCCCATCACGCTTCTAAAACTCTAGAGAGCCACATACCAAGAAACGCCATTAATAAGAAATACGACGATGGCGCTGCTACCCGGACTAATCATAGGGTTTCCTCTGGTACACGAAGGAGAGTAGGTAGGGGTACCCAACATCCTTAAGGAAGGAACTATGACTCTGCAGATGTCACCGTGTCGGTGTCGGACATGCTGACAAGGATTTCTCCCAAACCCCAAACACTACCCGAGAAGGTCCATTGCACACCATCAAACTTGTCGTCCACCAGCACGCGCCACCACGGTCTAGCGGCCCCCATTATCGTATCCCTATGAACAACGTCACACGACATGCACAATTGAGGAGGAAGGCATAGGAATTGGGGGCGGCAACACCACAACCACATGGGAGGGAACATCCTCCACCACCAACAGCGGTAGTCGACTAGACGTAGCAGCAAGGACACACCAACAAGGACATTGTTCCATTCGACAAGCGCGATGTCGGTATGTGCAGTTTTTATTTTTTGATTTCATTGCCATTGAATTTTTCATTTTGTTTTTTTCCTGTGTTCGGCCCCAAAATTTCATAATTTATTTGTTGGAATTTGATGAGTTTTGGGCTGTTGGCCCATTAGACAAATTCTGAAATTCTCTTTGGTTCACTTGTATATGGCAGCATATGGATGTGCTAGTGGTGCTAAAGTTTAGTCCCACATTGCTAGTTGAAGGGGAGTTGGACCACCTTATACATTAGAGTGTTGCACCACTAAGGTGTGACAAGAAGAGTAGCCCTCGCGCACTCCTCCTCCGATGCCGCCCGCCTCGCCACGCCACGCCACGCCACGCCTCGCCTCGCCTCGCCTCGCCTCGCCTCGTCACGACGCGCGCGCGCCGCAGGTTGCGGGAATCTTGCCGAGCCGAGATTTATTTTGCTGATTGGAAAAACTGATTATGAGTCATTAACGGACGCATTAATTACAGTCTTTTCTAGTTTTTATGGACGTGGCTGTTACCGACTCGGACGTGGGCTGAGCCCACGATCTTCCTAAACTGCACTATATAAGCGTCCGGGCTAAACCTAATCAGCACCGAATCAATCTACACACGCGCCGACCCTCCAGAACCTTGCGCCACCGCTTTCGTCTTCCCCATCCCGGCTTGCGGCGTGCACCGCAGATCGGGACAGTAGGCCTCCGGAACCCCGCCTCTCGTGAACCTGTACGGGTGAGGAGCGATCAGGTTTTTGGAGAGCGCTCAAGCGCGACTACTGGCATCCACGACGTCGTCCAACGGCGAGTTCCCTAACGACGACTTTTTTCCGGACTTCAGCGACCTCTTCGACAACCTCAACATGGGTGACGCTGCGGCAACCGCTGCGGTTGCTATTCAGTCTACACTATATGTGATCTTCAACTGTCTCTTTCAGATTATGCTAGAGTTCTTTGTTCTAGTGTTTGCTGTAGATGTGATAGGTTTATCTTGTATAGATGTAATCTGTTCATCTACTTTGTTGATCTACATGATTAGTTTTACTATTGTCTGTATGCTCATGATTTATCAGTTTATTAGTCGGATTAAATCATATGGATTATTGCTTATATTTCCAACAATCCAAAAACCTGATTATAGGCAACTGAATTCCACTGGTTTAGCCGCGACTACTAGGTCGCCTCCTTTTGATGGCATGCACTATAAGAGATGGCGCAAGAGAGCAGTTCTCTGGTTTGAAAACCTAAACTGCTATAGCGCCACTCTTGGCAAGCCTGAAGGAGATCTTTCTGCTGAGCAGGAAGCGAACTTTAAGAAAGCCGATACCATGTTTATGACGGATTTGTTCAGTGTTCTTGGGGAGAATATTGTTGACCCTTATATGTCACTTGATAATGACAAGGACGCGTGGGAAGCGCTCGAGGTCAAGTTTGGGGTCTCGGACGCTGGCACTAAGCTATATGTCATGGAGCAATTCTATGACTACAGGATGGTTGATGAGCGCTCCGTCGTTGAACAAGATCATGGGATACAATCACTTGCCAAAGAACTTGAGCAGTTCAAGTGTTCCTTACCCGACAAATTTGTGGCTGGTGGCATTATTGCCAAGCTTCCTCCTTCGTGGAGGAACTTTGCTACTTCTCTGAAACATAAGAGACAAGAATTTTCCGTTACGGATCTCATTGGGTCTGTTCATGTGGAAGAGAAGGCGAGAGCAAAGGACAAAACTGCTCGAGGAGTTGAGGGAAGTTCTACTGCCAATTTAGTGCAGTGGAAAAACTTCCAATCCCACAAGTTCAAGAATAAGAACAAAACTGAAGGAAAGGGGAAGTCGATGGCAAGAACAAGGCCACGCACTCAACCAACTTCAAGAAGAAAAATGATAAGAGGAAAGGCTCTTGCCACGTCTGTGGTGATCCTGGTCATTGGGCTCCTAGCTGTCCTAATCGCTTTGACAAGCGTCAACATGGGAACAGCGGCAATGCCACTAATGTTGTTATTACCGATACTGAGATGAAGGATGTTGGGTACGGTATTTTACCTACTATCCTTTTAGTATGTCATTCTCCTGATTGGTGGATAGACAGAGGTGCTAATACACATGTATGTTCTGATATTTCCATGTTTTCCTCTTATCGGGTCTCAAGGACCTCTTCCGTGCTGATGGGAAACGGCTCGCGTGCTTCTGTTCATGGTGTTGGTACGGTAAATCTAAAGTTTACTTCAGGGAAGACCGTACAGCTGAAGAATGTGCATCACGTTCCCTCCATCAATAAGAATCTCGTCAGTGGATCGCTTTTATGTCGAGATGGCTTTAAGTTGGTTTTTGAGTCCAATAAAGTTGTAATTTCTAAGTATGTACAATTTGTTGGAAAGGGTTATGAGCGTGGAGGTCTGTTCCGCTTGTCTTTGTCAGACTCATGTACTAAAGTTATTAATCATGTGTGCAATGATAATGAGTCCAATGTTTGGCATTCACGACTCTGACATATTAACTTTGGTTGCATGACGCGGCTAGCCAATATGAGTTCAATTTCGAAATTTACCACTGTCAAAGGTTCTAAGTTCCAAGTTTGTGTGCAAGCAAAGCAACCCCGCAAGTCTCTTACGGCCGTGGAACCGAGAAACTTAGCACTGCTAGAACTTATACATTCAGATCTTTGTGAGATGAATGGTGTGTTGACAAAAGGTGGAAAAAGATACTTTATGACATTGATTGATGACTCCACTAGATACTGCTATGTTTATATTTTGAAATCTAAAGATGAAGCTTTGAACTACTTCAAAATCTATAAAGCTGAGGCAGAAAACCATCTTGATCTTAAAATCAAGCGGCTAAGGTCGGATCGTGGTGGAGAGTACTTTTCAAATGAATTTGATTTATTCTGTGCGGAACATGGTATTATACATGAGAGGACGCCTCCCTACTCACCTCAGTAAAATGGGGTGGCCGAAAGAAAGAACCGCACTCTAACTGATTTGGTTAACGCCATGTTAGATACATCGGGTCTTTCCAAGGAATGGTGGGGGGAGGTGCTAATGACTGCGTGTCATGTCCTAAACCGTGTTCCTGTAAAGGATAAAACCATGACTCCGTTTGAGGAATGGGAAAAGAAAAGACTTAAACTCTCTTACTTACGAACTTGGGGTTGTTTGGCGAAAGTCAATATTCCAATACCCAAGAAGCGAAAGCTTGGACCAAAAACCGTTGATTGTGTTTTTCTCGGATATTCTTTTCATAGCATTGGCTATAGATTTTTGATAGTAAAATCTGAGGTATCCGACATGCATGTTGGTACAATTATGGAGTCGAATGATGCGACTTTCTTTGAGGACATCTTTCCTATGAAAGGTATGTCTAGCTCATCAAATCAGGAGATGACTAGTTCATCTAGTCAGGAATTTTCTATAATTCCTGAACCCACTATGCCGATAGAACACTCTGATGATCCTGTGGAGGATGACAATGAAGCTCCCAAAAGGAGCAAGAGACAAAGGACTGCAAAGTCATTTGGTGATGATTTCATTATGTACCTTGTGGATGATACTCCCACTTTCATTTCAGAAGCTTATGCATCTCAAGATGCTGACTACTGGAAGGAAGCTGTCCGAAGCGAGATGGACTCCATCTTAGCTAATGGTACTTGGGAAGTCACTGATCGTCCTTATGGGTGCAAACCTGTAGGATGTAAGTGGGTGTTCAAGAGAAAGCTTAGACCTGGTGGTACTATTGAGAAGTACAAGGTACGTCTTGTGGCCAAGGGTTATACCCAAAAGGAAGGTGAAGACTTGTTCGATACCTACTCACCTGTAGCCAGATTGACCACTATTCGAGTACTACTTTCCTTGGCTGCCTCACATGGTCTTCTCGTTCATAAAATGGATGTTAAGACAACTTTTCTAAATGGAGAGCTAGATGAGGAAATTTATATGGAGCAGCCTGACGGATTTGTAGTAGATCCTCAAGAAGGAAAGGTGTGTAAGTTAGTGAACTCTTTATATGGTCTTAAGCAAGCTCCTAAACAGTGGCACAATAAGTTTGAAAGAACTTTAACTGCTAAAGGCTTTGTTGTAAACGAAACTGACAAATGTGTGTACTATCGCCATGGTGGGGGTGAGGGAGTTATTATGTGTCTCTACGTTGATGACATATTGATATTTGGGACCAACCTCGCTGTTATCGAGGAGGTCAAAGAGTTCCTATCTCGCTGCTTTGAGATGAAGGACTTGGGAGTGGCTGATGTAATATTAAACATCAAGCTACTAAAGGATGACAATGGTGGGATTACACTGCTTCAGTCTCACTATGTGGAAAAGATATTGAGTCGCTTCGGGTATAGCGACTGCAATTCTTCTCCAACGCCTTATGATCCGAGTGTGCTACTTCGAAAGAATCGAAGGTTTGCTAAAGATCAATTGAGATATTCTCAAATTATTGGCTCGCTCGTGTATTTTAGCCAGCGCTACTAGACCTGACATCTCCTTTGTTATAAGCAAACTGAGTCGATTTGTGTCAAATCCTGGAGATGATCATTGGCATGCTCTTGAAAGAGTTTTGCGCTATTTGAAAGGCACTGCGAGTTATGGTATTCACTATACTGGGTATCCTCAGGTACTTTAAGGTTATAGTGATTCAAACTGGATATCTGATGCTGATGAGATTAAGTCCACAAGTGGTTATTTGTTGACACTTGGTGGTGGCGCTGTTTCCTGGAAGTCTTGCAAGAAGACCATCTTAACGAGGTCAACAATGGAAGCAGAACTCACAACATTAGACACAACCACTTTTGAAGCAGAGTGGCTTCGTGAGCTCCTGATGGACTTACTTGTGGTTGAAAAACCAATACCCGCCATCCCGATGAACTGTGATAATCAAACTGTGATCGTCAGAGTAAACAGTTCTAAGGATAATATGAAGTCATCAAGGCATGTGAAGAGGAGATTGAAATCTGTCAGGAAACTGAGAAACTCCGGAGTTATTGCGTTGGATTATATCCAAACATCTAAAAACCTGGCAGATCCCTTCACAAAGGGATTATCACGCAATGTGATAGATAATGCATCGAGGGAGATGAGTTTGAGACCCACGCTATGAGTTGATCCCAGTGGCAACCCACTCTATGTGATCGGAGAACCAGTGAATTAGAGATGGGAGACAAGCTGTTGGTCAGCTGAGAGGAGAATATTCCCATATTATATTTACATCTCCATAAAGATGCAATACTCTCTTAATCTGCAGGGCAGGTTGATATTTATCTTAATATGTTCCAAGTGGCTTTTATCAGCGGAGATGTTGTCCTGCAGAACATCTCTTGAGGAACACACCTATATGAGTCTGACTATCAAACGTCGCAGTCCGTGCGAGTTGGGTGCTCTCTAATAAACTCATGAAAGGCCATGGAGTATGACGCATAAGCTCCAAACCGCGGGGAAGCCGATGGTAGCTCTGTATCGGTCTAGATTTTGTGTGAAACTAGCACGCACAAAACTTGTAGTTCAAGGCATAGTCCACTATTAAAGTTGCTAGCTAGTGTAGCATGAAGTTTAACGTGGAAGTTCAACTTAATAGTCTCCACTACACACCGTATATAAAACAATATTCTGAAAGGAAAAGATGTGATGTGCCAATGAGACTTTGTGGGGGATTGTTGGAATTTGATGAGTTTTGGGCTATTGGCTCATTAGACAAATTCTGAAATTCTCTTTGACCCACTTATATATGGCAGCATATGGCTGTGCTAGTGGTGCTAAATTTAGTCCCACAATGCTAGTTGAAGGGGAGTTGGACCATCTTATATAGTAGAGTGTTGCACCACTCACTAAGGTGTGACAAGAAGAGTAGCCCTCGCGCACTCCTCCTCTGACGCCGCCCGCCTCGCCACGACGTGCGCGCGCGCCGCGGGTTGCGGGTTGCGGGAATCTCGTCGAGCCGAGCTATATTTTGCTGGTTGGGAAAACTGATTATGAGTCATTAACGGACGCGTTAATTATAGTTGTTTCCAGTTTTTATGGACGTGGCTGTTACCGACTCGGACGTGGGCTGAGCCCACGATCTTCCTAAAATGTACTATACAAGCGTCTGGGCTAAACCTAATCGGCACCGAATCAATCCACACACGCGCCGACCCTCCAGAACCTTGCGCCGCCGCTTTCGTCTTTCCCATCCCGGCTTGCGGCGTGCATCGCAGATCGGGACAGTAGGCCTCCGGAACCCCGCCTCTCGTGAACCTGTACGGGTGAGGGGCGATCAGGTTTTTGGGGAACGCTCAAGCGCGACTACTGGCATCCACGACATCGTCCGACGACGAGTTCCCTAACGATGACTTCTTCCCGGACTTCAGCGACCTCTTCGACAACCTCAACATGGGTGACGCTGCTGCAACCGTTGCGGCTGCTATTCAGTCTACACTGTATGTGATCTTCAACTCTCTCTTTCGGATTATGCTAGAGTTCTTTGTTCTAGAGTTTGCTGTAGATGTGATAGGTTTATCTTGTATAGATGTAATCTGTTCATCTACTTTGTTGATCCGCATGATTGGTTTTACTATTATCTGTATGATCATGATTTATCAGTTTATTATTCGGATTAAATCATATGGATTATTGCTTATATTTCCAACATTCTTGACCTCACCAATGACGAACTAGCGTCAAGGGAGTCATGCGCTAGATTGTCTAGCAGGGTGCAAGCCATTATAAATAGGTTGGACAAGCTTGATGATAGATGTAATTAGAGTTAGAGTTAATTAGGTTGCTAGTATTAGTTCTTAGTAGTAATTAATCTTATAGTAGTAGATTGAGTAATCTATAGTGTTCTTTTGGTGGCTTGTTAATTTTGGACAGTGCAATGCCATGACTTGTGCACACGTACATGTGTACCGATATCTCCCCATATATGAAAATTATTGTTTTCCCCTTTTGGCGTGTTCTTTTGTTGGTTTGCTAATCAATACAAATGTTAATTGAACAGAATGTTGGGGAATATGCGACATGTTTGACTTGCCAAAAAACGATAACACAAAGGTTGGTGTAGTTAAGAATCATACTTGTTCTTTCCCCTTCGGCCCACACAGGTCGCTCTCATCCTTATCCGAAAAAAATCTCTCAGCCCACCAACCCTAACCCCTAGCCCTAACTCCACGTTGACCCGATTGTGCTGACCTCTACGGCACGCCGGACCGTACTGTCCTCTGTGGCGGTGCTGACCCTGGCCACGCTGACCTCTGTGCCGCGTCGGACCGCACCATTTCCACATGGGCACTGACCCCAGCCGCGGTCACTTCCTCCGCCACGCCAGACCATACCATTCTCCGCGACAGTGCTGAACCCGGCTGCGCTCACCTCCTACGCCACGCCGGACCGCACCGTCTTCCGCAGCGGCGCTGACCCCGGCTATGCTCACCTCCTGCGCTACGCCGGACCGCACTGTCCTCCACGGCGGAGTTGTCCTCGGTCGCATATTCATATGTCCCCAATCCCTCGAACTATCATTGTTTATATTAACACATTGGGATTTGCTAGTATATCATTGTTGTATGGTTTGTTGTGCATTGGTATCTAAAAACTAACATTACTAGGTAGCAAGAAGTGATGTCAAACTAGCTGAATTTCCATGGTGACCAACAACGTAACAAAGTATCAAGATCTCAATAGCCTGTGGCCTCTACCATGCGTAGGCAGTGGCGGAGCTTAGTTGAAACAAAACCGGGATATGGCCCGCCCAGCTTAGTAGATTTTCTGCCTACATACCAGTAAATTTAGCCCATTAGCAACCTATTTTTGTCTCCTTTAAGCCTGCTGGCCCGTCCAGGTTTTCCTAGCAAGCTCCGCTACTGATGCGAGGTAAACTTTTTCTCAGTATACAACTCTATCAATACAAGACACATATAACTATAAAAATGTACGCTCTTAGATAAAGGTTTGGCAATGAAGTTAGCATGACCAATATGCTTTCACTCGGTGTTTCAGGTCCCAATATTTTATCACTAGAGAAGTACTTATTTTGATATAGGTTTGGAAATGAAGTGGAAATGGCCATCTCAAGAAGGAACAATATGAAGCAAATTGTTAGAAGTTATAGGCGAGAAATTCCTTACTATGTTTGCACCCTAAAAAAACCACAGAATGCAAAAAAAAATATGGTAATTCACTTTCCTATGTTGTACTGTAATTCTCTTGAACTCCAACCATGCCTAGGACTATAACAATCTAAACCGTTCATGTCTTCCATGTGTAGTGCTTCTTATCCAGTTTTTCTAAAAAGTATATTATGCCTTACATAATTGGAGAAACCGTTCAAACGAAGTCATGTGATAGTGGAGCTACTATCAGTTTCCGATCAAACAGGAGAGAATACATTAGGTCGGCGGATCATATTGTGCCACACCAAAAAATCCACCGCCGGTGCACAATCCCCGACGCAGTTATCCCTGACAGATTTTTTTGCCGCGCCAGCGCGAGCATAGCGACTAAGGCTGTGCCTCGACGTCTATAAGCGCCAACGCCCGAGCTTTGTGTTGTAGTGTGGGTTGTTCACCAACTGCACGGCTTTTTCTCTTTGATAATTAACATTTGATACCGAATATTTTTGGATCTGGAACATTGACTCATAATAGTTGCACATGTAGAACTCAACAGCCGCGAAACGAAAAGCAATCCATGAGGACGTCTATTAGATCTCCATGACCACTATCGTCTTAGTCAATAGGTTCCTAATGCCCTAGCTACTTGGGAAAATAAATGCAAATGTAACTAGAGATAACTAACATATTTGCAATATGTGGTGTGGAACATGAGGACTTCCACGCACTATGTAGGTGTCCTTTAGCGACAAGCTTATGGAGGACGATGGCGGAGGTCCGGACCCTCCTAGAACTCTCTTTGATCGACAACACTACCTCGGAGGGGGTGCTACACCTTATGGATGGGAAGACGGAGCTGGAATGAACGAGGATACTAATGCTACTATGGAGGATCTGGCATGTCCGAAACGAAGTGGTGCACTCCAAGCCAGCCCCACCTGTGGAGGCATCAAGACAATTCTTCTGCAGCTATTGACTCAATATTCACACTGTCAAGATGACTGCATTAAAGGGAAAGCACTGGCTGATCATATTGTTATATCAGAGGCTACAAAGGTGGTGGCAAGAGCTCGGGTCCATGAGACCCAGTTGCGCTGGTTTCCACCACCTCCTGGATGGATGAATATCAATGTGGATGGATCGTTCTGCAATGAGACTGGCTCAGGCAGAGCGGGAATGATTCTCAGAGACAACACTAGTGAGATTGTTCTATCCTCCTGCCGATTTTTACCCGATTGCTCATCACCTATTATGGCAGAGCTCGCGACATGTAGGGAAGGATGTGCTCTTGACCTAGAATGGAGAACGCTTCCTTTTATTATGGAGGTTGATAGCACGGAGGCAGTTCCTATAATCAAGTCTACAAATTATGATAGATCGGAGGTTATGCTTTTGCTAAAGGAGATTAGCTACATGTTATCATAGAGTGTAGATGAAAGATCACGGATGCTGCCTAGAGGGGGTGAATAGGTGGCTAAAACCTTTTACGAGATGAGCTTCACAAAGGCGGAATAAAAATAGCATTTTCTTTTGTTAAGCACAAAGCCTATATATGCTAAGGTTCACCTATGTGCACAAACAACTTATGCTAAGCAAGACAAGCAACAATGTGATAGCAAGATAGATTACTTCAAGCACGAAGATTATCACAATGTAAAGTGCATAAATAAAGAGCTCGGGTATAGAGATAACCGAGGCACACGGGGACGGTGATATTTTACCGAGTTTCTTCCACAATGGAAGTACGCCTCGTTGGAGGGGTGGGCGATACTAAGACCACCAACGACACATGCCCCACCCTATTATCCCGAGCACCCGCCACACGGCAAGCACCCGTTCCACTATGGAACACTTGAGGGCGGTCACCAAACACGTACAAAGATTGTGACAATCTTCACAACTTAATTGGAGGCTCCCAATAAATACCACCAAGGCGACTAGCTTAAGGATATCTTCACAACTTAATGGAGGCCCCGAAAATACACCACCAAGGCCAAACAACCGTCTAATATTCCAAGAACCCAAGAGGGACAATCTTCAATGAATTCACCAACCAAATCCTCCAAGGAAAACTCAAACTGATGCACATATGCAAATGGCAAGAACACCACAAAGATGCTCCAATCCTTCACTCTCAAGTTCGAAAAAAGGTACTAAAGCAATAGGGGGAACAATAGAGGAAGAATCAAAGACAATATAACACATTCCGTTGAATATCATAAGAAGTGGGCATTTTTAGTTGACCATTTCGTTATAGTTGCAGTACTTACTAGTCAGATACATATGGCATGAGGCATCCCAACTCTAGCAGTTGTTGGTACTTTTATTTATCCATTCTGCTATAGTGAAGCTGATTACTCGTCATTTCAAAGTCAAATTTATAGCACTACTTTAGTTATAGTTGTCTATGATCGAGATACTGTGCTTAAAGTCGTCCATAACCGTGGACACGACTTTCAAAAAGATTTATCCTGCAGGGGTGTGATGACTACAAGTGCACAGATCGATTGTAGCTAAAAAATAAAGACATCGATCCCACAGGGAGCAGGAGTCTGAAGTCTAAGAATTCTTAAAGTAAATACCTAAAATAGAAATGCTAAATAAAGTTCTAAGTGACAATATAAAATCCGAGTATTGTGTAAAAAGATGTTTTTGAGTTTTTGGTATAAGAGAACAATGCGTAAAGTAAACAAAATTGAATACATAAATAAGTATCGCGTATGTAAAAGAAATTTGAAACTCCAGTGGGAAAAAACGTTCTTAGGGATTAGCGGATACACCACTAGCATTATAAAAGGATAAGGTAAAGATTATTATCATAAACATTCTCAACTATGTATATGTGGGAGGAACTCCGTATTTGGACAATTAGGCAGCATCCACTTCACAAATCATCCTGATAACCACAGGAGCCATCAATCAACATTAATTGAATTACTGCGCTATTAAGGGACATAATCCCACAGGACGTACCCCATGGCATGGATAGTGTTTCGTGAGTTTCCTCGATTCCCAAGTTGATACGTAAGGGGTGCCAACAGCTTTATAGTTACTATAAGTGCTAACACACCTCCGTCTACCAACAAGTAGTTCCCTCTATCAAGTCCCCACAAGAGACAAACATTGAGTGGTCGACTTCTTCCAACATCAAGATGAATACAACCTAACACATGGTCATAGCAACTAATATCATAATAAACTATATCTTATTTCAATCTCATGTTAGGGTTTGTCTATCTCCCCAAGAACTAATGATCTACTCAGACATGGAGGCAATCAACATCATGTCAAAAGTAATGGAATCTATCATAGATGAATAGTACTTGTATAAATCCACAACGAGTACGGAAATTACAATAAGATCTAGTCAAGATGTATATGGGATGGATGGAGATGGTGGTGATGCAGCGACTGATGATGAAGATCGATGCCTTAGCCTCCTGGATCTGCGTAGGGCGAAGATGGATCCCCGGTGGATGAGTTCCCCCTCCAGATGCCTTCCGGAGGTGAGGTTTTGGCGATTTCTGGGTGTTCTGTATGTCATCTCTCTGATCCAGTTGCACATGGTGAAACTATTTGAGGAGGCAGTGTCGGCGCCAACTATACGGCGGGAACTATACGGCCGTAATATTTCTTTCCGCCGTATAGTTGGTCTTTAAACCTTCTGTATACTCCAATTGCTTTGGGTTTTCTTCTGGTGTTATTAATATTTCCCAAGTAAGGAATTTACGTTGTTTTTGGCTCCTTTTCACTCCAATATAATTTGTCCAAGAATTGTGTCCATCGTATCCATAATCTGATCCGATCCTGGTGAAAATAAACATAAAAAGTGTGTGCGAACGCCGTAAAATACCAAGATTCTACCACTACAATGCAAAATAATAATCTAAAACATGATGCAAATATGCACTCATCAACTTCCCCAAGCTTAGACTCTTGCTCGTCCTGAGCAAGTTTAGCTTAATGGATGTGCCTCATATTCATGAAGCTGAGTCGATAAAATAAATGAGGCAGTTGCATCATGTGTTTATCATAAAGGATACATATAATTAAGTTCATGAATAGTACCTTACTCGAAACATCCGAATAATATTAGCAGGCTTACACACCTTAGCAATTAACAGTTCACAAAATATTATTCTCAACATGATGTAAAAGTATTCAATTCAACTGAATGAGTTAGTGAGGTAGTCCCAAGTGTTTTAGGATTAACATATGTAGGGTTCGAAACATAGAAAACAAAAAATTCCTACGATAAGAACAACTAAGTACCAAGATCTATCTACAAGATACAAGCAACGGATATATATATATATATCCATAGAGAGCATACCCTTGTATACCGACAAAGTTTAACGAGGTTGTACTCATGGATGATGTAGACGAACGCTTTCCTATCTCAAGATCGAGAAGAAGTCCTAGCACCGCAAATCAGCGGCGCATCCGTGCTCGCACACATGTTCAAGCCACCGAGCAACCTCCGCCTCCTCGCTCCAGCGATGCAGCGGAAGTAACAACTCTTTATAAATGAAAATCCATCGGGAACATGTATCTCGCTAGTCTAAGACCATGGGGATAAACTACATGGGAGAGAGATCCTTCACGAGGAGGTGTGAGTATGATAGATGGAGAGGGGGCCTTTTTATAGGAGGAGGGGGCACCCCAAGGGGTGGCCGGCGCCATGGGGGGCTGCCCCCACCCCTTCCTCCATTATATGGGTGGAGCTCCCACTAAAAAAAAGACCCTTCATTTCTCCACTCAAAAAACCCTCTCATATTCCCATTAAATTTCTACCAAATTTAATGTAATCTCTCTTTAAGTAAAACTGCTTTTATTTATTTATTCAGAATTTTTTCAATTACATTAATTAAAAAACATTCACATAAAACCCCTTGCTAGTATTCTATTTTACATGCATAAAAAAATTCAGTAACTTCACCCGAAACAATTCCGGTGTCTAGTGAAATAAATTCCTGCACTTTGTAAATCTTTTTCGTCTAGAAACTATTTGTTCCAAATGGTGTCGGTGTCTCTTAAGTGTGTCATGCTACGGTTCGCGAATAATGCGGACATGATCAAGAGCCCTCTCGGATCAATAATCAGAAGCGAGACCTAGAGATCCATACTGACTCCCACACATTCAACGATGACTTCTTGTGATCGTGAGAACCTTTTATGCTAGTAACTTAATCCCTTTGTCTCGCGATATATTACATGTATGATATTCGATCATTGGTATATCCATACCTAGTTTGATCTCGTTGCCGACATGTACTCTTTTCTTGTTCTCGTGATATAACATTCTAGTGATCAAATCACTTGCTTGAAAGCTAACTAAGGTGATATCACCGAGAGGGCCCAGAGTATATCTCTCCATCATCAGGATGGACAAATTCCACTCTTGATCCATGAGCCTCTACATAACACCTTCGTAGCATTGAACCCATCTTTATAGTCACCATGTTACGGTGTGACGTTTGATGTTATCAAGATACTCTTCTAGTGTTAGTGATTGACATTCTCTCATTGTCTAAGGATTAGGATTACTTTGTATGATGTTATACAAATATAAACACAGTGAATTTGATCGTAATGATATACTTCGGATGAATGTTCATCACACCATTCCAATAATGTTGTGACCTCGTTATTAACAACATCCAATATCTATGATCAGGAAACCTTGATCATCTTGTTAATCAACGAGCTAGTTTATAAGAGAGGCATAACTAGAAACTTTATATTTGTTTATTAAACACACATGTATTAACGTTTCCATATTAATAGAATTATAGCATGCAAAATACACATCTATCATATACTTGGAATACACATAATAACAACTTTATTATTGCCTCTCAGGGCATATTCCCTTCAACATATTCAAAACGTCTGTTTGTCTTACTACAACATAGTGGTATATGCCTATTTTATCTTTGCACATTCACTCTTTTTCTTCATCTTTCTTTTTCTTCTTTCATATATTCATGCTCACACTTTTGTTTAAGTGTTGTGCAAAGGAGCTAGCCATATATTCCACGTCATGTAGGAATTCAAAGTTTAACAATCTCAATTACCAAATTCCAAATATATATGAAGCATCTTTATAACTTGAGGATTCTACCTCAACTTTTTATCACTCTATTTGATAGCACTTATAATTTCTCCTTTGTTCAAGGTTTTTCTTTTTCATCTTTAGATTATCTCTCCTTTTTGTAAATCAAACCATTGACCTACAACATATTGATCAAATTATCTTTATATGTTCCGTTAATACTAATGGTGTGGAAGACTCCTATTGCTATCATCAAGTGCAAGTAAAATTATACTCAATCCATTCATATATCCAGTAAGACAAACTCAAACTCAATAATGCTCCATATATTATAATAAACTCAGAATTTCATAAGAGGGATTAACTATTCCTGAAGAGAATTCTAATGATAAAAACTTTATTTATGAGCTCGAACTAGTGCAAAACTAGAATAGTAATAAAAACATATAAGATAGATTACAAGGTCTTAAAGATATCCCAAGCTTGGAATCAATCCAGGCGGGATCAAATAATCCCTCGTGATTATTTGATACCGTGTTTTATTGCAGGTCACTTAGGCGCCATGGCATGTAGAACCGTAGTGCGTAGCTTCTTATTGGTATCCTCTAGAGCAGTGATATGGCTGTAGCACCTGCACGAGTCAGATTGCAAAGTGTCCACACTATCTGCGAGCTTAGTCACCATTGGGAGAAGACCATCCTTCTTCTCTATCTTCTTGAGGCGGTGACGGACTTCAACGCGATGGAGTAGCTCCTGTTTCTGATATATCTCCAGTGCCCGCACAGGATCCTTTATCCTAGGGCAACTTATTCTTACTCATCCATTATTTATGGATCGGGGAAGTAGAAACTGCTCCTCCACTCCTCTTGAGGCTTCACCCTCATCTGAGCGTAGGCCTCGAGCGGGGTAATGTCGGTTCCTTGCTAGCACCTGCACCAATGTTAGGTATTTCCTTATGCATGTGCGGCCTGAGGTCTGTGGTGATGAACTTGTCCATTTCCACACACCCTTTTCCGTGCAGCTTGCGGCCTTCTCTCTTTTGAGTTATTTTTATCGTCACCCAGTCTATCCCCGGGGGATCATATACGTCGCAGCAGATGTAAACGTCGCCCCAGACTTCATCGAGATCGCTGTTGTAGAAGCTTGGCTCGACATACTCTTTGTACCTCGGGCTAAAACTTTCCACCTCCTCATCGCCATCCTCCATCGACGGGCTGCTAGAAAGGTCCCTAGGAGAAATGAGCCCCATAGGTTTTCCATGGCCTAGGACGGGATAGCGCATAGATGGATTTGTTCCTGGTGATTGTGATTAGAGAGAGGCACAATGGCAGTATATAAGAGGGGACAGAGGTCGGTAAAACTCGCGAGAAACACCAAATTCATGCCCAAGAAAAGAATCCAAACAGATTAGGAAAAGAAATCGCGTATTTGGAGGAGTCCTACTTTGTAACGACCAACTATACGGTCGCGGCCCATATATTTCCGGTCAGTTGGTTCCGGGCAGATATTTCCAAATATCTCGAACCCAGCTCGGTTAGATTACTGACTAGGAAACGACAAAGCGTTTTTTATATGAATATAAGAACAAAAATTGGTCGATAATATAGAATCTTTGATGACCAACTATACGGTGGGAGACTTTTCTTCGACCGTATAGTTTCCAGAGGCCCAAAATTATTTTGCGAGTGGAGTAATGTAGCTTTAACGACCAACTATACGGCGGGAGATTTTTCTTCGGCCATATAGTTGCACCCGTATAGTTATAGAAACCCCTCAAAAACTTCAGAAAAACAAGAGGAATTTAAAGGAAAAAGTTTTAGAAGTAGAAACTGTGAAGACAAATCACTTATTAGAGTTAGAAAACTTACCTTCCACTTACCGTTTATTTAGTCGGGAGTGACAAGCTCCTCCAACAACAAGGACTTCTTCTTCTTGGGAGGATTTGACCTTAGTTCATATAATAATTCTTGAAAACAAAAACCACTAGGACTAAGGCTCCTCTCAATAAGATCGGTGTCTTGCTGGGAAAATATAGATGCTGCATTCACTGCCTTTACTTCTTGTCTCTCCATAATCTGCAACTCAAAATTTTTAAGTAAAAGTATCCAAGGTATCAGTCTAGGCTTATGATTTTTTTCTCTCAAGAAGTTCTTTTAAACCATCACGATCCATATGAACTCTTACTTTTGCATCAACAATATTAGAACGAAACTTATCACAAGATAAAAATACAGCAAAGAGTTCTCTTTCTTCCTTAGGATAATTCTTTTGAGCACTATTGAGAGTCCCAGAGTTACTCCTACATCATCATCACTAGCTTGACATATTAAATCAAAAGTCATATCCCATATAGGTGGTTTAATAATAGGGGCATGAGATAAAGCATATTTAAATTTATCAAAGGCAATAAGACATTTATCATCAAAGTTAAATCTTTTTTTTTGAATATTTACTGTAGGGGAGCCCCCCACATCCCTTTATTAAAATAAACTAGAAAGTCTTATGTACAAGCTACCAAACTAATACAGAAAGTATATACAAAACGAGGAAGAAAAATATACATAATTTACAATAAGGTAGCAATCCATTAATTAAGATCTGTGATGGTCTTCTTTCTGACTCTGTCTTTTAGTAGTGAAACATCACAGATAAATCCTGATTTCCAAGAACTGAAAGATGGTCTGATTCCTTTGAAAATCTTGCCATTTCTCTGCTTCCATATATTCCAACAGGCCAGAACACCAATCTCAATAAAACATGGACCTTTGAATTTCTGTTTTGCATGTTTCAAAATCTCTGGTCCAGATCCTGTACCCTAGTCAATCTGAAGGTAATTCCAGATTCTCATACTTAAATTGCATTCAAAAAACAAATGTGACCAGTCTTCCAGGATGTGACAAGGACAAAGAACACAATTATGATTGTTAGAAACATTCCAATGTCTTCTAAGCAGCATATCTTTAGTATTGATGCGGTCATGGATTATCAGCCATGCAAAAAACTTATGTTTGGAAGTGCATTTACTACTCCAGATCCACTGTGATGGAAAATTATTTGGTATATGATTGAAATATCTCTTGTACATATCACTGACAGGGAACTCCCCTATTTTTGAATTCAAACTGGTCCATTCATCATGTTTTGTTTGCTGAAGAGCGACTTGAGCCAGTTGCAACTGTAAATGGTTTAATTCAGTACTAGCTTCAGCAGATAATGGCAGGTAAAAAGCTTCAAACATTTGAGTAATTGATATTTCTTGCTTAACAGAGCAATCTTTATCAAGTACATGTGAGAATAAATGCGGATAAGTTGAGTTGAAAGAATTGCTGTTCCAGCTATCCACCCAGAATAAGGCTGTGTCTCCAGAACCCACTAAACATTTAGAATTTAAGAGATACTCCTCATGCAATATCATGATACTACGCCACCAGAAAGATCCACATATAGTAACAGTGTGAGGCACCCTGTCATGATAATATGTGTTCCAGACCAGTTTCACCCAAGGCAGATCAACTTTGTTGTAGAAATTATGTAGATGTTTCATAAGCAGGCATTTATTTTGGATTTGAAGATTTATGATTCCTAAACCACCCTTGTCCTTTGGTTTACTGATAATTTCCCAAGATGCCATAGAGTGAACATTAGTATCATCCTTACTCTTTCTCCATAGACAATGTCTTCTTGCTCTGTTTAGGACTTCAATTATTCCTTTTGGGATACTTAGAGAACTAATGTAGTGCAAAGGCAGTGAGGACAACACAGAATTCACCAAAACAAGCTTGTCTCCATAAGACAAAAAGGATGCCGAAGCTGTCAGCCTTCTTTCAACTCTGTCAGCCAAAGGTGAGAGATCTTTGATTGTTGGTTTTGTAATCCCCATGGGTAACCCAAGATAAGTGAAAGACATTTTTGCTATAACACAACCAATTTCCAGAGCAAGAGAGGTAGCCTCCTCCTGAGATAGATTTATGGGTATCAAAGATGATTTATGATAATTAACCTTAAGGTCAGTGAAAGTAGTGTATTCTTCAAGAATGTGTCTGAGAGTGTGTAATTGCTGTGAATCAGCTTGCATTATAATGATAGTGTCATCAGCATATTGCACAACAGGAAAAACATTAGTGCCTCTATTGGGGATTGGTGCAATTAACCTCCCTTCATTGAAAGCTTTGTTAATAAAAATCTGTAGCAACTCTCCCCCAAGAACATATAAAAGTGGGGAGAGAGGATCACCTTGCCTAACACCACGCTTACAGATGAAATTTCTGCCAGGTACACCGTTTAGTAAAATAGCTGAAGATCCAGATGCTAAAATTTCTTTAACCTAGCCAATATATATATCATCAAAACCCTTGCACTTCAAGATTCTAATTATTGCATCATGTTTAATTGTGTCAAAGGCCTTTTCAAAATCCAATTTTATAACCACAGTCTGTTTTTTGAAGCATGGCATTGATGTAGGTATTCAAAAGTCCATCCCAAACAATCTTGTATTATTCTGCATTTAATAAAACCATATTGATTCTCATGAATGCACCTTTTAATTTGCTTTTGTAATCTGTTTGCAACCAACTTTGTTAAAAACTTGAGACAGGTATTTGTAAGGGAAATGGGCCTGAAATCATTGACAGACTCAGGAGAGTTCTTCTTAGGGACCAGGGTAATGAAAGAACCATTAATGTTTGCAAGAGGAGTTTGGCCTTTGTGAAAATCATGACATAACTTAATGAAGTCATCTTTAATTATGTGCCAGCACTTCTTCACAAACATCCCATTAAATCCATCAGGCCCTGGAGCTTTTTCAGTTTTCATATACTTAGCATCTTCAATTTCCTCTATACTAAACTCCTTAGAAAGGCAACCTAGACCATCCACCTTTGAGACATAATCAGATATATCAGCCCTGCATTTAGTAGGGAAAGAAACCCCCATTCTGTTTTTATAGCAACTCCAAAAAGCCTCTGCCTTCTCCTTATGTTGGACCAAAATATTTCCATCTTCATCCTTAATTTGGTTGATAACATTGTTCCTATATCTTTCAATTGCTTTAGCATGGAAGTATTTAGTATTTTCCCCTCCAAACTTGACCCATCTAATTGTGCATCTGTTTTTCCAGTAAATAGACTGAGTGTTGAGCAGTTTTTTGAGATGTAATTTAACAATATTTCTGAAATTGAACTTAGGTTTGCTTAGGGGCCTCTTATCCTCAATAGCATCCAAATCAAGTATACATTTGTTGCATTTATCAATCAGGACCTTAATGTGTGACAAGCTTTCCCCCATCTATTCAAAGCATATCTGAGATTTGAAAACTTTGCAGTAATGATATTAGCAATAGGTCCCTTCCTAACAGGTAGCTTCCAGGCTTGTTCCACTACTTGAAAGAAACGAGGCTGTTCAATCCATATATTCTCAAACCTGAATTTTTTTTCTCTTGGGATTGTGGTGGAAATACTGACCACACAGGGTACATGGTCAGAAGTTGATTTTGATAAAGCATTGACCAAAGTGTTTGGGAATTTCAAGGTCTAGCCAGGAGTTGTAAAAAACCAGTCCAAATGTTCTAACAAGGGATTCTCTTGCATATTTGACCAAGTGAAATTTATTCCCTTTAAAGGCAGTTCTAACAAACCAAGATGACTAATGATGCTGTTGAAAAGGAAGATATCATTTAGATCAGCCCCATCCTTATTTCTATTATCCAGTGATCTGATAAAGTTAAAATCCCCCAATAATAACCAGTCTTCATCGCGTGGGATATTGAGGTCATATAGCCATTGCACAAACAAATCCCTCTTCAAACCTCTACAAGGCCCATAAACATTTACAAGTGTCCAGTTATCTGAATTATGGGTTGAAGAAAACTTAATTTTTATTGCAGAGTCTGTGGTTTATATTAAAGTACCCACAAATAAAGAGCTATTCCATAACACAATTAGTCCACCAGAGGCACCAACAGATGGAACAAAAGCAAACTGGTCAAACCTCCTTGGACAAAATGTTTTGATAAAAGAATGATCAAAATCTTCACATTTTGTCTCTTGAAGACAAACATCTGAGGAATGACTTTCATTAATTTTGTTATACACAGCCAATCTTTTATCTTTATCATTTAAACCTCTGACATTCCAACATAGCACCAACCAATCAAGATTTATAGTAGAGAAATTATCCATCAAATCTCCAACAATGCCACCGCCTCGGCCTCCCCCTTCACCTATAAGAAGCCCTCGATACAGAAACCCTAAGCACCCGATCAAATCTCCACGAAACCTTCTGTAGCCGCCACCACCATCGTCCCTAGATCGGGGGGTCTGAAGTTCTTCCCGGCACCCTGCCGGAGGGGAGATCATCCCGGAGGCCTTCTCTCCGGTATGATGCGTGAGTAGTTCCACCTTGGACTATGGGTCCATGTAGTAGCTAGATGGTTGTATCTCCTCCTTTGTGCTTTCATGTATAGATCTTGTGAGCTCCGTTCATGATCAAGATCTAATCTATTTGTAATCATGCATGTTGTGTTTGCGGGGATCCGATGGATATTGAGATTATTATGTTGGTTTGATTAATGGTTTTGTCTTTATGATTCTATCATGTATGTGTTGTTTGTGATCTTGCATGCTCTCCGTTGTTAGTAGCTATCTTGGCCAAGTAGTTGCTAGTGACTCCAAGAGGGGGTATTTATGCTCGATAGTGGGTTCATGCCTCTAGTTTCCAAGGGAAGTGACAGAAATCTCTTCGGTTGTAGAATGTGCTGTTGCCACTAGGGAGAAAACAACGGTCTCTTGTTCATGCAACATGTGGACTGTTTACCTTACACACTTTGCTTAAAACAGTTGTCTGTTGCTTGCAACTTAATACTGGAGGGGGTTCGTATGATAACCTGAAGGTGGACTTCTAGTCATAGATGTAGTTGGATTACGGTCTATGTATATTGTTGTATTTCCCAATCAACCTCATAGTATCTTTTTGGCTAGTAATTGCATTGTTATGCCTTGCTCAGTTCCTTCCAATTTCCCCGCTGTAATTTGTTTACCCTTCATGCCATGTTGTTTATCTAAGGAGAGCACCTCTAGTGAACTATGGACCCCGGTCAAATCTTTACCATTGATACATCTTACACTGTTACTTGTTTACTTGCTGCAAACCATTAACTTCTACACCATATGTTTAATACTTTGTTACAGCAAACCGGTGATCTTGACAACCTCACTGATTCGTTGGGGCAAAGTCTTGAGCTACACAACACAAACTCAAGACTTTGCCCCAACGAATCAGTGAGGTTGTCAAGCTCACTGGTTTGCTGTAACAAAGGATTAAACATATGGTGTGGAAGGTAATGGTTTGCAGCAAGTAAACAAGTAACAGTGGAAGATGTAACATCCCAAAAATATTAAACTAGAATCATCAAACTCTAATCATCAAATTTAGGGTTAACAAAAACTTTTCTATTTAAAAATATGAAAGCATTCATATGAGTGTGCATTGGAATTTGGATTCTTTTGAATTGCCATGATTATGTGTTTCTTTGCTTGTGAAATGATTCTTAGGTGAAATAAACATCATCTAAACAATCCCCACACTTTCCCCAAAGACAAATAAATCAAAACAAACAAAATAAGGGAATGGTCACTTTGGCCAATTTAACTCCCATGCCTACTTTGGCTATCTCTAACTTTAAGAACTTAACAGAAACTTGTTTGGATCTTTGCACCCCTTGATAGTACTCATAATAAGGTATAATGGCCCACTTTGTGATCATCCAAAAACATTTAAATGCCTAGTTTAAATGACAATTCAAATTGAATCTATATCATATGGGAAGATCTCACTTTTTCAAAAACCACTCAAACAAGCTCAACTTTCAAAACCCAAGCATCCACAGACTCACCAGCACCTGCCTAGCACACCCACCAAAATCCTTTTCAAAATTCAAAACTTGAATTCATGCGGCCATTTCATCAAACACCTTGCAGATACAAATCAAACAAAATCAAAACACTATAGTGAGCAGTGATTCTGGCCTAACTTGTTCCCTATCTAGGCACCACTAGCCTTAGTAGATCATCTAACAACCTTAACTAATCTCTAGCACCACTGTGAGCTAGCCATTGTCATCAATGGTGAACAACCCGAGAGCACCATGGTCACCCCAGTGTGGACAGCAAGCTACAAGCAGCACTAGCCTCGCCAAACTTGTCTGGGAGCAAGCTAGCACCCCACCGCCACTCCCTGTCCTAGCCACGAGCGATGCCATCCCCTGGACCACACGCACAGACCATGCCAAGCTGCTCTGCAACCATGCCGAGAGCGCGCCTCGTGCGCCACGCTCGACCAGCACCCACAGACCGCGCGCCGCCCTCGCCGCGTGCATACGTGATCACCACCGTCCCAGCAACCCCGCAGACACGCCCGTTCGCCGCCGCACGGACCACACGAGCTATGCGTCATTAAAATTTCCGTCGGGCACGCGTAGAGCACCGTAGCATTCCGACAAATCCGCACCGCCCCACACCTCGCCACGACGCCGTTGAGCTTCGCCAGGGAGCACATCACCGCCCTACCGTCGCCCACGCCGATAGCCCTCTGTGCCATCGACCACGACGAGCTTAGCTTGCGCCCATCGGTCCCCTCTCGCCACTATAAATAGAGGCCTCCCCCGCTCCAATTCTTCACACCATTCCACTCTTCTCTCACCCAGAACCATCCCGCCTCAGTCCCGGAGCAAGGCGAGCAGCGCATCGCCGGAATTTGGCCGGAGCCCGCCGCTGCTGGAGAAGAAGGAAGCCAGCGATTGGAGCCGCCCCAGGAGAAGCTGCCGGTACAAGGAGGTTCGCCATCATCGAATTCGTCGTTCGCCCGCCTCGCCGACCCTCGCCTGAACCCCGGTGAGCACCCGATGACCCCCACCTACCGCGTTAGGGTTCTGTCTCGCCGGCGCCGCCCGACGTGGACGATGAACCAGAGCCGTTGGATTAGAACTAGATCTAACGCCCCACGTTGCCCCGTACCGCTTCGCACCCCCCGTCTCACTGACGCGTGGGGACAACAACTTAACCAGCCCGCGTAAGCGCTGTGCGTAGCAGGCCGGCCCATTTATCTTCCCGCGCAGCCCACTCGTTTGATTTTGGATTTTTCCATTTTCATTCAAACATAGTTCTGTACCTAGTTTCAAAAATCAACCCAGCTCGATTCAGTTAACCAAATGGAGTGAAACCAATTTTGTTAGAAAGATATTGAAATGCTTAATCCAAGCCCGTTGGATTCAAATCATTTGAATCTATAGATCAACCTTCGTAAAAATAACAAGGCAAAAGCTTTTCTGCATTCAAACATTTCTCAAATTTAAACCATTATAGCTTTTGAGTTGATTCCAACTCTTAAAAATCACATTTGATCCTACCTTTCGGAATATATAAAAACATATGGGTTTACTTACATAAATAATGTTCAAGTAATAAAAGAAGGCCACATAGGCATTTCTAATCACTTTACTTAACTAAAATAAAAGATTAAACCTTATTAAATTGTGACACCACTTTAAATCACATTCCTAGGTACTGAAATGTGTGGTGATGACATGTGTCAACATGATCCCATGTTTGGTTTGGAGAATATTAAATCTTAAGTAGTTTTTCAATGAGTAGAAATTATTTTTCTAAAAATAAAAGAAAGTAAACCAAACTTTAATCTTGTAATGTTAGTGATGATGCTAGATCATCTATAGAACCCTTGTGTGTGATGATTGAAAGTAGTTAAGTATTGTTTGGTGATTGTGTACCTCGTATTTATTCATAGACGCTAGTACCGACCAAGGATACGAGGAGGAAGGAGGATACTACGAAGAAGAAGCCGAGGAGAACTTCAACCGCTGCTCTACACAAGGCAAGCCTAATACTACTAGTTGAATGTGCAAGCTAACACTTGCAATTTTGAGAGTTACATAACCTAGGCAATGCACTAAGCATGCTTGTTTAGACACCTTTGATGATACCCAATCCTAGTTTTACTTACAAGCTTTCTACTTTACTTCTTTATCAAAGGTCTTGCTTAGATTTTACTTGAGTAAATTGTAGATACTAGAAAGATAATTAAAGGTTACATAAAGAGCATAAATTTTTGCCTAAGCTAGATAATCTTGATGTCACCCTAAGACATGAGAATGTACTTAGTTGAAACTCCCCTAGTTACCACCCCTCATTAGTACCCACTCCCATTTGTCGATGCTAGTGCTAAGCGTAAAACTTGATCAACTTTAGATGGGAATACTTGGTGGAAAAATGGTTATGAAAACCTTGGAATGATGGATCATTCTATTGAAATGTTTTGGACATGTGTTTCCGAACATAAGATGATTTTGATGATGAAATTTTTGAGGCATGAGCCTTAGCCCTTTATAAAACTGATGGTTGTCTGGATGCGATACCATTCCAATTTTACCGTACAACCACAATACCCGAGAATTGGGTAGGGCTTGACTGGAAACTTATATACCTTAGTATTGGTTCCCTCACGGCCAAGGTCTGAGCTGAGGCTACCTTGTTAAGATTGTCCACCTGTGCAGTACCCAAGATGACAGTCGGTCATGGTTGGGAGGCCAAACTCAAAGGAGAGGTGCTTATACTAGGGCGTGTAATCGAAAGGTTAGGATTGATTATCCTGATACTGAGTTTGGTAAATTCAGGATTTGTTCCTGACGGATGTGTCGAATGTTGTGGTGAAAGTGTACCATCTCTGCAGAGTGTCAAACTATTCGAATAGCCGCGTCTGCGGTTATGGACAGTTGGAGTGGCCATAATGTTCCCCCGTCAGATGTTTTCAAAATGACTTGTGAAATGAATTGAGATTTTGACTTGACCACAACAGAGTTGTGATATGAAATACCAGTTCCCACTTAGGTGTTATCAAACTTCAACTAGCTTTCTTCGTTTCTAAACTTAGTAGATGTAAATCTGGCTTTTTGCAAAACAACCCTAGAGCTTAGTGTCCTACTACAAAAACCCCCTTCACTTGTTGGTATTAGTTTGCGAGTACTTAAAGAGTACTCATGGCTTTGTCCCTGGATATTCCCATGGCCAGACTATGAAGAGGAGTACCAGGAGGATGGACCCCAGGAAGGTTACGACAAGTAGGATCATCTCCCATCGTCAGCATTGCCTGTGACCCCGAAGATGGAGCTTCGCCTACGCTACCGTTATTATTACGTATTTCCGCTGCTTGAGTTGTATTAAGAACTGGATCATGAGATCCTTAATTGTGTAAGACCTTATTTATGGTTTGTAATGGATGACGTACTATGGTATCCAAATCTGTTATGTCTCGCAAAAATGGTAATCCTGGGATTGCGATGTATGGCATAACAGGCATCTGGGATTAAAAATCCGGGTGTTGACAAGTTGCTATCAGAGCCATCCTGACCATAGGAGACCCTAGTAGACTGGACGTTTGAATCAAAAACTTAGTTTCAAAACCAAAGGAAGCAAATATTTACAAAAACTTATTCCCATTCTTATCACCTTGATTCTTTCATAAAAAGTCATGTTCCTCAAAAACTTTTGCAAAATACATAAAATTTGACACACTTGATCACTCTACTAACTTACTCATCCTATATTCTTATAGATGGACGTGAAGTACAACAAGTTTTACCAGTTGGGGAATGGAGGAGACCTTATCTTTGAGCAGGATTTGGACCAGCTTTCGGAACTTCTGGAGCGTCCGCACCCTGAGTTCTTTGGAGCTCAGCTCAATGATCAAGGAGGAGAAGATCTGCAGTGGCTAATTGTTGCAAGTCTCCGAGGAAAGATTGAACCTCCCACTGCCTAGGGAATTCAATTTACCTTAAGAGAGAACAACTGGCTCGATGGACTTGCCAGGGCCATGCAGGAAGCTCTTGCCCGTCTGTGCGGGCAGAGTATCAACCAGATCAAGGGTACCCACTTTGCGTTTTGTCCAAGGCGTGATGCTAATGGACAGCCATTGGAAGCCCCATACCACCACGAGCTGAAGACCCAATTGGACCACCTTAACTTCATGATGTACGATCGTCAGCAGGAGTTCGACAATGCCCGTGACTACTACAACCACAAGTCTGCCATCATCAAGACGAAGGATCAGACCATCGCCATGCTCACGAAGGATCGCAAGTCTTCGCCACCGTATATCGTCTTTGGAGGAGACCATCCATGAGAGAGACATGCAGTTGGAGGAAAGGGAGAATGCCGAACAGGATCTTCGTGGATACCCCTACTCCTATCTGATGGGGATGTGCCTACCGGGGTATACCCAGCGGGACGTTTCCGGCTGGCCCAAGAACTGGCGAGTGGGCCTGCAAGACGACGATTGGATCGAAGCCCAGTAAGGATCCAAGCGACTGGAAGCTGAAGGCCCAGGCGAGTAGATAGGCCCAGTCGGATTAGGTTAAACGAGTACCGAAGATTTAACCGATTTGGTTGAGATATGTAAACCCTAGGGGAGGTGAGCCTATATAAACCTCCCTGCAGGGCGTGTAGAGATACGTTCCATCATACACCCAAGCGACTCGCCGCCGAGCTCGCCCATTGTACCACCTTCATAATACAATCTAGCAGGAGTAGGTCTTTACCCTCCGGGGGCCGAACCTGGGTAAAATCCTGTGTCTTTGCCCTCATCTCGTACCGCAGATGGCTGGCCGCCCTTGCCCCTCGTTCTACTACTCGCTGCCCATTGCAGCATCTGCCGTGACCATTCCCACGACAGTGGCGCCCACCGTGGGGCCTGGCCGGTCTGGCCGGTGTTCTGCGGCGAGATCCAATCTGCCCATCAACGAGACGGTCGCCACCGGCTGCATGATAGCGATCGGCGATATGCTCCGAATCTTGCCGAGCAGCTACGTCCCGGCGGCGCGACCCGTCACACACAGCGTGATCCTGCCGGTCGGCACGATCAGCCTTTTCGTCGGCCTCACCGACGTCATCGTCTCGGAGGATTCGGCTCGCATCCGCGAGTCGCCGCCACGCGATCTGCTCTCCGAGAGCCAGATCCGCACGATCCATCGCCTCGCCTCCGAGTACAATTTGGCCCACAGCGACGTGGCCGAAAACTCAGCGGCCGCAGAAGACGCGGCCCTCAACGACGACGCCGACTCGGCGACCCCGGCGTCACTCGCCGGGTCCATCACTGCGGCTTCACCCGCGGGCTCCATCACCCAGGTCTCCAACGTGGGAGACTTCGAGGACCCCTCCATCCTCGGGATCTTCGAATTCGACTCCGGTTCGGAGAACTCCGCCGACCTCCGTGACGAAACCGGTCGCCACACCGCGACCTACATGGCGACCGGCACTGAACCGCCGGAGGACCCATTCTCCACCCCAATCCCTCCTAACGCCATGGCAACGGAGGTCGAGGAACTCCGCCTGAAACTGGCGGAGGCGGTGCGCAAGGAACAGGCCGAGCGCGAAAAATTTCGCCTCGAGCAGGTGACGGCACAGGAACTATCGCGCTACCACCAGCAGCGGATCAGGTCGCGCCTGAACCCCACCGTCCAGGGGCGCGCCCTGAACTTCGACGACGAAAACGACCCGGCCCGCGTGGCCGAGCGCGCGATCTGCGAGAACGCGCCACCAGGAGGAAGCGCCCGGCCCCCGCCAGGATCAACGGCGATGGGCGCCCCACCTCCACCCAACCGCACACCTCCCAGGGACCAGCCGCGGATAGTAGTCTCCTCACGGGAGAGAGACGCAAACGGCCTCCCACTGTTCTCCACCCCGATGGACAACCTCGTGGCAGGCCGAGCAGTAGCCGACAACATCACGGCCACGGGCGACGGCGCCCTACAGATCCAGTACGTCAGGGCCCTGCTCGCAAAGGCCGTGAGCAGCAAAACACGGGAGCCGACTCGCAGGGTCGAGTATACTCGCGTTCGTCGGGAAGCAGGGCGGCCTCAAGCGGCCGCCCAGCGGCGGCAAACACCCTCAACTGCCCGCCACCGGAGACACTTCAGCTCCAACACCGACCCGCGAACGCGGCACTCTCCACCAACGACCCCAGGCCAGCGACCAACTTCGTCGCCGCCAATGGGCAACCCATCGACGCCCGCACCCACATCATCAACAACCAAAGTTGGCGCGCACGCCAGCCCGACGACCTGCGACACACCCTAACCAATCGCCGCGATGGCGAGACCATGGGGTCGCTAAGTCGACTCGGCCCCAAGTGCTTCGGACCAATGATCCGAGGCGAGAAGTACCCGCCAAACTTCAAGGCGCCGAAGGAGATAGAAAAGTACGACCCCTCGTACGACCCCGCCGTCTGGCTCGACACATACCTCATGGCAATGGGGATCGCAGGCCACACCGACCTGCTAGCCGCCCGTTACCTCCCCCTGATGATGGAGGGGACGTGCAGGCAGTGGATCAACACCCTCCCTCAGGACAGTATCGACTCCTGGGAGGAGATGGGCGACGCCTTCGTCAGGCACTTCGAGTACTCCTACACCCGCGCCACCACCATCGAGGACCTGGAGCGACGCGTCCAGGGACCCCGCGAGTCGACCCGCAACTGGGTCCAACGGTGGCAAGAACTCTGGTACAACGCGGTCGGCATCCACCCGGACACCGCGATCCATTGCTTCAAGACCTCGTGCCGCTACGAGCCCCTGGTCGCCAAGCTCAAGCGACACTCCCGCACACTCGACAACATACTGGACCTCCTCGAGATCGCCAAACGGTATACGGAGGAAGATCCAAACCAGGAAACTGACGACGAGTCAGGAGGTCAATGCCGCACGAGCGGCAACGACAGCGGACGACGATCTGACCTACGCTACAGCAACACTCGCCTCACCGGCAAGCGCCGCAGTGACGGGCGAGTCGACTTCGTCGCCAATGCCGGGCACGCACAACGCGAGCCCAAGATCTTCCGCCGCGACGGAGGACAGCGCCGCGATGGCGGCAACTACAAGGCCAAGCCAAGGTTCGACCCCGCGGCCCTCCTTAACCAACCTTGTGCGTTTCATAGCAGGGAAGGGAAGCCCGCAACGCACACAACCGCCGACTGCCACACCCTCAGGGAAATCGAGAAGGCACGGCGAGCACGGGAGGACCCCGACAACGACCCGCCAAACGGCGGAAAATTCGGAAAAGTGGCCGGCTCGCTCCATACCTTCACAGGCTTCAACACGAAGCGCGAGAAGAAGGTCATCGCCCGCGCCGTCGCCGTCAACACGGTGGCTCAGGTGGACGTTCCCCAGTTCCTCAACTGGTCGGAGCAGCCCATCACCTGGAGCCGCCAAGACCACTCGCCACGCATCGAGTACCCAGGTCGAGTCGCCCTGGTGGTCAAGCCTAAGGTCGGCGACTACTGGCTCCCCAAGACATTGATGGACGGCGGCAGCTCCATCAACATCCTGTACCTGGACACCTTCAGGCGGCTGCGGCTCCCGCAGTCGATGATTGAGACGACCCACACCACGTTCCATGGCATCGTCCCCGGTCGGAAGGCGTACCCGATCGGCAAAGTCACGCTGCCAGTCACCTTCGGCACACCAGCAAACTTCCACACCGAGCGGATCGTCTTCGAGCTCGTGCCCTTCGACAGCCCCTACCACTGCGTCCTGGGGCGCCAGGCGTTCGCCAAGTTCATGGCAGCGCCCCACTACGCGTACAACGCGATGAAGCTCCCCGGGCCGTGCGGCGTCATCACCATCAACGGCGACCCCGACATGGCCGCCGAGTGCGAGGCCAAAGCAGCCGAACTCGCTGACGCCGTCATAGCGGCAGAGACCAACCACGCCGATGAGCTCGCGAAGTACGCGAGCGGGGTCAACAACGACGACCCCACCATACTCAAGAAGCCCAACTCGGAGGGCGCAAACACCTCAACCTTTGAGGCGACGACGCACACCCGCACCGTCGAGCTGGTCCCAGGCGACTCCAGCCAGACGGTGACGATCGGGACGGGCATGAGCCCAGCATAGGAAGGCGCGCTCATCGAGTTCCTCCGTGAGAACAGGGACATCTTCGCATGGAAGCCCTCTGACATGCCTGGTGTCCCTAGGGAGCTCGCTGAGCACAAGCTAAACGCCGACCCCAAAGTGCGATCTGTCAAACAGTCGCTGCGGCCCTTCAATGAAGAGCGCCGCCGAGCAATCGCCGAGGAGGTGCAGCGTCTACTCGCTGCAGGCTTCATCCGGCCAATCAAATACTCCAAGTGGCTGGCAAACCCAGTCCTGGTCGAGAAGAAGAACGGGACCTGGAGGATGTGTATCGAATACACAAACTTGAACAGCGCCTGCCCAAAGGAGCAGTTCGTCCTCCCGCGGATCGACCAGATAATCGATTCAACCGCGGGCTCGGAATCGCTCTGTTTCCTCGACGCCTACTCCGGGTACAACCAGATCAAAATGGCCGTCGAGGACGAGGAGAAGACGACGTTCATCACGCCATTCGGAGCCTTCTGCTACACCGCCATGACCTTCGGCCTCAAGAACGCCGGAGCGACCTACCAGCGGTGCATGCAAGAATGCCTCGCGAGCCAAATTGGCCGCAACATCCACGTCTACATCGACGACGTGGTCGTAAAGTCCGCTCGCCAGGGTGACCTACTCGCCGACCTGGCGGAAACATTCGCCAACTTGCGAAAATACAAGATAAAGCTCAACCCAGGCAAATGCACCTTCGGTGTACCAGCAGGACAACTACTAGGGTACGTCGTCTCCAAGCGAGAGATCGAGGCGAACCCCACGAAGATCGACACGATCGCCCGGCTCGGCAAACCCGAGTGCCTACGCGACGTCCAGAAACTGGCCGGACGAGTAGCGGCTCTCAGTCGCTTCATCCCCCGCCTGGGCGAAAAGGCGATGCCCCTATACCGCCTGATGCACAAGAACCCAACCTTCTAGTGGGACAAGGAGGCGGATGACGCGCTCCGCGACCTCAAGAAGGTGCTACTCGCCGCACCACTACTCGCCGCCCCCGCTGACAAAGAACCCATGCTGGTTTACGTCGCGGCTTCCGAGCGCGTCGTCAGCGCCGTCATGGTCGTCGAACGACCAGAGGAAGGAAAGGAGCGGCCAGTACAGCGACCGGTGTACTACATCAGCGAGGTCCTCACCGAGTTGCGCCAGCGATACCCGCAGTACCAGAAGCTGGTATACGCGGTCTTCAGAGCTCAGCGGCGCCTGCTGCACTACTTCCAGGAGCACCCGATCACGGTCGTTTCCTCAGCACCACTACAGGACATCATCCGCAACCGCGAGACGACCGGGCGGGTCGCCAAGTGGACCTTCGAGATCGGCGTCCACAACATCAAATACGAGCCACGAAAAGCGATCAAGTCGCAGGCCCTAGCGGACTTCATCGCCGATTGGGAAGAGGCCTAGCAGCCAGAGAAGCTGTCATACCTCCATTACTGGAGCCTGCACTTCGACGGCTCCAAGAACGCGGACGGCGCAGGCGCAAGGATCGTGCTAACTTCACCAAAGGGCGACAAGCTCCGCTACATCCTCTGCCTCGACTTCACACCCTGCACCAACAACATGGCCGAGTACGAGGCCCTACTCCACGGCATGCGAGCTGCCAAGGAGATGAATGTCAACCGCCTACGCTGCTACGGAGATTCCGACCTCGTCGCGGGGCAAGTCGCTGGTACCTGCGACGCCGTTTCTGCAATCGGCAGCGAGTAGTAGAACGAGGGGCAAGGGCGGCCAGCCATCTGCGGTACGAGATGAGGGCAAAGACATAGGGTTTTACCCAGGTTCGGCCCCCCCCTGAGGGTAAACACCTACTCCTGCTAGATTGTATAATGAAGGTGGTACAATGGGCGAGCTCGGCAGCTAGGCAGCGAGTCGCTTGGGTGTATGATGGAACGTATCTCTACACGCCCTGCAGGGAGGTTTATATATGCTCACCTCCCCTAGGGTTTTCATATCTCAACCGAATCGGTTAAAGCTTCGGTACTCGTTTAACCTAATCCGACTGGCCCAAGAACTAGCGAGTGGGCCTGCAAGACGGCGACTGGATCGAAGCCCAGTAAGGCTCCAAGCGACTGGAAGCTGAAGGCCCAGGCGAGTAGATAGGCCCAGTCTGATTAGGTTAAACGAGTACCGAAGCTTTAACCGATTCGGTTGAGATATGTAAACCCTAGGGGAGGTGAGCCTATATAAACCTCCCTGCAGGGCGTGTAGAGATACGTTCCATCATACACCCAAGCGACTCGCCGCCTAGGCGCCGAGCTCGCCCATTGTACCACCTTCATAATACAATCTAGCAGGAGTAGATCTTTACCCTCCGGGGGGCGAACCTGGGTAAAACCCTCTGTATTTGCCCTCATCTCGTATCGCAGATGGCTGGCCGCCCTTGCCCCTCGTTCTACTACTCGCTGCCCATTGCAGCATCTGCCGTGACCATTCCCACGACAGTGGCGCCCACCGTGGGGCCTGGCCGGTCTGGCCGGTGTTCTGCGGCGAGATCCAATCTGCCCATCAACGAGACGGTCGCCACCGGCCGCATGATAGCGATCGGTGAGATGCTCCAAATCTTGCCGAGCAGCTACGTCCCGGCGGCGCGACCCGTCACGCACAGCGTGATCCTGCCGGTCGGCACGATCAGCCTCTTCGTCGGCCTCACCGACGTCATCGTCTCGGAGGATTCGGCTCGCATACGCGAGTCGCCGCCACGCGATTGGCTCTCTGAGAGCCAGATCCGCACGATCCATCGCCTCGCCTCCGAGTACAATTCGGCCCACAGCGACGTGGCCGAAAACTCAGCGGCCGCAGAAGACGCGGCTCTCAACGACGACGCCGACTCGGCAACCCCGGCGTCACTCGCCGGGTCCATCACCGCGGCTTCACCCGCGGGCTCCATCACCCAGGTCTCCAACGTAGGAGACTTCGAGGACCCCTCCATCCTCGGGATCTTCGAATTCGACTCCGGGTCGGAGAACTCCACTGACCTCCGCGACGGAAGCGGTCGCCACGCCGCGACCTACATGGTGACTGGCACTGAACCGCCGAAGGACCCTTGCCCCTCGTACCGCAGATGGCTGGCCGCCCTTGCCCCTCGTTCTACTACTCGCTGCCGATTGCAGCGAGGACGATGATTTTCTGGAGGATCGGGCTATGGATTTCTTCACCGATGAGGATGATTTCGCCTTCATCGATGACGATGAGGATGACGAGTACACCGACTCCGAGGAGTAGTAGCACTTGAGCACTAGCGTAGTGAGTTGTATCCGATCCCAATGTATCGTAGTTTCCAGAATGGTTCTTAAAACCATCTGCTTTTCTTGCCTTGTGGTGTGTGTTTGTATCGTGTGCTATGAATGAATGAATGAATGAATGAATGAATGAATGAATGAATGAACAAATGAAAAGCAAGTTGCTAAAAAAAATCTGAGTCAAACTTTAAAAAAATTTCAAAGTCCCTGGACCTTAGAAATTTCCCTCTTTTCTCATGATCTATCTCAATCTTCAGATGCCACGCGGAGGAAGTAGTTCATCCCCGGACCTGATGTTGCAGATACTACAAATGTTGGTTTCTGACCGCGAAGCTGAAAGAGCCGAACGTCAAGCCAACTTAGCCACCCTTCAACAGATAGCTCAACTAGCCCACAACAATCAAGGCCACGGAAATCAGGACAACCATGGATCTAAGCTCAAGAATTTCCAGAACACCAACCCACCTATTTTCACTAAGTCGGAAGAGCCCCTAGATGCAGATGATTGGCTGCAAACCATGGAAAATAACCTAGAAGTCGCCGGAGTGGAAGCTAACGAGAAAGTTCTGTTTGCCACCCACTATCTAGCCGGAGACGCCAGAGCATGGTGGAACAGCGTTCGTGCAATGAACGGAGGACAGATGATGACCTGGGAGGAATTCAAGGTCAAGTTCAGCAGAACCCATGTGCCACCGGGTTTGATCAAGAGAATGAGAGCTGAGTTCAGAGAACTGAAGCAAGGACGGATGACTGTAGTGGAATACCGTGAAGTTTTTTTGTCATTAGCTAGGTATGCCCCGGATGAGATCGACACCGAAGCCAAGAAGAAGGAGAGATTCTTGAATGGTATGCACGATGAGATGCAGACGGTGTTAGTCAATATCCCTTTTGCTAATATTGAAGCCCTAGTCGACTCTGTTATCCAGATGGAAGGAAAGATCAACCAAGCCAACGAGAACCGCAAGCGTCGTATGATGCATCAACCAGGAACCCACCAGACCCCAAAGTATCTCCCCAACCCATCTCCAGGATTTGCCCCAAGAACCAACAGACCCCCGATGAACCGTCTGACCTATCCCAACCGTGGAAACCCAAGGCCCGGAGGAAATCACAACAACCCCGACAACTCTAACCATGTCAACCGTGCACCGCCCAAGTTCAACAACAACAACAACAACAACGCTGCCGCCAACACCAACACTGCCCCGAGGACTGGAAGCAATGCGGTGCCTATTGCAGCCAAGGACAAGTCGCAAGTGACTTGTTATGACTGTGGAAATAAAGGACACTACTCCAACGAGTGGCCCAACAAGAAGAATACCGCAACCCCCAATGCAAATGCCCCAGCTCAGCAGCAGCGTCGTGTTCAGCCTGGAAGAAGATTTGCCCCAGGGAACTCGCTCAACCGCAACGGCCGTCTTTTTCTCATGCATGCTAAAGAAGCTCAGGAAGCGCCAGACGTCGTGCTGGGTATGTTTTCTGTTAATTCAGTACTTGCAAGAGTGTTGTTTGATTCTGGTGCATCGCATTCATTTGTCACTAAAGAATTTGCATGCACTAGTAAGATTCAACCAACCAAACTGAAGCATGTTATGATTGTTCAGATCCCCGGTTCAACCACCAAGGCTAGGCAAATTTGCAAAGCAGTCCCTATCCGAATCCATGGGATAGATTTTTATGCTAACCTGATAGTACTCGGAACTAAAGGTTTGGAAGTAGTACTAGGAATGGATTGGATGTCCAAACATAAAGGATTGATTGACTGTGCCAAGAAATCCATAACCATAACCAATACAGCCGGAATATCAGTTGAGCATATATCTGAAACCTTACCTCGTCAATTCAAGTGCAACAAGAGTATAGCCCAACCTACCGTTGACCAAGTCCGGATAGTCTGTGAATACCCCGATGTATTTCTAGATGTTTTGCCCGGTATGCCCCCAGATCGGGATATCGAGTTTATCATTGAACTAATTCCCGGAACCGGACCCATAGCCCAGAGACCATATAGTATGAACCCGTCTGAACTAGCAGAACTTAAGAAGCAACTGGATTCCATGTTGGAAATTGGATTGATTCAACCAAGTGCGTCACCTTGGAGATCACCTGTCTTATTTGTGGACAAGAAAGATGGAGGTAACCGTTTGTGTACGGATTATCGGAAGTTGAATGATGTCACTATCAAGAACATGTACCCATTGCCCAAGATAGAAAATTTGTTTGATCAGTTGACCGGTGCCAAAGTAATTTCTAAGATTGATCTTAGGACTGGCTATCATCAACTCAAGATTCGCGCAGAGGATATTCCCAAGACTGCCTTTACCACCAGATATGGATTATACGAGTATACTGTCATGTCTTTTGGATTGACCAATGCCCCCGCTTATTTCATGAATCTCATGAATAAGATATTTATGGACTTCCTGGATAAGTTTGTCGTTGTTTTCATCGATGACATTCTGATTTATTCCAAATCAGAATAAGAACATGAGCTACACCTAAGGACCATTCTTGGAACCCTTAGAGAGCATCAGTTGTATGCCAAGTTTAGCAAATGTGAACTCTGGTTACAAGAGGTAGGATTCCTCGGTCACATTGTATCAGCCGGAGGAATTGCCGTTGACCCTATAAAGGTGAAAGATGTCGAAGATTGGCAAGCCCCTACCACTCAAACCCAAGTTCGTGCATTTCTCGGATTGACGGGATATTACCGCAAGTTCGTAGAAGGATTCTCGAGTATCACCAGACCCATGACTCAACTGCTGAAGAAGGACAAGAAGTTTGAATGGACCGACAAATGTGAAGCAAGTTTTCAAGAACTCAAGAGAAGATTGATTTCAGCCCCAATCTTAATCATGCCGGATATCACGAAGCCCTTTGACGTGTATTGCGACGCATCCAAGATCGGTCTCGGATGTGTTCTAATGCAAGAAGGAAAAGTTATATCTTATCTATCTCGACAACTGAAACAACATGAGAAAAATTACCCAACCCATGACCTCGAACTCGTAGTCGTAGTTCTAGCCCTAAAGACATGGAGGCACTACCTGATGGGAAATTGTTGTGAGATTTATTCGGATCACAAGAGCCTGAAGTATATATTCACTCATAAGGAGCTGAATATGAGGCAGAGAAGATGGATTGAGTTAATCAAGGATTACGATCTGGACATTCACTACCATCCCGGTAAAGCCAACGTGGTAGCGAATGCCCTTAGCAGATTGCCGTGCCGCTTGAACTCCATGATTTTGAAGGAGCAACCAAGTTTGCACAAAGAGATGGAAGATTTTCGAATGGAATTAGTAAGTGAAGGATTTTTGTCTAGCATAGAACTTCAACCCACTTTGATTAGCCAAATCAAAGAGGCGCAGAAAGGAAATGCTAGTATCGATGGAATCAAGCGTCGTATTGGTACAGGCAAAGTACCCGGATTCACCGAAGATGAAGAAGGAGTTCTGTGGTACAAAGGACGCCTTTGTGTACCAGCAGATTCTGAGTTGAAAGAAGTTATTTTGAAGGAAGGTCATGATACTATTTATTCTATCCATCCCGGAGGAACTAAGATGTATCAATATTTGAAAGAGCAATTTTGGTGGCATAAGATGAAGAGAGAAATCGGAAGCTATATCACCAAGTGTGATATATGTCAGAGAGTCAAGGAAGGACATCAAAGACCCACTGGATTGTTGCAACCATTGCATATTCCGGAATGGAAATGGGATTCTGTTGGAATGGACTTTATCACCGGATTGCCTACTTCTAGTAGGGGAAATGACTCTATCTAGGTCATAGTGGACAGATTGTCCAAACTCGCCCATTTCTTACCTGTCAAGACCACATATCAGAGTTCGAAGCTAGCGGAGTTATACATCGCTAGAATCGTCAGTTTGCATGGAGTCCCCAAGAACATCATATCGGATTGAGGAACTCAGTTTACCTCGAGATTCTGGAAGAAAGTCCGGGAAGGCTTAGGAACCCGCCTAGATTTCAGCACCGCTTATCACCCTCAGACCGATGGAAAAACGGAGCGAGTAAATCAAATACTCGAAGACATGTTGAGAGCATGTGTGTTAGAATATGGATCTAAGTGGGAAGACTGTCTGCCGTTCGCAGAATTTTCCTACAACAATAGTTATCAAGCTAGTTTGCAAATGGCCCCATTTGAATTTATGTATGGAAGAAAGTGTCGCACCCCTTTGAACTGGTCGGAAGTAGGAGAGAGTCAGATTTTTGGACCCGACATCCTACGAGAAGCAGAAGTGAAGGTTCACAAGATTCGTGAGCACCTCAAGACAGCCTAGTCCAGACAGAAGAGTTACGCCGACAAGAGACGTAGAGACCTCTCTTTCAACATATGAGATTTTGTGTATCTAAAAGTGTCGCCATTGAAAGGAATGCAATGTTTCCAACTGAAAGGAAAGTTAGCCCCCAGATATATCGGCCCCTTCAAAATTTTGAACTGTCTTGGAGAAGTGTCGGATCAACTGGAACTAGCCGAAGAGATGTCAGCCGTGCACAATGTGTTCCATATCTCATTACTTCGCAAGTGTCTCGAAGTCCCGGAGAAGACTGAAGTGTTCAAGAATATTGATCATCGGACCATAGAAATCAATGATGACCTGACCTATCCCGAAGTACCCATCCGTATTTTGGAAGAAGCTTTCAGAACGATTACTTGCTGTTACTTGTTTAATTGCTTACCGGTGATACATCTTACACTGTTACTTGTTTACTTGCTGCAAACCATTACCTTCCACACCATACGTTTAATCCTTTGTTACAGCAAACCGGTGAGCTTGACAACCTCATTGATTCGTTGGGGCAAAGTCTTGAGCTGCACAACACAAACTCAAGACTTTGCCCCAACGAATCAGTGAGGTTGTCAAGCTCACCGGTTTGCTGTAACAAAGGATTAAACATATGGTGTGGAAGGTAATGGTTTGCGGCAAGTAAACAAGTAACAGTGGAAGATGTAACATCCCAAAAATATTAAACTAGAATCATCAAACTCTAATCATCAAATTTAGGGTTAACAAAACCTTTTCTATTTAAAAATATGAAAGCATTCATATGAGTGTGCATTGGAATTTGGATTCTTTTGAATTGCCATTATTATGTGTTTATTTGCTTGTGAAATGATTCTTAGGTGAAATAAACATCATCTAAACAATCCCCACACTTTTCCCAAAGACAAATAAATCAAAACAAACAAAATAAGGGAATGGTCACTTTGGCCAATTTAACTCCCATGTCTACTTTGGCTATCTCTAACTTTCAGAACTTAACAGAAACTTGTTTGGATCTTTGCATCCCTTGATAGAACTCATAACAAGGTATCAAGGCCCACTTTGTGATCATCCAAAAACATTTAAATGCATAGTTTAAATGGCAGTTCAAAATTGAATCTATATCATATGGGAAGATTCCACTTTTTCAAAAACCACTCAAACAAGCTCAACTTTAAAAACCCAAGCATCCACAGACTCACCAGCACCTACCTAGCACACCCACCAAAAATCTTTTCAAAATTCAAAACTTGAATTCATGCGGCCATTTCATCAAACACCTTGCAGATACAAATCAAACAAAATCAAAACACTATAGTGAACAGTGATTCTGGCCTAACTTGTTCCCTATCTGGGCACCACTAGCCTTAGTAGATCATCTAACAACCTTAACTAATATCTAGCACCACTGTGAGCTAGCCATTGTCATCAATGGTGAACAACCCGAGAGCACCATGGTCACCCCAGTGTGGACAGCAAGCTACAAGCAGCACTAGCCTCGACAACCTTGTCTAGGAGCAAGCTAGCACCCCACCGCCACTCCCTGTCCCAGCCGCGAGCGATGCCAGCCCCTGGACCACACGCACAGACCATGCCAAGATGTTGTGCAACCATGCCGAGAGCGCGCCCCGTGCGCCACGCTCGACCAGCACCCACAGACCGCGCGCCGCCCTCGCCGCGTGCATACGTGATCACCACCATCCCAGCAACCCCGCAGACACGCCCGTTCGCCGCCGCGCGGACCACGCGAGCTGTGCGTCATTAAAATTTCCGTCGGGCACGCGCAGAGCACCGCAGCGTTCCGACCAATCCGCACCACCCCACGCCTCACCACCACGCCGTTGAGCTTCGCCAGGGAGCACAACACCGCCCCTAGCGTCGCCCACGCCGATAGCCCTCTGTGCCGTTGACCAGGACAAGCTTAGCTTGCGACCGTCGGTCCCCTCTCGCACCTATAAATAGAGGACTCCCCCGTCGAATTCTTCACACCATTCCACTCCCCTCTCACCCAGAACCATCCCGCCTCAGTCTTGGAGCAAGGCGAGCAGCGCACCGCCGGAATTTGGCCGGAGCCCGCCGCTGCTGGAGAAGAAGGAAGCCAGCAATTGGAGCCGGCCCAGGAGAAGTTGTTGTTACCAGGAGGTTCCCCGTCATCGACTTTGTCATTCGCCCGCCTCGCCGACCCTCGCCTGAACCCCGGTGAGCCCCCGACGACCCCCACCTGCCGCGTTAGAGTTCTGTCTCGCCGGCGCCGCCCGACGTGGACGATGAACCAGAGCCGTTGGATTAGAACTAGATCTAACGCCCCACGTTGCCCCGTACCGCTTCGCACCCCCCGTCTCACTGACGCGTGGGGACAACAACTTAACCAGCCCGCGTAAGCGCTGTGCGTAGCAGGCCGGCCCATTTATCTTCCCGCGCAGCCCACTCGTTTGATTTTGGATTTTTCCATTTTCATTCAAACATAGTTCTGTACCTAGTTTCAAAAATCAACCCAGCTCGATTCAGTTAACCAAATGGAGTGAAACCAATTTTGTTAGAAAGATATTGAAATGCTTAATCCAAGCCCGTTGGATTCAAATCATTTGAATCTATAGATCAACCTTCGTAAAAATAACAAGGCAAAAGCTTTTCTGCATTCAAACATTTTTCAAATTTAAACCATTATAGCTTTTGAGTTGATTCCAACTCTCAAAAATCACATTTGATCCTACCTTTCGGAATATATAAAAACATATGGGTTTACTTACATAAATAATGTTCAAGTAATAAAAGAAGGCCACATAGGCATTTCTAATCACTTTACTTAACTAAAATAAAAGATTAAACCTTATTAAATTGTGACACCACTTTAAATCACATTCCTAGGTACTGAAATGTGTGGTGATGACATGTGTCAACATGATCCCATGTTTGGTTTGGAGAATATTAAATCTTAAGTAGTTTTTCAATGAGTAGAAATTATTTTTCTAAAAATAAAAGAAAGTAAACCAAACTTTAATCTTGTAATGTTAGTGATGATGCTAGATCATCTATAGAACCCTTGTGTGTGATGATTGAAAGTAGTTAAGTATTGTTTGGTGATTGTGTACCTCGTATTTATTCATAGACGCTAGTACCGACCAAGGATACGAGGAGGAAGGAGGATACTACGAAGAAGAAGCCGAGGAGAACTTCAACCACTGCTCTACACAAGGCAAGCCTAATACTACTAGTTGAATGTGCAAGATAACACTTGCAATTTTGAGAGTTACATAACCTAGGCAATGCACTAAGCATGCTTGTTTAGACACCTTTGATGATACCCAATCCTAGTTTTACTTACAAGCTTTCTACTTTACTTCTTTATCAAAGGTCTTGCTTAGATTTTACTTGAGTAAATTGTAGATACTAGAAAGATAATTAAAGGTTACATAAAGAGCATAAATTTTTGCCTAAGCTAGATAATCTTGATGTCACCCTAAGACATGAGAATGTACTTAGTTCAAACTCCCCTAGTTACCACCCCTCATTAGTACCCACTCCCATTTGTCGATGCTAGTGCTAAGCGTAAAACTTGATCAACTTTAGATGGGAATACTTGGTGGAAAAATGGTTATGAAAACCTTGGAATGATGGATCATTCTATTGAAATGTTTTGGACATGTGTTTCCGAACATAAGATGATTTTGATGATGAAATTTTTGAGGCATGAGCCTTAGCCCTTTATAAAACTGATGGTTGTCTGGATGTGATACCATTCCAATTTTACCGTACAACCACAATACCCGAGAATTGGGTAGGGCTTGACTGGAAACTTATATACCTTAGTATTGGTTCCCTCACGGCCAAGGTCTGAGCTGAGGCTACCTTGTTAAGATTGTCCACCTGTGCAGTACCCAAGATGACAGTCGGTCATGGTTGGGAGGCCAAACTCACTAGAGAGGTGCTTATACTAGGGCGTGTAATCGAAAGGTTAGGATTGATTATCCGTATACTGAGTATGGTAAATTCTGGATTTGTTCCTGACGAATGTATCAAATGTTGTGGTGAAAGTGTACAATCTCTGGAGAGTGTCAAACTATTCGAATAGCCGCGTCCGCGGTTATGGACAGTTGGAGTGGCCATACTGTTCCCCCGTCAGATGTTTTCAAAATGACTTGTGAAATGAATTGAGATTTTGACTTGACCACAACAGAGTTGTGATATGAAATACCAGTTCCCACTTAGGTGTTATCAAACTTCAACTAGCTTTCTTCGTTTCTAAACTTAGTAGATGTAAAACTTAGTAGATGTAAATCTGGCTTTTTGCAAAACAACCCTAGAGCTTAGTGTCCTACTACAAAAACCCCCTTCACTTGTTGGTATTAGTTTGCGAGTACTTAAAGAGTACTCATGGCTTTGTCCCTGACTATTCCCATGGCCAGACTATGAAGAGGAGTACCAGGAGGATGGACCCCAGGAAGGTTACGACAGCTAGGATCATCTCCCATCGTCAGCATTGCCTGTGACCCCGAAGATGGAGTTTCGCCTATGCTACCATTATTATTACGTATTTCCCCTGCTTGAGTTGTATTAAGAACTGGATCATGAGATCCTTAATTGTGTAAGACCTTATGTATGGTTTGTAATGGATGATGTACTGTGGTATCCAAATCTATTATGTCTCGCAAAAATGGTAATCCTGGGATTGCGATGTATGGCATAACATGCATCTGGGATTAAAAATCCGGGTGTTGACAGAAGATGTATCAATGGTAAAGATTGGACCGGGGTCCATAGTTCACTAGAGGTGCTCTCCTTAGATAAACAACATGGCATGAATGGTAAACAAATTACAGCGGGGCAATTGACAGGAACTGAGCAAGGCATAACAATGCAATTACTAGCCAAAAAGATCCTATGAGGTTGATTGGGCAATACAACAATATACATAGACCGTAATCCAACTGCATCTATGACTAGAAGTCCACCTTCAGGTTATCATCCGAACCTCCTCCAGTATTAAGTTGCAAGCAACAGACAACTGCTTTAAGCAAAGTGTGTAAGGTAAACAGTACACATGTTCCATGAACAAGAGACCGTTGTTTTCTCCCTAGTAGCAACAACACATCTACAACCGAAGAGATTTCTGTCACTTCCCTTGGAAACTAGAGGCATGAACCCACTATCGAGCATAAATACTCCCTCTTGGAGTCACTAGCAACTACTTGGCCAAGATAACCACTAGCAACGGAGAGCATGCAAGATCACAAACAACAAAGACATGATAGAATCATAAAGATAAAACCATTAATCAAACCAACATAATAATGTCAATATCCATCAGATCCCCGCAAACACAACATGCATGATTACAAATAGATTAGATCTTGATCATGAACGGAGCTCACAAGATCTATACCTGAAAGCACAAAGGAGAAGATACAACCATCTAGCTACTACATGGACCCATAGTCCAAGGTGGAACTACTCACGAATCATACCGAAGAGAAGGCCTCCGGGATGATCTCCCCTCCGGCAGGGTGCCGGAGAGAGCTTCAAATTCCCCCGATCTAGGGACGATGGTGCTGGCGGCTACAGACGGTTTCGTGGAATATTGATCGGGTACTGAGAGTTTCTGCACCGGGGGCTGCTTATATGCGAAGGGGAGACCATGGCGGCCGCTAGGGCGGCCAAACCCTAGCCAGACGCGGCCTAGGTCCCACCCGCGCCTAGGGGTGGGGGGGGGGGTCTGGCCCCTCGGGCTCTCCTCTGGACTTCTTGTTCCCCACGGAAAGTTATTGACTTTGTCCTTCGTCCCGTCCAATTCTGAGAATATTTCTTTACTAACTTTTCTAAAACCAACAGCAAAAAACATGCATATGGAACTGTTGCAACTTGTTAATAGGTTAGTACCAGAAAACATGTAAAAAGCACCTCAAAGTGTAGACAAGTAAAGCAAAGTAGATACTAAACAAGCATGGAGCATCAAAAATTATAGATATGTTTCCAACGTATCACATATAATCCATATTTGTTTCACTTTAACCTTAATCACTTCAAGATGCTTATGATAGGAGCAATGAGAGCTAAAAGCTAATAAGTACAATAATATTTGGAAGCTCTTTATAAAACTTGAAATCCCTGCTTCCCTCTAGGAAGGGTCTTTCTTCTTTACTTTTATGTTGAGTCTCCATCTTCTATCTTTATGCACCAATTAAGAGAGCATAGTTTTCATTCTTAGTTTTATGCATTGTCCCAAAACTTATTGATTGATTCATAATGTTGATATTGCTTGTTCTTGAACTATTTGTATCTAGTCACCCTTATGAACTTTGAAGGTGTACTATTGTAACATCCCAACATTTAGGAACTAACGAAGGGTATATTTAGGAATTTGGAATGTTGCATGCATTCATCTATGAAAATGTGGGTAAATTTTTTGCCAAATAAAAACCTAAAGTGATCAAGGTTTCTTTCATACTTTGAGATTAGGTTTAGTCTCGAAAGATGATTGTTATAAACTTTGATTTGATCTTTGTGGACTTATGTGTTTTGGGAAATGAAATGTGAATTTAAAAACTTGAGTGTTTGAATTATAATTCAAAAGAATTTTGAATAATGTTTGAATCTTTGAATTATTTAAGAGCTAATCAATAATAACTCAAACTTTATATAAAGAAAGCAATTAAGAATATGAATATCCATTTCATATTGTATTCAATAAATAAGTTACAAAAAATATAAATTATGGGAATCATCTCCAATCTTTACAAAAACAAATAAATAAAGAATAATATTTCTTTATTGATAATAGTACAATCTTTATTACAAAAGAATCAAAATAAAGAGTACAAAATAGTAAATTAAAGATTACAATTGAATATGAGAGTTATTACAAGTGGCTAATCTATAAAGAAAAATAAAAAAAATCCTAAACTAAAGTCTTGATCTTCAAAATCTGGTACCTACAAAATAAAATTAAAAATAAACTTAAAAGAAAAAGAAGGTTAGGATTAGAATTATTTTTACTCTCAGAAGTTGACAGTGAAGTGCACTGTTCACTTTTTCATCATTGAGTAATTCAGGGGAAGGTTTCACCAATATGAAAGAATGTATCTTTCATGATTTTAAGCCATAAGTCAAATAACAACAAGGAGGGGAAGGTTTCACCAGCCAGGTAAAAGTAACCAGATAACAGTAACTCTCAAGTCCAGAGCATATCCACAAGTTGCACAGCAAGCACACAGGCATGACACACACCAAAATGCATGGTGTGTGCTGTCAACACCTTAGCAACAGCCCAACAACACAAAACTACTCAACACAACCGTGGAGAAGCACTAGTGCATCTCTTCAACTCTCACACACACTAGAACAACTAGCTTAGCCAGAGCCAGATAAACCAGCAACACCATCTCACACCAGATCAAGCCACATATCACCTGATGGTGACATAAGGGGGGGAAGGATCAGGTGAATAGCAAGGCCAAGCTCACAGGATCTAGGAGGAGCAGAGTTCCTCAAGGCCAAGCACAAGCATCAAGGGAACACAAGAACAACATCAAGAGGAGAAGGACTGGATCAGACCAGCAACACCACCAGCACATCAAGCCATCACCAGCATAGATTTTGTGGTGAGCATCATAAACAACCATGTGATCTGTTTATCTTATCCAAGCATAATATATGTACTGATGCATAAGATAACCTCTCAATAATCATGCAAGTTGGGTGAAGCTATCCTAGAGGTTTTAAACATAAAGATCAAGATCAAACTCTTTTCAAAACACCCAATTCTCAGACCAGCCTCACAGAATTGGTGTTACCAAATGCAACCTCTATAATCTATCATTTGTTCTCACAAAATCTGGCACATCTCCAAGAAGGAGTAGCACCTCAGATTTTATAAGCCACAAACAAAACCATATATATTAACCAACTAGGATCTACAATCTAGCAAGCAGTTGATGTCTTAACCAATTTGGAAAATGACAGCAACATAGAAGCTTAGTTCCAAGAGCCTCAGACCAGCATCATTGGCTAGATCAAACAATAAGTTTCCCAACTTATCTATCAACATCCATCAAGTCCCAAAAATAACTATAAGTATAGTCAGTAACAAGATCTACTTATGTTCCATCTTAATAAGGTTTCATAAGCACTGACCTTATCACCAAGACAATCAAATAGTCCAATCTACACAAATCATCTATCAAATCATCTCCTTGGAATTAGATACAGGGATCATATCCCAATTCTTAATTCATAATCAAAGAATCATTAGATTCCATTGAATAAAATTTAGAGCAAGCATAATCTTGCAAGCCAACAATAAATAAGTCAGTAAATTCTCACTGACTAGATCATTGCCAGTATCAAGACACTGGCAACAGATAAACACATCAATTCACCAAAGTACCAACCAGGGGAAATACTATGCAACCCTAGCATTTAATCCAACCTTAGTCACAAATCAACAACAGCATCACACAATGAAATGGGGGTGGCCATTAACATTGAGGTGGAGAGCACCCAAATCCCCATTAAACAGCATAATTAGATCATAGGAACATCTTACAAGCACCATAGATGAACCCTAGTAGCAATACAAGCACAAACTATAACTGGCCACAGCAGTACATGGGCACCAAACCTCACCAAGCGAGAGTCCGCGACGGCGGCAGCAGCACTTTCCCCAAACCCTACACTACAAGAAATCTGGCTATATATGATCCTCTATTTTCATCATAGAATCGTCACAATAGTCTGTTTATGACGATTCTATGACGATTTTGAGATCGTCGAAAGCTAGGCGTCGCAAATGAACTATAACGACATTTTACTGAAATCGTCATAACCGTCTATGACGATATTGAATCGTCATAAGCATTATGACGATCGAATATCGTCATGAGCAGTCTGGTCTCGCCAGGTCAGATCCTACGTGGCCGATCCTATGTGGCATAGAATTAGCCCGGTCCATTTCAAAAATTATATGGGCTAAGCCCAACAATTCAGTCTATTAATATTTTTCTATCAATTCTGGTTTCTACTTGGGCCAAGCCCAACATTTTGGCCTTTTTGTTTATAGGGCCATGGCCTTTTTATTTTTAGAACAGTGGACTTTATACCATCGAGCTCTTTTTATTTTTAACCATTTTTTCTAGGAATTGTAAATTGCTCCGGTCCAATATTTTTTAGGCCGTGAATTTTAATAAGTAGCATTTGGATAAACACATAGGCATTACACAAATAATATTTTGGTAAGCGCCATATCAAATCACATTCAATAATTGTAACCAAAATTGGGACATATATTACAAACAGACGTAATTCACATAACCCAAGAATAGAAAACAGCTACAAAAGTATTTGTGCAGTATATTACAAACATTCCAAAGTCCAAATCACCCACGGCCACAAAAATATGAATATCAACTCTTTGCTAAGTATGAAGCCTTCAGTTCTTCCATCTATAGCCTGTAGCTCATGTAAAAGAGTGGAAATGATGGTTATGTCTATCATTCAAAGAAAGCAATATCTTCTAAAATTAACATAGATCAGGTAGAAAGAAAATAAACAGATGTGCATTTCAATTCTGAAGCTATTAGCGAACATTATACTGGTGATACAAACCTACATCACTTTTAACTGGCACTCAAATATACAGATGTCCTAGTTAAGGAAATGCATGGCTTGGACATTAAAAATACCAAAAAGGAACAAAAAATTAGCTTACAAACAACCAAATTTACATTTCACAAAGTTTTATGACTTCAAGCAACGCTGATTCACAGTAAAGGCATCAACACCCAATGTCATTACTATATACCTCTAGTTGATAACGTGAGTAGATCAAGAGATAAGATTTCATCCTTCAAGTCACGGTGTTAAGCATGTCAACTTTCTTTACCTATTCAAGGAAAGGGAGGGATGTCAGTGCAACAGGACTGACGCAACTACTATTCAGTTATTACTGGTTTCACATTCCAATAAGATGTGAAATGATACTACAGTTTTTATAATATAGCTAGAACATACGTTGAATGTCCATTAGAATTAAATTTTATAATAATAAAAGAGCTTTAGCCTGTAACATATTTAGTCTCTGAATCTGAAGATTATAAGAAGAGTTTTCTGTGTGTTCCACAAAACACTAAGATCATACTTCTAACTATGAATTAGTTTCTAGCTCCATGTAAATGTTACATGATGACACCTTATGAAAATGCATAGAAGGTTTATAGTAGGAGATTATTGGAAAGGTACACTACAAATGAGCATAACTACAATCAGGAGTAATTAAGGAGTTTTAATACACAACAGCAGCAAAATCCTAGCAGCAGCAACAATTTAGCAGAATCTGAGGCGGAGAGGGTAGGACAGGCAGATACCCGGGGCGTAGGCGGGGTCGGAGGGTATGAACTCATCGACATCTTTGTCGGAGAACTTTGCGAGGGGCTTGTCGCAGCCTAGACCAGCACGTGGAGCGCGTCCAGATCCTGCCCCGTCGGGTCGCGTCGTACCACCAGCCCCGCCACCGTCGTCGGGAGTCAACGGTGAGAGGGAGGCGCAGGTGCTGATGCCGAACATCATAGAGACCAAAAAGAAAGTAACATGAAATGGTGACCATAAAATAACATCATAGAGGAACAACTAGATCCTAATACAAATATATTCAGACCATAGCTTCAACATCACAAATGAACTCTAGAAAATATGAGGACCACATGTGCAGAATCACAGAGTATAAACAGAGTTATTTCTAGTTTCTGAACATTGTATAATTCGATTATGCAATGGAACCTACAGGTCACTGATAACTACAAACTGCATTTCTCCTTACCAAGCTAAAGGTCATTTGCTAGCTTACTACTGTTTTTTCATCATGTACGAGATGTCAAATCCTCAACAACCCAAGATATATATATAGTGTGATGGTCATCATGTCAAAACTAAATAAAGTGGGATGCAAACACGACCACATAAATATATAGGTTCCTAGTGAACTGCAATAAACATGGATAGCTCATCTGCAACAACATGTACAATTCGGAGCCTACTATGCAACACAAGGACATTCCCACGGCACATAAGAAGTTGATCTCAATAGTTTTGTCTCAACTTACAAGTTCCACTAATCTAGTGCTCTAATTAGATTGCTGGTATTACACAATACAACACACTCTAAATCCTATACATCACCATCAGTGGGTAATGACATTGTAACGGTGCAATATGGTTTTGTTTTGAAACAGTAAGCTGGACATGCATGGGCCAGACATTGTAACGGTACAGTAAATATTCACTAATAAAAGGAAATTTGTCTCTGTGCTTTATACAAAATAAAAGTAAATACAAGTTTAACACAGAAAATATTCACTAATTATACATCGGCTCTTATTATTGACTTATAACCATGATATAAGAGCTAGTAGAATAATACATCTAGTTTTACTGACTTATTATAGCCATGATATCAGCTAGGAGACTTACCAAGAGAAGCAAATCCAGCAGCTGAAGAGGCCAAACCAGCAGCGGATGGGAAGTTATTGTATGATGCTATGTGCACATGCAACTTCTCCCAGTCCTATTTCTTGATCTTGATCCCCTTTTTATCATCCTCGAGCCCGCTTCCTGATCTCCCTCAGGCAGCTCTAAAACTTTCCACCAGACAACTCGATCTCCTGCTCAATTCCAAACCAAACAGAGGATTAACTCATAAATACCATCCTAAAATATAACAAGTTTCCATGTTATGTTACATCCAGTTGTCCATAATCATACTTTGACTGTAATAAACTAGATGCTAGTGCAGACAAAATAAGAAACAGAAAGGTCCCTTGTGGTTTTTGTTACATGGCAATGATAGATACCGATCCAAAACAAGGTAACTTAGTAATTGTGTCAAAGTTATTCATATTTACTAATGTGTTTATCACACTACGAAGATTAATGATAAAACATGTGAACTGATTCAACACTGCATTACTCTAGCATAACTAAAATAGAAACATCAATTTACTATTCCAGATGAGACTAATGGTAACTCTTTGTCGTGGTATTGCCGATGAGTACGCCATGGAGGGGTCCTCACAGTGCGTGTTTAGAGACGTGGGGTAAGGCGGACGGTTGATGGGTACGAGGTAACACAGCTTACCCAGGTTCAGATCCCACAACGGCGGTGGAATCCTACTCCTGCTATAAATCACTATAAGGGCAATACGCCGAGTTACAGAGATAGGTTCACTATGCGAGGTTGTCTGAATCGATACTAGGTTGTGTCCTGAAGGCTCCCATAGGCATGACTTATATAGTCGCCAGGTCCTAGGGTTACAGGGAAAAGTCCTAGCCGGACAGGTTACAGAGTCCTACACCGTCTATTACTAGTCTTGTGTATCTTGCACACCAAGGCTCCGGGTACGCTGGTGACTCCACCGTAGCCTTCATTTATCGGGCATGGGCCTCACTTCTGGATCGACCTAACTAGGCCGCCCAGCAGGCCATAGGCCATGCTACCGACTATGGGCCACCCGGGTTAGTCGGATAAGAGACATGCTATTAGGATACCCATATAGCATATCCCCAACAGTAGCCCCCCGGAGAACTCCGAGATCTTGCGCCGTCTTGCCTCTTCACGTTGAATGCTCCGTCTATATGGATGTCAGCAACTCATCAAGCAATATCTTGTAGTCCTCCCAAAGAACCCTGCAAGGTTTTCTCCATCTTCGAATGGTAAGCCGGAGAAATGCTGAATCTTCCATCGTACTCTTCCATAGTCGGATTAAATCCGTCCATGCCGGAATCTTCGATGTGACGGCTCATCTACCCGTGTCGGCTAGGACGACATAGACTTAGGTCAACGACGCCTCGTAACTCACACATGCAGAGAACGCAATCATATCCGATTTTCCCGCGCAAGCGATATGAACCATTGGCAGTGACGGTTGGAGACGTGGCAAAATTACCACGAACGTTCACGAAAACGTCGTCTACGCGGCAACCGTCCGATCAGCTGCACGAATCTTGACGCAGAGCATGATAAATAGTAACCGTGGGACACTCGCCACTTTTTACCTCATTCTCTCGCGTCATTGTCTTCTTCCTCCAGCCGCACGCCTCCTCGAGCTCTCCGCGAGAAACCTCGGAAACCCTAGCCTCTCTCTACGTCAGTCGCATCCTTCCAACACCCCATGGCCAGCAGAAGCTCCTCCCATCGATGGCGGCGTCGAGCGAAGCCACGGCGAATGCGGCGAGCTCCATCGTCGTGCCACCAGAGGGTCTGGTCTTCCCCGCATCAGCGGTGATTGAAACCACCGGCGGCGACCATAATCTGGTGGCGCTAGAGCCTCTAGAAGAAGAGCAAGACTCACACAAGGGCGACTGGCGCGGCTCGGACATCACCGACCGTGACATCCAAGAGATGGTGGCCGAAGGCTACCTCCCCGCGACGGAGGGGCTCGCCTAGCGGGCGGCGCCGGCCGGCGAGGTGACACCTTTTCCCCAAGTCGGAGAAAAGGTGTACCTCAAGGCTCAGCTGGTACGCGGCGTTTCTTTGCCCATCTCCCACTTCTTTCTCTCTGTCTTGAACCACTACAAGGTCCAACCCCATAACCTCTCCCCCAATAGCATCTTAGTGCTTAGCAACTTCGCAGCACTTTGTGAGGGTTACCTAGGGATTAGGCCTAGGTTAGACTTGTTTGTGTACTTCTTCACCGTCAAACGTGAAGCCCGACATAGTAGGGAGGAGCTTAGGAACTGCGGCACCATAAGCTTCAAAATTCGTCCTGGCCGGCGGTTCCCCGACATCGTCGGCCATGAGTCTTGCAAGAACTGGCAGTGGACGTACTTCTATGGCCCCAACATTCTTTAGCGGGCCGAGAAGTAACGTACCCAGACTTCACGGATGGAGCCGCCGCTGAAGTTTCCACATGGAGATCCCATGCCTCCATTCCCTCCGACCTCGACGCTTCTCGAGCAATAAGGCGGATCGAATGGTTCGTAGAGACGGGTTTGACCGGCTTGGACCTGGCCATATGCTGGTTCATCAGGCGAATCCAGCCTCTGCAGCACCGCGCGAAGTTCATGCACGAGTATACTAGTGATCGAAGGGATACCCTCCGGATCTCCGTGGATAACTTCTTGAGCGACTCCGTCAAGCTCCGCCTGAAGGACATCGTCAAGGTGAAGGATAAGAAGAGTGGATTCACCATCACCTGCGACATGTACGTAGACGGCAAGCGCCCAAAGGTAGATATGTATTTTCCGTGTACGACAGATACTTCAATTTCTCCGTCTTGCCATTACCACCCCATCTAACACGGTGATTTCTAACTTAACAGCTTAGCGATCTAGATGAGGACAACCTGGCTGCCCAAATCTACGATCCAAAGATGAAGGAAGTCACGGTCGTGTCCGACGACGATGTCTCGTTGGCATGAAAGCGGAAGAGCTCCACCTCTGACGCTGCCGACGGAGGCAAGAAGAAGAAGACGGAGGGTGGAGCCTCCAAGAAGACTACCGCCGCCCTGGAGGCGGAAAAGAAAAGATCCACCGGGTTTTTTGCCAAAGCACCCCCATTAGTGTGAGCTTCTCATTCTCCGACATTGTCTTATTTATCTGTCTTGTTCCTGTACTTATGCACTTTGCACGTTTCAGGAAGAAAGCCACAACCAGCCTCAAGAAGACCTCCAAGACTTTGGGGGCTTCTAGAAGTATCAAAGATATGCTGCATCGCGATTCCTCCCCCGTCATCGCCCCTGCTACTCCTGCCGTCAAGCCTTCCTCTGCCCCGACAAGCTCTCAAGCTCAGGAGGCACCAGGCCCTTCCGCCATGGAAGTGGACTCTGGCGCTTCTACCGAACTTGTTGTTGTCGGGGAGCAGGCGACGCAGGAGAGCGCTGCTCTTCAAATGGCTGAAACTCCAGCTAAGGATGCCATCAGTAGCGGCAAGGCGGCAGTGGGAGTTGGTACCTCTGCCGAAGGCGGCGCCTCTGCTCCCCAGAAACCCTTCGAGTTCCCAAAGATAGTTTACCCGGCGCTCCTGCCGAGTAACACAACTATGGTTCCTGGAGGAGTGCCATCATCTCCGACGTGCGGTATTGAGGAGCTGCTCCGACAAGCAGATATCTTGCGGGGAAATAGCATTTCCTTTGGCAAGCTGCTGGCCGAGAGTCCTACAAACCTCAAGATTATTGCACTTGTAAGTTTTACTTTGCCTTTTGCATTTCTTATGAGTATCCCACTGTAGCCCCCGAGGATGTAGACGGAAAACCACAGGATTTGCATCTATATGCTCTAAGAGTGACTAAGTTAGAAAGAGCTCTCACTGTAGCCCCCAAGCATTTAGATGGAAGAAACTATTCCGACTAGATGCTGTAAGAGTAGCATACGCAGTGTTTATATTTTTCAATACTATAGCCCCCAAGCCTCTAGTTGTAACTGAATTAGTTCTGACTAGATGCTTAAAGAGAAGCTAAGCATTTTCTGAGTTAAAACTTTATACTGTAGCCCCCAAGCTTCTAATCGAGAACTGAAGTAGCTCCGACTAGATGATTTAAAGAAAAGCTAAGCATATTGCTAAGTTGAAACACTTTCGCTGTAGCCCCCGAGCGCCTAGATGGAAAGTTTCCGACTAGGTGCTCCAAGGAGACTAAACAACAGTTTTAACTTTTTCCTTTGTTTCACAGAACGAGAATGCTCGGCGGGGCATGGCCAACGACAAGTACCAGAAGATGCGCGCATATCTTGAAGCCGAAAAGGGTAAAACTGCCATTTTGAAGGAACTGATCATCAAAAACAATAGTCTGTTTTCTTTTTTGCGCATTCCGTCTTGGTTTTATGCCTTCCTTCTTCGAGTACTCACCGTGTATTTTGTTTTCTCCGACTTGCAGAGCATGTCGCCAAGGCCAAGGATATTGTCGAGCAGTCCAAGCACATTCAGCAGCTGGACAGTGAGAACAAAATCCTTAAGAAGGAGAGGGAAGAGATGCTAAAGATGCACGAGGATTCCATGAAAGCCCTGCAAGATTCCGCCTCCGCGGAGATCAATCGCTTGAAGGAGGAGCTAGCGATCTTAAAAGATCAGAAGCAAGCTGCTGATGAGCAAAACCATCGCCACAGCGAGGCGTTTAAGCTCCTCCAACAAGAGAAGGAATCCTTGGCGGACACCGTCTGGCAGGCTAAGGCCAGCATCTTCAGTAAGTGTCCTCCGCCTTGTATTTCTATAGTCTGGATATTTAGAGTTTATTGAACTTATGCGATCCTTGTCGGAATTTTTAGTGCCTATGGGTTTAACCCGCTCGCCTCCTTCGGACAAGGAATGCATGGTTCTTGCCGGCAACTTCATCAACACCGCCATCGCCCAAGACAAGGAGATTGACAAGCCCCTCCAGATATATATCAAGGCTTCAGACTCTGTGACGAAGTACTCGGAGATTCTGCGCCGAGCCCCCGAGCGCGTCACGAGCTGGAAAGCTTCATGTGCACGGGCTGGCGCAAGGATGGCGCTGTCAATGGTGAAGGCACACTACGACGATGCCGACATCGACACGGTGACCTCTGGCATCCCCGACATGGATGATGACGGCAAGGAGATTGATCACGAAGCCATCCTGTCATGACTCGCGGGTTATGACACCAGAGTTGCCGAGTTGGTGGATGTTGACGTCTTCGTGCCCAGGAACACTATCGATAGCGTCAACCAAGATTCCTCCGAGTCTCATCACAGCACCGACGTTGAGGGTGATTCTCTGGTTGGGGACGATGCAACCTCCAAGTCTCCTGCGCCCAAAGAATGAAAAACACTTTGTAATTTCTATTTCACCTTTGGTGTGTGCACGGGAAAAACTTGGTGATGTAACTTATGGCGGAAAACAATGATTGTTATGTCCTGCTACTTAAGAATTAATTCCCAGCATGTATATATTTTTTAAGCAAGTGCTGGCTTATCCGTTACTTTGGTTTTTATGCTTGACTTTTCATGAGTCGGAAGACTCGTTGTCAAAACTATGCACTCAGGTGATGATGCCCAATGGCACCGTCAATGACCTGAACACAAAATCGCCGACTACAAGTGCCAAAAGTCACTACTCCAGAATCCACATAAAAACGACAAAGATCGTGTAGACCAGAAAACTTAAGCTAACGCCCGTAGGCAGAATTTTCACAAGTGTAAACGCAAAGCTTGTGCATAAAGGTTTTATATGATCCAAAAATGAACACTAAAGGAGGTAAAAGACTCAGAAATATGAGTGAACCAAAGAGCTTTATTTCGTTGATCATATAAGAGATACACAATTAGATAAAAATGCTAGGTGTAGAAAGGACATAGCTGTGCTATGTTCCATGGCTGATCAAGCTCTGGGTAGTCATCATCCGGGTCACGTTGCTTACGCTTATGATCCTAGTTGGGTCTATCCTTTAGTTCACGATTGTCAACAAGGTAGTAATACCCATTGAGAAGAGCCTTGCTTATGATGAACGGTCCTTCCCATGGCGGGGATAATTTGTGTGACTTTTTCTGCTTAAGTCGGAGCACCAAATACCCCTCTTTAAACGAGAGATGCCGAACGCGGTGACTATGGTAGCTGCATAGCTTCTGCTGGTAGATGGCGGATCTTTGGCATGCCAAAACGCGCTCCTCCTCGAGAAGGTCCACATCTAGGCATCTGGATTCTTCAGCGTCATCTTCGTCGTAGGCGGCAACTCTTGGTGCATCGTGGAGGATGTCGGAGGGCAGGATGGCTTCTGCTCCATATACCATGAAGTAATGGGTGTAGCCGGTAGATCTGTTGGGTGTAGTTCATAAACTCCACAGCACAGATGGCAATTCTTCCGCCCAGGCTCTAGCTGCTCTATGTAGCGGTGCCTCAAGACGTGGCTTGATTCCCTGCAGGGCTGCAGAATTAATCCATTTGCTCGCTCAACCTGACCGTTGGATTGTGTGTGTGCCACAGATGCAAGGTCAAGTCGGATGCCTATCTCCCAGCAATATGCCTCCACTTCTCCGAGTGATAAATTGCTGCCATTGTCGGTGATAATGCTATGTGGGAGACCAAATATCACCACTAGATCCCGGACAAACCTGAGGGCAGTTGCCTCATCAAGCTTTCTAATGGGTTTAGCTTCTATCCATTTGGTGAATTTATCAACTGCTACAAGCAGATGTGTAAACCCATAAGGTGCCGTCTGTAATGGTCCCACCATGTCTAGCCCCCAGACCACAAACGGCCAAGTTATTGGTATTGTTCGCAGTTCTTCAGCAGGAACAAGTGGTTGTTGGGCATAATACTGGCATCCTATGCATGTCTCAACCAGCTTGTCGGCGTCCGCCTTCGCGATCAGCCAGTACAATCCTTGCCAGAAGGCTTTCGCGACCAACGATCGAGGAGCGGCGTGATGACCGCAATCTCCGAGATGGATTTCGCGTAGGATTTCCATACCTTATAGCTGGGAAACACACTTTAGTTATACACCAGTAGTGCTCCTTTTGTAGAGTTGCCCATTGATTATGGTATAACCCTTTGCTCGCCGTACTATTTGCCATCTTTCGACTTTGTCGTCGGGCAGAGTTCCGTGTTCGAGGTATTCCATGAACGGTTTTGTCCAAGCCGAAGGGACCTTAGTCACCATGTTGACTAAAGAGTCATCTCTATCTAGATTGTCGATGTCGGCTCCCTTCACGGATGGTGTGCGCAGGTGCTCGAGGAAAACTCCTGGCAGAATTCGCTTGCGCCCTGATCCTAGCTTAGACAGCAGATCAGCCGCCTCATTTTGTTCCCTAGGCACATACTTAACTTCGTAGCCCAAGAAGCTCTTGGCTATCTCGTCCACTTCGTCTCGATATGCCGCCATCATAGGGTTCTGCGCATTCCAGGTGCCAGCCACCTGCTGGGCAACCAAGTCGGAATCTCCACAGCAAACTATGCGCTTGATGCCAATATCCTTGGCTACACGTAGTCCGTGAATGAGTGCTTCATACTCCGCCATGTTGTTTGTAGCCTCGAAGTGGATCTGCAGAACGTAGTGTAGCTTGTCTCCTGTTGGTGACTGTAGCAATACACCAGCCCCCGAGCCGTTGAGCAACTTTGATCCGTCAAAGTGCATCACCTAGTACTCTAGTTCTGGCAACGGAGTAGCATCTGGCATCTCCGTCCAATCTGCAATAAAATCCGCCAAGGCTTGTGACTTGATAGCGTCGTGTCTCTTGTAGGTGATCTCGAAGGCGGCAAGTTCAATGCCCCACTTCGCGACCCTTCCTGTAGCGTCGCTGTTATTGAAAATGTTGGACAGTGGAGTCTTGCTCACCACTGTGATTGGGTGCTCCTGGAAGTAATGTCTCAGCTTCCGAGAAGCGAGGAATACTCCATAAGCTATCTTTTGGTAGTGCAGGTAACGCTGCTTGGACTCCGTCAAGACCTCGCTTACGTAGTAAACTGGTCGTTGAATTCCATGCTCATAGCCTGGTTCCTTCCGCTCTACAACGACGATGATGCTAATAACCCGGTTGGTTGCCGCCATGTAAATTAATAGGGGCTCACCAGGCTCGGGTGCTACAAGGATGGGCGCTGAGGAAAGAGTCTCCTTAAGCTGCTTCAATGTTGCATCTGCTTCGTCCGTCCATGTGAATTTTTTCGCCTTCTTCAGCAACTTGTACATCGGCAGGGCCTTCTCTCCAAGTCGGCTGACGAACCGACTAACTGCTGCAACACAACCTGTTAGTCGTTGAATGTACTTTAGGCACGTCGGATGGTTTATGTTTAAAATGGCCTTGATTTTCTCCGGGTTGACCTCGATTCCACGCTGGGAAACGATGAAGCCTAACAATTTGCCGGCTGGAACCCCGAAGACGCACTTCTTAGGGTTAAGCATCATGTTGTATTTCCGGAGATTATCGAAGGTTTCTTTTAAGTCGAAGATTAAGTCGTTTGACTTTTTAGACATCACCGCGATATCGTCCACGTAGGCGTGAATGTTCCGACCAATTTCCAGAGATTATCGAAGGCAATGTTGCATTGTCCGCTGGTAGGTAGCACCTGCGTTTTTCAGCCTAAAGGGCATCGTGACATAGCAAAAAGTACCGTATGGGGTAGTGAATGAAGTGGACAATTGGTCCGACTTCCTCATCTTGATCTGGTGGTATCCTAAGTATGCATCGAGGAAACACAAAAGTTTCGAGCCAGCCGTCGAGTCAATGACTTGGTCAATGCGAGGCAAAGCGAACGGATCTTTGGGACATGCTTTGTTCAAGCCGGTGTAATCAACGCACATTCTTAATTCATTGGTTCCCTTCTTGGGGACAAGTAAAGGATTTGCCACCCATCGGATGTGAAGGACTTCTCGGATAAACTCAGCCTTAAGTAACCTATCTATCTCTTTGCCAATGGCGCGTCTCTTCTCATCTCCGAAGCGTCGTAGAGGTTGTTTCACTGGTTTGGATTTTGTATCAATGTTTAAGTTGTGCTCGGCAAGTTCCCTAGGTACACCTTTCATGTCGGCAGGTTGCCAGGCAAAGATGTCCCTGTTCTCATGGAGGAACTCGACGAGCACGCTTTCCTATTTTGGATCCAGGTCCGTCCCAATGGCGGTGACCTTGGAGGCATCGCCTACCACAAGTTCCACCGGCTTGGTCTTGATGGCGGCCTTGAACGCAGGAGCGGAGTCGGAGATCTGTTTCTTCGATGCGGGCATCTCTAAGTCATCGACCTTGCTCTGGATCTCTTTGAATTCTTCGTTGTAGAGGACAGCTTCTGCAATGGCTGCTTCATTGATCTCGCAGTCCCTTGCCTTAGTAAAGCTTCCGGATACGGTGATGACACCGTTTGGTCCGGGTATCTTGAGCTTGTTGTAGACGAAGCATGGTTTGGCCATGAACGTGTGGAATATGTCGCGGCCGAATATGACGTGGTACACGCTCTTGAAGGGGACCACCTCAAAGGTCATGCACTCTTGGCGGTAATTATTAACATCGCCAAAGGCTACCTGAAGTGTAATACACCCAAGGGACCAAGCCTCCCGACCAGGAACTACGCCGTGGAAAACGGTGTTGGTCCGCCTTAGGTTTGCCTCCGTCAAGTTCATCTTCTGTAGTGTATCCAGGTACATGATGTTGATGCTGCTTCCACTATCCACCATACACTTGGTGAACTCTACGCCATCAATCAAGGGGTTGATGCCCCTGGCGTATTGGTTCTCTTTAGGGATGAGGTCTGGGTGGTCCGTCCTGTCCCAAGTTATTGGAACCTCCGACCAGCGCAGGTACTGAGGGACTGGGGGGAGAGTAGCCATCAGGATCCTCAGAGAGGTTTTCTGTTGTCGGACGATGGGTGGGCCAAGGAAAGTGTGGTTGACTGGGGCCTTCTTCGCGAAGGGGTTCTTGCCCTTGTCGTCGCTCTTGGCGGCATGCTTGGGGTCAACGTCTTCGTTCATGTCACTTGAATCCTTGGACTCCTCCTCCTTCTTTTTCCCCTTGCCCTTGCCGTGCGGTCTGTTCTTCCGACTTCGCTTGTAGCCGGACTCCGGGTCTTCCTTGAGGTCGTTGACGAACTTGCAGTGTCGATTGGTATGGGTGGTTTTGCCGTTGACGTCGAGGTGTACGAGGCATGGCATATCACGGTACTCCTCGTAGGTTTGGGGAACGCGGAGCGGCGCCAAGGTGGTTTCACTTCCTCGTTGCTGCCCACGACCGGCTCCCCTTCCTCGTCCACGCTGTCCGCCCTCTCCCCATCTTGCAAAAGTCATAGCGACCATGTCGGTAGATTGCTTTTCTTCTGGAGCGGTTTTCCGCTTTGTACTGCTGTTCCTCCGAGCTTGAGTTGGAACGGCTCTTGTCGGCAATGAGCCACGAGCATCGTCGTCGGCAGCTGCGAACTCACTAGCCAACTGAATCATCTGGTTCAAGTCAAGCTGGTGATTGTCCTGCAAGCACTTTAGCTTATGTCGGAGCAACGTGCCCCTTTCCAACCCATCGATGAAGGCGGCCATGGCGGTCTGAGCATGCACTCCTGCGTAGGAATTTTTCATATCCAGCCATCGGGAGAGGTAGGCATGATATGTCTCGTCTTTCTATTGCATGCACCGCTGTAGATCGCCCACAGTGCAGGGACGCTTGTATGTACCCTCAAAGTTTTTGGTGAACGCTTCTTGCATGTCCAGCCAGTTGCGGACCGTATTGCAGGTCCAAAGCAACGTGGTCCCAGGTATGGTCCTTCCCGGGCCTCGTGGATCTTGCCGATCCGCGAACGTGCATCGTATGGCTCCAGGTTCTTCTTCTTCTTGTCAACAGGGGATGGGCTGCGTGAACGACGCGAGCCTCCTCCACCATGGTGACTGCTTGGTGGTGACGGAGGCTGAGGTGACAGTGGGTTAGCCTTATTGCTATTACCCTCCTGCGACGCCTCGCGTCTGTCACGGTTGCTTGTCGGACGCGGAGGGTCATGGCGCAACCTGCTCTTATGTCCTTCCTTGCACTTTCCGTCATGACGGGTCTGCTCCGCGTTGTCGCGGATGACGATGCCACAGTGCTTTAGTGGGGGCATATCCGTACGATGGTGAGCGTTGTAATCTTCGCGATGTCGGGGAGACCGGGGCGGTGGAGATGGGAGACGAGGTTGGGCCTTTTCTCCGTGGTCGGAGGATATTGGGATGGCATCCTTCCTGTTGCGTGCATCCCTCCGTCTTCGTTCTGAGGAAGCCGTCTGGGACCGGACATTAAGAGGAGATCTGTCCCTTGGCGGTTTGTACTGGCTAGACTGGCAGAGCGCTGGGTTAGACTCAAGCCTCTGGGAGGTGGCCTTTTCCTGCTGCTTCACCGCCTTGGCCACTAGGTCGTAGACCTATTCCACTGCCTCAGGCGATCTATCCTGCTCCAGAAGGGTCTTGGCGACGGCGAGGTTAAGGAGTGGGGTGGGCATCACCTGCTTGCCTTCACTATCAATGTATGGCTTGGCTTGTGCCGGCTTCGAGGGAGCCCATCCTAGGTTGCGCCGTACACCAGGATCATTGATGAAGCGAGCTAGAGCTTTCTTAGCCTTCTGCTATTGTAGCAGAGTCTTGTACTCGGCCTCCATTTCTCTAGCTTTCTCTATGGACTTCTGCACGTTGACCAGATCTCGATCTAGCTTAGCGCCTTTCTCCGCGATGGCTTGCGCTTCCTCCAGCAGCTGCTGGCGTTTCTCATCAAGCTGGGTTATGTTCCGGATATGAGCAACGGTCAGTGGCTCGACGAGGAGATTGTCGTACATCACTCTATCGGCTGGAGTAACCTGGGCTGATGCAGACGTAGATGCTGGAGGCGGTAAGTTTGTGGTGTTGTTGTTACTCGGGCCGGTGCCGAGTTCCTGCGGCTGTTGCACTGGGTTGGGTGGAGGAGGCATGTCTTTTGCGCGATCATCGTCAGCAGCAATAAGTGGCCCCTTCCCCTTTTCTAGTGTCGTAGGCGGAGCTCGTCCGGGTTGATCTTCATCCATCATCGTACCAATGGTGACGAACACCCTTCGGGACGCGACAACGTTGTTGGCCTGTTTGTCGCGCGAGTACTCCTCCTCCATCTCTTGCATAGCGGAGTCTAGCTCTTCTAGGCTGAAGTCTATTTCCTCTGAATCTGCACTGAAGTCAGCATAAAGCACGTCAATGACAGAGTCAGAGGGCGCCAGGACTTCCTCGATGACGGGCGGTGGAGGTGCAATGGGCTCGACGATGACTGGAGGCGGTGGTGCTGCTATGACGATGGAGGCCGGAGGTGGTGGTGGCGGTGGCTGAATCGGAGGGGCTCCGTCAATGAGCGCGAGCGCTGTCTGAGCTGCCGCTTCGGCCTCCGCGTAGTTGTTGACGGTGCTCACCATCTCTTCGAGGGTGAGGCGTCCTGTTGGTCCTCGCCCGCTGAAGAGCCTGAAGCGCCTCTTGCCCCACGGTGGGCGCCAACTGTCATGGTATTGCCGACGAGTACGCCATGGAGGGGTCCTCATAGTGTGTGTTTAGAGATGTGGGGTAAGGCGGACGGTTGACGGGTACGAGGTAACACAGCTTACCCAGGTTCAGATCCCACACCGAAGGTGGAATCCTACTCCTGCTATAAATCACTATAAGGGCAATACGCCGAGTTACAGAGATAGGTTCGCTATGCGAGGTTGTCTGAATCGATACTAGGTTGCGTCCTGAAGGCTCCCATAGGCCTGACTTATATAGTCGCCAGGTCCTAGGGTTACAGGGAAAAGTCCTAGCCGGACAGGTTACAGAGTCCTACACCGTCTATTACTAGTCTTGTGTATCTTGCACTCCAAGGCTCCGGGTACGCTGGTGACTCCACCGTAGCCTTCCTTTATCCGGCATGGGCCTCCCTTCTAGATCCACCTAATTGGGCCGCCCAGCAGGCCATAGGCCATGCTACCGACTATGGGCCACCCGGGTTAGTCGGATAGGAGACATGCTATTGGGATACCCATATAGCATATCCCCAACACTCTTTTCTATCTACCTTCATAAATTTCTACAAGATGCAAGAAACTGGATTCTATAGAAGAGCGACATATGTTCGAGTACACACTACACACATGCTACAGAATATATCACAATGTGATGACATGCTACTCCCCGATCAAGTAAATGTTCCATTACCAAACGTTATTGTAGAGATCAGTGAGCTTAAACCATGTAATATATTGCCAAAACTAAACATGAAACTGTTACATTCACAAGGAACATTTATAGATGGCTTATAAAGTACATACAACATACATATGAGTGCCACGACAATTAATAGCCACATATCACATCACGCTCATAGGTAATGAAAAGATTTACAAGTCTGCAATCAGATAACTAGACATGTGTATCATTCTTCCAGATCTATCTAGACATGTGTATACCAAACAGCAGCAGTAGGTCAATCAAGTGTATACCAAGATAAAGGCATCGGTTGAAGGAACAACTTTATTAATATCCTAGGTTTGTGAGTGTGCTGGAAAATAAGAAAGCTCACATCGTTAAACGAATCTTGTGGTAAACATTGAACCCTCGTACATCAGTGTTTGGGGCACCTTTGACAAATCCGATGGTGGTGATTATAGATAGCTAAATAAAACAACGAGCCAACGTGAGAACACATGCTTTATAAAAAAAATTATGCTGAATATGAAACAGTAGGTCCATATACAGAACCTAAACAGAGTCTGATATAGGTTAAAAGAGAAAATAAAGTAAGTGACCATTTTATTGGAGTAAATACCACTATCGAAGGATTAGATGATCCATAGGACATTTCAGGTCCAGGCTAAAGACTTATGAAGAAAAGAGTGTTTCAAGTATAAATATATTAAGATCTTGCTTTAGCTAGCAACTAGTTGTTATAGAAAAAGTTGCATATAGCATAGCAAATGTAGATATGTCCGAAAACAATGATAGAATAACATAGGGCAAATTTATGTTGGCACTTCCTCTATGACGCATACTTAACTAAAATGACCTAGTTTGCACATCAAGGATATGACCGACGGCATATAACTAGATAAGCAATCTGACTGCAAATTACCTTGGTGGCACATACAAGCACATCAAGAAAGGAATCAGAATAAGGTGAAGGTATTAAATTGTACGGAAGCTATCTGCATACAAGCAGCCAAATGGTACCACTGCATCCAAACTACCAGGATTGTAGTATGTATGATTGGAAGCAGCAAGTCGCAGTGGTGAGATCAGAATAAGGTGAAGGTGGGAAGGGAGCGTGCAAGTGTAGCAGGTACATGAGGATGTTGAGCGCGAGTACCTTTGCGTTGAAGTCAGCAGTGAACTTGGGGACGGAGGCCATGGAGGATAGGTCGAGGTCCATGACGTCGAGGGTGGCAGAGGGTGTGTCGGTGAAGATGGCCTTGGTCATGGAGTCGGTGGCGGCGAGGTTCCTCGAGGTCATGACGACATGGGCCCTGCGCTCTGCCAAGACTCGCGTCGTCTCGGCGCCGATCCCGCTGGACTCCCCTGGGTTCCAGAATCGGATCCGTCAATAAGTGGGCAGCGGCGGCGGCAAGGGGAAACTAAGGAGGCAGGAGGGGACGGGAGGGGCGTTACCGGTGATGATGGCGGTGAGGTCTTGGGTGACCTGTTCGGCGGTGGAGGCCCAGGAGAAGCCCGAGGAACCCTTGCGACTGAAGATGGACGGCAGCATCTTGGTCCCTGGCAGCCATGAGATCTTGGTCGTGGCCCTTCCTAGGAGGAAATCGACGATGGGGGTCGCTGTGGATGGGAGGGGGCGAGCGGAGATCGGCGTTGGCGATGGGGTCAGGATCGAGATTCGGGAGTAGTGGGAGTGGGGGTCGGGGTGGGGGTGGCGGCGGAGGGATGATGAGTATGCGCCCGCGATGTGGTAGACTTAGAACTAGGGTTGGATGTGCGACCGACCAAGTCATCGATCCATAGCAAGTTTCCACAAATCGCCATCCTATCCGTTCATCCTGCTCACATCCAACGGCTAATATTGTACTTCTCTTATATCCCGCTTAGACTTAGCAATTATGACGATTCCGTCCATACAAATTACGACGCTCCGTAGCGAAATCGTCATAGTTTAATAAGGATTTGGCCCTGTCAAACGGCTTACGACCATCTGGTGCAGAATTGTCATAGATATATGACGATTTTATCCACAGTCACTATCAAAAGGTCACAAGATGACACATTCCTTGTAGTGCTAGGGTTCGGGAAGGGGCTAGCTTGACCAGGGTAGGACCCCAGGATCAAATCGAACTGTACCAGATGGACAAGCGTGGTCGACACCCTCACCCCGCACCAAGGCGGCGGCCAGGACGGTCCACGGTGGCGCGAATCGCCGACGACATCATCGCTGACCACGGGGTCGAGGAAGGATAAGGCGAGGGGTGAGCTCGATAGAGGAGGCAGCGAATGAGTGGGCTGGGTGGGATTAAAACCCTTCGGGGTGGTTGTTTTCACCCTATCCTATTGGGCCACAAGGGACCCAAAAGGCCAGCCCAATTGATTTAGAATCTGTTAGGAAAAGACCAAAATGCCCTTGAAATTAAATAAATTCTAGAAAATAAAATAAAAGTCCAAAAATTATAAATAAAATATTTTTGCATTCACAATAATACAAACTATCCAAATAATTTAAGAGATAAAATTTTAGACATATAAATTTTATTAATAATTTTGTAATTTATATATTCCTTATAGAATTTTACAAAATTATTGAAAGATGATAAAAATAAATAAAAATCACTTTCATCATATATTAATATTGTAGTATTTTAGAAAAATACTAAACAAATATTTAATAACAATTTTTGATATTTAAGTGATAATTCTTAAAAGAGTTATTAAATCAATAAAAGTCAAATAAAAGGGAAATAAAATAAAAGAATACAATATTCTATTATAAATATTAAAAAATTAATATTTATAAATACTTTATTATTAAAAAGAATTTTTATAATAATGGGGAGAATGCATATCAAGTTAAATGATGCATTACATTACTTTGCATAATCATTTTGCTTCTTTAAATATTGTCCTTACTAGGCAATAATAATGTTTTTGTAGACATAGAAGCTCAAGGTCTAGTGCAACCATCAGAATTCACTACCTTGCCATCACAAGGCAAGTTCATCACTTGCTCATATCCTTTGAAGAGTCTTTATCAAAGTATTTGCAAATTGTGTGTTATCATAAATACTCCAAAGAAAGAAAATAATATTTTCACAAATAAAGAAATCATAGATATCATCCTAAGTGATGATATAATAGAGCAATAGAACTTAGGTTTCTATTTGCAACAATGATGATCAACTAGGGACTTAATAACCCCTGACATCAGTGATTCTAGCGCCGTATATTACGCGTTAGCCATGAGATTTGGAATGGGACAGAGAAGTCAGCTGTATCTTCTTCCTCTCGCATGAAGCCGGATGTGCAGGTCGTGGCTGTTATCCTCGTAGCGTGCATATTAATTGGTAATTCATAGAGGATATGCAACATATGGGTGGGAACCCTCAACGTCCCACGATAGTTCTGGCATCTAACGGTTTGTACAAACCATTGTCGTAATTCATTATGTGGGCATGGTGTACACTAAGGAGGCATGTGAGGTCGCGAAGGGGGCAGTGATTGGCTTGGACCAACTACTGGGCCCCACATCATGGAATTGTGGACGGGAAAGTACGCCTGTTTGTGCAATAAGGAGTTGATTTCTCATGGGTAAAGTAACGCACCTCTATAGAGTGTAAGAATTGTAACTTGTTACTCCCTATTCCGGGAAGGAGCTACGAACGCGGCAGGAAAGGAACTCCATGAAAGTTCTGGTCAACCTGTGAAGGCTGATTGTCATAGATTTTTATAATAAAATCAATCTTTGAAGAAAGATTTACAAAAACAACATAGTGCCAAGGACTTATAGTCCGAGGTGGTAGTTAGAGCATCAAACTTCCCACCTTGCATATAATGAACTTGTTGGGTAACGCTGTTACTCATCCTTTCCTTTGATCCCTTGCTTAGACTCGGAGGATCCCGAAGACGTGCCAATTTATGCAGCTGAATGCCAAGAATATGTGTTATACGAGGAACCTGACCTGTCCGGAAGTGTTGAAGGAGTGAATTACGAAATCCGCTATGGTGTCGATGATAACGAGTCCAACTAAGTATCCCTAGTTAGTAGTAACCAATGGAGCCGAGCAGCATGAACTCTATAGAATAAGCTGCTGAGCTCAACTCCTAGTCGGAGTTGCTACTTTTAAAATTCCTCTGAAACACTTTATATTTTGGTTTGTAAGTTAAACCTTTTGAAGTCTTGAACTTCTGGTATTGTAATAATAATAATGTGTGAATGTTTGTAATATGGACCCGCAATGTTTCTGTTGTACCACTCCGAGGGATGTGATATTTACAGAACGGTGTTCTGTGAGTGTCATGTCAACAACTATAGTGTACTACACATGTAGTGGTATGCTGGGTCACCGCAGTTGGTATCAGAGCAAATTGCTTTGACCTTAGGTTGGAAACCTAGTAAAGGGTATTACCTGTAGGAAAGTGTAGCAACGATAAAGAATTCTCTAAAAGTCATATAATGGGTATTCAAATGAGAATATTCCGTTATATATTTTAGTGTAATAATTCTTTGTTATGATGTAATATATTATTAGATACTAATCAAAACTATTTTTCTGATATACAGAGCTAGGTCACCAAAGTTTCCAAAATAGATTTTGGTAAGGAAAGTGGAGACTCTTGATGATTATCAAGGATCATTCACCGACCAACTTCGTCAACTTTTAAAGATCTTTAGTTGTCCAACTAGAATTCCAGTGAATACTATAACTTACCTTGATGGCCGGATGTTATCCAAGTATCGTGTGAGTATCCAACTTCCAGAGGAGCTTGGATTATATCACGATCTACCTATAGGTGAAGGTAGGAGTCATTTAGTAGCATATCATGTCGCGGTTGTGGAGGCGATAGCTAATATCCAGGAGCATAAAACCAAGGAGTTAGAAGGTAGCACATTATTTGTGATACCTCATGATTCTATAGACTCGGAGCCTATACCGGATCATCTTACTTTGGTTAAGAAGCATCCTAAGTTAGCTTCCAAGTTTATGGATAGGTACCGAACACTCGTTGCGTCTTTTTATAAGACACATCAAGTGATTGTCGAATATAAAAATGACATGTTAGAGGATCTAACTGATCCAAAAAGAAGGAAGCAGTTAGCAATCCAGTTGGAAAAGGAAGCAAGCAGTACTAGCGCAACACCTGTCTTTAAGGATATACCTATAGATCCTGAATCTTTTATACCATATCCTTATTCACCAAGTCCTGAACCTATACATGATCCTACTATGGATATGAGGTATGCAGTACCACAGGGCTCAGAGGATGGTTCTGACTCAGAACTTCCTATTGAGAATTCTGATGGTTGGAGAATGGGATCATATGAAGGATCTCATGAACACCAAATGTCCATAGATGGTTCCGGCAGAAATGTTGGACAATCTAGTTGGATGGGTGCAAGGATTAACCCTAGTAATAGTAGTAGAAATGCCATGTCGATAGATAATCAGGAGGAAGCGGAAGATCCTGAGGAGAGAGTGTTTGAATCATCAATATCTTCTCAAAACCCAGGGAATATACATTATCCAGTGTTTAACTATCTTGCCCAAATAAGCACCTGGGAAGCAGCAGGATCTGCGTATCCTGTTGACAACTCAAGGAATGAAGCTCAGGAGATGCAGGCGGGAGATAATGTTGAATATGTTTTTGAAGACTTTTCAGCTGAGCTGGAGGGAGTCAATGCGCTCAGGTTGAGTAATGACTCAAGTCCTGACACTTCAGATATAGAGTATTTTCCTTCTGGAAGGCCATTTGTTCCACAAACTATGCGACGAACCAGATGTCATCACGGTTGGCCATCAGGCATGTATGATGAGCATAGTTATTACTAGAAGTAGGCAACTAGTTAGTGATATCAAGTACTGTGTATTGTACTCCAAGAAATAAGATAGTTAGATGAATAAGGTAGTTTTGTGATTATACCTATATGGTATATGTTGTAATGACTTTGTATTATTATGACATTATGTATAAAATGTGAAATGCATATTTGGATTTTCTTTGGATCTACATTGTGTGACTAGTTCTGTGCGTAAAGTCGAGCTCAGAACACATGTGCATGATGTAATTATGAGTATTCGCTTTATGTTGCAGGACTAGAGGGTCATGGATACGGGTGTAGAAATGGAAACTGAGCAGCAGCGGATAGAGCAGGAGGCCAAGGAGAAGGCCGATGCAGATGCAGCAAATCAGGGAGCATTGCCACCACCACCAATGAGGCCGTTAATGGAGCAGAACTTTATGCAGTGCATGCAAATGATGCAAGAGACCCAGAACAAGTTCATGGAAGAGCTGCTGGGACGAGCAAATCAGAGGGCACCTGAAGGTGGAGGAGTGAGTCTATCTGACTTCCAGAATGCAAGGCCGTTACCTTTTGCATCAACTCCTGAACCAATGGATGCAGAGGATTGGCTAACAGATATAGAAAGGAAGTTGAAGACTGTAGGTTGCAATGATGAGGATAAATTGAGGTACGCAACTCATCTTCTGACTGGACCTACAACATCTTGGTGGGAGAATCAGTTGGCTATGCAATAACCAGGAAGGGAGTTCACCTAGGAGGAGTTCAAGCTGAGATTCTGTGAATATCATGTTCCAGAAAGCGTTATGGAGTTGAAGCGGAGAAAATTTGAAGAGCTTCAGCAGGGATATACTAGTTTCATGAAGTAAATCCGGGAGTTTAGTCAATTGTCTCGCTATGCTGAGGAGGATGTTAACACTGAAGAGAAGCGAAAGAAACGTTTTCTGCATGGGTTAAACCCATTTGTGAAAATGCAGTTAAGGTTAGCTAATAATCAAACTTATCAGCAGTTGCTGGATGCAGCCATTACTTTCTAAGATGATTATAAGAATGTCCAAGAGGATAGGAGGAAGAGAGCCAAGAAGGAAACCAAGAGAATTCAGGCAAGCAAACCTAAACCCAACCTGGAGTTCAAACCTCGGAATAGGAACTATGGAAACAATAACAATAACAATAACAATAACAAGGGTAGTGGTGGAAACCAATCCAATCTGAGAAGGAATGTTATTTGTAACAATTGTGTAATTCCAGGGCATTTCTAGAGGGAATGCAAAAAGCCTGTAGTGATCTATTATGGTTGTGGTCAGAAGGGGCATATCAAGACTGATTGTCTGGGCAAACCACCAGGAGGTTGGCCTACCAAGGGAGGAGGACAAGCCAGTGGAGGAAATCGACAGCCCAATAAAGGAGGAAATAATGGCAAGAACAACAATGGAAAGAGGAACAGACCTATCGGGAAACTAAACTATGCAACCCTCGAGGAGGTGGATAATTCGGAGCATGCAGTGATATGTACGCTCAATATCCTTACCAATCCCGGCAAAGTTCTATTTGATACTAGTGCAACTACTTCATTCATTTTTGAAGAATTTTGTGATAAGTTCGGGATTAGAAGGGCAACGTTAGAAAGCCCTATGACCGTAGTTACGGCAGGGGAAAATGTGATTGTACGCCACATAAAACAAGATCAGGTCATCTCGATCTGTGGTTGTACATTCTTCGTAGACGTTTATGTGATTCCTTTGAAGGGAATTGCATTAGTGCTGGGGATGGACTGGATGATGGAGCATGCGGCTCAGATAAATTGTGAGGATAAAACGGTCTCAATCAAAACTCCAAGTGGAGCAAGGATATTTTATCAAGCAGATAAGCACAGTCATATTATGGTGGATCTGTAGTTGAACTCTATGAAAGAGGTCAAATTGGAAGATATTCCTATAGTAAATGAATTTCAAGATGTTTTTCCAGCAGAGCTACCGGGAATGCCACTAGACCGGGAGATAGAGTTCACTATTGACCTAATTCCTGGTACAACACCAATAGCTCAAGCACCATATAAAATGGGACCCAAAGAGTTAAAAGAACTCAAAGAGCAAATTGATGATTTATCCAGAAAAGGATTTATTCAGGAAAGTGTATCCCCATGGGGAACACCAGTAATCTTTGTGGATAAGAGAGATGGTGGAAGGAGGATGTCTGGAGATTATAGAAATCTGAACAACGTTACTATCAATAATAAGTATCCTTTACCAAGAATTCAAGATTTATTTGATCAAGTGAAAGGAGCCGGAGTATTCTCAAAGATTGATTTAAGATTTGGATACCATCAAATAAAAATCAAACCGGAAGATGTTCCAAAGACAGCATTTGTCTCAAGATATGGACACCATGAGTATCTGGTAGTACCATTTGGTTTGACCAATGCACCTGCATTATTCATGAATCTGATGAACAAGATCTTCATGCCATATTTGGACAAGTTTGTCATAGTTTTTATTGATGATATTCTAATATATTCCAAAGATAAGGAAGAGCATGCTGATCATTTGAGAATAGCATTGCGGACTCTAAGGGAACACAAACTTTATGCTAAGTTTAGTAAGTGTGAATTTTGGCTAGATGAGGTAGAATTCCTCGGTCATGTGATCAGTAAAGATGGAATTGCTGTAAATCCATCTAAAGTTCAGTCAATATTAGAGTGAACTGCACCAACCAATGTGAAGCAAATTCGAGGTTTCTTAGGAATGGACGGTTATTATCGGAGATTCATTGAAGGTTTATCCAAAATAGCTGGACCAATGACTAAGTTGCTAAGGAAGAATACACCATTCAATTGGGACGAAAAGTGTGAAGCAAGTTTTCAGGAGTTGAAGACCAGATTAACCACCGCCCCAATCTTACCAGTTCCTGAAACAGGGAAAGACTTTACAGTATACTATGGTGCATCTAAAGAAGGACTAGGTTGTGTGTTAATGCAAGATCGGAAAGTGATTGCTTATGGTTCAAGACAACTGAAACCACATGAATTCAACTATCCAACTCATGATTTAGAGTTAGCAGCAGTAGTTTTTGCGCTAAAAGGATGGAGGCATTTTCTTTATGGAGCCAGATGTGAGTTATACACTGACCATAAAAGTATCAAATATTTCTTCACTCAAAAGGAATTGAATATGAGACAGGAGCGTTGGTTGGAACTAATCAAGGATTATGATTTAACAATCAACTATACTCCAGGAAAAGCAAATGTTGTAGCTGATGCTTTAAGCAGAAAGAGTGCAGATATTCAGCCTAGTAATCGGGAGTTACCAAAAGAGTTACAAATGGACTTGGAAAGATTAGAGCTTCAATTCATTAGAACAGAGGTTCTTGTAGGATTAGCTACTATGCAGGTAGTTGCAGAGCAGGACAGTAATCTTAAGCAAGAGATTTTCAGACATCAAACAGAAGATCCTTTTATTGCTGAGGAAATTCGGAGGATATCTCAAGGGAAAAACTCAGTTTTTCGCCTTGGAGATTATGAGTCCTTATGGTTTCAAGACCGCCTTTGTGTTCCAGATGTGACTGAGATTCGTGATGTCATACTCAAAGAAGCACATGAAACACCATACTCTATATATCCAGGAAGTACTAAGATGTATATGGATTTGAAAGAACTATTCTGGTGGCATAACATGAAAAGGGACATTGCTAAATATGTATTAGAATGTCATACTTGCCAAAGGGTTAAAGCTGAACATCAAAGTTTAGCAGGACCATTACAACCTTTAGAAATTCCCGAGTGGAAGTGGGAGGAAATATGTATGGACTTCATCACAGGATTTCCCATGACACCTAAACGAAAGGATATGATATGGGTAATTGTGGACAGACTCACTAAGAGTGCACATTTTATCCCGGTGAATCAGAGAGATAATGTCGAGAAGTTAGTTGAAGTATATGTCAAAGAGATAGTAAGTAAGCATGGAGTAACCAAAAAGATCGTAACTGATAGGGGATCAGTGTTTACTTCAGCATTTTGGAAGCAATTGCATGAAGCACTTGGTTCAAAGTTAGACTTCAGCACAGCATATCATCCTGAGACAGGAGGTCAAACAGAAAGAACAAATCAAATACTAGAAGACATGTTAAGAGCTTGTGTATTAGATTTTGGAGGTACATGGGAAGATCATCTACCATTGGCAGAATTTTCCTACAATAATAGCTATCAGAGTAGTCTGAAGGCAGCTTCATACCAAGTTCTGTATGGAAGGAAGTGTAGATCCCCAATATGTTGGTATGAGCCTGGTAGCAGCAAATAATTTGCACCAGACTATATCAAGGAAAGACAAGATATCATTGATAAGATTAGGGATAGACTGAAAATAGCCCAGAGTAGGCAAAAAAGTTATGCTGATCAAAATCGAAGATCATGGCATCCAGAAGTGGGAGACATGGTATACTTGAAAGTAAGTCCAATGAAAGGGGTGAAAAGGTTCGGAGATAAAGGAAAATTGAGTACAAGATACATCGGAACATTCAAGATATTGAGTCAGAACATAACTATAGCTTATGCTTTAGAGTTACCATCAAGATTGGCTCAAGTGCACAATGTTTTTCATGTGTCACAACTTCGTAAATGTTTGAAAGTTCCAAATGATGCAATCACACATCAGGAGATAGAACTACAAGCAGACTTGACCTATGTTGAAAAGACCTGTAAGATTTTGGAAGAAAACTGGAAAAGGTTGAGGAACAGAGCAATCAAGTACTGCAAAGTACAGTGGGAACATCACCCTGAAAGGGAAGCTACTTGGGAGAAAGAAGAGGATTTAAGAAAAGCCTATCCAGAACTATTCAGGTACACCTCAACAAACTTCGGGACGAAGTATAATTTAAGGGGGGAAGTCTGTAACATCCCAGCATTTAGGAACTAACGAAGGGTAGATTTAGGAATTTGGAATGTTGCATGCATTCATCTGTGAAAATGTGGGTAAATTTTTCGCCAAATAAAAACCTAAAGTGATCAAGGTTTCTTTCATACTTTGAGATTAGGTTTAGTCTTGAAAGATGATTGTTATAAACTTTGATTTGATCTTTGTGGACTTATGTGTTTTGGGAAATGAAATATGAATTTAAAAACTTGAGTGTTTGAATTATAATTCAAAAGAATTTTGAATAATGTTTGAATCTTTGAATTATTTAAGAGCTAATCAATAATAACTCAAACTTTATATAAAGAAAGCAATTAAGAATATGAATATCCATTTCATATTGTATTCAATAAATAAGTTACAAAAAATGTAACTTATGGGAATCATCTCCAATCTTTATAAAAACAAATAGTACAAAAGAAACAAATAGTACAAAAGAACAAAATGTAACTTATGATAATAGTACAATCTTTATTACAAAAGAATCAAAATAAAGAGTACAAAAGAATAAATTAAAGATTCCAATTGAATATGAGAGTTATTACAAGTGGCTAATCTATAAACAAAAATAAAAAAAATCCTAAACTAAAGTCTTGATCTTCAAAATCTGGTACCTGCAAAATAAAAATAAGCTTAAAAGAAAAAGAAGGTTAGGATTAGAATTATTTTACTCTCAGAAGTTGACAGTGAAGTGCACTGTTCACTTTTTCATCATTGAGTAATTCAGGGACAAGTTTCACCAATATGAAAGAATGTATCTTTCATAATTTTAAACCATAATTCAAATAACAGCAAGGAGGGGAAAGTTTCACCAGCCAAGTAAAAGTAACCAGATAACAGTAACTCTCAAGTCCAGAGCATATCCACAAGTTGCACAGCAAGCACATAGGCAGGACACACAACAAAATGCATGGTGTGTGCTGTCAGCACCTTAGCAACAACCCAACAATACAAAACTACTCAGCACAGCCATGGAGAAGCACTAGTGCATCTCTTCACTGCTCACACACACTAGAACAGCTAGCTTAGCCAAAGCCAGATAAACCAGCAACACCATCTCACACCAGATCAAGCCACATATCACCTGATGGTGACATAAGGAGGAGAAGGATCAGGTGAATAGCAAGGCCAAGCTCACAGGAGCTAGGAGGAGCAGAGTTCCTCAAGGCCAAGCACAAGCATCAAGGGAACACAAGAACAACATCAAGAGGATAAGGACTGGATCAGACCAGCAACACCACCAGCACATCAAGCCATCACCAGCATAGATTTTGTGGTGAGCATCATAACCAACCATGTGATCTGTTTATCTTATCCAAGCATAATATATGTAGTGATGCATAAGATAACCTCTCAATAATCACCCAAGTGGGGTGAAGCTATCCTAGAGGTTTTAAACATAAAGTTCAAGATCAAACTCTTTTCAAAACACACAATTCTTAAACCAGCCTCACAGAATTGGTGTTACCAAAGGCAACCTCTATAATCTATCATTTGTTCTCACAAAATCTGGGCACATCTCCAAGAAGGAGTAGCACCTCATATTTTATAAGCCACAAACAAAACCATATATATTAACCAACTAGGATCTACAATCTAGCAAGCAGTTGATGTCTTAACCAATTTGGAAAATGACAGCAACATAGAAGCTTAGTTCCTAGAGCCTCAGACCAGCATCATTGGCTAGATCAAACAATAAGTTTCCCAACTTATCTATCAACATCCATCAAGTCCAAGAAATAACTATAAGTATAGTCAGTAACAAGATCTACTTATGTACCATCTTAATAAGGTTTCATAAGCACTAGCCTTATCACCAAGACAATCAAATAGTCCAATCTACACAAATCATGTATCAAATCATCTCCCTGGAATTAGATACAGGGATCATATCCAATTCTTAATTCATAATCAAAGAATCATTAGATTCTATTGAATAAAATTCAGACCAAGCATAATCTGACAAGCCAACAATAACTAAGTCAGTAAATTCTCACTGACTAGATCATTGCCAGTATCAAGACACTGACAACAGATAAACACATCAATTCACCAAAGTACCAACCAGGGGAAATACTATGCAACCCTAGCATTTAATCCAACCTTAGTCACAAATCAATAACATCATCACACAATCAAATGGGGGTGGCCATTAACACTGAGGTGCAGAGCACCCAAATCCCCATTAAACAGCATAATTAGATCATAGGAACATCTTACAAGCACCAGAGATGAACCCTAGTAGCAATACAAGCACAAACTATAACTGGCCACAGTAGTACACGGGCACCACACCTCACCAAGGGAGAGTCCGCGACGGTGGCAGCAGCACTTTCCCCAAACCCTAGGGTTCGGGAAGGGGCTAGCTTGACCAGGGTAGGACCCCAGGATCAAATCGAACTAGACCAAATGGACAAGCATGGTCGACACCCTCACCCCTCACCAAGGTGGCGGCCAGGACGGTCCATGGCGGCGCGAATCGCTGGCGACATCATCGCTGACCACGGGGTCGAGGAAGGAGAAGGAGAGGGGTGAGCTCGAGAGAGGATGTAGCGAATGAGTGGGCTGGGTGGACCGAAAACCCTTCGGGGTGGTTGTTTTGACCCTATCCTATTGGGCCACACCCAAAAGGCTAGCCCAATTCATTTAGAATCTGTTTTAATAAATAGGAAAAGACCAAAATGCCCTTGAACTCAAATAAATTCTAGAAAATAAAATAAAGGTCCAAAAATTATAAATAAAATATTTTTGGATTCACAATAATCTAAACTATCCAAATAATTTAAGAGATAAAATTTTAGAAATATAAATTTTATTATGAATTTTGTAATTTATATATTCCTTATGGAATTTTACAAATTTATTGAAAGATGATAAAAATAAATAAAAATCACTTTCATCATATATTAATATTGTAGTATTTTAGAAAAATACTAAACAAATATTTAATAACAATTTTTGATATTTAAGTGATAATTCTTAAAAGAGTTATTAAATCAATAAAAGTCAAATAAAAGGGAAATAAAATAAAAGAATACAATATTCTATTATAAATATTAAAAAATTAATAGTTATAAATCATTTATTATTAAAAAGAATTTTTATAATAATGTGGAGAATGCATAGCAAGTTAAATGATGCATTACATTACTTTGCATAATCATTTTGCTTCTTTAAATATTGTCCTTAACGGGCAATAATAATGTTTTTGTAGACATAGAAGCTCAAGGTCCAGTGCAAGCATCAGACTTCACTACCTTGCCATCACAAGGCAAGTTCATCACTTGCTCATATCCTTTGAAGAGTCTTTATCAAAGTATTTGCAAATTGTGTGTTATCATAAATACTCCAAAGAAAGAAAATAATATTTTCACAAATAAAGAAATCATAGATATCATCCTAAGTGATGATATAATAGAGCAATAGAACTTAGGGTTCTATTTTCAACAATGATGATCAATTAGGGACTTAATAACCCCTGACATCAGTGATTCTAGTGTCGTATATTACGCGTTAGCCATGAGATTTGGAATGGGACAGAGAAGTCAGCTGTATCTTCTTCCTCTCGCATGAAGCCGGATGTGCAGGTCGTGGCTGTTATCCTCGTAGCGTGCATATTAATTGGTAATTCATAGAGGATATGCAGCATATGGGTGGGAACCCTCAACGTCCCACGATAGTTCTGGCATCTAACGGTTTATACAAACCATTGTCGTAATTCATTATGTGGGCATGGTGTACACCAAGGAGGCATGCGAGGTCGCGAAGGGGGTAGTGATTGGCTTGGACCAACTACTGGGCCCTGCATCATAGAATTGTGGACGGGAAAGTACGCCCGGTTGTGCAACAAGGAGTTTATCTCTCATGGGTAAAGTAACGCACCTCTGCAGAGTGTAAGAATTGTAACTTGTTACTCCCTGTTCTGGGAAGGAGCTACGAACACGGCAGGAAAGGAACTCCATGAAAGTTCTGGTCAACCTGTGAAGGCTGATTGTCATAGATTTTTATAATAAAATCAATCTTTGAAGAAAGATTTACAAAAACAACATAGTGCCAAGGACTTATAGTCCGAGGTGGTAGTTAGAGCATCAAACTTCCCACCTTGCATATAATGAACTTGTTGGGTAACGCTGTTACTCATCCTTTCCTTTGATCCCTTGCTTAGACTCTGAGGATCCCAAAGACGTGCCAATGTATGCAGCTGAATGCCAAGAAGATGTGTTCTAAGAGGAACCTGACCTGTCCGGAGGTGTTGAAGGAGTGGATTACGAAATCCGCTATGATGTCGATGATAACGAGTCCAACTAAGTATCCCTAGTTAGTAGTAACCAACGGAGCCGAGCAGCATGAACTCTATAGAATAAGCTGCTGAGCTCAACTCCTAGTCAGAGTTGCTACTTTTAAAATTGCTCTGAAACACTTTATATTTTGGTTTGTAAGTTGAACCTTTTGAAGTCTTGAACTTCTGGTATTGTAATAATAATAATGTGTGAATGTTTGTAATATGGACCCGCGATGTTTCTATTGTACCACTCTGAGGGATGTGATATTTACAGAATGGTGTTCTATGAGTGTCATGTCAACGACTATAGTGTACTACACGTGCAGTGGTATGTTGGGTCACCGCACCTATGCATTTATGTTTTGCTACTCCATGAGGGACAAGCTGAATACCACTCTTGCTATGTTTTCTCTATATGAAACAGACAAACGTCTTTCAATGCATTGTTATCCATGATCTTTGTTTGTACCTTTTCATGTTAGAACATAGTTGCTTTGCCTTATTGTTAGAATTACATCTTTCATGCTCATGTTTAGAGTACTTTGATCCCAGCTATCAATGCTTTACAAATAGTTTGATTAAGATTGTGATGATGCAAGTCACCTAAAAAATGATTGTTTTTATCACTTACCTACTCGAGGACGAGTAGGAGTTAAGCTTGGGGATTCTTGATACGTCGTAAACGTATCTGTAATTTTTGATGCTCCATGCTTGTTTAGTATCAACTTTGTTATGTTTTGTCTATACTTTGAGGTATTTTTATACATTTTATGGAACTAACCTATTAACAAGATGACGTAGTGCCAGTTGCCAGTTTTCTGCTGTTTTTGGTTTTAGAAAAGCTAGTAAGGAAATATTCTCGGAATTGGACGGAACAAAATCCAAAGTCAATATTTTACCGAAGCAAAGACAGAGTGAAAAGGGCAGCCGAAGTGGGGCCACGAGGTGGCCACACCTAAGGCTGGCGCATCCAGGCCCTGGGGCGCGCCACCACCAGGTGTGGGCCCCTAAGGCATCCACCGACTTCGCCCCTTCGCCTATATAAACACCCCGATGTAGAAACCCTAAGTACCCGATCAAATCTCCATGAAACAGTCCATAACCGCTGCCACCATCGTTCCTAGATCGGGGGATCTGAAGCTCTTCCCGGCACCCTGCCAGAGGGGAGAGATCATCCCGGAGGCCTTCTTTATCACCATGTCAGCCTCCGGAGTGATGCGTGAGTAGTTCACCCTTGGACTATAGGTCCATACAGTAGTTAGATGGTTGTTTCTCCTCCTTTGTGCTATCATGTTTAGATCTTGTGAGCTCCGTTCATGATCAAGATCATCTATTTGTAATCATACATGTTGTGTTTGCAGGGATCCGATGGATATTGAGATACTATGTCAGATTGATTATTGATTCTATCATGTCTATGTTATTTGTGATCTTGCATGCTCTCCATTGTTAGTAGCTATCTTGGCCAAGTAGATGCTTGCAACTCCAAGAGGGAGTATTTATGCTCGATAGTAGGTTCATGCCTCTATTAATATGGGGAAGTGATAGAAATATCTAAGGTTGTAGATGTGTTGTTGCTACTAGGGAGAAAACAACAATCCTTTGTTCATGGAGCAATTGCATTGTTTACTTTACACACATTACTTAATGCAATTATCTGTTGCTTGTAACTTAATACTGAAAAGGGTTCGGATGATAACCTGAAGGTGGATTATTAGTCATAGATGCAGTTGGATTACGGTCTATGTATTATGTTGTAATGCCCAATCAAGTCTCATAGGAGTCAAGATGTCTAGTATTTGCATTGTTATACTTTCTCAATCTGTTAATTTCCCCGCAGTAATTTGTTCACCCAACATGCTATTTATCTTAAGGAGAACACCTCTAGTGAACCGTGGAACCCGGTCCAATCTTTATCATTGATACATCATCTACTGTTACTATTTACTTTCTACAAGCAACTATTATCTTTCACACTATACGTTTAATCCTTTGTTTTTAGCAAACCCGTGAGATTGACAACCTTACTGTAAGTTGGGGCAAAGTTTTGAGTTTGTGTTGTGCAGGTTCCAGGTTGTTAGCAACATCTTGGAGTTGTTTCCTTACTCCTACTGGTTCGATAACCTTGGTTTCATAACTGAAGGAAAACTTCTTGTTGTGTTCATCACACCTTGTTCTTGGGGTTTCCCAACGAGGCTCTACAGTCAACCGAGCCGCACCACCAAGCGCGCACTTGCCTCACCGACACATGACATCCACTAGTAGGGATCCTCTTGGGGTGGCATTGAGTAAGAGTTAGCTCTCTATTCTCTATCTAGTTCTAGTTCTGAATTCTTGTGTCAACTAGATCTAGAACAGATTTGATTCAAATTTGCGTTGTCATACGATTTGCACTTTTGTACTATCATATGAATGAAATGAGCATTGTTTGTTACCAAGTGTATCATTATAGCAAAAAACTTTCAGATCTAGAAATTACAAGCAAGGAATATGCACGAATAACTAGAGCATGGATAATTGAAGCATATGACTGTCAGATTTAGAAATTATAAGCATGAATATGCACTGATAATTGCATTTTTTGTAGCTTGTATTATGAGATTTTGGGACGTTAAATTTTATTCTTCTGGTAAAGATAACTTGGAGAGGACATTGAGCGGGTTAGATATAAAACTTTTGAACATGTTAGCATTGATAGAAGTCCGTGACTAGGAATCAGAGACTACATGTATTACGTTAGAGAAAAAGGAAAAGGGGGAATGGAAGTAGTAGACATCATGCCTAAGGTTTGCAAGATGCTTGAGCTGTTTGAATTTAATAGTAATAAAGGAAAATCTTAATGGCCAGTTGGAACAAACAAGGAGTATTGAGAAGCCCCGACAACTACGGATGTCCCAATTGTTTTCTCAGTTGACAAAGAGGGTGTAGCATTCATTTTAGAGGAAGAGGATTTGGTTCCTGTGTTAGTAGAATTCTATGATTGTGCTTTTTCTTGCAACAGAGCAGAGTTGTAACATGAAGAAGGCAAAAGGAATTAATTTCGCTTGATGATAACAATAAAGAAGAGGAACAACAAATATTTTTTGATGATTTGAACTGCAGTGAATACATTCATGAAGAGCATGACATGGCTATAGTTTAAAAGTTGAAATATATTCAAAAGTTAAAGAAGAAGAAAAATGAAAATGGAAATCCAGAGGATCATCCAATATTAGAGAAGCTTAAGCATGGGTTCATGTCTCACATATCTGGAACTTATTCCGCAACAATGATCAACACATGTATCTTAATCTATACTTATTGATCCTCATGTCATAACAAGAAGATATATATCATGTGAAACTTCCGCATTACTTAATGATATACGTCGTATTTTTTTATCGATACTTGAAATAGCCAAAGGTGGAACACTAGGTTATCATGTATGTAGTCTTTATTTATCATGTATTACCGATATTCATGTGATCAACAATTTGATCACTTGTTCAATCAGACGATAACTATAGCATACAGAACATTGGCATACTAACCGGTAAGGACAAAAACCGACGTTATGATTACCCAATCACTAAGTAACGTTAGAAGTGCTCCATCACATACATATCGTATCCAAGTATATTTGTCTTATGGTCTAACAATCTTATAGTAACAATAATTATCTTTATGAGAAACTACCGATAACAATATTGATGATACGTTTCACGGTATATCATTTTGGGTCTATCCATCCTCGTTGTTCTTTCAAGAACTCCGATCTCATATGTCATTGGAAAATCCTACAATACTTTATATATGCCTAATAGAATACTTTATATATGCCTAATAGTCAGGAAACCAAGACCATCAATAATATATGAACTAGCTAGTCTTAGAGGCAAGATTAGGGATATCTAATTGGTGTTTATGATTTTACATATGTATTATGGTTTTCTCCAAATACTCATTATCCGGAATTAATATAATTGTAGCATAGAACAATAAAATTTAATTATGAAACATAAATATAAATAATAAATGAATAATCCATTTATTATTGCCTCTAGGGCATACTTGCATCAATGGAAGCACCGGTTTGTACTGGAGGGTAGTGACGTCGTGGTCAGCCTATTGTAGCGCGGCAACGTGGACTTCGCGGGCCTGATCTAGGCTTGGATGGACCCGTGAGGCTGGTGTGTCCTTGCTGCTACGTCTGGTCGACTACAGCTGTTGGTGGTGGAGGATGCTCCCTCCCGTGTGGTTGTGGTGTTGCCGCCCCCGGTTCCTATGCCTTCCTCCTCAATTTTGCAAGTCGCACGGGGATGTTCATAGGGAGACGATAATGGGGGCCGCTAGACCGTGGTGGCGCATGCTGGTGGACGGCAAGTTTGGTGGTGTGCAATGGACCTTCTAGGGTAGTGTTTGGGGATTGGAAGAAATCCTTGTTGGTGCGTCCGACACCGACGAGGTGACATATGCAGAGTCGTAGTTCCTTCCTTAAGGGTGTCGGGTACCCCCTAGCCACTCTCCTTCGCGTACCGGGGGAAACCCTATGATTAGTCCGGGTAGTAGCGCCGTCTTCGTATTTCTTATTGATGGTGTTGCTTGGTATGCGGCGCTCCAGAGTTCTAGAAGCGTGATGGGACATATCCTGAGGGCGTAGCGGTTACAGGTCATCTTCATTTCATCAACCTACCACAGTTGGCATTTGTTTTTTTTTCTCTTTTTTTTGGCATGATGCATCCATGCCATAATATTATCATTGTATCGTGTGATTGCTATATTAATATAGCGGGGCTTAAGTCTGTTTCGAGGAAGTCATCTCCACTATTTGTTCCACTACTATTGCGCCCTACAAATCTTGAGGTCGATTATCCATGAATTTCGCAGATTTTGCTGATTCCAACATTCCTTCGATGCCTGGCCCCCGAAATCAATTTGAAACAATTTTTTTTAGGTAAAGGGGTAAATTTGTTTTTTTTTAGATTACGGGTAAAGGGGTAAATACTCCCGGAGACAAAGCCAATTTCCGTGTATAGACTACTACTCCGTACTACATATAGCCCAACAGGCCCAGAGTCAACGCATCATCAATCCATAGTCTATTCAATCGTCGAGCCGCCAAACCCTTGTCGAGCGTCCGTCCTGGTCGATCGCGTTTCTACTCGCCGGCAGGCGGCAGCGGCGAGCATCAGTGAGAAGCCGGCAACACCACCGTGAGCGACACTTTCCTCCTCCAGTCGCTATGCCCTAGGAAATCTCCGTTTCCTTGTACCTTCTCGCTCCTAGACGATCTTGGGACGTTTTCTTTCGTTGTACTTGGGATGAACTAGAAATCTGGAATCTGCCTAACCCGGCCCCGATTCTCCTACTGGTCAGTTAGGGCTTCACATGCGTGCTCCTACTGTTCTAGTCGTCTTTAACCAGCAGCGTGGGGATTGGGAGATTTGTCAACTGTTAGATATTCTGTGGGAATGTTCTTGAGTAAATGATTTCTATTTACAGTACTTCTTCTGATTCGATTTAATTGGTGCAGGGTTTCGCCTAAATCTTGTCTAAACTTGCAAAATTAAATCGGATCGGAGGTTGTTGCATGTTTGTTTTGGGTTTGTTTGTTTGGTTCGAGAAGGGTAGCGCTCCTGAAATAGACGATGTTGGCTATTTAAAAGTCCATTTCGAGATTTTGAAATGTTTCTTCTTTCAAACTAGCTTCTTAAGTAAATGATTTCTATTTACAGCACTTCTTCTGATCCGATTTAATTGGTGCAGGGTTTCGCCTAAATCTTGCCTAAACCTGTGAAATTAAATCGGATCGGAGGTTGTATGCTTGTTTTGGGGTTTGTTTGTTTGGTTCAAGAAGGGTAGCCCTCCTGAAATAGACGATGTTAGCTATTTAAAAGTCCATTTCGAGATTTTTGAAATGTCTCTTCTTTCAAACGAGCTTCCAAAAATATTTTTACCATTGTCCTTTTTTCAACGGCGCCTTTAAACCTAAACCACGGCCTTGATATGTTTTAGCAATGTTTTTTTCTATCTTTTGGACATTAATTTCTTATTAGTACTGTTTCTCTATTATACAATTATACTAGTTTCCACTATGTTTTTTGTACCATACTTTCTCTACTATACATTTATACATGTTTTTACTTTTTTTTACTCTACTCTGTGTTGTGTTGTATGTTTGCATCTCCATCATTTTACCGTTTTTCTATTTTTTATTTCAACTACTAGTAGAAAATAGGAACAAAAAAAAAGAAAAACTATTAGTAATAACTAGTAAGCATTCTCGTGCGTTCTCTTAATCAGAGAGTGTTTTAGGCAAGCCTATGAAAAAAAATACTTTGTTCTAGCATCACTATTCTGTTGAATTTATTTTTCTCCGTTATCTGAAGAGTGTTGCTTGCCTGCATCCACCACGACATGAGACTTAAGTTATTGGAAAGGATAACCTAGATGAGACCGTCCCAAATCAAAATTGAGGACGTTGACGACAGCACATCCTTGAAACAGGTGCTGAGCTGTCTCCTTACCAGCCTTGCAGAACATACATTTGTCATTGTGGGGTAAACCTCTTTTTGCCAATCTATATCTGCAGTCCATATTCTGCCCCTAATGAACAACCAGACCGCAAATTTACATTGGAGTGGTGCCCATGTTTTCCAAATAATGTAGGCAAAATCACATGCAATGAAACTCTCTAAAAGATGTGGGGATGTAAGTATCATGGTGCTTAGAAAAATGCTACTCTACAGCTTTACATAAATTTTCGATGAAAACTCATACTACTATAAAATTGTTAGTTTCGTGGTTTGCACCTAGCTTGTTATTTACAGTTGATGTTATCCATGAATCGGAAGTTGTCTGCTCACATGGAGATCTCTTTGGGTTACAGTCATGAAAATGTTAATGCTCTATTAACTCCAGGAAAATCAACAATCCTTGCGATACAGAAATGCATTTTTTTAACTCCAATTATAGCGTTGCTCATTTAGAAAGTTTGAATTGAACTGTAACAGGATGGTATGGCGACCAACGAGATGTCGATCAAGCTTGTGATCAACAAGAAGACGGGGAAGCTCTGCTTCGCCGAGGCCGGCGGCGACGTCGTCGAGTTCCTCACGGGCCTGCTCTCCCTGCCGCTGGGCACCATCGCCAGCCTGCTCGCCAAGGAGAAGGAGGGCATGGTCGGCAGCGTTGGAACCCTGCTCGGCAGCGCGGAGACGCTGGGTGCAAGCTACAATATCAAGGAGCAACAGCTGAGCCCTGCCGTCACCCCGGACACGCTCTCCCGCCTGCAGCAGCTGCTGGGCGTCCAGCTCAACGGCAACGGAAAGTTCTTCGCTTGTCCAGGTAATAAGGGTGGTGGCACCAACTGTGTACACCTCTCGCCTATCAATTACAGCGTCTGCCCCGGCTGCAAGTGCTACAGACAGAAGGCCATGACGCTCGCTGGCGCCGAGTCCGGCGTGGTCGCGGCATCAGCCATGAAGCTACCCACGCCCAAGTACACCCTTAAGGATGACCTGTCCCTGACACCGGAGTCCCTGTCGGTGATCAGCCTGCTCGCCGAATGCGGCGTCAAGGACCTCAGCGTACTGCATGAGAAGATCGTCAACATCGGCAAGGAAGAGGTACAAAATGCTTTGATTAGCTGGTGTGTCTGGTGATTGATTTTTTTTTTCTTTCTTTAATAATGTGCTTGTTGGAAACTTGTAATGCAGGCGCTGGCCATACTCGCTGCTGCCTTCAAGTCCAAGACTGTCCTGACGGATGTGTTCATGCCCAAGAAGAATGCTCGCGGCAAGAGAGGAGCTTCAGAGGAAGAAGCCATGCCCAAGAAGAGTGCTCGCTGCAAGACAGAAACTCCTGAAGAAGTCATTCAGATATGACTATTTGGTCAGAATTTTCAGATACAACCTTTCTGTTATTTGTTATATGAATTGGTACTGGAAATTTGTTATTTGCCGTGATGAACCAAAGTCTCTGCCAATGTTGCGGTTCTACTCTTTTTATTTGAGACAGTACACCACCAAGCTGGATTTATTTCCGTGTAAAATCGAAACAAGCTAGCAGCCACAGGAAGCATCAGGAAATCGATCACCGCTCAGTCGTCGCTGTGACCTGTGTGTACACGAATCGCCTGAGGACTCGCAGCAACTCATTGGCCGCTTCGCCGAACGGCTGGCGCACGGAGAAGCCATGCTGCTCTCCGTCGAACTCCGCGACCTCGACGGCCTTTCCCATTTCTTTCAGCCTCGCTGCGTACCCGTGCACGTGGTCGCGGAGCACGTCGCTCCCTGGCGCCACGACGAGCGCCGGCGGGAGATCCACCGCCGCGAGGCTGGGGCTGTGCGGGCCGAACGGGTTGGCCACCGGGTGGTCCCTGGTCGCCCCCACCGGCAGCGACATGTGCCACAGCTGGTCGGACATCTCCACCGTCAGCGACACGTCCGACGGCGGGTCGGTCTCCGCCGCCGTGCGCTCGGCGCTGCCGAAGAACGCGGAGTCGAGGACGTACCCGACGACGCGCACCGGGCTGACCGCGAGCTCCCCGGAGGCGACCTGGACGGTGACGTGGTGGGCCAGGTTGGCGCCGGCTGATACGCCGGAGAGGAACGTCCGTGCGAAGTCGGCCGACTCCGCGAGCCACGGGTCGGCGCCGCCGGTGCCGGCGAGCTTCGCCTGGCCGCTCAGCCAGGTGAGGAAAGCCGCGCCGTCCTCGATGGCGGCGGGGAGGCGGTGCTCGGGGGCGAGGCGGTACTGGACGGAGAGCACGACGGCCGGGAGCTCGGCGGCGGCGCGGAGGCAGAACGAGTGGAAGGTTAGCTGCGCCAAGGAGCCGATGCAGTAGCCCCCGCCGTGAAAGTACACCAGCACCGGGAGCTTGCCGGCCACCGCTGGCGACGACGATGCAGGCCTGTACACGCGGGCGCGAAGGCCGTGCGCCGCGTGGTACAGGACGTCCTTCCACCGCACGCCGGGGACGTCGGGGTACGTCTCCTTTGGCTGGAGGGCGGCCTCGTCGCCGCGGATGACGGTGCCGTCACTGAGGATCTGGACGACGCCGAAGAAGTCCTCCACGACGCGCGGTGCCGTGTCGCCGCCGGACATGGTGTGTTGGTGTCGTCCGTGCAGGTCGTCGTGGTCTGAACTCTGACGTCTCTGAATCCGATGGATGAGCCAGATTTGTAGCATGCAGCTGGCGATCTAGTGGAGCCTATGTTTTTTCGATGGCGAGAAGGATCCAGGAAGGCTGGTAGCGTGCTAACAAGTCCAATGCTAACTGCTCCTCCTTCCCGAGGGAGCAAGGTCAATTGTGGCGCGCGATCCGATGGCTCGTTAGACCTTTCGAGAAAGAAAGTGCTGCCGGGCCGAGGTTGCGTCATCAGTCAAACTGGAGCAGAGCAGCCAAAGTGGGATTATTGCTATACGCTGCTCCGTTTCCGTATTCATGCTAGGTCTATTCATGTATTAGTTGGATTATACATGTATGTGGAGAACATTTTATGGAATGCAAATAGCAGATTGTAGAATAAGGTTTGGAGGATTGTACACTTAGGTCATAGTTGTAAATGTTTATGTTACCTCTATCTTTTGTAGTTTGTAGACATGTGGAGGACAGTTGCACATCAAATGAAGTGTGTAGCAACAACGAAAGACAAGCATCCCAATCTATTTTGCAAAGATGCTCCGGTGCTACCAAGATATCCGGTACAAAATTGTTGTTGTAACTGTTACAATTGCGACAAGAAGATAACGAAGAACGAAAACGAAAACACGGCAAGGGGACACAGATTTAACGTGGAAATACCTCCCCAACAAAGAGAGGAAAAAACCACGGGCGCCAGCCAACGAAACTTCACTATATCGGAGAGTGTTTATAAACGCCGGGGCTTTCATCGATGCAACTCATCCCAACCGGCGGCTTACAAGGGTTTATATATTGATGGAAACCTAGGTCTTCGACGATCTGTACCGTACCGATATAGTGAACTCGGCCCAAGCCTCCGGCGACGGGTCTCGCTCCACTCGTCAGAAGTTGGCCTATACTTTGTAGAATTTGGATCAACATATAACAGTAACAAGTCTTATGAAATCACGCAAACAAGCAACCCTGCTACGGCAGGCTGTGCATACTACTACTGTCACGATCCCCGCATTAGTTTTGTTAGCATATCATATAGTTACATTCATAATTTATGCATCATTGATTTCTTATTTGGTAATCTTTAATTTATTTGACAACAATATTATAGCTGCTACTTTTTTCTCGAAGGAACGAAGGCCCTAGGTATTAGGATGACTATCTTTTTTAATATACTGGTATTATTTTGGGGAGAACATTAGTGGAGATATGGACACACATTGTGCATCCTCCTTCTCCACCTAAGATTTGGAGATTAGACCAAATCACACCCAAGGCTCTTCCGCTGGTTTGTGTGAGCATTGTCAAGATATGACACAGTGTTGTCCCCTTTACGGGAACTGACACTTTGGATGAGTATTGAAAGGTTTTCGATGAAGAAACAAGGCAGATAAATTTAAGATGGTATAGGGAGCACAAGAACTGGGATGATGAAGAAAAAGGGAGAAGACACGATATTTAAGAAATGATAAAGAAGACACAAAATAAAAAGGAAGTAGAAGCCAAAAAGAAGAAAGACAAGCATCCCAATATATGATGCAAAGATGCTCCGGTTCTTCCATTATATCCGGTACAAATTTGTTGTTGCGGTAAGCCTTATGAAATCACACAAACAAGTCACCCTGCTACGGCAGGCCATGCATACTACTGTTGTTGCGGTCCCTGTAATAGTTTTGTTAGCTTATCATATAGTTATATTCATACTTTATGCATCATTGATTTATTATTTGGTAAAAATTAATTTATTTGACAACAATATTATAGCTGCTACTTTTTCCCCAAGGATCGATGGCCCTAGGTATTAGGATGACTATCTTTTATTAATATGCCAGTATTATTTTGGGGAAAACATTAGCGGAGACGTGGACACACGTTGTGTATCCTCCTCCTTCTCCACCTAAGCTTTGGATATTAGACCAAACCACACCCAAGGCTCCTTCGTTGGTTTGGTGTGAGCATTGTCAAGATATGACATGGTGTTGTCCCCTTTACCGGGCCAACACTTTGGACGAGTCTTGAAAGGTTTTCGATGAAGAAACAAGGCAGATAAATTTAAGATGTTATATGGAGAACAAGCGGTAGGATGATGAAGAAAAAGGGAGAAGACAAGAAATTTTAGAAATGATAAAGGAGACACAAATGAAAAAGGAAGTAGAAGCCAAAAGGAAAAAATAATAAGAAGCAAGGGAAAGGGAAGAGAAGAAGAGCAAAAAGTTTGATGACAGAAGGAGTGGTTGAATAAACAATACAAGAAGTGAAAGTCGTGGAAACGATGAGCACTTGAAGTTGAATCTCTAAGTTCATTTCAGTAACATGTTGTAGGTTTCTTTGCAATGAGGAACTTGATGTTGAACCATGATGCTATATTTTGGCACAGTTTTTAGTATGTCTGTATAGAGTACTTGATGATGTAGTGGATGAAATGTTGTCACTTCAAAATGTTTTCTACAAACTAGTACATTGCATTCCATCAAAATATGAAAACTTGCAATATGGATACAATTATTTGTTGAAATTGAAAACACAACAATGCTAGTGCTCGAGCAATGGAAACCATTGAACCCTCTAAGTCGACAAACAAGAGCACCTTTAAATAGAAACTTGGTTAGGAAGAGCGCATGCTATAAATCTATATCTGCGATGACGAGAAGTTGGGAAGAATACTGGTGATGAGGAAAGGAGCTCGGCGATGGCCGAGAGGCCTAGTCCATGCGGTCTCGCCACGGAAAGCCGACAAGCGGGCGGTGGAAAAGCTGGTAGCATCGACATAGGGTCGCGATGGTGGAGCAGGTAAGAATTTGTTGGGGTAAGAACTGATTCGATGAAGTGAATATAAATATCCATTGAGGTTTGGTGCCAACCTCCCAGGCGCCAACTATGGGAACACATAATTCAGTTTTCGTTATTTTAGCACCAATTGTTTTGGCGCAAACTTGTCGCGTCGGGTTTTCTAGGTCGTGGTCATCTTAGGGCCAGCGTTTGCTACCCCTGTAAGATCTCTCAGATCTCTAGACTGAACATGCATACCATCACTAGTAATTCATGTGCACTTTATTCTTACTCGTGCGCACCAGGAAAGAACTTCTTGAACGGTCACTCATCCTCAAATTGATCTGGCCAAGCACGCTTAATGTAGAGTTCTTTTTGGACGAGCTTTGGGGAAAGAAGTTACCACTATCAAATTCTATTAAGCCTTTGGGTCAGGATGTCACACACTCACCCCCACCCAAAGCCAGTAATGTCCCCTCTTGGCACATGTTTGTGCGTCCATTGACGACACATTTGCCACAACGGGCTACATGTCCACGGCCTTGACGCGCACACACCCATGTAAGAACAAGGATCGACTCGGATACCAAATCTAACACCCAACCACCTCAGGGTCGGCGATTGTTACCATTTCATCCATATTTAGGATTGTGATATCATTTTCTGTGCGAATTCACATTTTTCAAGAGGACTCTAAACCATCATTTATCCAATTGAGAAATCATTTATTCACATCTGTAACCAAAGATATTAACTAAACTAATACAATTAGAATTTTAGATCAATAGTATATACAAAGCCAAAGTAAAACCATAAAACATAGCCCATCATATAATTATAGTTGATTTGGGCCACATGCCATAATGTGGCCAAAATACTCTCAAGTCCTTAGATAACCCATTTAGGACATTGTTTAGTGTCGAATTTTATTAGATTGAGAATTAGATATTGCAAAAAGAAAGCTAGACTACACCTAGTCCTTATTTTACTTTGGAATCAGTTTTGTGCATCGTTTACTAAAATAAGCATATCTTTCTCATATGAAGTCTGCTTTCTGAAGGGTTTCATAGCATAGTAAATCAAAAAAATTCTACGGATGCGAACGGGAAAGCCAATATCTAATCTAGGAGATGCAAACAACGAGAGGGATAGATGATATTTTCATACCCTTGAAGAAATCGCACAGCGGAACGTTCAATAGAACGTGGTTGATGTAGTCGTACTAGCCTTCTCCTCCTCGCGATCTGATCCGATCCAACGCCGCAAGTGGCGACGCCTCCGAGAGATGCACACGTACGACACCTCGACGTCTCCTCCTTCCTCGGTCCAGCAAGTGGGGTGGAGAGATAGATTGGATCTACAACACGACGATGTGGTGCAAAGGTGGAGAGTTTCTGCGGCAGGGCTTCGCCTACGCGCAGACGGGAGAGAGAGAGAGAGAGAGAGAGAGAGAGAGAGAGAGAGAGAGAGAGAGAGAGAGAGAGAGGAGGGCAGCAGTATGGCGGCTAGGGTTTTTGGGGTGAGGGGAGGGTGCGCCCCCTGCCCACCTTATATAGGGGGTTGGCCGGCTCCCTTGTCCCCCTTCCTCCAAGCCCTAGGGAGGAGGCCCCAAGGGTGGAGTGGGGGGCAAGTCTTCCCCCCTTCTAGAAGGTTTCCCTAGGGTTTCCCCTAGGGTTTGGCCGGCTGGGCCTATGGGGCCTTGTGCCCCTGGCCCAAAGCGGTCAGGGCACTCCCTCGTAGGCCCACACACCCCTCCGACAAGTGGGGCCATGTTGGTCCCACTTCGGAAGCTTCTAGAACCTTCCGGTATAATACCGAATACTCCGAAACGATTCCGAAATCCAAAAACTGCTTTCCTTTATATGAATCTTATTCTCCGGACCATTCCGGAACCTCTCGTGATGTCTTGGATCTCATCCGAGACTCTGAACAAAAATTCATAAACCAATTATCCATTTTATCCTAGCGTCGAGGCATGTTAAGTGTGTGACCCTACGGGTTCGAGAATATGCAGACATGATCTTCTATCAATAATCAATAGCGGAATCTGGAAACCCATATTTACTCCCACATATTCATCGATGATCATATCGGATGAACCACGATGCCAGGATTCAATTAATCTCATATATATATTTCCTTTGTCACACGATATTTTACTTGCCCGAGATTCGATCGTTGGTATCGGCATACCTAGTTCAATCTCGTTCACAGCAAGTACTTTACTCGTTCCGTAATCCGATATCACTTTGTGATTAACTCCTTAACCACGTGCTTGCAAGCGGTGTTGATATCGATTACCGAGTGGGCCCGAAGTATATCTCTTCGACTCGGGAGGGACAAATCCTATCTCGATACATACAATCCAACAAGTACTTTCCGATCACCTGAGAGACACCTTTATGATCACCCTCACATAGGATGACGTTTGATGACCTCAAAGCTTTCTTCCGATACCAGGGAGTTGCATTATCTCATGGTCTAAGGAATACAATATTTGACATAGGAAAAAGCTTTGCAAAGATGAACACGATGACACGATCTAATTGCTCTACTTGATTTGGGTTTGTCCATCATATCATTCTCCTAATGACATGATCTCATTATTAATCGACAACTCATGTCTATGGTTAGAAAACCTTAATCATCATTAATCAATGAGCTAGTCCATAAAGGCATACTAGGGACACAGTGTTGTTCATAAACCACACAAGTATCAAAGTTTTCGCTTAATACAATTCTAGCATGGAATATAAACTTTATCATGAATAAGAATTATAACAATAACATCTTTATTATTGCCTCTAGGGCATAATTCCAACACTTTCAGCGTAAGACCACTCAATTTTTTTTAGAAAAAACATATGCATCTAAAGTTTTTCGCCAAAAATCAAGGTAGTAGGGAGGCTTATTTCCCTACTGGGATCTCTTCCCCTGAATGTATTGGTAGCTCCTTCCTTTTTAAAAATAAAATCTGGTTTATATTGGATAAAAGAAAAACTTCATAACCGAGTAATGGTGTAACCGAACTCACAAACGCATAAAAACATCTAAAAAAAGAGAAAAATGCACACCCAAACTTCATGCCAAAACCTTAGCCGAACTCGTTGTTATTGTGCCACCATAAGTCTTACTTGGTATGGACACCACCAAATAAATCACCCATTATAGTATCGTACAGGGACATGTAGAGGATAATGTGAACCGCCACAATAGTAGATCACGTCGTATGATGGAGATTGGCAATCACACCGAGCATAAATGGCGGGGGCACCGCCCTGATCTAGGCAGGCTAGCATCGTTAAACTAGACCGATGATTTGATCCCAAAGGCTATCATCGACGGTGTCCAAGTAGGCAGGTCAATAGACATCAGGCCATCGCCCACGAAGATCAGCGGGGGCAAAAAATACTTGTGCTCCCCATGAACGCCAAACCAAGCCAGCATGACAACATTGGAGCGGGCATTCGAGATGACGCCGCCATCACCATTTGAGCAGTGTCCACACGACACCAAAACTTTTTTTAAAAATCGACTATGACACTCCCCCGTCAACCCCACGGTACCAGAGCGGTGCCAAAGACGAAGGGGGCCAGAGTTTGGATTTTGAGATGAGCGTGGAGTATTTCAGTAATGCTACACCTAGAGACCGGAAGTTATGGAATACACTTACATGATTAGGCGGAGAAAAAGCAGAGGATCACGGCCATATATTGCCGGCATGTACAAAAATGTGAACCAACCAGACGACTCCACATCAGCCCGTAACTTTTGTCCATAACGAATGTGCCCTTAAATCTAGCATTATTGTACTACTACTTTAAAAGAGTCTCGATATTAGTTTGAGCTCAGTTTGTGCACGTAGCTTCTATGTTTGAACAAAGCAAGACTGCTAAAATATACAATCCTAGCACGCTTGAGCGGGTCACACACTTTTTCGTAGTTTTGTCAACAACCAAGAAAAGCAAGAACGCCATGGTTGACTTGGTATGAACTATGAACCATCCCGGAACGTTCTCTCCCACGGGCCACGGATCACCTGCTGGCTGCTACCATAAATCTAATCTGACGCATCCACGAATTAATCAGATTCAGAGGTCGCGGCGATAGCGCAACCTCAACCACCGATCGATCCATCACACAGGATGACAGGCGACGCGGCACCGCACGTCGTCGAGGAGGTGCCGGGCGTCCTCCAGCTGCTCAGCGACGGCTCCGTCGTCCGCGGCGACGAATCCGTGCTCTGGCCAAAGGACCCGTTGCCGGACGTCCCCGGCGTGCAGTGGAAGGACGTCCTGTACCACGCGGCGCACGCCCTCAGCGTCCGCATGTACAGGCCGGAGTCGTCGTCGCCGCCGTCGGTGTCCGGAAGCAGCAGCAAGCTCCCCGTACTCGTGTACTTCCACGGCGGCGGCTACTGCCTTGGCTCCTACACGCAGCCACATTTCCAGGCGTACTGCCTCCGCGTCGCCTCCGAGCTCCCGGCCGTCGTGCTGTCTGTCCAGTACCGCCTGGCCCCCGCGCACCGTCTCCCCGCTGCCATCGATGACGGGGCTGCTTTCCTATCATGGCTGCGCTGCCAGGCCGAGCTGGGCGCGGGCGGCCGCGCTGACCCGTGGCTCGCGGAGTCCGCCGACTTCGCACGGACGTTCATCTCCGGCGCCTCGGCGGGCGCAAACCTGGCACACCATGTCACCGTCCAGGCAGCCACGACGCAGAAGCAGCTCGCGGTCTACCCGTTGCGCATCGCCGGGTACGTCCTCATGTCCGCGTTCTTTGGTGGCGCAGATCGCACGGCGGCGGAGGTCAACCCGCCTTTGGACGTGACCCTGACGGTCGAGGGATCTGACAAGCTATGGCGCATGTCGCTGCCGGTGGGAGCGAGCAGGGACCACCCGGTGGCCAACCCGTTCGGCCCCGAGAGCCCCAACCTCGCGCCCGTGGACCTCCCGCCGGTGCTCGTGGTGACGCCGGAGAAGGACGTGCTCCGGGACCACGTTCTGGGGTACGCTGCGAGGCTGAGGGAGATGGGGAAAGCTGTTGAGGTCGCCGAGTTCCTGGGAGAGCGGCATGGCTTCTCCGTCCTCCAGCCGTTCAGCGAGGCGGCCGACGAGCTGATGCGAGTCCTCAGGCGATTCGTCTATGCTGATTTCGCGTCCCCAACTGCGCTCTGATGTCTCTGGTAGCATTTTCTTTTGCGATACTAGTAGTATTACTTTTAATTCTATCTATTCGACCTTAGAAAACTACTGTACCAACTTCGATTTATAAAATACTCTCCCCATTCTGAAATATAGACATTTTAGTTTAGTAAAACGAATGTATTTAGATAGTTTTTAGTGTATAGGTTCAGTCCGAATCTACGCACTAAAAGAGGTCTAAATACATTCATTTCATAAACCTAAAACATCTTATATTTTAAAACGGATGGAATAGATACTCGGGTTTGGCCCTAGGGCTAGTAAACCCATCGCAACCAAGTCGCAATACATGGTGGACAACCGTGGGAGCCGAACAGTTCTTGCGCTGATTCGAAAAATCTGTAGGACGTTTATCTGAAAGGGGAGGCGTGAGGCCCACGGAGTCTACTGCCTCTTGGCTTGGGATAAGGTGGCCTCGCCAAAAGAGAATGGCATCCTAGGGATCACAAACCTTCACTTTCTAGCTCAACATCGCTCTGAGATGTCGGTGGGGCGTTGGATACAAAGGACAGATAATACGAAGTCATGGTGCAAACATGCCAAGGCGATCTTTGAAGCGGTCGCATACTTCAAACTGGGGGATGGTGAGCAAGCGGGCTTCTGGTCTGATCGCTGGTTATTTAGGGCCCGGGTGGATGAGATTTCCCCCAACTTAGTGAAGGTGGTACCATCGTGATGGCTCAAATCTCACATGGCGAGGGATGGCCTCACATGGGCGTGGTTGCTCGGCTGCGATACCGACCTTGGGAAGCGTTCTTAGCGGAATTATTCACTCTATGGCGCGTTTTGGCCATGGTTGAGCTCTCCTCGGGTGTGGAGGATGTCCTTATTTGGAGGTGGACGAAAGATGGGGCCTACTCGACCAAATCAGCGTACAACGCCTTCTTTGCAGGGACGACAAGGGTTCTTGGCTCTGAGAAGATGTGGAATCACGCCCCCTACCGCTGCAAGTTCTTTGCGCGCCTACTTGCGCTTTGATGTCTCCTAATAGCATCTCTCGTCGTTTGGAATTTACTTTTAGTTCCATCAACTCGGTCTTTTTTGGACACTGAACATTTTATTCATTGCTCAACAATGATTTTTTTTAACAAAGAGCATATATTAATATACGTGAATATATCAATTACATCCAACCTCTGCCACAACGCATTGTCCTAATAGTATTAAGGATGCACACAAAAAAAAAGAATTACAATAAAAAAGTTTCGCTACATTAATCTATTCCTTATAGCATCAGGAGTAACTGATAGCACCAGAAGCTTAGGTCCTCCAAAAGCGACATTTCCAAAAAGGAAACAATGCACAAGCGATATTCTTCGCCCGATCATAGATCTTAGGTTTTTACCCTGAATAAAGTCCTCATTCACAAAATAATGTCTTCAACAAAACCATTATCAGGCACAACCAATTACAGTCAGACCTTGCATTTTCAGTCTGAAATGTAAGACTTGAATTTCTCCCGCTCCCACTCTGAAATGCCACTGCTCCAAGTCACGAAATTGCTCAAAAATGATACATAGTTCATTACATCAATCAATACAGAATTGGGTGGATCACCAACGAGAAGAACATATTGGAATCAAAACTTAATATAGCTAAATTCAGTGATGTCTTGTTTGTCTTCCTTGGACAATGCTTGAAGGAAATATTCCCGATACATTGAGCAATTTGGAAGCAATGTGCTAAGATAGCTGTGTATGGGCTCCATATTTCTATGTCTCCATTACATGCCTTCACCATGAGCAGAAAATCCGCCTTGATACTAATATATCCTGAATATAAATTGAATATTTATTGGAAGAGGCAATAGTAGGCTCTACAGATCTAACACACTATGCTATTACGTAATTTAACCCGCATAAGATTTACATTATCAATGTTAACAGAATATTATTAAAATATATTTTCATATTATACCATTTGGTATTATATATGTTGATATAGTACATATTTGGTCAAACGTACAAAACTTGACTTTGGCCAAATTTAATACGACAGAGTAATATAGATCAGATGACAATGAACAAAGCATCGTATAATTAAAGGCATCCAGCGACCGACGCCGCCGCCGACCCGTGCTTCCTCAGCCTCGTTCTGCTTGCTCCTTCCTTCCTACACGCGCCACCACTTCTCCTCCTCTTAATCTATCACCAGCAGGGCATATCCCATCCCTCCATATACTAAGGGCTTGTTTGATTCATAGGATAGGAAAAATATAGGAATAGGAAAAACATAGGATTGGGATGTCATGCCAACTTGAATCCTATGAAAATAGGAATTTTGTTTGATGTAGCAAAGGAATTTTTCCATGAGCTATGATCTAATGTTTCTTTCCTATAGGAATTGCACTACAAGATTCCTATAGGCTTAATTCCTATAGGATATGTTCCTATGAATCAAACAATAACATAGGAAAAATTCCCATAGGATTTAAATCCTACATAATTCCTATGAATCAAACAAGCCCTAATTGTTTACATGAGGTAGGGGACAAGGAGCAGAGCCATGGGCCGCGGCCGCCGCTGGCGAGCGATGCTTCCACTGTCCTCGCGTGTTTGGGAGGAGCGGCACAGGAGGCGTTGTTTCGACAGGTCCCCGTACCGCGAGCGTGATTCGCGGCGGCGGCTTCTAGGGAGGCGTCCATGACTTCACAGTCGAGGAGAGAATGAAGGAACCGGCGGCCGTGGTGGCCACGAACTCACGGTCAAGGAGATCCTAAAGGAACCGGCGGACGTGGCGGTCACGGCCTCACAGTCGAGGATCTAGCGTGAAGAAACTGGCGGCAGGGAGTTAATAGCATAAAACCACCACTTTAAGAGCAAAATTTACTGATTGATACCATTTTACGGAAAGGATACAAAAAACCATCACAAAATTCGTTAGTTATCTCAAAAAACACCAATTCAGCGCTAAACCTGAATTGACACTGCTTCTGACCGATCGGGTCCACTGACAGAGCTGACGTGGCACCTCTCAAACGGCTTCCGACACGGACGTCACGGCCATTAACGGCGTGTGGGCCCCAGTAGTATAAAACCACCACTTTTGTGCTTAAATTTCAAAAAACCACCACTTTTAAATAAAAAATTCAAATAAAAAACTTTTAATAATGCAAACTTTGGAAATTCATAAATTTAATTATATAATTCCAAATAATATAAGTAATATGTCTAAATTTATTTGAAAAAATCAAGGAATCCATTTCTAACATCCATCATGCATGATTCACATCTGTTCCTCTCGGATATTACAAGAAAAAAAACAAGCGTGTGTGTTGATCCTTGTGCGGGTGTTTATAGAGACCTTAGCTCGCTGCCAGTTAACGCTCATGCGTACGTGACAACACCCATCGCCGGCGTGTCTGTCACTATATAATATTAATCTTCTCACACACATACATGTACTATGTGTATTTAGCATTTTAGCACTTTTTAAAACGGAATGTACTACCAAACACATAGAGATGGATATTTTCACATTAACTTATTGACAAAGGTCTTCATTCAAAGGCATGACAGTTATACGATGAATCGCCCTCACATTTTGAAAAATAAGTCAGCAATCATCATTCAGGAAGATCACACATACAAGTGCATATTAAGACCTTAAAATTCATACGAAAGAAATGATGTTTATAGCACATCATCCTCATATCATCGCATTCTCTCTCTCTCCCATCGAACGACTCTTTCAGCCAAATAAAAACATCTCGTCTTTCTATCTACACATGAATCAAGATAAAGCATCTCACAATACTTCTATCACAGCCACCAAAGTTTGATACTTGTACACCATAATAAATAGTGTATACAAACCAAATAATGGTTTGGCAAACCTTCTGGGCAACGTGGTGCGAACATGTAGAAACCACAAGTGTTGTTTCAAGTGGTATACAAAGTACCACTATACTATCATACTCATAGATTATCACACGATCACATGTTGTACATGCATGTATATACCTATTTAGTTGAGGTTTTTCTTGGAGATGAGACAGAAGATTGAGAGAAAAAGAAATCTCCATCATGAGGGATACGTCCAAGTTAGGAAAAATTACTTGAGCAGCTAGCTCGTCAAACGAACTGAAATAAGCAAATATCCAGGGGCAAACAAATTTAAAAAGAACAGATGGGACACTCATTTCTTTGCGTGCTCGTCAAAATAGAACTTAGCTTTGATCGGAACAGAGTCGTGGCCGTGCATCACATATATACACATGTTTTTTATTTTTTTTCTTGTAATACCCGAGAGGAACAAATGCGAATCATGCATGATGGATGTTAGAAATGGATTTCTTAAATTTTTCTAATAAATTTAGACATATTATTTATATTATTTGGAATTATATAGTTGAAGTTATGAATTTCCAAAGTTTGCATTACTAATAGAAGCAAAAAAATCATATTTTACTTTTTTGAAATAGTAAATAAAATTTATATTAAAAATATTCAAATATATTTGAGCACTTTTCATATTAAAAGTTTTTCCATTTAAATTTTTATTCAAATGTGGTGTTTTTTTAAAATTTAAGTACAAAAGTGGTGGTTTTATGCTACCAACGGAACGGGGGCCCATGCTCCGTTAACGGCCGTGTCAGGAGCCGTTTGTCGGATGCCTCTGACGGTGGGCCCGACCGGTCAGAAACGGTGTCAATTCGGGTTTAGCGTCGAATTGGTGTTTTTTGAGACAATCAATGAATTTTGTGGTGGTTTTTTGTATCCTTTCCGTAAAGTGGCATCAATGAGTAAATTTTGCTCTCAAAGTGGTGGTTTTATGCTATTAACTCGGCAGCAGGAGGCTGTGGCACCGGTAAGATCCTCCCCACTCCACCCCACCCCCTCTCTCCCCTTCCCCTCCATCATCTCCCTCTCCTCGCCCTCCTCCGAGGCCCGGTCGTAGGACGCCTGTACGTCCCCAACGTCAGCCCGCCCGAGGCTAGAGATGAACGACGGTGGTAGGGGAACATTGTTGGCGGCCTAGCCCTTCCCAAGCTGACCTCTTCCTATACCAGCACTTACTAGAAATCCCCGGATTTCCGACGGTGAATTATAATAACCGACGGACCGTCGGCTAATACTAATAACCGACGGTAGCATTTATGCCCGAGGGTTATCAAAAACCTCTCGGATATGACTGCTGATAACTGACGGTACGTTTTGTTGCCCGACGGGAAGACACTAACTCTCGGATATTCAACCTAATACCCGACAGTATGCACTAATACTCGAGGGTTCTACTTTTACGGTCGGGTATTAAGTTGGGTATTAAGTTTCATAACTGACCGGGAAAAATATACTCTCAGCTATCTAATGTAATGCCCTACGGTATCATCTAATGTCCGATGGTTGTATTTTCGCGGTCAGTTATTAGCTGCTACAACCGACGGTTTGTTTGCCCGCTTCAGTTATGCGACCTGAAAATTTCCACGGCCGAATCACGAGTGTTGGTCATAAACATAAATAGGCACATCAAGTTTTGCAGGAGCTGAGCGCTTTATTAGATGAAAATATGCGTCGATGGAAATTCTTTCGGCGGGATAATTAGCGCTAGACCCCACCCCCAACCCACCACCCCTCGGCCCCGCATAACCAAACCGTCACCACCACCACCACTCCTATTTTCTTCCTCACGCAGCCAAGAGTCAACATGCTCCAGATGCAATCAATTCCCACACGAAACCACGACCTCCTTGCCTCCATGACTTCTCATCTGTGGCTACTGCTTAGATCCGCGCGGATCCACTTGCGCGTGTTGTTCTCCCAGAGCGGATGTTCTTGACGACCGGTGCAGGCCTGATGGCGGCTCGGTGATGCAAGATATGGTCGTCAGCCTCAGGTAACTTCACGCTGGGTCCTAGGGCCACAACTAGTGACCCGCCGACATCTTCCTTTCTCCTTCCCGACCAGGTTTGTTTGTTGATCTGCTCCATCTGATGTATTACTAACTACTCGCCAGATCTGCACGTATGTGCCCTTCCGTCCATGGCTGCCAAGAAAGAATTGACACGGTGGAGGAGGATAGGAAGCGACAGAGGAGGAGGAGGAGGAGAATCTAGCAGAACATGTCTGACTTTTTTTATCCTTCTCTTCAGTTACATTGCTTGATCGATTTTGGCACTGATGAATAACCTTGATGGATGGATCGCCTCTCTCTAAATCGAACTGAACTACTAGAGCGCATTGCATTTTCCATGAATTCAAAATTGTTGCATGTGGACTATGTACAAATCTTTGTACCAGTCAATTTAGTAACTTAGCCAATTCGATCATCATGATTGAATAATGTTGGAACTTGAGCACTGAATAATTTTTGCATGTTCGTTCTTAGCTTGAGTGCTCAAGGATGCAGACAGTGAAGTATATGTTAGATCTTCTACATGGTATGTAATGGTTGAATGGTAATTAGTATGAGCTGTAGGTTTCCTAAGCTAGATCCGATATTCTAAATAATTGTACCGAGTAGTAAATCAGCTACTGTCTACTGGAGTATTGGTTTGTATTTGAACTTACTGAAGTACCACAAGAAGAAAATGCACGATGTGTTAATATTGTACACTGAAGTATAAATTACGTGAATTATTTTGTTGTAACGGTTGCTAATGCACTATATCAGGTTATTCATCAAGTATTAGAAGCTGCAACAAACGAGTATTGCAAGCTAGCTTGTATGTGTCGGTCAAACACCACAGTCAGATGACCAAGCTATTGGGAACACTGCGGACATGTGATGCGGCTGATCCAGTCTATGCAGCGGACGTGTCTGTCGCCATCCTGATTTATGTGTAAGTGCACAATCCAATATCCATGTATTTTCACTTATTGACACATGGATTGGTAGCTAGTATAGTAGAAGCAATTGTATAGATTATAAAAGAAGATAGCTCATCTAGGATATCGATTTTTCAAAGTGATACTAGCTATCACTTCAATCTGTACATCGTTAGCACAACCAGAATGGGCACTTCATTATGTATATTTCTAACATTTCAAGATTATTCACATTTGTTCACTTAGCCTCGTCTATTGGTTCTTTGTGAAAAATCTTGCAGTCGTTGTAGTACAAATAAAAGTAGATTATTAAAAAAAATTAGCTGGTGAGGTGATTTCCAGCAAGTGCTAGCATATTTAGAGTGATTTAACTAAAGGTTGCTAGTAGAATCATATGAATTGCATTGTTGCTTATTATCTGCCTTGATGGTTACTGGTTATAAGAGGAATGAAGTACTAGTATAACACTAGTACTTGTTGTACACTTGGCGTGAGCTCTTAGTTCCAATACTAAGATGTGATTAGCTTTATCTGAACCAACATAGATGATTCTAGAATAGTTAAGCGTGGTCTCTGTAATTAAATTTCTGGTATAATGCATTATTTTCCATCTCTTAATTTCTTAGGGAATCTGAAGCAATACTAGGCTACTAATGATGATGAGGATGACACCTATGTCGACAAGGGAGATTATCTCTATGGCGAGGGTGATGATGATGGGGATGGGTGTGATGATATCTACTGCGATGATGGTGATGACGGGTGATGAGTATTGACAAGCGAAGTTCTGAAGTTTTGAAATTCCTCCTGTGTTGGTTCAAAGCGAAATTCTGAAGTTTGCACAGTATACAAAAATGTTATGTCCTAGTTAATATTTGTTTTGGACGACACTTTCTAAATGGATCATATACCTTTCTAAATATAATATACGTTCTTTGGTCATACGTGGTTCTGTGTACATATGAAATGTTAATACTCTGAAATACTGGTGTGGAATCGCACTTCCTTGTTTTCTAACATCCCTAATGTCCATAGCTCACAAAACGTGTATCAGTAGCCGCGTACGAACTGTAGGTAAGTAGAATAACTGACCGGTAGGCTTACCTCGGATATGCCCTCGCCTATTACAAGAACTGACGGTACACAATAACTATAGGAAAATAAATACCTGATGGGAAACCATCAGCTATTAGCATCGTCGGCTACTGTGAGGCAAGTGCGACCCAAAACATAACCGACGGCCAACCGTCAGCTTAGTACTGTTGGCAAAGATATTAACCGACTGTACCGTCAGATATTGTACTCATAGCCGACTGCAGATGACCGACGGTGAACCGTCGGTTATAAAGTTATCTTACAGTAAACTAAAATGCCCGACGGTAATTAGCCCCTCGGCTATAATGGGATAGCTTAATTCATACGGAACAATGAGTTTTTGAGTTTACTCACCTTGATTTCCTGTTTTAGCTCGTCAGGTGTGGACTGCCCAAATTGCAAAATTTTGGTGCCTGACACGAGATTTTTTGGTGGTCAACAAAGATATTCATAAGTCTGGGAACAATATTTGCAAGAATTTAAGGTGGTCATCTACCTATTATTTTTCTTGCAGTATGATACTATTATATGACATTATATTCTTTTATCAATGAGGATGTTCTTGTTCTTCATCAAGGATGCAGTTCAGAATTGAATATAGCGTTGGATTTATTTTGTTAGCTTCTAGGCGAACGTGGAAGGGGTGAGGGGAAATGGAATTCATGTAACACTGACGATCAGAAAAAGAAAAACCGCCCCCGTGCGGCTGCGCTAAGCCGCACCGGAGCGTCGCCCGCCACCGCGCACAGGCCCTCCCCGCCCCCTCCTCACCTCGCCGCCGCCGGAGACGTCGTCGGGCAAAGCCCGCTCGGCGCGGAGGCGGGGCTCCAAGCTCGAGTCTCGCTGGGAGGCTTCGGCGGCGGTGCCCGATCCGTGGTCTCCGGCAGTGCAGGACCAGGAGGTAGTGGTGGGCGGCGACGACGGCCGGTGCTCGCCTCAGCTAGGTCGGGGCTGCTGCTGGCGCGACGGAGGTGTCGCTGCCCTGCGCGACGCCCTGTGGGCTCGATCTGGGCTCGCGATGGGCCGGGCGGGCCGCGGCCATTTGGAGCGGCAGCTGCGTGCGCGTCGCGCAGTCCTGGCGGCTGCGCGCGGTGGGACGCCATCGGGGACGGCATGCGGGGATCGGTGCATCTGGTCCTGCTCGTGGCGGTGCTGCGTCGCGGGGGAGGCTGCTGCCTCTCAACGGCGGCGGCGGGGGCGGCTTGAGGGCTGGCTTGGTGCCCTGACGCGTGGTGGCGGTGCGGCGACGCCGGCAGCGGCCGGCAGGGAGGCGATCAACAAGCTTGCATCCTCGTGCGTTCCGGAGGGCCTAGATCTAGGCCCACTTGGGCCCGATCTGGGTTGGGGCGGGCTTCGCGTGGTTCGATCTCTCTCTGGAGGTGGGGAGGTGGGTTGGGGCGTGTAGGAGGGCGGCAGGGATATGGTGGCTCTGCAGCAGCATGGCGGCGAGGGCTTTACGGGCCCTTTTTGGGCCCGGCCGGGCCAGAGGGCCTGGTGTGCCCCTGCTGCCGCGTCCGGACGGCAACCGCCACTAGCGGGGGAGGTCGGTCCCTCCGAGCGGCCGTGCTATTACCGCCATCCTATGCCAACCAGTCCTTCCCCTCCGCCTCACAGGTCACGCAATGCACCTGGGTCAGTGGGTACGAGTCTGTGGATGCCGGGGCGGCGGCCTCGGGAGGTGGTCTGCAAGGGCGTTCCTTCGGCGGAGACGGATCCAGGAGGCGTCTTGCGTTGGTGCCATGCTCTTCTGGTGACGGTGTTCTTCGGCAGGCGGCGTTCCGGCGATGTCCTGGATGGTGGCGAGGCGAGGGCGTTGTTGTTTGGCGGCGGTGGTGGCAGAGACGAGCTTGGCCGGGCTCCAAACCCCAGGGGTTTGGGCGGGTTAGCTCGCTCTCAGATCGCTACCATGGTTGGTGTGGGGAACGCTTCGGGACAGGGGAGCGACGATGCCAATGCGTCTGCTGCAGCGCGGCGGCGGGGGCTTCACGGGCCCGATCTGGGATCGGCCGTGCTTGGTTGGCCTGGTATGCTCCTACTGCTGCGTCTGGTCTGCTACCGCTCTGGCGGTGGAGGTCGATCCCTACCACGCGGAAGCGGCTCCGCTGTCCCTTGTCTTCGATGGGTACCTCGCATCGGCCAACCTCATCGTGTTTGCCATGGCGAGACGCTGATGGAGACGGCGGGACCATTTTGGCGCACGTTGGTGGACGGTAAGTGGGTGGAGTGCCAGGATTGGCTGGGGTTTGGGTCTTTTGGGGGGTCAGGAGAAATCCTTGCTGGCTAGGCTGGCGCCTGCGCGACGACATCTGCGGTTGCCGCCTTCCTTTTTAAAGGGCGCCGGATGTACCCTCCTCTCACTCCCCTGCGTGTACCGGGAGAAATCCTAGGAGCTGTCCGGGCAACAGCGTCGTCATCGTCGCTCCCTTGTTGAAGGTGTTGCCTGGTACACAACAATTCGGAGGCATAGGATCGTGATGAGACCTTTTCGGTGGGCACAGTGGTCGCGAGTCTTTGTCGGTCGACCCGGTGTCGTCGTGCATTTCTTTATTTTTTCTTTCTTTTTTCTTTCTTTTGTACTTTTTGGGCTTGTGCTTGTGCTGTTTGGCCCCAGCAATGTTTGGATCTTTTTTTTGACATTGTGCTGTCTGGCCCAGCAGCGGTCTCACCTGTGCGCTTTATTTATAAAGCGGGACGAAAGCCTATTTCGAGAGGCGAACGTGAAAGTGGAGGATCATCTACTCCATCAGTGGTTGGATCTGTGAAAAAGTGGCAGAAGTTTGACCTTGAGAAATCCAAAGTTACATGGAGCAAGTTAGGAATGGCTAATTCAGTGCTGGAGAAACAATCGAGAAACTTGAACAAACTTGCTGAAGATCACTGGGAGCCCTATGAATCGGTAGTGCGGTCCTGTAGTTATCTAACATTCATGAAGATAAAACTGGCAACATATCGTTAGTTGTACTAATTTAAGCACGATGCATGTTTTCAATATCAAAATTATGAAAGCGGACCTACTTATTTGGTTATGTTGTTAATTTTGCGACGCAGCCAACATCTGAATCTAATTGACCACTGATAAAATTAAAATATCACACCAACATGCAAACAATACCAATCCAGAGATGGTGTTTTTTTCCTTTATGGGCTGGAGATTGTACCACCAAAAGATACACATGACTGTTACCCTTATATGTACCTATGTTATGCTGCTGATTCTTAATTATTAGTCGATCACAATGTGCATCTGCAGGCAGAGAAAAACACTCTTTAATGCCCTATGCTAAAACCTCTTTTGTCCTTTTCTCTTCATTGGACAGAGGTCACTACTAATCAGCATGAAGAATTAATTGTTTGATCATTATTGGCTGCTAAAGATGCTTTCCTTGATATAAGGCTTCATATGTGAGAGGTGGGCGTGGCAGCCGGTATTCCAGTAAGATTCGATTGATGAAATTATGCCTGCAATCCATTGTGAAATTACAATACAATGTTTTTAAAGAAGTTTCTTCAACGTGGTGACTTCCATAGTCACCAAAAGACATTTAGAATATCTTAGCTATAGGGAGAGGGCTGAGAGGCATGAGGGCAGGCGATTTGATGACAGCTGCTACCAAAAGGAGGTGGAGCTACATGACAAGTATGTTGGTGTACTCGCAACTAAAACATGTTGTCTGTACATGTGTTCCGACACGTTTTGTACGTATATTTCTCATGCCAAGGAGATACATTTAAATCCACTGAGCTCTTGGTTTTTATTTTTTGAGAACCTGCACCGGTCCTATGTCATGGCTTGGAGATGCAACGTCTGATTTTTCTCGAAAATCATGTGAACATATTACGGATGTGTTGATTTTTATCTTGTTAGTCCATATTTTTGTTGCCCCACAGCAACGCGTGGGAATGCTGCTAGTCTATACCTAATAATAAAGCACGAAGTGTTTCTCCCGGTCCAACACTTTTTTAGACCGTTTTGTCCTCCCACTAAATCACATAATACGGTGTGTACCACCCAAAGTCAGAAAAAAATAACAATCCGAATAATAATCCGTACATACATCAGGTAATCCTTGGCCCATCGCTACGGCATACATACGCTGATCGAATCCATCCAGAAAGACATGTGGGCTTTAATAATCCGTACATACATCAGGTCATCCTTGGCCCACGATATGGCATACATGCGTTCGATCGAATCCATCAAGAAAAATAGCTATAGCTCTATATTTCTTGGTGAATAGTCCCACATCGTTACATTACAACAATTCACACCGGTTTATATACGTTTAAAGTTGGTTATATATCAGCGAACAATGAGTTCCTCGGAAACCATTGATTGAATAGAGCTAGCTATTGGGCCCTGCATTGAATTAAAAGGAGGGTTCCTGGTGTGTGAGCTAAACTAAAATCGAAAGAGGGCAACGGCTGGCATAGCTATTGGGCAAGAATAATCAAGGCTATATATGGAAAGCATCCGGGCTGGCTAATAATCGAATTAAAAGGAGGGTTCCTGGTGTGTGAGCTACTAAAATCGAAAGAGGGCAACGGCTGGCATAGCTATTGGGCAAAAATAATCAAGGCTATATATGGAAAGCATCCGGGCTGGCTAATAATCGACATGCAGATCAGTCGTTGGCGCCGAGTTGCAGGAGGGGGAGGCGGCCGGAGCTCGACGAAGGCGGTGTGCGGGGAGGCTCGAGCGGCCGCGCGTACGAGATGTGCGGCTTGCTTGCGAGCTGGGCAAGATGCATGTTAATTTTTTTCTCTAGGTCCTCTATGAATTTCCCAACTAATGAAGTAATTTCTATCTACTATCACTAGAAATTCTAGGTAAATTTAGTTAAGAAATTCACTTCTTTTCATTAACAAAAACTGATTCCAAGTAGTGAAATTCTTAGGGATCTAAAAATATTTCAATAAAACTTCTTGCCTTTCTCATATTGCTTTTTTTCCGGTGCAACGCACGGGCTTTTTCCTAGTATTTTTAAAAGGAGGAAGTACTTATTGTACCCTTGGTTGTTTCCAACGTGGCATAATTTGCATCATTGTTGTCAATGCAAAATTTATAAATCGACAGGCTTGTGTGCGATACAATTTGCATGAACTCAAAATTTGATAAGGAATTATATTTAATATAATACTCGGTCCATGAGATTGTAAATTTAATATATTTAACATTCTTCGTGAGGTTGTAATTCCTGATTCTTAAACCTCCCATGGCAATGCGGCCCTAGCCTATTACAAATATCCAATCCTGACCAACCTCTAAGGCCAGTTATCTCCAAAACTAAACCGACAAACCCTAATGGACCTAACTAGCTGACGACGAACGAGCCAATAGTATACCATGGGAAGAACCACCTGAACATGCGGCCATACATCAACAAGAGCAACCATCGATCACAAGGTAACATCTGGTACTTACTCCGATCCAAATTAATGGCATCAAATTTTTCTAGATTCAAACGTAATTAGACATGTTCTAGTGCTAGGAAAAATCTAAGTCTATTAATTTAAAATCGGAGGGTAGCTATGTCAGATTTCATTCGTCACGACTCACGAGTTCAATCAGTGAGGAAGAAACACATCGCTGAAGCAACTGTTAAGAAGGAAGTAAAGAGTTTGCAGAGAGGAAGTCGCTTACCGTGTTGCCGGGCTCGCTGATGATGCCGCTGGCCGCCGACGAGGAAGCGATCAGGGTGTCGAGCCGACAGCTCCATGATCGATCAAGTTTTTTCTCGGTGCGCCACACTCATCATGGGCAAGCAGGCCCGGTTATATTTTTTTAAGACAACCTGCTAGATTTTATTCATTGACCAAAATGTTTACATGATTTGTTGTAGTATATGGATCGCCTAGCCACATGTCGCAGCCAACTCCCAAACTAATCGAGAACCTAGCGAGGTTGTGAGCTTCAATATTAGAAGCACGACCTTTAAAAACAAAGGAACATTCTTCAAACACCCTTGAGCGTGCCTTGATTTCCTCAATTATTGCCCCATAATATCCTCAGAGCTGTCGCTGACCACCGTCTAAATCCTGCGAAGGTATAGGTCTTCTACTAGAGCCAAAGCTTCTCGAGATGCTAAAGATTCAAGAGTAGATGGATCCGAAATAGCACTAAAAACAACAGCACAGGCTCCCATATATTAGCCACTTTCGCTATGGCATATAGCAGCAGCCACCCCTTTCTGTTCATTCCTTGACACAGCAGCACCAACGGCCGGTCCGATTATTTCTATCTCTATCTCTATCTCTATCTCTACTACTTATAAAAGCACGAACCTTAAAATTGAATCCGGACCGTCCAATCACGTACATTACATGGTCTAGATTAGTTTGTTCTCTCCCTCCCCTCGAAGATGTTCACACTAGTAGAAAAAGATCCATTCGTCCATCCCAGTTCGGAGCATTACTCCTGGTTATAGTTGGACCCGGAACTAATGTGAGCATAGTCCCGATTCCAACGGCTAGAACGCCAGCAATCTTTAGTCCCGGGTCAAACGAGACTTTTAGTCCCGGTTCGTATCACCAACCGGGACTGAAATGGGTGCCCCGGTGTCAATCCTTTAGTCCCGGTTCGTATCACCAACCGGGACTAAAGGTGTGACCTTTAGTCCCGGTTCATATTACCAACCCGGACTAAAGAAAGTGGACAAAAAAAATTCTCAAGTTCTGCAGGGGCAGTAAAACTTGCACAAATCCTTCTGGAGATCGTCTTTCCTAGATTCAAAATCATGCCAAAAAGTTATGAAAAATTCTAAAAATAAAATCCTTCGAACTGTAGTTATATTAAGTGAATTAGTTGTTACAAAAATTAACAAATATAAATTTCGACATAATTTACAAAAAAATGTTATAAAAATTCAAATGGCCATAACTTTTGCATACCATGTAAAAAAAAGTACAACCTATCAAAACGTGCAGAAAAAATTAGCTCTTTGATTTCAACATACTTAGACCGTTTTAGATTCTTAAAATTCGAAAAGAAAAAAACATTATTTCAGAAATTAAATTATTTTAGTATTTTTATGTCATATTTGAATTCCTCGCATTTTTCTGATAATAATAGATATATTATTTGTTGAATTTCGATTTACAAATTTGAAGATATTGTTTATGTCATATTAAATGAATAAATGGCAAAAATGAATAAAATATTAATTTAATTAGTTTTTACTTTCATTAGAATAAAATGTTATTATTACTTATTTATTGTTGTTTACTAAAAATAGTTGTTCTTAATTTCAAAAAATAAAAACGTGTCACATATTGATATAAGTTAATAGGATTGATATACTAGTCTTGACAACAAGATATAAGGGTCCTTCGCGTGGGGTGGGAGAGATAGAATGGAAAAGTTAAGTGTGCTAGGGTAGAGTAGTGCTAGGATGGGTGACGGGCCGAGAAGTTTGACCGTAAGTACAATATAAATTAAAATTAAGTATAATTAGTGTTAAAAATGAGAGATATGGGAGATTAACGAGTCAAACAATTCAAAGGTTTAAGAAAAATTTGAAAAAAAATCAAATTTTTTTGTAAAAAATTAAAAAAAAATTTAGTCCTGGTTCGTATTACAAACCGGGACTAAAAGTCTCGCACACTCGACGCGGCCCCGTGAGAACCGGGACTAAAGGGATAGGCCTTTAGTCCCGTTTTTTTGTCCCAGTTAGGAAACCGGGACTAAAGGCCTTTATAAACCGGGACCGATGGCACGTTTTCCACTATGTCAGCGTGTAATTCAAAAAAAAAAATGTACACATGTCCTTTCATGACTTTCATCCCAGTCCCGAAAATCAGGAAAAATTAACCACCACGCTAATCTCGCTCTCTCTCCCGCTAAAATATCTGAGTCCATAAAACATCCCCTAATCTCACGCACGACCCCTCCGTCTATACCGTTCCCAGATACAATTACGCCCGCAGTTCTAACCCAAAGTAGTCCTCACCCGCCATCTTGTGTTCATCGCCGCAGGCTAGCCCTTGTCGCCGTCGTCTCCTGCCATTGCGCTCCTGCCGTCCTCGCCCCGCAGTTAGCTGTGCTGCACATGACACAATTGCAGGCACAAAGGCAAAAGTATCGAAGACCTGATATGGCAGCCACAAACCGAGCCAGCTGATGATCAGGGAGTGCAGGCTGCTCTTATTCGCTGTCATCAGCATACGCAAATCTGCTGAGTCAAAAATACATCTAAAAATCCTCTTTGATATACTGATGCGTTGGCCAATATGTTCTACAGTACTTGAATCACCTTTTTGTTTCTTTCAGTTAACACGTCATTAGTGCAGTTATTTTTCTGTACACCTGTAAGGGAATGGCCGCTAGGGAGGTAATGTTTTAGATTGATCTAATGATGCAATTCAGCAGGGGTAATTTAGAGCTGCTATTAGCTTATCACGCCTTGGCTGACTTTGTTTGCATATGCCGACAGAGGAAGTATAATATATGTCTATGTTATCATACACGAATGTGGAGAAACTGAGTTTGCTATTAATTCAGTTTAGGTTTTTTTAAAAATAGTATATTGTCCACTTCAGGCTATTTTTAAAAATAATAAAATCAAGTAGCGTGCTTTTATTTGAATAATTTTGTTTATTAGAATGAAGCTTCATTTAAATCTCAAATTTAACATAGCCTCAGGATGAGCATTATTATATCTTGGGAAGGTTCAGCTTCACGATGACTCTGGCATTCCACAGCAGTACCTGGACTCTCAGCCCAAAATTTGAGTAAGCATTTTAGTCATTGGGGACTTTGCGATTGTGGCTATCTGAATTTTGCTTTTGGATAGCCATCACAAGGGTGATGTTATTGCAAGTTGTCTATGGTTATGCAACACAGGTCGCCATATATATATGCTTAAATATATTGTTCCGTTTATAATGGACTTTGGTTATATTATATCATTTCAATTGGTCTAGGTATTTTTTTATCCAAAATATCTCCTATCAAATTTTCCTTTAAGAAAAAAAATCTGGATCAATGTATTATAAAATATAGTCTCCAAATTCCTTGCCCTTTTAGTATGTTTATGTTTAATTTTAAAAATTATTTGTAGAGTAGTATATATGATATATGGACTAGCAGCACTTGCATGCTGTTACAATTGCGACAAGAAGATAACGAAGAATGAAAAACGAAAAAGACAGCAAGGAGACACAGATTTAACGTGGAAAAACCTCTCCAACAAAGAGAGGAAAAAACCACGGGCGCCAGCCAACGAAACTTCACTATATCGAGAAGTGTTTACAAACGCCAGGGATTTCACAGATGCAACTCATCCCAACCGACGGCTTACAAGGGGTTTATATATCGTGGAAACCTAGGTCTTCGACGATCCGTACCGTACCGCAGGGGGCTGTCGCCCCCCGCACCCCCCACAGGCGTCCCCGTTGGACACGCTGTGGGCCAACTTCAGACTCGTTACACTCGCCCCAAGCCTCCAGCGACGGGCCTCGCTCCACTCGTCAGAAGTTGGCATATACTTTGTAGAATTCGGATCAACATATAACAAAACTCCACCTTGAGGCAAATTCCTCCTTGTAGCATCAACAGCAACCATCTCCCTGAACAAACAAAACAAATACTTTCGGCGCCAATAGCCACTTGGGCTAATCAGTTAAACCAACTAAGTTCGAGCAAAGCTCAAACTTAGCAATAGGAACAGGTTTAGTCATCATATCAGCAGGATTATCATGAGTGTTGATCTTGTATACCTTTAATTTACCTTGAGCAACAATGTCTCTAACAAAATGGTACTTGACATCAATGTGCTTAGTTCTCTCATGGAACATCTGATATTTTGTAAGGTATATGGCACTTTGACTGTCACAAAACAAAGTAATGCAAGAATCATCTCCACAAAGCTCAGCAAACAAACCTTTCAACCAAACAGATTCTTTGCAAGCTTCAGCAATAGCCATGTATTCAGCTTCAGTAGTAGATTGTGCAACAACAGCCTGCAATGTAGCCTTCCAGCTAACAGCACAACCACCAACATTAAACACATAATCTGTGAGGGATCTTCTCTTATCCAAATCGACAGCAAAATCTGAATCCACATAGCCAACGAGTCTCTCACCGGTCCTGCCAAACTTCAAACAAGCATTGGAAGTGCCAAGAAGGTACCTGAAAACCCACTGAACAGCCTTCCAATGTTCTTTACCAAGATTAGCCATGTATCTACTTATCAAACTCATAGCATATACTAAATCAGGACAAGAACAAACCATGGCATACATCAAAGAACCAACAGTACTAGAATATGGCACCTTTGACATGTACTCAAACTCTTTATCAGTAGTAGGACATTGAGAAAATGACAATTTAAAATGAGGAGCAATAGGAGTACTAACTGAGTTGGCACCATCCATATTAAAACGATGAAGAACTTTCTTAATGTAACTTTGCTGACTAAGAAATAACAAACCAGATTTTCTATCTTAGGTAATCTCCATACCTAAGATCTTCTTAGCAGCACCAAGATCCTTCATCTCAAACTCACTACTTAGGTGTGCCTTCAAAGTAGTGATTTCTTTCATGCCCTTGGTAGCAATTAACATATCATCAACATATAGTAGCAAGTATATAGGTGACCCATCAACAAACTTGATATAAACACAACTATCATATTTAGACCTCTCAAAACCATGTGAGATCATAAATGAATCAAACATTTTATACCACTGTCTTGGAGATTGCTTTAATACATAAAGAGACTTCTTTAATTTGCACACAAAATCCTCTTTACTAGGCACTATGAACCCTTCTGGTTGGTCCATGTATATTTCCTCATCAAGCTCTCCATGCAGAAAAGCAGTCTTGACATCTAACTGCTCAAGCTCAAGATCACACATAGCCACAATACTAAAGAAAGTACGAATGGAACTATGCTTCACAACTGGAGAGAACACATCATTGTAATCAATACCTAGAATCTGGCTAAACCCTTTTGCTACTAACCATGCCTTGTACCTTTGTAACACCCTCTGAATCGGACCTATGCAAGTTTGAGCAAAATTCGCCAAACCCGCATAGAAACGATTCAAAGGTGCCCACCAGGCACTTTCGTGCGGGTGGAAAACGAAGTAATAACATTACACAACAGTCCTCGATGGGACCCACAGAACAGATATATAACGGCGACTCCATGAGTCAAGAATACAAAAATGATGTACAAAGATCCAAATCACCTTGAAAATGATCGAGCGTCCGACTACGGACAAGATGCAAATGGGGCTAAGAGCCCTGAAGAATAACCAATGGCGTCCATAACCCTGCCCAGGCCAAGCCGGAAGGGTAACCCTGCTAACGACGTCGATCTCAAAACCTGCTTAAACAAAAGGGGTGCCGACAAAGGGCAAAGGAAAAAGAGGAGCGTCAGTACTGAGGCCAGTACACGGCGAGGCTAGAATTCGGCGGTCCTCGCCTACATAGGTATGGTGGACTGAGCAGCAGTGGCAGCATGCACTAAATAACCTATACAGACTCGATACAACTGGCGATTATCAGAGAGGGGTAAGAATGACCTATCCGGATCCAACCTGAAGCTAACACCAAACAAACCCATCCTGGTGTTTCCCCCTCGAGACCAAACGAGGAAGTCAACCGAGGAACTCACGCAGTTGGCAGTTTTACTTATTCAGTTATAGTTGCGGCACTTTACTAGTCAGGTTTAGATAATCATCCTGATAAAGTAAGCAGTAGGCACTTTTAATTAACCATTCCGTTATAGTTGTCACAATTACTAATCCGATACAGGTAGCATGAGATAAACCCAAAACCCAGCAGTTGTTGGTACTTTTATTCAGCCATTCCGTTGTAGTTGCAAGATTTACTAGTCAGGTACAATTGTCGCAAGCGACAACCAACAAGCAATTGTGGGCAGTATTAATTAGCCATTCCATTATAGTGAAGCTGATTACTAGTCATTATAAGTCAAATTTATAACAATAAACTTTAGTTATGCTTGTCTATGATCAAGAAACTGTGCTCCAAGTCGTCCATATCCGCGGACACGGCTTTCAGAAAGTTTTAACCCGGCCGGGGTGCACAAATAGCAACACACACACGATCAACCTCGGAAAAACCAAATCAAAACCCAACGAGGTCTCACGACAGAGCAATCACAAGATTCAGAAATATTTCAGGGGGCCACCCCTTAAGTAGAACCCGCAACGGAGTAAGCAAGCTCCGAGACGGCCTCAAGGTCTGCGTCAATGGCTGTAAGCGACTGGGAACCCGAAAGTGTGGCTGGGCTTGTCGATACCGCGTAATCACTCCGCTTCCTAAACAGTACAGTGTGCTCCTCGCACAATCGTAAATAAAGCAGTAAAGCATGGCATAAGTACAGGATAGTAGTAAAACCTCAAACTAGTTGTGGCCCCAAGAAATAAGACGGAATCAAGCTCTGGCTAAGGGGGGCCCATACTCCCCATATGTGGATAGCGCGATAAATCAAGGAACAGGTATCAAGTACTCGGGATCTTACGGGACACAAGTGGGCGTTCGGAAACCAAATATTATCTATCACCCACCGATGCCTCTGCTTATTTCAATTTTAGTTATTAAACAGGAATTAAAGTGACGATAAGTAAAACTAGAATCATCTCCATCATCAACATGCGACAATACATCAGCAACTGTGGCATATGACGTCACACAACAGCACTTGAGCAAGCGACTACGACGCGCAAGTCCAACTATCTACCAAATAACAGGTAATAGGATGTGTCCAAGGCAATATAAGGCTGCAGGGAATATCACGGGTACGGAAACTAAAGCATCGCAACACAGATAGCAATAGATCAACAAGAGGGAATAAAGACTATAAAAGTAAGATAGGTAGAAAGGGGGAGAGATGCTCGCCTGAAAACATTGTCGAAGGGTTCAACCGAAGATCGGGGCGAAGCTCACATCAACTCAACGGCCTTATTCGCGAAGAAGCAAATCACTAGAATAAACACCGGATGCAATATTTAATACACGGCAGAAGATCGGCATGATGCAAACATGATGGATGACATGACAAAGGTGCGACGCATTTAGGTCATATTAAGCGGAACCGGGGTCCCGACAATTAATTAGATGGTTCGAGTTATTTAGAAACCCCCGCAATTTAAATGTTGTTTAACAAGACAAGAAGTAATACGGGTTCGCTACACAAATTTAAATGAGGCCAATATGAGACCAGATTTTCCCGCATATGGGCCCCATATTTAATTATTAGGTGAATCGGCATAAGGCCCCCAAACCACAGATATGCATGCGAGTATGACAATCCAATATGCAACAAGTTGTTATTATGTTATAAAATAGGGTTCTCGGATAAGGGTCACACTTTAGGGTTCTCGACGATCTTGGGTTCCGGGGTTCGGGGTCGGTCTCGGGGTCCAGGGTTCGACGGCCTCGGCGGGATCGTTCTCGGACTCCGGGGGTTAGGGTATTGGATCGGGGTAGATCTTGTTGTCCTGTGTCGGTGACCTCGGCATCCCGGGAAGCAGGACTTGGTTCGGCGCCGGGGGCGCAACGGATTCTCCTGGTCGCTGCCGTTCTTGTCGTCGCGTAGGTCTTGTCGGTACCACGGGGTCGGTCTTGCCGGGGCGAGAGTCTTGTCGGGCTCGCGCCATCGAGGCGGTGTTAGCGCTCGGGAGCGTTCTCGTGGCAACCTTGGCGTCCTGGGCGATCCTGTCGCATCCGCGGTCGTGCCGGCGGTCTTGTCGTTCGGGTGAAGCACTTGTCGCATCCATGTGGAATCCTTAACGACCTGTGGCGATGATCTCTGGTTCGGGTCTCCGGGAGGAAGAGCTTGGGGTTGGTGGAGAACTCCGAGGAGCGTCGCCACTTGTTTATCGAGGTTGATCTTGAATCCACTTATCCGGACAACTCCCCCTTTTGTAGCATCTTGACTACCCAGACACTATCTCCCGCAGATTGGGCACGCTGCCTAGGTTGGAGCTGAACACCGTGGAGGCCTTGGCTCCATGGAAGCCGCAGGAACGAGTGCTGCAGAGGCGCCGAAAGGGAGGAAGTCGACGGCCGGACGTGGGGCTGCTCGCGGCCAGCGGAGAGCGGGCAGGGGAACTCGGGTGCGGCGCGCGGCCGGGGAAACGTGCGGGCCTCGGGGACGGCGGCTCGCAGCCGCAGGGCGTCGTCGGCTCGGCCGGACGCGGTGAGGCCGAGGGCGGGGCGGAGGAGATCCGTCGCGCGGGGTCGGGGACAGGTGGGCGCGGCGGCGCTTGGGGCCACGCGCAGCGGAGGGAGAGGCGGCGCTGGCGCGGGGCAGGCGGGGGACGGCGGCGACGAACGGACTTGAAGGGAGGCGGCGGAGGGGTCCGGTGGCGGGCGAGCGAGGTCGGCGGCGCGGAGGCGGGGCCGAGGCCGGAGAGGGTGGAGGCAGGCGGAGGTGGCTGACGGGAGGGCGGACTGCGGCGGCCGGTCGCGGGAAGGCAGAGGCGTGGCCGGAGGGCGGCGGCAGCGAGCAGAGCGAGCAGGGAGGCGAGGCAAGCAAGGAGGAGGGAGGAGAGAGAGGGAGGAAGAGAGCGAGGGGGGGGCACGCGGGCCAGGGTGGGGCCGGGAGCGTGTCGGTTGGTGGGTGTGGGTCCTGGGAGGGTTGGGTGGCAGGTGGTGGGGTGCTGGTGGGTGGACCAAGGGAGAGAGGGGGGCCACGGCTGGCGCGCAGGGTGTGTGTGCTGGCGTGTGTGGTGAGGAGAGAGGGTGGGAAGAAAAGAGGGAGTGGACTGATGTGGCAGGTTTTGATAGGCTAGAGGGGAGGGAAGAGGTGACGTGGCGGCCTAGGATAGGTGGGGGTGAGGTGGCCAGAGGGGTGGGTAGGATAGATTGGTAGGAATAGGATTTAGAAGGGCGGGTACAGCTGGACCGTTTTAATTTCTGGGGCGGTCGTTCGGGTCAATCGGCCCGTTCGACTGCCCCGCTAAAATAACTTAATATTTTATTTAATTTAATTGGGCCGTTTGCAACCCGATAGCAACAAAACAAAATAATTCGGAGACCCGGGGTTTTGCGTTTGAATAAAGATGGGGCGTTTTAGAAAAACAAAACGGGCGTTGCGAAAATAGTTTTAGCAAACAATGCATGATGATGACGATGCAGTGCACAAATTCAACGCGATTTTCTAGTAGTGGTTTTGCGGGATGCCACAATTCGACACCACTAACAATGGATCTCGCCCTCGAGATCCGCCTCATGGTACCGGAAGGAAGGTCGGCGATCTGATCCTTCGCGCTTCGTGTAGATCCTCGCGACACCACTAACAAGAGTTCGTCCGCCATCTTGAAATCGGCGACACCACCAACAAAGGGTCGTTGTCTCTGATCGTCGAGAGAGCACTCCGGAAACAAAAGGTCGAAGGTAGAGGTATCACAAATAAAGCCACCCCTAACTTCCGTTAGAAGAGGGAAAAGTTACATTGATCCACCAGTTCGATGTACAGAGCGAACAGTAAGAGTCGGGTAGGGTGATCAGTCCATCCCGGCCCAAACTATCAACTCTCTACATGGGTAGGGGAATCAGGCAACTCAACTCTCGAGATTTAGACTGAATATCTTCATAGGTGGTATCCGGAACAAAAGGATGCTGCCAGCAGAAATCGTACGAAAGACACAATGATTAGGTTCCGCGATGGTTTGATTGGCATGAACAACACATGCTCAAGGTTAACCCCAACTTCACCAAAGCTCGTCCTTCTCATATGTTTTTCAACGACACTGATATCCAGCAAGGAACACATCTGGATAAGAGCTCACGAACAAAAGATCGGATGAAAGGCACAACAGACAAATTGCAGATTGATGATCGTAGCACCTCCGTTACAATAGGGGAAAAACGAAGCCCTGAAGGTACGACGGAAACCCATCCACGAGAAATCCTGGACTCGAAGAGAGAGAAGGGAGCAGATTCAAAACACGTCGAGGTAAGAGGAGAACAACAGAGGGGGTAAGGAGTAAAATCAGACCTAATCAGAACTATCCAACCGATTTTCAGAAATAGTTTTGACACTCTACTTCGGCCGTTAGCTAGGTTATCCTACAGGCTGGACTTGTGGGGTATCGTAACTGCTGTGCTCTGATACCACTCTGTAACACCCTCTGAATCGGACCTATGCAAGTTTGAGCAAAATTCGCCAAACCCGCATAGAAACGATTCAAAGGTGCCCACCAGGCACTTTCGTGCGGGTGGAAAACGAAGTAATAACATTACACAACAGTCCTCGATGGGACCCACAGAACAGATATATAACGGCGACTCCATGAGTCAAGAATACAAAAATGATGTACAAAGATCCAAATCACCTTGAAAATGATCGAGCGTCCGACTACGGACAAGATGCAAATGGGGCTAAGAGCCCTGAAGAATAACCAATGGCGTCCATAACCCTGCCCAGGCCAAGCCGGAAGGGTAACCCTGCTAACGACGTCGATCTCAAAACCTGCTTAAACAAAAGGGGTGCCGACAAAGGGCAAAGGAAAAAGAGGAGCGTCAGTACTGAGGCCAGTACACGGCGAGGCTAGAATTCGGCGGTCCTCGCCTACATAGGTATGGTGGACTGAGCAGCAGTGGTAGCATGCACTAAATAACCTATAGAGACTCGATACAACTGGCGATTATCAGAGAGGGGTAAGAATGACCTATCCGGATCCAACCTGAAGCTAACACCAAACAAACCCATCCTGGTGTTTCCCCCTCGAGACCAAACGAGGAAGTCAACCGAGGAACTCACGCAGTTGGCAGTTTTACTTATTCAGTTATAGTTGCGGCACTTTACTAGTCAGGTTTAGATAATTATCCTGATAAAGTAAGCAGTAGGCACTTTTAATTAACCATTCCGTTATAGTTGTCACAATTACTAATCCGATACAGGTAGCATGAGATAAACCCAAAACCCAGCAGTTGTTGGTACTTTTATTCAGCCATTCCGTTGTAGTTGCAAGATTTACTAGTCAGGTACAATTGTCGCAAGCGACAACCAACAAGCAATTGTGGGCAGTATTAATTAGCCATTCCATTATAGTGAAGCTGATTACTAGTCATTATAAGTCAAATTTATAACAATAAACTTTAGTTATGCTTGTCTATGATCAAGAAACTGTGCTCCAAGTCGTCCATATCCGCGGACACGGCTTTCAGAAAGTTTTAACCCGGCCGGGGTGCACAAATAGCAACACACACACGATCAACCTCAGAAAAACCAAATCAAAACCCAACGAGGTCTCACGACAGAGCAATCACAAGATTCAGAAATATTTCAGGGGGCCACCCCTTAAGTAGAACCCGCAACGGAGTAAGCAAGCTCCGAGACGGCCTCAAGGTCTGCGTCAATGGCTGTAAGCGACTGGGAACCCGAAAGTGTGGCTGGGCTTGTCGATACCGCGTAATCACTCCGCTTCCTAAACAGTACAGTGTGCTCCTCGCACAATCGTAAATAAAGCAGTAAAGCATGGCATAAGTACAGGATAGTAGTAAAACCTCAAACTAGTTGTGGCCCCAAGAAATAAGACGGAATCAAGCTCTGGCTAAGGGGGGCCCATACTCCCCATATGTGGATAGCGCGATAAATCAAGGAACAGGTATCAAGTACTCGGGATCTTACGGGACACAAGTGGGCGTTCGGAAACCAAATATTATCTATCACCCACCGATGCCTCTGCTTATTTCAATTTTAGTTATTAAACAGGAATTAAAGTGACGATAAGTAAAACTAGAATCATCTCCATCATCAACATGCGGCAATACATCAGCAACTGTGGCATATGACGTCACACAACAGCACTTGAGCAAGCGACTACGACGCGCAAGTCCAACTATCTACCAAATAACAGGTAATAGGATGTGTCCAAGGCAATATAAGGCTGCAGGGAATATCACGGGTACGGAAACTAAAGCATCGCAACACAGATAGCAATAGATCAACAAGAGGGAATAAAGACTATAAAAGTAAGATAGGTAGAAAGGGGGAGAGATGCTCGCCTGAAAACATTGTCGAAGGGTTCAACCGAAGATCGGGGCGAAGCTCACATCAACTCAACGGCCTTATTCGCGAAGAAGCAAATCACTAGAACAAACACCGGATGCAATATTTAATACACGGCAGAAGATCGGCATGATGCAAACATGATGGATGACATGACAAAGGTGCGACGCATTTAGGTCATATTAAGCGGAACCGGGGTCCCGACAATTAATTAGATGGTTCGAGTTATTTAGAAACCCCCGCAATTTAAATGTTGTTTAACAAGACAAGAAGTAATACGGGTTCGCTACACAAATTTAAATGAGGCCAATATGAGACCAGATTTGCCCGCATATGGGCCCCATATTTAATTATTAGGTGAATCGGCATAAGGCCCCCAAACCACAGATATGCATGCGAGTATGCCAATCCAATATGCAACAAGTTGTTATTATGTTATAAAATAGGGTTCTCGGATAAGGGTCACACTTTAGGGTTCTCGACGATCTTGGGTTCCGGGGTTCGGGGTCGGTCTCGGGGTCCAGGGTTCGACGGCCTCGGCGGGATCGTTCTCGGACTCCGGGGGTTAGGGTCTTGGATCGGGGTAGATCTTGTTGTCCTGTGTCGGTGACCTCGGCATCCCGGGAAGCAGGACTTGGTTCGGCGCCGGGGGCGCAACGGATTCTCCTGGTCGCTGCCGTTCTTGTCGTCGCGTAGGTCTTGTCGGTACCACGGGGTCGGTCTTGCCGGGGCGAGAGTCTTGTCGGGCTCGCGCCATCGAGGCGGTGTTAGCGCTCGGGAGCGTTCTCGTGGCAACCTTGGCGTCCTGGGCGATCCTGTCGCATCCGCGGTCGTGCCGGCGGTCTTGTCGTTCGGGTGAAGCACTTGTCGCATCCATGTGGAATCCTTAACGACCTGTGGCGATGATCTCTGGTTCGGGTCTCCGGGAGGAAGAGCTTGGGGTTGGTGGAGAACTCCGAGGAGCGTCGCCACTTGTTTATCGAGGTTGATCTTGAATCCACTTATCCGGACAACTCCCCCTTTTGTAGCATCTTGACTACCCAGACACTATCTCCCGCAGATTGGGCACGCTGCCTAGGTTGGAGCTGAACACCGTGGAGGCCTTGGCTCCATGGAAGCCGCAGGAACGAGTGCTGCAGAGGCGCCGAAAGGGAGGAAGTCGACGGCCGGACGTGGGGCTGCTCGCGGCCAGCGGAGAGCGGGCAGGGGAACTCGGGTGCGGCGCGCGGCCGGGGAAACGTGCGGGCCTCGGGGACGGCGGCTCGCAGCCGCAGGGCGTCGTCGGCTCGGACGGACGCGGTGAGGCCGAGGGCGGGGCGGAGGAGATCCAGCGCGCGGGGTCGGGGACAGGTGGGCGCGGCGGCGCTTGGGGCCACGCGCAGCGGAGGGAGAGGCGGCGCTGGCGCGGGGCAGGCGGGGGACGGCGGCGGCGAACGGACTTGAAGGGAGGCGGCGGAGGGGTCCGGTGGCGGGCGAGCGAGGTCGGCGGCGCGGAGGCGGGGCCGAGGCCGGAGAGGGTGGAGGCAGGCGGAGGTGGCTGACGGGAGGGCGGACTGCGGCGGCCGGTCGCGGGAAGGCAGAGGCGTGGCCGGAGGGCGGTGGCAGCGAGCAGAGCGAGCAGGGAGGCGAGGCAAGCAAGGAGGAGGGAGGAGAGAGAGGGAGGAAGAGAGCGAGGGGGGGGCACGCGGGCCAGGGTGGGGCCGGGAGCGTGTCGGTTGGTGGGTGTGGGTCCTGGGAGGGTTGGGTGGCAGGTGGTGGGGCGCTGGTGGGTGGACCAAGGGAGAGAGGGGGGGCCATGGCTGGCGCGCGGGGTGTGTGTGCTGGCGTGTGTGGTGAGGAGAGAGGGTGGGAAGAAAAGAGGGAGTGGACTGATGTGGCAGGTTTTGATAGGCTAGAGGGGAGGGAAGAGGTGACGTGGCGGCCTAGGATAGGTGGGGGTGAGGTGGCCAGAGGGGTGGGTAGGATAGATTGGTAGGAATAGGATTTAGAAGGGCGGGTACAGCTGGACCGTTTTAATTTCTGGGGCGGTCGTTCGGGTCAATCGGCCCGTTCGACTGCCCCGCTAAAATAACTTAATATTTTATTTACTTTAATTGGGCCGTTTGCAACCCGATAGCAACAAAACAAAATAATCCGGAGACCCGGGGTTTTGCGTTTGAATAAAGATGGGGCGTTTTAGAAAAACAAAACGGGCGTTGCGAAAATAGTTTTAGCAAACAATGCATGATGATGACGATGCAGTGCACAAATTCAACGCGATTTTCTAGTAGTGGTTTTGCGGGATGCCACAACCTTGAAGGCTCTTTGGGAGACAAACCTTCCTTTTTCTTGAAGATCCACTTGCAGCGGACCGCCTTCTTTTGTTTACGCAAGCGCACAACATCCCATGTGCCATTTTTCTCAAGCGATTGCATCTCTTCTTGCATAGCAGAAACCCACTTCTCGCGGTCAACGGATGCAATGTCTTCATTATATGTAGCAGGTTCAGAATCGTTCTCCACCTGTTCAGCACAACTCAAAGCATAATGTACAAGATTACACTCTTCAATTAAACGAGGACGAGGACCACAATTACGCCTCGGTCTATCAGCAACAATGGACTCATGTGGCTGCTGCAAAACAGTAGGTGAGTGCTGAACAACAATATCATCAATGTTTTCCTCATGTGTATCTTCGACGATAGCATCATTATATATCAACAGTTTTCTGCAGGTTCTCCACATACACACTAATTCCTTCCTCTCCAACAACAACAGGAGAGGTATCTAATGGGAAGCTATCATGATACATAATGGACTCATTGAAAACAACGTTTCTACTTAGCAAAATCTTTTTAGTTTCAGGATTCCATAGTTTATATGCTTTAACTCCTGAACCATAACCAAGGAATATGCACTTAACATCCCTAGGCTCTAACTTTCCATTATCAACATGAGCATATGCAGTGCAGCCAAAAACTCTCAACTGTGAATAATCAGCAGGCGAACCTGACCATACCTCAATGGGAGTTTTCTTCTCAAGTGGAATAGAAGGTGACCTGTTGATGAGGTAACACGCTGTGTTGGCTGCTTCAGCCCAGAAACGCCTATGCATACCTACATTAGACAACATACAACGAGCCCTCGAGATGATGGTTTCGTTTATGCACTTGGCCACACCATTCTGCTAAGGAGTATATGGGATGGTGTGATGCCTAATCATACCATATTTACTGCAAAACTCCTTAAACTCATTAGAACAGAATTCCATACCATTATCAGTACGTAGTACCTTTACCTTATTCTTAGTTTGCTTTTCAACCATAACTTTCCACTTCTTAAAAGCATCAAAAACATCAGATTTATGCTTCAGAAAATAAGGCCACACTTTTCTTGAGTAATCATCAATAATAGTAAGCATGTAATTAGCACCACCAATAGAAGTCTTACGGGACGGACCCCATACATCAGCATGCACATAATCTAATATGCCTTTGGTAGTGTGAACGGAAGCATTGAATTTAACTCTTTTATGCTTACCAAAGATGCAGTGCTCACAGAACTCAAACTTACTCATGTTGCAACCATCAATCAGCTCTCTCTTGACTAACTCTGCCATGTCTTGTTCGCTCATATGCCCAAGACGCATATGCCACATATGTGTTTTACCACAATCATCAGTATCATTAGAAGTAACAGCAGCAATACCAGGCAAAGTGCTACCTCTAAGAACATATAATTTAGCAGAATTCATATCACCTATCATGTGAATAAGAGAACCTTTTGATACCTTCAGAACTAGATGCCCACCGGCATACTTGTATCCATCAACGTCCATGGTACTCAAGGAGATCAAATTTCTGGCCATGCTTGGTATGTGCTTCACCTCACTCAACGTGTGTGTCACACCATCATGTGTCCTGATCTTAACAGATCCAACACCAACAATATGGCATGGGTTGTCATTCCCCACACGCACAAAATCTCCAGTCTGCACAGACATGAACTGAATCAATCTTTATTACAGCAAATATGAAACGAACATGCAGTATCAAGTATCCATTCATCATCACGAGAAGCACAAGCAGCAAAAACAGCTAAGCATTCACCATCAGAACTATCAGAAACAACAGCAGCCTTACCAGTACCTTCAGCCCTATCTTTCGGTTGGTAAGTTCCGTTTCTTTTCTTCTTATTCTGCAACTTCCAACAATCATCAATAACATGATTAGATTTCTTACAATACCTGTAAAATTTATCCTTTTCCTTGGACTTTGAACGACTTCTACCGTCCTTGCTCTTATCTCTGTTGCCATAGTTGTTGTATCTCTGCTCGGTCCTGCGACGAACCTGCAGAGCCTCAGCCTTGGATAACGTACCATCTGACCCTACCATAGTTTTCATTTTTCCCCTCTGTTTGAGGGCGTCATGTACTTCGGCAAGAGTTAGTTCATCACGGCTCAACAATATTGTATCACGAAAATGTGTATAGGAACTAGGCAACGAGCATAAGAGTAGAAGAGTTAAATACTCATCATCATATTTTACCTTCATAGACTGCAAGTCTGAAACAATCTCTTTAAAAACAGATATGTGATTCATTACCGATCCACCTTCTTACAGCCTGTGCGAGAACAACTTCATCTTCACGTTCATCTTACTGGTTAGATCCTTTGACACACAGATCGTATCCAGTTTTTTCCATAGGGCAGCAGCAGATTTCATCTCTAGTACTTCCTGCAAAATATTATTGGACAGATGAAGTTGAATCAAACACAAAGCCTTACGGTCCTTCGACGGACCAGGTTTTAGCATCATTTTCACCGAATCCATCCAGCGCTTCATCCAGATCAGAAGTTTGGGCGAGAATCGCTCGCATCTTCACCTGCCACAAGGAGAATCTTGTGGTGTAGTCCAGCTGTGGTAGATCGAACTTCAATGACGACATGTCGCAAACCCTAGATTAGAACCTGGGGCTCTGATACCACTTGTTGCAATTGCGACGAGAAGATAACGAAGAACGAAAAACAAAAAACACAGCAAGGGGACACAGATTTAACGTGGAAAAACCTTTCCAACAAAGAGAGGAAAAAACCACGGACGCCAGCCATCGAAACTTCACTATATCGAGGAGTGTTTACAAACGTCGGGGATTTCACAGATGCAACTCATCCCAACTGGCGGCTTACAAGGGATTTATATATCGGTGGAAACCTAAGTCTTCGACGATCCGTATCGTACCGCGGGGGGCTGTCGCCCCCCGCACCCCAACAGGCGTCCCCGTTGGGCATGGTGTGGGCCAACTTCAGACTCGTTACACTCGCCCCAAGCCTCCAGCGACGGGCCTCGCTCCACTCGTCAGAAGTTGGCCTATACTTTATAGAATTTGGATCAACATATAACACATGCTCTGGACCAGTAATGGCCGGGCCTTTTTCTTTTAAGGACCGAAATGGTTGACCCAACTAGTCGTCGGTCTGACTGACCCGTTTGAATAGAGTTTTCCAATCTCAATCACAAAATGGGGATGCCGTTGTATGCGAAGGTGTTCTTGTAGATCTTGGTATATCGGCGTCCCATCTCTTTTTCCGGCGCTGTCATGGTAATGGCGGAGAACGATGATAGATGATGTTCCGACGAGGCGCATCTTTCTTCAAGGGTGAATTGTAATTTTTTTACTTGCAGGGAGAGCCTGCCGTGTCCTTTTGCGTGCATGCATGAAGCGCCCTGCCATGTAATCCTTCCGATGAAAACTTGATTTCTCCAGCAATCTTAACATCTTTCAGGACATCCCCCTTCATCCATTAAGCTCAGCATCTTGCGCGCCGCACGGGCTACCGGCTCCGCTTGCTGTCGTGCGCCATATGCCAATATCCAGCTCGGTCGATCGCAGCCATGAGTCGTGAGAGATGCGAGAGATAGAAGGAGGTAGCGTAGGAGGACCGGTAGAAAGAAAAGGGACCAAAAAGAAAAGCCACCCGAGTTGAGTATCCCATTCCCTGCTTGTGCGTGGCGAGGTAGCATCCGTGCAGACTCAAATACTTTAGAGGGGAGGGGAGTAAAGAATAATATTATTAGCCACCACTAGCACAAATACCTGTGCATTGCTACAGGTTTACATTTGTCAAATAGAGTATTGATTTGAAACCTAACTTAAATTTCCTTATATGCTGCTCTTCACATGCCTTGTTCTCTCAAAATTTCTCTTGTTCTCGCCATCTCTAGTCAGTAAACTATAGAAGAAATGCTGCTTGTCTGCAGTTTCTTTCAGCTAAGGCCAGAGATCGGATAATGTGAAAAAAGGGCGGGTTTTTAAAAGCAATTCTGAGTATTGAGAAAGTTTGGCAAGTAGTAAGTATATCCAAGACCATATTTATCTATTCTTGATGCCAAGAAGAAAAGTACATAATTTTCCACTTCGGAAACCAATGTCAAAATGCATGATCTTTCCGCTGCGTTTGAACAATGCATTGTCAGCAACCAATTTCACGGATCATTCATTCTCAGCTTTACATTTCCCTTAAAACCATTCACCAGCCTACCGTATTTCTCTAGCAATCATCCACACAACTGAAAAGAAATTGTATTTATCTGGACCCCATGACACATGAGAAGCACATTAGATAAAATACAGGTTCATCAATTCTCAGTCTGACTCCCTTGTAAGCATCGAAGCTTTGCCAGCTAGATCAATAACTTTCAGTCTATTCTGTAGGTTCACATGTTCCATGCAAATTGCAAAACTACCAGTAGATTACGATAACTTCAGACAAGTAAAAAAGGCAGGGCTGCATTGAACGGAAAAATTCAGTTAACCAATAAACAGCAGATGATATTTTCATGCATATTGTCCCAGCAACCCCCGCTGGCCAATTCCTACATAGCAAGCATTACATACAATTCTAGTTAGTTCCTGTTGCAAAAATAACGGTCGATCATTAATATAGTATTTAATTAGCTCAAAAATAAGTGTCACATTTGCAGTTCCATATGCGGAGCTTCCATATGCCTCCTCTCTCTGGTATTTGACATGTGATACATTGATCACCTCCCAAACAAAGGGAATCAAATTAAGATAATTGAAAATTTAACTTTTACCAAGACCAAGAAATCCGAAACAAGATCAAAATAATATGGATGATCTGAATTATTACAAATATTAGCCCTGCTACCCTGTAGGGAATATCCATGTCAACCGACAGTTTGCAAGACAGATCAAATAATAAGCTGCAAGAACTCAAAACAAAGAGTGTATTTGGTATATTTTCCTGTAGTGAGGTAAGATTGCTGCCTCAACCTGTTGACTATCCGGCTTGATGGAGTGGAATCAAAGAAGCTCACTGGTCCTTGAAAAAATTATGGTCATGCCTAAGAAGAGTTGTTGGATAGTCTCAGTTGGTATTGTCGGAAGGAAGACTGACTCCTTCCAACATACACGCCAACATTCCCGAAGACAACAACGCATGGATACCAATCAGCTTCTTCTTGCTTACTTTATCCTCTCTCTCTCTGTTTGCATCCAATGGAATCTAATAGTTGCTACATAATTGTAATCCCTGAAATTGAACAGCCTGTATGTGCGGCTAACAATGATACCTTAACAGCCTTTATCAGTATCCAAAAATTGCACAACATTAAGTTAAGACTGAATTTACTGAAACTATCACGGCCTAGCAAGAAGAGGCATCCACCTCCTCCCCTGCGGCCTGCACTGCACAAAAACAGAACATCAACCTAGATCTCCAACGCGGCATGCAGGGAGGCGGCGTTGGCGTAGTCCTGGACATAGTCTGTAGGACAGGAACTCCGGGGCGCCGCAAGATCTTTTCTGGAAATACCACCAGTTCTTTTCTGTATCTAAAATTATCATTACAAACAGCTTATGCTTCATCTAGATTTCAATTTCATACCATTGAAAGTATATGAGCTTTCACTTACTTAAATCTAGATTTATGTTCAATCTTGATGAACTTTCTACTTCATATAAATCTGAATTTACCTTGAACATTCGATCGATAACTATTTTACCTTGAACGGTCCAAAAGAATCATCCATTACGTCACTCTATTTCATCTGTGAGCACATTTTTTTAATTGCACTAACTTGAGGCCACTACTGTATCGTATCATGTACTGACGTGCACCTCAGCGCCCAACCAAGATAATCCATTTTAGATCCAATGGCTGAAATCATCCGAGAGTTCGGTGACTGCAACCTGAAGAGAGGAACGAAACAAAAAAAAAACCCAGAAAAGCTGAATAAGTGACGAGGGCACATTTAAACATTGAATGGACACAAAGATTGTATGCTAGACGTATTAGTTCTTCCGGCAACTACATCAGTCCATGTGGACATCCTTCATCCGTTAAGCTCAGCATCTTGCGCGCCGCATGGGCCACCGGCTCCGCTGTGGTTACCGTGCGCCATACGCCAATATCCAGATCAGTCGATCGCAGCCATGGATCATGAGAGATGCCAGAGATAGAAGGAGGTATGTTGTGTAGGAGGACCAGTAGGAAGGAAAGGGACCAAAAAGAAAAGCCACCTGACCTGAGTATCCCATTCCCTGCTTGTGCGTGGCGAGGTAGCATACCCTTGCAGTCTCGAATACTTTAGAGGGGGAGGGGAGCAAAGAATAATATTATTAGCTGCCATGTGTAAGCAACGTGTGCCTTTGATGATTCCTTTCCAAAAGTAGATGTCTAATACATATACATATATACCAATGCACGCGGCGGCCGCCGGCCAGACCGGAGCTGTACTTCTCCTCTGCCGGAATCATGGCGACGGTGGACCATGATGAAGAAATCGAGTGGCGCGACTACCTGGTGCTGCTCGCCACGCTGGTCGCTAGCGTCACCTATGTGGCCGGCCTCAACCCACCGGGCGTCGAAGGTTCGGCGATTGAGCCCACCTACGCACACCGGTACACTGTCTTCTTCTACTGCAACGCCATAGCCTTCGTGGCATCCTTGGTCGTCATCATGTTCTTGTTGGACCGACGAATAAGCAGCAACGGCATCGGCCTCGCGGTGCTCCGCTCCGCCATGCTGCTCGACCTGCTCGCCCTCATGGCCGCCTTCGCCGCCGGAGGCTGCCGCGACGTGATCGCGTCCATCTATGTCTCTGCACTCTTCGCCCTTGTCTTTGCCTACCTCGCCGTCCACCTCAGCCTAGCAAGACTACGGACGAAATCAGCGGACTCCGGCCCATGCGCACCCGCGGAGGAGATCCACCTCGAGGAGGAGTGGCGAAAGTTCCTCATGCTGCTTGCCACCTTCGCCACGCCGCTGACATATGGCGCGGGGCTGGCGCCGCCGGGAGGCTTTTGGAGCAAGACCAAGGGTGACCACCGCGCCGGCGCCCCGCTGCTACATGACGGACCCAACAAGATCCGCTACGACGCCTTCTTCTATGCCAACGCATGTTCCTTCGTCGCGTCCCTGGCTATCATCATGTTGCTCATGAGCAGGTCGCTGAGCCGCCACCTCTCCCGGTCATACGCACTGCCCGTGTGCGTCCTGGTGGAGCTTCTTGGCCTCATTGCCGCCTTCGCCGCAGGGAGCAGCAGATGGGTCACCATGACCATGTACGTTGGCTCCCTCTTCGGTGTCGTGGTTGTGTACATTGTGCTGCACTTCGTCGTTGCCGTGTTCGCCATGGACACATTCAAGCAATGGCGTGCAGCCCTCCGCCGCGTGATGACGTGCGCCAACTTGACTGACATGTAATCAATCTCCTAAACCACACACTATGTTGATTAATTTGCATGCTGCTCGTTTTTCCTAATGCATGAGTGAGCTAAGCAATGTCACTTGGATTGGATATCTAAATACAGGGAAGTGAAGCAGGCGATGCCTGAGCAGGACAATGCTATATCTAATGCCCCAAAAGAAGAAAATGAAGATGTAGTTGCAACGACGTCATCGACACTCACCTACAATAACAATGGCGAGGCTGGAGAGAACGTGAAGGATGAGAAGTCGCAGTCGCTTCGACTGCTGCTGGCCACGTTGTCTGCAACAGTGACCTACCAGGCAGGGCTGAGCCCGCCGGGTGGTGTCTGGCCAGAAGGGCATCCAGGTCACGTCCCAGGGAATCCGGTTCTCCTGGACATGCACCCGAAGAGGTATAAGGCATTCTACCACTGCAATACGGCAGCGTTCGTGGCGTCGTTGTTCGTCATCATCATTGTCCAAAGAACAGAGGAGGGCTCGCGTGGATCCATTAGGTCGGTGGCTCTCCACACGGTCATTATACTAGACATGTTTGGACTCATGGGCGCCTATGTCGCCGGGAGTTGCCGGGACGCCACCGCAACAATCTACGTTTTATCCCTGGCGGTCGCCCTCTTCGTCTACTCCATCGCCAACGCGCCATGCGTGGAATATGGAAGGTGCAAGTTGATAAATTTGATACAACGGGTGAGCACGATGCTTGCACGGGCACTGCTGAGAGTCCACTTTCTAGACGAGTACCTCATGGAGTACCTCAAAAGGAAGCGCAACTTCTTGTTGCAACTCGCCATGCTCATCGCCACCCTCACATACCAAACCGGGCTAAACCCGCCAGGCGGGTTCTGGATAGAGAGCAAGGAGGACAAAAGGCTCAATGTCGGTGACCCGGCCCTTATAGATTACTACTCTACCAGGTACCATGTGTTCTTCTACTGCAACGCTACTGGGTTCATGGCGTCCATCGTCGTCATTCAGCTGCTGATGAACAAGACATTGTATAATCATGGCATCCACAGAATCTTGGTCCACATCTGCATCTTGGTCATGCTTCTAGGCATCATGGGTGCTTACGCCGCCGGCAGCTGCCGGAAGCTGCGCACCTCTATTTATGTCTTTGCACTCGTGGCCGCGGTGGTCACCTTCCTCATCCTGCAAATCCTACTTTATGTATCCGCCATCAGGGACCATTGGTTAGAGCTGTCATGGATCCCACAGTGTGTGAAGGGGGTGCTCAAGCCGTTCTCGACAGGTCCGGCACTGCCGTCACGTGAGAACGAAATCAGAGAGGTCTCCTCCGAGCAGAGCCAAAAGTACCCGATAGGCGACATCGGCAACATGGACCTGATGCTACTCGGCATGCTCGGAGCGACTATGACGTACCAAGCGGGTCTCACGCCACCCGGTGGCACAGTTGGCGACAATGATACCATATCCTCGTCGTCCATGTTTCCTTCCCCTTTGGTAGTCGCCGGCGACCCGATCATGTTTGATTCGAATGCATCACGGTTCCAGGCCTTCTTCTACTGCAATGCGACGTCATTTGTGGCCTCCGTCATCGTCGTCATGTTGCTTCTGATGCGCACCGTATGGAAGCACCACGCTCCGATGTGGGTGGTGAAGACCGCCGTGGTGCTTGATCAGCTCGGCCTGCTGGGTGCATACACTGCTGGCAGCTGCAGGGACTGGGAGACGTCGGTCTACGTCATAGTTGAGCTGGTCGCCATCGTGGTTGTATTCATCACGTTGTACGTGCTCCGATTCGACAACATGGTGAACAAGGTCAAAAGGCTCAAGGCATGGAAGTGCTGCGGAGAAGGCAATGAAGATCAGGCTGGCCGCAACGGTGCCGATGTGTAATTAATACTAGTATCTTTTTATTTTCGGTCTCTTAATTTGGAGGGTCACTGATAGAAAACTTATGTTGGATCTTAGTTGTATCGTCTCTAGTGTCATTTGACTTCTGTGTCGGATTTCGATTCTGTGGGCTACAGATTCTGTCTAATGTGATTTGAATATGAACTACCTCTAATTTTATTTTATTAAAAGTCTTGTCCGTGTGTTGTAACGGGGGGAAATAATAATGTTTTGATAGAAACATTTGGATCGCCCACCTTAGTTTGCATTTTTCGTCTTTTTGTCATAATATTTAATTTTTATTACTTCCTCTATCCAAAAAGTACATCGAGCATTTATCAATGCGTGCATGATGGCTAAAATCTCTGGAAAGGTTCAGGTTTTTGTTCTATGATTGCACGAAGCTGGCTGCTATGTACTATTTTGGAACGCAGATTTACCTCAACTAACCTTTTTTTTTACGTGAACAGCTGGAGTTCCGCTTTTATGCATTAAAAGAAGAGGGATAAGATACTTTTCCATTTATTCGCAAAAAAAAAGAGGGATAAGAAGGTTATTACAACCAACCGAACTTTAAGGCAGTTCGAAAACCAAAAGCACACTCGTGTACAGACCCAACCCCATAACTTAGCTAGTTAAAAAACTTGGTGAGCTGCTCTGAATTGCAAAACATCTGGACACACCAAGCAGCCACCCGATCTGGTAAGGTTCTTGACTGTTTAAAAATGCGCATGTTGTAATAGAGATCAATGTTTTTCGTTTGTTGCCGTTCTCAGCAGCAAACAAACTATCCCACCACAAAGATAAATCCAAGGCAGTCAAAGAAATCTGGCTGGGACTTGGATCATCATTGATGCAGCAGAACCAGACCTCCCTGGAGAAAGGGAAACGCAGGAATAGATGATTTGCATCTTCGATAATCTCATCGCAAAGGCAGCACTTATCATCATGAGGCCAGCCTCTATGTCGTAACCTGACAGCGGTCCACAGTCTGGTCTGAAGCAACAACCACATAATTTTTTTGATTTTTTCCTTTAGCTTTTATGCCCCAAACTTGCTCCAAAGAAGGAATTTTGAGGCGAGATAGGAACTGAGACTGATAAGCTGAGCTAGCGGAGTATTGTCTGTCCGTCGTTAGATTCCATCTTGCTGCATCAGGCTCGTTTGTAAGGGTGACCTCCTGAACCATTGTCCAAAGGGAAATGAATTGGTCTAGTTCTCTCTCGGTAGATATTCTATGCAGGCCTCTCATCCAACGACCATGTTGAAGAGTTGTGGTGACAGACAGACTTTTTCTATAAGCAAGCTTGTAAAGATCAGGAGCAAGGTCAGCTGGAGCCTCCCCCTGCAACCATCGATCTTTCCAGAAATTTTTTCGCGAAAACACAAAAGGCTTTGTGTTTCGATTCACTGATAGGAAAAGAGAGTTCTGTACAACATATATACAAGCGCACCTGGGCCCCACCCAGGATCAAGTTCTTTGTGTGGTTGGCCTTGCTCTTGTATATAATAGAAGAGCATTCAGCAAACAACTGCCTATCAGAATCATCACAAGGAATGGCCATCACATGCCATGGCTTGAAGTTATTGCCCCAACTCTGCCATAACCATCTCCTAAGAGCTCTACCAAAACATTGTAGATCTTTAATGTCCAGGCCTCCAACTTGCTTAGGAGCAAATACTCGTTCCCATCTAATCAGACATCTTCCTCCATTAACATTCTCTTTTGCATTCCAAAGGAATCCACTTCTTAATTTGTCGTCGTTTTTCCTGAACCACATGTCACTAGGGAAGGCTGAAAGATGGTACACTGCAACTGTTGTGACGACAGTGTTGGCCAGGATGGGACGAGCAGATATGTCCATAATATAAGCTTCCCTTTCCAAATCTTTAAGTGACCAGCAATTCTGTTCAAAATGGCTTGCATCTCAATTCTTCTAGCCTTTCTCAACCCCAACGGTAGACCAAGATAAGGGCATGGGAATATCCCATGGGTACCACTAAAATCTGAGAGGATATCATCCAAATCAAGGTTTGCACAACCCACTAGATATGCCACACATTTGGCGATGTTAGTTCTAAGCCTATATGCGTCACCAAACAGCTCAAGAATCCTTTGAATTGCAGTTACGTCTTCTTTTGTAGGTCTGATAAAAATGGCAGCGACATCTGCATAAAAAACTAGCACGTGGTCTAGCCACTCTATGATCAATTGGAGATAAAGCCTGGTGCATCACAGCCAGCCCGAACAACCTTTGCAAAGGCTCAAGAACGAGGATGAACGGCATGGGAGAAAGAGGATCGCCTTGACGCATCCCCCTCTTGTGAAGAAAGGATCTTCCGGGTTTACCATTCAACAGAATCCTCGAGGAGGAAGCGGATAAAATTAGGGCAATCAAATCACGCCATCGCTGCCCAAACCCCATGTGCTCAAGCACCTCCAACAGAAATGGCCAGCTGACCGAGAATGCTTCAGGCTGGACTTCTCTAATCACATTTTTAATATACAAGAAGTTGCAGATCTCCTTTGATAAAGGCACTTTGGCGCTCGAACCATACCAAAATGTATTGGGAATTGCTTTTTATGCGGGACTACATGTGCATCAAAATTACTCGTCTAAAATCAGATGCTTTGTTAGAGCCACCCTTCTAGGGCAGCAAGGCAATGTCGGCAGAATTCAGCAAACCCCACATATTGGATTTAAGGCTGTGAGCATGATTGATGGCAACAAGAAAGTCATCCTTGACAGTGGCCCAGCAAATCTTGAAGAAACCCCTAGGGAGGCAGGAGGAGACCCAACTAAGACAAACACACATACGTTATATTACACACCCATCAAACAACACGAACATCTTGGCTGCCACCATCTATGTCGAAGTTCGCCGAGGAGCTCGGATTTCGGGGATGGGATACAGCACCGGCGCTTGGACGTTCAAGATCCTCGCCGAGACACGATGTAGAAGATGACATAACTCCAACTATACCCTTCATAGTATTATTGGTAATTGAGGAAAACAACCTACGGGATTTATAACAAGTGAACTACCCAAAATGATTTACTGTACTTCCTCCAACCCATATTAATTGACTCATATTTATATAGATTTGGATGAATCTAGACACTATTTAGCATATAGGTTCTTCCAAATTTTGACAAATTCAAATCAATTAATATGGATCGGAGGGAGTATAACAAGTGAACTACCAAAAATATCCCAGGTGGCTAAATATACTACACAAATTCTGGTGTAGTACCATCGATCTGGCCTGTTGGATCATGACAAATGAACGAACCATAATAATTTGATGTTCCGTAAATGACCCTTTAGTAAGCCGCTAAACTGAGGAGGAAGTAACTGGTACTATTACTTCTTAAGTTTTAGGACCGAGAGAGTAATTATTGCACCAGCACGCAAGTTATTTCCCATACCCAAACCCCAACACCACGTAAGTGATTTCTCATCTCCATGGCCACAAACCCTCACGGTACAAGCTACAAACATCAACCAAGCAATCATCCACAGGAAGAAAACATCCCAAAAACAAAATTTATGAGGATTGTGGACAAAGAGGAAGTCGCTTGCGATGTTTGCCGGCTTGTCGCTGAATCCCCCGCGCCACTTACCGTTGAAAAGGAAGTGATCAGGGGCTATAATCATTATATGAATTGCATGAGCCGGATGGGCTAGATAGGCCATCATCCGTGCCATTTTCTTCTTCTTCTTCTTCTTCTTCTTCTCCTCCTCCTCCTTCTCCTCCTCCTCCTTCTCCTCCCATTCCCAGGATTTCCTCTTGGAGCCAGCATACATATTCCGCAGGAACACGTCCGTCAGCACTGTCTTAGACTTGAGGGAAGCAGCCAGTATTCCAAGCGCCTACATTAATTCCAACAAAAACAAATCACCATCCAGCCCTCACCGGTTGATCAAATTAAAGACTCAAAACAGATTAAACCACGCCATATACCTCTTCCTTCCCGATCTTGACCACCTTCTCCTTGAGATCCTTCACCCCATGCCGCATGAGCAGGGTGACAACGCCGGACACCACGTTGGCTGACGGAGTCACCGAGAGGTCGTCCCCGACAGTGTAGGTGGCCCCCTCGGCATTGACAAGCACCTGCCTTGTAGCCTTGTTCATCGGGCATGAGCAACCGGGACAGGCGCTGCCGCTGGCCGCTGAGAGGAAATCCGCACATGTCTGTTTTTTACCTTTGCACGTGTATAGTACTAGGTGGTTGCTGCTGCCGTTGTCGTTGCTGCGTTTGCCATTGCCGCTGCCATTGCTGAGCTGCTGCGAGCCCAGCAGCTGCTGCAGGAGGGAGAGCGTGGCGGGGCCGACGGCAGGGCTCAGCTGCGGCCCCTTGCTCTTGTAGTTCGCGTCCAGCTTCTGCATGCTGCCGAGCACGTTGCCGACGCTGCCCACCATGCGGTCCTTAGTGAGCAGGTCCGTGACGGTGCCCAGTGGCAGGGAGAGCAGGCTGGAGAGGAACTCCACCACGTCGCTGCCGGCCTCGGCGAAGTAGACCTTCTCTTCCTTGGTGTCGATCAGTAGCTTGATCGATAACTCGTTGGTGGTGGCCATCCTGCTACCTGCCACGAGTGAGATAAAGCCAAATAGATGTTAAGGCTTGATTACAGCTGTTGTAGTTCAGTACTTCAGATTCTTGTAAACTGGCACTTGGACGAAAAATAGGATAATAATTTATTTTACAAGAGATGTTCAAATATAGATAGTGCAACACATTTTAGATTTGTATGAGACAATACAACAACCCAAGGATAGGTAGACACTTTCAGATTAGTGGGTAATATCAAGGGTAAAATCATAAGATAAATACTACCACGCAAGATTTACCACTAATCAACAAGAAAATACAAGAGGATATGCAAACCAGTATGATACTTGCATTGGATAGAAAAAAAATACTCCTTGCATTGTTCAAGTAGGGTGCATAATTCAAGGTCCAATTTTATGAGAAAGCAGGCTCACATCCCGCTAAATAAAGAAATCCAACCACCAATCGAGTCATACAAGGTTCGAACAAAAAAACAGGACTCGTCAATTTTATACAGTACACTATAGTACTCCCTCCGTCCTAAAAAAAAAGGATATCACAGATTTGTCTATCGCATGTATCTACATGGGAATACATGTGAATCGTGACAAAGAGTGCCATACTTACACCAAAAATGGTAGATGCATAATTCAATATTGATTGATGTATGTATATGCCTTTCTCAAATATTTACGACGAGGGGATCTAGACATTTAACTTGCCTAACGGCTTTATAAATTTAGACTAATGATGTTTTATCGATTTGTGTTGACATACACAAATAATTATAGAGTTCATATGATCAACACACAAGGGAAATTAGAGTAAGATATGTAAAAACGTCAAAGCATCTAGAGACAAGGCAGTGCACTATTAATTAAAAATCAGCCGCAAACAACCAATGACTAGATGAGTGGATCGGCAAAAGATCACATGTTTATGCTTAGATAATTGTTGGTGGAAGGATAGGGAGTAATAAGGATGAGCGATTTGATAAGATAAAATTCATGGTTTTGCGTGCTGGTCCACACACCTCAATGACATCAATAATCCTCTATCAAAACACAACAAAATCTTTACAAATATCCTGAGACATTTATAATGAAAATAAAATCAATAGATTTTTTAATCTGTGCATTTTAGGTATTATATTGTATAAGGTACAGGTTTCTCCTTTCACTAATATAAGATATTTTAGCAAATTAGTCATATCTAATACTCGGCAACCTCGTAGCCATAGCGACCAATCCTGGTCCCGGCTCTCCCCAAGTCAGCCACTCCGTGAGGGCAGCAGCTATCAGCATGTAATCGGCAAATATTTAGTCTAAGTTGCTCACTTGTCCCGTGTACTGAATAATCGATTGATTTACGTATTGCAGTTTCAATCTATTATTCCCGCCGGCCAGAAAAGCATGTCATGGACTTGTCCTGATTGCACAAATCTAACAAATCTGCGACAGAGGTAGTAATAGATTGCAAATGAATAAACAGAAACGTTCATCCCAGCAGATCACATCACTATTTTACAACAAATTACTATTCAAGTAACACGCCTTCAACCATGCAAGCATAGTTCTCTCAGTAAAAAGCCCAGATCTATGTCTACCAACTCCCATAGCACAAATTTGATCCCCGAAACCCTAATGACGACTAGACAAATACGTAACGGCTTGTTCGGTTTCACGAGAATTGAGCGGGATTGGAAGGGATTGAGTGGAATTAAATCCCATCTAAATCAAAATCCCCCCTAATCCCTTCCAAACCATTCCAATCAATTAGAAAAGTGGATTAAACGAACAGGGCCTGGAAAGGAAAACATGCATGGGATAAACCATCTGATAGGGCAGATTGGAACCATGGCGAGCGCGATGTTTTGAAAAGCAAAAAAAGGAAAGAAGAAGAAGAAGAAGGAGGCGCGCGCAGAGCAGATGGTGTGGATGGAGATTGGAGAGGAAGTTGCTCACAATCTTCCGCCGGTGGAGCCTGGCGGCGTTCGAGGAGGCAGTTCAGCGATCGACCTGGGAGACGAGACGACGACTCAAGGAGGGTCCTGCCGCTGTAACTGGCTGAATAGATGGACCGGTTGGGCTATATATTGCACTCCTATATTAGCAAGAGCACAGAATTTTGTCCATCAAAGGCCCACGGGCTTCACTCTCACATTGATACGGGCTGAATAGAAGAAAAAACCATAACTTGCGCGTAACTTTTTGGTTAGGAGACAAGATACACTCTCACGAAAGTTCAAAACCAAATTTGATGTACATATATGGAGAAAACGAAAAAGACAAGTCCAACTATGAGTAGTGTTTGAATTGTTGGCTTCTGTGATACTATTTCCCGAAACAGGCTTTACACCCAACTTTATAAATAAAGCAACGACAATCCAGAGTAACACACGGTTAACAACGCTCAGGCGTCAAACGAAAAGAAAAGGAGTCCACTGAGGCAACAGCACAACAAGCCCAAAAAAGAAGAAAAAACGACCAGACGTAGGGGCAAGAAGCTTCCCTACGGGGCCGCGCGCACACTAGCAGGAGTTGTGAAGCGTTGCGCCTATGCCCGGATCGTCTGCATGATGTCGTCCACGCGCCCACTGTCCCGCTGTCTGGAGAGGGGGTACCACCGCTGGAGATGCGCAAGCAAAGAAAACACATAGTTAGAAGCCCGGCAGAGAAAAATCCGCTCAATCACCATCTTATTCCTAATCTTCCAAAGCATCCACGTGATGGCCGCAAACACCAACAAGAAGAGGTGGCGCCTTCTTCCGGTGTGGTTTGCCTCAGTTTCCAGGAACTCACCGAGATCCTGGGCCTGCCAAGCCGGGCCCAGGGCCTCCCAGATAAAGTTCCACAAAAACTGAGCGGCAGTGCAAGTGAACATTATGTGGGTGCAAGATTCTGGGGTCCCACATAATGGACACAGCCCATTGCCAGGACCGTTACGTTTCACGACCTCCACCCCGGAGGGGAGGCGATCCCGGAGTAACTGCCACAGGAAGATGCGCACGCTCAGGGGAAGAGGAGACTTCCACAGGTGCGACGTCCAGGGGAGCTCCAGACCCTGAAAAAGGGTCCGGTAAGCCGAGCTAACAGAGAAGGCTCCGGAGGGAGACTGGTTCCAAGACACCGCATCCCTCTCCTCTGAGAGGGATAGAGGCAGGGAACCCCACAACCTCATGAAGTCCTCCGCCTCGGCTACATTGAAGGTCCTCCAGAACGGGATGTTCCATTGGTCCTCCTACCTAGCCTCTGCCACTAACATCATGGGAGCTGCGCAGATAGCGAACAACGCCGGGAATTCCTGCTTGAGGGGGACCTCCTGCAACCAGGGGTCTTCCCAAAACAGGACGCCCTGTCTACCCCCTACCGCAAAGACCGACCCTCGGCGAATGAGGTGCTTGATGTCCTGAATCGCCCTCCAAAACTGGGACCCTTCTCGGCGCTCGCAAGCCAACAGGGGTCGGCCTCGAAGGTACTTGGCCTTGATAAGTTGGAGCCAAAGTCCTCCCTCATCCTAAAGGATACACCAAACCCATTTAAGCAAAAGGGCCACATTAAAGCTACGAGATTCCAGAATTCCTAATCCCCCAAGAATTTTGGGGGTATAAATATCCGCCCATTTTACCATATGATATTTCTGGCGACCATCGCCGGCCACCCAAAAGAATCTAGACAGCTCTTTCGCAAAGTCTGCATGGATTCCTTCGGGCAAAAGGTACAGACCCATCTGGTACATGGTGAGGGTAGACAAGAATGAGTGGATCAGGACCGTCTTGGACCCTTTAGACATAAGGCGTGCACGCCACGGCTCGGCTTTCGACCGAACCTTCGTGACCATGGGGGTCAGGTCCCTGATCAGGACCCGAGAGTCACGCATGGGCATCCCCAGGTAGGTGATGGGGAAGTCCGCCAACCGGCAGTTAAGACGGCGATCAACTGCCGCTCTTCCTCGGGAAGCCCAGGACCGTAACCTCACTCTTGTCGAAGTTGATCTTGAGTCCAGACATGGACTCAAAACACAACAATAGGAATTTGAGGTTAATGATGTCCGACTTCGAGCCCTGAACCATGATCATAATATCTTCCGCATATTGGAGGTGGGTGATACCACCTCCGGGGATTAGATGCCCCACCACCCCAGAAAGGTGGCCAGCAACCTTGGCTTTGTCCAAGATTTTTGCTAGGGCATCCACCGCGGTGTTAAAGAGCAAGGGCGAGATTGGGTCCCCTTGTCTAACTCCGTAGGAGGGTCTAAAATATGGACCCACCTCCCCCATTGACATTGATCGTCGTGCTCCCACTCATAACGAATTGCATAATCCACGAGATCACCCTGTCCTCAAAACCTCTGCGCTCGAGGACCCGCCTCAAGAACGCCCAACCCAGCTTATCGTAAGCCTTCTGAAAGTCTAGCTTAAGGAACACCCCTCTCTGATAGCATACCTTTACCTCATGAACGATTTCATGAAGAGAAAGTATGCCATCATGAATTAGGCGACCCTTAAGGAAGGCGAACTGAAGTGGGTGGGTCAAGCGTTCCATGATAGGCGCGAGGCGGATGGCGCAGACCTTCACGAAAATCCTCTGGATGACATTGATCACCGTGATCGGCCTAAATTGGTGGATATCCATGGACCCCATAACCTTGGGGATCAGGGTAATCATGCCAAAATTGAGCCGCGACATGACCAGAGTCCCAGTGTAGAACTCCTGGAACATGCGCATGATCACCGAGCTCAGCTGGTCCCAGAAAGACTGGAAGAACACTACCGAGAGCCCGTGCGGCCCCGACGCTAAGTTGGCCTTCATTGCTTTGATTGCCTCGGCGACCTCAGAGTGCAGAAAAGGGAGGGTCAGCTCCCTATTCTCCTCCGAGGTCACCCTGGAAGCCTCAGGCCAGAAGTCCACCTCCAACGCCATCCCCAATCTCGGGGAAGTCAAGAAGAGGTCCCGGTAGAAGGCATAAATATGGGCCGAGATCTCTCTTTGGTCATCTAGAAGAGAATCTGCTGCCCAGAGGCAAGGGATCGAGCACTTCCTCCGCCTGCCATTCGCAATGTCATGAAAGTAGGCCGTGTTCGATTCCCCCTGGATAGTCCAGTTCTGGCGGCTCCGCTGCCTCCAGAAAGCCTCTTCACCCTTATAGGTATCCATAATGTAGGTCTCAAGGGAGTACCTATGGGCCCAGGCATCAGCCGAAAGGCCCACCTGGTCAGCCTCCCGGTCAAGGGCCTCAATCTTCTGTAGAATAACCTGTTTCTAACCATGAAGCGCAGCCCCTAGGTTCGCGCTCCAGCCCCGCATTAGCTGTCGTGACAACAAGGCGAAGTGGCGCTAGACTTCCACCGCACAGAAGACGTGGGGCGGGGAAGGCAGTAGCCTCCATCCACCTAGCACGAACTGCCTCCACGAAGCCCCTATGGTGTAGCCAGAAGTTCTCGAAGTGAAAGCGATTCAACCTAGGGGGTGCCCTCCTCCTGAGGATAGGAGGAGGGGGTATGGTTTGAGCCCACCGTGGTGATCGCGCGGAGGGGTCTAAGGGGGAAGGCTAGTTCCCAATCCACCAAGACAAAAACCCGATCCAAGAAGCTATTGTAACATCCCAGGATTAGCACCTAGAAATAAAGAGGACACAGGGTTGTGCATTGCATTCATGCATAAGAAAATCCGGGGAATTTTCGTGCAAAACTACAAGAGGCTATAGAGGGATCGAGGTCTCCCTTGTTCTGATGGAAACACCAGGACATGTGCGATGGAATTTGACATGACCTCTATTGTACTTTTGTATTTTAGGGGAAGACAATTCAAATCTAAATATTTACTTGATAGATTTGAATATTAAAAGAATTTGAAAATAGAATAAGAATTGGAAATTAAATTATAATAAAAGATAGAGGTGAATTCTTATTTATGAATAATATTCAATATTCACAATTATTCGAATTAAATTTAAAACACAAAGAGATAAGTGTTTCTCTTGCCATTGGAGAAATGGGGTTTAGTTCATCTTATATGGGGTTTAGGAATTTGGACATGACCTTTGTTGAATTTATAATTTTGGGGAAAATAATTTGCATTCAAGACTTCAAATATGAGATCATATAATTCAAATATAAATAGGATTTAAATTTAAATCTTAAACTATTACAGGATAGTTCATAATCATAATACAAACTGGTATAAGCAAATATAAACTTTATTGAAAGAAATACAATAATACAATGTCTTTTCATTATTCAAGCAGAGAAAGAAATTACATTACTGAAATGAATAAAAGAGTTCTTTATTACAACAAAATAAATATGGCATTGTCTTTACAAAATAATTATAAAAGAAAAAGGAAATAAGTAAACTTTATTAAATAAGATACAAATCCTTACAAGTTTCAACTAACAAAGAGAAAAATGAACTTTATTACATTAATAAAAGAATACAATATTTAAGAATCAAATAAAGTTGTAGAAGAATAAAAAAGAAAACCTAAACTATTTCCCTAGTTAGTCATATGTCTTCTGTTCTTTAACTCTTCACATTCTTTATTTCTGCAAAACAAAACAGCAGACTAACAACAGTACAAGAATAAGGGGGTTAGTTTATTATTGAACTCTCAGATTTGGCCTAGAGTTGCTAGAGCCTGAATTCATCATTGAGTATTTATTAAAAAGGGGCCAAATCATAGTATCTGTTCTTAATCAGGTAGTGGCCTCAGTACAACATCATTGGCTTAGGGGCAAGTTTCACCAAAGCCAGATAAGAAGGTAAAGAGGTAAAATATCAGGAAATATCAAGCTTTTTACTTGATCTGATCTATGAGTCACATCAAGCAAGCAAGTTGCTCACACAACCATGCATATGGGTGTGCTGTCAACACAGCAGCAGCCTAGGAAGGAGACAAGAAATCCAGCTTATGTACACAAAGGGGTGAACCAGCCGTAGCAGCAAGCTACCATTTCCCCTCCACACTTCAGAGCACATTCCACATCTCATCCTCTCATCATCAAACCAAGAATACTTAGATCATCCCACCAAATCCACCACCTAATCAGTATCTGGTTGCTTACTTAAGCCATCCAAGAAATGATCAAGTGAGCACAAAGAGGAGTAGATCAAAATCAGCAGCATCACAAGGGCAAGACAATAGTACTAGATGGAGCAGTTACACATTAGCAGGTCAAGAAGCTCAAGTTCCAGTCAAGCAAGCCAAAGAAGAGCAGCAGGTATATCCAGTAGGAGCATACCCAGATCATACAAACATATACTTTTGTTTTTCTGCACCAATAGAATTAATGGTAGTAATGGGTACTACAAATCAATCTCTATTCAACTCCCTGCAACTAGAGCTTGTCTAGGGGAATTAGGAGGATAGTTTTCCTCTCAGAACTGCATAGAAAATTCTATGTAGATTCATCCTAGAGGTTTCTTACCATATCATAATATATGTTCCTACCCAAATCATGGACTCGGCCTTTGCATCATAGGCTAGAACATATTGCACACAATGATCATCAAGAGCTAGTGATCTTTGACCATGTAGTTTCATCAACATAGCAGTAATCCAACTCACTATGGATATGTTACTGTGCACCCTTCAATTGGGTTCCACGGTATTAATCTCACAGCAGAGGAAGCCACTAAAATTAATAATCACCACATCCTCAAAGAGATAGCTTTTTAGAGCATATACAAGCAAATAGGATTGACATATCAACCATCTTCTTAATCAGGTAGCCCAGGAATCATTATAAGGTCATCTTAAACTAGCACATGTTTCTAAAACCTCAGCTTGCATCATTGGTTTAGATAAGATGACAAGCTCAATATATGTGTTTATCACAGTGTTATTTGGCATTGGATCTGACTTAGAAATAACAATTCCACTTTATACTAAACACTCACAATAGATGAATCAGATCCAATAAGGACATGAACCAATGATCAACCACAGAAGCTCATGCATAGATTGCTCTGCTGCTGTGCACACTCAACTGAGGCACCACATCAGCAAATACCATGTATGTATACCATCTATAATCAAACAAGCTAAATCCTTGCATCATCTTCCTAACAGAATAGTTAGGAATTAAATAAATCTCTATTGTCATGTTATCAATCTTATCCCATAAGCAACAATATAGAAAATTATCTCAAACAGATTTACATAATATTCCCAAGAATTAGTATCTCTACTTAATAATCATTTGATTGAATCAAAAATTCAGTAACCACCTAGTTTAGAACATCCCAAACTTCATTTCACAAATTTAATACAGGGGCCACGAAAGCTTTACTTATCCAAAGTAAGGAACCATAACTAACAACAGATCAGTAGAAAACAAGGATAACTGAATCATGGATCCTAGCCATCAGCACAAGGGTTGGTCGCAAAGAATTATATCTCACCGTGGGGTGCCGAACACCTGGAGCGTTGTCTTGATGAAGCCATGGAACAGATCTCGCCCAACACCATCACTGAATCGGAGAAAGCACCCGCTGCCTGGGTTGCGCTGACAGCGCCGTCCTGTTGGAGATATGCCCTAGAGGCAATAATAAATGTAGTTATTATTATATCTTTGTGTTTATGATAAATTCTTACATTCATGCTATAATAGTATTGACCAGGAAACATTAATACTTGTGTGATTTGTAAACTAAATTAGATTCCCTAGTAAAGCCTCTTCATAATACTAGCTTGTTGGTTAATAGAAGATTGTGGTTTCCCTATCATGAACATTGAGATGTTATTAACAACAAGATCATATCATTAGGAGAATGGTATGATGGACATACTCCTATAGATATGCGTAGCATAAAGATCAAGTCATTTTAATAGTTCAATTGCTATAAGCTTTCTGATACATAGTAACCTAATTCCTTCGACCATGAGATCATGCTTATCACCATCACCGGAAGGATGCTTTGATGACATCAAACACCACACCGTAATTGGGTGGCTATAAAGGTGGCATTGAGTGTTCGTAAAGTATGGGTTGAGACACATGGATCAAGAGTGGGATTTGTCCATCCATATGACGGATAGATATACTCCAGGCCCTCTCGGTGGAATGTCATCCAATTAGCTTGCAAGCATGTGACTGGATCACAAGGGATCACATATCACGGGAACGAGAAAAGAGTACTTATCAGTAACGAGGTTGAACTAGGTATGCAGAGATACCGACGGTCAAAACCTCGGATAAGTAAACTATCGTGAGGCAAAGGGAAATTGGTATCGTATGTAAGTGGTTCATTCGATCGAAAAGTAATCGTAGAAATATGTGGGAGCCATATGAATTTCTAGATTCCTCTATTGGTTATTGTTCGGAGAAGTGTCTCGATCATGTCCGCATAATTCACGAACCGTAGGGAGACACACTTAAGTATTCGATGTTGTTGAGTAGTTATGGAATGATGAGTAAGAGAGTGAATGTTGTTCGGAGTCTCGGATGGGATCTGGGATATCACGAGGAGATCCGGAATGGTCCGGAGAATAAGATTCAAATAAGGAAAGTCCTGTTTCGGAGTTGGGGAATGATTCCGGTGTTTTCATCGGGAATGTTCTAGAAGGTTCCGGAAGGTCCAGCACTCCGGAGGGGAAGGGTACATAAATGTGTCATGACAATATGGAATGGTTGCATCATGTACTAGGTATCATGGCTGGGCAAAATAAAGGGAGAAATCAAATCCTAGTTTGAAAAGTCAAACGCCAATTTGAAAAGTCAAATGGCAGTTTTGCTTGGTGGAGGGAGAGTAGGAAACCTACTTGGGGAGGAGTTCCTCTCCCTCCACCCGCCGGCCAAGGAGGCCGACTTGGGGGAGGACTCCCTCCCCCTTGGCCGCGCCCTCCCACCTATAAAGGAGGGGCAGGGCTGCCCCTCTTCCCTACACCCAACACCACCAAAACCCTAGCCCTAGCCGCCGGCCACCACAAGTCGCCGCCGCCCTAGGATTTCCTCCTAGACGCTGAGTTGGGACTCTCCCCAAGCCCTAGCCGCCGGCCAAGCTTCCACCCTTGGTGCCTCTAAACCCTAGATCGCGAAGGCCTCTCTCATAGTCCACCATACTCGCTCCGGCTTAAGGCGAAGCCCTGCGAGATCTCCCCTCTACTTCCGGTACCACGCGGTCGTGCTGTCGGAATCGCGAGGAGAGTACTACAACCTCCGCTGCCTGCTGGAACAAGGGATAGGAAGGTCTTCATCGAGTACCGAACGTGTGACCGACTGCGGAAGCGCTGCCGGAACGAAGCACCGGAAGGATCGTCTACGCGATCTTGAGATCGGCAAGAGTACGACTACATCACCCACGAGAATCTGCTCTCGTTAACCGCTTTGGAATCTTCGAGGGTGAGTTCCTCTATCGACTCGTTGCTACAATCTAGTAGATAGATCTTGGCTTTTTTGTTTGCATGCGGTAGAATTTTTTTGTTTTCCATGCTACGAACCCCTACAGTGGTATCAGAGTCGTGTCTATATGTAGATCTGTTGCACGAGTAGAACACAATGATCATTGTGGGCGGTGGTGATTTTATTATCAATTGCTTCTTATGTACTTTGCATCTTGTGGTATGATGGGATGAAGCGGCCCGGGCTAACCTTACATGACATCGTTCATGAGACTTGCTCCACGCTCAACATGAAACTTGTATTGCATAAGTGGCTTTGTGGGTGTCTGTCTCTCCCATTATAGTATAGATCCAATTTACAACGGGCACTTGATAGTTCAAACATCAACGTTGTGGTTCTTGTTCGTAAGTTAGATCGACACTTATTGAAAGCCCCAAACCACGTAAAATATGCAAATAAAATTAGAGGCGTCTAACTTTGTTTTGCAGGGGTGTGATGTGATGTTATATGGCCATGATTGTGATTATATTTGATGTATGCAATGTTCCTTATTGTAAGTTGGCAACCGGAAGGAGCCGTATGGTTGTCTTTAATTTCTGTTAAGACCCGCGGGTCTATTCAAAGTAGTTGTAATAGTTGGAGCTGGTGGACGACAACCATGAAGCAGCGCCATTGACCTTGACGCCATACCGGTGATGATGGAGATCATGTCCGTGCTTGAAGATGGAGATCGGAAGCACAAGAAGAAAGGCCATATCATATCACATATTATGAATTGCATGTGATGTTAATCCTTTATGCATCTTGTATTGCTTAGTTAACGATGGTAGCATTATAAGATGATCCCTCATGCACATAAATTTCAAGTATTAAAGTGTTCATCCTTAGTAAGCACCGTCGCTAAAGCTTGTTGTTTCGAAGCACCACGTGATGATCGGGTGTGTTAGATTTCGCAAGTGTATACAACGTGAGCAAGCCAGATTTGCTCATGCAGAAGCTAAGGTTTGATCTTGACGAGCCTAGCATGTACAGACATGGTCTCAGAACACGGATAACCGAAAGGTAAAGCATGAATCATATAGTAGATATGATGAACATGTCGATTGTTTGCCATTGAAGCTACATCAACTCTCGTGATGATCTATTTTGATGTGGTGGATTTGGTTCGTGTGATCACTAAAACAATGTGAGGGATATTGTTTTGAGTGGGAGTTCACCTAGATTAATTTAACTATTAATTAGAACTCAATTTGTCATAAACTTAGTCTAAACTATTGCAAATATGTTGTAGATCAATGGTGGCCCCTACCATCAATTTTAATGCGTTCCTAGAGAAAGAAAAGTTGAAAAACAATGGAAGCAACTTCGCGGATTGGTTCCGCAATTTGAGGATTGTCCTCAATGCTGGTAATTTGACCTATGTGCTAGATGCACCGCTGGGTGACCCGCCTGCAGCTGATGCTACCGATGAAGTAAAGAATGTTTACCTCACTCGGAAGAATCAGTACTCTACAGTTCAGTGTGCTATCTTGTATGGTTTGGAATCGAAGCTTCAGAAAAGGTTTGAGAAATATGACCCACATGATATTGTGCGTGGACTCAAAATGATATTTGAGGCTCACGCGACAGTTGAGAGTTATGAGGTTTTTGAAAAGTTCTTTAACTGCAAGATGGAAGAGGGCAGCTCCGTCAGTGAGCATGTGCTTAAGATGTCTAGGCACGCAAACAAACTCCAAAGTTTGGGTATAGTGATTCCTAATGCTTTGGGGATTTACCGTGTCCTCCAATCACTGCCACCAAGTTACAAGAACTTTGTGATGAACTACAATATGCAAAACATGAACAAGAAGTTGCCAGAACTCTTCTCCATGTTGAAATCTACAGAAGTGGAGATCAAGAAAGAGCATCAAGTGTTGTTGGTCAATAAGACCACCAAATTCAAGAAAGGCAAGTCTAAGCAAAAGGGAAACTTCAAGAAGGACGGTAAGAAAGTTACCGCACCGGCGAAGAAGACCAAGGCTGGTCCTAAGCCTGATACTGAGTGCTTTTACTGCAAGGGAGAGGGTCACTGGAAGCAAAATTGCCCAAAGTACTTTGCGTATTTGAAGAACGGCAACATCAAGAAGAAAGGTATATTCGATATACATGTTATTGATGTGTATCTCACTAGTACTCGTAGTACCGCCTGGGTATTTGATACTGGTTCGGTTGCTCATATTTGTAACTCGAAACAGGTACTGCAGAATAAACGGAAGCTAGCGAAGAACGAGGTGACGATGCGCGTTGGAAATGGATCAGAGGTTGATGTGATCGCGGTCGGCACGCTACCTCTTCATCTACCATCGTGATTAGTTTTATACTTAAATAATTGTTATTTGGTGCCTGCGTTGAGCATTACATTATATCTGGATCATGTTTGTTGCGAGGCGGTTACTTGTTTAAGTCCGAGAATAATGGTTGTTAGATTTATATGAGTAATATGTTTTATGCACATGCACCTTGAATAGATGGTCTATTCTTATTGAATCTCGATAGTGGAAATACACATATTAATAACATTGAAGCTAAACGTTTGAAATTGAGCGATAACTCGACCTATATGTGGCACTGTCGTCTTGGTCACATTGGAGTGAAGCGTATGAAGAAACTCCATTCCGATGGACTTCTTGAATCAATTGATTTCGAATCACTTGAAAGATGCGAAGCATGTCTGATGGGTAAAATGACTAAGACTCCATTTTTTGGTATGATGGAGCGAGCTACGGACTTATTGGAAATCATACATACCAATGTGTGTGGTCCAATGAGTGTAGCATCGCGCGGTGGTTATAGTTATGTTCTTACCTTCACGGATGACTTGAGTAGATATGGGTATATCTATTTCATGAAACATAAGTCCGAAACTTTCGAGAAGTTTAAGGAATTTCAAAGTGAGGTAGAGAATCAACGTAACAAGAAGATTAAATTTCTATGTTCTGATCGTGGAGGTGAATATCTAAGTTATGAGTTTGGCAAGCATTTAAAGAAATGCAGGATACTTTCACAATTGACACCGCCGGGAACACCACAGCGTAATGGTGTGTCCGAACGTCGTAATCGAACTCTCTTAGATATGGTTCGTTCTATGATGTCACTTACAGATTTACCGCTATCATTTTGGGGTTATGCATTAGAAACAGCCGCATTCACTTTAAATAGGGCACCATGTAAATCCGCACCGTATGAATTATGGTTTGGGAATAAACCTAGATTGTCGTTCCTTAAAGTTTGGGGTTGTGAAGCCTATGTAAAGAAGTTACAACCGGACAAGCTTGAACCCAAAGCGGAAAAATGCGTCTTCATAGGATACCCGAAGGAAACTATTGGGTATACCTTCTATCATTGATCCGAGGGCAAGATCTTCGTTGCCAAGAATGGATCCTTTCTAGAGAATGAGTTTCTCTCGAAAGAAGTGACTGGAAGGAAAGTAGAACTCGACGAGGTTGTCGAACCTTCTCTCGAACTTGCGAGTAGCGCAGCACCGGAAGTAGTTCCGGTGGCGACTACACTAATAAGATAGGAAGCTAATAATGTTGATCATGAAACTTCGGTTGAAGTTACTACGAAACCTCGTAGATCGACGAGAACTCGTACCACTCCAGATTGGTATGATCCCGTTATAGGTGTCATGTTGGTGGACAACACCGATGACCCTGCAACATATGAGGAAGTGATGATGAGCCCAGATTCCAATAAATGGCAAGAAACCATGACATCCGATATTGTATCCATGTACGAAAACCAAGTATGGACTTTGGTGGACTTACCGGATGGCCGGAAGGCTATCGAGAACAAATGGATTCTCAAGAAGAAAACAGATGTTGATGGTAATGTTACTGTCTATAAAGCTCGACTTGTCGCAAAAGGGTTTCGACAAATTCAAGGAGTTGACTACGATGAGACTTTCTCATCAGTAGCGAAGCTAAAGTCTGTGAGGATTATGTTAGCAATCGCTGCATATTATGATTATGAGATATGGCAGATGGATGTCAAAACAGCATTCCTCAATGGAGACATTGATGAAGAGTTGTATATGATGCAACCCAAAGGTTTTGTCGATCCTAAAGATGCTAACAAGGTATGCAAACTTCAACGGTCCATATATGGGTTGAAGCAAGCATCCCGAAGTTGGAATCAACATTTTGATAAGGTAATCAAAAGTTTTGGTTTTATACAAACTTATGGAGAAGCTTGTATTTACAAGAAAGTGAGTGGGAGCTCTGTAGCATTCTTAATACTATATGTAGATGACATATTATTGATTGGGAATGATGTAGACCTTCTTAATAGTGTCAAAGAATATTTGAATAATAGTTTTTCAATGAAAGATCTTGGCGAAGCAGCTTACATATTAGGCATAAAGATTTATAGAGATAGATCAAGGCGCCTAATAACATTGTCACAAAGTACATATTTGGATAAAGTTCTAAAGAGGTTTGGAATGGAAGATAGCAAGACAGGGTTCTTGGCCATGTTGCCCAATACGACGTTGAGTAAAACTCAAAGTCCAGCAACGACAGAAGATAGAGAAAGGATGAGTAAGACTCCCTATGCCTCAGCCATAGGATCTCTAATGTATACCATGCTATGTACTAGACCCGACATTGCATATGCTGTTAGTTTAACTAGCAGATATCAAAGTGATCCAGGAGTGGATCATTTGATAGCGGTCAAAAATATCCTTAAGAAATTGAGAAGAACTAAGGATATGGTTCTTTCTTATGGAGGTGATGAACAACTCGTTGTTAATGGTTACACCGATGCTAGTTGGAACACTGATCCGGATGATTCTAAATCTCAATCTGGATACGTATTTACTTTGAATGGTGCAACAGTTAGCTGGAGGAGTGCAAAGCGTTGTGGCGAGATCTTCAACTGAATCGGAATACATAGCTGCTTCGGAGGGTTCACAAGAAGCGATATGGATGAAGGAGTTCATTACAGAGCTCGGTGTGGTTCCAAGTGCGATGGACCCAATGTCTATCTACTGTGATAACATGGGCGCCATAGCCAATGCGCAAGAACCAAGGTCACACAAGAAGCTGAAGCACATCAAGCTACGTTTTCACGCTAGATGGTGACATAAAGATTTGCAAAGTACACACAGATTTGAATGTGGCGGATCCGTTGACTAAACCTCTCCCGAGGGCAAAACATGACCAACACCAAACTGCCATGGGTGTTCGGTATATTATCATGTAATCTAGATTAGTTGACTCTAGTGCAAGTGGGAGACTGTGGGAGATATGCCCTAGAGGCAATAATAAATGTAGTTATTATTATATCTTTGTGTTTATGATAAATTCTTACATTCATTCTATTATAGTATTGACCAAGAAACATTAATACTTGTGTGATTTGTAAACTAAATTAGAGTCCCTAGTAAAGCCTCTTCATAATACTAGCTTGTTGGTTAATAGATGATTGTGGTTTCCCTATCATGAACATTGATATGTTATTAACAACAAGATCATATTATTAGGAGAATGGTATGATGGACATACTCCTATAGATAAGCGTAGCATAAAGATCAAGTAATTTTAATAGTTCAATTGCTATAAGCTTTCTGATACATAGTAACCTAATTCCTTCGACCATGAGATCATGATTATCACCATCACCGGAAGGATGCTTTGATGACATCAAACACCACACCGTAACTGGGTGGCTATAAAGGTGGCATTGAGTGTTCGGAAAGTATGGGTTGAGACACATGGATCAAGAGTGGGATTTGTCCATCCATATGACGGATAGGTATACTCTGGGCCCTCTCGGTGGAATGTCATCCAATTAGCTTGCAAGCATGTGACTGGCTCACAAGGGATCACATATCACAGGAACGAGAAAAGAGTACTTATCAGTAACGAGGTTGAACTAGGTATGCAGAGATACCGACGATCAAAACCTCGGATAAGTAAACTATCGTGAGACAAAGGGAAATTGGTATCGTATGTAAGTGGTTCATTCGATCGCAAAGTAATCGTAGAAATATGTGGGAGCCATATGAATTTCCAGATTCCTCTATTGGTTATTGTTCGGAGAAGTGTCTCGATCATGTCCGCATAATTCACGAACCATAGGGAGACACACTTAAGGATTCGATGTTGTTGAGTAGTTATGGAATGATGAGTAAGAGACTGGATGTTGTTCGGAGTCTCGGATGGGATCCAGGATATCACGAGGAGATCCGAAATGGTCTGGATAATAAGATTCATATAAGGAAAGTCCTGTTGCGGAGTTGGGGAATGATTCCGGTGTTTTCATCGGGAATGTTCTAGAAGGTTCCGGAAGGTCCGGCACTCCGGAGGGGAAGGGTACATGAATGTGTCATGACAATGTGGAATGGTTGCATCATGTACTAGGTATCATGGCTGGGCAAAATAAAGGGAGAAATCAAATCCTAGTTTGAAAAGTCAAACGCCAATTTAAAAAGTCAAATGGCAGTTTTGCTTGGTGGAGGGAGAGTAGGAAACCTACTTGGGGAGGAGTTTCTCTCCCTCCACCCGCCGGCCAAGGAGGCCGACTTGGGGGAGGACTCCCTCCCCCTTGGCCGCGCCCTCCCACCTATAAAAGGAGGGGCAGGGCTGCCCCTCTTCCCTACACCCAACACCACCAAAACCCTAGCCCTAGCCGCCGACCACCATAATTCGCCGCTGCCCTAGGGTTTCCTACTAGCCGCCGAGTTAGGGCTCTCCCCAATCCCTAGCCGCCGGCCAAGGTTCCTCCCTTGGTGCCTCTAAACCCTAGATCGCCAAGGCCTTTCTCACAGTCCACCATACTCGCTCCGGCTTAAGGCGAAGCCCTGCGAGATCTCCCCTCTACTTCCGGTACCACGCGGTCGTGCTGCCGGAATCGCGAGGAGAGTACTACAACCTCCGCTGCCTGCTGGAACAAGGGAGAGGAAGGTCTTCATCGAGTACCGAACGTGTGACCGACTGTGGAAGCGCTGCCGGAACGCAGCGCCGGAAGGATCGTCTACGCGATATTGAGATCGGCAAGAGTACGACTACATCACCCACGATAATTTTCTCTCGTTAACCGCTTTGGAATCTTCGAGGGTGAGTTCCTCTATCGACTCGTTGCTACAATCTAGTAGTTAGATCTTGGCTTGTTTGTTTGCATGTGGTAGAAATTTTTTGTTTTCCATGCTACGAACCCCTACACGTCCCGCAGGCATCAGGAGAAGGAGACGCCGGGGTTGTGCCTGCGCACCTTTCTGCTGGCGTCGAGCAGAGTCCAGGCCAACGAAGAGCACCACAGGATCACCGGCACATGGCAACCCCAACACCGAAACCCTAGATGCACAGAAAATGGAAGGGGCGAGCTCGGGAGGGCTTAAAGAATAAATCCAATTGGAGAGCCAGGTCGGCCTGAGGGAGGAGAAGCCCCGGCGACCATCGGCGGCGACCACAACGTCCTGCCTCGCCGGAATCGAGAGTGGCGGCGACAGCGGCATCGCACGGGAGCAAGAGAGGAGAGGATGAGGTCTGTGTGTGTGTCTGCGTGTGTGTGTGGAGTGAGGGGTGGGCCGGGGGTGAAAGTCTGGCATGGTCCAGTTGGGCCAGGCCAGCCCACATACCCAACCAAACGACTCAAATTGATTAGGTTAAGAAAAAATAAAAAAATGAATGAATTACTAAAATAACCTCCAAACATTTTTAGCTATAGAAAATTATATAAAAATCATAAAAATATATATTTAACATGTTAGAATTATCATAAGAACAAAATCTATTAAATAAAAATATAACTTTATTTATTTAAAATAAATATAAAGTATATAGTTATTAACACCATTAAAGCCTAAATGAAATTTTATAAAATAAGAAAAAACCCTAAAAATAAATAAATAATCATTTTTGTATATCAAAATAACTCTACTATTTTATAAAAACACTAATTTAGAGTTTTACAAATAAAACATAAAGTAAATATTTAAAGACACTTAATTCTTTGATGAATTTTATAAAAACAAAGATAATACTTAAAAATAAATAAAATTCATTTTTAAATATATTACACTAGAAAAATATTAAATATATTATTAGAAAAGTCTTTAATATTTTAAATAATAAATCCTTAGCTATTAATTATTTTATAAATTCTTTAAAAACAATTGTTAAGTAAGAAATAATCACAATTTTATAAAACCTTGAGTAATTAAAGTCTAAATACTAAATCCCAAATTCACAACTTAAATTCATACTCAAACTTAAGTATAATTTTAACTTTTAACTATTCTTTTAAAAATCTTATTGAGTATTACTCATATATATAATATGATGAACAATCATTACATCTTAACCATTATTAACAAATTACTAAGATCATCTAATTATGATCCCATTAAATAAATACAAATTATTTTCTTAATAAGCAAAACAAATTTAATCTAAATCATTCACTTAAAATATAAAGTGAATAATTCCACACCTTAGTGATACCTATCATAAATCTAAAACTTGGGAATAATTAAAATATATTGCATCTTAAGTTTACTTAACCTTTTAAAGTTAACTTTAGTCTCAAAGCTTATAAACAATGAGGTCTAATAAATCACTTATGTTTTTATAGTTAACTTTATTCTATTTAACTTAAGACATAAAGCATCTCAAGTCCAAACTAATAAATCAAACACCAAAAGACATTAATCATGTTCTATTAACAATGATGATTGTTTAAACCTTAGAAATGAAATCTTTTCTTCAAATGTTATTATTTTTGCCACTTCAAGCAACAACTCTAGGATAGTTCTTTAAAACCTTAATAATCCAATACATAGACCTCCGTCCTCATCACGAAATAGTAACTAATCTAAATCTTAAATTACTATTGCACTCTACTTTTATATCTTGTATATCAAAACTTAAAATCCCTATAGATGCACTTAATGAGAAGTAAAAATTTGAAGATAAACCAACTCTTAAAGGAATCACCTAAGTTTACTTCAGTTACAGTATTAGGGATTCACTTTGGGAATTATACAAAATGCATATCATTACTTATGCATAACAACATCTTGCTTCTTTAAACATTAGTCCTTATCGGACCGATGATGCTGATTTCAGATATTGGATCTTATGTTGTCTCGAAGACCATGAGTGCATACTCTTGCAATCACAAAAGGCAAGTTCACACTTGCTCATGTCCTTTGATTATTTTCTGTAAATTATTTTGCAAATCCAGTGTTGTTATCACCTGCATTTGAAAAAGGTCCGAAAACACTATTTTCGTAATAATGTGATTATAGGTTATTTACCATGAGGTAATAACCTACTATGAAAGTTCTGTTGGTAAAGGAACATATTATCTAGGACCTAACAACCAATGTGCCAGTGATTCTTGCGTCGTATATCACGCGTTAACCATGAGATTTGGAATGGGACAGAGAAGTCAGCTGTATCTTCTTCCTCTCGCATGAAGCCGGATGTGTAAGTCGTGGCTGTTATCACTCGTACCGTGCATATTAATTGGTAATTCGTAGAGGATATGCAGCATATGGGTGGGAACCCTCATCGTCCCATGATAGTTCTAGCATCTATCGATTTGTACAAACCATTGTCGTAATTCAATATGTGGGCATGGTGTACACCAAGGATGCATGTGGGGTCGCGAAGGGGGCAGTTATTGGCTTGGATCTTAGACTGGGCCCTATACCAAGGAAGTATGGACAAGGTCATGACTTGGTTGTGCAACAAGGCTAAGGTCTCTCATGGGTAAAGTAACGCACCTCTGCAGAGTGTAAGAACCGTAACTTGTTACTCCCTGTTTCGGGAAGGAGCTACGAACGCAGCGGGAAAGGAACTCCATGAAAGTTCTGGTAAACCTGTGAAGGCTGGCGGACATAGCTTTTTAGAATAAAAGTAACCTTTGAAGAAATGTTTACGAAAACCTGCATTGCCTACGACCTATGGTCTGTGGCTGTAGATATAGTGCATCAAACACTCCTTTTCTAGTGGACTTGCTGAGTACGCTCGTGCTCAAAGTATCTTCTTAACCCTTGCTAGGTTCTAAAGCCAGTACAGACGATGACTACATCAAGCCATGCTCCAGGAATCATCATCAAAAGCTAAAGCTCTTCAATGAAGTCAAGAAAGTCAACATATACATCAGCTTAAGTGAAGACGAAGTTGCTGATTAGATAAAAATAGAATATCTAGCCATATAACATAATTCTGTAGTGTATTGCAATAGCAGCAATTCCAGACCATTAGTTAAGATATTAGTCTTAACAGTATTATAATTTTGGAGTTGTTTAGTTCTGATTCTTCTTTGTAAGAAGTTTCTTTCTCTCTCTTTAACCTAGAGTGTTCTCTGGATCTTTTGTAAAGAGTTGAGTTGTAACCTAAAGTCATGTCTTGGACCTGCTGTGTTTCTGTTGTACCACTCTAAGGGATGTAATACTAGTGAACGGTGTTTCATTGGTGTTATATCAACGACTATAGTGTACTACATCATGCAGTGGTATGCTGGGTCACCGCAGCTATGGACCAGATCCAGACGATTGTTGGTCCAGGTAAATCTCGCACCCACCCGAGCGATCTCCCTAAGAGTGAGGTCAGCGATGCAGTCATTGAACAGCCTAATCCTATTGAGGTCCACGTTCACCGAGCTCTTGTCCGCGGCGGAGCGAATTAGGTTGAATTCCCCTACCATGATGACGGGGGTCTCCGTACGCTCCACCTTAGCTTTGAGCTCGAGCAAGAACTCCTGGGACCTCGTATGATCCGCGGGGCCATACACAATCACGACCTCCCACTTGAGGCGTGATTGTTTATGGGTGAGTGCCATACTCACAAAGAATTCCCCGTGGTCCATATCCTCAACCTCGAAGGTCTCCTCCTTTAGCCCCAGGAGGATGCCACCCGAGGGACCGGAAGCCAAGTCCAGACAGACTTGTGTCTAGACAAGGCCTCCAATTCCATAATCGAGAAATCCTGCCGGATCATCTCCTAAAGGACCGCAATGTCCACAACCTCTTGGGGCAAGTACTCTTTGATCTGACGGCGATGCCCGTCCTGCCCGAACCCCTGGATGTTTCAAATGAACACCCGGAATGCCCGGAGGATGTTCATAAGAACAATCACTCGGGGGCGGACTGGGGGCGACCAGGCGTGGGGGAACGAGCTGGGACCTTAGAGGGTTGCCCTCGAGGTCTCCCAGGGCAAGGGGTCCTCAAGGGTGGCAGGCCTCCATCAGTGATAGGGGGTGGAGCCGAGCTGGACCTGGGCTCCGAGGAGCCAGGTCATGTCAGCATGAGGGCCTTCGCGCTCCCGTGCATCTCGTGCACGTGTAGTGGCGATATGTCCCTCGTACACCTCTCGAGACTTAATGGCCTCGATCTGCCCCAGCCGGGGGACCTTCTCGCCGCGAAACACAATTCCACAATCAGCAGCCACCACACTCAGGTGGTCCAGGGGCACATCCTCCAGCACCGAGAATCTAGATCCCAAAGGCAAACCAGAACTAAGAGGGGAGGGAAGAGGAGGGCGGGAGGTACCTGGGAACTCATCGCGTGCTGTCACCCTCTGGGAAGCCCGCTCCGCGATCGTCGGCTCCGGCCCCGCCCCCCACTCTGATCCCCCGCGATGCTCTCACTGTGGCGCGAGGGAGGAGGGGGAGGCTGGTGGGGACCTCAGACATGGCGCGCCCTAGGACCCGGAGCAGGAGAGGCGACCGTGGACGTGCCACCAGCGCCCAGGTCCGGAGTGTCAGGGGCGAGGGCGTAGCACACCACTCCTGGGGAACGCGGGGAGGACTGGAGGAATACCTCCAGCCCCACACTCCCCATGGTCTCCTTAGACGACGAAGCGAGGATGAAGGGGGGAGGAGAGCACTCCTTGCCCCCCCTCGAGATCCCCTCTCGAGAACAGCTGAGACTTGATGAGGTTGGAGCCGTACTAGGCGATGTCGAAGGCAAGCGGCTCCTGCAGGATAGGACGGGCGCAGCGAGGGAGGTCCACTGACGCTAGCTTGGCCGGGGAACTCTTGGAGAGAGGATGATGATCCGGGAAGAAGGGCCCGGTCCCCCCAACCGCATGGCTAGTCACTCCCCCGCCAGTGGAGGGACGCTGAGGAGGGGGAGCAGGAGACTCCGGGGCCAGGGGCTTGGCCACCTCTGGGGAATCCTCGCCAAACGAGTCCTTGTTCGTCCCTCCACCCCCCCGCCCCGTCCCAAGGTCGTCATCCTAGGGAGGAGACAGAGAGGGGGAGCCAGTCCCTGCCGGGACTGGGGACCATCGAGCTCCATCAGTAGGTCCCTACCAACGCGATCGAAGAAGAAGCGCTCGATAGTCACCGAGAACACTGGGGGGTTGGGGCATAGGACGCAGAGGCGGATCGCCCGGAGGCCAGCGAGTGATTAGGGGTCCACCTCCAGGCATTTTCCCACCGTCTAGGCCACGAGAGAGACCACCTTGGCCTGTATCGCCTCCGGGAGGACACCTGATAGGCGAAGCCACACCTCGGACAGAGTGGCAGTAACCCCCTGGTCGGCAGAAGAGGGCCTGATCAGCACCTGCAGCTGGTGGATCGGCAAGGTGAAGGATGACCCAATGGCACAAGTCCGCAGGGTCGCCACGGAGGGGAACGGCACGGCAAACTTAGTGTCCGAGACCTTCCGCACCGGCCATTCGTACCCTGGGAGGACCTCACAGAACTCCTGGTGGATCAGCTCCCCCGTCACCTTGATCGGCACAGGGGGGTCTTGCACCAAGAGCGTCACCGCCGCGAGAGTCTCCGGGACCGCCATGTGGACGCCCCCCAGGTCAATGTAGTAAAAGCCCCCATTGAACCCGTGGCCGTAGTAATCGAGGCACTAACAGCCAGGACGGGGAACAAGGGCCTGACTCACACCGACGGGAGCTCCGGATATCGACAGAAAGGATGTCGGCTTCTTATTCTTGGACTACTTCTTCTTCTTCGCGAGGGCCCCGGTCGGACTAGCGCCGGCCCCCATTGGCGCCGGTGGGAAGGGCAGGCCCGAGCGGGGAGCAGATGGCTTGCGCCAGTTGGCAACATCCGCATGCCCCGGCTCTCCCCAAGCGCCTTGCAAAGCCCCTTGAGAAGCCAGCGCCTGTTGGCGCAGCGCTGCCTCCTGACGGCCGGCCTCCGGCGGGGGGGGGGGGGGGGGGAGGGCTGGCAGTACACGGCTGGGCCAGGGGCATGTGCCTCCATCCTGCGCACCTATCGCAGCGGCGCGCGCCAAACCCCCTGGCCCAGGGCGGGGGTGGGGGTGCGGGGGAGCCTCCCGTTGGCCCCTGGATGGACTATGACGGCGTGGATAGGCCTGGCGGTAGCCGTGGTGGGCGCGCACCGGAGAGCTGCCGCGGGGAGGAGGGGAGCCACGGCGGCGGGGGAGGCCGGGCGGCTGAGCAGGGAGGTATCCCTCGGCTCTGGCGGGCTGCGGCTGCGGGGGCGTTGTTGGGGATATGCTATATGGGTATCCTCATATCATGTCTCTTATCCGACTAACCCGGGTGGCCCATAGTCGGTAGCATGGCCTGTGGCCTGCTGGGCGGCGCAGTTAGGTGGATCCAGAAGGGAGGCCCATGCCGGATAAAGGAAGGCTACGGTGGAGCCACCAGCGTACCCGGAGCCTTGGAGTACAAGATACACAAGACTAGTGATAGACGGTGTAGGACTCTGTAACCTGTCCGGCTAGGACTTTTCCTGTAACCCTAGGACCTGGCGACTATATAAGTCGGGCCTATGGGAGCCTTTAGGGCATCGATTCACATACCTCGCACAGCGAACCTATCTCTGTAACTCGGCGTGTTGCCCTTATAGTGATTTATAGCAGGAGTAGGATTCCGCCACCGTTGTGGGATCTGAACCTAGGTAAGCTGTGTTACCTCGTACCCGTCAACCGTCCGCCTTACCCCATGTCTCTAAACACGCACTGTGAGGACCCCTCCATGGCGTACTCGTCGGCAATACCACGACAGTTGGAGCCTACCGTGGGGCAAGAGGCGCTTCAGGCTCTTCAGCGGGCGAGGACCAAGATCTTCGCGGGAATCGGCAAAACCGTAGCCATCGGTCGTGTTCTCTTCTCCGGCAATGTTCCGATCGCCCCTCCTGACAAATTCTGGATCCCGGCAAAGACGAACCCTACGCGGTGTTCGATCGTTCCTATCGGAGACATCCACCTCTTCATTGGTGAAACCGACTCGGGCTCTAGTTCCCTGGAAGTCGGAGGAGCGTCAAGACCCGCACGGAGCGCCTACGGGCAGGATACGTTCGCGGAAGGATCGATGTCGGATCTCTCTTCGGAGTTTGCCGGCAAAGATCGGAAAGCATCAAGACCCGCACGGACCGCCTACGGGTAGGACAAGTTCACGGAAGGATCGATGTCGGATCTCTCCTCGGAGTTCGCCGGCAAAGATCGGAAAAATTCAAGACCCACCCAAACCGCCCATGTGCAGGATATAAAGGTGGAAGATCACTGCAAATCCGCCGGCTTTATCCGTGCGTCTGGACAGCAGAGATCCAAGTTCGTCGGCGTGGTTACCATCTTCGATCTAGCACGCTGCATTCAGAGAGAGGGCGAAAACCCCCGCGATTACCTGGCCAGGTGGCTCCGTATACGAGCCGATCTGGCCCACTACCCCCAATGATGATGCTATCTATCACTTTGTGGAAGGACTGGACCATGGCACGCTTCTCCGACATTCTCTAAGACGGCAACAGGCGTCAGGACGCCTTACCTTCGAAGGCATGGTGAACACCGTCAACAACTACGCGGAGGCTGAAGCGGCAGCTCAGACAGCGCTTGCGCTCATTGACGGATCCCCTCCGATTCAGCCACCACCACCACCGCCTCCGGCCGCCATCGTCGCAGCAGCACCACCACCTCCAGTCATCGTCGAGGCCGTTGCACCTCCACCGGCCGTCATCGAGGAAGTCCTGGCACCCTCCGACTCTGTCATTGACGCGCTTTATGCTGATTTCAGTGCAGATTCAGAGGAAATAGACTTCAGTCCATAAGAGCTAGACTCCGCTATGCAGGAGATGGAGGAGGAGTACTCGCACGACGAGCAAGTTAATAACACCATCATGTCTCGAGGGGTATTCGTCACCATTGGGACAGCGATGGATGAAGATCAACCCGGGCAAGCTCCGCCTACGGCGCTGGAAAAGGGGAAGGGGCACTAATTGCTGCCCACAATGATCGCGCAAAGGTCATGCCTCCTTCGCCTAAACCAGTTCAGCAGCCGCAGGAACTCGGCACCGGTCCGAGCAACAACAACACCGCAAACTTGTCGCCTCCAGCATCCACGTCGGCAGTAGCCCATGTTACTCCAGCTGATAGAGTGATGTACGGCAATCTCCTCGTTGAGCCACTAACCGTTGATCATATCCGGAACGTGACTCAGCTTGACGAGAAGCGCCAGCAGCTGCTGGAGGAGGCGCAAGCCATCGCGGAACAAGGCGCTAAACTAGATCGCGATCTGGTCAATGTGCAGAAGTCCATAGAGAAAGCTAGAGCAATGGAGGCCGAGTATAAGACTCTACTATAGCAGCAGAAGGCTAAGAAGGCTCCGGCTCGCGTCATCAATGATCCTGGTGTACGGCGCAACCTAGGATGGGCTCCCTCGAAGCCGGCACAGGCCAAGCCATACATTGATAGTGAAGGCAAGCAGGTGATGCCCACCCCACTCCTTAACCTCGCCGTCGCCAAGACCCTTCTGGAGCAGGATAGATCGCCTGAGGCAGTAGAACAGGTCTATGACCTAGTGGCCAAGGCGGTAAAGCAGCAGGAAAAGGCCACCTCCCTGAGGCTTGAGTATGACCCAGCGCTCTGCCGATCTAGCCAGAACAAACCGCCAAGGGACAGATCTCCTCAGGATGTCGGATCACAGACGGGTTCATCAGAACGAAGACGGAGGGATGCGCGCAACAGGAAGGATGCTATCCCCATATCCTCCGACCACGGAGAAAAAGCCCGACCTCGCCGCCCATCGCCACCGCCCTGATCCCCCCGACGTCAGGAAGATTACAAGGTTCACCATCATACGGATATGCCCCCTCCAAAGCAGTGTGGCATCGTCATCCGCGACAACGCGGCACAGACCCATCGTGATGAAGAGAGCCACCAAGGACACAAGAGCAGGTCACACCACGACCCTCCGCGTCCGGCAAGCAACCATGACAGGTGTGAGGCATCGCAGGAGAGTAACAGCAAGAAGGCTAACCCACCGCCACCTCCGCCTCCGTCGCCGCCAAGCAGTCACCATGGCGGAAGAGGCCCACATCGTTCATGCAGCCCATCCCCTGTTGACAACAAGAAGAAGAACCCGGAGCCGTACGATGCACGTTCGCGGATCGATAAGATCCACGAGGCCCGGGAAGCACCATACCTAGGACCACATTTCTTTGGACCTGCAATACGGTCCGCAACTTACCCCAAAGGTTTCCGGATAGACAAAACCATCAAGCCCTATGACGACACCGCCAAGCCCGCCACATGGTTGCAGGACTACGTCAACGCGGTGGAGATTGCCGGGGGCAACCACAACGTCGCCGTCAAGTACCTCCCGTTAATGTTGGCAGGTACGGCCTGTCAATGGATCGACGACTTGCTAGAGAAATCTATCTACAACTGGCTGGATATGCAAGAAGCATTCACCAAGAACTTTGAGGGTACATACAAGCGTCCCTGCACTGTGGGCGATCTACATCGGTGCGTGAAAGAGAAAGACGAGACATCTCGCGCCTATCTCTCCCGCTGGTTGGACATGAAGAATTCTTGCGCAGGAGTGCACGCTCAGACCGCTATGGTCGCCTTCATTGATGGGTTGGAAAGGGGCACATTACTCCGACATAAGCTAAAGCGCTTGCAGGACAATCATCAGCTTGACTTGAATCAGATGATTCAGTTAGCTAGTGAGTTCGCAGCTGCCGACGATGATGCTCGTGGCTCTTTGCCGGCAACGGCCGTTCCAACCCAAGCTCGGAGGAGCAGCAGTACAAAGCGGAAAACCGCTCCAGAAGAAAAGCAGTGTACCGACATGGTCGCTATGACTTTTGCAGGACGAGGAGAAGGCAGAATACGTGGCCGAGGAAGGGGAGCAGGCTGCGGGCAGCAACGAGGAAGTGAAACCAACTCGGTGCCACTCCGCGTTCCCCAAACATATGAGGAGTACCACGATATGTCGTGCCTCGTACACCTCGATGTCAACGGAAAGGCCACCCATACCAATCGACACTGCAAGTTCGTCAATGACCTCAAGGAAGACCCGGAGTCCGGCTACAAGCGAAGTCGGAAGAACAGACCGCGAGGCAAGGGAAAGGGGAAGAAGAAGGAGGAGGAGTCCAAGGATTCAAGTGACATGGACGAGGAAATTGACCCCAAGCACGCCGCCAAGAGCGACGACAAGGGCAAGAACCCCTTTGCAAAGAGGGCCCCATCTACCACACTTTCCTTGGCACCCCCACCGTCCGACAACAGAAGACCTCTCTAAGGATCCTGATGGCCACTCTCCCCCCAGTTCCCCAATACCTACGCTGGTCGGAGGTTCCAATAACTTGGGATAGGACGGACCACCCAGACCTTGTGCCCATGGAGAACCAGTACGCCATGGTCATCAACCCATTGATTGACGGCGTGGAGTTCACCAAGTGCATGGTGGACAGTGGAAGCAGCATCAACATCATGTACTTGGATACACTGCAGAAGATGAACTTGACGAAGGCAAACCTAAGGCGGACCAACACCGTATTCCATGGCGTAGTTCCTGGTCGGAAAGCTCGGTCCCTTGGGTGCATCACACTTCAGTTAGCCTTTGGCGACGTCAATAATTACCGCCAAGAGCGCATGACCTTTGAGGTGGTCCCCTTCAAGAGCGTGTACCATGTCATATTTGGTCGCGATATATTCCACACGTTCATGGCCAAGCCATGCTTCGTCTACAACAAACTCAAGATACCCGGACCAAACGGTGTCATCACCATATCCGGAAGCTTTACCAAGGCAAGGGACTGCGAGATCAACGAAGCAGCCGTTGCAGAAGCTGTCCTCTACAGCGAAGAATTCAAGGAGATCCAGATCAAGGTCAATGACTCAGAGATGCCCGCGTTGAAGAAGCAGATCTCTGAATCCGCTCCTGCGTTCAAGGCCGCCATCGAGACCAAGCCGGTGGAACTTGTGGTAGGCGATGCCTCCAAGACCGTCGCCATTGGGACGAACCTGGATCCCAAATAGGAAAGCGCGCTCGTCGAGTTCCTCCATGAGAATAGGGACATCTTTGCCTGGCAACCTGCCGACATGAAAGGTGTACCTAGGGAACTTGCCGAGCACAACTTAAACATAGATCCAAAATGTAAACCAGTGAAACAACCTCTACGACGCTTCGGAGATGAGAAGATACGCGCCATTGGCAAAGAGATAGCTAGGTTACTTAAGGCTGGGTTTATCCAAGAAGTCCTTCACACCCGATGGGTGGCCAATCCTCTACTTGTCCCCAAAAAGGGCACCAATGAATTAAGAATGTGCGTTGATTACACCGGCTTGAACAAAGCATGTCCCAAAGATCCGTTTGCTTTGCCTCGCATTGACCAAGTCATTGACTCGATGGCTGGCTCAGAACTTTTGTGTTTTCTCGACGCATACTCAGGATACCACCAGATCAAGATGAGGAAGTCGGACCAATTGGCCACTTCGTTCACTACCCCATACGGCACGTTTTGCTATGTCACGATGCCCTTTGGGCTGAAAAACGCAGGTGCTACCTACCAGCGGACAATGCAACGCTGCCTTCACGACCAAATTGGTCGGAACGTTCACGCCTATGTGGGACGATATCGCGGTGATGTCTAAAAAGTCAAACGACTTAATCTCCGACTTAAAAGAAACCTTTGATAATCTCCGGAAATACAACATGATGCTCAACCCTAAGAAGTGTGTCTTCGGGGTTCCAGCCGGCAAATTGTTGGGCTTCATCGTTTCCCAGCGCGGAATCGAAGACAACCCGGAGAAAATCAAGGCTATCTTAAACATAAACCGTCCGACATGCCTAAAGGACATTCAACGACTAACAGGTTGCGTTGCTGCAGTTAGTCGGTTCGTTAGCCGACTTGGAGAGAAGGCTTTGTTGCTGTACAAGTTGCTAAAGAAGGCGGACAAATTCACATGGACAGACGAAGCAGATGCAGCATTGAAGCAGCTCAAGGAGATTCTTTCCTCAGCGCCCGTCCTTGCAGCACCCGAGCCTAGAGAGCCCCTGTTAATTTACATGGCGGCAACCAACCGGGTTATCAGCATCGTCGTCGTGGTAGAGCGGAAGGAACCAGGCTACGATCACAGAGTTCAATGACCAGTTTACTATGTGAGCGAGGTCTTAACGGAGTCCAAGCAGCGTTACCCGCACTACCAAAAGATAGCTTATGGAGTATTCCTTGCTTCTCGGAAGCTGAGGCATTAATTTCAGGAGCACTCAATCACAGTAGTGAGCAAGACTCCACTGTCCGACATTATAAACAACAGCGATGCTACAGGAAGGGTCGTGAAGTGGGGCATTGAACTTGCCGCCTTCGAGATCACCTACAAGAGACGCGACGCTATCAAGTCACAAGCTTTGGAGGATTTTAATGCAGATTGGACGGAGATGCCAGATGCTACTCCACTGCCAGAACCAGAGTACTGGGTGATGCACTTTGACGGATCAAAGTTGCTCAACGGCTCGGGGGCTGTTGTACTACTACAGTCACCAAAAGGAGATAAGCTGCACTACGTTCTGCAGATCCACTTCGAGGCTACAAACAACATGGCGGAGTATGAAGCACTCATTCACGAACTACGTGTAGCCAAGGATATTGGCATCAAGCGCATAGTTTGCTGTGTAGATTCCGACTTGGTTGCCCAGCAGGTGGCTGGAACCTGGAATGCGCAGAACCCTATGATGGTGGCATATCGTGACGAAGTGGACGAGATATCCAAGAGCTTCTTGGGCTACGAAGTCAAGTATGTGCCTAGGGAGCAAAACGAGGCGGCTGATCTACTCTCTAAACTTGGATCAGGGCGCAAGAAAATTCCGCCAGGAGTTTTTCTAGAGCATCTACGCACAACATCCGTGAAGGGCGCCGACATCGACAACCCGGATAGAGCTAACTCTTTCGTCAACATGGTGACAAAGATCCCTCCGGCTTGGACAAAACCGTTCATGAAGTATCTCGAACACGTAACTTTGCCCGACGACGAGGTCAAAAGATGGTAAATAGTACGGCGAGCAAATGGTTATACCATAATCAATGGGCAACTCTATGAAAGGAGGACTACTGGTGTATACCTAAAGTGCGTTTCCCAGCTAGAAGGTATAGAAATCCTGCGCGAGATCCATCTCGGAGATTGTGGGCATCATGCCGCTCCTCGATCATTGGTCGCGAAAGCCTTCTGGCAAGGATTCTACTGGCTAACCGCGAAGTCGGACGCCGACAAGCTGGTTGAGACATGCACGGGATGCCAGTATTATGCCCGACAACCACATGTCCCTGCTGAAGAATTGCAAACAATACCAACAACTTGGCCGTCAGTATGGGGGCTAGACATGGTGGGACCGTTACAGACGGCACCGTGTGGATTTACGCATCTGCTGGTAGCAGTGGACAAATTCACCAAATGGATAGAAGCTAAACCCATTAGAAAGCTTGATGGGGTAACTGCCCTCAGGTTTGTCCGAGATCTAGTGGTGAGATTTGGTCTCCCACATAGCATTATCACCGACAACGGAAGCAACTTGTCACTCAGAGAAGTGGAGGCCTACTGCTGGGACAAAGGCATCTGACTTGACCTTGCATCTGTGGCACACCCACAATCCAATGGTCAGGTTGAGCGAGCCAATGGATTAATTCTGCAGGGGATCAAGCCATGTCTTGAGGCACCGCTACATAGAGCAGTTGGAGCCTGGGCGGAAGAATTACCATCTGTGCTGTGGAGTTTACGAACTACAACCAATAGATCCACCGGCTACACCCCTTATTTCATGGTATATGGAGCAGAAGCAATCCTACCTTTCGACATCCTCCACGATGCACCAAGAGTTGCCGCCTACAGCGAAGATGACGCTGAAAAATCCTGACGCCTAGATGTGGACCTTCTCGAGGAGGAGCGCGTTTTGGCATGACAAAGATCCGCCATCTACCAGCAGAAGCTACGCAGCTACCATAGTCGCCGCGTTCGGCATCGCTCATTTAAAGAGGGGGATTTAGTGCTCCGACTTAAGCAGAAGAAGTCACACAAGTTATCCCTGTAGGGGTTCGTAGCATGGAAAAAAAAATCTATCGCATACAAACAAACAAGCCAAGATCTATCTACTAGATTGTAGCAACGATTCGATGGAATAACTTACCCTCGAAGATTCCAAAGCGGTTAACGAGAGCAGATTCTCATGGATGATGTAGTCGTACTCTTTCCGATCTCAAGATCGCGCAGACGATCCTTCCGACGCTGCATTCCGGCAGTGCTCCCGCAGTCGGTCACACGTTCGGTACTCGACGAAGACCTTCCTCTCCCTTGTTCCAGCAGGAAGCGGAGGTTGTAGCACTCTCCTCGCGATTCCGGCAGCACGACGGCGTGGTACCGGAAGTAGAGGGAAGATCTCGCAGGGCTTCGCCTTAAGCCGGAGCGAGTATGGTGGACTATGAGAGAGCTTTAGTGGTCTAGGGTTTAGACACACCAATTAGAAGGCTCTAAACCGAAGGCTAGGGCAATTAGAAGCTCTAAACCAAAACGGCTCTAAACCGGAGGCTGTGGCTAGGGTTTAGATTTAGAGGATAGGAACTTGTGTCTTGGAGGGGCAGCCCTGCCCCTCCCTTTATAGGTGGGAGGTGCGGCCAAGGGGAGGGGAATCCCTCCCCAACTCGGCTTGGAGGTGGGCCGCCGGTTGGAGGAGGGAACTCCTCCCCAACTCGGTTTCAATCAAACCTCCTTCTCCTCTTTACCAAAATTAGCCGTTTGACTTTTCAAACTAGGATTTGAATAAATCCTCTATTTGGTACAGTGATGACACTTAGTACATGATGCAATCATACCAACTTGATATAACACATTCATGTACCCTTCCCCCCCGGAGTGCCGGACATTCCGGAACCTTCTAGAACATTCCCGATGGAAACACCGGAATCATTCCCCAACTCCGAAACGGGACTTTCCTTATATGAATCTTATTCTCTGGACCATTCCGGATCTCCTCGTGATATCCCGGATCCCATCCGAGACTCCGAACAACATTCGGTCTCTTACTCATCATTCCATAACTACTCAACAACATCGAATCCTTAAGTGTGTCTCCCTACGGTTCGTGAATTATGCGGACATGATCGAGACACTTCTCCGAACAATAACCAATAGAGGAATCTGGAAATTCATATGGCTCCCACATATTTTTACGATTACTTTGCGATCAAATGAACCACTTACATACGATACCAATTTCCCTTTGTCTCACGATAGTTTACTTATCCGAGGTTTTGATCGTCGGTATCTCTGCATACCTAGTTCAACCTCGTTACCGATAAGTACTCTTTTCTCGTTCCCGTGATATGTGATCCCTTGTGAGCCAGTCACATGCTTGCAAGCTAATTGGATGACATTACACCGAGAGGGCCCAGAGTATATCTATCCGTCATATGGATGGACAAATCCCACTCTTGATCCATGTGTTTCAACCAATACTTTCCGAACACTCAATGCCACCTTTATAGCCACCCAGTTACGGTGTGGTGTTTGATGTCATCAAAGCATCCATCCGGCAAAGGTGATATGCATGATCTCATGGTCGAAGGAATTAGGTTACTATGTATCAGAAAGCATATAGCAATTGAACTATTTAAAATGACTTGATCTTTATGCTACGCTTATCTATAGGCGTATGTCCATCACATCATTCTCCTAATGATATGACCCTGTTGTTAATAACATCTCTATGTTCATGATCAGGAAACCATGATCATATATTAACCAACAAGCTAGTTTATCAAGAGGCTTTACTAGGGACTCTTTTATGTTTACAAATCACACAAGTATTAATGTTTCCTGTTAATACAATTATAGCATGGTATGTAAACATTTATCATAAGTATGAAGATATGATAATAACCCACTTTATTATTGCCTCTTGGGCATATCTCCAACAGTCTCCCACTTGCACTAGAGTCAATAATCTAGTTTCAAACTTTTGTGTATTCAACACCTATGGCTTTCTGGTGTTGTAAGTACACGTTCGCTAGTGGTCAACTGATCTCCGGATCTGACACTTCCAGGTCCGTGTGTAATTGCATGTATTTGCGTCTCTACGCATCACTCATTCTCTAATGAGATGGCTTTGTATAAATTTGGTCCTTTGGTGAGATCTTTAGTTCTTTAGGGTTAAAACATGTTGATAATATTGTCGTACAATATATCTTCATAGTATTATCCCGCTATGAACTACACCTAGTTTGATAACAAACTACTTGACCCAAATGCCCTCTTTAGCTGCTATAATAGCAGTCATATACTTAGCCTTTTGTTGTAGTATCTGTCACAATGTTAAACTTTGGAACTCATCCAAATCCATTATGGAACTTACTTTCCATTATATTGTGCCACCCTTAGTTTAGATTGAGATAAACTTAATTTGTACTTTGTGACAAAACTAGTATCAATGTAGTACTTTTACAATGAACTAACCATCTATTTGTCACTTCTACAAACAATATATTCTTAGTTCTTCCAAAAGATCATAAGAATATCCTTACTATTGTCCAATGATCATCTTATGAATCATTCTGGTATATGCTCACATCATTTAGAGCATAGGAAATATCTGGATTTGTACATATCACAGTATGATTGACATAAATACTCTTTGTGATCAAGTATCAATCTATACTTGAATCTTGTATCACTTACCAAGTGTCAATACACTTGAATATATCATTAATATTGAACTCATTCAATCCTTTCTGTGCGACAAGAACCTTTCTTGTAGTTTCTATATTAAACTCATTCAATACATCATCTATGTACTTTCGGCACAACCATATTAGCGTCTATTGATGCCAAATATTTGGGTTTTGCCTAAGTCTTTCATCAGGATGACATTCTTAATATGTGTTAATAAAATATACATCTTTTCCAATCAACAATATGTCCTCCACATAATGTATTAGAAATATGTCTTAGCGCTCCCACTTAATTTCTTGCAAATGCAAGCATCTTCATTGTCTCTGATGAAATTAAACTCTTTTAACAGTTTCATCATAGTGAAGATTCCAACTCCGCTATGCTTACTTCAACCATTGAAGTTTGCATATGCTTTTAGCATCCTTTGAATTAACAAAACCCTATGGACTGTGTTACGCACATGTCCTAGGTAACAATTCTATTAGAAGAACTTGTTTTTGTTTATTCAACTACCACATAACAAATTTATATGTAGTGGTTGCTACATTAATCCGTCTAGACTAAATATCGCTATGAAAGATCAGATCTTGTCATAGTCAACCTTTGAACATTGTTGTGAACTCTCTCCCAACATGTCGACTATATTCATGTCCATTTCTTTATAGATCCAAACACAACTGTAAGGTCTTACACCTTTCTCGAGGGTCCTTCAAGTTCAAAACTTGATTTCTCATGTATGGAACTATCACGGATTTTATGGCTTCAAGCCATTTGACGGAGTCAGGGCCCATCATCGCTTATTTGCATGTAGTCGGTTCATTATTCTCAAATAATGATTCAACCCTCAAATCTTGGTATTTGATTGTTTAACCGACCTACTTGTTTCAATAGGAACTTAGATCTCCATGACCACAACCTTTGAGGCACGTGAGCCATGAGCATTATTGCTGCCTCCGGAACACTTTTCGGCGTTGCGCAACTCTGCACATATAGCTAAGGTTCTTTTAACCTTATCAAAGTTCTATTGTCCTCCCACTTATCTTTTCACGAAAAATTCCTTCTCAAAGAAACTTGACGTTCTAAGTGACAAACATTTTTGTCTCTGATGTTATGGAGGAACAGTTATTCGAAATAACATACAAAGACAGGTTCATCCGATTTTGGTTGCAAACATCTTTCTTATGCATAGCATACCAATGTTTAAGAAAAGACAACTTGGGTTTTATCCCAAACCATAACTTTATATGGTGTCATTTCAACGGATTATGATGGAGCTCTTTTCAGTGGAAAAACGGTAGTCTCTAAAGCTTTTAATCTTTAAAATATAATGGCAGTTTTATGAATTATACCTTTGATCTTACCATGTCAAACAAGGTTTAATTACATATCTCGAATGCTCCATACTCTTATGGTGTTTCGGGAAATGCAAATCCACGGAACGATTCCATAAATCTTAGGTATTATGCTAAACTTTGTAACTCAAATATCTTCCTTTATGATCTTTATCATAAACTATTTATATTCTTGTTACAATGATTTTGCACTTCATCTTGAAAGTCTTTGAACTTTTCAAATGTTTCATACTTCATCCTTATTAAGTAAATATTCATATATTCACTCAAATTTTCGGAGAAAGCATATGAAGTTGAAATCCATCGCTCTCTACTACACATAATGGACTTCGTACAACAATATGTACAAGTTCCAATAAGCTAGTCATTCGTTCCCTTTTGGCCTATGAACGAAGTTTTAATTATTTCTAGAAAAGTTTCACAAGCGTCATTTGATCAAAAATCAAAAGACTCTAAAATTCCATCCACATGGAGTTTCTTCATGTTTTCTTTCAATATAATTTAAACGACGATGTCACTTCCTAAGTGATCTTTCAATCAATTTGTCTTTCGACATCTTTAGCACTAGTTTTATGGATATGATTTTTCCAACGAGATTTGTGAATCATCCATCTTTTATGGATTACGGCATTTATTTGAACAACCCTTTTGTTCTCATAATACCTGATAAAACAAATCTTGAAGGCAAGCTTTGATGTTTAACGAGCAACACAATAACCCTTTATTTGTTCTCGATGAACATCATCACATATTCTTTTGCTAGTTACTTAGGCCATTGTAGTTCATGAATTGTGTTGTTTCGTATGACGATTCATACCAACAAATTCAGTATCAAATACTTAAGAAACACATTGTTTAATAAGCAAAGAATATAGCCATAACATGTATATCATCTATATACTTAAACTGAACAATTCTAGTCTTTTCTTTTCTGCCATATATTTTTGAGATTCTCTTTCAGTATTTCCTTTTCTGTTTGAAAGAATCTATCAATATCAATAGTGGAGTCATACATATGACACATAGTCCAAAGCGTGTATAGTTAAATACCAATGTCTTTGGACTTGCACTTTGAAGTAGATCACCATCATCAAATGTTTGGTGTTCTTTCAAATTCCTTTCTTTAGTAATCTCTTGGTGTAGTGAACATTTTACCTACATCAAATATTCACCTTTATCATGGAATTATCCAAGATCAAGCTACTTTTAGCTTGTAATGGTGAATCGCGAGTATAATGTTGCTCTCCAAAACCCTTTTGTAGGATTAGGACAACTAGTGTCTCCAACCTTTTGCAAATTCTCATCAAATATGAGAACATGACTTTTGCCATATTATACTCTAACATGTTGCAACCAAAACTTCGTTTCAGATATCACAATATCTTCCACACATCATGGTTTCTGAAACAACTCTTTGAGATCCTAGATAACCTTGATATTAAGACAATCCTTTGAATATCAAGAATCATGGAGACAAACATGATACTTATACACTAACACTTGGAATTGTCACTCTTGTTTTAATACCAATTATTAAACTTCATGGAGTAACCGGAACTTACTGAAAGTTTGCAATAGGACTTTTAAACTTTAGATTAACACTTCAAAACAATACGATACCAGTTCGTAAAGTAACTAACCAGAATTCTATAGTTCTATCATCTCAATTATAACTAAGCGCAAGGTGGTAAACGGATGCCAATGACTACAACAATTATGCAAATTCACTTTGATTTAATTTATGATAAATAGTGTTCAACTTTTAATCATATTGTTGTTAAACTCCCACTCAAAACAATATCCCTCACATTGTTTTAGTGATCACACGAACCAAATCCACCATATCAAAACCGATCATCACGAGAGTTGACATAGCTTCAATGGCGAACAATCAACATGTTCATCATATCTCCTATATGACTCATGCTTTACCTTTCGGTGATCCGTGTTCTTGAGACCATGTATGTACATGCTAGGCTCGTCAAGATCAAACCTTAGCTTCCGCATGAGAAAATCTGGCTTGACCACGTTGTATACACTTGCGGAATCTAACACACCCGATCATCACGTGGTGCTTCGAAACAACAAGTTTTAGCAACGGTGCCAACTAAGGGTGAACACTTTATGACTTGAAATTCATGTGCATGAGGGATCATCTTATAATGCTACCGTCGTCTACTAAGCAAAACAAGATGCATAAAGGATTAACATCACATGCAATTCATAATATGTGATATGATATGGCCTTTCTTCTTGTGCTTCCGATCTCCATCTTCAAGCACGAACATGATCTCCATCATCACCGGCATTGCATCAAGGTCAATGAAGCTGCTCCATGGTTGTCGTCCACCGGCTTCAACTATTACAACTACTTTGAATAGACACGCGGGTCTTAACAGAAATTAAAGACAACCATATGGCTCCTGCCGGTTGCCGACTTACAATAAGGAACATTGCATACATCATATATAATCACAATCATGGCCATATCACATCACTGCACACCCCTGCAAAACAAAGTTATACGCCTCTACTTTATTTGCATATTTTACGTGGTTTGGGGCTTTCAATAAGTGTCGTTCTAACTTACGAACAAGAACCACAACATTGATACTAGTATTGTTAATCACCCGTTGTAAATTGGATCTTAACTATGCTAGGAGAAACAGGCACCCGCAAAGCCACTTATGCAATACAAGTTGCATGTCAAGCGTGGAGCAAGTCTCATGAACGATGTCATGTAAGGTTAGCCTGGGCCGCTTCATCCCAACATACCGCAAGATGCAAAGTACACAAGAAGCAATCGATAATAAAAGCATCAACGCCCATAATGACCATTGTGTTCTACTCGTGCAACAGATCTACATATAGACCTGGCTCTGATACCACTGTAGGGGTTCGTAGCATGGAAAACAAAAAATTTCTATCGCATACAAACAAACAAGCCAAGATCTATCTACTAGATTGTAGCAACGAGTCGATGGAATAACTTACCCTCAAAGATTCCAAAGCGGTTAACGAGAGCAGATTCTCATGGATGATGTAGTCGTACTCTTTCCGATCTCAAGATCGCGCAGATGATCCTTCCGGCGCTGCGTTCCGGCAACGCTCCCGCAGTCGGTCACACGTTCGGTACTCGACGAAGACCTTCCTCTCCCTTGTTCCAGCAGGCAGCGGAGGTTGTAGCACTCTCCTCACGATTCCGGCAGCACGACGGCGTGGTACCGGAAGTAGAGGGAAGATCTCGCAGGGCTTCGCCTTAAGCCGGAGCGAGTATGGTGGACTATGAGAGAGCTTTAGTGGTCTAGGGTTTAGACACACCAATTAGAAGGCTCTAAACCGAAGGCTAGGGCAATTAGAAGCTCTAAACCAAAACGGCTCTAAACCGGAGGTTGTGGCTAGGGTTTAGATTTAGAGGATAGGAACTTGTGTCTTCGAGGGGCAGCCCTGCCCCTCCCTTTATAGGTGGGAGGTGCGGCCAAGGGGAGGGGAATCCCTCCCCAACTCGGCTTGGAGGTGGGCCGCCGGTTGGAGGAGGGAACTCCTCCCCAACTCGGTTTCAATTAAACCTCCTTCTCCTCTTTACCAAAATTAGCCGTTTGACTTTTCAAACTAGCCGTTTGACTTTTCAAACTAGGATTTGAATAAATCCTCTATTTGGTACAGCGATGACACTTAGTACATGATGCAATCATACCAACTTGATATAACACATTCATGTACCCTTCCCCCCCGGAGTGCCGGACATTCCGGAACCTTCTAGAACATTCCCGATGGAAACACCGGAATCATTCCCCAACTCCGAAACGGGACTTTCCTTATATGAATCTTATTCTCTGGACCATTCCGGATCTCCTCGTGATATCCCGGATCCCATCCGAGACTCCGAACAACATTCGGTCTCTTACTCATCATTCCATAACTACTCAACAACATCGAATCCTTAAGTGTGTCTCCCTACGGTTCGTGAATTATGCGGACATGATCGAGACACTTCTCCGAACAATAACCAATAGAGGAATCTGGAAATTCATATGGCTCCCACATATTTCTACGATTACTTGGCGATCTAATGAACCACTTACATACGATACCAATTTCCCTTTGTCTCACGATAGTTTACTTATCCGAGGTTTTGATCGTCGGTATCTCTGCATACCTAGTTCAACCTCGTTACCGATAAGTACTCTTTTCTCGTTCCCGTGATATGTGATCCCTTGTGAGCCAGTCACATGCTTGCAAGCTAATTGGATGACATTACACCGAGAGGGCCCAGAGTATATCTATCCGTCATATGGATGGACAAATCCCACTCTTGATCCATGTGTTTCAACCAATACTTTCCGAACACTCAATGCCACCTTTATAGCCACCTAGTTACGGTGTGGTGTTTGATGTCATCAAAGCATCCATCCGGCAAAGGTGATATGCATGATCTCATGATCGAAGGAATTAGGTTACTATGTATCAGAAAGCATATAGCAATTGAACTATTTTAAATGACTTGATCTTTATGCTACGCTTATCTATAGGAGTATGTCCATCACATCATTCTCCTAATGATATGACCCTGTTGTTAATAACATCTCTATGTTCATGATCAGGAAACCATGATCATATATTAACCAACAAGCTAGTTTATCAAGAGGCTTTACTAGGGACTCTTTTATGTTTACAAATCACACAAGTATTAATGTTTCCTATTAATACAATTATAGCATGGTATGTAAACATTTATCATAAGTATGAAGATATGATAATAACCCACTTTATTATTGCCTCTTGGGCATATCTCCAACAATCCCCGCCATGGGAAGGACCGTTCATCATAGGCAAGGCGCTGCTCAATGGGTTTTACTACCTTGTCGACAATCGTGAACTCAAGGATAGACCCAGCGAGGATCATAAGCGTAAGCGATGTGACCCGGATGATGACTACCTGGAGCTTGATCGGCCATGGAACATAGCACAGCTACGTGCTTTCTACACTTAGAATTTTTTATCTAATTGTGTACCTCTTATATGATCAATGAAATAAAGCTCTTTGGTTCACTCATATTGCTGAGTCTTTTACCTCCTTTAGTGTTCATTTTTGGATCATATAAAACCTTTATGCACAAGTCTTGCGATTGCACTTGTGAAAATTCCGCCTACGGGTGTTAGCTTAAGTTTTCTGGTCTACACATTCTTTGTTGTTTTTATGTGGATTCTGGAGTAGTGACTTTTGTCACTTATTGTCGGTGATTTTGTGCTCAGGTTATTGACGGTGCCATTGGGCATCATCACCTAAGAGCATGGTTCCGACAATGAGTCTTCCGACTCACGAAAAGTCAAGCATAAGAACCAGAGTAATGGATAAGCCAGCACTTTCTTAAAAAATATATACATGCTGAAACTTAATTCTTAAGTAGCAGGATACGACAGCCATTGTTTTCCGCCTTAAGATTACATCAACAGGTTTTTTCTCGCGCATACTCCAGAGGTGAAACAGAAACTACAAAGTGTTTTTCATTCTTTGGGCGCAGGAGACCTGGAGGCCGCATCATCGCCAGCCGAAGAATCACCCTCAACGTCGGCGCTGTGATGAGACTCGAAGGAGTCCTGGTTGATGTTGTCGATGAAGTTCATGGGCACGAAGACGTCAACGTCCACCAACTCGGCAACCCTGGTGTCATAACTCGCGAGTGATGACAGGATGGCTTCGTGATCGATCTCCTTGCCGTCATCATCCACGTCGGGGATACCAGATGCCACCGTGTCAATGTCGGCATCTTAATAGTGTGCCTTCACCATGGACAGCGCCATCCTTGCGCCAGCCCGTGCGCATGAAGCTTTCCAGCTCGCGACACGCTCGGGGGCTCGGCGCAGAATCTCCGAGTACTTCGTCACGGAGTCCGAAGCCTTGATATAAATCTGGAGGGGCTTGGCAATCTCCTTGGCTTGGGCGATGGCGGTATTGATGAATTTGCCGGCAAGAACCATACATTCCTTGTCCGAAGGAGGCGAGCGGGTTAAACCCATGGGCGCTGAAAATTCCGACAAGGATCGCATGAATTCGATAAACTCTAAGTATCCAGACTACAGGGCTACAAGGCGGAGGACACTTACTGAAGATGCTGGCCTTAGCCTGCCAGACGGTGTCCGCCAAGGATTCCTTCTCTTGTTGGAGGAGCTTAAACGCCTCGCTATGGCGAATGTTTTGCTCATCAGTAGCTTGCTTCTAATCCTTTAGGATCGCAAACTCCTCCTTCAAGCGATTGATCTCCGCGGAGGCGGAGTCCTGCAGGGCTTTCATGGAATCCTCATGCGTCTTCATCATTTCTTCCCAACCTTCTTAAGGATTTGTTCTCGTTGTCCAACTGCTGGATGTGCTTGGACTGCTCGACAATATCCTTGGCCTTGGCAACATGCTCTGCAAGTCCGAGAAAACAAGGTACACAGTGAGTACTTGGAGATTATGGGTACAAAAGTAAGATGGAAATGCGCAAAAAGAAAACAGACTCTTGTTTTTGATGATTTGTTCCTTCAAGATGGCAGTTTTACCCTTTTCGGCTTCAAGATCTGCGTGCATCTTCTGATACTTGTCGTTGGCCATGCACCTCCGAGCATTCTCGTTCTGTGGAAGCAAATACAAAGTTAAGTCGTTGTTTGGTCTGCTTGGAGCCTCTAGTCGGAGATTTTCTATCCAGGCGCTGGGGGGCTACAGCGAGAGTTTTCTAACTTAGCAAAATGCTTAGCTTTTCTTTAAGCATCTAGTCGGAACTAAATCAGTTACAACTAGAGGCTTGGGGGCTACAGCACTTAAAATTATGAACACTGTATATGCTACTCTTAAAGCATCTAGTCGGAATAATTCATTCCATCTAAATGCTTGGGGGCTATAGTGAGAGTTTTTTCTAACTTAGTCACTCTTAGAGCATATAGATGCAAAACCTATGGTTTTCCGTCTACATCCTCGGGGGCTACAGTGGGATACTCATACGAAATGAAAAAGGTAAAGTAAAACTTACAAGTGCAATGATCTTGAGATTTGTAGCGCTCTCGGCCAGCAGCTTGCCAAAGGAAATGCTATTTCCTCGCAAGATGTCTGCTTGTCGAAGTAGCTCCTCAAGACCGCACGTCGGAGATGACGGCACTCCTCCAGGAACCATCTCCCACCACCGCCTTGCCGCTACTGATGGCATCCTTAGCCGGAGCTTCAGCCATTTGAAGAGCAATGCTCTCCTACGTCGCCTGCTCACCGACAACATCAAGTTCGGTAGAGGCGCCAGAATCCACTTCCATGGCGGAAGGGCCTGGTGCCTCCTGGACTTGAGAGCTTGTCAGAGCAGAGGAGGGCTTGATGGCAGGAGTGGCAGGGGTGATGGCGGGGGAGGAGTCGCGATGCAGCATATCTTTGATATTTCTAGAAGCCCCAAGAGTCTTGGAGGACTTCTTGAGGTTGGTTGTGGCTTTCTTCCTGAAACGTGCAAAATGCATAAGTACAGGAATAAGACAGATAAAATAAGACAATGTCGGAGAATGAGAGGCTTACACTAGGGGGGTGCGCTTTGGCAAACATCCCGGTGGCTTTCTTCTTTTCCGCCTCCAGGGCGATAGTAATCCTTTTGGAGGCTCCACCCTCCGTCTTCTTCTTCTTGTCTCCGTCGGTAGCGTCAGAGGTGGAGCTCTTCCGCTTTCGCGCTAACGGGTCATCGTCGTCGGACACGACTGTGACTTCCTTCATCTTTGGATCGTAGATTTGGGCAGCCAGGTTGTCCTCATCTAGATCGCTAAGCTGTTAAGTTAGAAGTAATCGGGTTAGACAAGATGGCACTGGCAAGACGGATAAACTGGAGCAATGTCATACACGGAAAATAAATACCTACCTTTGGGCACTTGCCATCTACGTACATGTCGCAGGTGATGGTGAAGCCGCACTTCTTATCCTTCACCTTGACGATGTCCTTCAAACGGAGCTTGACGGAGTCGCTCGAGAAGTTATCCACGGAGATCCGAAGGGAATCCTTTCGATCACCCGTGTACTCGTGCATGAACTTCGCGCGGTGCTGCAGGGGTTGGATTCGCCTGATGAACCATCACATGGCCAGGTCCAAGCCGGTCAAACCTGCCTCTACGAACCACTCGATCCGCCTTATTGCGCGGGAAGCGTTGAGGTCGGAGGGAAGGGATACATGGGATCTCCATGTGGAAACTTCAGCGGCGGCTCCATCCACGAAGTCCGGGTACGTCACTTCTCGGCCCGCCAAAGGAATGTCGGGGCCGTAGAAGTACGTTCGCTGCCAGTTTTTGCACGACTCGTGGCCGACGATGTCGGGGAACCGCCGGCCAGGTCGGATTTTGAAGCTTATGGTGCCGCAGTTCCTAAGCTCCTCCCTACTATGTCCGGCTTCACATTTGACGGTGAAGAAGTACACGAACAAGTCTAGCCTAGGCTTAATTCCTAGGTAACCCTCACAAAGTGCCGCGAAGTTGCTAAGCACTAAGATACTATTGGGGGAGAGGTTGTGGGGTTGGACTTTGAAGTGGTTCAAGACGGACAGGAAAAAGTGGGAGATGGGCAGAGAAACGCCGCGTACCAGCTGAGCCTTGAGGTACACTTTTTCTCCGACTTGGGGAGAAGGTGTCACCTCGCCGGCCGGCGCCGTCCGCTAGGCAAGCCCCTCCGTCGCGGGGAGGTAGCCTTCGGCGACCATCTCTTGGATGTCGCGGCCGGTGATGTCCGAGCCGCGCAAGTCGCCCTTGTGCGAGTCTGGATCCTCTTCCAGAGGCTCCAGCGCCGCCAGATTGTGGTCATCGCCGGTGGTTTCAATCACCGCCAACGCGGGGATGACCAGGCCCTCTGGAGGCACGACGACAGAGCTCGCCGGCTTCGCCGTGGCTTCGCTCGGTGCCGCCATCGACGGGGAGGAGCTGCTGCTAGCCATGGAGGACTGGGAGGATGAGACTGGTGCAGAGAGAGGCTAGGGTTTCTTCGAGGTTTTTCGCGGAGATCTCGAGGAGGCGTGCGGCTGGAGGAAGAAGATGATGACGCAAGAGAATGGGGTGAAAAAGTGGCAAGTGTCCCACGGTTACTATTTATCTTAATCTGCGCCAAGATTCGTGCAGCTAATCGGACGGTTGCCGCGTAGACGACGTGTTCGTGGACGTGCGCGGTAATTTCGCCACGTCTCTAACCGCCGCCGCCAATGGTTCGTATCGCTCGCGCGGGAAAATCGAATATGATTGCGCTCTCTGCATGTGTGAGTTACGAGGCGTCGCTAACCTATAGCCTACGTCGTCATAACTGACATGGTAGATGAGCCGTCCCATCGAAGATTCCGGCATGGACGGATTTAATCTGACTACGGAAGCGTACGATGGAAGATTCAACATTTTTCCGACTTACTCATAGAAGACGGAGAAACCTTTGCAGGGTTCTTTGGGAGGACTACAAGATATTGCTTGACGATTTGCCGACGTCCATCTAGACGGAGCATTCCACGGGAAGAGGAAAGACGGCGCAAGATCTCGGAGTTCTCCGGGGGATACTGTTGGGGATATGCTATATGGGTATCCTCATAGCATGTCTCTTATCCGACTAACCCGGGTGGCCCATAGACGGTAGCATGGCATGTGGCCTGCTGGGCGGCCCAGTTAGGTGGATCCAGAAGGGAGGCCCATGCCGGATAAAGGAAGGCTACGGTGGAGCCACCAGCGTACCCGGAGCCTTGGAGTATAAGATACACAAGACTAGTGATAGACGGTGTAGGACTCTGTAACCTGTTCGGCTAGGACTTTTCCCTGTAACCCTAGGACCTGGCGACTATATAAGTCGGGCCTATGGGAGCATTTAGGGCATCGATTCACATACCTCGCACAGCGAACCTATCTCTGTAACTCGGCGTGTTGCCCTTATAGTGATTTATAGCAGGAGTAGGATTCCGCCACCGTTGTGGGATCTAAACCTGGGTAAGCTGTGTTACATCGTACCCGTCAACCGTCCGCCTTACCCCAAGTCTCTAAACACGCACTGTGAGGACCCCTCCATGGCGTACTCGTCGGCAATACCATGACAGGCGTTTCGACGCCATCAGCACCTCCTTGTAGGAGGCCTACCTGGGGGCAGCGAGCGGCGGCTGGACCGGAGGCGAGAGGAGCGACGAGCAGAGGGGTAGCAGCGGCAAAGACCTAGGGCGAGGTGGAGCATGAACCCGCGGGGAAGGGTGAGATGGGGACAAGGACGGGAATTGGGCCCGCGGGCCCAACCCTAGACCAGCTCCCTGACTGCTGGGGTCGTTGACGGGCTGCAGCCCAGCAAGCCCCCGTAGGCCCCCTGGCAGGCCGGGCAGGCCCGCCAGCACACCAGCCATGCGCGAGCAGGCATCCTTCCTCCTCCCTACACCGCGCCACCGCCTGACCGAGCACCGTCAGCGAGGTCCTCCGCGCAGCAGAGGTATGGCCCGCCCTCTGCCGCCTAACATCCCGCGATGGCCGCGCCGAGAAGATGAATTCCCCCAGCACAGGCCGACATAAGGCGGAGAGGCGGCGGGGGGTAGCCACGCCTCGCTCTGGCATGTCGCCGGTCCAGGCCGTCGGTGAAGGGTTTCGCGGCATAGTAAATCAAAATTTTCTACGGAGCGAACAGAGGGAAAGCCAAGATCTAATCTAGGAGATGCAAACAACGAGAGAGATTGGATTAGATCTTCATACCCTTGAAGATTCGCACAGCGGAACGTTCGTCGGAACGTGGGTGATGTAGTCGTACTCGCTTCTCCTCCTCGCGATCCGATCCGATCTAGCACCACAAGTGGCGGTGCCTCCGTGAGATGCACACGTGCAGCACCTCGACGTCTCCTCCTTCCTCGGACCAGCGAGTATGGTGGAGAGATAGATTGGATCTACAGCACGACGGCGTGGTGTATATGGTGGAGAATTTCTGCCGCAGGGCTTCGCCTACAAACAGTCGGGAGGGAGAGAGGAAGGCAACAAGGCGGCTAGGGTTTGGAGGAGAGGTGTGTTGGGTGGGAGGGGGCGCACCACCCCTCGATATATAGAGGGGGGGCGGCCATCCCTTGCCCCTCCTCCAAGCCTATCTATAGTTTAAACAATTTAAACTCTCCCTTATCTAGAAATCCTATCTCTAGTTTAAACGATTTAAAATCTCCCTTATCTAGAAATTCTATCCCGACATTTAAACGAGTCAAATCACTCTAGAATCGGCTGGGCCCTATGGGGCCTTGTGCCCCTGGCCCAATGCGGCCAGGACACTCCCTCATAGGCCCATGCCCCCTCCCGGAAGGTGGGGCCACGTTGGTACCCTTCCGGAAGGTTCTAGAAGCTTCCGGTACAATACCGATTAACCCGGAACAATTCCGAACTCCAAAAACTGCACTGCCTTATATGAATCTTATTCTCCGGACCATTCCGGAACCTCTCGTGATATCCCGGATCCCATCCGAGACTCCGAACAAAAATTCATAAACCAATTATCCAATCTATCCTAGCGTCGAGATACGTTAAGTGTGTGACCCTGCGGGTTCGAGAATATGCAGACATGATCTTCTATCAATAATCAACAGCGGGGTCTGGGCACCCATATTGACTCCCACACATTCATCGATGATCATATCGGATGAACCACGATGCCAGGATTCAATCAATCCCATATATATATTCCCTTCGTCTCGTGATATTTTACTTGCCCGAGATTCGATCGTCGGTACCGTCATACCTAGTTCAATCTCGTTCACAGCAAGTACTTTACTCGTTCCGTAATCCGATATCACTTTGTGATTAACTCCTTAACCACATGCTTGCAAGCGGTGTTGATATCGATTACCGAGTGGGCCCGAAGTATATCTCTCCGACTTGGGAGGGACAAATTCCATCTCGATACATACAACCCAACAGATACTTTCCGATCACCTGAGAGACACCTTTATGATCACCCTCTCATAGGATGACGTTTGATGACCTCAAAGCTTTCTTCTGATACCAGGGAGTTGCATTATCTCATGGTCTAAGGAATACAATATTTGACATAGGAAAAGCTTCGCAAAGACGAACACGATGACACGATCTAATTGCTCTGCTTTGTTTGGGTCTATCCACCATATCATTCTCCCAATGATATGATCTCATTATCAATTGACAACTCATGTCTATGGTTAGGAAACCTTAACCATCATTGATCAATGAGCTAGTCCATAGAGGCGTACTAGGGACACGGTGTTGTTTACAAACCACACAAGTATTAAAGTTTCCGCTTAATACAATTCTAGCATGGAACATAAACTTTATCATGAACATGAATTATAATAATAACATCTTTATTATTGCCTCTAGGGCATAATTCCAACAGTCTCCCACTTGCACTAGAGTCAATAATCTAGTTTACATCTGGTAACAATCTCACACCCATGGCACTGAGGTGTTGATCATGTTTTACACGTGGAAGAGGTTTAGTCAATGGATCTGCGACATTCAGATCTGTATGTACTTTGCTAATCTTCAGATCTCCATCTGCTATATAATCTCGGATTATATGAAACTTGCGGTTGATATGCTTGGTCTTTGGATGATATCTTGGTTCCTTAGCGAGTGCTATGGCGCCAGTGTTGTCACACAATATCTCCAGTGGGTCCAATGCACTTGGAACCACGCCAAGCTCAGTGATGAAGTTTCTGATCCAAACTCCTTCACTTGACGCTTCTGCAGCAGCCATGTATTCCGCTTCTACTGTAGATCCTGCGATCACGCTTTGCTTGCAGCTTCTCCAGCTCACAGCTCCTCCATTCAAAATATAAACGTATCCTGTCTGAGATTTAGAATCATCCTTGTCGGTGTCGAAACTAGCATCGACGTAACCTTTTACGACAAGCTGTTCATCACCCCCATAGACTAAGAACATTTCTTTAGTTCTATTTAGGATGTTCTTCACGGCTGTCCAGTGTTCCACTCCTGGATCACTTTGATATCTGCTCGTCAAACTAAGAGCTGGACACATCCGGTCTAGTACACAGCATGGCATACATGATGGAATCTATGGCCGAGGCATAAGGCACTTTGCTCATAGCTTCCCTATCATTTACCGTAGCTGGAAACTGAGCCTTGCTCAATATCTTACCTGACAACATAGGCACTGAACCTTTCTTTGCCTTATCCATTCTGAACCTTTTCAAAACTTTGTCTAGGTATGTACTCTGGCTTAAAGCTATCAGGCGTCTTTGTCTATCTCTATAGATCTTGATGCCCAATATATAAGCAGCTTCACCTAGGTCTTTCATTGAAAAACACTTGTTCAAATAACTCTTCACATCGTTAAGCATGTTGATGTCATTTCCGATAATCAATATGTCATCCACATACAGTACCAGAAACGTCACCGAGCTCCCACTCACTTTCTTGTAGATGCAAGCTTCGTAGCAATTTGGAACAAATCCAAAGCTCTTGATCACTTGATCAAAACGAAGGTTCCAACTCCGAGATGCTTGCTTCAGTCCATAAATGGAACGCTGAAGTTTGCATACTTTACTAGCATCCTTAGGATCGACAAAACCTTCGGGTTGCATCATATACAACTCTTCATCAATGTTGCCATTGAGGAAAGAAGTTTTGACATCCATCTGCCATATTTCATAATCATGAAACGCAACAATTGCTAATAAAATCCGAATGGACTTAAACATCGCTACGGGAGAGAAAGTCTCATCGTAGTTAACACCTTGAACTTGTCGAAAACCTTTTGCGACAAGCCGTGCTTTATAGACGGTAACATTACCATTCGCGTCCGTTTTCTTCTTGAATATCCATTTGCACTCAACGGCCTTTCGGTCGCTAGGAGGATCCACCAAAGTCCATACTTGGTTTTCGCTCATGGATCCCAATTCGGATTTCATGGCTTCCAGCCATTTCTCAGAGTCTGGGCTCATCATCGCTTCCTCATAGTTCGTAGGTTCACTGTCTTCTACCAACAAGACAGTCAAGACAGGGTTTCCGTACCACTCAGGAGGGGCACGCGACCTTGTCGACCTGCGACGTTCAGTAGCAGCATCGTCCGAAGCTTCATGATCCTTGTCATTAGCTTCCTCTATTGTTGGTGCAGGCGGCACTGGAACAATTTCAGGTGTTGCGCTACTCTCCAATTCAAGAGAAGGTTCAATAACCTCGTCTAGCTCTACTTTCCTCCCACTCACTTCGTTCGAGAGAAACTCCTTCTCAAGAAAGGAACCGTTCTTTGCGACAAACACTTTGCCTTCGGTTCTGTGATAGAAGGTATACCCAATAGTTTCCTTAGGGTATCCTATGAAGACGCATTTCTCCGCTTTGGGTTCGAGCTTGTCAGGCATCAACTTCTTGACATAAGCTTCGCATCCCCAAACTTTAAGAAACGACAACTTAGGTTTAGCACAAAACCACAGTTCATACGGTGTCGTCTCAACGGATTAAGATGGAGCCCTATTTAAAGTGAATGCAGCGGTTTCTAATGCATAACCCCAAAATGATAACGGCAAATCAGTAAGAGACATCATTGATCGGACCATATCTAATAGGGTTCGATTCCGGCGTTCAGACACACCATTGCGCTATGGTGTTCCGGGTGGCGTGAGTTGCGAAACAATTCCGCTTGCTTTAAGATGCGTGAGAAAATCATAACTCAAATATTCGCCCCCACGATCGGATCGTAGAAACTTAATCTTTCTGTTACGATGGTTCTCCACTTCATTCTGAAATTCTTTGAACTTTTCAAACGTTTCAGATTTATGTTTCATTAAATAGATATACCCATATCTACTTAAGTCATCGGTAAAAGTGAGGAAATAGCGATATCCACCGCGCGTCGAAACACTCATCGGTCCGCATACATCGGTATGTATGATTTCCAACAAGTCCGTTGCTCGCTCCATCATACCGGAGAACGGGGTTTTGATCATCTTGCCCATGAGGCATGGTTCGCATGTGTCAAATGATTCAAAATCAAGAGACTCCAAAAGTCCATCAGAATGGAGTTTCTTCATGCGCTTTACTCCAATATGACCTAGACGACAGTGCCACAAATAAGTAGTATTATCACTATCTACTTTGCATCTCTTAGCCCCAATATTATGGATGTGTGTTTCATCCCTTTCGAGATTTAGAAGAAATAAACCATTCACAAGAGGTGCATGACCATAAAAGATGTTACTCATATAAATAGAACAACCATTATTCTCTGATTTAAATGAATAACCGTCTTGCAATAAACACGATCCGGAAATGATGTTCATGCTCAACACAGGCACATAATAACATTTATTAAGGTTTAAAACTAATCCCGAAGGTAAAACTAAGGAGAGCGTGCCGACGGCCATCACATCAACTCTTGATCCGTTGCCAACGCGCATCGTCACCTCATCCCTCGCAAGCCGCCGTCTATTCCGTAGCTCCTGTTTCGAGTTACAAATATTAGCAACTGAACCGGTATCAAATACCCAGGCACTACAACGAGGGCTAGTAAGGAAAACATCAATAACATGTATATCAAATATACCTTTGATGGTGCCAGCCTTCTTGTCCGCTAAGTACTTCGGACAGTTGCGCTTCCAGTGACCCTTGTCCATGCAATAGAAGCACTCAGTGTCCGGCTTGGGACCAGACCTGAGCTTCTTCTCAGCAGGGGCATTGCGCTTGCCGCCGCCCTTCTTGAAGGGCTTCTTTGCTCCCTTACCTTTCTTAAAGGAGGGCTTGTTGACCATCAACACATGATTATCCTTCTTGATGTCCACTTCCGCAGCCTTCAACTTTGCGAAGAGCTCGGTGATCGTATCAGTGGAACCAATCTGATTATGAGTCACTACAATACTTTTGTAGCTGGGAGGGAGTGATTGCATAACCCTGTCAATCTTGAGATCCTCTGGAATCGTGCATTCCAGTTGCTCAAGGCGTTGAGTGTAGCCCGACATCTTTATGGCGTGCTCACTAACGGAACTCCCTTCCTCCATCTTGCAGTTAAAGAACTTCTCAGAGATCTCATATCTCTCAGAACAGGCTTGAGTCTGAAACATGGTTTTCAGCTCCTCGAGAATCTCAAAGGGCCCGGGATAGGTTTCAAAACAATTTTGAAGCTCCGGTTCCATAGCAAACAACATGGTGCTCTTAATCGCACCATAATCATCTTTGCGCGACTGATAGACAGCTTTCTCATCAGCCGGCGCAGTTGCAGCAGGGGGGTTACCTAACGCTTTCTCAAGGACATAGTCCTTTTGTCCGCCAGACAGAATGATTCTTAGATTGCGGAACCAGTTGGTGAAGTTAGACCCATTGTTTCTAAGCTTTTCTTTCTCAGCAGAAACGTTGAAGTTGAAGTTGGACTTGGCCATTGGATCTACAGTATTTGCAAGTACAATTTAGACTATGTTCATGATAAATAGTTCAACTTAATCAAATTACTAGATGAACTCCCACTAAATTCAACATCCCTCAAGTTGTTTAGTGAACACGATCCAAATTCACCACACCTAATCCGATCATCACGAGAAGAGATGTGGTTTCAATGGTGGACAACGAAGTGTCGATCATATCATTCATATGACTCATGCTTAACCTTTCGGTTCTTGTGTTCCGAGGCCATGTTTGTACATGCTAGGCTCATCAAGTTAGACCCAAGTATTTCCGCGTGTGCAAAAACTGGCTTGCACCCGTTGTATGTGAGCGTAGAGTCTATAGCACCCGATCATCACGTGATGCTTGGACACGACGAACTTTCGCAACGATGCATACTTGGGGAGAACATAGTTTTTATCTTGATCTTTAAGTGAGGAATCATCTTATAATGCTACCGTCGCGATCTAAGCATGATAAGATACATAAAAGGATAAACATCACATGCATATAACTTTATGTGACATGGTATAGCCAATCTTCGCGCAATGATCTCCATCTTGTGCGTTCCGGCATGATCTCCATCACTCCACCATGATTGCCTCCACCACGAATAGCAACTACAACTATTGCTAACTACTTAGCGATAAAGTAAAGCTATTACATGGCGTATAAGAAGTTGACTCGCAGGTCATACACAATTATAAAGACAACCATATGGCTCCTGCCGGTTGTGTACTCATCGACATGCAAGTCGTGAAACATTACAAAACATGATCATCGCATACAATATACACATCACATCTTGGGCCATACCATATCACAGAAAACACTCCCTGCAAAAACAAGTTAGACGCCTCTACTTTGTTGTTGCATGTTTTACGTGGCTTTATGGGAGTAGATGCTAAGAACGATTCTTACCTACGGAAAGCCACAACGGTGATATTATGGTTGCCAAACTCCGGTGTTAATCCCATGACAACTATAGTGAGAGAAACTGACATCCACCAGCCGCATGTGTGGAACAAGCCACACGTCAAGTGCGGAGCCGGTCTCGCGAACGACGTCGCGTAAGGTTGGCCTGGACCGCTTCAATCTCACTATACCGCGTCATAAGAAGAACACAAACAAGAGGCTCGCAACAGAAAACATCAACGCCCGCAACAACCATGTTGCGTTCTACTCGTGAAACACTTCTACGCATAGATCTAGCTCTGATACCACTGAAGGGTTTCGCGGCATAGTAAATCAAAATTTTCTACGGAGCGAACAGAGGGAAAGCCAAGATCTAATCTAGGAGATGCAAACAACGAGAGAGATTGGATTAGATCTTCATACCCTTGAAGATTCGCACAGCGGAACGTTCGTCAGAACGTGGGTGATGTAGTCGTACTCGCTTCTCCTCCTCGCGATCCGATCCGATCTAGCACCACAAGTGGCGGTGCCTCCGTGAGATGCACACGTGCAGCACCTCGGCGTCTCCTCCTTCCTCGGACCAGCGAGTATGGTGGAGAGATAGATTGGATCTACAGCACGACGGCGTGGTGTATATGGTGGAGAATTTCTGCCGCAGGGCTTCGCCTACAAACAGTCGGGAGGGAGAGAGGAAGGCAACAAGGCGGCTAGGGTTTGGAGGAGAGGTGTGTTGGGTGGAAGGGGGCGCACCACCCCTCTATATATAGAGGGGGGCGGCCAGCCCTTGCCCCTCCTCCAAGCCTATCTCTAGTTTAAACAATTTAAACTCTCCCTTATCTAGAAATCCTATCTCTAGTTTAAACAATTTAAACTCTCCCTTATCTAGAAATTCTATCCCGAGATTTAAACGAGTCAAATCTCTCTAGAATCGGCTGGGCCCTATGGGGCCTTGTGCCCCTGGCCCAATGCGGCCAGGGCACTCCCTCATAGGCCCATGCCCCCTCCCGGAAGGTGGGGCCACGTTGGTCCCCTTCCGGAAGGTTCTAGAAGCTTCCGGTACAATACCGATTAACCCGGAACAATTCCGAACTCCAAAAACTGCACTGCCTTATATGAATCTTATTCTCCGGACCATTCCGGAACCTCTCGTGATATCCCGGATCCCATCCGAGACTCCGAACAAAAATTCATAAACCAATTATCCAATCTATCCTAGCGTCGAGATACGTTAAGTGTGTGACCCTGCGGGTTCGAGAATATGCAGACATGATCTTCTATCAATAATCAACAGCGGGGTCTGGGCACCCATATTGACTCCCACACATTCATCGATGATCATATCGGATGAACCACGATGCCAGGATTCAATCAATCCCATATATATATTCCCTTCGTCTCGCGATATTTTACTTTCCCGAGATTCGATCGTCGGTACCGTCATACCTAGTTCAATCTCGTTCACAGCAAGTACTTTACTCGTTCCGTAATCCGATATCACTTTGTGATTAACTCCTTAACCACATGCTTGCAAGCGGTTTTGATATCGATTACCGAGTGGGCCCGAAGTATATCTCTCCGACTTGGGAGGGACAAATTCCATGTCGATACATACAACCCAACAGATACTTTCCGATCACCTGAGAGACACCTTTATGATCACCCTCTCATAGGATGACGTTTGATGACCTCAAAGCTTTCTTCCGATACCAGGGAGTTGCATTATCTCATGGTCTAAGGAATACAATATTTGACATAGGAAAAGCTTCGCAAAGACGAACACGATGACACGATCTAATTGCTCTGCTTTGTTTGGGTCTATCCACCATATCATTCTCCCAATGATATGATCTCATTATCAATTGACAACTCATGTCTATGGTTAGGAAACCTTAACCATCATTGATCAATGAGCTAGTCCATAGAGGCGTACTAGGGACACGGTGTTGTTTACAAACCACACAAGTATTAAAGTTTCCGCTTAATACAATTCTAGCATGAAACATAAACTTTATCATGAACATGAATTATAATAATAACATCTTTATTATTGCCTCTAGGGCATAATTCCAACAGTCGGGAGAGGGGACGATGGCGGCGGAGGGTCCTGAGTGTCGCCGCCCGCACCGCTGGGGGAGGGGTCGAGTCCACCAGGACCGGGGGAGAAGGCGCCGCGACCGAGGAAACCCCCGACTCCTCATCGGCCACGTCAGCCCAGCTACAGCCCTGTAGATCGCACGCCGCCGCCATCTTGGCCGGAGACAATGAAGGAAGGTGGACCGACGCCACCACCGCCGGGGAACACCGTGACGCGCCAGGGTGGAGCTGCGCAAAGGAGAAGGGCGGGGGTGCGTACCTGCCGACCCACCTAGACCTGATGCGCTGGGAAGAGAACCTCCTTGCCCTCGCCGATGAAATCGCCGCGCCGGAGGTCGCGGGCGTCAATCACCACCTCCGCCTCGCTGAGGAGCACCAGACGATGGTCCTTGACCCGAAGAAGCAGCACGGCCGGGGCAGCCCCGGGCCGGCACCCGCTGGACAGCGAGGACGTCGCCGCCCTCCAGCGCAGGGGCGGGGTCTGGTCCCACGCCGTCCAGGACACCATGGCGGGGGAGAGGGGCGGCCAGGCAGGGGTGGGAGGCGGGGCCTAGCGGGCGGCGAGGCGCGCCGCCGGCGCACCTGCCACGGCCGCACAGGAGCGATTCAAAATTCGCCTCCTTGACGCCATCGTTTTTCTCTGTGACACTATTCAACACTGGATTTGGCCTTCTTTTCTTCTCCATGTGTATATCAGTTTGGATTTAAAAATTTTTGAGTTGATAACAAGTATATTTTCCAACTCATTCAATTTTCTCTCTAATTATTTGTAGCTTTTAGGAATTATACGGTGCACAACAATATCATTCTTTATATAACACTGCAAAGAAAACATGTCACCATGGCAAGTGTTTTGTCATCGGTTCCTTTGAACATTGGTTTTGGGAGAAAAGTGATACACAATAACTTGAATTCTTTGATACACTTATGTCAACGTTTGATCGGGTATCCCCAAATAACTTTCTATGCTAATTAACATCTTTGGGATAACTTTTTTTGTTAAATCCATGTATGCAGATTTAATTAATGTACACATATGTTTTTTTAGAAAATATCTATGGAAGTTGAAAATCACACTGAATATCAAAGTTTTATGTAGTTCATAAATTAAAAAATTGCTAACAAGGGACAATCTAGGTAAAAGTAATCAGAAGGGAAATAAGAAGTGTCGTTTCCGTGACTCAATGGGATACAACAGAGCATCTTTTTATCTCTTATTCTTTTGGTAGACTAGTCTAGAGAGATACTTACGCTACATATAATATTCCACCACCAACCAATTGTTAGAGATATGCCTAGGAGGCAATAATAAAATGGTTATTATCATATCTTTATGTTTATGATAAATGTTTATATCCTATGCTATAATTATATTAACCGGAAACATTAATACTTGTGTGTTTTGTAAACATAAAAAGGTCCCTAGTAAGCCTCTTGTTAAACTAGCTTGTTGATTAATACATGATCATGGTTTTCTGATCATGGACATTGGATGTTTTTAATAACAAGATCATATCATTAGGAGAATGATGTGATGGACACACACCCATAGTAAGTATAGCATAAGATCAAATCATTTAGAGTTCGTTTTCTACAAGCTTTTAAATACATAGTAACCTAATCATTCGACCATGAGATCATGTTAATTACCATCACCGAATGGATGCTTTGATGACATCAAACACCACTTCGTAACTGGATGGTTATAAAGGTGGCATTAAGTACTCTGAGCCCTCTCGGTGGAGTTTCATCTAATTGGCTTGCAAGCATGTGACAAGGTCACAAGGGATGTCACATCACAGTACGAGTAAAGAGTACTTATCGGTAATGAGGTTGAACTAGGTATCGAGATACCGACGATCGAACCTCAAATAAGTAAAGTATCGCACGATAAAGGAAATTGGTATCGTATATAACTGGTTCATTCGATCACGAAGTCATCGTAGAAATACGTGGGAGCCATATGGTTTCCCAAATCCCTCTATTGGTTATTGACCAGAGAGGTGTCTCGATCATGTCTGCATAGTTCACGAGCCGTAGGGAGACACACTTAAGGATTCGATGTTGTTTAAAGTAGACATGGAATATGAGTTGGAGAGCGAATGTTGTTCAGAGTCTTGGATTGGATCCATGACATCACGAGGAGATCGGGAATGGTCCGGAGAATAGGATTCATATAAGGAAAGCCGGGGTTCGGAAAAAGTTTTGGTGTTTTGACCGGATACTTCTAGAATGTTCTAGAGAGACCACCAGTGGTTCCACGATCCCGGGAGGGGGTCACCTGGACAATGGCATGTCCTAGGGGCCAGCCACATCAAACCCTAAATATCCAATTCGGCCAAGACTAGTAAAAGGGTCAAACCCTAGTTTGAATAGTCAAATCCTAGTTTGAAAAGTCAAACTCTAGCTTTTTGGTAAGAGGCGAGAAGAGTTCCAACTCTTCCCTTGGTGGCCGAGTTGGGGGGGGGGGACACGGCCTGGGCTGGGAACCCTTTGATGGCCGCCCCCACACCTATATAATGAGGGGTGGGGGCGCACCCCCACACCCCTTGTCCCTTGGCGCCTAACCCTAACCGCCGCCTCTCTTCTCTCTCGTCCATAGTCCTGCTCCGGCTTAGGCGAAGCCCTATAAAAATCTCTCATCCTCCTCCACCACCACCAGACCGTGGTGCTGTTGAGATTCCGAGGGGATCTACTACCTCCGCTGCCTGCTGAAACAAGGGAGAGGAAGGTCTTCATCGACTATTGTACGTGTGACCGACTGCAGAAGCGCCGCCGGAACACGGCGTCGGAAGGATCGTCTACACGATCTTGAGATCGGCAAGTGATTGACTACATCAACCACGAGAATCCGATTTTGTTAAACTCTTTGGATCTACGAGGGTTAGTTCTCTACTATCTCATTGCACCGATCTCATAGATTAGATCTTGGCTTTTCATAGATTGGATCTTGATTTTATGCGTTCTTACGATAGAATTTTTTTTTGTTTTTCATGCAACGAACCCTACACCAATATCACCAATATGTTTGAAAATTGGCTGAACGGTATCGACAAGAAAAATAAAGCTAGGATTCACATAGGCGTTTTAGCTTTATGTTGGTCGATATGAATTATAGAAATAATACTGTTTCTAATAGGGAGACTCTGCTAACTTTTCGTAGGTTATCCATACGACTGTACATTAGATCCGGGATATAACATTTTCTGTTCTTGGAGGATCAGCGGGAATACATGATTACTGGTTATAACTGGCTGCTGATGGTTGCACAGAATATTTTCTACCAGGCTACTTAACTGCCTAATAATATAGGCTTCAAGATGTTTAGATTTGTGAGACTTTTTTTTTATTTTCTCATGGTTGATATTTGAGACTTTTTCTTTTGAATTCTAAAACTCATAATAGAAGTCCATATGCAACAGTTGATACAAAGGTCGGCTTGCACTCCCCTTTTGAGAAAAAAACGCTACGGTGCATGTGTGCACGGTAGCGCAGCAAGGTGGTCGTAGCACTAGAACTCTTCTCCTCACGGCACCCAGAGATCATGGTCATAGCAAAGCAAAGCTACATATCACACACCACGCGCGTCGTAGCTCTTTATTTAACTTAGGTAGCATACATACGGTGATACGTAGTTCATATAGGAAGCCTGGTTAATCGACTAATTAAGTACGGCAAGTATAACCGGGCATATATATGTGGGAGCGCACACGTACATATACGCACGTAGAGCACGCGAACGACGTGGGTAGCCGCTATCTAATTCACTTCCACTTCCTGCCGTGCTTGCCGGCCTTGTACTTCCCGCCGTGGCCGTAACCATGGCCGCCGCCGTGCCCGGTGTGGTACGATCCCATGTGTCCTCCTGCACGCAGGCATGAACGCGATCAGTTATTACCGCATATGCAGCTATAGCTTCCGTCTCGAAGATGATATGGACCGTATCACGTACCATGGTGCGAGCCGTGCGAGGGGTACGCCGCCGGCGCGTAGCCGTGCGCCTGGTAGCCGCCGTGAGGTGGGTAAGCGCCGCCGACAGCGGCATGGCCGTACCCCTGCTGCACGTGGCCGCCGCCGTACCCGTGCTGCTCATGGCCGCCGCCGTATCCGTGTCCGCCGTACCCGTGCCCGTGCTGCTGCACGTGCCCGCCGCCGTACCCGTGCTCGTAGGCGCCGTGCCCGTGCTGCTGCACATGCCCGCCGTACGCGCCGTGCTGCTGCTGGCCGTGGCCGCCGTACCCCTGCTCGTAGCCGCCGTGCCCGTAGCTGCCGCCGCCGTAGCCGCCGTGGCTCTGCTGGCCGTACCCGTACCCGTGGCCTTTCCCGCCGCCGCCCACGAGGTTGGACACGAAGCCCTTCACGCCGCCGTTCATGTCGTGGCCGCCACCCATGGTTACTCACTAGCTAGCTACTCGAGCGATTATTCGTGTCTGGTCTGCTACTCGGCGGTGCTCAAAACGGTCGAGCCTGCGTTCCCTTTTATACTCGCGAGCACGTCGGCCAGAGAACCTGTGCATCTGCACACCTGCACTATCAAGTGTCCACACTGCGATATTCTTCTTCCGTCACCTTCTTCCAGCTGCGATCAGGATAGTGGCGGACGATTAGGGTTCGATGCCCATGCTATCTCTCCACGATTGAAAGGTCAGATTCTGTTTTGCTATTTCTGACGGTTGGAGTGGGTGCGGTGCCCAAGCCAGACATGGCACGTCGACCGGCCATGCGTGTGGCACCTGATTCCGTACGTGTTTTTTTTATAGTTTTGGCTTTATCTTCCACTCAGGTTTTTTAAAATGAAATCTTGTCTTCCACTAACATCATGTCATGTTTTTCGTCACAAAACAACTTTATTTGATTATAAATAATACCAGTACGTATAATTTTTTTTCCGAGAAAGATTTGGATGAGTTCACAAGATATACAAGGCACACCGAACATAACAAAAATTATATCGAGGTCCTTCGACTACCTACGACCACTACTTCTGTCAGAGCGAGCCGTCGATGCGCCGCTATCGCCACTCCCTTACCGGAGCCGGCCTTACATTGTTGATGACAGACAGGAAGTCTATGTGCACCTGCCTCTAAGGACCAACGCCCTAGAGCCGAAATTGCTGTCATTGAACCCTTGAATTGATCAAAAGCTTCAAACACCAAATGTATGTAGACGGGACGAGATCGACCACTCCATGGAAGCAATGATTAGACGAATCCCTACCCTCCTCAGCACCACTAGTGAGATCGTCGCCGACGAGGAGGCGGATATACCATATTCATGTATGTACAATGCTGCCATAGCCACCATAGCATCGATGTCGGTTGACCAAAGTCCAACTTTAGTGACCTTCTACATCACCAAGCGCAGGTTCAAGGTCCCCAACTCCTCTTGTGGCCGGAGCTGCAAGCAGGGGATGCAGGGACCCGTCGATTTCCTATGGTAGGCGGTGAAGACGAGGCACAAATGAGGAGCCTCTTTTTTATTTATCAATACGCAAAGTTTCCTGGATACAACTTAGCTAAAATATGTCAGAGTGAGCCAAGAAAAAAGATGGTGCCGGCCTTACATTGTTGATGACAGTCAGGAAGTCTATCTGCACCTGCCCCTAAGGACCAATGCCCTAGAGCCAAAATTGTCGTCATTGAACCCTTGAATTGATCTAAAGCTTCAAACACCAAATGTATGTAGACGGGATGAGATCGACCATGATGACTCAGATATGTAGAGATCGTTGGGAACCCCAAGAGAAAGGTATGATGAGCACAGCAGCAGGTTTCCCTCAGTTATGAAACCAAGGTTATCGAACCAGTAGAAGTAAGGAAACAACTTCAAGGTGTTGCTAGCAACTTGGAACCTGCACAACACAACCATATAACTTTGCCCTAACTTACAGTGAGGTGTCAAACTCACTGGTTTTACTGAAAACAAAGGATTAAACGTATAGTGTGGAAGATAGTAATTGCTTGCAGAAAGTAAACAGTAAAAGGTAAATAGTAGATGGTATATCAATGGTAAAGGAATGGACCGGGGTCCACAGTTCACTAGAGATGTTTCTCCATAAGATAAATAGCATGTTGAGTGAACAAATTACAGTTGGGCAATGATAGATTGAAAATGCATAAATATGCATGTACAAGTCATGATGATTCCTTCGTTTGGACATTACAACATAATACATAGACCGTAATCCAACTGTATCTATGACTAATAATCCACCTTCAGGTTATCATCCGAACCCCTTCCAGTATTAAGTTGCAAGCAACAGATAATTGCATTAAGCAAAGCGTGTAAAGTAAACAATTCAATTGCCCTTGGGCAAAGGATTGTTGTTTTCTCCCTAGTAGCAACAGCACATCTACAACCTTAGAGATTTCTGTCACTTCCCCAGATTACTAGAGGCATGAACCTACTATCGAGCATAAATACCCCCTCTTGGAGTTACAAGCAACTACTTGGCCAAAGCAACCACTAGTAACGGAGAGCATGCAAGATCACAAATAACACAGACATGATAGAATCAATAATCAATCTTGAACATAGTACTCCAATATCCATCGGATCCCAACAAACACAACATGTAGGATTACAAATAGATGATCTTGATCATGAACGGAGATCACAAGATCTAAACATGATATCACAAAGGAGGAGAACCAACCATCTAGCTACTGCTATGGACCCATAGTCCAAGGTGTAGGGGTTCGTAGCATGGAAAACAAAAAATTTCTACCGCATACAAACAAACAAGCCAAGATCTATCTACTATATTGTAGCAACGAGTCGATGGAATAACTCACCCTCGAAGATTTCAAAGTGTTTAACGAGAGCAGATTCTCGTGGGTGATGTAGTAGTACTCTTGCCCATCTCAAGATCGTGTAGACGATCCTTCCGGCGCTGCATTCCGGCAGCGCTTCCGCAGTCGGTCACACGTTCGATACTTGACGAAGACCTTCCTCTCCCTTGTTCCAGCAGGCAGCGGAGGTTGTAGCACTCTCCTCGCGATTCCGGCAGCACGACGGCATGGTACCAGAAGTAGAGGGGATATCTCGCTGGGCTTCGCCTTAAGCCGGAGCGAGTATGGTGGACTATGAGAGAGGCCTTGGTGATCTAGGGTTTAGACACACCAAGGAGAGAGGGCTAGGCCGGCGGATAGGTCAAGTAGAAGCTCCAACTCGGCGGCTTTGGAGAAACCCTAGGGCGGCGGCGACTTGGTGGCCGGCGGCTTGGGGCTAGGGTTTGGAGAGGGCAAGGTGTAGGTCTTGGAGGGGCAGCCCTGCCCCTCCTTATATAGGTGGGAGAGCGCGGCCAAGGGGAGGGGAGTCCCTCCCCAACTCGGCCTCCTTGGCCGGCGGTGGAGGGAGAGGGACTTCCTCCCCAAGTAGGTTTCCTACTCTCCCTCCACCAAGCAAAATAGTCGTTTGACTTTTCAAATTGGCGTTTGACTTTTTCAAACTAGGATTTGATTTATCCCTTTTATTTTGCTCAGCGATGAAACCTAGTACATGATGCAACCATTCCAACTTGTTATGACACATTCATGTACCCTTCCCCTCCGGAGTGCCGGACATTCCGGAACCTTCTAGAACATTCCCGATGAAAACACCGGAACCATTCTCCAACCCCGAAACAGGACTTTCCTCATATGAATCTTATTCTCCGGACCATTCCTGATCTCCTCGTGATATCCCGGATCCCATCCGAGTCTCCGAACAACATTCATTCTCTTTCTCATCATTCCATAACTACTCAACAACGTCGAATCCTTAAGTGTGTCTGCCTACGGTTCGTGAATTATGCGGACATGATCGAGACACTTCTCCGAACAATAACCAATAGAGGAATCTGGAAATTCATATGGCTCCCACATATTTCTACGATTACTTTGCGATCGAATGAACCACTTACATACGGTACCAATTTCCCTTTGTCTCACGATAGTTTACTTATCCGAGGTTTTGATCGTCGGTATCTCTGCATACCTAGTTCAACCTCGTTACTGATAAGTACTCTTTTCTCGTTCCCGTGATATGTGATCCCTTGTGAACCAGTCACATGCTTGCAAGCCAATTGGATGACATTCCACCGAGAGGGCCCAGAGTATATCTATCCGTCATATGGATGGACAAACCCCATTCTTGATCCATGTGTCTCAACCAATACTTTCCGAACACTCAATGCCACCTTTATAGCCACCCAGTTACGGTGTGGTGTTTGATGTCATCAAAGCATCCTTCCGGTGATGGTGATATGCATGATCTCATGGTCGAAGGAATTAGGTTACTATGTATCAGAAAGCATATAGCAATTAAACTATTAAAATGACTTGATCTTTATACTACGCTTATCTATAGGAGTATGTCCATCATATCATTCTCCTAATGATATTATCTTGTTGTTAATAACATCTCAATGTTCATGATAGGGAAACCACAATCATTTATTAACCAACAAGCTAGTATCATAAAGAGGCTTTACCAGGGACTCTAATTTAGTTTACAAATCACACAAGTATTAATGTTTCCTTGTTAATACTATTATAGCATGAATGCAAACACTTATCATAAACACAAAGATATAATAACTACATTTATTACTGCCTCTAGGGCATATCTCCAACAGTCTCCCACTTGCACTAGAGTCAACTAATCTAGATTACATGGTAATATACCGAACACCCATGGCAGTTCGGTGTTGGTCATGTTTTGCCCTCGGGAGAGGTTTAGTCAACAGATCCGCCATATTCAGATCTGTGTGTACTTTGCAAATCTTTATGTCACCATCTTGGACATGTTCTCGAATAGCGTGAAAACGTAGCTTGATGTGCTTCAGCTTCTTGTGTGACCTTGGTTCTTGTGCATTGGCTATGGCGCCCATGTTATCACAATAGATAGACATTGGGTCCAACGCACTTGGAACCACACCGAGCTCTGTAATGAACTCCTTCATCCATATCGCTTCTTGTGAAGCCTCCGAAGCAGCTATGTATTCCGATTCAGTTGAAGATCTCGCCACAACACTTTGCTTTGCACTCCTCCAGCTAACTACCGCACCATTCAAAGTAAATACGTATCCAGATTGAGATTTATAATCATCCGGATCGGTGTTCCAACTAGCATCGGTGTAACCATTAACAACGAGTTGTTCATCACCGCCATAATAAAGAACCATATCCTTAGTTCTTCTCAAGTACTTAAGGATGGTTTTGACCGCTGTCCAATGATCCACTCTTGGATCACTTTGATATCTGCTAGTTAAACTAACAGCATATGCAATGTCGGGTCTAGTACATAGCATGGCATACATTAGAGATCCTATGGCTGAGGCATAGGGAGTCTTACTCATCCTTTCTCTATCTTCTGCCGTTGCTGGACTTTGAGTTTTACTCAAGGTCGTATTGGGCAACATGGGCAAGAACCCTTTCTTGCTATCTTCCATTCCAAACCTCTTTAGAACTTTGTCCAAATATGTACTTTGTGACAATGATATTAGACGTCTCGATCTATCTCTATAAATCTTTATGCCCAATATGTAAGCTGCTTCGCCAAGATATTTCATTGAAAAACTATTATTCAAATATTCTTTGACACTATTAAGAAGGTCTACATCATTCCCAATCAACAATATGTCATCTACATATAGTATTAAGAATGCTACAGAGCTCCCACTCACTTTCTTGTAAATACAAGCTTCTTCATAAGTTTGTAAAAAAGCAAAACTTTTGATCACCTTATCAAAATGTTGATTCCAACTTCGGGATGCTTGCTTCAATCCATAAATGGACCGTTGACGTTTGCATACCTTGTTAGCATCCTTAGGATCGACAAAACCTTTGGGTTGCATCATATACAACTCTTCATCAATGTCTCCATTGAGGAACGCCGTTTTGACATCTATCTGCCATATCTCATAATTATAATATGCAGCGATTGCTAACATAATCCTCACAGACTTTAGCTTCGCTACTGGTGAGAAAGTCTCATCGTAGTCAACTCCTTGAATTTGTCGAAACCCTTTTGCGACAAGTCGAGCTTTATAGACAGTAACATTACCATCAGCATCTGTTTTCTTCTTGAAAATCCATTTGTTCTCGACAGCCTTCCGGCCATCCGATAAGTCCACCAAAGTCCATACTTGGTTTTCGTACATGGATCCAATATCAGATTTCATGGCTTCTTGCCATTTATTGGAATCTGGGCTCATCATCGCTTCCTCATTTGTCGCAGGGTCATCGGTGTTGTCCACCAACATGACACTCATAACGGGATCATACCAATCAGGAGTGGTACGAGTTCTCGTTGACCTGCGAGGCTCTGTAGCAACTACAATCGAAGTTTCATGATCATCATCATTTGCTTCCTCTCTTATTGGTGCAGGCACCACAGGAACTTCTTCCGGTGCTGCGCTACTCGCAAGTTCGAGAGAAGGTTCGACAACCTCGTCGAGTTCTACTTTCCTTCCAGTCACTTCTTTCGAGAGAAATTCCTTCTCTAGAAAGGATCCATTCTTGGCAACAAAGATTTTGCCTTCAGATCTATGATAGAAGGTATACCCAATAGTTTCCTTTGGGTATCCTATGAAGACGCATTTTTCCGCTTTGGGTTCAAGCTTGTTGGGCTGTAACTTCTTTACATAGGCTTCGCAACCCCAAACTTTAAGGAACGATAATTTAGGTTTCTTCCCAAACCATAATTCATACGGTGCATTTCAACGGATTTAGATGGTGCCCTATTTAAAGTGAATGCGGCTGTTTCTAATGCATAACCCCAAAATGATAGCGGTAAATCTGTAAGTGACATCATAGAACGACCATATCTAAGAGAGTTCGATTACGATGTTCGGACACACCATTACGCTGTGGTGTTCCCGGCGGTGTCAATTGTGAAAGTATTCTGTATTTCTTCAGATGCTCGCCAAACTCGTAACTTAGATATTCACCTCCACGATCAGAACGTAGAAATTTAATCTTCTTGTTACGTTGATTCTCCACCTTACTTTGAAATTCCTTAAACTTCTCAAAAGTTTCGGACTTATGTTTCATGAAATAGATATACCCATATCTACTCAAGTCATTCGTGAAGGTAAGAACATAACGATAACCACCGCGCGATGCTACACTCATTGGACTACACACACATCGGTATGTATGATTTCCAATAAGTCCATAGCTCGCTCCATCCTACCAGAAAATGGAGTCTTAGTCAATTTTACCCATCAGACATGCTTCGCATATTTCAAGTGATTCAAGAAGTCCATCGGAATGGAGTTTCTTCATACGCTTCACTCCAATGTGACCAAGACGACAGTGCCACATATAGGTCGAGTTATCGCTCAATTTCAAACGTTTAGCCTCAATGTTATTAATATGTGTATTTCCACTATCGAGATTCAACAAGAATAGACCATCTATCAAAGGTGCATGTGCATAAGACATATTACTCATATAAATCGAACAACCATTATTCTCGGACTTAAACAAGTAACCGTCTCGCAATAAACAAGATCCCGATATAATGTTCATGCTTAACGCAGACACCAAATAACAATTATTTAAGTATAAAACTAATCCCGATGGTAGATGAAGAGGTAGCGTGCCGACCGCGATAACATCAACCTTTGATCCATTTCCTACGCGCATCATCACCTCGTTCTTCGCTAGCTTCCGTTTATTCTACAGCACCTGTTTCGAGTTACAAATATGAGCAACCGAACTAGTATCAAATACCCCAGGCACTACTATGAATACTAGTGAGATACACATCAATAACATGTATATCGGATATACCTTTCTTCTTGATGTTGCCGTTCTTCAAATCCGCCAAGTACTTTGGGAAATTCCGCTTCTAGTGACCTTCTCCCTTGCAGTAAAAGCACTCAATATCAGGCTTAGGTCCAGCCTTGGTCTTCTTCGTCGGTGCGGTAACTTTCTTACCACCCTTCTTGAAGTGTCCCTTTTGCTTAGACTTGCCTTTCTTGAATTTGGTGGTCTTATTGACCATCAACACTTGGTGCTCTTTCTTGATCTCCACTTCTGCAGATTTTAACATGGAGAAGAGTTCTGACAACTGCTTGTTCATGCTTTGCATATTGTAGTTCATCACAAAGTTCTTGTAACTTGGTGGTAGTGATTGGAGGACACGGTAAATCCCCAAAGCATTAGGAATCACTATACCAAGCTTTGGAGTTTGTTTGCGTGCCCAGACATCTTAAGCACATGCTCACTGACGGAGCTGCCCTCTTCCATCTTGCAGTTAAAGAACTTTTCAGAAGCCTCATAGCTCTCAACTGCCGCGTGAGTCTCAAATATCAGTTTGAGTTCACGGACAATATCATGTGGGTCTGAATTCTCAAACCTTTTCTGAAGCTCCGATTCCAAACCATACAAGATAGCACACTGAACTGTGGAGTACTGAGTCTTCCGAGCGAGGTAAACATTCTTTACTTCATCGGTAGCAGTAGCTGCAGGCGGGTCACCCAGCGGTGCATCCAGCACATAGGTCAAATTACCAGCATTGAGGACAATCCTCAAATTGCGGAACCAATCCGCGAAGTTGCTTCCATTGTTTTTCATCTTTTCTTTCTCTAGGAACGCATTAAAATTGATGGTAGGGGCCGCCATTGATCTACAACATATTTGCAATTGTTTAGACTAAGTTTATGACAAATTGAGTTCTAATTAATAGTTAAATTAATCTAGGTGAACTCCCACTCAAAACAATATCCCTCACATTGTTTTAGTGATCACACGAACCAAATACACCACATCAAAACCGATCATCACGAGAGTTGATGTAGCTTCAATGGCGAACAATCGACATGTTCATCATATCTACTAAATGATTCATGCTTTACCTTTCGGTGATCCGTGTTCCGAGACCATGTCTGTACATGCTAGGCTCGTCAAGATCAAACCTTAGCTTCCGCATGAGAAAATCTGGCTTGCTCACGTTGTATACACTTGCAGAATCTAACACACCCGATCATCACGTGGTGCTTCGAAACAACAAGCTTTAGCAATGGTGCTTACTAAGGATGAACACTTTAGAACTTGAAATTCATGTGCATGAGGGATCATCTTATAATTCTACCGTTGTTAACTAAGCAATACAAGATGCATAAAGGATTAACATCACATGCAATTCATAATATGTGATATGATATGGCCTTTCTTCTTTGTGCTTCCGATCTCCATCTTCAAGCACGAACATGATCTCCATTATCACCGGCATTGCATCAAGGTCAATGACGCTGCTCCATGGTTGTCGTACACCAGCTTCAACTATTACAACTACTTTGAATAGACACGCGGGTCTTAACAGAAAGTAAAGACAACCATATGGCTCCTATCGGTTGCCAACTTATAATAAGGAACATTGCATACATCAAATATAATCACAATCATGGCCATATCACATCACAGCACACCCCTGCAAAACAAAGTTAGACGCCTCTAATTCTTTGCATGTTTTACGTGGTTTGGGGCTTTCAGTAAGTGTCGATCTAACTTACGAACAAGAACCACAACGTTGATGTTTGAACTATCAAGTGACCGTTGTAAATTGGATCTATACTATAATGGGAGATACAGGCACCCACAAAGCCACTTATGCAATACAAGTTGCATGTTGAGCGTGGAGTAAGTCTCATGAACGATGTCATGTAAGGTTAGCCCGGGCCGCTTCATCCCATCATACCGCAAGATGCAAAGTACACAAGAAGCAATTGACCATTGTGTTCTACTCGTGCAACAGATCTACATATAGACACGGCTCTGATACCACTGTAGGGGTTCGTAGCATGGAAAACAAAAATTTTCTACCGCATACAAACAAACAAGCCAAGATCTATCTACTAGATTGTAGCAACGAGTCGATGGAATAACTCACCCTCGAAGATTCCAAAGTGTTTAACGAGAGCGGATTCTCGTGGGTGATGTAGTCGTACTCTTGCCGATCTCAAGATCGTGTAGACGATCCTTCCGGCGCTGCGTTCCGGCAGCGCTTCCGCAGTCGGTCACACGTTCGGTACTCGACGAAGACCTTCTCTCCCTTGTTCCAGCAGGCAGCGGAGGTTGTAGCACTCTCCTCGCGATTCCGGCAGCACGACGGCGTGGTACCGGAAGTAGAGGGGAGATCTCGCTGGGCTTCGCCTTAAGCCGGAGCGAGTATGGTGGACTATGAGAGAGGCCTTGGTGATCTAGGGTTTAGACACACCAAGGAGAGAGGGCTAGGCCGGCGGATAGGTCAAGTAGAAGCTCCAACTCGGCGGCTTGGGAGAAACCCTAGGGCGGCGGCGACTTGGTGGCCGGCGGCTTGGGGCTAGGGTTTGGAGAGGGAAAGGTGTAGGTCTTGGAGGGGCAGCCCTGCCCCTCCTTATATAGGTGGGAGAGCGCGGCCAAGGGGAGGGGAGTCCCTCCCCAACTCGGCCTCCTTGGCCGGCGGTGGAGGGAGAGGGACTTCCTCCCCAAGTAGGTTTCCTACTCTCCCTCCACCAAGCAAAATAGTCGTTTGACTTTTCAAATTGGCGTTTGACTTTTTCAAACTAGGATTTGATTTATCCCTTTTATTTTGCTCAGCGATGAAACCTAGTACATGATGCAACCATTCCAACTTGTTATGACACATTCATGTACCCTTCCCCTCCGGAGTGCCGGACATTCCGGAACCTTCTAGAACATTCCCGATGAAAACACCAGAACCATTCTCCAACCCTGAAACAGGACTTTCCTCATATGAATCTTATTCTCCAGACCATTCCGGATCTCCTCGTGATATCCCGGATCCCATCCGAGACTCCGAACAACATTCAGTCTCTTTCTCATCATTCCATAACTACTCAACAACGTCGAATCCTTAAGTGTGTCTGCCTACGGTTCGTGAATTATGCGGACATGATCGAGACACTTCTCCGAACAATAACCAATAGAGGAATCTGGAAATTCATATGGCTCCCACATATTTCTACGATTACTTTGCGATCGAATGAACCACTTACATACGATACCAATTTCCCTTTGTCTCACGATAGTTTACTTATCCGAGGTTTTGATCGTCGGTATCTCTGCATACCTAGTTCAACCTCGTTACTGATAAGTACTCTTTTCTTGTTCCCGTGCTATGTGATCCCTTGTGAACCAGTCACATGCTTGCAAGCCAATTGGATGACATTCCACCGAGAGGGCCCAGAGTATATCTATCCGTCATATGGATGGACAAATCCCATTCATGATCCATGTGTCTCTACCAATACTTTCCAAACACTCAATGCCACCTTTATAGCCACCCAGTTACGGTGTGGTGTTTGATGTCATCAAAGCATCCTTCCGGTGATGGTGATATGCATGATCTCATGGTCGAAGGAATTAGGTTACTATGTATCAGAAAGCATATAGCAATTGAACTATTAAAATGACTTGATCTTTATGCTACGCTTATCTATAGGAGTATGTCCATCATATCATTCTCCTAACGATATGATCTTGTTGTTAATAACATCTCAATGTTCATGATAGGGAAACCACAATCATTTATTAACCAACAAGCTAGTATCATAAAGAGGCTTTACCAGAGACTCTAATTTAGTTTACAAATCACACAAGTATTAATGTTTCCTTGTTAATACTATTATAGCATGAATGTAAACATTTATCATAAACACAAAGATATAATAACTACATTTATTACTGCCTCTAGGGCATATCTCCAACACAAGGGTGAACTACTCATGCATCACTTCGGAGGCAGGCATGGTGATGAACAAGGCCTCCGGGATGATCTATCCCCTCCGGCAGGGTGCCGAGAAGAGCTTCAGATACCCCCGGTCTAGGGACAATGGTGGTGTGGCTACAGACTGTTTCGTGGAATTTTTTATCGGGTACTTAGGGTTTCTGCCCCGTTATGCTTTTATAGGCGAAGGGGTAAAGTACGTGGACGCCCGAGGGGCCCGAGGGGCCCACACCAAGGGGCGGCGCGCCCTAGGGGGTGGCCGCGCCAGCCCTAGGTTTGGCTACCTCGTGGCCCGACTTCGTCTCCCCTTTGGACTCCCTCTTCGCTCCGGTAAATATTGACTTCTGCTTTTGTTCCATCCAATTCCGAGAATATTTCTTTACTAACTTTTCTGAAACCAAAAACAGAAGAAAACATGCAACTGGCACTGCGGCATCTTGTCAATAGGTTAGTTCCAGAAAATGTATAAAAATGCCTCAAAGTGTAGATAAAACATAAGAAAGTTGATACAAAACAAGCATGGAGCATAAAAAATTATAGATACCTTTACGATGTATCAAGCATCCCCAAGATTAACTCCTACTCGTCCTCGGGTAGGTAAGTGATAAAAGAATATTTTTTAAGGTGACATGCACCATCACAATCTTGATCAAGGTATTTGTAAAGCATTGATATCTGGAATCAAAGTACTCTAATCATGAGCATGAAAGATATATTTCTAATAATAAGACATAGTAACTATGTTGTAACATGAAAAGTAACACAAACAAAAGATCATGAATAACAATGCATTGAAAGACATTTGTTTGTTTCACATATAGAAAACATAGCAAGAGTAGTATTCAGCTTGTCCTTCATGGAATAGCAAAACATAAATGCATAGGACACCTTCAAAGTTTATAAGGGTGACTAGATACAAATAATTTAAGAACAATCAATATCAAAGTTATGAATCAATCAACAAGTTTTGGGACAATGCACATTAAACTAAGAATGACAATTATGCTCTCCTAATTGGTGCATAAAGATAGAAGATGGAGACTCAACATAAAAGTAAAAAAAGAAAGGCCCTTCACAGAGGGAAGTAGGGATTTCAAGTTTCATCAAGAGCTTTCAAAAATTATGGTACTTATTAGCTTTCATCTCTCATTGCCCCTATCATAGGCATCTTGAAATGGTTAAGGTTAAAGTGAAACAAATATGAAGCATATGCTTGATAGATCATAAGTTGGCAATCTCATGTCCCTTGAGTACGAGGGTCGTTCCTCATGCTACTCAACTTTAGTCACAAGCAAGTTCTTATCATTGTAAGTATATGTGTATCGTAGAGAACCTCCAATGGGGTACCCCTTGCCCCATGACACAGGAGCTATCCCATATCAAAATGACAAGGCAACAGACAATGATCATCTCAGCGATCTTCTTATTTACCATGAGTATGGTGCTTTTTTTCTTTTTCTTTTTCTTTTTTCTCTTCTCTTTTTTTCTATATTTTTTCTTAAAGATGCTTCATAGATTGCTCACTATGGTTATGCTGCAAGTTTCCACCATGATTAGGCATGGCTTAGGCTAGCCGCCCAGGCGTTTCTCTAACACATATATAATACTCTGTGGACTTATAAGCTTACCTTTTATTTCACACCGCCGACATCCATAACCAAAAGATCATGATATCAACTAGATAGATATTTACAAGTGTTGAAAGCGTTTCCCATGACAGCATGGTTCTGCTAACTCCCAACTTATAATTTGCAAGCATATAAACAACATAGATGACACAATGGTTCAAGATTATTAGGTGCAAGAAAGTAAAGTGTGCCATCAAGTTTGTGAGAGCTTTAATCACCAATTTTCACATAACAAAAGTTTAATTTGGAAGATAAATAATCACATGAATATACTTGTAATGGTGTAACACACCATGCATAGGAGTTTATAGTGGACTCTTTGGAATAACTTGGTTTATTGGGAGTTGGATGCACGAGTAGATCTCATACTCAGTACAAGTGGAGGATAGCAAAAGACTGGGAGCGACCAACTAAGAGAGCAATAATGGCCATAAGCATGCAAAGCGACAAAACATTATTAATTAAAGCATAAAGTGATATCACAAGTCAAAAACTAAATGAAGCTAAGGTGACTGGTTCATAGTCTTAACATGGTGTAAGAATGTGCCAAGTCAACCCAAATAAATCATCAAAGGAGAATACCACAATATTATGCTTTTGTATGCTAAAACAACGCATGATTCTTTTAAGGCACATTAAGCAATCTCAATTGTTTGAGACAAGTCATGCCACAACAATAATGACTAAGCATATAGTCAAAGCAATATCTACCATGACATGATAAAGTCTAAGCCACAGTCAAAAAAAGATTCTTTTTGTACCAACATAAGCATGCAACTTTCTACTCTTTCAAACACCAATCGACTTATTTGAAATAACTCACAAAGATAATACTCAATAAAGATCAGTGAGCTTGTCTCACAAATCCAAAAAGAAGAACTAAAAAGTTCTAAGAAAAAAGCACAAGAAAACTAAAGCTAAGCGCAGAGCTAGCAAAAGAGAACACTCACAAAACAATAAGAATGAAAACTAGAATGTTCTAGACAATGAAGAACTAGTTATGACTTCTCCAAAATAGGAGTGTTGGGGTCCATCCAATTTATTGCAGCAAACAAAGCAAAATAAAACTAAAGACAAAAGCAAAGACGCTCCAAGAAAAATAAATAGTGCATGAAGCAATAAAAATGAAGTGTCTTGAAAGAAGACCTGAGATTTTATTGATGAAGAAGGGGATGCCTTGGGCATCCCCAAGATTTGACGCTTGTACTTCTTGAATATTTCTTGGGGTAACACGGGTGACATTCCCAAGCTTGAGCTTTTGTCCATACTTCATCTCATCACATCATTCTTCCCCTACACTTGAAAATTTTCTTCATACAAAACTTCACACAATCTTCATTAGCAACATTAGTGTATTCAAGTTAATAAGTCTTTGGGTTCAGTTTCAACTCAAGTAAAACTTCCATTAAAACACAAGCTACTGTAGAAACTCCTTTTAAAAGATCAAGTGATCAAAGAGAACTCAAAAAGAAACCGATAAGAGGCAGATGCAAATAATGGCAGAAATCTATCAAAACAGACCAGCAGGTAAAGACCTATTTTTAAAAAAATCTTCCATTGCTCAAATCAGAAAGTGCAAAACTAACGAAAGTTAGATAAAAACCTAGGCATAAGCACAAACAATTACAGCTCAATCCGACGTACTGGGATTTTTCATGATTTTTTATAGTGAAGCACGGAAATGTGTTTGAGGACAGCAACTTCCCCAAATCTTTACTTCTCTCTCATTACAGGTTATTCTTGGCACAAAAACCACACAAAAGGGATAAGGAGAGGCTATTATAGAGGCAATAACTTCCAAGACTCAACAAAGGAAAAACTTATTGGAAATAAAATTGGGTTATCTCCCAAGAGTACTTTTCTTTAATGACTTTAAGTTATGCATGGAAAGCAAGAATCAAGTATTTTTGAATGAAGAACCATTAACATCAAATTTTGTTTTAATAAGAGAGTTAAAAGATGGTTTCTCTATTTTTCCAGGGAAGTGTTCTATACCTTTCTTGAGTGGGAATTGATATTTAATGGTGCCTTCCTTCATATCAATAATGGCACCAACAGTTCTAAGAAAAGGTCTTCTCAAAATAATAGGACAAGAAGCATTGCATTCAACATCCAAAACACAGAAATCAACGGGGACAAAGGCGTTTTTAACCATAATAAGAATATCATTAATTCTCCCCATAAGTTTCTTTTTAGCATTATCATCTAGTTGGACATCCAAATAACAGTCTTTCAATGGTGGCAGATCAAGCATTTCATAAATTTTTCTAGGCATAATAGAGACACTAGCACCAAGATCACATAAAGCTTTAAGATCAAAATCATTCACTTTCATATTAATGATGGGTTCCCAACCATCTTCTAATTTCCTAGGAATAGAAGCTTTATGTTTCAATTTTTCTTCTTTAATTTTCATGAGAGCATTTGTAATGTGTTCTGTAAAAGCCGTATTCATAGCACTAGCATTAGGACTTCTAGCAAGCTTTTGTAGGAACATAATTACTTCAGAAATATTGCAACCATCAAGATCAAAATCAAAATTAGCATCCAAGGTAGTGGAATCATTGTTTCCCATATTTCGAAAAAATTCAGCATTTTTATTGGAAAAAGGAATGGGAACTTTAGGTGGTTTGCTAGCATCAACATTGGTAGTGGTAATAGTACAAATACTACTATTTCTAGATATTTCATCTTCTCTTTCCCACCTAGCATGCAATTCAGCTAACATTCTAACATTTTCACCAATTCTAACTTGTATGGCATTAGTAGCAGCAAAGGGATTTTCCATAGTTTCTGGTTTAGCAACCATTTTATTAATCAAAGAGGATTGTGCCTCAGACAAAGATGAAATATTTTTTTCAGCATTTGAAATTTTAGATTGCAAACCAGGAATTTCCCTATTTAAATTCTCAAGTTGATGACTAATATTTTTCAAAATAGAGATTATTCCTCCATGGTTTTAGTGAATAATTTATTCTGTTCATATTGCATTTGCATGAAGTTTTTAGTAGATCTTTCAACTTCCAAAATCCTTTCTTCACTAGGCATTCCAAATTTACCATGATAACTATTGATATTATTAGGAGGATATGGCCTATAATTGTTATTACCATAAGCATTGTTGCCAAAATTATTATTTCTAATGAAGTTCACATCAACTTGCTCTTGAGCAACCAAAGAGGCTAAAGGAACATTATTTGGATCAATATGATCTTTTCCATTAACAAGCATAGACATAATAACATCAATTTTATCACTCAAGGAGGAGGTTTCTTCAACAGAATTTACCTTCTTACCTTGTGGAGCTCTCTTAGTGTGTCATTCAGAATAGTTAAGCATCATATTATCAAGGATCTTTGTTACAGCACCCAAAGTAATGGTCATAAAGGTTCCTCCAGCAGTAGAATCCAACAGATTTCTTAAAGAAAAATCCAGTCCTGCATAAAAGGTTTGGATAATCATCCAAGCAGTCAGTCTATGAGTGGGGCAATTCTTCACTAAATATTTCATTCTTTCCCAAGCTTGAGCAACAAGTTCATTATAAAATTGTTTAAATTTCATTATTTCACTTCTCATAGATATAATCTTAGCAGGAGGATAATATTTTCCAATGAAAGCATCTTTGCATTTAGTCCAAGAATCAATACTATTTCTAGGAAAAGATAACAACCATTCTTTAGCTCTTCCTCTCAAAGAGAAAGGAAACAATTTAAGCTTAAGAATCTCCATCTACATCCTTATATTTTTGCATCTCACAAAGTTCAACAAAATTATTAAGGTGAGCAGCAGCATCAGTACTAGCACCAGAAAATTCCTCTTTCATAACAAGATTAAGCAAAGCAGGTTTAGTTTCAAAGAAAGCAGCTTCAGGAACGGGTGGAGTGATACGTCCAAAATGTATCTACTTTCCCGAACACGTTTGCTATTGTTTCTCCTCTAAACTTGTGTGATTTCGATACAACTAACAGGAATGACGTTGTTTTCAGCAGAATTGCTTTGGTGTCTAGTGTTTGTGTAGAAACTCAACTATTAGGAAAAATCCCGGAAAATATGTCAAAAATCCTATTTCACCCTAAGACTCACGGAGCCAGAAAACGAGACGGAGGAGGGCCACGAGGGGCCGACACCCCCTGGCCGCGCGGGCCAGCCCAGGCCATGCCTAGGAGGGGTGTGGCCACCTCGGGCACCCTCTCGGCCTCCCTCTTCACCTATAAGAAGCCTCCTGACCTAAAAACCAAGGGAGGGTCGACATTTTTCCCGATAGAGTTCCGCTGCGCCGCCACCACTAGAAACCACAATTCGGAACCAGAAACTCTGTTCTAGCACCCTGCCGGGACGGGGAATTTGGAGGGGATCATCGCCATCATCATCACCAACGCATCTCCATCAACCATCCATGTTTCCCCCATCCGTGAGTGAGTAATCCCCCGTTGTAAGCTATGGGGATGGTAGGGATTGGATGAGTTCTATCATGTAATCGAATAAGATTGTTAGGGCATGGTGCCTAGTATCTCTATTAGTGCTATTTGACTTTGTTGCAACTTGTGCTTAATGCTTGTCACTAGGTTCCGGGTGCCATGATCTCAGATCTGAACTTATTATTGATTCATGATGATAGTATTGTTTGTGATCTTATCTGCAAGTTGTGTACACATATCATAGTCCGGATCCAAAGGCCCCAAATAAATAGAAATTGGGACATCCAGAGGGGATGTCTATGATATGAGGATCACATGTGTTCACAGAGTGTTAATGCTTTGCTCCGGTGCTCTATTAAAATGAGTATATTAATTTCCAGTAGATTCCCTTGAGGCCCCGCTGCAACGGGCTGGCAGGACAAAAGATGTTGTGCAAGTTCTCATTGCAAGCACGTATGACAATATATGGAACACATGCCTATGATTGTTTAGTACTTGAATGCTTTATCCTATTTAACTGCAGATGCCCTAGATCTTGAAGTTACATAATAGTCTCGTTCATACAACGTTCGTCCATCCATCCCTATGCCTACCGCACTCGTATCCTACTGCTTACTACTATTGTTACTATTGCCTTTATTTTACTGCTGCTGTTACTTTGCTATTGCTACTACAGAACTGTTGCAACTGATAAACTTCTGTGAGCAAGACTATTTTTAGGTACAACTGAATTGACAACTCAGTTGTTAAGGCTTATAAGTATTCTTTGGCTCCCCTTGTGTCGAATCAATAAATTGGGTAATACTACCCTCGAAGACTATTGCGATCCCCTATACTTGTGGATCATCAAGACTATTTGCTGGCGTCGTTGCCAGGGAGCATAGCTTTATTTGTAAGTTCACTTGGATCTATTATTGTTCATTGCTATCCTTTTCATCATGGGGAAGTCTCATGATGGAAAATTTCCTATTTTACCTTCCACTACAAGAAGAGGTACAGTCCTAAACACCTCTGCTGCTATTGATTCATCGTCTGTTATAAGTAAGCTTGTTACACCACCACCACATACACATGCTACACAAACTGCTACTACTGCTGAATCTGAAATTGCTTCTGATACTCATGATGTTGTTATCTCACCTGAGTCTAGAGAGAGATATGGTATTAATGATGGTTACATTGAAATGACTGATGAATTTATTGAAGAGTACCAAAACACACATGGTGCTAGTGCTATTATGAGTCTCCTTGAGAGTCGTACCATTATATCTAAATTGTCTCCTGATGCTAAGTTTGCGACTTCTCCCATAGACATTAAAGATAAAGATTATGATTTCTCTCTTGATTTATCCTATATAAATATTGTTGAGAAAGAACCTTTTTGTGGGACTGAGAATGAAAGTGACGTGGCACATATGAATGAGCTTTCTACTATGAGTGTCTTATTCTCTGATGATGTTAAAATGCGCAAGTACTTTGTTACAAAGATCTTCCATTTTCACTAAAATAAGCAGACATGCTTATTTTATTAACAAGGTTTAATAGATTACCTCATGGGTCCATTGATAGCCCTGATTGTTTGATTGCTACTTTCTTTCAGAAATATTTTCCTACTAGTCCTAGACATGCTGCTTTGCAGAAACTTTTTAATTTTAAACAGGGAGAAGAAGAGAAATTGTCTGAGTCATGGACACGGTTATGTGCCTTGATTCATGCACATCCTAGATGTCCATTACCTAAAAATGAGCTTCTTGATATTTATTATAATGGAGTAATTGATGAATCTAGGACATACCTAGATAGTTTTGTTGATTGTGTTTTCAGGAAAAGAACTCCTACAGAACCTAAAGAATTAATGGCTAAAATAAGTAAGAATTATGATGATTGAACTTCAACTGAGCCAATTACACATGAGCCTACTACTCCTTAACCAATTGTGCCTGAACCAACTCCAACACCAACACCAAAGAAGAGGGGAATGATTGAAGTAAATAATGAAGTGATGAAAGAAGCTAAGAAATGTCTTAAGGAGAAAGGTATTAGATCTGAAGATGTGAAGAATTTATCTTCTATAGAAGAATTATGTAAGCCAATTCCCCACTCATCCACTATTGAGGTATACTCTCTCCAACACTTTGATGAAGGTGATATTCCCTATGGTAAACCTCTGTAAGGCCTGAAAAATATTAAAAATTAGAAATTGATTGTTATTTTTTATGCATCATCATGACATCATCATGCATATTTTATTCGCATTTTGACCACAAACTATTTTGCTAAAAAACTATTTTTGTTTTACTAACATGTCTCTATGGTTTTATTAAATCCGTTTCCCTTTTCTTATTTTCAAACTAAATCAAAATAATATTTTTGGTCCGTTATGCTAAAAGCCCGTCTAAAGTTTTGGCCTAAAACTAGCTCCGTCTAGCCTACTTTGGACTAGATAAATAATCTATTCTTTTTCCCTCAAACCCTAGCCACCGACCCCACTCTAAAATTCCCCAATCCGTGTTGTCCAATTCCTCTCCGCCGCCTGTGCATCCTTCTTCTCCTCGTCGAGCAGCGCCATGTCCCATGTGATCTCCAATTCCTTGTTTTCTTCTTCTTGTAACTTGATGTGAGCCTGTCAGCAGTCGTTCATGTGCGTTCGTGGCCTCTAGCCTTTTCCTTTGAATTCTAATCTAATCCTTGTTTCATGTATCAAACATCAGGCCGTGTATACTAGCGCATCACCAGACTCCATCGACCCACAGCCGCACATACGAATCTGCCTGGGGCCTTGCTCCACTGTGCGCAGCAACAGATCCCTACTTGGCCGCGCGTGCCCGAGGAGCTGACCAGCTGCTGCCTTGCTCCAATCGATTTTGCCCAGCACCGCCATGTCGCCCTGCTACCTTTCCTCTTCATAGCAGCAAAAGCCAGCCAATTTCACCCGAAGCCTTCCATCCAGGTGGGCTCTTGTCCTGTGCAGCAGCAGCACGCCGATACCATCGCCCGCAAGCCGACCGGCCAGCAACTGTCGATTCCAGGCCTGCTGCCGCCTAGGAGGCTGCGTCAACCGAGACGCTCCGCTCCACCTGCAGTAGACGCACTCATGTGCCCTTTCTGTCTTTTCAAGGACCATCTCTCTTATTCCATTCAGTGAGTACAAATCCAGTTCATGTCGTCTCAGATTTCTACTGGCAAATCAGCTCTTGGTTCTGCGTGTGACCACCTTGTTCCTGACATTTCGACAAAATGTTCATAGGAACCATCACGGATCATCCATCCGAGTTTAAATTTAAACTCATTTATGGACTTCCGTGATGGCGATCCAAAAGACAAAAATAAAAGGGCATGATCCGACAAAGCCTCAATATGCTCTAGAGCACGAACGGTAACCATAGGGAACTTACGTTCCCAGACGATATCCATAAGCACTCTATCTAGTTTCTCGCATTTTGGCTCTAAGAGACTATTAGCCCAGGTAAATTGTCTTCCTAATATTGTAATCTTCCTTAAGTTCAAACTGTCTAAAACAGCATTTAACAAAAATGGCCAATGCTCATCGAACCTACCCCGACTTTTCTCGTGAGGGAATCTCAGCAAGTTAAAATCCCTTCCTATAAAAATAGGGTATGGATTGTCCTTTGTCAGATTCACAAGCTCACGTAAAAAATCATCTTTATAAACATCCTGGGCAGCCCTATAAACGGCGACTAAAGACCATGTGAAATTGTCAGCCTTGTTACGGACATGTAGTTTTATAAAAAAATCTCCCGCCGAACTAGCTAACAGTTCCATTGTCTCATCTCGAACGCCTAATAGGATACCCCAGATCGACCACGCGGCGGGCGTGATATCCACGTAAATTTCACTCCACCAGAAAAGCAATTGAGTAGGGCTTGTGAAAAGTCTCGTCTACCAGTCTAAGAGATACCAAGAAAATCCAACTGTTAGAAATAATGGGCTAAATCATTTCAGATTTTTCCTAAATCTCAAGCCCATGTATGTGGAAGCCATATGTGATTTGGCCCAAATTGGTGGCATCTCACATGTGTGTGTGGCAAGAGCCGTGGAAGCTAAATTTTAGTCCCACATGGAAAGTTGAAGGAGAGTTGCACCACCTTATAAGGTAGAGTGTTACACCACTTTATAAGTGAGTGACAATAAGAGAGCTACACGCGCGCTCCTCCGACGACGCCGCCGCTCGCACGCTCGCCTCGTCTCGTCACGTCACGTGTGCGATTAGACAAACGTGTCAACAGTTAGCGGGTTCGGGTCGCTCCCGGATCGTGGGCTATCTGTAACCGACTGTACGGGATTTCCGAGCTGTTCTATATAACCGTAAGACACCAAATCAATCTAGGGTTTTGCTATCCTCTTTGCTTGTGCCACCACCGTAGTCTACTCTATCCCGCTTGCCGGCGTGCACCGGCGGTCAGGAGAGCAGGTCTCCGAAACCACTCGTCTTTGTGATCCTGTACGGAAGAGAGCGAATAAGGTTTTTGGGAAGCGCTCCGCGCGACTGCTCAAGTTCATCATCACGGCGCGTCTTCCCGGTCGTCAAGCCGGACCTCGTGTGCGTCGTCTTCAACACCGACTTCTTCGTCAGTTTACTGCACCAACGACGACTACATCGACAACCGATCAGTACGTACACCGTCAACAGATCTATTGTTTTACTATAGCTGTTAGTGCGCATAATCTGCTACTGTTCATGTTGATTAATACATCTAGTATGTTAGAGGTTCACATGATTGTAGCTGATGTTGTCATGGTTTATATTCTGAAATTAATCGTGGAAATTATGCCTAATATTCCAACACCAACTTATGGTCTCTCACACAATCAGTAAAGAATAAATGTTTAGCTAAGTTTCGAAGACCTCTGCTATTTGAAAACATTCCATTCATTGAGAAATTATAGAAGATTTGGATACATGTGATCTCTTGCACGACCGCTGGCCTTTGATTTTTGACCAGAAGCTTTTAACTCATACATAGAGGCAAGCTCAGTCTCATCAAAATCCACTTTCGACACTTCACCAACTAAGTGAAAAAGGAGTTCACCATCTACTATGACATACAACTTCTCCTCCTCGGTTAGTGAAGCATCAGGAACAACACCGACCTTAGGCGTAATCGCTAGACGATCAACCTTAATGTGTCGCAAAACATTAGAAAAAAAAATACATCATATACATAACTGACCAAACTAATGCCAACATTGACTAGTTTAGAAGAAATAACACGAGAAATTCATGGTTCGTGGACTTAATGATACAAATTCGAAAAGAAGAAACGTGAGCTATCTATCTCATGGGAGACACCATTGGCTTCACTCAAACTATAAAGTGACCTTCCTGGTCATCGCAGCAGCAATCACCAAACACCGCTGCAGAATACTTCACTATCTTCGCTCGCAACTTCAACGACCTCTATTTAGTTAGCTCGGTCTGATTGTGGCCCATGCAATTAGCTACAACCAGGCCAATACATGGAGTTTCTGCAGCCGTTTGCAAGTACTCCCACCGTCAACTCATATAAGACGTTTTAGCAAACTATTTTACTGTAGCTTAACTAAGTACATAATTTTTTAGTAGCACAGAAAAAAGCCGGTGATTTTTTTTTGAGGAAAATATAGCACTTTATTCAATCAGAAACATTGTTCAGAATACAAAGTCCGCCAGGGGGCTCAACAAGCCAAACCTATCGTCCAACCCTACTCGAAGTTGCCGATCGTGCCAATCTGTGTGCTTCCATGTTGGAAGCTCGGTTTTCGTGCTTAAAAGAGACCTCCAAGAATGCAGCAGATGTCACCTTGATCTCCTGGAGAATCATGCTATAGCTTCCATCATAGGGCCTTGCCATGTCACTAACGACAGAGAGGCAGTCCGTTGCGACAGTAATCCTGTGAAGCTGTATATCTTCTGCCAGGGCCAGTGCTTCCCTGCACGCCAGGGCCTCCATCACTGCTGGGTTCGAGATGCCCTGGATAGTGAGCGCTGATGCTCCCAGGAACCTGCCCATCCCGTCCCTGCATACCACACCGACGGCTCCTCCTGTTCCCGTCTTCGCCATTGATGCGTCAACATTCAACTTGGCGCACCCCGGAAGTGGAGGGATCCACTTCGGGTAGCTGGGCTTGCTCGCTGCACCAACAGCCACCTGTGGCTTGCCCACAATTGCAAGGTCACGGAGGAAGCTTTCAATGAAGAGGTGCGTCGATAGAGGGCTCTGGAATTCGTCCTCATGTATAATCTTTCGGCGCGCGAACCAGATTGCCTAGAGAGTCACTGCCACTTTAGCAAAATCATCCCGTGACAGCGTATCCATCATCTCAAAGAGCCACGGCTTTGCAGAACCACCCCCATTACTGCTCATGTGCTCAACAATGCTCTCATCGGCTAGGGCCCAAACAGACCGTGCCACCACGCAGTCAAGGAGAGAGTGGCGCCAAGAATCCTCCGCGCCACAAACAATGCATGCACTTGTTGCTGCCATGTGTCTGTGGCATCGCGCATCCCCGGTAGGCAGGGATTGTTGAGCCAACCGCCGGAGGAAAACCCGCAGCTTCGAAGGAACATGGGTCTTCCAAAGGGAGAAAAAAAGGGCAAAGGCCCTGATGGGCAGGCTGAATATCACGTCTACTTCCGGGCCTAATACCGTGTTACTTGCAATGGGCCTCTACAGATTACGAGTTTAGATAGGGCTTAAACGTCCTACTGGGCCATAAATGAGCCTTTTTTTAAAAGCTTTCACTACACAGGCCTCCTCGTATCCCGATGCGTGTCCAAAACTGCCCGATTTGGGCACACCGTCCCAACCCACCGGGCGCGTCAGTATATATCCGCCGCCGTCACATCAGGACACTGCCTCCAGTCTTGTCCCCTCCGGTGGCTAGGGTTTCCTCCGCTTCGCTAGCTCGCTCGCTCCCAGGTGCCCCCTCGAACCCGATCCGATCTCGCCTGTTTCGCTCGATTTGTTTCTCCGCTTATTTTCTCGCTGTCCCGATTCGGTACGTCGGCGTAGGCTCTCTTTAGGTCCGAAACCCTGCTCGATTCGCCGCGGAAATTTCGGTCGCTACGCGTGCCTGTTAATTGGGATTCGACGGCAGTAAGATTGCTCAGCGACCAGCGGTTTTATCGATTGATTCGTCAATTTTCTTTGCTTGTACGGGTAGATCCGCTTACATGGCCTGTTGATTTCAAACTATTTTTCTGGTACGCTTAGATCTGCCCCTATGGCCTGTTGAATTCAAAGGGGGTTACCCGCAACAACAAAAAAAGAATTCAAAGGGGTTATAATAGAGTCGCAACTAGACTACTATGCTTTCTCTGCTTCAGATTTGCGTCGCCGTCTCGGGATGTAGAAATAGCAGTATCTGGTCGCTGTATGCTCGAATTAAGTTTGTGTTCGATCAGCTGCTTTTGGGTGGGTGGGAAGGAGCTTGCTCTGCTCTTCTTTGCTATTTTGTTTTGTATGCTTTATCTTGCTCTGCTTTGCTGTTTGTTTCTGTGATTTTAGTGCCAGTAATTTGTGACAAATTTGTATTTATTGTGCAGTGCGAAATGCCTCGCTACGATGAGCGTGATCGTTATGGTGGCAACACAAGGCTGTACGTGGGTCGTCTGTCCTCGCGTACCCGAACGCGGGACCTCGAAGACCTCTTCAGCAGATATGGGAGGTGAGCAACTTGGGCCTAAATGTTCAGTATATCGCCAAGAAGAACCTGCTAGTGTCTTTTAAATGACAAGGTTCTGGAAAAAGTGTTCAACTGATTTATTGTATCGTGGATGGATTTTGAAGGGATTATCTTATGGCCCTGTTGTAAACATGTGATTAGATTGTAGTCAAATAGGTCTGTCTTTGATTGTCTGTGTTGAGCAGAAATTTTGAGGCTTCTTCAATTTCTTGGACCCAGAGAAATTGCCACCCACACAGTTTTTTAGGCAATGCCATTCCATACAAAGATGTCTAAGCCATCACCTTCTGCTCTCTCATCATTGCTCCCCCCGATTGTTTTTCTTAACATCAATCAAATGTATCCACCAGCCCTTCATGTTTTAACTTGGATGATCTTGTTGAAGGTTTTGGGGGCTTACCCAACCTGGTGTCCATGGTGGGAGGGTGCCCTTGGTGGAATTGGTGGCTATTGTCAGCAAAGTTTCTAGCTGACTTTGGCGATTGTTTTCATAAAATCTATTTCATGTTTTAATGGAAAACCGCAATCATGCCTGGTGATACATTTCTCTACTTGCGTCTTGATGGTGTTGCTGTTTCTGGAAACCATTTCCGCAGAGTGCGATATGTGGATATGAAGCATGAGTTTGCATTTGTTGTAAGTAAACCTCTTTTCTTTGCTTTGTTTTTTGGCTTCTCAATCTGTGTACTGTTTACATATGAGGTCACTCTTTTCCTTCTCTGAATCATATTGCAGGAGTTCAGTGATGCCAGGGATGCTGATGATGCAAGGTACAACCTTGATGGACGGGACTTTGATGGAAGCCGCATGATTGTTGAGTTCGCTAAAGGGGTAATCTTGATATTATTCAATGTGTAGTATTTATGCATTGATGTATGTGTCGTGCCCCTTCCGAGTTCTGACTATGATCTTCAATTTTACTCTATAGGTTCCTCGTGGCCAAGGAAGCTCCCGTGACCGTGACCGTGGTGGTGACCGTGAATATATGGGTCGGGGACCTCCTCCTGGCTCTGGCCGCTGCTTTAACTGTGGAATTGATGGGCACTGGGCTCGTGACTGCAAAGCTGGTGACTGGAAAAATAGGTGCTATCGTTGTGGAGATAGCGGCCATATAGAAAGGGATTGTCAGAACAGTCCTAAGAACCTAAAGTATGTCCTGTGAGAGGTTTCATGTCTGTTTTATTTCTTCTCTGTTATGAATAGAGCATATCTGATTTTTGTCACCTTGATTGAAACAGGCGTGGAAAAAGTTACTCCAGATCTCCATCCCCTCGCCGCGGAAGGGTTCGTGATAGGAGCTACAGCAGGAGCCGCAGTAGGAGCTACAGGTACAATTTGTTTTGAAAAATTGGCTACTATCTTCTGCTGGGTTCTATGGCATGATTTGCTTGTTGTGACGGTCTGTGGAGTCTAAAGTGTAAACACAGTACTGGCATGTTTTTTCCTCTTCCAAATGAGTCTCGAAGATGTAGTCTGTCCAATTATCATGGTATTCCATTTATGCACGTATTGTTTCCCTGTTATGCAAATCCTAGCTGCCTATGGAATCAGGTCTAGTTTCCTGCTATCCTGTGGTCATAGTTCTTCACTTACATTTTCTAACCTGCTGAATGGAGGAATTTTTATATCAATTCGAGATTCATGTTGATTTTGCAACATCTAGTTAGTAGAGTTATATCTTAATTGTGATTCAGTTTTTCGTACCATGTTTTTTTATCAAACTCTGACAGTATGTCTCTTGCTTTACATAGCCGCTCTGTCTCTCCAAGGAGGGATGAAAGGCGATCCAGGAGCCCGCGTGACAGTCGCAGCCCAAGGAGGAGCCCCCGTGACAGTCGCAGCCCTATGAAGAGCCCTCGTGACAGTCGCAGCCCTATGAAGAGCCCCCGTGATAGTCGCAGCCCTCGCAGGAGCCCTTCACCTGCCAAAGGGAGGGCCAGGAGCCCCACCCCTAATGGCAGCAGGAGCCCAGTACCCAGGGAGAACAGCAGGAGCCCAATGAGGGCTGATAGCCCTAGCCGTGATGTCAGTCCAGCTGCAAATGGTCGCAGCCCGAGCCCAAGGGACGACGAAGACAATGGCAACGGCAACGGCCGTGCTTCGCCCAGTGGAAGTGCATAACCCGCTGCGGGTTGAGAAGAGATTGATCAAATTCTTCCTATGCTCATGAAGCTCCCCAAACATGTTGAACAAAGACTTGTCTGTATTTGTATGAGTTTGGATTTAATGTGTACTCTTTGGTATTGATACTCCTGGTAGACCATAGACCATAATATCTGCTTGTTGTACTAAGTGCACATTGGACCATTTTACTTGCTCTGTATTCCATCAAATAATCTTGTGCTCAACAGCTTATATCTCGCAAAGGTTCTCTGTTTTGGTTCTTTGTTGGATTGAAGAAAACTTATACTCCCTCTGTTCCATATTAACTACCACAATTATTTCTGGACACACATATATCTAGAAGTGTTTTGGTGTGTAAATAAACTTAATATGGAACAGAGAAAATTTTCTAGATACACATATCTAGACAATATCCTGAAAAAGAGGTGACACTTTTGGCAGTAGCAATATGTGGTTCCCAGCCTGCTATGCCTATCTTGCGATCATTCTCAGTCTGCTAATGTGTGATGTGATTGAAGTGGTACAGAAAAAACATGTACAGTATTATTTGATCAAGTTGTCTGCTAATTTATATCGTTTGAAAACCTTGTCATCTGTCTTCCCCATTGACCATCTGCCAGAAGGTCCCTCTCATGGAGGCATCTGTGTAATCGTCGTCTCCTTCATCCACGCTGCCGGTTTCGCAATCGACAGCCTCTCTTTGACGGCGAGGCGGAGTAGGCGGCCTGAGCTCGGTGACCATTTTGAGGCTATTGACGTCGGAGAAGTCCAGGCCGTCGCCCTCCTGCAGCCGCATCACGAACTGCAGGCTCCACACCAGGTCCTCCATGTCCGGCCGGTCGGCGCCGCGCTCCGCGAGGCACCTGGCCACCGTCTCGCCGTACTTCCTCAGCGCCGCGGGCCTCACCGTGGCGGCGATGCGCCGGTCCACAATCTTCTCCAGCTCGCCCCTGCCCTGCCAGTGCAGCCCCCACTCCACCAGGCTCGACATCGGCCTCGGCAGCCTCGGGTCCACCACGGGCCGCGCGCACAGCGCCTCCAGCAGCACCACGCCCAGCGAGTACACGTCCGACTTGCCCGTCAGCTTCCTCGTCCGGCAGTACTCCGGGTCCACGTACCCGAAGCTCCCCTTCACCGCCGTGCTCACGTGCGTCTCGTCCACCTCCGGCCCGCCCCTCGACAGCCCGAAGTCGGCCACCTTGCCCGTCAGCTCGCCGTCCAGCAGGATGTTGGACGACTTCACGTCCCGGTGGATCACCGGCTTCGCCACCGCCGTGTGCAGGTACAGCAGGCCCCTCGCCGCCCCCGCGCACGCCTCCAGCCGCTGCGCCCAGCTGAGGCATGCCGCGTGGCCGCGGCCGTAGAGGCGGCTCCGCAGCGAGCCGTGCTCCATGTACTCGTACAGCAGGATCATCTCGTCGCGCTCGTCGCAGTAGCCGACCAGGGACACGAGGTGCCGGTGGCGCAGCCCCGACAGCAGCTCGATCTCGGTGCGGAACTCTCGCGCGCCCTGCCGCGACTCCGGGCTCGCGCGCTTCACGGCCACCTTGGTGCCGTCCGGGAGCACCGCGGCGTACACCTTCCCGAACCCTCCCTGTCCGACCACCAGGCCGTCGTCGAAGTTGTTCGTCGCTTCTTGCAGCACGGCGAACGGGAAACGGTAGCTCGGCACCACCGGGGCGGCCGTAGCAGCCGCAGCAGCAGCCATGGGGCTCGCTGGCAGTGTGTTCGTGGCAGTGGTGAAGCTCGGCGGTCCTGCAGGTTCGATGGCGCCTCGGATGCTGAAGCGGCCGAGGAGCGGCATCCATGGCGTGGTCGACTGGGTCTGCGTCGGCTTCGTCGTCTCCTCTTCAGTACTACCCTTCTTCTTCTTCTTCCTAAGGATAATAATGACGAGAGCAACGGCAATGGCCACGAAAGCGAAGGCTCCGCACGCCGAGCCGACAACGACGGCCAGACGCGACCTCGCCGCCCTTCGCGCCGGCTCGACGACGACGACGGAACCGGCGCTCTGGTGCATCTTCATGATCTCGATCCCGTTGAGCACGGCGGCGGGCATCACGATCTCATTTACCCACGGGGCGACGTACACGGGGAGTTTCCCGGACGAGTCGGTAGCAGGCACCAGGATGTCCCTGTAGTACGGGACGGCGAAGTCGAGGTCTTGCTCCACGACGGTGGTGCCGACGTAGGCCTTGATGCGGAGCTGGTTGCCAGACTTGCCGACGATGTCGCAGAAATGGAACCTGATGAGGTACGGGGAGGAGGCGTCGACGTCGAACTGCCACGCCATCTGCTTGCTGCTGTCCGCGGTGCCGCTCGCGAGGACCAGCTCCCTCGCCGTGGAGTACACGGCGTCCGGCGCGTCGGTCGCCGTCGCCTGCCCGGGCACTCGGTGCATCGTCCCGTTGTAGCTGACCTCCCGCGTCACCGCGTAGCCGCCGAAATACTGGCGGTCCGTGGTCCACTCTCGCCAGAGCGCGTCGCCGTCGGGCGCCACCGCCGGGCCGCCCACGTTGACGCGGTGCGCCGTCTGCAGCGGCATCCGGCTCGTCGGTGTCGCGAGGGCTGTGACGAGGTCGTCCGGGACGGAGACGAGCTCGACGGCGTTGACGAAGGCGACGGCCCCGTCCAGCGGCACGAACGTGACGACGAGCGTGTCGCGCGCCACGTCCAGCAGGAACTCGACGACCACCGGCGTCGACGACGACGCGGCGTCCTGCCCCTGCGCGGACACCGGCAAGCCGCGGTCGAGCAGAACCGCGTCCTGCGTGGACACCTCGAACGTCGTGGCGGCCGCGGCGAGGTCGTAGCCGGCGCCGTTGGCGAAGGGGAAGAAGTGGAGGCGGAGGAAGTGGCGGCCTTGGCGCCTGACCGCGAACGCGTAGGACGACGGCGCCGAGAACACCCTGGCGGTCTTGTAGAGCGCGGCGTCGCGGAGGCTCGGCGGCACGGCGCCCGGGGATGCCTCCACCGCGGCGCTCTGTGGGGACGTCAGGACGACCACGCCGGGGTTGGAGTTGGAGGCGTCGGCGAGGAAGCGTCTCTGGCCCACCTGCGTGTCCGCCGAGGAGCCGCAGCTGACTAGGTAGTTGTCGTCGGGCGTGTACGCCGCAGCGCCACAGATGAGGAAGACGGAGAGGAGGAGCTCCAGGACGCCGCGAGATGGCCAGAGCCTGGCCGCCGCTGCCATGGCGAAGCGGCAGAGCAGTTCAGTGAACCATCTCGGTCCTGTTCTCTTCTCGGTCAGTAATAATCAGTGCGTACTATTTCTAGGTCGCGCCCATGATTCCACTTGGAACAGGAAGGAGATGGCGGGGAGAGGACGACAGTGGTCAGAGGGATCGAGCCGACCGGCCGAACTGAGACTACCAAATGCCGGGAATTCTACGGAAGAACTGATGGGGAAAAAATGCAGTGAAACTGAAAGCAATACCGGAGAGGAGACCGCGAGGGCGAGGCACAATTATTTGGGTGCTCCCTGACTGACTGAGAAGAGATTATGGGCACGCGTACGTTTGGTGTTATCCTCAAGTTTCGTTTCGTCCGCATGTCCAACTCGAGGGGAGGCTGCAAATTTCCATTGATTGGATACCCGACGCTGGTCAGTCAGCCTCGTCAAGAACAGGCCCATATGACCGTTTCAACGTAGCCGTCCTCCATACCCGGCGTGTCGTTTGTACTACACGCAGGTCGCAGGGTACTAAACTGCAGACTACTATGTCTCCATTTCGACTTTTCTTTCCTAAAATAATACTCAAAAAAATTGTAAAAAAATAGAGGAAACACAGGTTCCATTTAAAAATCCCATAGAGATATATATCATTCAGCTTCAACCGAGGGAACAACATCAATAACGTTCCAGCAAATACTCCAGCAGCATTTCTGAATATTGTTTCTCGATGCCATCACCATTTTTATGGCCTCTCAAAATGCGCAGAACAAGCACCAGCCTTCATGTGCCTCTACAAAGTTGTAAGTATTCATTAGTAAAGAATAATGACGCAAACATGTAACTATATGTTTCCGCAATCATCTGTCCTTTGATTCCCAACCGTTCTACTCGTCCCAATCATCCATGTTGTAGAGACTATTTCATCTTTTCACTAATTCAGTGTCTAATATATCTACTATTCTACTTATTTTTTGTACATGCATATGAATTCGTTACTTTTATAATTTTGTTCCGTGATAAATTTCAGAGGTACATTGTATATACACGTTTACATAAGGAGCAAATGATAGGAATAAGTATCATGGTAAATATTCTGCTCGACTCAGTAAATAATTATTTAGAAGCCTAATAACGCAATTTTGCTTAAACTTTGAGTAAAATTTTAAAAATAGCATAAATATTAAAGATATATTTAAGCAATTTTCTAAAGTAGGGGGGCCATTGCCCCCCCCCCTCCCTTGACTCAGCAAAACTTTGCCATTTTAAGCGAGGAGCTTTTGGTGTCATGCTGCCCTAGGGTTCCAAAAATCTATGGACTGACCCTGGTACGAGATTGTGTGGTAGCTCGCATTTTTCATTCTCGCCAATTATAACCATCCCGTCCAGCGACCTCTAGAGCGTATACGGCCGCGTCCTCCAAACGCCCCTTGGGACAGGCCGGGCACAAAAACGAGCTCAATTGTGCCCCCAAAAGACCATTTCCGTCCGGCGATGTCCAATACACTGTCTGTCGCACCAAGGTCATTCTGACACCATAGGGGACACTCTAGGCATGTTGGACACAAGGCGGTGCGTCGCGACGAGTGGCTGACCAATCCCGTAAGTTAGGGGCCGGATCTCTCACTGGGTAAGGTAGGCTGGTTCCCTACCTTCATTTTTTTTGGCAAAAAGCTTTAGATGCATATTTTCTGCACAATTTAAGTGGTCATACGCTGAAAACGAACTTCGAATAAGAAATTTATGCTTGTTCTAGTGAACACGGTGCAAAACTGGACTATGCGTAGTCTTGTTTTAAATCAACTATTTCTCTTTGCAATAACTAATTCTCAATCTAATAAAACTTGACTCTAAACAATGTCCTAGATGGGGTATCTAAGTAGGACAGAGAGTATTTTGGTCACCTTATGGCGCGTGGCCAAAACTAACTCTAATTATGTTATGGTTTATATTTTATGTTTCTACTTTGCTTTGTATATACTATTGATCAATAAAAATAATTGACATGCTTTCTCAATTAGAAAAATAATGGTTTAGAGCTCTCCTGAAAGATATGAATTCGCGCAAAAAATAATACTCCGGAGATTTATATGCAGAGAATTGAATACTTCAGATATTATCTTAATATTTTAATGATACATCATGCTTCATATCATTGAGTTGGCATTGCTTTTATCGGTGACGACAAAAACATTTGAAAGGTCTTTCTCAATGGAAAAGATCATCAAGACCATGTCGGTGTTCACATTTTTTTTTGAGATCGCCCTATCTCATCTTTTTTCCGTCCTGCGCCGTTGCTATCAGTGACACATCAGTTGTTGGTTTTCGCCATTAACTCCCATCGCCAACTTTCGGTGGCTAGCGTGGTTAATTGCCGCATCAGAGGTCGTAACTCATTTGTTTGCGCCTAGGCACGCGTCCAGTCGTTGCTGCAATGCACGTATCGTTGCGTGGAGTGCAGACAAGCGCGCCGGCATTAGTGCTCGCACAACCCGCTCGCCTGCCTCTGGAGATAAATACGCATGTGCGCACTATCCAAGCCGCACATTCTCGCCCAACCCTAGCCACTCGACCGCCACACCCACCACACAATGTCGAGCAACAAGCATACCGGTAGCACCCCCACAAACGGCTACAGGCCGTGCAACCTCATCGTCAACGAGGCGTGAGCACTGTAATGCGTGCGGTACCCTTGCCCGCCGGACTACCGCCTCCCAAGTGGTGGCTAGAGGATGGTGCCGAACAACATCGGCATCCTGATGGTGCCTAGGCTCAGCAGCAAGGCCTGGTATGCGATCACATATATAGGGAAGATGTTACAGGCGGAGCGCGCGCGCCTCTTGTGGGCTGCCAACGACAACAACAACTGGGCTGCCCAGCAGGCCATAGGCCGTGCTACTTTCTGTGGATCGCTCGGGTTAGCCGGACAAAGGATATGCTATGTATATTCCCAACATCGTCATGTCATCTCGCGAGGCGATGTACGTTGCTACCGCGGAGGCAGCATGCTAGGGAGTGCCCGACTAGCTCGCCGAAAGACGGGATATGCTCGCCGAGTCAGATGTCTCCAACATGGCCAAAATCTGATTTGCTCATTTTTTTTTTAACTTGGCCAGATCTGACTTTTTTTTTTTTGAATTTTGTAGCAGATCTGACTTTAGCATGCTGGTTCATCAGTGTGTCGACAATGGCGACATCGACATTCAGTTCCGTGTGCACCGAGGATCATCTCTCGGACACCATGACGAAATCACTTGGGTGAAGGACAATCAGATTAGAGTGAGTTTAATCTAGTCGTCAGGTTCAGGTTTCAGTTGTCAATAAGTTTAGTTCACGTGTCCGTAGTTACTACGTAGTGGATTTCTTCAGCTATTTCCTCGGGTCGCTTTTTTGGATAGGAAGATTCGACGTCCCGATACGTGATCCTGCAGTAAACTCGGTCACCTGAGCATGGGATGGAACGTTTCGCTAGAGGGGATCGTGTGACGACCAGACATGATCGATTGCTCGATGAATGAAAAGGAAGACAGAAAGGCAGAAGAGATGCACGTTTGCACCGCAACTCTCGTTCTGAATTTCTGTAGTAAAAAATTGCGAGTGAGAATCCACATCCTTCCCGCTCGACCACACCCTGTGTTAAAAGTCGGCTACTTGAGACAGATAATAATGCAATGCCGCTGTCCTGCTGACGACTGATGTGCTGTTGCCGGCCGGGAGCTCGGATCACCGGCCGAGGACTTTTTGGATCGCCATGGTAGGCGACCGGCCAAACTCAGAGCTACTACTTGGAAGTCCGGGGAATTCTACTGACGAAACGGCAGTGTCCAGCACGTGTTTGGAAAATTTCCAAACGAAAGCAACACACTGGTAGTACACGAGAGTGCGAGAACACAATTAATGTCCTACAGTACATGTGTTGGAATATTAGGCATAATTTCCACGATTAATTTCAGAATATAAATCACGACAAAACAAGCTACTAGCTCATGTAACTCGAACATACTAGATGTACTAAACAACAAGATGATCGGAAACAAACAGCAGCTTAACATGTACTCGCAGAACATGATAAATAACCAAACAGAAGCACGTAGCGCGTACCGTTCGATTGTCGTAGTAGAAATTTTGGGGAAGACTGATCGAAGCAGATGGCGACGAAGACGGCGGTAGGCAGCACCGCCTGACTTGGTTGGAAGACGACCCGTGATGGAGAACTCGGGCAGTCGCGCGAAGCGCTTTCCAAAAACCTTATTCGCCCTCTCCCGTACAGGATCACAAGAGCGAGAGGTTCCGGAGACCTGCTCTCCCGTCCGCCGACAAGCGGCGTGTATCTCTCTTATTTCTACTCACTTACAAGGTGGTGTAACACTCCACCTTATAAGGTGGTGCAACTCTCCTCTAACTTTCCATGTGGGACTAAACTTGAGCTCCTACTTCACTTCCATGTGAGCTGTCACAAACATGGGCCCAAACACATATGGGCTGCCACAAATTTGGGCTTTGAGATTTAGGAAAAATCTGAAATACACATGGGCCTAAATGAATTGGCCCATTATTTCTAACAATCCCCCACCAGATCTCAAATGCCCATTTGAAGATTTGTCAATCCTTGCTACTTGTTTATATACCAGTGTTTCAGCAGAGACTGTTAAGTTGAACTTTCGCCTAGAATCTTGAACTATGTCTATCAACAACTTGAACAATGGTCGAACCTTGAATTGCAAGTTTGGTGCCAATAGATTTCACTCAAAATCATAACTAGTACCTGGCTGCCAGTAGCCTACCCCGCGGGTTGGTGTTGGAATTATGCCCTAGAGGCAATAATAAAGACTTTATTATTATAATTCTTGTTCATGACAAAGTTTATATTCCATGCTAGAATTGTATTAAGCGGAAACTTTAATACTTGTGTGATTTGTGAACAACACCGTGTCCCTAGTACGCCTCTATAGACTAGCTCATTGATTAATGATGGTTAAGGTTTCTAACCATAGACATGAGTTGTCGATTAATAATGAGATCATATCACTGGGAGAATGATATGATGGACAGACCCAAACTAAGCGGAGCAATTAGATCGTGTCGTCGTGTTCATCTTTGCGAAGCTTTTCTTATGTCGAATATTGTATTCCTTAGACCATGAGATAATGCAACTCCCTGATCGGAAGAAAGATTTGAGGTCATCAAACGTCATCCTATGAGAGGGTGATCATAAAGGTGTCTCTCAGGTGATCGGAAAGTACCTGTTGGGTTGTATGTATCGAGATGGGATTTGTCCCTCCCAAGTTGGAGAGATATACTTCGGGCCCACTCGGTAATCGATATCAACACCGCTTGCAAGCATGTGGTTAAGGAGTTAATCACAAAGTGATATCGGATTATGGAACGAGTAAAGTACTTGCTGTGAACGAGATTGAACTAGGTATGACGGTACCGACGATCAAATCTCGGGCAAGTAAAATATCGCAAGACGAAGGGAATATATATATATGGGATTGATTGAATCCTGGCATCGTGGTTCATCCGATATGATCATCGATGAATGTGTGGGAGTCAATATGGGTTTCCAGACCCCGCTGTTGATTATTGATAGAAGATCATGTCTGCATATTCTCGAACCCGAAGGGTCACACACTTAACGTATCTCGACGCTAGGATAGATTGGATAAGTGGTTTATGAGTTTTTGTTCGGAGTCTCGGATGGGATCCGGGACATCACGAGAGGTTCCGGAATGGTCCGGAGAATAAGATTCATATAAGGCAATGTAGTTTTTGGAGTTCGGAATTGTTTCGGGTTATTCGGTATTGTACCGGAAGCTTCTAGAACCTTCCGGAGTGGGACCAATGTGGCCCCACTTGTCGGGAGGGGGCATGGGCCGAGGGAGTGCACTGGCCGCATTGGGCCAGGATCACAAGGCCACATAGGGCCCAGCCGGCCAAACCCTAGGGTAACCCTAGGGGAGCTTCTAGAAGGGGGGGGGGGGAACTTGCCCCCCCACTCCTCCCTCCTTGGACGCCGGCCTAGGGCTTGGGGGAGGGGCAAGGGCCAGCAGCCCACCCCTCTATATAAATAGGGCTGGGAGCGCACCCTCCCTACACCTCCTCCTCAACCCTAGCCGCCCTGCTGCCCCTCCTCTCTCTCTCCCTCCCGACTGCGCGTAGGCGAAGCCCTGCCGCAGAAACTCTCCACCTTTGCACCACACCGTCGTGTTGTAGATCCAATCTATCTCTCCACCCCACTTGCTGGACCGAAGAAGGAGGAGATGTCGAGGTGCCGTACGTGTGCATCTCTCGGAGGCATCGCCACTTGCGGTGTTGGATTGGATCGGATCGCGAGGAGGAGAAGCGAGTACGACTACATCACCCACGTTCCGTCGAACGTTCCGCTGTGCGAATCTTCAAGGGTATGAAGATCTCATCTATCCCCCCTCGTTGTTTGCATCTCCTAGATTAGATCTTGGCTTTCCCGTTCGCATCCGTAGAATTTTTTTGATTTACTATGCTGCGAAACCCTTCAGTGGTATCAGAGCTAGATCTATGCGTAGATGTGTTTCATGAGTAGAACGCAACATGCTTGTTGCGGGCGTTGATGTTTTCTGTGGCAAGCCTCTTGTTTGTGTACTTCTTATGACGCGGGATAGTGAGATCGAAGCGGTCCAGGCCAACCTTACGCGACGCCGTTCGCGAGACCGGCTCCGCACTTGACGTGTGGCTTGTTCCACACATGCGGCTGATGGATGCCAGTTTCTCTCACTATAGTTGTCATGGGATTTACACCGGAGTTTGGAAACCATAATATCACCGTTGTGGCTTTCCGTAGGTAAGAATCGTTCTTAGCTTGCTACTCCCATAAGCCACGTAAAACATGCAACAACAAAGTAGAGTAGTCTAACTTATTTTTGCAGGGAGTGTTTTCTGTGATATGGTATGGCCCAAGATGTGATGTGTATGTTGTATGCGATGATCATGTTTTGTAATTTTTCACGACTTGCATGTCGATGAGTACACAACCGGCAGGAGCCATATGGTTGTATTTATAATTGTGTATGACCTGTGTGTCAACTTCTTATACGCCATGTAATAGCTTTACTTTATCGCTAAGTAGTTAGAAATAGTTGTAGTTGCTATTCGTGGTGGAGGCAATCATGGTGGAGTGATGGAGATAATGCCGGCACTCACAAGATGGAGATCATTGCGCCAAGATTGGCTATACCATGTCACATAAAGTTATATGCATGTGATGTTTATCCTTTTATGTATATTATTATGCTTAGATCGCGACGGTAGCATTATAAGATGATTCCTCACTTAAAGATCAAGATAAAACTATGTTATCCCCATGTATGCACCGTTGCGAAAGTTCGTCGTGTTTAAGCATCACATGATGATCGGGTGCTATAGACTCTACGTTCACATACAACGGGTGCAAGCCAGTTTTGCACACGTGGAAATACTTGGGTTTGACTTGACGAGCCTAGCATGTACAGACATGGCCTCGGAACACATGAACCGAAAGGTTAAGCATGAGTCATATGAATGATATGATCGACACTTCGTTGTCCACCATTGAAACCACATCTCTTCTCGTGAAGATCGGATTAGGTGTGGTGAATTTGGATCATGTTCACTAAACAACTTGAGGGATGTTGAATTTAGTGGGAGTTCATCTAGTAATTTGATTAAGTTAAACTAGTTATCATGAACATAGTCTAAATTGTACTTGCAAATTTTGTAGATCAAATGGCTAAGTCCAACTTCAACTTCAACGTTTTTGCTGAGAAAGAAAAGCTTAAGAACAATGGGTCTAACTTCACCAACTGGTTCCGCAATCTGAGAATCATTCTCTCTGGCGGACAAAAGGACTATGTCCTTGAGAAAGCGCTAGGTGACGCCCCTGCTGTAGATGCGCCGGCTGATGAGAAAGCTGTTTATCAGTCGCGCAAAGATGATTATGGTGTGATTAAGAGCACCATGTTGTTTGCTATGGAATCGGACCTTCAAACCCGTTTTGAGGATTTCCCCGGGCCCTTTGAGATTCTTGAGGAACTGAAAACTATGTTTCAGACTCAGGCCCGTTCTGAGAGATATGAGATCTCTGAGAAATTCTTTAACTGCAAGATGGAGGAAGGGAGTTCCGTTAGTGAGCATGCCATTAAGATGTCGGGCTACACTCAACGCCTTGAGCAACTGGACTGCAAAATTCCAGAGGAGCTCAAGATTGACAGAGTTCTGCAATCACTCCCTCCTAGCTACAAAGGTTTTGTAGTTACTCATAATCAGATTGGTTCCACTGATACGATCACCGAGCTCTTCACTAAGCTGAAAGCTGCGGAGGTGGACATCAAGAAAGATAATCATGTGTTGATGGTCAACAAGCCCCCTAGCTTTAAGAAAGGTAAGGGTGCAAAGAAGCCCTTCAAGAAGGGCAGCGGCAAGCGCGTTGCCCCTGCAGAGAAGAAGCTCAAGTCTGGACCTAAGCCGGACACTGAGTGCTTCTATTGCAAGGACAAGGGTCACTGGAAGCGCAACTGTCCTAAGTACTTAGTGGACAAGAAGGCTGGCACCATCAAAGGTATATTTGATATACATGTTATTGATGTTTTCCTTACTAGCCCTCGTTGTAGTGCCTGGGTATTTGATACTGGTTCAGTTGCTAATATTTGTAACTCGAAACAGGAGTTACGGAATAGAAGGCGGCTAGTAAGGGATGAGGTGACGATGCGCGTTGGCAACGGATCAAGAGTTGATGTGATGGTCGTCGGCACACTCTCCTTAGTTTTACCTTCGGGATTAGTTTTAAACCTCAATAAATGTTATTATGTGCCTGCGTTGAGCATGAACATCATATCTGGATCGTGTTTATTGCAAGACAGTTATTCATTTAAATCTGAGAATAATGGTTGTTCTATTTATATGAGTAACATATTTTATGGTCATGCACCTGCTGTGAATGGTTTATTTCTTCTGAATCTCGAAAGGGATGAAACACACATCCATAACATTGAGGCTAAGAGATGCAAGGTAGATAGTGATAATACTACTTATTTGTGGCACTGCCGTCTAGGTCATATTGGTGTAAAACGCATGAAGAAACTCCATTCTGATGGACTTTTGGAGTCTCTTGATTTTGAATCATTTGACACATGCGAACCATGCCTCATGGGCAAGATGATCAAAACCCCGTTCTCCGGAATGATGGAACGAGCAACGACTTGTTGGAAATCATACATACCGATGTATGCGGACCGATGAGTGTTTCGACGCGCGGTGGATATCGCTACTTTCTCACTTTTACCGATGACTTAAGTAGATATGGGTATATCTATTTAATGAAACATAAATCTGAAACATTTGAAAAGTTCAAAGAATTTCAGAATGAAGTGGAAAACCATCATAACAGAAAGATTAAGTTTCTACGATCCGATCGTGAGGTGAATATTTGAGTTATGATTTTCTCACGCATCTTAAAGCAAGAGGAATCGTTTCGCAACTCACGCCACCCGGAACACCACAGCGCAATGGTGTGTCTGAACGCCGGAATCGAACTCTATTAGATATGGTCCGATCAATGATGTCTCTTACTTATTTGTCGTTATCATTTTGGGGTTATGCATTAGAAACCGCTGCATTCACTTTAAATAGGGCACCATCTAAATCCGTTGAGACGACACCGTATGAACTGTGGTTTGGTGCTAAACCTAAGTTGTCGTTTCTTAAAGTTTGGGGATGCGAAGCTTACGTCAAGAAGTTGATGTCGGACAAGCTCGAACCCAAAGCGGAGAAATGCGTCTTCATAGGATACCCTAAGGAAACTATTGGGTATACCTTCTATCACAGAACCGAAGGCAAACTGTTTGTCGCAAAGAACGGATCCTTTCATGAGAAGGAGTTTCTCTCGAAAGAAGTGAGTGGGAGGAAAGTAGAGCTAGACGAGGTTGTTGAACCTTCTCTTGAATTGGAGAGTAGCGCAGCACCTGAAATTGTTCCAGTGCCGCCTGCACCAACAATAGAGGAAGCTAATGACAAGGATCATGAAGCTTCGGACGATGCTACTACTGAACGTCGCAGGTCGACAAGGTCGCGTGCCCCTCCTGAGTGGTATGACTGAAGGGTTTCGCAGCATAGTAAATCAAAAGTTTTCTACGGATGCAAACGGGAAAGCCAAGATCTAATCTAGGAGATGCAAACAACGAGGGGGATTAGATGAGATCTTCATACCCTTGAAGATTCGCACAGCGGAACGTTTGTCGGAACATGGGTGATGTAGTCGTACTCGCTTCTCCTCCTCGCGATCTGATCCGATCTAACACCGCAAGTGGCGATGCCTCCGAGAGATGCACACGTGCGGCACCTCGACATCTCCTCCTTACTCGGTCCAGCAAGTATGGTGGAGAGATGGATTGGATCTACAACGCGACGGCGCGGTGCAAGTGGTCGAGAGTTTCTGCAGCAGGGCTTCGCCTACGTGTAGTCGGGAGGGAGAGAGAGAGGACGGCAGCAGGGCGGCTAGGGCTTGAGGAGGAGGTGTGGTAGGGGGTGCGCCCCCAGCCCTCTTTATATAGAGGGGTGGGCGGCCAGCCCTTGCCCCTCCCCCAAGCCCTAGGGCCGGCGGCCAAGGAGGGAGGAGTGGGGGGCAAGTTCCCCCCTTCTAGTAGCTCCCCTAGGGTTTCCCCGAGGTTTGGCCGGCTGGGCCCTATGGGGCCTTGTTCCCCTGGCCCAATGCGGCCAGGGCACTCACTCATAGGCCCATGCCCCCTCCCGGCAGGTGGGGCCACGTTGGTCCCCCTCCGGAAGGTTCTAGAAGCTTCCGGTACAATACCGATTAACCTGAAACAATTCCGAACTCCAAAAACTGCATTGCCTTATATGAATCTTATTCTCCGGACCATTCCAGAACCTCTCGTGATGTCCCGGATCCCATCCGAGACTCCGAACAAAAACTCATAAACCAATTATCCAGTCTATCCTAGCGTCGAGACACGTTAAGTGTATGACCCTTCGGGTTCGAGAATATGCAGACATGATCTTCTATCAATAATCAACAGCGGGGTATGGAAACCCATATTGACTCCCACACATTCATTGATGATCATATCGGATGAACCACGATGCCAGGATTCAATCAATCCCATATATATATATATATATATATATATATATATATATATATATATATATATTCCCTTCGTCTCGCAATATTTTACTTGCCCGAGATTTGATCGTCGGTACCGTCATACCTAGTTCAATCTCGTTCACAGCAAGTACTTTACTCGTTCCGTAATCCGATATCACTTTGTGATTAACTCCTTAAACACATGCTTGCAAGCGGTGTTGATATCGATTACCGAGTGGGCCCGAAGTATATCTCTCTGACTTGGGAGGGACAAATCCCATCTCGATACATACAACCCAACAGGTACTTTCCGATCACCTAAGAGACACCTTTATGATCACCCTCTCATAGGATGACGTTTGATGACCTCAAAGCTTTCTTCTGATACCAAGGAGTTGTATTATCTCATGGTCTAAGGAATACAATATTTGACATAAGAAAGGCTTCGCAAAGATGAACACGATGACACGATCTAATTGCTCCGCTTAGTTTGGTTCTGTCCATCATATCATTCTCCCAGTGATATGATCTCATTACTAATCGACAACTCATGTCTATGGTTAGGAAACCTTAACCATCATTAATCAATGAACTAGTCCATAGAGGCATACTAGGGACACGGTGTTGTTCACAAACCACACAAGTATTAAAGTTTCCGCTTAATACAATTCTAGCATGGAATATAAACTTTATCATGAACAAGAATTATAATAATAACATCTTTATTATTGCCTCTAGGGCATAATTCCAACAGTCTCCCACTTGCACTAGAGTCAATAATCTAGTTTACATTTGGCAACAATCTCACACCCATGGCACTAAGGTGTTGATCATGTTTGGCACATGGAAGAGGTTTAGTCAATGGATCTGCGACATTCAGATCTGTATGTACTTTGCTAATCTTCAGATCTCCATCTGCTATATAATCTCGGATTATATGAAACTTGCGGTTGATATGCTTGGTATTTGGATGATATCTTGGTTCCTTAGCGAGTGCTATGGCGCCAGTGTTGTCACACAATATCTCCAGTGGGTCCAATGCAGTTGGAACCACGCCAAGCTCAGTGATGAAGTTCCTGATCCAAACTCCTTCACTTGACACTTCTGAAGCAGCCATGTATTCCGCTTCTACTGTAGATCTCGCGATCACGCTTTGCTTGCAGCTTCTCCAGCTCACAGCTCCTCCATTCAAAATATAAACGTATCCTGTCTGAGATTTAGAATCATCCTTGTCGGTGTCGAAACTAGCGTCGACGTAACCTTTTACGACGAGTTGTTCATCACCTCCATAGACTGAGAACATTTCTTTAGTCCTATTTAGGTACTTTAGGATGTTCTTCACGGCTATCCAGTGTTCCACTCCTGGATCACTTTGATATCTGCTCGTCAAACTAAGAGCATTGGACACATCCGGTCTAGTACACAACATGGCATACATGATAGAACCTATGGCCGAGGCATAAGGAACTTTGCTCATAGCTTCTCTATCATTTACCGTAGCTGGACACTGAGCCTTGCTCAATATCTTACCTGACAACATAGGCACTAAACCTTTCTTTGCCTTATCAATTCTGAACCTTTTCAGAACTTTGTCTAGGTATGTACTCTGGCTTAAAGCTATCAGGCGTCTTTGTCTATCTCTATAGATTTTGATGCCCAATATATAGGCAGCTTCACCTAGGTCTTTCATTAAAAACACTTGTTCAAATAACTCTTCACATCGTTAAGCATGTTAATGTCATTTCCAATAATCAATATGTCATCCACATATAGTACCAGAAATGTCACCGAGCTCCCACTCACAAAAGAAATGTCACCGAGAAATTGATGCCAGACAAGCTCGAACCCAAAGCGGAGAAATGGGTCTTCATAGGATACCCTAAGGAAACAATTGGGTATACCTTCTATCACAGAACCGAAGGCAAAGTGTTTGTCGCAAAGAACGGTTCCTTTCTTGAGAAGGAGTTTCTCTCGAAAGAAGGAGTGGGAGGAAAGTAGAGCTAGACAAGGTTGTTGAACCTTCTCTTGAATTGGAGAGTAGCGCAACACCTGAAATTGTTCTAGTGCCGCCTGCACCAACAATAGAGGAAGCTAATGACAAGGATCATGAAGCTTCGGACGATGCTGCTACTGAACGTCGCAGGATGACAAGGTCGCGTGCCCCTCCTGAGTGGTACGGCAACCCTGTCTTAACTGTCTTGTTAGTAGACGACAGTGAACCCGCGAACTATGAGGAAGCGATGATGAGCCCAGACTCTGAGAAATGGCTAGAGGCCATGAAATCCGAATTGGGATCCATGAGCGAAAACCAAGTATGGACTTTGGTGGACCCTCCTAGCGACCGAAAGGTCGTTGAGTGCAAATGGATCTTCAAGAAGAAAACGGACGCGGATGGTAATGTTACCGTCTATAAAGCACGACTTGTCGCGAAAGGTTTTCGACAAGTTCAAGGTGTTGACTACGATGAGACTTTCTCTCCCGTAGCGATGTTTAAGTCCATTCGGATTTTATTAGCAATTGCTGCGTTTCATGATTATGAAATATGGCAGATGGATGTCAAGACTGCGTTCCTCAATGGCAACATTGATGAAGAGTTGTATATGATGCAACCCGAAGGTTTTGTCGATCCTAAGGATGTTGATAAAGTGTGCAAACTTCAGCGTTCCATTTATGGACTGAAGCAAGCATCTCGGAGTTGGAACCTTCGTTTTGATCAAGTGATCAAGAGCTTTGGATTTGTTCCAAATTGCTACGAAGCTTGTATCTACAAGAAAGTGAGTGGGAGCTCCGTGACATTTCTGGTACTATATGTGGATGACATATTGATTATTGGAAATGACATTGACATGCTTAACGATGTGAAAAGTTATTTGAACAAATGTTTTTCAATGAAAGACCTAGGGGAAGCTGCTTATATATTGGGCATGAAAATCTGTAGAGATAGACAAAGACGCCTGATAGCTTTAAGCCAGAGTACATACCTAGACAAAGTTCTGAAAAGGTTCAGAATGGATAAGTCAAAGAAAGGTTCAGTTCCTATGTTGTCAGGTAATATATTGAGCAAGGCTCAGTGTCCAGCTACGGTAAATGATAGACAAGCTATGAGCAAAGTGCCTTATGCCTCGGCCATAGGTTCTATCATGTATGCCATGCTGTGTACTAGACCGGATGTGTTCAATGCTCTTAGTTTGACGAGCAGATACCAAAGTGATCCAGGAGTGGAACACTGGACAGCCGTGAAGAACATTCTAAAATATTTGAATAGGACTAAAGAAATGTTCTTAGTCTATGGAGGTGATGAACAACTCATCGTAAAGGGTTACGTCGATGCTAGTTTCGACACCGACAAGGATGATTCTAAATCTCAGACAGGATATTTTTATATTTTGAATGGAGGAGCTATGAGCTGGAGAAGCTGCAAGCAAAGCGTGATCGCGGGATCTACAGTAGAAGCGGAATACATGGCTGCTGCAGAAGCGTCAAGTGAAGGAGTTTGGATCAGGAACTTCATCACTGAGCTTGGCGTGGTTCCAAGTGCCTTGGACCCACTGGAGATATTGTGTGACAACACTGGCGCCATAGCACTCGCTAAGGAACCAAGATATTTTACAAATACCAAGCATATCAACCGCAAGTTTCATATAATCCGAGATTATATAGCAGATGGAGATCTGAAGATTAGCAAAGTACATACAGATCTGAATGTCGCAGATCCATTGACTAAACCTCTTCCACGTGCAAAACATGATCAACACCTTAGTGCCATGGGTGTTAGATTGTTGCCAGATGTAAACTAGATTATTGACTCTAGTGAAAGTGGGAGACTGTTGGAATTATGCCCTAGAGGCAATAATAAAGATGTTACTCCCTCCCTCCCAATTTAGGATGCGTTTTAGCTTTGGCCCGCATACCAATAAGCTCCATACAGCGTTGTGGACGAAAAAGGCTGGACGGAAACACCCCGCGTACGGTTCAGAAGCATGCAATGCTGCCCATGCATGCTGCCCATCCTCCTACATTAATACGCATGCATGCACTGGTCAGTTCCTTCCACGCACGCTCGTCGCTTCGGTCTTCACCATGCCTTCTCTCTTCCCAGGAAAAATTCAGTCCCGCCATGGCTGCTCCAATGGCGCGAATTAGCAGTGAAATTAGCAGCGAAATTTTCGTTTAATTTTCATGAAAAGAGCTGCACTTAGGAGGGAACTAAACCATGGCGCCATTTCTGAAAAAATCGAATGGAATTTTCAACCTCTCGCTCCGTGCACTCTATAAATACTCCATCGTGTGCCATTGTGCTTTATCCCATCGCCTCCATTTCTTTTCTCTCCTTCTCTCCCATGGATACCGGTGGTCCTATTGACTGGGACGCCATTGAAGATCAGTATGACGGTGTGGCTATCGACTTGAACTACGCCTATGTCTTTGAAGAAAGCGACGATGGTATGGTGCTGTTCATCGTTGTTTGATTCAATTTTGGTAAACTGATTTTGATTCTTAATCGACATATGCGCAGAGGAGCAAGGGGAGCCCGAGCTTGAGCATGTCCACGTCGAATACTTGCGCTCCAACAGCAGCAGCCAAGCGCGGCGAGCCGATCGTGGCCACAGCCAAGCGGGGCGAGGTGCGGGAAGGGGCCAAGCTGGGCGAGGTTCAGTCCGTGGCCAAGTGGGACGAGGTGCAGGCCGTGGCCAAGCAGGGCGAGGTGTAGGACGTGGCCAAGGTGGGCGATGCATTCCTGGTAGCAGCCAAGGCGGGCGAGGCATGCCTGGCCGTGGCCAAGCTGGGAGAGGTGATCCCGGCAGCGGCCATGTCGGGCAATCCATGACAGGCCGCGGTGGTGGCGGGCGTGGGCATGGTCGTGGTGGCAGCGGGGAAGTGGATTCTGGAAGAGGTCAGGGACGTGGGGAAGCTGTGCGCGGTCGGGGACGCGGAACTCTTGGCCTTGCCGGTCGAGCGCGTGGTACCATAAGCTGGCAGCAGACGACGGACGTTTCTAGTCGTGGTCGTGGCCGCGGTCGCGGACGACTCGGCCTTGCCGGGCGTGGCACTGGCCGAGGCAGAACCCTTGACTTGAACACGATGGCGCACATCGATGATGCCGACGAGCCAGTCCATGAGGCAGGCAACGACGGGGATGGCGCTGATCAGAGCCAAGGCAACCAAGAACCTATCAAAAGTAAGTCCATTTTCCTTTTGTCAAAATTACTCCCACACATGCTTGTAATGGTTAGGCATGCTTCGTGCCTTTTCTAGATGATTAAAACTGCATGTAATTTTTTTTTGTGTTATATGGTGCTGATCAGCTGTATTCTCTGTTTCTGAATCATGAGAAGTACTCATGTAATTTCTGTTGTTGTAACAATATTTTTTAGATGGCCTTCCTGGGTGTATTAAGCACCAATGGTCAGAGGATGAAAAGCTAAGAGTGTATGGCATGCTTTTGGAGAGGACATCGTTAGGAAAACTTAAACGTGGAGTGACAAAGGAGGTTTCAAGGATTTCACACATGCCTTTGAGAACTGTACAGAGCATTTGGAAGAAGGGAAAGAGAGCTGGAAGCATACTTGGAGTGATGAGTAAGAAGCCCAAAAAATGTGGTCGTAAGAAAATCACTTTAGATCCGGAGGCAATCAAGCAAGTTCTTCCAAAATACAAAACAACACTCCTAGATCTTGCAAATGCCCTAGGCATGTCCAGGAGCACTCTTCATAGGCGGTTGAAAGAGGGTAAGCTTAGGCGGCACACAAATGCCATCAAGTCCACTCTCACCGACGAGAACAAGAAGCGTAGGCAAGTATTTTCACTTGTTTGAATTTTTTCATGTTTTATGGGTATCTACTTTTATCTAACAAGTTGTCTAATGGATTGTGTAGAGTTGAATGGTGCCTATCTCAGCTTCAAGAAGAGAGCATGCCGGAAGATCCAACCTTTAACGGAATGTTCAACGTGATTCATATCGACGAGAAGTGGTTTTATCGCACGCGGAAAAGTCAGAAGTTTTACTTGGCATTAGATGAACCTGAACCTGAAAGAGTTACACAAAACAAGAATTATATTGAGAAAGTTATGTTCCTCGCGGCTGTGGCGAGGCCTCGGTATGATGTAGATGGCACCGAGACATTTGATGGAAGAATTGGCATATGGCCTTTCACTTTTGAGGAGGCGGCAAAAAGGGACAGTCCTAACCGTCTAAAGGGAACGATGGTGACAAAGCTTGTGACTTCGGTGACTAAGGATGTGAGTAGAGAATGGTTGGTGAACAAGGTTCTTCCCGCTATAAAGGAGAAGTGGCCTACCGCGGAACGTGGTAGGACTATATACATACAACAAGATAATGCTAGGACTCACATTGACCCAAATGATCCTGTTTTTTTGGCTGCAGCCACAGCGGATGGTTGGGACATTCGGTTGGTGTGTCAACCTCCTAACTCTCCTGATCTTAACATCCTTGATCTAGGGTTCTTTGCAGCCCTGCAATCTTTGTTTCATAAGTTGTTCCCAGGTTCTATTGATGACATTGTGTTAAAAGTGCACCAAGCATATTATCAGTACCCGGCGGAAAGAAGTAACCGAATTTTTCTCACTCTACAATCTTGTATGATTGAGATTTTGAAGGAAAAAGGTGGTAACCATTACAAGATTCCGCACATGAGGAAGCTGGCGCTACAAGCCCTTGGTGTCCTACCGGTGAGGTTGGAGTGCACTCGAGCTATTGTGGATGAGGCAATGGAGTGGCTAACTGATTAGAAACTTGGTGTCGTTTTGTTGGTTAGATGAATCAAATCTCAATCTTGGTGTAGTTTTGTTGGTTAGATGAATCAAATCTCTTGGTTGTACTTTGAACAATGGAATTTATATTAAATCAAATTATGTTTTCTGCAATGTAAGGTCTTAGTTGTTGTTTGAACAATGAAATCAACAATGGTCTAAAAAACAACACTGATTCATCATCTTAAAGCAACAATAATAGTCATGGTGTTACTAAAACATGGTACTGTTCATCGTCCAAAAATAACAGCAATATTCATCATCTTAAAACAACATTGATTCACCCCATCTAAAACAACAACAATGTTCATGATCAAACACAGAGTATGATCATTTCTTCATTCGCTTGAAACCTTTAACATTTTTGATTGAAGGAATGAGGATTTCCCACATTGTGTTCCTTACCTCATCCATGCCTTGGCTTTCCGGCGGAAACGGCGGCGAATCCGGCAATGAGTCTGGCACAAACATGGGGTTGTCTCTGCTCTCAAAGGCACACGACATGGCTGAGTACGTGCGCCTACGCGTTGTGCTGAAAATGGTCTGGACACCATGCCCTTGTTCTTGGCTCGACGAGACTCGAAAGAAAGTGCACACCGGGCGTTCACGCAGCTCGCCGCGCTCACCGCACCGGCCAGACATGCCATGCAGTAGCCTAAAAGCCAAGGCACGGACCTTGTCTGCCTCTTCCGGCCTCTCGTGGCGGAGCTCTCCATGGCCACGCACTTCTCCGCGCAGCTCTAGCCCGCTAGCGATGCGCCCACTGCCGTGCAGCTCCTTCTCGCGGCGGCGGCCTTGCAACTCATTACACAGCTTTTCTTCCTTGCCCACGAGCTCGCGAGCTCGACGGAACAACTCTTCTTCACCGCTTCCACCATGCTCCGGGACCTCTTCTTCCTCCTGGCTATCTACGAACCAAGACGGATCCATGCCGCAGCTGTCGTTCGGTGAGTGAGAGGAAGAATACGAGGAAGAGGAGTGGACTGTATGGGGAGAATACGAGGAAGATGGAAAGGAATCGAGGAAGTAGCTTTCGGCTGGGAGTTAATGCATGCATGGAGCTGCTCTCTAGTCAGGGATAAAATGGTCCGTTTTGTACTATTCTTCACAATACGCATCCTAAAACGGGATTTTTGTGAAAAACTAAGACGCATCATAATCTGGGAGGGAGGGAGTATTATTATAATTCTTGTTCATGATAAAGTTTATATTCCATGCTAGAATTGTATTAAGAGGAAACTTTAATACTTGTGTGGTTTGTGAACAACACCGTGTACCTAGTACGCCTGTATGGACTAGCTCATTGATTAATGATGGTTAAGGTTTCCTAACCATAGACATGAGTTGTCGATTAATAATGAGATCATATCATTGGGAGAATGATATGATGGACAGACCCAAACTAAGCGGAGCAATTAGATCGTGTCATCGTGTTCATCTTTGCGAAGCTTTTCTTATGTCAAATATTGTATTCCTTAGACCATGAGATAATGCAACTCCCTGGTATCGAAAGAAAGCTTTGAGGTCATCAAACGTCATCCTATGAGAGGGTGATCATAAAGGTGTCTCTCAGGTGATCGGAAAGTACCTGTTGGGTTGTATGTATCGAGATGGAATTTGTCCCTCCCAAGTCGGAGAGATATACTTCGGGCCCACTCGGTAATCGATATCAACACCGCTTGTAAGAATGTGGTTAAGGAGTTAATCACAAAGTGATATCGGATTACGGAACGAGTAAAGTACTTGCTGTGAACGAGATTGAACTAGGTATGATGGTACCGACGATCAAATCTCGGGCAAGTAAAATATCGCGAGACGAAGGGAATATATATATGGGATTGATTGAATCCTGGCATCGTGGTTCATCCGATATGATCATCGATGAATGTGTGGGAGTCAATATGGGTTTCCAGACCCCGCTGTTGATTATTGATAGAAGATCATGTCTGCATATTCTCGAACCCGAAGGGTCACACACTTAACGTGTCTCGACGCTAGGATAGATTGGATAATTGGTTTATGAGTTTTTGTTCGGAGTCTCGGATGGGATCCGGGACATCACGAGAGGTTCCGTAATGGTCCGGAGAATAAGATTCATATAAGGCAATGCATTTTTTGGAGTTTGGAATTGTTTCGGGTTATTCGGTATTGTACCGGAAGCTTATAGAACCTTCCGGAGTGGGACCAACGTGGCCCCACTTGTCGGGAGGGGGCATGGGCCTATGAGGTAGTGCCCTGGACGCATTGGGCCAGGAGCACAAGGCCCCATAGGGCCCAGCCATCCAAACCCTAGGGTAACCCTAGGGGAGCTTCTAGAAGGGGGGGAACTTGCCCCCCACTCCTCCCTCCTTGGCCGCCGGCCTAGGGCTTGGGGGAGGGGCAAGGGCCAGCCGCCCACCCCTCTATATAAAGAGGGTTGGGGGCGCACCTCCCTACACCTCCTCCTCAACCCTAGCCGCCCTGCTGCCCCTCCTCTCTCTCTCCCTCCCGACTGCGCGTAGGCGAAGCCCTGCCGCAGAAACTCTCCACCTTTGCACCACACTGTCGTGTTGTAGATCCAATCTATCTCTCCACCCCACTTGCTGGACCGAAGAAGGAGGAGACGTAGAAGTGCCGTATGTGTGCATCTCTCGGAGGCTTCGCCACTTGCGGTGTTGGATCGGATCAGATCGCGAGGAGGAGAAGCGAGTACGACTACATCACCCACGTTCCGTCGAACGTTCCGCTGTGCGAATCTTCAAGGGTATGAAGATCTCATCTATCCCCCCTCTTTGTTTGCATCTCCTAGATTAGATCTTGGCTTTCCCATTCGCATCCGTAGAATTTTTTTGATCTACTATGCTGCGAAACCGTTCAGTTGGAGCATATGCGTCATACTCCCTGGTCTCTTCATGAGTTTACTAGAGATCACCCAAGTCTCATAGACCGTGACGTTTACAGTCGAGCTCATATAGGTGTGTTCTTTCAAGAATACCCTATAGGACGACATCTTTGCTAATTAAAACCAACAGAAACACATTAAGGCATGTTGCCAACCTGCCTTACAGATTATGAGAGTTATGCATCTTCACATAGAGAAGGTTATAAAATACTCTCCTCCTTCAAACCACTAGCTTGTTCTTCCCATGTCCTAATTCACGGGATCTCCGATAACATAGGTTGGGTTACCACTAAGGTATGACATCCATGGGTCTCAACCCCACCTCCCTCGATGCATTTTCTATCACATTTTGTGATAGTCCCTTTGTAAAGGGATCTGCCAGGTTTTTGTCTGTTTGAATATACGTAACAGTTATTACTCTGGAGTTTCTCAATTTCCTGACAGATTTCAAACGTCTCTTCACGTGTCTTGATGACTTCGCATTATCCTTAGAATTGTTCACTTTGACAATAACAGTTTGGTTGTCACAATTCAAAAGGATTGCCGGCACAGGTTTCTCAACCACAGGCAAGTCCATCAAGAGCTCACGCAGCCATTCTGACTCAACAGTGGATGTGTCTAAAGCAGTAAGTTCTGCTTCGATAGTTGACCTCGTCAATATGGTTTGTCTACGAGACCTCCATGACACTGCGCCACCTCCAAGAGTAAATACATACCTGCTCATGGCGTAGAGTTCATCAACGTCAGAGATCCAATACAAATCACTATATCCTTCAAGTACAGCAGGGTTCCCTAAATAGTGAATCCCATAGCTCATTGTACCACATAGATAGCGCATGACCCTTTCAAGTGCATGCCAATGATCAATACCCGGGTTAGACATGAACCTACTCAACTTGCTCACAACAAAAGAGATATCGGTGTAGGGGTTCGTAGCATGGAAAACAAAAAAATTCTACCGCATGAACACACAATCAAGATCTAATCTATGATCAAGCCAAGATCTATCTACTAGATTGTAGCAACGAGTCGATAGAATACTAACCCTCGAAGATCCAAAGCGGTTAACGAGAGCAGATTCTCGTGGGTGATGTAGTCATACACTTCCAATCTCAAGATCGCGTAGACGATCCTTCCGGCGTTGCGTTCCGGCAGCGCTTCCGCAGTCGGTCACACATTAAGTACTTGATGAAGACCTTCCTCTCCCTTGTTCCAACAGGCAGCGAAGGTTGTAGCACTCTCCTCGTGATTCCGGCAGCACGACGACGTGGTACCGGAAGTAGAGTGGAGATCTCGCAGGGCTTCGCCTTAAGCCGGAGCGAGTATGGTGGACTATGAGAGAGGCCTTAGCAATCTAGGGTTTAGAGGCACCAAGGGGCGGATCTTGGTCGGAGGCCTAGGGCTTGGGGAAGCCCCAAGTCGGCGGCTAGGAGAAACCCTAGGGCAGCTGCGACTTGTAGGAGGCCGGCGGCTAGGGTTAGGGTTTGGGTGGTATTGGGTGTGTGGAAGAGGGGGCACCCCTGCCCCTTCTTTTATAGGTGGGAGGGCGCCGGTTGGGAGGAGGGAGTCCTCCCCCAACTCGGCCTCCTTGGCCCGCGGGTGGAGGGAGCAGGACTTCCTCCCCAAGTTGGTTTCCTACTCTCCCTCCACCAAGCAAACTTGCCGTTTGACTTTTCAAATTGGCGTTTGACTTTTCAAACTAGGATTTGATTTCTTCCTTTATTTTGCCCAGCCATGATACCTAGTACATGATGCAACCATTCCACATTGTCATGACACATTCATGTACCCTTCCCCTCCGGAGTGTTGGACATTTCGGAACCTTCTAGAACATTCCCGATGAAAACACCGGAATCATTCCCCAACTCCGAAACAGGACTTTCCTTATATGAATATTATTCTCCGGACCATTCCGGATCTCCTCGTGATATCCCAGATCCCATACGAGACTCCGAACAACATTCGGTCTCTTTCTCATCATTCCATAACTACTCAACAACATCGAATCCTTAAGTGTGTCTCCCTACGGTTCATGAATTATGCGGACATGATCGAGACACTTCTCCGATCGATAACCAATAGAGGAATCTGGAAATTCATATGGATCCCACAGATTTCTACGATTACTTTGCGATCGAATGAACCACTTACATGCGATACCAATTTCCCTTTGTCTCACGATAGTTTACTTATTCGAGGTTTTGATCGTCGGTATCTCTACATACCTAGTTCAACCTCGTTACTGATAAGTACTATTTTCTCGTTCCCGTGATATGTGATCCCTTGTGAGTCAGTCACATGCTTGCAAGCTAATTGGATGACATTCCACCGAGAGGGCCCAGAGTATATCTATCCGTCATATGGATGGACAAATCTCACTCTTGATCCATGTGCCTCAACACATACTTTCCGAACACTCAATGCCACCTTTATAGCCACCCAGTTATGATGTGGTGTTTGATGTCATCAAAGCATCCTTCCGGTGATGGTGATTAGCATGATCTCATGGTCTAAGGAATTAGGTTACTATGTATCGGAAAGCTTATAGCAAATGAACTATATTAGATGACTTGATCTTTATGCTACGCTTATCTATAGGAGTATGTCCATCATATCATTCTCCTAATGATATGACCCTTTTGTTAATAACATCTCTATGTTCATGATCAGGAAACCATGATCATATATTAACCAACAAGCTAGTTTAATAAGAGGCTTTACTAGGGACTCTTTTATGTTTACAAATCACACAAGTATTAATGTTTCCGGTTAATACAATTATAGCATGGTATGTAAACATTTATCATAAGCATGAAGATATGGTAATAACCACTTTATTATTGCCTCTTGGGCATATCTCCAACAGTCTCCCACTTGCACTAGAATCAATAATCTAGTTTCAAAACTTTGTGTATTCAACACCTATGGCTTTCCGGTGTTGTATGTACACGATTGCTAGTGGTCAACTGATCTCCGGATCTGACACTTCCAGGTCCATGTGTAATTGCATGTCTTTGTGTCTCTACGCATCACTCATTCTCTAATGAGATGGCTTTGTATAAATTTGGTCCTTTGGTGAAACTTTAGTTCTTTGGAGTCAAAACATGTTGATAATATTATCGCACAATATATTGTGGCATCCCGCAAAACCACTACTAGAAAAATCGCGTTGAATTTGTGCATTGCATCGTCATCATCATGCATTGTTTGCCAAAACTATGTTCGCAAGCCCGTTTTGTTTTTCTAAAACGCCCCATCTTAATTCAAACGCAAAAACCCCGGGCCTCCGGATTATTTGGTTGTCGACTATGTTTTGCAAAACGGTGTGTTTTCGAATTAAATAAAAATTATCATATTGTTTTAGTGGGGCAGTCGAACGGGCCGAATGACCCGAACGACCACCCCAGAAAAACTAAATCGGTCCAACCTGCCAGCCCCACCTAAATCCTATTCCCACCTAAAACTCTACCCATCCCTCCCAGCCACCTCACCCCAACCAACCCCCTCTTGACACCTCACCTCTCCCCAAACCCCCACCACTCACACAGTGCCACCTAGACCTACCCACACCCACCCTCTCTCCCCACACGCCGGCCCACACCCCACCTCCCGCGTGCCTCCCTCCCTCTCTCTCCCTCCTCACCCGTCAGCCCCAACCCGCTGCCACCCGGGCCCCACCGCAGCGGCCCCCCCGGCAGGCGCACACACACAACACACACAGACGCACGCACCCGCTCCCCGCGGTCCCACCTCCGGCCTGTCCCCGCACCCCACGTGGCCCGGCCCCACTCCCTGTCCCGCTCCCCTCTCTGTCTCTCTCCGCTCTTCCCGTCTTCCTCCCTCACGCGTCCAGCTCGCCCTCTCCCTGCCGCTCGCCACCCCAGCGACCACCGCCCCCGCACCGCTCGTCCCTCCCCTGAGCGGCCCCCGCAAGACCACCTCGCCTTCCCGCCCCGATGCCCGAGGACCGAACGCCAAGGTCGCCTACACGGAACGACAAGTACTTCCTCCCGGATACGCCAAGATCTACTCTGCGCCGATCCCGCTGATCCCGCCGAACCCCGATCCGAAGACCCTAACCCCGGAACCCCGAGCCGTCGAACCCTGAACCCGGAGACCGACCCCGAACCCCTCGAACCCCAAGATCGTCGAGAACCCTAAAGTGTGACTCTTATCCGAGAACCCTATTTTATAATATAATAACAACTTGATGCAATTAATTGTCATCTCGCATGCATATCTGTGGTTTGGGGGCCTTATGCCGATTCACCTAATAATTAAATATGGGGCCCATATGCGGACAAATCTAGCCTTATATTGGCCTCATTTAAACAAGTGTAGCGAACCGGTTCCATCTGTGCCATGTTAAACAACATTTAACTTGCGGGGTAGTTAAATAACTTGAACCATATATTAAATGTCGGGACCCCGGTTCCACTTAATATGACCTAATTGCATTGCACCTTTGCCATGCCATACATCATGCATGCATCATGCCGATCTTCTGCTGTTGTATTAAATATTGCATCCGGTGTTTCTTCTAGTGTTTTGCTTCTTCGCGGATAAGGCCGTTGAGTTGATGTGAGCTTCGTCCCGATCTTCGGTTGAACCCTCGACAATGTTTTCAGGCGAGCATCTCCCTCTTTCTACCTATCTTACTTTTATAGTATTTATTCCCTCCTGTTGATCTATTGCTATCTGTGTTGCGATGCTCTAGTTTTCCATACCCATGATATCCCTTGCAGCCCTATATTGCCTCGGACACATCCTATTACCTGTTGTTTGGTAGATAGTTGGACTTGCGCGTCGTAGTCGCTTGCTCAAGTGATGTTGCGTGTTGTCAAAGGCCACAGCTGTTGATGTATTGCCGCATGTTGATGTTGGAGCTGATCATAGTTTTACTTATTGTTCACTTTAATTCCTGTTTAACAACTAAAATTGAAATAAGCAGAGGCATCGGTGGGTGACAGATAATATTTGGTTTCCGAACGCCCACTTGTGTCCCGTAAGACCCCGAGTACTTGATACATGTTCCTTGATTTATCGCGCTATCCACATCCGGGAGGTATATGGGACCCCCCTGAGCCAGAGCTTGATTCAGTCTTATTTCTTGGGGCCACAAACTAGTTTGAGGTTTTATTTACGATCCTGTACTTATGCCATGTTTTACCGCTTTATTTACGATTGTGCGACAGATAGCACATGTACTGTTTAGGATCGGGACACGTTTTCGCGGTGTCGACAAGCCCCGTTTGGGGTTCCCAGTCGCTCACAGCCGTCTACCCAGACCTTGAGGCCGTCTCGGAGCTTGCTTACTCCGTTGCGGGATCTACTTAAGGGGTGGCCCCCTGAAATATTTCTGAATCCTGTGATTGTTCAGTCGTGAAAGCCTCGTTGGGTTTTGATTTGGTTTTTCCGAGGTTGATCGAGCGTGTGTTGCTATTGGTGCACCCCGGCCGGGTAAAACTTTCTGAAAGCCGTGTCCGCGGATATGGACGACTTGGAGCACAGTATCTCGATCATAGACAAGCATAACTAAAGTTTATTGCTATAAATTTGACTTTATAATGACTAGTAATCAGCTTCACTATAACGGAATGTCTAATTAATACTGCCCATAATTGCTTGTTTTGGAGTGTCGCTTGCGACCATTGTACCTGACTAGTAAGTAATGCAACTACAACGGAATGGCTGAATAAAAGTACCAACAACTGCTGGGTTTTGGGTTTATCTCATGCTACCTGTATCTGATTAGTAATTGCTGCAACTACAACGGAATGATTAACTAAAAGTGTCCACTGCTTATTTTATCAGGATGATTATCTATACCTGACTAGTAATTACTGCAACGATAACTGAATTAATAAAACTGCCAACTGTGTGAGTTCCTCGGTTGACTTCCTCGTTTGGTCTCGAGGGGGAAACACCAGGATGGGTTTGTATGGTGTTAGCTTCAGGTTGGATCCGAATAGGTCTTTCTCACCCCTCTCTGATAGCCGCCAGTTGTATCGAGTCTCTATAGGTTGTTAGTGCATGCTGCCGCTGCCGCTCAGTCCACCATACCTATGTAGGCGAGGACCGCCGAATTCTAGCCTCGCCGTGTACTGGCCTCAGTACTGACGCTCCTCTTTTTCCTTTGCCCTTGTCGGCACCCCTTTTGTTTAAGCAGGTTTTGAGATCGACGTCGTTAGCAGGGTTACCCTTCCGGCTTGGCCTGGGCAGGGTTATGGACGCCATTGGTTATTCTTCAGGGCTCTTAGCCCCATTTGCTTCTTGTCCGTAGTCGGACGCTCTACCGTTTTCAAGGTGATTTGGATCTTGTATATTATATCTGTATTCTTGACTCTTTGAGTCGCTGTTATATATACCTGTTCTGTGGGTCCCATCGAGGACTGTTGTGTAATGTTATTACTTCGTTTTCCACCCGCACGAAAGTGCCTGGTGGGCACCTTTGAATCGTTTCTATGCGGGTTTGGTGAATTTTGCCCAAACTTGCATAGGTCCGATTCTGAGGGTGTTACAGAGTGGTATCAGATCTCAGCAGTTGCGATACCCCACAAGTCCAGCCTGTAGGATAACCTAGCTAACGGCCGAAGTAGAGTGTCAAAACTATTTTGCAAAATCGGTTGGATAGTTCTGACTAGGTCTGATTTTACTCCTTACCCCTCTGCTATTCTCCTCTTATCTCGACGTGTTTTGAATCCGCTCTCATCTCTTTCTTCGAGTCCAGGATTTCTCGTGGTTGGGTTTTCCGTCGTACCTTCAGGGTTTCGCTTTCCCCCTTTTGTAACGGAGGTTCTTCGATCATCAATCTGCAACTTGTCTGTTGTACCCTTCCTCCAATCTCTTGCTCTTGAGCTCTTTATCCCTATGTGTTCCTTGCTGGATATCAGTGTCGATGAAAAACATATGAGAAGGACGAGCCTTGGTGAAGTTGGAGTATACCTTGAGCATGTGTTGTTCATGCCAATGGAACCATCGCGGAACCTAATCATTGTGTCTTTCATACGATTTCTGCTGGCATTATCCCTTTGTTCCGGATACCGACTATGAAGATCTTCAGTCTAAATTCCGAGAGTTGGTTGCATAATCCGTCTATTCGCGTGCAGAGTAAGGGTTTGAGTGCGGGATGGAGTAGCTACCCTACCACTGCTCTTATCATTCGCTCTTGTACGTTGAATCAGGGGATCCGGCAGTTTACTCCGTCCATGGAAGTTAGAGGTGGCCTTATCGTTTGATGCCTCTATCTTCGTCCTTTGTTTCTCCGGAGTGTTCTCTCGACGATCAGGAGCAACGACCCTTTGTTGGTGGTGTCGCCGTTTTCAAGATGAAGAAGGAACCATCGTTGGTGGTGTCGCGAGGATCTACCCGAAGCGCGAAGGATCAGATCGCCGACCTTCCTTCCGGTACCATGAGGCGGATCTCGAGGGCGAGATCCATTGTTAGTGGTGTCGAATTGTGGCATCCCGCAAAACCACTACTATAAAAATCGCGTTGAATTTGTGCATTGCATCGTCATCATCATGCATTGTTTGCCAAAACTATGTTCGCAAGCCCGTTTTGTTTTTCTAAAACGCCCCATCTTAATTCAAACGCAAAAACCCCGGGCCTCCGGATTATTTGGTTGTCGGCTATGTTTTGCAAAACGGTGCGTTTTCGAATTAAATAAAAATTATCATATTGTTTTAGTGGGGCAGTCGAACGGGCCGAATGACCCGAACGACCACCCCAGAAAAACTAAATCGGTCCAACCTGCCAGCCCCACCTAAATCCTATTCCCACCTAAAACTCTACCCATCCCTCCCAGCCACCTCACCCCAACCAACCCCCTCTTGACACCTCACCTCTCCCCAAACCCCCACCACTCACACAGTGCCACCTAGACCTACCCACACCCACCCTCTCTCCCCACACGCCGGCCCACACCCCACCTCCCGCGTGCCTCCCTCCCTCTCTCTCCCTCCTCACCCGTCAGCCCCAACCCGCTGCCACCCGGGCCCCACCGCAGCGCCCCCCCCCCCGGCAGGCGCACACACACAACACACACAGACGCACGCACCCGCTCCCCGCGGTCCCACCTTCGGCCTGTCCCCGCACCCCACGTGGCCCGGCCCCACTCCCTGTCCCGCTCCCCTCCCTGTCTCTCTCCGCTCTTCCCGTCTTCCTCCCTCACGCGTCCAGCTCGCCCTCTCCCTGCCGCTCGCCACCCCAGCGACCACCGCCCCCGCACCGCTCGTCCCTCCCCTGAGCGGCCCCCGCAAGACCACCTCGCCTTCCCGCCCCGATGCCCGAGGACCGAACGCCAAGGTCGCCTACACGGAACGACAAGTACTTCCTCCCGGATACGCCAAGATCTACTCTGCGCCGATCCCGCTGATCCCGCCGAACCCCGATCCGAAGACCCTAACCCTGGAACCCCGAGCCGTCGAACCCTGAACCCGGAGACCGACCCCGAACCCCTCGAACCCCAAGATCGTCGAGAACCCTAAAGTGTGACTCTTATCCGAGAACCCTATTTTATAATATAATAACAACTTGATGCAATTAATTGTCATCTCGCATGCATATCTGTGGTTTGGGGGCCTTATGCCGATTCACCTAATAATTAAATATGGGGCCCATATGCGGACAAATCTAGCCTTATATTGGCCTCATTTAAACAAGTGTAGCGAACCGGTTCCATCTGTGCCATGTTAAACAACATTTAACTTGCGGGGTAGTTAAATAACTTGAACCATATATTAAATGTCGGGACCCCGGTTCCACTTAATATGACCTAATTGCATTGCACCTTTGCCATGCCATACATCATGCATGCATCATGCCGATCTTCTGCTGTTGTATTAAATATTGCATCCGGTGTTTCTTCTAGTGTTTTGCTTCTTCGCGGATAAGGCCGTTGAGTTGATGTGAGCTTCGTCCCGATCTTCGGTTGAACCCTCGACAATGTTTTCAGGCGAGCATCTCCCTCTTTCTACCTATCTTACTTTTATAGTATTTATTCCCTCCTGTTGATCTATTGCTATCTGTGTTGCGATGCTCTAGTTTTCCATACCCGTGATATCCCTTGCAGCCCTATATTGCCTCGGACACATCCTATTACCTGTTGTTTGGTAGATAGTTGGACTTGCGCGTCGTAGTCGCTTGCTCAAGTGATGTTGCGTGTTGTCAAAGGCCACAGCTGTTGATGTATTGCCGCATGTTGATGTTGGAGCTGATCATAGTTTTACTTATTGTTCACTTTAATTCCTGTTTAACAACTAAAATTGAAATAAGCAGAGGCATCGGTGGGTGACAGATAATATTTGGTTTCCGAACGCCCACTTGTGTCCCGTAAGACCCCGAGTACTTGATACATGTTCCTTGATTTATCGCGCTATCCACATCCGGGAGGTATATGGGACCCCCCTGAGCCAGAGCTTGATTCAGTCTTATTTCTTGGGGCCACAAACTAGTTTGAGGTTTTATTTACGATCCTGTACTTATGCCATGTTTTACCGCTTTATTTACGATTGTGCGACAGATAGCACATGTACTGTTTAGGATCGGGACACGTTTTCGCGGTGTCGACAAGCCCCGTTTGGGGTTCCCAGTCGCTCACAGCCGTCTACCCAGACCTTGAGGCCGTCTCGGAGCTTGCTTACTCCGTTGCGGGATCTACTTAAGGGGTGGCCCCCTGAAATATTTCTGAATCCTGTGATTGTTCAGTCGTGAAAGCCTCGTTGGGTTTTGATTTGGTTTTTCCGAGGTTGATCGAGCGTGTGTTGCTATTGGTGCACCCCGGCCGGGTAAAACTTTCTGAAAGCCGTGTCCGCGGATATGGACGACTTGGAGCACAGTATCTCGATCATAGACAAGCATAACTAAAGTTTATTGCTATAAATTTGACTTTATAATGACTAGTAATCAGCTTCACTATAACGGAATGTCTAATTAATACTGCCCATAATTGCTTGTTTTGGAGTGTCGCTTGCGACCATTGTACCTGACTAGTAAGTAATGCAACTACAACGGAATGGCTGAATAAAAGTACCAACAACTGCTGGGTTTTGGGTTTATCTCATGCTACCTGTATCTGATTAGTAATTGCTGCAACTACAACGGAATGATTAACTAAAAGTGCCCACTGCTTATTTTATCAGGATGATTATCTATACCTGACTAGTAATTACTGCAACGATAACTGAATAAATAAAACTGCCAACTGTGTGAGTTCCTCGGTTGACTTCCTCGTTTGGTCTCGAGGGGGAAACACCAGGATGGGTTTGTATGGTGTTAGCTTCAGGTTGGATCCGAATAGGTCTTTCTCACCCCTCTCTGATAGCCGCCAGTTGTATCGAGTCTCTATAGGTTGTCAGTGCATGCTGCCGCTGCCGCTCAGTCCACCATACCTATGTAGGCGAGGACCGCCGAATTCTAGCCTCGCCGTGTACTGGCCTCAGTACTGACGCTCCTCCTTTTCCTTTGCCCTTGTCGGCACCCCTTTTGTTTAAGCAGGTTTTGAGATCGACGTCGTTAGCAGGGTTACCCTTCCGGCTTGGCCTGGGCAGGGTTATGGACGCCATTGGTTATTCTTCAGGGCTCTTAGCCCCATTTGCTTCTTGTCCGTAGTCGGACGCTCTACCGTTTTCAAGGTGATTTGGATCTTGTATATTATATCTGTATTCTTGACTCTTTGAGTCGCTGTTATATATACCTGTTCTGTGGGTCCCATCGAGGACTGTTGTGTAATGTTATTACTTCGTTTTCCACCCGCACGAAAGTGCCTGGTGGGCACCTTTGAATCGTTTCTATGCGGGTTTGGTGAATTTTGCCCAAACTTGCATAGGTCCGATTCTGAGGGTGTTACATATATCTTCATAGTATTATACCTACTGTGAACTACACCTAGTTTGATAACAAAATACTTGACACAAATGCCCTCTTTTGCTGCTATAATAGCAGTCATATACTTAGCCTTTTGTTGTAGTATCTGTCACAATGTCTTAACTTTGGAATTCATCCAAATCCATTATGGAACTTACTTTCCATTATATTGTGCCACCCTTAGTTTAGATTGAGATAAACTTAATTTGTACTTTGTGACAAAAACTAGTATCAATGTAGTACTTCTACAATGAACTAACCATCTATTTGCCACTTCTACAAAATAATATACTCTTAGTTCTTCGAAAAGATCATAAGAATATCCTTACTATCGTCCAATGATCATCTTATGAATCATTCTGGTATATGCTCATAACATTTAGAGTATAGGACATATCTGGATTTGTACATATCACAGTATTATTGATATAAATACTCTTTGTGATTTCATACATCAAGTATCAATCTATACTTGAATCTTTGTTTCACTTACCAAGTGTCAATACACTTGAATATATCATCAATATTGAACTCATTCAATCCTTTCTGTGCGACAAGAACCTTTCTTGTAGTTTCTATATTGAACTCATTCAATACATCATCTATGTACTTTCGGCACAACCATATTAGCGTCTATTGATGCCAAATATTTGGGTTTTGCCTAAATCTTTCATCGGGATGAAATTCTTAATCTGTCTTAATAAAAGATACATCATTTCCAGTCAACAATATGTCTTCCACATAATGTATTACAAACATGTCTTAGCGCTCCCACTTAATTTCTTGCTAATGCAAGCATCTTCATCATCTCCGATGAATTTAAACTCCTTTAACAGTTTCATCATAGTGAAGATTCCAACTCCGCAATGCTTACTTTAACCATTGAAGTTTGCATATGCTTTTAGCATCCTTTGAATTAACAAAACCCTATGGACCGTGTTATGCACATGTCCTAGGTAACAATTCTATTAGAAGAACTTGTTTTGTTTATTCAACTACCACATACAAAATTATATCTAGTGGTTGCTACATTAATCCGTCTTAGACTAAATATCGCTATGAAAGATCAAATCTTGTCATAGTCAACCTTCGAACATTGTTGTGAACTCTTTCCCAACATGTCGACTATTTCATAGATGTGAAACATCCATGTCTATTTCTTTATAGATCCAAACACAAAATGTAAGGTCTTACACCTTTCTCGAGGGTCCTTCAAGTTGAAAACTTGATTTATCATGTATGGAACCATCACGGATTTTATGGCTTCAAACCATTTTATGGAGTCAGGGCCCATCATCGCTTCTTTGCATGTAGTCCATTCATTATTCTCAAATAATGATTCAACCCTCAAATCTTGGTATTTGATTGTTTACCCGACCTACTTGGTTCAATAGAAACTTTGACCTCCGTAACCACAACCTTTGAGGCACGTGAGCCATGAGCATTGTTGCTGCCTCCGGAACACTTTTCGGCGCTGCACAACTTTGCACATATAGCTAAGGTTCTTTTAACCATATCAAAGTTCTATTGTCCTCCCACTTATCTTTTCACGAAAAATTCCTTCTCAAAGAAACTTGACGTTCTAAGCGACAAACACTTTTGTCTCTGGTGTTATGGAGGAATACTTAACAGTTATTCGAAATAACATACAAAGACATGTTCATCCGACTTTGGTTGTAAACATCTTTCTTATGCATAGCATACCAATGTTTAAGGAAGGACAACTTGGGTTTATCCCAAACCATAACTTTATATGGTGTCATTTCAACGGATTATGATGGAGCTCTTTTCATTGGAAAAACGGTAGTCTCTAAAGCTTTTAATCTTTAAAATATAATGGCAGTTTTATGAATTACACCTTTGATCTTACCATGTCAAACAAGGTTTAATTACATATCTCGAACGCTCCATACTCTTATGGTGTTTCGGGAAATGCAAATCCACAGAACGATTCCTTAAATCTTAGGTATTATGCTAAACTTGTAACTCAAATATCTTCCTTTATGATCTTATCATAAACTATTTATATTCTTGTTACAATGATTTTTCACTTCATCTTGAAAGTCTTTGAACTTTTCAAATGTTTCATACTTCATCCTTATTGATTAAATATTCATATATTCACTCAAATTTTCGGAGAAAGCATATGAAGTTGAAATCCATTGCTCTTGATTGCACATAATGGATTTCATACAACAATATGTATAAGTTCCAATAAGCTAGTCATTCGTTTCCTTTTGGCCTATGAACGAAGTTTTAATTATCTCTAGGAAAGTTTCGCAAGCGTCATTTGATCAAAATAAAAAAAGACTCCAAAATTCCATACACATGGAGTTTCTTCATGTTTTCTTTCTAATATAATTTAAACGGCGATGTCACTTCCTAAGTGATCTTTCAATCAATTTGTCTTTCGACATTTTTAGCACTAGTTTTATGGATGTGATTTCTCCAACGAGATTTGTGAAACATCCATCTTTTATGGATTACGGCAATTATTTGAACAACCCTTTTGTTCTCATAATACCTGATAAAACAAATCTTGAAGGCAAGCTTTGATGTTTAACAAGCAGCACAATAACCCTTTATTTGTTCTCGATGAACATCATCACATATTATTTTGCTAGTTACTTAGGCCATTGTAGTTCATGAATTGTGTTGTTTCGTATGATGATTCACACCAACAAATTCAGTATCAAATACTTAAGAACCACATTGTTTAATAAGCAAATAATATAGCCATAACATGTATATCATCTATATACTTAAGCTGAACAATTCTAGTCTTTTCTTTTCTGCCATATATTTATGAGATTCTCTTTCAGTATTTCCTTTTCAGTTTGAAATAATCTATCATCAATAGTGGAGCCATACACATGACACATAGTCTAAAGCATGTATAGTTAAATACCAATGTCTTTGGACTTGCACTTTGAAGTAGATCACCATCATCAAATGTTTGGTGTTCTTTCAAATTACTTTCTTTAGTAATCTCTTGGTGTAGTAAACATTTTACCTACATCAATCATTCACCCTTATCACGGAATTATCCATGATCAAGCTACTTTTAGCTTATAACGGTGAATCGCGAGTATAATGTTGCTCTCCAAAACCTTTTGGAGGATTAGGACAACTAGTGTCTCCAACCTTTTGTAAATTATCATCAAATATGAGAACATTAACTTTGTCATATTATACTCTATCATGTTGTAACCAAAACATCATTTCAGATATCGCAATGTCTTCCATGATGGTTTCTGAAACAACTCTTTCAACTCCTAGATTACCTTCATATTGAAACTATCTTTTGAATATCAAGAATCATGGAGATAAACATGATACTTATATACTAACACTGGAATTGTTACTCTTGATTTAATACCAACCATTAAACTTCACGGAGTAATCGAAACTTACTGAAAGTTTGCAATGGGACTTTTAAACTTTAGATTAACACTTCAAAACAATACGATACCAGTTCGTAAAAAACTAACCAGAATTCTATAGTTTTATCATCTCAATTAAAACTAAGCGCAAGGTGGTAAACAGATGCCAATGACTACAACAACTATGCAAATTCACTTTGATTTAATTTATGATAAATAGTGTTCAACTTTTAATCATATTGTTGTTGAACTCCCACTCAAAACAATATCCCTCACATTGTTTTAGTGATCACATGAACCAAATCCACCACATCAAAACCGATCATCACAAGAGTTGATGTAGCTTCAATGGCAAACAATCAACATGTTCATCATATCTACTATATGACTCATGCTTTACCTTTCGGTGATCCGTGTTCCGAGACCATGTCTGTACATGCTAGGCTCGTCAAGATCAAACCTTAGCTTCCGCATGAGAAAATATGGCTTGCTCACGTTGTATACACTCGCAGAATCTAACACACCCAATCATCACGTGGTGCTTCGAAACAACGAGATTTAGCAATGGTGCTTACTAAGGATGAACACTTTAAAACTTGAAATTGTGTGCTTGAGGGATCATCTTATAATGCTACCGTCGTGAACTAAGCAATACAAGATGCATAAAAGGATTAACATCACATGCAATTCATAATATATGATATGATATGGCCTTTCTTCTTGTGCTTCCGATCTCCATCTTCAAGCACAATCATGATCTCCATCATCACCGGCATGGCGTCAAGGTTAATGGCGCCGCTTCATGGTTGTCGTCCACCAGCATCAACTATTACAACTACTTTGAATAATAGACACGCGGGTCTTAACGGAATTTAAAAGACAACCATATGGCTCCTGCTGGTTGCCGACTTACAATAAGGAACATTGCATACATCATATATAATCACAATCATGGCCATATCACATCACAGCACACACCTGCAAAACAAAGTTAGACGCCTCTAATTTTCTTTGCATGTTTTACGTGGTTTGGGGCTTTCAATAAGTGTCGTTCTAACTTACGAACAAGAACCCACAACATTGATACTAGTATTGTCAATCACCCGTTGTAAATTGAATCTTAACTATGTTGAGAGAAACAGGCACCCGCAAAGCCACTTATGCAATACAAGTTGCATGTCAAGCGTGGAGCAAGTCTCATGAACGATGTCATGTAAGGTTAGCCCGGGCCGCTTCATCCCACCATCCCGCAAGATGCAAAGTACACAAGAAGCAATCGACAACAAAAGTATCAACGCCCACAATGACCATTGTGTTCTACTCATGCAACAGATCTACATATAGACACAGCTCTGATACCACTGTAGGGGTTCGTAGCATGGAAAACAAAAAAATTCTACCGCATTAACACACAATCAAGATCTAATCTATGATCAAGCCAAGATCTATCTACTAGATTGTAGCAACGAGTCGATAGAATACTAACCCTCGAAGATCCAAAGCGGTTAACGAGAGCAGATTCTCGTGGGTGATGTAGTCGTACACTTCCAATCTCAAGATCGCGTAGACGATCCTTCCGGTGCTGCGTTCTGGCAGCGCTTCTGAAATTGGTCACACGGTCGTTACTCGATGAAGACCTTCCTCTCCCTTGTTCTAGCAGGCAGCGGAGGTTGTAGCACTCTCCTCGTGATTCCGGTAGCACGACGGCGTGGTACCGGAAGTAGAGTGGAGATCGCGCAGGGCTTCGCCTTAAGCCGGAGCGAGTATGGTGGACTATGAGAGAGGCCTTGGCGGTCTAGGGTTTAGAGGCACCAAGGGGCGGAGCTTGTCCGGCGGCCTAGGGATTGGGGAAGCCCCAAGTCGGCGGCTAGGAGAAACCCTAGGGCAGCGGCGACTTGTAGGAGGCCGGCGGCTAGGGTTAGGGTTTGGGTGGTATTGGGTGTGTGGAAGAGGGGGCACCCCTGCCCCTTCTTTTATAGGTGGGAGGGCGCCGGTTGGGAGGAGGGAGTCCTCCCCCAACTCGGCCTCCTTGGCCGGCGGGTGGAGGGAGGATGACTTCCTCCCCAAGTAGGTTTCCTACTCTCCCTCCACCAAGCAAACTTGCCGTTTGACTTTTCAAATTGGCGTTTGACTTTTCAAACTAGGATTTGATTTCTTCCTTTATTTTGCCCAGCCATGATACCTAGTACATGATGCAACCATTCCACATTCTCATGACACATTCATGTACCCTTACCCTCCGGAGTGCCGGACATTCCGGAACCTTCTAGAACATTCCCGATGAAAACACCGGAATCATTCCCCAACTCCGAAACATGACTTTCCTTATATGAATCTTATTCTCTGAACCATTCCGGATCTCCTCGTGATATCCCGGATCCCATCCGAGACTCTGAACAACATTCGGTCTCTTTCTCATCATTCCATAACTACTCAACAACATCGAATCCTTAAGTGTGTCTCCCTACGGTTCGTGAATTATGCGGACATGATCGAGACACTTCTCCGATCAATAACCAATAGAGGAATCTGGAAATTCATATGGCTCCCACATATTTCTACGATTACTTTGCGATCGAATGAACCACTTACATACGATACCAATTTCCCTTTGTCTCACGATAGTTTACTTATCCGAGGTTTTGATCGTCGGTATCTCTGCATACCTAGTTCAACCTCGTTACTGATAAGTACTCTTTTCTCGTTCCCGTGATATGTGATCCCTTGTGAGCCAGTCACATGCTTGCAAGCTAATTGGATGACATTCCACCGAGAGGTCCCAGAGTATATCTATCTGTCATATGGATGGACAAATCCCACTCTTGATCCATGTGCCTCAACACATACTTTTCGAACACTCAATGCCACCTTTATAGCCACCCAGTTACGGTGTGGTGTTTGATGTCATCAAAGCATCCTTCCGGTGATGGTGATTAGCATGATCTCATGGTCGAAGGAATTAGGTTACTATGTATCGTAAAGCTTATATCAAATGAACTATATTAAATGACTTGATCTTTATGCTACGCTTATCTATAGGAGTATGTCCATCATATCATTCTCCTAATGATATGACCCTGTTGTTAATAACATCTCTATGTTCATGATCAAGAAACCATGATCATATATTAACCAACAAGCTAGTTTAACAAGAGGCTTTACTAGGGATTCTTTTATGTTTACAAATCACACAAGTATTAATGTTTCCGGTTAATACAATTATAGCATGGTATGTAAACATTTATCATAAGAATGAAGATATGATAATAACCACTTTATTATTGCCTCTTGGGCATATCTCCAACAATCGGGTCTTGTAGCGCTTGCTAAGTACATGAGAGAACCAACAACTTGTGAATATTTCAGCTGATCTATTGGTTCCTTCTTATCCTTTCGTAATGTCAAACTGGGATCATAAGGTGTTGGAGAAGTCTTGCCATCATTAAAGCCAAATCGTCTCAAGACCTTCTCAACATAATGAGATTACGTTAAAGTAATCCCATTCTCGTTCTTAATAAGCTTGATGTTGAGAATGACATCAGTCTCTCCCAGATCTTTCATATCAAAACTCTTTGACAGGGAAGACTTGACTTCATTTATCACTTTCATGTTTGTACCAAAGATCAGAATGTCATCCACGTACAAACATATTATAACGCTATCGCCCCCACCATGGCGATAGTAAACACACCTATCAGCCTCATTAATGACAAAGCCAGCAGAAAGTAGAGTTCTGTCGAACTTCTCATGCCATTGCTTAGGTGCTTATTTCAGGCCATATAAAGATTTAAATAACTTACACACCTTTGTCTCTTCACCTTTTACCACAAACCCATCCGGCTGATCCATATAGATCTCCTCTTCCAACTCTCCATTAAGGAAAGCTGTCTTCACGTCCATTTGATGAACAAGAAGACCATAAGAGGCAGCCAGGGATAGTAGTACTCGAATGGTGGTCAGTGTAGCGACAGGTGAATAGGTGTCAAAGTAATCTTCGCCTTCTTTCTGTGTGTAGCCCTTAGCTACAAGACGCGCCTTGTACTTCTCAATAGTACCATCAGGCCTTAGCTTCTTCTTGAACACCCACTTACATCCCACAGGTTTACAACCATAGGGTCGTTCTGATAATTCCCAAGTTCCATTAGAAAGAATCGAGTCCATCTCATTTTGGACAGCTTCTTTCCAATCATCTGCATCAGGAGATGCATATGCCTCAGCAATGGATCTGGGAGTATCATCCACAAGGTACACGATGAAGTCATTACCAAAGGATTTTGCAACCCTCTGTCTCTTACTCCTCGTGAGAGATTCATCGTCATCCTTCTCAAGAAATTCCTCATGTGGTTGTTCAGAATTCTCAATAGATGCACTAGATTCAGGAAGTATTTCAGAAGAGATCCTACCAATGCTATGCATATCTTTCATAGGAAAAATATTCTCAAAGAATGTTGTATCACGAGATTCCATTATAGTATCAACATGCATATCAGGTACCTCAGATTTAACCACTAGAAATCTATAGCCTACACTCCGTGGAGCATATCCTAGAAAGATACAATCCACTGTCTTGGGTCCGATCTTGCGTTTCTTGGGGATCGGTATGTTGACTTTCGCCAAACACCCCCAAGTGCGCAGATACGAAAGTGATGGGTTTCTCCCAACCCACTCCTCATAAGGGGCCTTTTCTTTATTCTTGTTAGGAACTCTATTCAGGACATGACATGAAGTCAATAAAGCCTCTCCCCACCATGCCTTTGATAAACCAGCAGTGGCTAACATGGAATTCACCAAGTCAGTCAGCGTGCGGTTTTTTCTCTCGGCAACCCCGTTTGATTGGGGCAAGTAGGGAGGCGTCCTCTCATGAATAATTCCGTGTTCCTAACAGAATTCGTCAAATATTTTGGGAAAATACTCACCACCACGATCCGACCTAACACACTTGATCTTTCTCTCTAGTTGATTTTCAACTTCGGCCTTATAGATTTTAAAGTAGTCTAAAGCCTCATCTTTAGTTTGCAACAAGTAAACATAGCAGAATTTAGTAGCATCATCTATCAACGTCATGAAATATCTCTTTTTCACCTTTTGTCAACACACCATTCATCTCGCATAGATCAGAATGTATGAGTTCTAGAGGTGCCAAGTTTCTCTCTTCGGCAGCCTTGTGAGGCTTTCGAGGTTGCTTTGATTGCACACAACTATGGCACTTAGAACCTTTGGCAATAGTGAAATTCGAAATTAAACTCATACTGTACATCCGAGATATCAAACCAAAATTAATGTGACATAAACGAGAATGCCAAATACTGGTATCATCATTAACATCACCACAAATATGATTTACGGATTTATTACAAAACTCTAAAAGTGAAAACCGAAACAAGCCTCCGAACTCATAACCTTTACCAATAAATTGTCCATGTTTCGAAACAACGACTTTATTAGACTCTAAGATGACCTTAAACCCATCTCTACAAAGAAGGGAGCCACTAACGAGATTCTTGTTAGGGACATGCTGCACGTTCCTCAGCTGCACGATCTTTCCGGAAGTAAACTTCAGATCCACCGTGCCAACACCACGAACAGAAGCATGTGATCAATTTCCCATTAGGACGGATGAATCCCGAGCGACCTGATAAGAAGTAAACATAGAGATGTCAGCACACACATGAACATTAGCACCCGTATCAAGCCACCAACACGGTGATTGAAATACTGAAAGAACAGTAAATAAATTACCATACCCATCAGTATTGCTAGCGGTCACGAGTTGACAGTCTTGGCATTTTTTCCTCTACGGTCTGCGCGTTCTGGACAGTCCTTGGAAAAGTGGTCGGGCTCTCCACAAGTGTAACAATATAGTTCACTCTTGTCCCAGTTCGTCTTCTTCTTTTTGAAGGTTGTAGTCTTTACAGGCTTGTTAAAGGAGGGTTTGAAGTTCCCTTTGTTCTTGCCTACAGATCTGCCTTTCTGCACAAAGTTGGTAGTAGCATGACTCTCTCCTTTCTTAGTAGTGTCCTTAGCCCGAGCCTTCTCCTCAACATCAAGGGACGCTATCAGATTTTCAATTGATATCTCCTGTCTCTTGTGTTTGAGAGTTGTGGCAAAGTTCCTCCATGAAGGGGGCAACTTAGCAATAATGCAACTCGCCACAAACTTGTCGGGTAAGGTACACTTAAGGAGTTTGATATCTTTGGCAATGCACTGTATCTCATGAGCTTGTTGAACCACAGGAAGGTCCTTTGTCATCTTAAAATCATGAAAGCTCTCCATGATATACAGTTCACTACCAGCATCTGTAGCACCAAACTTTGCATCCAGTGCATCCCAGAGCTCCTTACTGTCTTTTATGTGCATAAACACGTCACACAGACGATCAGCAAGAATGCTCAGAATACATCCCACAAAGACAATATTGGCATCCTCGAACTTCTTCTGATCCTCGTCAGATATAGTTCCTTTAGGTTTGCCTATACTGATATGGAACACTTTCATCGTGGTCAGCCAAGGCTCAGCCTTGTACTGCCACCTCTTAAAGTGCACACCAGTAAACTTATCCGGCCTCAGTGCATCGGTATAACCAGCCATTGTTAATTCAGGAAATTGCCTATAATAAGGTTTTTGGATTGTTGAAATATTAGGCATAATTTCTACGATTAATTTCAGAATATAAATCATGACAAAACAAGCTACTAGCTCATGTAACTCGAACATACTAGATGTACTAAACAACAAGATGATCGGAAACAAACAGCAACTTAACATGTACTCGCAGAACATGATGAATAACCAAACAGAAGCACGTAACGCGCACCGTTCGATTGTCGTAGTAGAAACTTTGGGAAAGACTGATCAAAGCAGATGGCGACGAAGACGGTGGTAGGCAGCACCGCCTGACTTGGATGGAAGACGGCCCTGATGGAGAACTCGAGCAGTCGCGCGGAGCGCTTTCCAAAAACCTTATTCGCCCTCTCCCGTACAGGATCACAAGAGCGAGAGGTTCCGGAGACCTGCTCTCCCGTTCGCCGGTGCACGCCGGCAAGCGGGATGGAGTAGACTACGGTGACGACGCAAGTAGAGAGGAAGACAAAATCCTAGATTGGTTTTCGGTGGTGTTCGGGTCGGTTACAGTACTCGAATAGGCTAATTGTTTGACATGTATGTCAAAACCTCACGGTTTTCTAAGCAGCAAAATAAAGCTCGGCTCGGCGGGCGTGCGAGCGGCGTCGGAGAAGCGCGCACGTGTATCTCTCTTATTGCTACTCACTTATAAAGTGGTGCAACACTCCACCTTATAAGGTTGTGCAACTCTCCTCCAACTTTCCATGTGGGACTAAACTTGAGCTCTCACTCCACTTCCATGTGAGCTGCCATAAACACGAGTCCAAACACATATGGGCAGCCACAAATTTAGACCTTAAGATTTGGACGCTGCTACACAGTGCGCAGGCACTGTTTGGTCTTATGCGGTGCCCCACCCAAAAATAGAAAAGTAGTTAACCCACCCGGTGCATTCCGAAAAAGGAAAGGCCGGGTCCCCCACGTTCCCTCCAAATCACCATATTCCAGTCTTTCCCAGTTCTCACGCCTTCTTGCCCTGGTATGTTTGAGCATCTTCTTCTCCTTCCAAGTCTAGCCCCGTCGCTAGTTCATAGCTAGAATAAAACTGATGAATATTGATAAGTACGAGTAGAATAAGCTCAAGAAAGAGAGTACTTATATCATATTATTAAAACCGGTAAACTCTCTCTACTCAATGTAGCTTCACAACCTTTGTTACAGCTAGGTCCCAGAAATGATTGTGATGTATATTAGGGGCCCACGTACAATAGTACAAGGTCAACTCTGCACGAAGAAAATCACATTTTTGTGGTATGAAACATGTACTACCTGCTAGGATGCAACAAACATGTCACCTGTATGTCATATTCTTTTATACATAACCAAACATAGGGATCAACCACGCCTCGAACATCATGAAATTCAGTTTTTCAATTGTAGCGAAACATGTAATTTTCGGGAACTAGTTTTATATGCATAGAAAATGAAATCGGTGTCACAAACAATGTATTGGTGTCTTCCTTCATATACTCTGCCATGAATGAGGTATTCATCGCCGTAATTGTAGCCAAAAAAGGGCCATGATTTCATCCTCCTACATACAGAGAAAGAAAAGGCATTAGTTGTTTTCTTGTACTTGTTATATCTAAGTATTGACAAAAAATACATGTTTTGTTTAAAATATAGGATTTTGACCTTAATTATCCTACTGTGTAGATGAAACTTCAAAAGATGGAAAAAACATGAGCACAATTCAGTTCAGTTTTTGCAAGTTGCCATCGTGCAAGATGGAACGAATGAAACAATTAAGTTCATCTTGTGCAAGTTAAAGTTGTCCAAGATGGAACAAAATGACCCAATTTTCGGCTTGTGCAAATTGCTGTTGTGCAAAGATGGTTTAAAATGAGCACACTTCGGCTGGTTCAGTTTGTGCATGTCGCGTAGTGCAAAGAACTTCATTTTTATACGTAAGTAAAGCATCAACACTATGTAAGAGAGAAGAAATTTATATGCGACAAAACAAGAAAGTAGTTCAGTTGTAGGTTACATATAAAAATCCTCCATTAGACAGAAAAATATACTTGTGTCGAAGTTAATATTAAAATACATGTTTAGCAAATATGGAAAAAATTGCATGAACTTTGTTACATCAGCTTATACCCTATGGTGAGAGAATCATCCTCTCCTAAAATCATTAAAGAAGCAAATGTCATGGTGAACAAAAATTGCTCTTCCTCAACTTTTAGCTGTATAATGGGTCAAACATGATGTAGTGTGCACTTAACATAGAGGGTACACCCTAATTAAGCATAAAAAGGTATATTTTCCCCAACTTCACAGGATATAATAATTAGTGTACAGTTAACATAGAGGGTGCACCCTAATTAATTAAACGTGAAAAGCACGTTCCCCTCAACTTTTAGATGTATAATGGATCACACGGGATGCAAGTCTAGTGTGTAGTAAACTCCAGGGTGCAAGCTAGATATAAAGAACTTACAGTCCAGAATGCAATAAATAAACTACAGACTAGAAATAAAAGACTTACAGTCCAGAATGCAATAAATAAACTACATGCTAGAAATAAAATTTACAGCTCAGGCACAAGAAGTCACAGGTTATATATATGAAGTTACAGCCTATACACAAAGAAGTTACAGGCTATGTTTTAAAAAATACAGGAAATAAGTTACAGGCTATATACATCAATACACAAGAAAATAGTCCATACACTGAAAATTACATGCTGAAAATATAAACATACATCTATAATTTAACGGGGGTGCCGCCCTTGTCGGAAAACGAATCTTACCCGAAATAGTAATAGGCGCGGCAGCGGGCGGGAAGGGCGCGGCCAAAAAATGACATCGCCATGTGCAGACAAAAACCCTGGTCTGTCCCTCCCTGCACCCCAACTTCCTCTGGTGTCTTCCTGTGTGTAAAATATTACATCCAATACTAATGATTTTTTGCATTTGTTACATCCATACAAACTTGAATAACATACCGTATATCCTTATGAAAACATTGGAGTATAAAAATACAACTTTGTGTATAAAACATAGTACAAACATATGAACAAGATGTATTTAATGTCCAATATTTACATCCTAGGATCATACAGTAATCCCCCAACATAAAAAATGATCAAAAATTTCAGGTGATAAAACCTACCTCCTATGTGCATAAATTATACATCCAATACTAATGATTTCATGGGTTTGTTACATCCATAAAAATCTTCAGGTGTGTGTACAAAAAATAATACATCCAATACTAATGATTTTATGGGTCTGTTACATCCATAGCACATTTCAAACAGGAAAAAATACATCTAGCTGAGGAATAGAAAATATTAGTAAGCGTAGTTTCTTCCCAACTTTGCACATAAGACCATATACTGTTTGAAAGAAAAATAATCAGAGAACCCTACTGTGTATCTCCACACTACAAATTACATCATACATATTGTGGTTGGGATCACATGTATGTAACTACTGAACAAAAACTACATGGATTGCTATCTAATAAACCTAATGTCTATTCTAAACAAAGAAACTGAACTTCTAGATCAAGCAAATCAGCAGCACCGAAGCAAACAACGGCAGGGGGAATGAGTAAGATTGAAGCACTCACCAGCTCAAAAGTTGACAGAAGCACATGGCCACTTGGACACACCACCACGCCGCTGATACTCTCTCTGTGACTCCTCCCAGCCCGGCCACCCGCCTCGGATGCATCGAATCGCGGGGTCGCACCGCCGATACTCCGTGACAGCCACCAAACTTGGGGGCATCGATACACTAGGCCACGTAACCGAACAACCCCTTTCACCAGGGCCAAACGCCTCTGACGCGTCTATCCGTCTCCAAGTCAATTGGCCGTCGAGATGCTCCCTGCCCCTCCCAAACAAAGGCCAATCTGTCGTTGAGCCTCTTCCCGCCGAATCTCTCATGAACAAAAGGCTGATCTGCAGTGGCGGTTCCAGGATTTGAAGTTAGCCGAGGCGAAATATTAATGTCTAAATGTTTTGAGGGACAAATGCAAGTCCATGAATATTCAAATTTCAGGATGACATACATCTACAAAATACTTAAAAATACACAGTGAATACTTAGAAAGTATAAACATCAACTCCTGGCATTCGGGGTGCTCATCACATTAAACTGAAATTGGCGGAGTGTCCTAGACCGTTTACATCGAAAGTGAAACTGAGTACTCTATGCTTCTATATCTACTGTATTTCTACTTACTGAAAACTTGAAACATGGCTTGGGAAGCAGCAGTTCTAGACATTTACAAAAGGGGGAAATTAACATACCAGTCCAGCTGCTGGTCGTTGTCCCCGTCACGTCTCCTCTTGCAATTTCTTGATGCGCCATCCGGTGATGACGCTGCTCCCTGAACTGCTGCCTCTGCTATCCAGTCGGCCTTTCCTGCTACGTCCATCTGCTTCAGTACGCGTCACCAGTCGGAGCGCGTAGGTCACCGGCTCACGGCATAGTGCACAGTCGCGTGTTGTTGCTGTCTCTCAAGGCACGACGCGGTGGCGGATCTGCTCAAGGTGGGCGAGGCACGGCGCCGGAGCTGCTCAAGGCGAGGCGAGGCGACGGAGCTACTCAAGGCGGGGTGCGTCTGGCGGCGGAGTTTGCAAGCTGAGCCATGATTTCGGAAATCGAATAGACCGGCACTATGGTCCGCCGCCCCTGCTGCTCCCCACCGGATCCCTCGTGAAAAAAGGAGATGGGAATGGAGTGGTGTGTGCGAGAGATGGAAGATGGGGTGGGGAGAGAACTGTCGTCGGTGCAAAACGGTGTGCCGTGTGCACACGGAACAGCCGCCCCGTGCGTGGTACCCTATCACAATCCCGTGGACCGCTGGATATTCATCGGACGTGCATGAGAAGTGCGCACGCCGTAAGACGCTAGAGTGCGCAGGCAAGAAATAGAATTTGCGATATACTCCCTCCGCTTTCAAAATATAAGATGTTTTAGTTTTGTGAAGAGAATGTATCTTGAGTGAACCTAATACTAAAATAAGTCTAGATATATTTGCTTCATAAAAGCTAAAACATCTTATATTTTAAAACCGAGCGAGTATTGGCTATGCTACACAGTGCGCGGGCACCATTTCGTGCTCCGCGGTGTTCCCCCGTTCTGACCTATTCTTTACCAGAAATGGAAAGTCCTGCTCTCCCACGCTTCATAAAAAGGAAACAACTCGCATGCGATTCCCTGGGTTTTGTCGTGACACCCGAACATGACGCAACCTAGACCCGTCAGCCATCAGGTTTCTTCAATGCCAGTCGCCAACTCCCATCCCGTAGAAAGACTACAACCCAACCAACGCCATGGATCTATGGGAAGTTTGAACCCTCCAGAAAACAACATTCCAGCTGACCCCGATCCACAAGAAAACTACTTCCCTGGTCATGGAACACTGTAAAAAATCCTAGAGAAACACACAGAAGATTCACAATGGCCTGAATCGTAAAGTGACCTAAGGTGAAAAGTTACTCCCTCTCCCTCCTCGTCCCCGTATCATGTATTTCTTACTTCCTTCAGATTTTGATATGTGTAATCAGAGAACATAAAACACAGAGATAACTTGATGAAATAAGCATTTAATTAACCAAAAAAATAATGCATCGAGCCTGGGTAAAAAATTAACTTACTGGCCACCAAAACCACTCTCCCCCTAGAACACCAAACGTGTTGTATTTTTTATAATCATAAGCTAAAAAGACCGGCAGGGACAAAATATGCAATAACCCAATCTATTTGCATGCACTTTTGAGCAACACAAAAAAGCATTACATTGACCATATTTCGTGAAACCCTTATAGCTTGTGCTAGTTTTACACTCCTGGAAAGTAACTACCATGATGATTTTGTTAGTACTAGTTACAGGCTAGATTCAAAAAGTTACAAGCTGGATATAAAACTTATAGGCTAGATTCAGAAAGCTAAAGGATAGATATAACAAAGTTACAGGCTATATATAAAAGGCTACCTCATGCTTAAAAGTAACTGCATATGCGTAAAAATGTTACAGTCAATACACAGAAAGCTACGTGCTACGATGAATTAGAGTCCCGTTCATCTAAAATGCACCAAAATAGTGCTAATTTGAACATGATTGTTACATCATAATATGGATTAGTGCTATTTTGAACATGATAATTACATTCTTTGGCACAAACACAATAGCACAAGCATCACCAGCAGCTTCATCCCCCCAAGACAACAGAGAACAAAAATGGAAAGGAAACTCTCATGCATGGAACAAAGTTTAATTCCAGGGGATCTACATGACTAATAAAATCTAAAAAGCTTATGTACATGTAAATAGGGATTAAGGTGTTTCATAATTGAGCAAAATAGTACTATCAAAATTTTATTTCAGGGGATCTACATGCCCATGAGCCCCCTATTGTACATGAGTAAGCAACTAGTCCCACCAAGTTCAATTTTGGGGGATCTACACCATGGCCTATTATACTAAGAAAAACTAGTGGACATAGAAATTTCACTTGGATTTCGGAGATCTACATATCCATGGCCCCTGCTGTACACAGGAGAAACTAGGCATGCACATGAACACCACAACACATCTAAACAGGGCACGGCTAGGCAGCTCCGCTATGATAACATCGGCGCAACTATGGGAGATGATAGGAGATGGAGAGCCAGGTACTCACGACACGTACACAAGAATCTGGTACAGGTGACCTTGGTGACGATGCACTCCGACGTCCTCTGCTCTCAGCCTGGCCTAATCGACCAGATCACCCCTTTGGTGATGATGATGGGGCCATGATTGACGGACGTCGATGCATCCTTAACCGCCGGCGCAACTACGATGCTCTCCACTCGTCCGCCTAGGGGCTTCCTGCAGACCACTCGCTGCCGCCGAGGCAGATTTAGAGGTGGAAATTGATCATAGCTCGATACAGACAAGAGAGCAGAGGGGAACTGGAGGAGCACAGAGAAATAGTATGTCCATAGCACATTGTAAGAATAAGAAAAACAAAACGAGCTGAGGTATAGAAACATTCTTCAAGCATGGTTTCTTCCCTGATTTTAAACATTAACTGTCCTAAAACTACATTAATGTTTGAACAAAAAATTCAGACAACCATATGGTTTACTATTGAGCTAAAACTACATGGTTTACTACTGTCTATTCTAAAAAGAGAAACTATCACATGTAACAATAGCACCACCTTGACTTTTGCACCAGCACCGCCATGACTACTAGCAAGATCAGCACAAGCGTGAATACTAGACCAGCACCGCCATGAATAATTTAGGGGCAAAAAACGATTCCCGTGAGCAAAGCGGCAACCTCCGAAGCAACAACGGCGGACAAAAGAGCAAGATTGAAATACTTACCATCTCAAAATAATCAACAGAAGTTTGTCGTGTTTTGAACCCAGCACCACGCCGCCGATGCTCTCTCGTCGTCATCTCCCACCACGGCCATCACCGGCCTCCGACAGGTCGATTCGCGAGGCCATGCCACTGCATCACCTCACTGACTCCCCTCACCAGCTCCTCCCTCTTCGTACGCGTCGATTTGCAGGGCGACGACGCCAAAGGACCCAACTCACCACGGCTACCCCTCCTCGGACGCGTCGATCCGCTCGTCCGCGCCGTCGACTCTCCTCCACCACTTCTTCAACCAAACAGGCCAATCGCCCCTGATTCCCGACCACACGCCGCTGACGAGGCGGATCGAACAGGAGATCGATGTAGGGGGATTGAGGAGAGGGGAATGGGGATGAGATCATGTCTAAACAGTCGGAGGAAAGGGAGGATAGGGACGATGAGAGCTGTCTTTTTTCTTGGAGGCTTGCGCTGCTTCGTCCGGGCCGCTCGATTATGATCGGACGCGTGCCAGAGGTGAGCACCCTGTAAGACAAAACCGAGCCCAAGCAATAATTAGATTTCTCGTTAAGATTTAGAAAAAATCTGAAATACACGTGGTTCTAAATGAATTGGCCCATTATTTCTAACAACATGCCTAACTCAGGCAATTAAATATCTCTACTACAAAACGAAGATAACACCGAGATCAATTCATGTCCTACTACATGCCTAACTCAGGCATCTGGTTCGGGGCATCGCACCACGCGGCGGCGGCGCCGACCCGCCGGCCCCCGCACTGAGACACGCAACTCTCACCGTCATACGACCCCAGCATGCCATACGACCCCGCCGGGAGGTGCAACGCGACGTCGAACACCGCCACCCCTTGCTCCAACTCCGCCGCGAGTCCATCTCGCACCTTCTTCCCCACATCCACACCAATCACCCCAACCGCAGCGACACCCCGCTCGGCCTTCTTCCACGGCCGAGCAGTACAGAGCCGCCCCGTCTCGGTCTCGGGCTCGCTCGCGGCGAGCCTGACCCCGCGGTAGGAGACGTCCACGTACGTGCCGGGCTGGACGCACACCGTGGGCCAGAGGCTCCAGGAGGAGACGCCGAGGGTGAGGTTGAACGAGAGGCCCCGCGCCGGGTCGGGGCCGGAGACGACGGAGTCTATGGCGACGGAGTAGTGCACGTCGAGATGGAGGAGCAGGGCCGGGACCGTCATGCCCAGGAAGACGACGGCACCGACCACGCCCGCGCACCAGCAGCAGCGGTCTCCCTTGGCGTTGTTCTTCCGCTCCAGTATCTCCGGGTCTCCGTGGATGGCCTTGTTCTTCTGCTCCAGTATCTCCGGGTCTCCATGGATCGCCTGCCGCTCCACGTCGTCCATCCCGGTCATCGGCTTCTGCAGCCTACCCATGATGTGTCCACGGCCAGGGCTAGGGGTTCGATTTCTTGTAAGCTTTGGGTTGCGGGCTTGGGGTTTGTCGTTGCAGCAGGTGCAGGACAAGGGATCGATGATCTAGGTTTAGCAGGGACAAAAGGCAAGGTCCGTTCAAGGATATATATGTAGCGCGATAGCCGATGGATATATGTACACGATCGAGTAGTTAATCGTAACTGATCGCCGGATTTATTGAGAACGTGATGCATCACACTACTAGGTTTGTTGGTAGTCCGATCTATTAATTTTTCTGTTTTTTCGGGAGTCTTTTTTCGTGTTGCATAAACACATACGAGACGTATAAATGTCACAAATCAACGGTTAGGTCGATCTTTTCATTTTGACCTTTTTCTTGTTGCGAATAGAGGGATAAGCTCGAATAATGCAGATTTGCAGCACCTAGTTTTGAAAAAAACTTAAATTTGCATTTTGGGTTTCAAAAATTATATTTTTTCCTATCAATCATAGTTTTGTGAAGTTTCAGTATAATTTGTATTTTGAGCTACAAATGAAATTGAGGTTGTGTATAGGAATAGAGAACACTTATCTTTCATGTCTGAAACTTTTCTTGTTTTGTGTAGCCCAAAACTTCTGCCGTACATTTGGAATGCAAATATGTATGCGCATGCTTGTTGATTTTTTCGAGTCCAAGAAATCTGTCTTCATTTTTCTTTCTTGAAAATGGTGCACCGGTGGTTCTTGGGTGTTGCTGGTGAATTCTCGGGTGCTGCATGTTTAATGGGAGAGCCAAAGAAAATACCCCAAAATTCATTTAATACCTAAGCGGCCGGCCTTACAATGAGGAGTGCTAAATCGATCGCTTAGCCAAACAAGCAAAAGAAAAAGGACGACGCAAGCGTCCGGATTCTTCCAACCAGAGGCGCTTTCGACCGACGTTGAACAGTTGAGGAACGAGTCGAACGAATGTCGATCGCTAGCACCTGCTGCTCGTTGTTCCCAGGTCATGCGGGGAAACAATATTACCGACCGCCGCTCTACTTTTCGTCGATGCTACGAATTGTCTCTGGATCGATCCGATATCTACCGATCGGGGATGAAATATAGGCTAGCGCCTCCTGTAAACGTCCGCGAAGCACGTGCCCTTAAACTATGTAAATACCTTGCACTACTAACTAAAGTAGAAGAAAAAATAAAATATCGATACCATCGTAGTCAATAGTCAACTCTCATAGCTCAAGTTGAACTCTCGCAATGTTAAATTCTGATGGATTAACCAATTTCACACCGTAGGGGCTTCCCCTACCATAGAGTGGTATTTTTTTTTGGATGAACCAATACCCACATCCCAATATTCCTTTTCTTTTGAAAATCAATATCATGGTATATTTATAAAAAAAATGGGGATAAAATCTTGCCCATTCTATTAATTAAGAAGAACATAGGGCGTGTTTGGTAGCCTGTATGGGCTATCTGCCTCATACAAGCTGACCCTAGCTATGTTGTGTGGATACAAGTTGAACCTAGCAAGCTGTGTTTGGTATCTTGTATGAGCTTAGACGGACTGAGTTCAGATCTTGTTTGGTAGCTTATGTGACTTGAGATAGAAAAAAAGCAACAAGGTCCGTGCAGAAATAAATAAAATGCCATCGAGTCCCTAAACAGAAAAACGCAAAAGCCATCGGGTCCCTGTCGGCGGCGAGGAGCACGTCGCCGCCACACTCCGCCCCCAGGAGGAGCAGACAGCCAGCGCAGGGGGTCGGTAAAGGCCACCGCCACGCGTAGGAGGTCGGGGATGCGCCACCGTCGACCATCACTACCACGCGTCGACCGCCTCCGCCACGAGCTGCCGCCAATGCCATGAGCCATGCTGCTCCGCCATGTGCTGCTCTGTGTCGACGCCGACGCCACGCGCTCTGCTATGATACGTCGGAAACATTATCTATAATTTTTTATGTTCCATGCTTGTTTAGTATCTACTTTGCTTTGCTTTGTCCATACTTTGAGGTTCTTTTCATATGTTTTATGGTACTAACCTATTAACAAGATGCCATAGTGCCAGTTGCCTGTTTTCTTCTGTTTTTTGTTCTAGAAAGGCAGAAAATCAATATTCTCGGAATTGGACGAAACAAAAGCCAAAGTCAATATTTTGCCGTGGGGAACACGAAGCCGGAGTACGAGACGGAGTAGACCCACCAGGGGGCCACACCACCTGGCCGCGCGGGTGGGCCCACCCCGCGCCTGGGGGGGTGCAGCCTCGCCCCTTCGCCTATAAGAAGTCCCCGATGCCTAAACCCTAAGCACCCAACCAATATCCCACGAAACTGTCTGTAGCCGCCGCCACCATCATCCCTAGATCAGGGGGATCTGAAGATCTTCCCGGCACCCTACCGGAGGGGAGATCATCCCGGAGGCCTTCTTCTTTATCATGTCAGCCTCTGGTATAAAGCGTGAGTAGTTCCACCTTGGACTACGGGTCCATGTAGCTAGATGGTTGTATCTCCTCCTTGTGCTTTCATGTCTAGATCTTGTGAACTTCGTTCATGATCAAGATCTCTTCTATTTCTAATCATGCATGTTGTGTTTGCGGGGATCCAATAGATATTGAGATTACTATGTCAGATTGATTAATGGTTTTGTCTTATTGATTCTATCATGTCTGTGTTGTTTGTGATCTTGCATGCTCTCCGTTGTTAGTAGTATCTTGACCAGGTAGTTGCTAGTGACTCCAAGAGGGGGTATTTATACTCGATAGTGGGTTCATGCCTCTACTTAATCAAGGTAAGTGACATATATCTCTATGGTTGTAGATGTGATGTTGCCACTAGGGAGAAAACAACGGTCTCTTGTTCATGGAACAGGTGGATTGTTTACCTTACACACTTTGCTTAAAGCAGTTGTATGTTGCTTGCAACTTAATACTGGTGGGGGTTCGGATGATAACCCAAAGGTGGACCTCTAGTCATAGATGCAATTGGATGGCGGTCTATATATCTTGTTGTATTGCCCAATCGAATCTCATAGGATTTTTTTGTTTAGTATTGCATTGTTATGCCTTGCTCAGTCCTATCAATTGCCCTGCTGTAATTTGTTTACCCAGCATGCCATGTTTGTTTATCTAAGGAGAGCACCTCTAGTGAACTATGGACCCCCGGTCCAATCTTTACCATTGATACATCTTCCACTGTTACTGTTTACTTGCTGCAAACCATCATCACCTTCCACATCATACAGTTAATCCTTTGTTACAGCAATCAGTGAGATTGACAACCTCACTGTTAGTTGGGCAAAGTCTTGAGTTTGTGTTGTGCAGGTTTCCACGTTGTTTGCAACACCTTTGAGACGTTTCCTTCCTCCTGCTGGTTCGATAACCTTGGTTTCTTACTGAGGGAAAACTTGTAATGCATCGTACCTTACTCTTGGGGTTTCCCAACGGGGCGTCAACACGCATCAAGACTTTCTGACGCCGTTGCCGGGGAGGCTAAGGACGTCTTCACAAGGGGAGTCCTCCTCAACCTTTCTCTTTACTTTGTTTTTAGTTTGCTCAGTTTCTTTTGCTTGGTTTTGTTTGCCTCTTTTTATCAAAAACTCAAAAAAAAATAGTTTAGTTTGGTTTGCTTTCTCTTATCAAAAACACACCAAAAAAATAGTTCCTACTCTAGTTGCCACCTTGCTCTAGCTCACCATGTCGTTCCCCAAGTTCGCCCTGAAGGACCTTTCGATAGGTAGTGGCTCTATAATTGGGAAAGAAAATATTGAAGAATTCTTCAATCATGTTAGCAAGCATGAGGATATTGAGGATAGATCTGTAGCAGAACTTGCTCCTAATTATGAAATTCATGCAGCTTATTTAGTTCATATGTTGGAGGATAGGTTTGTTAGCCTTAACCCCATGATGCAAATTTTGTTCCTAAAACTAAAATAAGAAAAGAATGCTAAAAAGAGAGAATTTATTCTTGAAACTTTACTCAAAGAGTTCCATGATGTTGCTAAGGAAGCCAAAAAGGTCTTTGAGCATTTTAATATGCTAGGATCATGTGTAGATGTTGTGGGTACTTCAAATAAAACCAACCCTAGAGAGGAATTTAAGATACACATGCCCTTTAAGCTTGTTGGGATGCATGAAGCCTTTGAAAAGAATTTTGACTGGATTGTTCCTGAAAATCCTTCTGATGAAAGTAGTGAACCAAAGAGAGATGAGAAGGGATCCTCCAAAACTCATTTGTATGAGATACCTTTCATAGTTGAAGACTTTGCAAGTATTGATGTTAATGCTTCTTCATTTGAAAATACTTAATTTCTTGCTTCTTGTGCCTAACTTAAAGGCGTTAAAGAAAAATACTTGTTGGGAGATAACCCAAGAGTTTCCTAGAGTCTTGGAAGTTATTATTTCAGTAATGACCTCTCCTTATCCTTTTTGTTTGCCTTTTGTGCCAAGAATGACCTCTAATAAGAGGGAAGTAAGATTTGGGGAGTTGTTGTCCCAAAACAGATTTCTGTCCTCCACCATAAAAAATCGTGAGGAGTCTCTGTAAGTCAGATTGAGCTTACAATTTACGAATAAATCCCACGGTATGTTATCTAACTTTATTTAGTTCAACACTTTTTGATTTGAGCAACAGAAGGTCTTCGAAAAAATCGGTTTCTACATGCTGGTCTGTTTTGATAGATTTCTGCCATTAATTGCATTTGCTTCTTGTTGATTCCTTTTTTTTGGGAAATTGAGATTTTTGAAGGAGTTGCTACAGTATCTTGTGTTTTAGTGAAATTTTTTCTATTATAAAGCTAAACCCAATGGTTTATTATCTTTTGAATACACTAATGTTGCTAATAAAGATTGTGTGAAGTTTTGTATGAAGGAAAATTTCAGGTGTAGAGAGAGAATGATATAATGAGATGAAGAATGGACAAAATCTCAATCTTGGGGATGCCACCCCGGTGTCACCCCAAGAAATATTCAAGAGGTACAAGCGTCAAAGCTTGGGGATGCCCAAGGCATCCCCTTCTTCATCAATAAAAAAGCTCTGGTCTTTCTAGACACTTTATTTTTATTGTTTCATGCACTGTTGTGTTGTTCTTGGAGCGTCTTAGTTTTCATTTGCTTTGCTTAGTTTGTTTATTTTGCTTGAATAAAGTAGTTTGGACCCCCATTCTCGCTGTGTTGTTTCAAATAAGTCGATTGGTGTTTGAAAGGAGTAGAAAGTTCTTGCTTGAAAGTGCAAGAAGGGCTTGTATTGACTGTGACTTAGACTTTAGCATGTCATGCTAGGTGTTGTTTTGACCTGATGCTTAGTTATTATTGTTGTAGCATGACTTGTTCCAAACAATTGGGATTGCTTAGTGTGCCTTGAAATAATCATGCGTTGTTTTAGCATACAGAGGCATAGTGTTGTGGTATTCTCCTTTGATGCTTTCTTTGGGTTGACTGATGGGATTCGCGGCATAGTAAATCAAAAAAATTCTACGGATGCGAACAAGAAAGACAAGATCTAATCTAGGAGATGCAATCAACGAGAGAGAGAGAGATGATATCTTCATATCTTTGAAGAAATCGCATAGCAGAGACGTTCAACAGAACGTGGTTGATGTAGTCGTACTCGCCGTCTCCTCCTCGTGATCCGATCCGATCCTACGCCGCAAATGGCGGCGCCTCCGAGAGATGCACACGTACGGTGCCGCGACGTCTCCTCCTTCCTTGGTCCAGCAAGTATGGTGGATAGATTGATTGGATCTGCAGCACGATGGCATGGTGCTTATGGTGGAGAGTTTTTCCAGCAGGGCTTCGCCTACGCGCAGTCGGGAGAGAGATGGAGGGGCAGCAGGACGGCGGCTAGGGTTGGAGGAGTGGGAGGGGGAGGGTGCGCCCCTGCCCTCCTTATATAGGGGGATGGCCGGCCCCCTTGGCCCCTCCTCCAATCCCTAGGGCGGCGGCCCCAAGGGTGGAGTGGGAGGCAAGTCTTCCCCCTTCCTTCTAGAAGGCTCCCCTAGGGTTTCCCCTAGGGCTGGCCGGCTGGGCCTTAGGGGCCTTGTTCCCCTGGCCCAAAGTGGCCATGGTACTTCCCCTTAGGCCCACGCAGGCCTCCGACAAGTGGTCCCATGTTGGTCCCACTCCGGAACCTTCTAAAACCTTCCGGTACAATACCGATAAACTTCGAAACTATTCCGAAATCCAAAAATTGCTTTCCTTTATATAAATCTTATTCTCCGGACCATTCCGAAACCTCTCGTGATGTCCTGGATCTCATCCGTGACTCCGAACAAAAACTCATAAACCAATTATCCATTCTATCCTAGCGTCGATGCACGTTAAGTGTGTGACCCTACGGGTTCGAGAATATGCAGACATGATCTTCTATCAATAATCAACAGCAGGATCTGGAAACCCATATTTACTCCCACATATTCATCGATGATCATATCAGATGAACCACGATGCCAGGATTCGATTAATCCCATATATGTATTCCCTTCGTCACGCGATATTTTACTTGCCCGAGATTTGATCGTTGGTATCGGCATACCTAGTTCAATCTCGTTCACAACAAGTAATTTACTCGTTCCATAATCCGATATCACTTTGTGATTAACTCCTTAACCACGTGCTTGCAAGCGGTGTTGATATCGATTACCGAGTGGGCCCGAAGTATATCTCTCCGACTCGGGAGGGACAAATTCCATCTCGATACACACAACCCAACAAGTACTTTCCGATCACCTGAGAGACACCTTTATGATCACCCTCACATAGGATGACGTTTGATGACCTCAAAGCTTTCTTTCAATACCAGGGAGTTGTATTATCTCATGGTCTAAGGAATACAATACTTGACATAGGAAAAAGCTTCGCAAAGATGAACACGATGACATGATCTAATTGCTCCGCTTAATTTGGGTATGTCCATCATATCATTCTCCTAATGACATGATCTCATTATTAATCGACAACTCATGTCTATGGTTAGGAAACCTTAACCATCATTAATCAATGAGCTAGTCCATAGAGGCGTACTAGGGACACGGTGTTGTTCATAAACCACACAAGTATCAAAGTTTCCGCTTAATACAATTCTAGCATGGAATATAAACTTTATCATGAACATGAATTATAATAATTACATCTTTATTATTGTCTCTAGGGCATAATTCCAACAGTCTCCCACTTGCACTAGAGTCAATAATCTAGTTTACATCTGGCAACAATCTAACACCCATGGCATTAAGGTGTTGATCATGTTTTGCTCGTGGAAGAGGTTTAGTCAACGGATCTGCGACATTCAGATCCGTATGTACTTTGCTAATCTTCAGATCTCCATCTGCTATATAATCTCGAATTATATGAAAATGGCGGTTGATGTGCTTGGTATTTGGATGATATCTTGGTTCCTTAGCCAGTGCTATGGCGCCAGTGTTGTCGCACAATATCTCCAGTGGGTCCAAGGCACTTGGAACCACATCAAGCTCAGTGATGAAGTTCATGATCCAAACTCCTTCACTTGACGCTTCTGAAGCAGCCATGTATTCCGCTTCTGTTGTATATCCCGCGATCACGCTTTGCTTGCAGCTTCTCCAGCTCACAGCTCCACCATTCAAAATATAAACGTACCCTGTCTGAGATTTAGAATTATCCGGGTCGGTGTTGAAACTAGAGTCGACGTAACCTTTTACGACGAGCTGCTCATCACCTCCATAGTCCAAGAACATTTCTTTAGTCCTATTTAAATACTTTAGGATGTTCTTTACGGCTGTCTAGTGTTCCACTCCTGGATCACTTTGGTATCTTCTCGTCAAACTAAGAGCATTGGACACATCCGGTCTAGTACATAGCATGGCATACATAATAGAACCTATGGCCGAGGCATATGGCACTTTGCTCATAGTATCTCTATCTGTTACCGTAGCTGGACACTGAGCCTTGCTCAATATCTTGCCTGACAATATGGGCAATGAACCTTTCTTTGCCTTATCCATTCTGAACCTTTTTAGAACTTTGTCTAGATATGTACTTTGGCTTAAAGCTATTAGGCGTCTTTGTCTATCTCTATAGATTTTGATGCCTAATATATAAGCAGCTTCTCCAAGGTCTTTCATTGAAAAACATTTATTCAAATAACTCTTCACATTTTTAAGCATACCAATGCCATTTCCAATAATCAATATGTCATCCACATATAGTACTAAAAATGTCATCGAGCTCCCACTCACTTTCTTGTAGATACAAGCTTCATAGCAATTTGGAACAAGTCCAAAACTCTTGATCACTTGATCAAAACAAAGATTCCAACTACGAGATGCTTGCTTCAGTCCATAAATGGAACGCTGAAGTTTGCACACCTTATTAGCATCCTTAGGATCGACAAAACCTTTGGGCTGCATCATATACAACTCTTCATCAATGTTTCCATCGAGGAACGCAGTCTTGACATCCATCTGCCATATTTCATAATCATGAAATGCAGCAATCGCTAATAAAATCTGAATGGACTTAAACATCGCTACGGGAGATAAAGTCTCATCGTAGTCAACACCTTGAACTTGCCAAAACCCTTTTGCGACAAGCCGAGCTTTATAGACAGTAACATTACCATCCACGTCCGTTTTCTTCTTGAAAATCCATTTGCACTCAACGGCCTTACGATCGCTAGGAGGGTCCACCAAAGTCCATACATGGTTTTCGCTCATGGATCCCAATTCGGATTTCATGGCCTCTAGCCATTTCTCAGAGTCTGGGCTCATCATTGCTTCCTCATAGTTCGCAGGTTCACTGTTGTCTAACAACAAGACGGTTAAGACATGGTTGTCGTACCATTCAGGAGTGGCACGTAACCTTGTCGACCTGTGATGTTCAGTAGTAGCATCATTTGAAGTTTCATGATCCTCGTCATTAGCTTCCTCTCTTGTTGGTGCAGACGGCACTGGAACAATTTCAGGTGCTGCGCTACTCTCCAACTCGAGAGAAGGTTCAATAACCTCGTCTAGCTCTACCTTCCTCCCACTCACTTCTTTCGAGAGAAACTCCTTCTCAAGAAAGGATCCGTTCTTTGCAACAAACACTTTGCCTTCAGATTTGTGGTAGAAGGTATACCCAATCGTTTCCTTAGGGTATCCTATGAAGACGCATTTCTCTGCTTTGGGTTCGAGCTTGTCCGGCATCAACTTCTTGACGTAAGCTTCGCATCCCCAAACTTTAAGAAACGACAACTTAGGTTTAGCACCAAACCATAGTTCATACGGTGTCGTCTCAACGGATTTATATGCTGCCCTATTTAAAGTGAATGCAGCAGTTTATAATGCATAACCCCAAAATGATAACGGCAAATCTGTAAGAGACATCATTGATCGCACCATATCTAATAGGGTTTCGGTTCCAGCGTTCAGACACACCATTACGCTGTGGTGTTCTGGGTGGCGTGAGTTGCGAAACGATTCCGCTTGCTTTAAGATGCGTGAGAAAATCATAACTCAAATATTCACCTCCACGATCGGATCGTAGAAATTTAATTTTCCTGTTGCGATGGTTTTCCACTTCGTTTTGAAATTCTTTGAACTTTTCAAACGTTTTATATTTATGTTTCATTAAATATATATACCCATATATACTCAAGTCATCAGTAAAAGTGAGAAAATAGCGATATCCATCGTGTGTCGAAACACTCATTGGTCCGCATACATCGGTATGTATGATTTCCAATAAGTCCGTTGCTCGCTCCATTATTCCGGAGAACGGGGTTTTGATCATCTTGCCCATGAGGCACGGCTCGCACGTGTCAAATGATTCAAAATCAAGAGATTCCAAAAGTCCATCAGAATGGAGTTTCTTCATGCGTTTTACACCAATATGACCTAGACGGCAGTGCCACAAATAAGTTGGATTATCACTATCTACTTTGCATCTCTTAGCCTCAATGTTATGGATGTGCGTTTAATTGCTTTCGAGATTCAGAAAAAATAAACCATTCACAACAGGTGCATGACCATAAAAGATGTTATTAATATAAATAGAACAACCATTATTCTCCGATTTAAATGAATAACCTTCTTGCAATAAACACGATCTAGATATGATGTTCATGCTCAACGCAGGCACATAATAACACTTATTAAGGTTTAAAACTAATCCCGAAGGTAAAACTAAGGAGAGCGTGCCGATGGCCATCACATCAACTTTTGATCCATTGCCAACGCGCATCGTCACCTCATCCCTTGCTAGCCGCCGTCTATTCCGTAGCTCCTGTTTCGAGTTACAAATATTAGCAATTGAACCAGTATCATATACCCAGGCACTATAACGAGCGCTAGTAAGGTAAACATCAATAACATGTATATAAAATATACCTTTAATGGTGCCAGCCTTCTTGTCCGCTAAGTACTTCGGACAGTTGCGCTTCCAGTGACCCTTGTCCTTGCAATAGAAGCACTCAGTGTCCGGCTTAGATCCAGACTTGAGCTTCTTCTCAGCAGGGGCAACGCGCTTGCCGCTGCCTTTCTTGAAGGATTTATTTGCACCCTTAGCTTTCTTAAAGCAAGTGGTCTTGTTGACCATCAACACATGATTATCTTTCTTGATGTCCACCTCCGTAGCTTTCAGCTTAGCGAAGAGCTCAGTGATCGTATCAGTGGAACCAATTTGATTGTGAGTAACTACAAAACCTTTGTAGCTAGGAGGGAGTGATTGCAGAACTCTGTCAATCTTGAGCTCTTCTGGAATCTTGCAGTCCAGTTGCTCAAGACGTTGAGTGTAGCCCGACATCTTAATGGCGTGCTCACTAACGGAACTCCCTTCCTCCATATTGCAGATTTAAATAATTTCTCAGAGATCTCATATCTCTCAGAACGGGTCTGAGTCTGAAACATGGTTTTCAGTTCCTCAAGTATCTCAAAGGGCCCGTCGAACTCCTCAAAACGATTTTGAAGTTCCGGTTCCATAGCAAACAACATGGTACTCTTAATCGCTCCATAATCATCTTTGCGTGACTGATAAACAACTTTTTCATCAGCCGGCGCATCAGTAGCAGGGGCGTCACCTAGCGCTTTCTCAAGTACATAGGATTTCTGTCCGCCAGAGAGAATGATTCTCAGATTGCAGAACCAGTTAGTGAAGTTAGACCCATTGTTCTCAATCTTTTCTTTCTTAGCAAAAACATTGAAGTTGAAGTTGGACTTAGCCATTTGATCTACAAAATTTGCAAATACAATTTAGACTATGTTCATGATAACTAGTTCAACTTAATCAAATTACTAGATGAACTCCCACTAAATTCAACATCCCTCAAGTTGTTTAGTGAACACGATCCAAATTCACCACACCTAATCCGATCTTCACGATAAGATATGTGGTTTCAATGGTGGACAACAAAGTGTCGATCATATCATTCATATGACTCATGTTTAACCTTTCGGTTCGTGTGTTCTGAGGCCATGTCTGTACATGCTAGGCTCGTCAAGTCAAACCCAAGTATTTCCGCGTGTGCAAAACTAGCTTGCACCCGTTGTATGTGAATGTAGAGTTTATAGCACCCTATCATCACGAGGTGCTTGAACACGACAAACTTTCGCAACGGTGCATACATGGGGAGAACACAATTTTTATCTTGATCTTTAAGTGAGGAATCATCTTATAATGCTACATTCGCGATCTAAGCATAATAAGATACACAAAAGGATAAACGTCACATGCATATAATTTTATGTGACATGGTATAGCCAATCTCCGCGCAATGATCTCCATCTTGTGCGCGCCAGCATGATCTCCATCACTCCACCATGATTGCCTCCACCACGAATAGCAACTACAACTATTACATGGCGTATAAGAGATGTTATTAACAACAAGGTCATATCATTACGAGAATGATGTGATGGACATACTCCTATAGTTAAGCGTAGCATAAAGATCAAGTCATTTAACATAGTTCATTTGCTATAAGCTTTATGATACATGGTAACCTAATTCCTTCAACCATGAGATCATGTTAATCACCATTACCGGAAGGATGCTTTGATGACATCAAACACCACACCGTAACTGGGTGGCTATAAAGGTGGCATTGAGTGTTCGGAAAGTATGGGTTGAGGCACATGGATCAAGAGTGGGATTTGTCCATCCATATGACGGATAGATATACTCTGGGCCCTCTCAGTGGAATGTCATCCAATTAGCTTGCAAGCATGTGACTGGCTGACAAGGGATCACATATCACGGGAACAAGAAAAGAGTACTTATCGGTAACGAGGTTGAACTAGGTATGCAGAGATACCGACGATCAAAACCTCGGATAAGTAAACTATCGTGAGACAAAGGGAAATTGGTATCGTATGTAAGTGGTTCATTTGATCGCAAAGTAATCATAGAAATATGTGGGAGCCATATGAATTTCCAGATTCCTCTATTGGTTATTGATCGGAGATGTGTCTCGGTCATGTCCGCATAATTCACGAACCGTAGGGAGACACACTTAAGGATTTGATGTTGTTGAGTAGTTATGGAATGATGAGTAAGAGACCGAATGTTGTTCGGAGTCTCGGATGGGATCCGGGATATCACGAGGAGATCCGAAATGGTCCGGAGAATAAGATTCAGATAAGGAAAGTCCTGTTTTGGAGTTCGGGAATGATTCCGGTGTTTTCACCAGGAATGTTCTAGAAGGGTCTGGAAGGTCCGGCACTCCGGAGGGGAAGGGTACATGGATGTGTCATGACAATGTGGAATGGTTGCATCATGTACTAGGTCACTTGGCTGGCAATATGGAGAGAGAAATCAAATCCAAGTTTGAAAGTCAAACACCAATTTGAAAAGTCAAATCTGAAGTTTGCTTGGTGGAGGGAGAGTAGGAAACCTACTTGGGGAGGAAGTCCCACTCCCTCCCACCTGCCGGCCATGAGGAGGAGTTGGAGGAGGACTCCCTCCTCCCCAAACCGCCTCTCCCCTCCTATATAAGGAGGGGTAGGGCGCCCCTCTCCCTACACCTCCAAACCCTAGCCTAAGGCGCCACCACCACCACCAAGTGCTGCTGCCGCCACCACCTAGGGATCTCCTCCCAAGTAGCCAAGTTGGGGTATCCCAAACCCTAGCCGCTGGCTGCACCTCTACCCTTGGTGCCCTCTAAACCCTAGATCACCAAGGCCTCTCTCATACTCCACCATACTCGCTCTGGCTTAAGGCGAAGCCCTGCGAGATCTCCACTCTACTTTCGACACCACGCCGTCGTGTTGCCAGAATCACGAGGAGAGTGCTACAACCTCCGCTGCCTGCTGGAACAAGGGAGAGGAAGGTCTTCATCGAGTACCGTACGTGTGACCGACTGCGGGAGCGCTGCCGGAACGCAGTGCCGGAAGGGTCGTCTACGCGATATTGAGATCTGCAAGAGTACGACTACATCACCCACGAGAATCTGCTCTCGTTAACCGCTTTGGATCTTTGAGGGTTAGTATTCTATCGACTCATTGCTACAATCTAGTAGATAGATCTTGGCTTGATCATAGATTAGATCTTGATTGTGTGTTCATGCGGTAGAAATTTTTTGTTTTCCATGCTACGAACCCCTACAGTGGTATCAGAGCCGTGTCTATATGTAGATATGTTGCACGGGTAGAACACAATGGTCATTGTGGGCGTTGATGCATTTGTTTTCGGTTGCTTCTTGTGTACTTTTCATCTTGCGGGATGGTGGGATGAAGCGGCCCGGGCTAACCTTACATGACATCGTTCATGAGACTTGCTCCACGCTTGACATGCAACTTGTATTGCATAAGTGGCTTTGCGGGTGCATGTTTCTCCCAACATAGTTAAGATTCAATTTACAACAGGTGATTGACAATACTAGTATCAATGTTGTGGTTCTTGTTCGTAAGTTAGAACGACATTTATTGAAAGCCCCAAACCACGTAAAACATGCAAATAAAATTAGAGGCATCTAACTTTGTTTTGCAGGGGTGTGCTGTGATGTGATATGGCCATGATTGTGATTATATATGATGTATGCAATGTTCCTTATTGTAAGTTGGCAACCGGCAGGAGCCATATGGTTGTCTTTTAATTCCGTTAAGACCCGCGTGTCTATTATTCAAAGTAGTTGTAATAGTTGATGCTAGTGGATGACAACCATGAAGCGGCGCCATTGACCTTGACGCCATGTCGGTGATGATGGAGATCATGTTCGTGCTTGAAGATGGAGATCGGAAGCACAAGAAGAAAGGCCATATCATATCACATATTATGAATTGCATGTGATGTTAATCCTTTTATGCATCTTATATTGCTTAGTTCACGACGGTAGCATTATAAGATGATCCCTCAAGCACACAATTTCAAGTTTTAAAGTGTTCATCCTTAGTAAGCACCGTTGCTAAAGCTCGTTGTTTTGAAGCACCACGTGATGATCGGGTGTGCTATATTCTGCGAGGGTATACAGCGTGAGCAAGCCAGATTTGCTCATGCGGAAGCTAAGGTTTGATCTTGACGAGCCTAGCATGTACAGACATGGTCTCGGAACACGGAATACCGAAAGGTAAAGCATGAGTCATATAGTAGATATGATGAACATGTTGATTGTTCGCCTTTGAAGCTACATCATCTCTCATGGTGATCGGTTTTGATGTGGTGGATTTGGTTCATGTAATCACTAAAACAATGTGAGGGATATTGTTTTGAGTGGGAGTTCAACGGCAATATGATTAAAAGTTGAACACTATTTATCATAAATTAAATCAAAGTGAATTTGCATAGTTGTTGTAGTCATTGGCATCTGTTTACCACCTTGCGCTTAGTTATAATTGAGATAATAAAACTATAGAATTCTGGTTAGTTACTTTACGAACTGGTATCGTATTGTTTTGAAGTGTTAATCTAAAGTTTAAAAGTCCTATTGCAAACTTTCAGTAAGTTCCGGTTACTCCATAAAGTTTAATAATTGGTATTAAACCAAGAGTAACAATTCCAGTGTTAGTATATAAGTATCATGTTTGTCTCCATGATTCTTGATATTCAAAAGATCGTTTTAATATCAAAGTAATCTAGGAGTTGAAAGACTTGTTTCAGAAACCATCATCTGTGGAAGATATTGCGATATCTGAAATGATGTTTTGGTTACAACATGATAGAGTATAATATGGCAAAGTTTATGTTCTCATATTTGATGAGAATTTACAAAAGGTTGGAGACACTAGTTGTTCTAATCCTTCAAAAGGTTTTGGAGAGCAACATTATACTCGCGATTCACCGTTATAAGCTAAAATTAGCTTGATCATGAATTTCCATGATATGGGTGAATATTTGATAAAATGTTTACTACACCAAGAGATTACTAAATAAAGGAATTTGAAAGAACACCAAACATTTGATGATGGTAATCTACTTCAAAGTGCAAGTCCAAAGACATTGGTATTTAACTATACACGCTCTGGACTATGTGTCATATGGATGGCTCCACTATTGATGTTGATAGATTCTTTCAAAACAGAAAAGGAAATACTGAAAGAGAATCTCAGAAATATATGGCAAAAAAGAAAAGACTAGAATTGTTCAGCTTAGGTATATAGAGGATATACATGTTATGGCTATATTCTTTGCTTATTAAACAATGTGGTTCTTAAGTATTTGATACTGAATTTGTTGGTGTGAATCGTCATACGAAACAACACAATTCATGAACTACAATGGCCTAAGTAACTAGTAAGAGAATATGTGATGATGTTCATCAAGAACAAATAAAGTGTTGATATGTTTCTCATTAACATCAAAGCTTGCCTTCAAGATTTGTTTTATCAGGTATTATGAGAACAAAAGGGTTGTTCAATTAATTGTCGTAATCCATAAAAGATGGATTTACAAATCTCGTTGGATAAATCACATCCATAAAATAAGTGCTAAAAATATCGAAAGACAATTGATTGAAAGATCACTTAGGAAGTGACATCGCCGTTTAAATTATATTGGAAAGAAAACATGAAGAAACTCCATGTGAATGGAATTTTGGAGTCTTTTGATTTTTTGATCAAATGACGCTTGTGAAACTTTTCTAGAGATAATTAAAACTTCGTTCATAGGCCAAAGGGAACGGATGACTAGCTGATTGAAAATTGTACATAATGTTGTATGAAGTCCATTATGTATAGTCAAGAGTGATGGATTTCAACTTCATATGCTTTCTCCGAAAATTTGAGTGAGTATATGAATATTTACTTAATAAGGATAAAGTATGAAACATTTTAAACGTTCAAAGACTTTCAATATGAAGTGCAAAATAATTGTAACAAGAATATAAATAGTTTATGATAAGATCATAAAGGAAGATATTCGAGTTAGAAGTTTAGCATAAAAACACCTAAGATTTAAGGAATCGTTCCTTGGATTTGCATTTCCCGAAACACCATAAGAGTATGGAACATTCGAGATATGTAATTGAACCTTGTTTGACATGGTAAGATCAAAGGTGTAATTCATAAAACTGCCATTATATTTCAAAGATTAAAAGCTTTAGAGAGTACCGTTTTTTCACTGGAAAGAGCTCCATCATAATCCGTTGAATTGATACCATATAAAGTTATGGTTTGGGATAAAACCCAAGTTGTCCTTTCTTAAAAATTGGTATGTTATGCATAAGAAAGATGTTTGCAACCAAAATCGGATGAACATAACTTTGTATGTTATTTTGAATAATAATTGAGTATTCCTCCATAACACCGAAGACAAAAGTGTTTGTCTATTAGAACGTCAAGTTTCTTTGAGAAGGAATTTTCCGTGAAAAGTTAAGTGGGAGGACAATAGAACTTTGACAAGGTTAAAAGAACCTTAGCTATATATGATTAAAGTTGCGCAGCGCCGAAAAGTGTTCCGGAGGCAGCAACAATGCTCATGGCTCACGTGCCTCAAAGGTTGTGGTCATGGAGGTCTAAGTTCCTATTGAAACAAGTAGGTTGGGTAAACAATCAAATACCAAGATTTGAGAGTTAAATCATTATTTGACAGTAATGATCCGACTACATGCAAAGAAGCGATGATGGGCCCTGACTCCGTCAAATGGCTTGAAGCCATAAAATTCGTGATAGTTCCATATACAAAAGATCAAGCTTTGAGCTTGAAAGACCCTCTGGAAAGGTACACGACCTTACAGTCATATTTGGATCTATAAAGAAATAGACATGGATGTTTCACATCTATGAAATTATCGACATGTCGGGAAAGAGTTCACGACAATGTTCAAAGAGTTGACTATGACAAGATCTGATCTTTCATTAAGCGATATTTAGTCTAGACGGATTAATGTAGCAACCACAACATATAATTTTGTTATGTGTTGAATAAACAAAACAAGTTATTCTAATAGAATGGTTACCTAAGACGTGTGCATGACACGGTCCAAAGGGTTTTGTTAATTCAAAGGATGCTAAAAGCATATGCAAACTTCAATGGTTGAAGTAAGCATCGCGGAGTTGGAATCTTCACTATCATGAAACTGTTAAAAGAGTTTAATTTCACCGGAGACGATGAAGATGCTTGCATTTGCAAGAAATTAAGTGGGAGCGCTAAGACATGTTTCTAATACATTATGTGGAAGACATATTGTTGATTGGAAATGATGTATATTTTTAATTAACACAGGATAATAATTTCATCTCGATGAAAGGCTTAGGCAGAACCCGAATATTTGGCATCAATGTCTATATGGATAAATTGTGACGCCAATATGGTTGTGCCAGAAGTACATAGATGAGATATTGAATGAGTTCAATATAGAAACTACAAGAAAGGTTCTTGTTGCACATGAAGGATTAAATAAAGATTTAAGTATTTTGATACTTGATAGATACAATCACAAAGAGTATTTTATCAATCATGTTGTGATGTGTACAAATCCAGATATGTCCTATGCTCTAAATGTTATGAGCTTATACCAGAATGATTCATAAGATGATTATTGGACGATAGTAAAGATATTCTTATGATCTTTTAGAAGAACTAAGAATATATTATTTTGTAGAAGTGACAAATAGATGGTTAGTTCATTGTAAAAGTATTACATTGATACTAGTTTTGTCACAAAGTACAAATTAAGTTTATCTCAATCTAAACTAAGGGTGGCACAATATGATGGAAAGTAAGTTCCATAATAAATTTGGATGAGTTCCAAAGTTAAGACATTGTGACAGATACTACAACAAAAGGCTAAGTATATGACTGTTGTTATAGCAGCAAAAGAGGGCATTTGTGTCAAGTAGTTTGTTATCAAACTAGGTGTAGTTCATAGCGGTATAGTACTATGAAGATATATTGTATGACAATATTATCAACATGTTTTAACCCCAAGGAACTAAAGGTCTCACCAAAGGACCAAATTTGTACAAAGCCATCTCATTAGAGAATGAGTGATGCGTAGAGACGCAAAGACATGCAATTACACACGGACCTGAAAGTGTCGGACCCGGAGATCAGTTGACCACTAGCAATCGTGTAAATACAACACTAGAAAGCCATAGGTGTTGAATGCACAAAGGTTTGAAACTAGATTATTGACTCTAGTGCAAGTGGGAGACTGTTGGAGATATGCCCAAGAGGCAATAATAAAGTGGTTATTATCATATCTTCATACTTATGATAAATGTTTACATACCATGCTATAATTGTATTAACTAGAAACATTAATACTTGTGTGATTTGTAAACATAAAAGGGTCCCTAGTAAATCCTCTTGTTAAACTAGCTTGTTGGTTAATATATGATCATGGTTTCCTGATCATGAACATACAGATGTTATTAACAACAGGGTCATATTATTAGGAGAATGATGTGATGGACATACTCCTATAGTTAAGCGTAGCATAAAGATCAAGTCATTTAATATAGTTCATTTGCTATAAGCTTTCTAATACATAGTAACCTAATTCCTTCGACCATGAGATCATGTTAATCACCATTACCGGAAGGATGCTTTGATGACATCAAACACCACACCGTAACTGGGTGGCTATAAAGGTGGCATTGAGTGTTCGGAAAGCATGGGTTGAGGCACATGGATCAAGAGTGGGATTTGTCCATCCATATGACGGATAGATATACTCTAGGCCCTCTCGGTGGAATGTCATCCAATTAGCTTGCAAGCATGTGACTGGCTCACAATGGATCACATATCACGGGAACAAGAAAAGAGTACTTATCGGTAACGAGGTTGAACTAGGTATGCAGAGATACCAATGATCAAAACCTCGGATAAGTAAACTATCGTGAGACAAAGGGAAATTGGTATCGTATGTAAGTGGTTCATTTGATCGCAAAGTAATCGTAGAAATATGTGGGAGCCATATGAATTTTTAGATTCCTCTATTGGTTATTGATTGGACAAGTGTCTCGGTCATGTCCGCATAATTCACGAACCGTAGGGAGACACACTTAAGGATTCGATGTTGTTGAGTAGTTATGGAATGATGAGTAAGAGACCGAATGTTGTTCGGAGTCTCGGATGGGATCCGGGATATCATGAGGAGATCCGGAATGGTCCGGAGAATATGATTCAGATAAGGAAAGTCCTGTTTCGGAGTTCGGGAATGATTCCGGTGTTCTCACCAGGAATGTTCTAGAAGGGTCTGAAAGGTCCGGCACTCCGGAGGGGAAGGGTACATGGATGTGTCATGACAATGTGGAATGGTTCCATAATGTACTAGGTCACTTGGTTGGGCAATATGGAGAGAGAAATCAAATCCAAGTTTGAAAGTCAAACACCAATTTAAAAAGTCAAATCTGAAATTTGCTTGGTAGAGGGAGAGTAGGAAACCTACTTGGGGAGGAAGTCCCACCTCCCACCCGCCGGCCATGAGGAGGATTTGGAGGAGGACTCCCTCCTCGCCAAACCGCCTCTCCCCTCCTATATAAGGAGGGGTAGGGCGCCCACTCTCCCTACACCTCCAAACCCTAGCCTAAGGCGCCACCACCACCACCAAGTGCTGCTGCCGCCACCACCTAGGGATCTCCTCCCAAGTCGCCGAGTTGGGGTATCCCAAACCCTAGACGCTGGCTGCACCTCTCCCCTTGGTGCCCTCTAAACCCTAGATCACCAAGGCCTCTCTTATACTCCACCATACTCGCTCTGGCTTAAGGCAAAGCCCTGCGAGATCTCCCCTCTACTTCCGACACCACGCCGTCGTGCTGCCAGAATCACGAGGAGAGTGCTACAACCTTCGCTGCCTGCTGGAACAAGGGAGAGGAAGGTCTTCTTCGAGTACCGTACGTGTGACCGACTGCAGGAGCGCTGCCGGAACGCAGCGCCGGAAGGATCGTCTACGCGATATTGAGATCGGCAAGAGTACGAATACATCACCCACGAGAATCTGCTCTCGTTAACCGCTTTGGATCTTCGAGGGTTAGTATTCTATCGACTCGTTGCTACAATCTAGTAGATAGATATTGGCTTGATCATAGATTAGATCTTGATTGTGTGTTCATGCGGTAGAATTTTTTTGTTTTCCATGCTACGAACCCCTACATTCCCTTCACGCGATATTTTACTTGCCCGAGATTTGATCGTTGGTATCGGCATACCTAGTTCAATCTCGTTCACAGCAAGTGCTTTACTCGTTCTGTAATCCGATATCACTTTGTGATTAACTCCTTAACCACGTGCTTGCAAGAGGTGTTGATATCGATTACCGAGTGGGCCCGAAGTATATCTCTCTGACTCGGGAGGGACAAATTCCATATCGATACACACAACCCAACAAGTAATTTTCGATCACCTGAGAGACACCTTTATGATCACCCTCACATAGGATGACGTTTGATGACCTCAAAGCTTTCTTCCGATACCAGGAAGTTGTATTATCTCATGGTCTAAGGAATACAATACTCGACATAGGAAAAAGCTTCGCAAAGATGAACACGATGACACGATCTAATTGCTCTGCTTAATTTGGGTATGTCCATCATATCATTCTCCTAATGACATGATCTCATTATTAATCGACAACTCATGTCTATGGTTAGGAAACCTTAACCATCATTAATCAATGAGCTAGTCCATAGAGGCGTACTAGGGACACGGTGTTGTTCATAAACCACACAAGTATCAAAGTTTCCGCTTAATACAATTCTAGCATGGAATATAAACTTTATCATGAACATGAATTATAATAATAACATATTTATTATTGCCTCTAGGGCATAATTCCAACATTGACTTGGCACATGCTTACACCATGTTATGACTATGAACAAGTCACCATAGTCTCTATGATTATTTAGTCCTTGACTTGTAGTACCACTCTATGCTTTGATTAGTAATGTTTTGTCGCTCTGCATGATTATGGCCATTATTGCTCTCTTAGTTGGTTGCTCCCAGTCTTTTGCTAGCATCCACTTGTATGAGTAAGCTCTACTCATGCTTCTAACTCCCAAGAAATCAAGTTATTCCAAAGTGCCCACTATAAATTTCTATGCATGGTGTGTGATACGTCGGAAACGTATATATAATTTTTGATGCTCCATGCTTGTTTAATATCTACTTTACTTTGCTTTGTCTACACTTTGAGGTGTTTTTATATATTTTTTCGAACTAACCTATTAAGAAGTTGCCATAGTGCCAGTTGCATGTTTTCTTCTATTTTTGGTTCCAGAAAGGCAGAAAATCAATATTCTCGGAATTGGACGGGACAAAAGCCAAAGTCAATATTTTACCGTGGGCGACACGAAGTCCAGAGGGGAGACGGAGAGGCGAACCAGGGCCGCCACACCCCCCTAGGCATAGGTAGGCCCACCCCGCGCCTGGGTAGGGTGTGGTGAAGGGTTTCGCGGCATAGTAAATCAAAATTTTCTACGGATGCGAACAGAGGGAAAGCCAAGATCTAATCTAGGAGATGCAAACAACGAGAGAGATTGGATTAGAACTTCATACCCTTGAAGATTCGCACAGCGGAACGTTCGTCGGAACGTGGGTGATGTAGTCGTACTCGCTTCTCCTCCTCGCGATCCGATCCGATCTAGCACCACAAGTGGCGGTGCCTCCGTGAGATGCACACGTGCAGCACCTCGACGTCTCCTCCTTCCTCGGACCAGCAAGTATGGTGGAGAGATAGATTGGATCTACAACACGACGTCGTGGTGTATATGGTGGAGAATTTCTGCAGTAGGGCTTCGCCTACAAATAGTCGGGAGGGAGAGAGGAGAGATAGAAAGGCGGCTAGGGTTTGGAGGAGAGGTGTAGGGGTTTGGTGCGCCCCCACCCCTCTTTATATAGAGGGGGGGCGCAGCCCTAGCCCCTCCCCCAAGCCCAAAGGATAAGGAGTGGGGGGCATGGACTCTCCCCTCTTCTAGAAACTCTATCTCTAGTTTAAACGATTTAAACTCTCTAGGATCGGCTGGGCCCTATGGGGCCTTGTGCCCCTGGCCCAATGCGTCCAGGACACTCCCTCATAGGCCCATGCCCCCTCCCGGAAGGTGGGGCCACGTTGGTCCCCTTCCGGAAGGTTCTAGAAGCTTCCGGTACAATACCGATTAACCCGGAACAATTCCGAACTCCAAAAACTGCACTGCCTTATATGAATCTTATTCTCCAGACCATTCCGGAACCTCTCGTGATGTCCCGGATCCCATCCGAGACTCCAAACAAAAATTCATAAACCAATTATCCAATCTATCCTAGCGTCGAGATACGTTAAGTGTGTGATCCTGCGGGTTCGAGAATATGCAGACATGATCTTCTATCAATAATCAACAGCGGGGTCTGGGCACCCATATTGACTCCCACACATTCATCGATGATCATATCGGATGAACCACGATGCCAGGATTCAAACAATCCCATATATATATTCCCTTCGTCTCGCGATATTTTACTTGCCCGAGATTCGATCGTCGGTACCGTCATACCTAGTTCAATCTCGTTCACAGCAAGTACTTTACTCGTTCCGTAATCCGATATCACTTTGTGATTAACTCCTTAACCACATGCTTGCAACAGGTGTTGATATCGATTACCGAGTGGGCCCGAAGTATATCTCTCCGACTTGGGAGGGACAAATCCCATCTCGATACATACAACCCAACAGATACTTTCCGATCACCTGAGAGACACCTTTATGATCACCCTCTCATAGGATGACGTTTGATGACCTCAAAGCTTTCTTCCGATACCAGGGAGTTGTATTATCTCATGGTCTAAGGAATACAATATTTGACATAGGAAAAGCTTCGCAAAGATGAACACGATGAAACGATCTAATTGCTTTGCTTAGTTTGGGTCTGTCCATCATATCATTCTCCAATGATATGATCTCATTATCAATTGACAACTCATGTCTATGGTTAGGAAACCTTAACCATCATTGATCAATGAGCTAGTCCATAGAGGCGTACTAGGGACACGGTGTTGTTCACAAACCACACAAGTATTAAAGTTTCCGCTTAATACAATTCTAGCATGGAATATAAACTTTATCATGAACAAGAATTATAATAATAACATCTTTATTATTGCCTCTAGGGCATAATTCCAACAGTCTCCCACTTGCACTAGAGTCAATAATCTAGTTTACATCTGGCAACAATCTCACACCCATGGCACTGAGGTGCTGATCATGTTTTACACGTGGAAGAGGTTTAGTCAATGGATCTGCGACATTCAGATCTGTATGTACTTTTCTAATCTTCAGATCTCCATCTGCAATATAATCTCGGATTATATGAAACTTGCGGTTGATATGCTTGGTCTTTGGATGATATCTTGGTTCCTTAGAGAGTGCTATGGCGCCAGTGTTGTCACGCAATATCTCCAGTGGGTCCAATGCACTTGGAACCACGCCAAGCTCAGTGATGAAGTTTCTGATCCAAACTCCTTCACTTGACGCTTCTGCAGCAGCCATGTATTCCGCTTCTACTGTAGATCCCGCGATCATGCTTTGCTTGCAGCTTCTCCAGCTCACAGCTCCTCCATTCAAAATATAAATGTATCCTGTCTGAGATTTAGAATCATCCTTGTCGGTGTCAAAACTAGCATCGACGTAACCTTTTACGACGAGCTGTTCATCACCCCCATAGACTAAGAACATTTCTTTAGTACTATTTAGGTACTTCAGGATGTTCTTCACGGCTGTTCAGTGTTCCACTCCTGGATCACTTTGATCCTGCTCGTCAAACTAAGAGCATTGGACACATCCGGTCTAGTACACAACATGGCATACATGATAGAACCTATGGCCGAGGCATAAGGCACTTTGCTCATAGCTTCCCTATCATTTACCGTAGCTGGACACTGAGCCTTGCTCAATATCTTACCTGACAACATAGGTGTTGATCATGTTTTACACGTGGAAGAGGTTTAGTCAATGGATCTGCGACATTCAGATCTGTATGTACTTTGCTAATCTTCAGATCTCCATCTGCAATATAATCTCGGATTATATGAAACTTGCGGTTGATATGCTTGGTCTTTGGATGATATCTTGGTTCCTTAGCGAGTGCTATGGTGCCAGTGTTGTCACACAATATCTCCAGTGGGTCCAATGCACTTGGAACCACGCCAAGCTCAGTGATGAAGTTTCTGATCCAAACTCCTTCACTTGACGCTTCTGCAGCAGCCATGTATTCCGCTTCTACTGTAGATCCCGCGATCACGCTTTGCTTGCAGATTCTCCAGCTCACAGCTCCTCCATTCAAAATATAAACGTATCCTGTCTGAGATTTAGAATCATCCTTGTCGGTGTCAAAACTAGCATCGACGTAACCTTTTACGACGAGCTGCTCATCACCCCCATAGACTAAGAACATTTCTTTAGTCCTATTTAGGTACTTTAGGATGTTCTTCACGGCTGTCCAGTGCTCCACTCCTGGATCACTTTGATACCTGCTCGTCAAACTAAGAGCATTGGACACATCCGGTCTAGTACACAGCATGGCATACATGACAGAACCTATGGCCGAGGCATAAGGCACTTTGCTCATAGCTTCCCTATCATTTACCGTAGCTGGACACTGAGCCTTGCTCAATATCTTACCTGACAACATAGGCACTGAACCTTTCTTTGCCTTATCCATTCTGAACCTTTTCAAAACTTTGTCTAGGTATGTACTCTGGCTTAAAGCTATCAGGCGTCTTTGTCTATCTCTATAGATCTTGATGCCCAATATATAAGCAGCTTCACCTAGGTCTTTCATTGAAAAACACTTGTTCAAATAACTCTTCACATCGTTAAGCATGTTGATGTCATTTCCGATAATCAATATGTCATCCACATACAGTACCAGAAACGTCACCGAGCTCCCACTCACTTTCTTGTAGATGCAAGCTTCGTAGCAATTTGGAACAAATCCAAAGCTCTTGATCACTTGATCAAAACGAAGGTTCCAACTCCGAGATGCTTGCTTCAGTCCATAAATGGAACGCTGAAGTTTGCATACTTTATCAGCATCCTTAGGATCGACAAAACCTTCTGGTTGCATCATATACAACTCTTCATCAATGTTGCCATTGAGGAACGCAGTCTTGACATCCATCTGCCATATTTCATAATCATGAAACGCAGCAATTGCTAATAAAATCCGAATGGACTTAAACATCGCTACGGGAGAGAAAGTCTCATCGTAGTCAACACCTTGAACTTGTCGAAAACCTTTTGCGACAAGCCGTGCTTTATAGACGGTAACATTACCATCCGCGTCCGTTTTCTTCTTGAAGATCCATTTGCACTCAACGGCCTTTCGATCGCTAGGAGGGTCCACCAAAGTCCATACTTGGTTTTCGCTCATGGATCCCAATTCGGATTTCATGTCTTCTAGCCATTTCTCAGAGTCCGGGCTCATCATCGCTTCCTCATAGTTCGTAGATTCACTGTCTTCTACTAACAAGACAGTCAAGACAGGGTTGCCGTACCACTCAGGAGGGGAACGCGACCTTGTCGACCTGCGACGTTCAGTAGCAGCATCGTCTGAAGCTTCATGATCCTTGTCATTAGCTTCCTCTATTGTTGGTGCAGGCGGCACTGGAACAATTTCAGGTGCTGCGCTACTCTCCAATTCAAGATAAGGTTCAATAACCTCGTCAAGCTCTACTTTCCTCCCACTCACTTCTTTCGAGAGAAACTCCTTCTCAAGAAAGGAACCGTTCTTTGCGACAAACACTTTGCCTTCGGTTCTGTGATAGAAGGTATACCCAATAGTTTCCTTAGGGTATCCTATGAAGACGCATTTCTCCGCTTTGGGTTCGAGCTTGTCCGGCATCAACTTCTTGATGTAAGCTTCGCATCCCCAAACTTTAAGAAACGACACTTAGGTTTAGCACCAAACCACAGTTCATACGGTGTCGTCTCAACGGATTTAGATGGAGCCCTATTTAAAGTGAATGCAGCGGTTTCTAATGCATAACCCCAAAATGATAACGGCAAATCAGTAAGAGACATCATTGATCGGACCATATCTAATAGGGTTCGATTCCGGCGTTCAGACACACCATTGCGCTGTGGTGTTCCGGGTGGCGTGAGTTGTGAAACGATTCCACTTGCTTTAAGATGCGTGAGAAAATCATAACTCAAATATTCACCTCCACGATCGGATCGTAGAAACTTAATCTTTCTGTTACGATGGTTCTCCACTTCATTCTGAAATTCCTTGAACTTTTCAAATGTTTCAGATTTATGTTTCATTAAATAGATATACCCATATCTACTTAAGTCATCGGTAAAAGTGAGGAAATAGCGATATCCACCGCGCGTCGAAACACTCATCGGTCCGCATACATCGGTATGTATGATTTCCAACAAGTCCGTTGCTCGCTCCATCATACCGGAGAACGGGTTTTTGATCATCTTGCCCATGAGGCATGGTTCGCATGTGTCAAATGATTCAAAATCAAGAGACTCCAAAAGTCCATCAGAATGGAGTTTCTTCATGCGCTTTACACCAATATGACCTAGACGACAGTGCCACAAATAAGTAGTATTATGACTATCTACTTTGCATCTCTTAGCCTCAATGTTATGGATGTGTGTTTCATCCCTTTCGAGATTTAGAAGAAATAAACCATTCACAAGAGGTGCATGACCATAAAATATGTTACTCATATAAATAGAACAACCATTATTCTTCGATTTAAATGAATAACCGTCTTGCAATAAACAAGATCCAGAAATAATGTTCATGCTCAACGCAGGCACATAATAACACTTATTAAGGTTTAAAACTAATCCCGAAGGTAAAACTAAGGAGAGCGTGCCGACGGCCATCACATCAACTCTTGATCCGTTGCCAATGCGCATCGTCACCTCATCCCTCGCAAGCCGTCGTCTATTCCGTAGCTCCTGTTTCGAGTTACAAATATTAGCAACTGAACCGGTATCAAATACCCAGGCACTACAACGAGGGCTAGTAAGGAAAACATCAATAACATGTATATCAAATATACCTTTGATGGTGCCAGCCTTCTTGTCCGCTAAGTACTTCGGACAGTTGCGCTTCCAGTGACCCTTGTACTTGCAATAGAAGCACTCAGTGTCCGGCTTAGGACCAGACCTTTGCTTCTTCTCAGCAGGAGCATTGCGCTTGCCGCCGCCCTTCTTGAAGGGCTTCTTTTCTCTCTTACCTTTCTTAAAGGAGGGCTTGTTGACCATCAACACATGATTATCCTTCTTGATGTCCACCTCCGCAGCCTTCAGCTTTGCGAAGAGCTCGGTGATCGTATCAGTTGAGCCCCAATCTGATTATGAGTCACTACAAAACTTTTGTAGCTGGGAGGGAGTGATTGCAGAACTCTGTCAATCTTGAGCTCCTCTGGAATCTTGCATTCCAGTTGCTCAAGGCGTTGAGTGTAGCCCGGCATCTTTATGGCGTGCTCACTAACGGAACTCCCTTCCTCCATCTTGCAGTTAAAGAACTTCTCGGAGATCTCATATCTCTCAGAACGGGCCTGAGTCTGAAACATGGTTTTCAGCTCCTCGAGAATCTCAAAGGGCCCGGGATACTCTTCAAAACGATTTTGAAGCTCCGGTTCCATAGCAAACAACATGGTGCTCTTAATCACACCATAATCATCTTTACGCGACTGATAGACAGCTTTCTCATCAGCCGGCGCAGTTGCAGCAGGGGGGTCACCTAACGCTTTCCCAAGGACATAGTCCTTTTGTCCGCCAGACAGAATGATTCTTAGATTGCGGAACCAATTGGTGAAGTTAGACCCATTGTTTCTAAGCTTTTCCTTCTCAGCAAAAACGTTGAAGTTGAAGTTGGACTTGGCCATGTGATCTACAGTATTTGCAAGTACAATTTAGACTATGTTCATGATAAATAGTTCAACTTAATCAAATTACTAGATGAACTCCCACTAAATTCAACATCCCTCAAGTTGTTTAGTGAACACGATCCAAATTCACCACACCTAATCCGATCATCAAAGAAGAGATGTGGTTTCAATGGTGGACAACGAAGTGTCGATCATATCATTCATATGACTCATGCTTAACCTTTCGGTTCTTGTGTTCCGAGGCCATGTCTGTACATGCTAGGCTCGTCAAGTTATACCCAAGTATTTCCGCGTGCGCAAAACTGGCTTGCACCCGTTGTATATGAGCGTAGAGTCTATAGCACCCGATCATCACGTGATGCTTGGACACGACGAACTTTCGCAACGGTGCATACTTGGGGAGAACACAGTTTTTATCTTGATCTTTAAGTGAGGAATCATCTTATAATGCTACCGTCGCGATCTAAGCATAATAAGATACATAAAAGGATAAACATTGCATGCATATAACTTTATGTGACATGGTATAGCCAATCTTCGCGCAATGATCTCCATCTTGTGCGTTCCGACATGATCTCCATCACTCCACCATGATTGCCTCCACCACGAATAGCAACTACAACTATTGCTAACTACTTAGCGATAAAGTATAGCTATTACATGGCGTATAAGAAGTTGACTCGCAGGTCATACACAATTATAAAGACAACCATATGGATCCTGCCGGTTGTGTACTCATCGACATGCAAGTCGTGAAACATTACAAAACATGATCATCGCATACAATATACACATCACATCTTGGGCCATACCATATCACAGAAAACACTCCCTGCAAAAACAAGTTAGACGCCTCTACTTTGTTGTTGCATGTTTTGTGTGGCTTATGGGACTAGATGCTAATAACGATTCTTACCTACGGAAAGCCACAACGGTGATATTATGGTTGCCAAACTCCGGTGTTAATCCCATGACAACTATAGTGAGAGAAACTGACATCCACCAGCCGCATGTGTGGAACAAGCCACACGTCAAGTGCGGAGCTGGTCTCGCGAACGACGTCGCGTAAGGTTGGCCTGGACCGCTTCAATCTCACTATCCCGCGTCATAAGAAGAACACAAACAAGAGGCTTGCAACAGAAAACATCAACGCCTGCAACAACCATGTTGCGTTCTACTCGTGAAACACATCTACGCATAGATCTGGCTCTGATACCACTGAAGGGATTCGCGGCATAGTAAATCAAAATTTTCTACGGATGCGAACAGAGGGAAAGCCAAGATCTAATCTAGGAGATGCAATCAACGAGAAAGATTGGATTAGATCTTCATACCCTTGAAGATTCGCACAGCGGAACGTTCGTCGAAACGTGGGTGATGTAGTCGTACTCGCTTCTCCTCCTCGCGATCCGATCCGATCTAGCACCACAAGTGGCGGTGCCTCCGTGAGATGCACACGTGCAACACCTCGACGTCTCCTCCTTCCTCGGACCAGCGAGTATGGTGGAGAGATAGATTGGATCTACAACACGACAGTGTGGTGTATATGGTGGAGAATTTCTGCAGCAGGGCTTCGCCTACAAACAGTCGGGAGGGAGAGAGGAAGGCAACAAGGCAACTAGGGTTGGAGGCAAGGTGTAGGGGGGAGGGGGCGCACCAAGCCTTGGGCCGGCGGCCAAGGGGGGAGGAGTGGGGGGCAAGGACTCTCCCCTCTTCTAGAAACCCTATCTCTAGTTTAAACGATTTTAAACCCTATAGGATCGGCTGGGCCCTATGGGGCCTTGTGCCCCTGGCCCAATGCGGCCAGGACACTCCCTCATAGGCCCATGCCCCCTCCCGGAAGGTGGGGCCACGTTGGTCCCCTTCCGGAAGGTTCTAGAAGCTTCCGGTACAATACCGATTAACCCGGAACAATTCCGAACTCCAAAAACTGCATTGCCTTATATGAATCTTATTCTCCGGACTATTCCGGAACCTCTCGTGATATCCCGGATCCCATCCGAGACTCCGAACAAAAATTCATAAACCAATTATCCAATCTATCCTAGCGTCGAGATACGTTAAGTGTGTGATCCTGCGGGTTCGAGAATATGCAGACATGATCTTCTATCAATAATCAACAGCGGGGTCTGGGCACCCATATTGACTCCCACACATTCATCGATGATCATATCGGATGAACCACGATGCCAGGATTCAAACAATCCCATATATATATTCCCTTCGTCTCGCGATATTTTACTTGCCCGAGATTCGATCGTCGGTACCGTCATACCTAGTTCAATCTCGTTCACAGTAAGTACTTTACTCGTTCCGTAATCCGATATCACTTTGTGATTAACTCCTTAACCACATGCTTGCAAGCGGTGTTGATATCGATTACCGAGTGGGCCCGAAGTATATCTCTCCGACTTGGGAGGGACAAATCCCATCTCGATACATACAACCCAACAGATACTTTCCGATCACCTGAGAGACACCTTTATGATCACCCTCTCATAGGATGACGTTTGATGACCTCAAAGCTTTCTTCCGATACCAGGGAGTTGTATTATCTCATGGTCTAAGGAATACAATATTTGACATAGGAAAAGCTTCGCAAAGATGAACACGATGAAACGATCTAATTGCTTTGCTTAGTTTGGGTCTGTCCATCATATCATTCTCCAATGATATGATCTCATTATCAATTGACAACTCATGTCTATGGTTAGGAAACCTTAACCATCATTGATCAATGAGCTAGTCCATAGAGGCGTACTAGGGACACAGTGTTGTTTACAAACCACAGAAGTATTAAAGTTTCCGCTTAATACAATTCTAGCATGGAATATAAACTTTATCATGAACAAGAATTATAATAATAACATCTTTATTATTGCCTCTAGGGCATAATTCCAACAGAATGGAGCTCACAAGATCTATACATGAAAGCACAAGGAGGAGATATAACCATCTAGATACTACATGGACCCGTAGTCCAAGGTGGAACTACTCACGCTTCATACCAGAGAGAAGGCCTCCGAGATGATCTCCCCTCCGGCAGGGTGCCGGGAAAAACTTCAGATCCCCCCGATCTAGGGACGATGGTGGCGGCGACTACAGAAGGTTTCGTGGAGTTTTGATCGGGTGCCTAGGGTTTCTGCATCGGGAGCTTCTTATAGGCGAAGAGGCGAGGCTAGGAGGCGGCCAGAGGGCCCACACCCTACCCAGGCGCGGGGTGGGCCCACCCGCGCCTAGGGGGTGGTGGCCCTGGCTCGCCTCTCCGTCTCTCCTCTGGACTTCATGTCACCACGGTAAAATATTGACTTTGGATTTTGTCCCGTCCAATTCCGAGGATATTAATTTTCTGCCTTTTTGGAACCAAAAATAGAAGAAAACAGGCAACTGGCACCGTGGCAACTTGTTAATAGGTTAGTTCCAGAAAAGATATAAAAACACCTCAAAGTGTAGACAAAGTAAATCAAAGTAGATAGTAAACAAGTATGGAGCATCAAAAATTATAGATACGTTTCCGACGTATCAAGAAGGAGAGGTCATTACTGAAGTAATAACTTCCAAGACTCAAGGAAACTCTTCGGTTATCGTCCAACAAGTACTTTTCGTTAACGCCTTTAAGTTAGGCTTGATAATTTGAGAAGATGCTCACATAAGAAATATGAATTGAAGTAAAAGAGAGCATCAAGAAGCAAATTCAAAACACATTTAAGTCTAACCCTCTTCCTATGCATCGGAATCTTGTACACAAATAAAATCACAAAGAACAAAGTGACAAGCATAGGAAGATGAAACAAGAGTAACTTCAAAACTTTCAGCACATAGAGAGGTGTTTCAGTACCATGAAAACTTCTATAACCATATTTTCCTCTCTCATAATAATTTTCAGTAGCCTCATGAATAAACTCAACAATATAGCTATCACATAAAGCATGTTTTTCATGATCTACAAACACATAATTTCTATCAAGCTCAAAAATAGCGGGATTAAAACCTTCACACGTTTTACCCAAAGTAGACATTTCAAAAGGATCCACAGGAACATAACATTCATCCTCCTTTGGTGAGCATGGGGGACAATCAAATAATGTAAGAGATAAAGAGTTACTCTCATTAGAAGGTAGGCATGGGTAGATAATCCATTCTTCCTCCTTTTTTTCATCACTCTCCTCCTCTTTTTCATCTAATGAGCTTCCAGTTTCAACAATTTCTTCTTCCATAGGCTCCTGCAAGGCATTAGTCTCTTACATTTGTGGAAAGCATCTATTAAAATATTGAAGAATATAGCCATTTTATTCCTTGTAATTGTCAAAGCAAAATTTAAGTATCTCATAAACCTCATATTCATAAGGTGCATCATCAGTATTTTCAAGCAAACTGGCAAGTTCAAATGCACCCTTGAAGGCAATAAATTCTTCAATTTGTTCCACATCATAAAAGTCATAATTTTCTTTAACATAAGAGGATATGGTAACATTATCATTATACTCACATTGAAAAGGGAGGTGTTTATACCTCCTACAGCAACAAGCTTTATCAAAGGAATGAGTAACATTATAAGTAGAGCACACCTCTCTAGCAATAGTATTCAATTTATCAATTTGTTCCCATAGGTGTTTCCCTTTTTGTGACAAACGGTGTTCCTTATAATAACTCTTTTGTTATTCCGTGAATCCACCTTGCCAATAGGAACTAGTTTCAAAGAAACCATCCATTGGTAGAAAGCATGACCAAGCAAGGCAATAATAGACCAGCAACTAGGGTAGGAACTAATTTTTTTGTGTTTTTGATAAAAGAAAGCAAAGCAAACTAAACTATTTTTTTGAGTTTTTATAAAAAAGGCAAACAAAACCAAGCAAAAGAAACTAAGCAAATTAAAAACAAAGTAAAGAGAAAGGTTGAGGAGGACTCCCCTTGTGAAGACGTCCTTAGCCTCCCCGGCAATGGCGTCAGAAAACTTGTTGGCGCTGTGTTGACGTGGGAGCTTCTTCCTCTTTATTCCCCGGCAACGGCGCTAGAAAACTTGTTGATGGCGCCTGAGAGCGCTTCGTCGGGAAACCCCAACAGCAAGGTGTGATGCAGCACAACAGCAAGTCTTCCCTCAGTAAGAAACCGAGGTTATCGAACCAGTAGGATAAAGGAAATGTCTCAAAGGTGTTGCAAGCGACGTGGAAACCTGCACAATCAAACTCAAGACTTTGCCCCAACTAATAGTGAGGTTGTCAATCTCAACGGTTGTTGTAACAAAGGATTAACTGTGTAGTGTGGAAGGTGATGATGGTTTGCAGCAAGTAAACAGTAACAGTGGCAGATGTATCAATGGTAAAGATTGGACCGGGGTCCATAGTTCACTAGAGGTGTTCTCCTTAGATAAACAAACATGGCATGATGGGTAAACAAATTACAGCAGAGCAATTGACAGGACTGAGCAAGGCATAGCAATGCAATACTAGACAAAAAGATCCTATGACATTTGATTGGGCAATACAACAAGATACATAGACCGCCATCCAACTGCATCTATGACTAGAGGTCCACCTTTGGGTTATCATATGAACCCCCTCCAGTATTAAGTTGCAGGCAACATACAACTGCTTTAAGCAAAGTGTGTAAGGTAAACAATCCACTTGTTCCATGAACAAGAGACCATTGTTTTCTCCCTAGTGGCAACAACACATCTACAACCATAGAGATTTCTGTCACTTCCCTTGATTAAGTAGAGGCATGAACCCACTATCGAGCATAAATACCCCCTCTTGGAGTCACTATCAACTACCTGGCCAAGATAATACTAACAATGGAGAGCATGCAAGATCACAAACAACACAAACATCATAGAATCAATAACATAAAACCATTAATCAATATGACATAGTAATCTCAATATCCATCGGATCCCCGCAAATACAACATACATGATTACAAATAGATTAGATCTTGATCATGAACGGAGCTCACACGATCTATACATGAAAGCACAAAGGAGGAGATACAACCATCTAGCTACTACATGGACCCGTAGTCCAAGGTGGAACTACTCACGCTTCATACCGGAGGCTGGCATGATGAAGAAGAAGGCCTCCGGGATGATCTCCCCTCCGGCAGGGTGCCGGGAAGAGCTTCAGATCCCCCCGATCTAGGGATGATGGTGGCGGCGGCTACAGACGATTTCGTGAAATTTTGATCGGGTGTCTAGGGTTTATGCATCGGGGGGACTTTATAGGTGAAGAGGCGAGGCAGGGGGCCACCAGGGTCCAAAATAAACTAGTAAATCTTCCATGTCTTCAAAGTCTTCCTTCTTACGAGACACGGTCTTGTAATTTTCCGAAGACAGCAGAAACTAACAGACACCCAACCACAACATGTAGATAGCAATGAGGGTTATCCCATAATTCTAATTTGAACCGCAGTGCCAATGCTACATGCATGCACACACCCATTAGATTAATCGATCAATATTGCAAGAGTACCAACACCAATATCCCAGAAAAAAGCAATGAACAACCTATTCGACATCGTCAGCGAACCCAGAGTTTGAATCTCCGTTGTTGAGTACATAACAACTGAGACAAATATTGTGAGGCCTTGCGACAACCACAAGAAAAAAATGGATCTGACGAAGTAATATCTGAAAGATCGTACCTATAAAATCTTAATCTTCCAGCACCACCGTTGATGCCAGGAAGGAGATCTCGTTGGCAAGAAGGGCAAAAAATCACGTGCTATAGACAATGCAATCTCCATTGACATAGAGGTAAAAAATAAGATGACTACTAAGACTCTAATTTGATCTGGAGGAAGGGGGCGATCTCTGGAGGAGGCGGAGTGGAGGCTACGGCTAGGTCAGGACAGTAGGCGGCCGAGAGACTTGGCTTGTGCTGAAAACCGGTTCTAAAGGGTTTGTTTTGTTTCTCACTAGAAGTACAAATGCGGATTTGATACGCGAAATAATTGTTTGAGGTGCTATGTGTGTGTGTGGGCATAAGTTACCAGAATGAGAATGAGTTATGTAGATTCTAGACATGTAGAACATGTAGATGCATGTGAATCTTAACTAATCTGCGACTATTAATATGGAACATAAGTACTAGTAGGAGTAGCTCAGTCTAGCAATTGAATTAGGCTTAATTGCTGAACTCATATTGGTCAAACTTATCATAATTTGCTACGAAATGGGCATGGACGCCAAGAAATGGATAAATAGAGGTACATTACCGAAGTCCACATGGCGAACAGATTAAAAAGGAGAGCAGATATAGCTTTATGTGAACGATAGCATCCACCTTTTCCAATTCGAAAGTTTCAAATTTGAAATCGTGTCTGAGCGCTATGTTGGGTCTTATGTTTTTTAACATGATTTTGTTTTTATTAATCGGTGACAGAACGGAAGCAATTTCTACAGAAAATGAAACGGCAAAAAAAAAAAAAAAAGCACAGGCCAGCACGAAACCCTTCTCCCCTACAGTTGAACTCTGAACTTTCTCCAAAAAAAAAAAAAAAAAACAGTTGAACTCTGAACTGAATCCCCTACCTGAAGACAAGACAAGCGAGGAGCATAGCGCAGAGGCGCCGCGACCGCGAGAGTCCAACCCCCTCACCTACTCGCCCTCCCGACCCAGCAGAACCCCCCGTCGCCGCCGTGATCCCGCGATGTCGTCGTGGCTGCGGAGCGCGGTGAGCAAGGCCGTCGAGGCGGGCGGCCGCAGCGGCGTCACCCGCGCCGTGCTGGGCTACGCCGACGCCGTCGCCCACCACGCCGGCCAGGCCGTCGCCGAGGGCACCAAGATCCTCAACGATCGCATGGTGAGCGCCCCCTCCCCTCCGTCTTTGCTGCTGCCCCTGCTCTCCCACCCCCTTCGGTTTCGTCGAAATCCTTGCTGCCTGTCGGGGAGGCGCGATGCGAACTGAGAAAATTAGTCAGTCAAACTCGCGATGCCTGTGCTGAATAGCTAGCTTAAACACCATTTGAGTCATCATGCTACTCAATTAATCTGTATGGATTGAGGAGATCTCTGAACAACGGGATGATTTCATGTCCCACATGCGTTGCCACAAAGGGGGAGAAAGGTTTGGGGATTTGGGCTTTTATTATCAGGCTTTTGACTTTATGGCTCTGCGTGCAGTGCGTGCATACTTGCACTCAAGATATCAAATGCCCTGGCCTTGAATCCTGACAATGGCCAGGTGGAATCTGTCCTAAGCTGTTCAAGTGTTTCAATGTGATTTGCAGATCATGCAGAACTACAAAAGTGTCAAAAAGACAGTGAAGCGCCTGGAAGAGGCGGCGGTCTCGGCACGCGGGGATGAGAGGGTCCAGGTGCTAAGGCGCTGGCTCAGGGCGCTCCAAGAGATCGAGGCCACACTCGGAGGTTTGGATGGGAGCGCCACGCAGAGTGCCTCTTCAAATGAATCGCCGACCATCTCGAAATCACCATTAGCAAGAGTATGCACCAGCGCATCACACTGCCTTTTGTGTGTCCATTTATAGCCATGCTCTATGTCTGCTATGCTTTGTGTGTTCTGACGTTGACTCTCGTGCACAGGTTCTGTTTTATGATGCTGACATAGGAGGAGCTCCTATGAACTTCCGAGATGTGTTCCTCTATAGCCAAGCAATCGAGGGTATTGCGTTGTCCATGGTGAGTTGGTTCAGCCATGCTAGCCTGGCTGTGAAGATAACATCTAGTATGTAATTCATTTTTTTAAAACCAACCAGCTTGAATTTACCATTATATTGTTTGTTCATCTGACTAAGTAATTCATCTAGCATTTTTCATGCTCAGGTTCTTGAAGCTCCGAATGAAGAAGAGGTCTCCCTGCTTTTGGAAATTTTCGGGTGAGCTTATTGTTTACATGATCTACCTTTATATTTAGTGGTTAGTGTTGCTAATTTTATGATATACTGATCTAATAGGTTTTAACTGTCTTTAAATCCTCATTTCCGATTTCTGCTTAATTGGCATAATATGAATATATGGTTATTTGCTTAAATACTGTAGTACAGGGAAAAGAGCATAGAAATTGTATTGATTATTCTAGTAGTTTCGTGGTCCGGATGAATCATATAGTATATGATCTTCTGAAAAAAAAAGGAGTAACTTAGTGCTTTGAAATTTTATGGACTGTTTGTATACTTTAGGGTTTAACTGTGACTTTCATGGTTATTTACGAGATAGCATCTGCAAAGTGTGGATATAAGATTCTTATTTTATTATTATATGTTTATTTGGTCTAAATACTGTATATTCTTCCTGAAAATGCACAATTAAGATAAAACTTTCTTATGGTTTTTATGTGGTGTTACTATCCCTGAGAAAATATGCTTGCTCGATAATTCATGTAATGAAATCATGGAACAATATAAGCTAGTTATTATAGGTTTCCCACATATTCTGAACAACCGCATCAGTTGTGAAGGCCTTGCATGCAGTGGCGAATCTAGGATAAAATTACTGGGGTGCTAAGCTCAAAAAATTCCCCATTAAGCTTTGCATTCAGTCACGGTTAGTCCAAATATACTACTAGCTAAAAGAATTTCTATACTTTTGGAGGGGGTGCCATGGCACCGCCACTAGATACGCCACTGCTTGCATGATTGAGTTTACTGCTCCCATTTTACTGAGTGTTTTTTTAATCTCAATAACCTTTCCATTTTAACTATTTGTCATTTCCTCTAGTCTATGTCTTACAGGAGGGAAAGAAATCAATAATGCAATTATGAGCAGTATACAAGACTTAGCAAAATCATTCTCAATTTACCATGATGAAGTCTTGGTATGTTTCTTGGATGTCTTATACTCTTATTATGCCATCTATTTAAATTACTAAATCAGCTAAGCTAAAGGTACAAAGTAAACTTTGTACAGATGAAATGTGGTTATTCAGAGTATGTAATGTATCTGACAACAAAATTGCAGTCTACAACTATCATTCACACATATATATACTTGATCTCTTCTTCCCCGCTGTATTGAGTTTCGTTGTCTATTTTATCTCCATTTCTTGCTTACTGTTGAAATGGTAGAATTATATATCATAGCTTCCCCCTTCTCTTTGCAAGCACTCCTTCATCCCTTTTGTTTTCACAATATCCTTTTTGGGTGATCTGTGTTCTACACCAAACATGATTTGTTATCACCTTTTTTACTTTCATAACCGTACAAGACCCCTAACAAAAGGGGTAAATGATGTGTTATGACTTTGTTATTTGATTAGACCTTTTAGGTTTCTTACGAAATAACAATGAAACCGGACCAATGACCATAGATGATGAGGCCAGTCATTTGATATGTCAGACTGTGAGGCTGTGACTTATTGCTTGAAGAACTAGAGCGATAATGTGATGATGCATTTCTGTTCCATAGTCGCTGGACTAGGGCTATTCTCTTCTATGGAGAGAGGACATAAATTGTTCACTATTACCCATTTTGTATGTCTCTCCGTTAGGAGAAATTTGATGTGATGCACAAGTTAGTGAAGTTTTGAGAAATTGACTTATTGTAACATATTATGCTCCTTCACATATATAGGTGAAACGTGAAGAGCTGCTTCAGTTTACCCAGAGTGCTATTTCAGGACTAAAGAGGAGTGCTGATATTGTGAGGTGAGCATTTATGTACTGACCAGCTGTTAAACTCTGATTTTTTACGTACTCTGAATATTGTATGCTATAATGATGTAGACCATGTATTTTTGCAGTAATTGTTTCATAAATGTCAACTAAACTGCCAATGATTTGAATCATAAATCTGGACACTCGTTTTCCTTTTTTCTGTTCCTATGGTGCTTTTCCCTCTACTTTTGCAGGCAATGGGTAGCACTTCTTTTGTTGTTACTCTAATATGTTAATTTCACTTCAGGATAGATGCTGAAGCCATAGAATTGTGGAAGAAACTAGGCGAGAAGGAGGCATTGCGAGTTCAATCAACTCAAGGTCCAGAAAAAGTATCGGAAAATACTGCTGTTGCAATCGTTGAGGTGTTACATATCCACAGAAGTTTTCTTGATTTACCTGAGTTGTCACTCGCGAGATTTGCACAGTGCACATGTTTAGCCTGAGAACTTGAACTATTTCATTAGAGTTTCTTATTTCATCCTACCCTATTGAACGAATGCTGGTCAGGGAAGCACACCTGGCAGATAGATTCTCCCAGAAAACAAATGCAAATGACTAATTGACTATACAGAACGGAAGTGCCAACCATGGTTTCACTGATCATGTTAAATATGCTGACTGCATCAGTAGGCAATAGTTCTCTTCTAAACAAAGTCAGTAGTTAGTATTACATGTTCAGTTTGTTTTGACATGTTACATGTTCTCCCCTTTGGCCAGTCTTTCAAGGAAGCACTCACTGAAGTCCGGTTCTGCTCTAGAATGGAAGACCTTCTACTGAAGAAAAGATCATTTAATGCTGGGGATTCCCCAGAGGTCCATTTCCAAAAGGCATGTATTTATGTGATCTATATATCTTTGTTAAGCTAGACATTTTTGTATTTTGAAATTAACTATCCTGTTTTGGACAATGAAAACAAATGCAGTTCACATGAACGAAAACACACATGCATTTTTTGGAGAAAGTAGTACTTAAGATCTCCAGTAGGGATATCTTTTAATGTTATGCGCTGCAAAGTGCATATTTTTACATTTTTTGTTCCTGGAACTTCATCTGTGAACTTAATTACTAAAAGAATCGATCTGATGAGTCATGGGGCTATGTTATATTGTATTCCTTCTTGGGTATATATTTACCAATGAATAGTTGTATACTATGTAGTATTACCCAATCTGTTGGATGCTTGGACGTGATGCCTGTAAAAGTTGATTCTTCTGCTAAAGTTTCACACATGTTTTGTGTGGTTCCAAAGGACCAATTACCAATGTGCATTGTTGACACTGCAAGGGTGTCATCTTTCGTGTTACATTTTATTTAATTTAGACTTCTGATATTGACTTGGTACTCAGCATCAACGTTGTTTATATATGCACACTTGGTGAAGCATGGATTGCAATAACAATACCATTTGGTAAACTTTGCAGGTTGACAAACTGAAGGTCTTAGCATCTTCCCTTGCTAATTCATCCTCCAAAGCAGAGAAGCGTATTGTGGATCACAGGTGGAACTTCCATACAATTTTTTCTGTATGATTCTTTTGATGCTATTTGATGCATACTTTGTAAATTAATGTTCCTTTATCGATGATCCCTTAAAGTTTATTTTTTTCTGGGTGAATTCATAAACTCATAGACCATGAAGTATCTGTCATGTTGCTCCCTACTCCCTCCGTCCCAATTTACATTGCATATAAGGTTTTATCAAAGTCAAACTTTGCAATGTTTGACCAAGTAGTTTGAAACAAATATGAATTTATATAATACAAAATAATATTATAGAATTGGCTTAGTGTATACTTTCATATTATATAAATTTTATATCATACAAATTTATATTATTTTGTATAATATTGGTCAAACTTTGCATAGTTTGACTTGCACGCAAAATTATGCGCAACCTAATATGGGATGGAGGGAGTATTATGGTTGTGTGCTCTCGATTTTGCTGGTGCATTTTTTTTGAACTATTCCATTCATTGTACAAAAGACTTCGAGGTTAACTTCAAATTTTATTTTGCAAATGCTGCCAGACGCCAGAAAGAGGAGGCTCTTAACTTTCGTGCCAAAAAGGAGATTGAAGTGAGTGCAGTTGAAAAAGTAAGAATCCTAGCTCATATGGTGGTGTAGAATATGTTTGTACTCCTATATGAACTCATATATTAGAACATAGGACTTTTGTTGTGACTAGTAAAAGTGCCCGTGCGTTGCACCGGGAAGACCGATCCAATTCGCATGGAGAATTTTTTGTCTTGCCTCATGACACCGGTCTCGAGCTGGATGTTTTTCTTATCTTGGCCGTACCTATTCACACTGGTTATGGAGCTATGCCGCAACTTAGAAATTATTTCCACTACCTATATTGACATGATTTGTAGATTTTCAGATAAATCATATTCCAAAATATAGTATCCTAACACTCGTACCGACTTCCGTAAAAAAAGACAGACGTATTCACTTTGCAGACGCCTAATGCGGAGGGTGCATGTAGATTTTTTCTTTTTCCAAACCCCTCTTTCTTTTTCTGCAAAATAAAAAATAGAAAAAGGCAAAGGAAAGAAAGAAAAAATGCATACGAGCTCTTACCTAAGAGTCCAAGTAGTTTACTACTACTAACTTGCAGCCCCTAATTTTGTCCATCAGAGAGCCATGCACAGTACTAAGCTGTGCTTACATATGCTGCTTATAAAAGATTCTAAGAAAATAACTGATACCACGTGAAAGTCCATGTAAACGGTAATAGATAATGCATGAGCCTGGCTGGCCACAAGAATCCAATTAGCTTACTACTCCTAACGAGCATCCTATATTGACCTAGGCGTGCCCCTGCTCCTTCGACCCACTGAGGTGGCCCGACGAAAGAAAAAAAAAGAACGAACCGTTACCTGACTTATGGGTGGCATGGTGGGTAATATTTCCAAAATTGCAGGGGTAAAAGCACCCAAAAAAGTGTAGGGACGAGGAGAAACACTCCGTACTTTATTATTAGGTATAGATATAGATTTTCGTTTAGCACCTAGTTTCAGCTATGCACTTTTTGGACACTTCTCTTATTTCATGACAACTGCATTTAACACCTTCTGTAAGGAATCCATTATGCATGTGCACAGTATCCTTGGGATAAAATGCTTCCAACGAGTCAAGCTCGAACCAGCCAACGGTGGGGTTTGAGCCTAGAGCAAATGGAATGAGGTTGAGCTCATCTCTTAAAAGCTCAGCAAGGAGATCATGTATATAATAAATGAAGAAAACGACTTCCACTCTGAGCTCGGCTTGTTCCAGTCCTTTAATTTCCACAATTTCATGGAGAAAGTTCACTCCCAACCAATGGGACAGAGGCAAAAAAGGTTTCTCAAGAAATCATCAGCTCTTGGGCAAATGCCTTAAAAGGATATTCAGAAATCCATATATCCAATGAACTGTGTTGTGTGCAATTTGGTGCTGTGGCCTGTGCTGCTACAGTTCGATGTGGGTTCAGCTCCAACTCTGCTGTACCTCAAGAGACAGATCAACTGGAGAAGACAATGAGAAGGATAAGGAGGGAGTTAAAGATGGACTCGTGGAGTCCCATGGCTGCTAGGGCTAAAGTCCGCTCACTTATTGTGACTGGTGATTGGGTTTGAGCTGCTGACTGCTGAGTCAGGTGATGGGCCAGAAGAAATGAAATTTGCACATAGCATGGACTATTGGAGTGAGGTAGCATCAAGCCACCAATGACCATTCAAGTAACAGAAAATTAAACTTGAGCATGCACACAAGCTTTATGGAATAGCTTGTTAATTTTGAGCTTGGGCCAAGCTTGAACCGAGCCTAGTTCTAGCTGTGGACTTGAATAGTTTGTTGAGCCTACATGTTTTTACAAGGCTATTAGGACGTCTACCTATGTTGTGGAGAATAAGCACTTCTCGTGCCAATGCATACATGGCACACTTTTTGAGAAAACGCAAAGAAAGCTTCGCGTTTCATTTCATTGAGAAGATAGAGAAAACACAAGGAAAGCTTAGGCTGTCTACCTATGTTCGCTCACTTGGAGAATAAGCATTTCTCGTGCCATGTATGTACAACACGCAGCCATACATGGCACATATACATCATAAAAATGAATACATGGATAATTTTTGCTTGTCGCATATTCTGCTGATGCTCCAATCGAGAAACATATGTTTAATGTGTCACTGATATAGGACTTGACTGCTGAGATTTCTGAATTGGAGAAACAAAGGGATGAACTCGAGGCTCAGTTGAAGAAGGTACCTTACCTTTTCCTTAATTAAGATCTTTATTATTATCTTCATGTTGACTTCATCCAGGCCTAGGTTTGACATGGACACAGATGCACCATCCATTCTTCATTAGTTGCCTTTAACCCATAGTGGCAAAGGCCTGATACAGGTTATCCTAGAATTGCAACGTTGTAATAGAGGTGTTGAGTTACCAGTTATCTTTACCGGTTTGCTAATTTTAAAAGTATCCCCATGAACTTTTCATTCGTCTTATGGATAAAAGAGTTTCAGAAGAGTATGCATCAACGAGGATTTCCGAAAACATGAATACTTTCCCACACAATGGAAGATTCCTTTTGTTCATTAAACTCCTTCTGGGCCTTATCAATCTCATTATTTACATCTCTATAGAGTAGATTGTAAATGCCAGGTGTCCCCCTGATGGAGTCCTGTTATTAATTTGCCACTGGAAGACTTTAATTTTAATTTTGAGGTCCTTTCTCTGTTTCTCCAATAGGTCAATATTTCACTAAATGCTGCTGTTGGACGGCTCAAGCTAACAAGAGAAGAGAGGGATCAATTTGATGAAGCAAACAACCAGATGATCTTTAGCCTAAAAGCAAAGGTGCTGTCACTTTTCTGATTGACCCTTTTTTTGTTTTCTTCCTGTAATATTTCACAAGATCAATTTTTGCTGTTTTCGAAGTATTGATGAGCTTGTTGTTTTCTTCTCTCGCATTAAATCAGGAGAACGAACTTTCAAAAACTATTGCCTCATGTAATGTGGAGGCTGGTGTAGTCAAGACTTGGATCAATTTCCTTGAGGATACCTGGCAGCTTCAGTCATCATATGATGAACAGAATGAAAAGAAAGCAAAGTATGTAGTGATTATCACATTCTGACCTCGAACTGCAACCATTTTGTAAATCTGTAATTAAAACTGGTACTGCATTTCTTAATCAGTTCAGCTTTATTTTTTGGTTTATGACCGTAGTGATGAGTTAGAAAGGTGCACAAACAATTTTATGAAGTTGACGAAATACCACCTTTCTACATTCAAGGTATTTGGTTGGACATAAATGTTGAAAGCCCTTGCTGCATCTAGCAAACACACTAAACAATTATAGTACGTCTTTGATTCACTGTCTTGTGCATCTTCTGCCTTGGACAGGAAGTTCTGAGCCCATCAATTGAGCGGATCCACACATACGTGGATAATTTGGCAGTCTTAAATTCAAGGTTGTTCAGTTGTTTTTCTTGAGACTTTTCATATATTCGTGGACCATCTTTTTTTATACAATTATACGTCCTAATGACTTTGCCATTGTGTGATTTGGACCATATGTTGCAGGGATGAGTCAACAGAACTTGAAGATGAACAGGTGTCGGAAAAGACAAGCCCACAGAAATCCCTTGAGGAGGAATATTTGGAAACTGAAAAAAAGGTTCTGAGTACCCGCTGTTGCTTACCTGGTTTTATAATCGGACTAATTAATAATTAATAATTCTTTTAAAACGATCAACCTCTTTAAATAAATCCCTGCGTATCTGTGTTTATTCCCTAAATTGTAGTTGTGCAGTAAAAATCACATCATGAACAAATATCATTTTGAGCAAGTCCAACTTTGCTTTTTAAATAAGTACCTTGGGTTGCTGTTGATGTTGCAATGTTTTCAGATCGTAATTGCCTTCAGCATCACTGATCACATGAAGAAGCTGTTTTATTCTGAACAAGGGGTCAGTTCTAGGTACTACTAAACTCTGCATACCTTTTATCTTTCTCGTCCTTATGATTCGTTTCGTGAGAAAACGTCGCTGATCCCTGCAGCTGGACATATCTCGTTTGTTTTCTTTCAGGCGAGATGATCCAGAGGTCAGGAGCTTATTTTCTGAGATAGAGAAACTGAGAGAGGCATTCGATTCTATAGAAAGGCCAACGCTAGATATTGAAGTCCGCAGAGCAAAGGTGCCAATGAAGGAGCGACCCGAAACGAGCTCTTCGCCTGTGCAGGCACCCTCTACGCCAGAAGCTGTACATGTGGACTCTCCAAAATCTCCAGTGAAATCCGAGCAGACGCCGCATCCTGATTCGGAGCTTGCGGAGTTGGAGTTGGAATTTGGCAAGTCCAATAGGTACTCCCCTGAAGATATAAGTGGGTGGGAGTTTGATGAGCTCGAAGAGGAGCTGAGAGCAGACATATCCCAGTCGAGCAATACAAAATAACCACATGGAATCCTACACCGTTGAGATGTATACTATGTTGGGCAATGCATGTCGCGGAATACCTGAATGTACATAGTATTGTTTTATTGTGTCAATTTTTTTTATTCTCACTGCATGAGATGCAAATATGTAACACTACCTTGACCGGTCATTTGTTGTTTGTTTGTTCTTCACATGGACGTGTATACGTGTAAGGGAACGGTGAAATCCCATTGATATGTTCTTCAGGCTTCTGAACAAAGTGTAATTTACATTTGAAACACACTTACATCCCACTGATATGTTCTTCAGGCTTCTGAACAAAGTTCCTGGGGCTTGTGGTGCAGTTTGCTCTGGTTTAAGAAGTTTTTTTTTTTTAATTTCTGAAATGACATAATAGTAGTATCTAATTTGTGTTAAGCTTGTTTCAATGTTTCATCATGCTCTGTGAATAAATTCAATGTCTATATAGCTTCTCTTAAATCAGATCTGCTTTCTACATTTGATTTGCAGTATGTGCTGCTGGTGCTTGGAGATCACATTATATCAATGCGAAGTTGATGACCGTCAAACGGGCTATCCATCAGCTAAGTTCGCCATACTTAGCACGGTAACAGCATGTGGTCATCACATTGTACTGAGTGCAAATCTTATTTAGAAAGCATAATTCGATATGAAGACAGTAATCTACATGCTTGATTTGATTGACAGTCATTGATACAATGAGAAGGTTAGCCTATTCCTTTGGCCCCGAGAGCATGTTGAAGAGTCATAATGTGATATATAGAACTATCTTTGAAAAAAAAAAGACCAACAAGTACGTGGTAGATCAAACACAAGCACACACAAAGTAAATTGACACAAGGAGATAGAGAACTAGGAATGGTGATCTTTCGCTTTATAAGATTGGATCTCAGTAGCACGATGATTCCCATGTGAATAAGCAATGGCCACCTGCTCTGTAAATATCGCCTGCCCGGGATATGGTTATGGAAATTGACCACATATGTAGGCTCCAAATGGGATGGAAAGAAACTTTAGCACAGCTCTCGGGAAATGCTTTCATGTAGTCAAAATGTTAGAAATCAGATCCAGAACATAGGCAGAGTTTACAACAGGCAGGAGTAACTAATTACTTAGCAACTTGGCCTTATTCCAAGCTGAAAAAATAATTAATACATACAAAGCACTAGGTAAATTCACAGTTCACCAAAATTTCATCCTAACACCGCAAAACTGAGCAAGCCCAACAATTAGGCATAACATGAGGGTATATACTGACAAAATCATGAAGGCGGCGAGGGAAGAGGCAGAAAGTGTGTCAACCGAGAGATTTACTAGACCAGTTAGGATATTTGCCTGCAAGGGAAGTAAATGTCAGTTCCTTTGTACCGACTGTTTAAAGAAATCAATCATTTTTCTGTTAGAGATTCAAATTTCAGTTCCACTAGTCTGGACATTTCCATTATGGCATCACCACTAAGAATAACAGCAAATGTTCTTACCAGAAGGAATGAGCCAAGCATATTTTGATTGAACGCGTCTTCAAGAACCAAGTTCTTGTCATTTGAGACAAACCCCACTAGTGTGAGAATAGATATAACCTGATCAATAATAATATTTATCATCAATAGTGGAGCCTGAACCAAAAAAAAACACTATACATAATTACAATACAATGATAAAGGTTAGCAGGCTTCATTGTTGTTAAAGCCTTAAGGAAACGGGTCAATTTACTCTAAATGTAATCAAGTAGCGTACATGTGACTTGTGAAAGTTGTGCCTTGCTAGTTTTCCTAGTACTGATATCAGATTCCAAGAATCATCAAAGTATTAAAACTAGATGAAGTATATGAATGGTATAATTATAATTTGGACCAGCTATGCACATTATTTTTAGTTAAAAGTTTGAATGTCATCCTCATTTAGGAAGATGATATATGAAACACACACTATCCTTGCCATTTTGGGAGGCGTTATTAATTAATATGAAGATACCAGTATCATTTAAATTGCACATTATTCCTGTGTTTTTGACTCATCATGTGGCTTAACTGTTAATCCGCATATACAAAACGCTATATCACCCGAAGGGTATAGAAAAGCTAATTTGACTAATGTGGATGTCCTAATCGATAACAATTGCACATTACAAGTTCATAAGAGCGAGAAAGAGAAAACCAATACCTGAAAATTCTGTCCAAACACAAGCATAACATAAGCGAAATTGCACTGCAAAATGAAATGCTATAGTCATTATTAGTTCAGAAGGTAAAGGAGCGAAATTAGGTTCCTCGCCCCGAATTACACATGAGTTTAAGTGTAGAACCAGTGTTTGTACCCTTTCAGTATGAAAAACACTAAGGTAATCTGTGTACATATTTCAGAAGCAATATACGCCAAGTTACCGGCATCCAATTGAATCGAAACATGCATAAAAGGAGTGTGCTTCATTCGGCAACTTGGGACATGGAAGTACATGTTTTGGACCATAAAGAAAATCCTGAACTTCTCAAGAAGAATAAATACCAGAAAAATTAAGTTGTTTGCACACATTATATCTTCATCCTGTCATCTAGGAAAGTAATTGTTCACATTTCCTTCATGTTGGAAGAATCACATTGCATGACTGGAACGTTTATCTCAGCATGTAACAAACGTTCTTACTTCAGATCTATTTACTTCGAACCTTGTTCCTTTTTATGCCATACACGACTTAATCATTCAACATGTTCCTTAATAACGTGTCCATTCAGATATTACGAGAACAATATTGTGTTCCATATAGCATAAACCTACTACTACAACATCACATACTACCATAAAAATTTATTCAAAGATGAATCTACATTTTTTAAGGCCAGAATACAAAATAAAACCAAGTGTGTAGCTAATTAGTGCCATACCATTCGACGAGAAACTCTTTCAACGTAGCTGTCAAGAATGATCGCCAAAATCCTAAGTACATGCCATCAAAGGAAGTGTTAACAATGAGGAAACATTAGAACTCCAAACCATAGGTGTTTCTGTTATTGTTGTTTCCCTACCAAAAGGATGCCGCAAGAACCCATACTTTTACCACTTGAGTATTCCTACTCTTGCCTTTTAAACTAATGTCAAGAAACATGTAGTAACCTAGAGAAACACCAATCAAGTACATACCCCAGTACCCTGTCAAAGGAGGAAACTGATTAGATTGCATACCGTGGTGTATGCAAATCTGTGATATTGAGAATGCGGATATAAAAGTGACTCGATAGCACAGGTTATCAGCATATTAAAACATAGAAGATCAATAAAAAGTAATAGAATGATTGCCCAACTGAATGATGGTTCTTCTCAAGCACGTTTGGGAGCTGTACTCTGCGTCCACTGCCTTTGACATAGCCTCCGCATCCTGTGGTGCCTTGTCACACCACCCGCCATAAACTCCTCCGGACACCATAACCCCACTAAACCTATGGCCCTCTACTCCTCATACTGTTCTATGATAAACCAGACAGTGCCTGGATCACCCTCTACAACCAGGATAATGGATTGGTGGGAAAGGTGAAGCGGTCCCTCACCCAGGAACCTCTAACTGCTGTTGCCACCGGAAGGGTGCTTGGGAGAAAGACATAAAAAAAGGCGATGACGACAGAAGGGCATGCAAGGAGATATTAAAAAAAAATACATAAACAAAAGAATAGAAAGAGAAACTATGTTAGCCAGACATGTATGCAAAATACCGACATACGCGTGCATGTGTGTGCCAAAATTCAAGCAGTTTACATTTGAGGTTTTTCTTTTTCTTTGAGACTAGACTTGTGAGAGAAAGAAAAACAAGAGATCAAACTAACAGCGCTCTCTGGTGTTTATGGCTTAGCCGCACCGATTATGTTTCATACAATAAGCTAAGCTGCTTTCTTACGCATATTGAAATTCTATCCTTTATTCAGCCAGTTGGCAATGTGGGACAGCAGAGAAGAACTGGACGCGTTGGGCCCTTCCATTCTGCAGGATCTTCAGGCACAACATTAGGATATTGCAAGAAGCACAGCCATGGGCTGATTGGCTTATCTTTTATAGATGTCTGTTTTGTTACTTAGTGGCAGTGTTATGTATAGCTATTTTTATCCTAGTGCTAAGTTAGCTGTAATGTAATTTAAACTGCGTATATTTTTGTTTTGTGGCTTCTCACTCCTGAGGTGAGTAGTTTGGTTGTAATCATGAGCTGGTAAACCCAGCATAACACCTGCATCAGCAACGGTATTTCGTCCGACTAGCCAAAAACAAACTTGAAATGATCTATGTTCCTCACCACCTTAAACAAAGAAATGGCAAAGAAACCATGTGCATAAAATTATTTTTACCAAATATGCTATACACGCCTTCCTTATTTTGGCTGATGATATCAGCATTTCTCTCATTAGAAATGAGGTACTCATTCAATCCAACATTTAGCCATACTTGGTATCCTGTAGAAAACAGATAAGAGCAATTAACTCTTGAAAAGGAGGATCATTGCACCTTTTAAGCCTTCTAACCAAACTATCAAACTAGAGCTGTTAGTACCTGCAAGAACAAGCATACCAACAATCCCACAATATTTAGGATGAATCCTGATAATGGATGTAAGGATAGAAATTGCCGCAAGAGTGAAAAAGAAGTTCCAATGCACACCGTATTCTCCTACATGGACCTACAAGGTAACAAACAGAACATGCATCTTCAGGAAGACAGCCTTGTAATATGGAAAATTTGACTAAATAACTTTGAATTATGCCCTGCAAACTGCAATCGAATTACTCGACTTCCATTATTAAATTTGGATTATCCCTATAAACTGAAACCCAAGCACCCCATTTCAGTTATTACACAAGGTTAAGCATGCTATAAGTAACTGTTGTATCGCTATCTGGAAAACTAGGAAATGAAAATATGGTAATTGACAGGGGCCAGAAAAGACAACGAAAACTTTAAGAACTTTGCACAAATGGCATTATTATATGATAATGTTTCATTATACTGCAGGCGACAAGTTATGATGAATTTATCATTTCAGTAATTGGCACAGAGAAGAAAAATACCTGATAATCAACGCCTGATGTGGAGATCAGACGAGCAAAGCCAAGAAATACTAGAGGACTTATGGACTTCAATGCTGACTTCCATTTCCTAAGAAATAGAAGGTCTACTGTAAGATAAAGAATACTATGTGGTAGAATAGTGTCAATCAGAAACTACAGTAATCTTCCAAGAAAAAGCAAGAATTCAAACAGTTGGATCTGTTAGAGTAATTGTACTTTCTGGTGATAATATTTGACAAACACGGATACGTTATCAGTACATTGATAAATTTCACCTATAAGAGAAATAGTACCAAGTCTGAAATCTATTTGGGGAAAGAAAAACTTAACAAGCAGCGCTTAACAAACCGATACCCCCTACATGGAAATAGAGAAGGTGCAGAAAGTTGCTGAACAGATCTCACTAGAATGGAGAGATGACCATCATCTTATCTTGAAAGTTAATAGTTTTCTTCATTTCTCAATGAAGTAACAACGCTAAGATTTTGCATACACAATTGTAATATTTTATATCACAGTTTGAATAAGAAAAAAGAACTCAGCACACAATACTAAAATGGTAATTTTACACATATGCCATTAGTCAGAAGCGTAATTCAGCTTTTTCCCCTAGTTTTTTTATGTTACACATATGCCCACTGTGCTGAAGACCTAGGCCGACTCATACGCTCCCACTCCTGGTGCACCCCACAGGCCCACACCTCTTCCAAACGGCTGGCAGACCACTCATATGTGGCGCTGCTCCACTCTCCTAAGGCTGACCCTCTCCTCAGCACTGAACTGCATATAGGCCGTCAGGAGCTCGAGATGTTGCCAGCACTCACCAAGATCGCCTGCCCGGCAGGCGCGAGGATATCTCAACGGGCGTTGTGGCAGCTTGAGCTCATGAGATCTGCCACTTTCCCAGACTGGCTTCCCTCCTGGCGGAAGGAGCAGGCCATGGGGAGCCGTTGTTCACCACCATTTGCCTGGGTGTGTGTCCTCCCGAGTGGCATGAGAAGCCCAGAGGCGTGGTATTAGCCTGGTAGCAGATCTCCTGTGCTTGCCTGGATGCAGACACCCGGGGGCATGAAGGAGAAGCTCAAGGACACTGTAGGGAGCCCGAGCATGGTAGCCCACTCTGGAAAGGTGGCTCCGCCCAACTTTGGCAAGCAAGGAAGCAGAGGAAAGAAAGATGGGAGAGAGGTGGGAGAAGAAGAGGGAAAATCAGTCCTTTTTGGAGAAATATTGACATGTGTAGCCGGTCAACCTATTGGCCAGATGTAAAATACCACTTAACAGAACAGTAGCAAATGTGTAAAATGGAAAGAAAATGATAGGAGAAGTTGAGCTAGGCTTCATAATAATGGCAAATATGTAAAATTACATTATTTTGGGAAATAGATAACTCCAAAGTGATAACGTTGAGTCAGTGTGTAACTAGAGCTTCTAGGTTCCTACAAGCCCCTTCATCCAATGGTAACAATATTAGTTCTTTAGATTATAAATAGGACATAACTTACGTTATAACAATATTAGTTGAGATAAAGCCCCTTCAGGATGACAGTATCAAACACTATGAATAATTCTTACCATAAAAATATAAGATTCATTTCTCTAGAATGAGAAATCAACTTTCTCACACCGCGTTTACCCTTTAGCTTTAGCTTCAGTATTCACGTGAGTTACTCTTGCGAAAACTATAACAACTGGAAACTGGAGGTGACGATATAGCATTCATTTGATACTAGATAGCACTTCAGAGGAACCAGATGAGAATCCTTAGCCACATACCATGCAGTGCATCATGTTGAATGTAAAGAACTATTTGTTAACCTATAAATACATTTTTTGTAAGATAAATGAGATCATTTAAAGACTTACATTGAGGTTATGTTTCGTGCTTGTCTAGATACCAGTGCATTAGCCACCACAAAAGAACCTACTCCAAGATCCATCTGTTAGGCCATGAGTCAATATCTTAATCATTAAGCAGGGATGAGACGCATATCAGATTTTTGAGCTTTGAAATTAACAGAAGATGGGTGTCAAAATAAATGGTGAACACAATCCAAATTACATGAAGGGAGACACAGATTGACAAAACATTAATAACTAACAAATAATAGATTGATGACTAAAAAATGAAAGCAAGATATTTGTAAACAAGAAGCTTTTGTAAACTCCTGAAGAAAAAAAGTAATAATGAACAGTGGCCAGGGACCATGACAGGGGAAAGGCATTGAAAACTGACTGACAATCAACAAAGATAACAACAGATAACACTATAAGTCCATGACTAAGCATGGATTCATTTAAGCAACCGAATGAAGCTGTAATCATTAGCAACCCAAATAAGATCATATCGAATCTCTAAAGCACAATTTGCATTGCTCCCAATTTTCGCACGACCAGTTCATGATTATGTGCAATACTTGGCATGGTGATTATAAAACTGAGGATAACCAAGGAAATTTCCTAGAAGATACACTTACAATGCCACAACCATATGTTTCAGCCTTGGCATACCGTCTAGGGAAGATTTTGAAATCCACAGCCAGTATGGACAAGCATGTCACTAAAACCTACAAAGAACAGTCACCATTAAGGCAATACCGCAATAGTACTGGTACATCTCTAGTAATTCTGAAAGGGTGATATTATTATAATCAATAAACTTTTACATTACCACTGACACTCGGTAAGAAGATATGTCTGTCCTGAGGGAAGGAAGGTTATGCTGTCGAGACTGGAGATGAGACTGAGATCTGAAAATGCAGTATTGCATTATTTCAGGTCAGCTTGGATTGTGTGAAACAAAAAGGAAAATCAGAAGTAAACTTTAGAACTGGAAAATAAAAACATGGTAACAAAATTGGAGCAACAACTAATACCAAATACCTTTTAAACATGATGTAGATAGATATCACAATTACAAGAGAAATTGCACAGATATAGGTCCATTCAGCTAAGGCCTGCAACAAACCAAAGGAATAACCACTTGTTCACTTCACTAGTTCACTCCAAGTTAAAATTGTTAAAGTTCATCCAAAGATTAGTAAATGATAGACGAATAGTTCGGCATAATATTGCAGTTTGCACATTCCCCGATTTATGTTGTTTGACAATTTCATCATGTAAGCACATCAGAATGCATGAAAGAGGGTACTTACCGTGAAAATCAGAAGTGTTGGCAATACAACTGTGATATAGTCTATAGCCAGCGCTGAAAAGTAATACACCCAATATTTATGACCACAAAGAGCGTCGTCATTTTTCTTCACTAAATCCCTCCTGATATTATCTAAAATAGGATAGACACAAGCAAGCAGCAAGCTCTGTCAGACGTACTCTATACATGGAAGTTACAGAAGCTGGTGTTATGCTGGATAAATTCAAAATTCCATCAGAGTAAAGAAAAACATTGAAACGCTGAAAAGAATGCCATGGCATAGCTAGCATCAGATGCTAGCAAGATTTAAAAGTAGATGGAATGCTAGTTTACCATGGTGAAGTAAAAAGTAATCGATATAGGTGCTGGGACATTAAAGGATTTGGGCTGGATGGTTGAATCTCACAGCAACACATTTATGATCAAAAGTTCAAAACGCTAAATGCACAAAATTGCAGCATACTGGCAACTTGAGATTCCACTTCCAACTCATATCACCTTATCTCACTTGCCCATTAGTTGCACAAAAGGACTCTATACCTTGCACTACAAAGGTAGGAAGTGTAAATAAACATTACAGTATCCCTAACCAACTGACCTCCACTGCTCCATTTCCGTAAAACCACCACCGCCTGCGAACCAAAGAAACAAAATCAGGTCACAGCCCTGCTGCGCACATATACAGATAAGGAAATGCTGGAATCAAAGCTAATCAGTCACCGGCACGATAGTGGAGAGCGCCGCAATCTCCAGAAGGGACGACCCGGCCAGGTTGCTCACAAATCTGCATCATGAAGGAGGGAAATACTTACAAGTTAGTGGGAAACAACAGTATGGGCGAGAGTAAAGTGGTGGCAATTGGCGGGGAGGGTTTGGACTCACTGCTCTTTGAGGAGCTTGTTCGGGTTCAGGGGCTTGTCGAGGAAACCCTCCATTGTTGACTTGAGACTTTCAGAGGTGGTTCAGCACGGGCCACGGTGCGTGCAGGAGGGGGGAGGCGACAAACCTCGATGATGGCAAACACTTCTTCTCTGGCAATGACGATTAGCAGCTCAACGGTATGTCTTCACATTATGGCATGGCTGCCAAGCATCCTCCGCAGCCCTCTAACACCAAATGCGACCGCCGCCTTCCTCTCCAGTCTTCGCCTCACCCCTCGGTTCTACCTGGCGCCGGATCTATATGGTTGTGATATAAGGGGGATTGGATAAAATATACCACTGATATCTAGACAAGCACGAAACATAACCTCAATGTCAGTCCTTAAATGATCTCATTTCATTTAGTAGTATCTTCAAAAATCTATTTATGGCACAATTAATAGTTCTTTGAATTCAACAGAGTGGTTGGCATCCCATGTTGCTTAGCCGCTACTTTTTCCATTCCCCGTCAACGAACATACATTTATCAAAAAACGAACCTGCGTGGACAGTCCTGAAACAACCTGCGTGGACAGGAAACAAAAATTACCTTGAGTTGGGGGTGGAGGGGAGTTGCAGGCGAGCTGGATTGAGGCCTTCAGGCAGAGTCGGTATGGTCCGGTGCGGCCGTGCGGGGAAAGGCGGCTGCTGTCGGTGCCGGGAAGGGCGGGGCAGATCGCTACGGGAGCTCCGACGGCAGCGGCGGCGGTGGGCGGATGGGAACGGGGCGGCGTAGACCGGGGTACGGGACCGGGAGAGCGGCTCTGTAGGGCGGTAACGGGGCGGCGCCGAGCTGGTAGAAAGTTGGTGGCGGCGCGGAGGTCCGTCAGTGGCCGGATGTCAGCACGACGAACTGAAGTATCTGACGAAGTGTTCAAAAGTTCAGTCTTCTGTTCGATTCAGTTATCGAACGGGTACCTTCGCTAGCTCCTCGCATCTGATAGTCGCTCGACGGCCAGGATTCACTCAATATTTTATCAGTTTACTTGCTCCGTCCATAAATAAAGGCAAGTGCTAGGCGTCGTCCCCCGGACGATGGGAGCTCCCATCGTCCTGCTTCCCATCCAGACACGTGTCCATTTGCTGTAAAACATCTCATGTTACGTATGTTTTCGTTTTTGTTTTCGAAGCAAAAAGAAAGGTTCGTTTTAAAAATAGAACGTCACGCCGGAGACCTTACTAAAGAACTCGCCGGAGACCATGCAGCAAAAAAAATTATGCTAATGCAGGAAAACCGACTTCGCCGGAGACATCATCGAAAAAAACTCACCGGAGACCTTGAAGCAAAAAGTTGACACTGTTGTAGCAAAACCACAAGAGGGTTGTACCAACAAAGTTATTCTAATGTAGCAAAAAACTGACATCGCTGAAAACCTCGCCGAAGACTTTTCTAGATATCTCGTCAGAGACCTCATCGGGGATGTCGCATAGCAAAAAAAAAAAAAAGAACGATTGTAGCGAAATACTTGTACTATTGTAGCAAATCCATTGGCCGTCGGTAGCGAAGACACCGACCGTCAGTAGCAGAAGTCTGTCGCAATACATGTAGCAATAACATCAGCCGTTGCTAGCAGCCCCTCGTACCCCTTGCAGCAGCGCCATCGGCCGTCGGTAGCAACCACGACTACCAGGGAGGCCAGCATCTCCAACGACGACAAGCTAGGGGCCGTCGTTCCTTGCAGCGGTGCTTGGCGGGACAGGCTAGGGAGCCGGCAGCGGTGCTTGGCGGGACCATGGCGTCGAGGTGGACATGGAGCTTTGGGGCAGTGATACGTCCAAAACGTATCTACTTTCCCGAACACTTTTGCTATTGTTTCTCCTCTAAACTTGTGTGATTTGGATACAACTAACACAAACTAACGCTGTTTTCAGCAGAATTACCTTGGTGTCTAGTTTTTGTGCAGAAAATCAACTATCAGGAAAAATCCCGGAAAATATGTCAAAAATCTTATTTCACCAGAAGACTCACGGAGCCAGAATACGAGAAGGAGTAGAGGCCTGAGGGGCCCACACCCCTTGCCGCGCGGGCCAGGCCTGGCCACGCCTGGAGGGGGTGTGGCCGCCTCAGGCACCCCCTCGGCCTCCCTCTTCGCCTATAAGTTGCCTCTTGACCTAAAAACTCAGGGGAGTCGACGTTTTTCTAGAAAGAGTTCCACTGCGCCGCCACCACCAGAAACCGCGATTCGGAACCAGAAACTCCGTTCTGGCATCCTGCCGGGACGAGGAATTTGGAGAGGATCATCGTCATCATCATCATCAACGCCTCTCCATCAAACATCCATGTTTCCCTCATCCATGAGTGAGTAATCCCCCGCTGTAGGCTATGGGGATGGTAGGGATTGGATGGGTTCTATCATGTAATCGAATAAGATTGTTAGTGCATGGTGTCTAGTATCTCTATTAGTGTTATTTGACTTTGTTGCAACTTATTATGCTTAATGCTTGTCACTAGGGCCCGAGTGCCATGATCTCAGATCTGAACTTATTATTGATTCATGATGATAGTATTGTTTGTGATCTTATCTGCAAGTTATGTACACATATCACTATTCGGATCCAAAGGCCCCGAAGTGACAGAAATTGGGATAGCTGGAGGGGATGACTGTGATGTGAGGATCATATGTGTTCATGGAGTGTTATTACTTTGCTCCGGTGCTCTATTAAAAGGAGCACCTTAATTGCCAGTAGTTCCCTCGAGGCCCCGCTGTAACGGGCTGGCGGGACAAAAGATGTTGTGCAAGTTCTCATTGCGAGCATGCATGACTATATGACGGTGTTTGACATGGAACTTTGTTGGTAACCCCAAGCGCAGGGTGTAAAGAGCACAGCAGCAAGTTTTTCCTCAGTTGAGACCAAGGTTATCGAACCAGAAGGAGGAAGGAAACGTCACACAGGTGTTGCAAACAACGTGGAGACCTGTACAACACAAACTCAAGACTTTGTCGAATCAGTGAGGTTGTCAAGCTCACCGGTTTGCTGTAACAAAGGATTAAATGTATGGTGTGGAAGTTAATGGTGGTTTGTAGCAAGTAAACAAGTAACAGTGGAAGATGTATCAATGGTAAATATTGGACCGGGGTCCATGATTCACTAGAGGTGCTCTCCTTAGATAAACAATATGGCATGAAGGGTAAACAAATTATAGCAGGGCAATTGACAGGAACTGAGCAAGGCATAACAATACAATTACTAGTCAGAAAGATCCTATGAGATTCGATTGGGCAATACAACAAGATACATAGACCGCCATCCAACTGCATCTATGACTAGAAGTCCACCTTCAGGTTATCATCCGAACCCCCTCCAGTATTAAGTTGCAAGCAACAGACAACTGCTTTAAGCAAAGTGTGTAAGGTAAACAGTCCACATGTTCCATGAACAAGAGATCGTTGTTTTCTCCCTAGTAGCAACAACACATCTACAACCGAAGAGATTTCTGTCACTTCCCTTGGAAACTAGAGGCATGAACCCACTATCGAGCATAAATACCCCCTCTTGGAGTCACTAGCAACTACTTGGCCAAGATATCTACTAACAACGGAGAGCATGCAAGATCACAAACAACACATGTAGGGTTCGCAGCATAGAAAACAAAAAAATTCCTACGATGTGAACTATATACCAAGATCTATCTACTAGATACAAACAACGGGCGGATGTATATCCATAGAGAACATACCCTTGAAGACCGACAAAGCTTAACGAGTTCAACTCGTGGTTGATGTAGACGATCTCTTGCCGATCTCAAGATCGAGAGGAAGTCCTAGCGCCGCAAATCAGCAGCGCATCCGTGCTCGCACACACGTTCGAGGCACCGAGCAACCTCCGCCTCCTCGCTCCAGCGATGCAGCGGAAGCACAACTCTTTCTTGCCGAATAGCCACCGGGAACATGTATCTCGCTAGTCCGAGACCATGGGGGATAAATTCTAGAGGGGGAGAGAGATCCTTCACGAGGAGGTGTGTGAGACAAGTGAGGAGGGGGGCTCCTTTTATAGGAGGAGGGGGGAACCCCAAGGGGGTGGCCGGCGCATGGGGCTGCCCCCTTGCCCTCCCCTCTTCATGTGGGTGGACACTCCACTCACAAATTTCCTTTAAATTCCCTCCACTCAAAAGTCCACTCAAATTCCCATTAAATTTCCACCAAATTTAATGCAAACTCTCATTAAATAAAACTCTTTTATTTTATTCAGAATTTTGTCAATTACTTTAATGACAAACATTCACAAATAACCCCTTGCTAGAATTCTATTTCACATGCATAACCACTTTATGCAATTTCACCCGAAAACCTATTTCGGTATCTAGTGAAATAAATTCCTGCGCTTTTTCATTGTTTCGGCATGAAACATTTGCTCCAATTGGATGTCGGTGTCTCTTAAGTGTGTCACCCTACGGTTCGTGAATAATGCGGACATGATCGAGACCCCTCTCGGATAAATAATCAGAAGCGGGATCTGGAGACCCATACTGACTCCCACACATTCAACGATGACTTTCTTGTGATCGTCGGAACCTTTTACGCTAGTATCTTAATCCCTTTGTTTCACGATATATTACATGTCCGAGATTCGATCATCGGTATCTCCATACCTAGTTTGATCTCGTTACCTACATGCACTCTTTTCTCGTTCCTGTGATATAACATTCTAGTGATCAAATCACTTGCTTGCAAGCTAATCAATGTGATATCACCGAGAGGGCCCAGAGTATATTTATCCGTCATCGGGATGAACAAATTCCACTCTCGATCCATGAGCCTCAACATAACACTTTATTAGTTCTGAATCCATCTTTATAATCACCCTGTTACGGTGTGACGTTTGATGTTATCAAGAAACTCTTCCGGTGTTAGTGATTGACATGATCTCATGGTCTAAGGATTAGGATCACTTCGTAAGTTGTTATAGCAATATAAACTCAATGACTTTGATCGTAATGCTATACTTCGGATGAATGTTCATCACACCATTACACTAATGTTGTGATCCCGTTATTAACAACATCCAATGTCCATGATCAGGAAACCTTGATCATCTTGTTAATCAACGAGCTAGTTTATGAGAGAGGCATAACTAGGAACTTTCTGTTTGTTTATTAAACACACATGTATTAACGTTTCCGTATTAATACAATTATAGCATGCAAAATAAACATCTATCATATACTTGGAATACACATAATAAACACTTTATTATTGCCTCTCAGGCATATTCCCTTCAGTCTCCCACTTGCACTAGAGACAATAATCTAGTTACATAGTGATAAATCTAACACCCATTGAGTTCTGGTGTTGATCATGTTTTGCTCTAGGGAGAGTTTTAGTCAACGGATCTGCTACATTGAGATCCGTATGTACTTTACAAATCTTTATATCTCCATCCTTGACATGCTCGCGGATGGAGTGAAACCGGCGCTTAATATGCTTGGAATGCTTGTGAGACCTTGGCTCTTTGGCATTGGCAATGGCACCATTGTTGTCACAATAGATCACCATTGGGTCCAACGCGTTTGCCACCACTCCTAGTTCGGATATGAACTCCTTCATCCAAACTGCTTCCTGAGCCGCTTCTGAAGCAGCAACATATTCGGCCTCCGTTGTTGATCCCGCTACCACAGGTTGTTTGGAGCTCCTCCAACTAACCGCTCCGCCATTCATGAGAAATACGTATCCGGATTGAGACTTAGAGTCATCCGGATCTATGTCAAAGCTAGCGTCGACATAACACTTAGCGACGAGCTCTTCTTCACCTCCGTATACAAGAAACATATCCTTAGTTCTTCGTAAGTACTTAAGGATATTCTTGACCGCTATCCAGTGTTCCGAACCTGGATCCGATTGGTACCTACTAGTCAAACTAATATCATGTGCCACATCCAGTCTTGTACATAGCATGGCGTACATTATAGAGCCTATGGCTGAAGCATAGGGGACTTTGTCCATTATCTCTCTTTCTTCCGCCGAAGCCGGACTTTGAGTCTTTACTCAATGTCTTGCCTTGCAACATAGGTAAGAACCCCTTCTTACTTCCGTCCATTTTAAACTTCTTTAAAATCTTATCAAGGTATGTACTTTGCGATAGCCCTATTAGGCGCCTAGATATATCTCTATAGATCTTTATGCCTAATATGTATGATGCTTCACCTAGGTCCTTCATTGAAAATTTGCTGTTTAGATAACTTTTAACACTGTTTAAAAGATCTATATCATTTTCGATCAATAATATGTCATCCACATATAATATCAGAAATGCCACATTGCTCCCACTCACTTTCTTGTAAATACAAGCTTCTCCATAAGTTTGGACAAATCCAAACTCTTTGATCACCTCATCAAAGCGGAGATTCCAACTTCGTGATGCTTGCTTCAATCCATAGATGGATCGCTGAAGCTTGCACACCTTGTTAGCATCCTTAGGATCGACAAAACCCTTTGGTTGTATCATATACAACTCTTCTTCAATATTACCATTGAGAAATGCGGTTTTGACATCCATCTGCCATATCTCATAATCGAAATATGCAGCAATTGCTAACATAATCCTAACTGACTTTAGCATCGCTACGGGAGAGAAAGTCTCATCGTAGTCAACTTCTTGAATTTGTCGAAACCCCTTTGCGACAAGTCGAGCTTTATAGACGGTTACATTACCATCAGCATCAATTTTCCTTTTGAAAATCCATTTGTTCTCCACGGCCTTTCGGTCGTGAGGTAATTCCACCAAGTTCCAAACTTGATTTTCATACATGGATTCCATCTCAGATTTCATGGCTTCTAACCATTTGTTGGAATCCGGGCTCATCATCGCTTCTTCATACGTCGCAGGGTCATCATTTTCATCAACCATGAAATTCATGACAGGATTTCCGTACAGCTCGGGAGCTGCACGCGTCCCGTTTGACCTGCGAGGTTCGGTAGTACTCTCTTTTGGAGTTTCATGATCATTATCATTAGTTCCCTCTTCAACAGGTGGAGCCAACTCCGGAACAACTTCCGGCGCTGCGCTACTCGCCATACTTTGAAGAGAAGGTTCCACAACCTCTTCGAGTTCTACCTTCCGACTACTCACACCTTTCGCGAGAAACTCTTTCTCTAGAAAGGATCCATTCTTGGCAACAAAAACCTTGCCCTCGCATCTGTGATAGAAGGAATACCCAATAGTTTCTTTAGGGTATCCTATGAAGACGCATTTTTCCGCTTTGGGTTTGAGTTTATCCGGTTGAAGTTTCTTCACATAAACATCGCATCCCCAAACTTTAAGAAATGACAGCTTAGGTTTGTTTCCAAACCACAATTCATACGGTGTCTTTTCAACGGATTTAGATGGTGCCCGATTTAAAGTGAATGCAGCAGTTTCTAGTGCATAACCCCAAAATGACAACGGCAAGTCCGTCAGAGACATCATAGATCGAACCATATCTAATAAAGTACGATTACGACGTTCCGACACACCATTTCGCTGTGGTGTTCCGGCAGGTGTGAGTGTGAAACAATTCCACACTCTTTCATGTGAGTGCTAAACTCGTAACTTAGATACTCACCTCCACGGTCGGACCGTAGAAATTTGATCTTTCTATTACGATGATTTTCCACTTCATTCTGAAATTCCTTGAACTTTTCAAAGGTTTCAGACTTGTGTTTCATCAAGTAGATATAACCGTATCTACTCAAATCATCCGTGAAAGTAACAAAATAACGATATCCACCTCGCGCCGACACACTCATTGGACCACATACATCAGAATGTATGATTTCCAATAAATCTGTCGCCCGTTCCATTGAACCGGAAAACGGCGTTCTAGTCATCTTGCCCATAAGGCATGGCTCACATGTATCAAATGATTCATAATCAAGTGATTCCAAAAGTCCATCCGAATGGAGCTTCTTCATGCGTTTAACGCCAATATGACCTAGACGGCAGTGCCACATATATGCAGATATATCATCATTAAGTTTAATCCTTTTAGCATCAACATTATGAATATGTGTAACATTATCATCGAGATCTAATAGAAATAAACCATTCATCATCGGTGCATGACCATAAAAGATTTCATTCATATAAATAGAACAACCATTGTTCTCGGATTGAAATGAATAACCACTTCGCATCAAACACGATCCAGATACAATGTTCATGCTCAGTGCAGGCACCAGATAACATTTATTCAAGTTTATAACTAATCCCGACGGTAAGTGGAGAGGCAGCGTTCTGACGGCGATCACATCAACGCTTGATCCATTGCCGACACGCATCTTGACCTCACCCCTTGCTAGCGGTCGCTTGTTCCGCAGCCCCTGATTCGAGTTACAAATATTAGCAACTGAACCGGTATCAAATACCCAGGTGCTACTGCGAGCACTAGTCAAGTACACATCAATAACATGTATATCATATATACCTTTGTTTGCCTTGCCGGCCTTCTTGTCTGCCAGATACTTGGGGCAGTTGCGCTTCCAGTGGCCAGTCCCCTTACAATAGTAGCACTCGGAATCAGACTTAGGTCCAACTCGGGGTTTCTTTTCAGGCGCGAAAACAGGCTTGCCGCCCTTACTTCCCTTCCGTTTTACCTTCTTGTCTTTCTTGAAACCAGTGTTCCTATTGATCATCAACACTTGATGTTCCTTTTTGATCTCCACTTCTGCAGTTTTAAGCATTGACAGAAGCTCGGGGAGAGACTTCTTCATGCCTTGCATATTATAGTTCATCACGAAGCTCTTATAGCTAGGTGGAAGAGACTGCAGAACATGATGGATGCCTAAGTCAATGGGAATCGATATTCCCAAGGACACAAGCTTATCGGCGTAACCCGACATCTTGAGTACATGCTCACTAACGGAGTTGTGCTCTTCCATCATGCAGCTAAAGAACTTTTCTGAAGCGTTGTAGCTCTCTACAGCAGCATGTGTGTCGAAAATCATTTTCAACTCACCCATTGTATCAAATGCATTGCCGTTTTCGAAACGCTTTCGAAGTTCCGGCTCTAGCCCATACAATATGCCGCAATGAACTAAGTCGTGGTCCTCCTGACGAGTCTGATAGACATTCTTCTCCTCGTCAGGGGCATCATCTAAAGGTGGGGGGCCTAATGGCGCTTCTAGCACATATTGCTTTTGTGCAGCAGAGAGGAGAATCCTCAAATTCATGGCCCATTCGGTAAAGTTGCTACCGTTCGTTGCTAGTTTCTCTTTCTCCATGAACACATTGAAATTAAAAGCAGGTGGTGCCATCTACAACAGAATTTGTAAAGTTTAGACTAAGTGTATGATAGATTGAGTTCAACTAATCGAATGAACTCCCACTCAAAAACGAAATCCCTCGTGCCTTTTTGGTGATTACATGAACCAAATCCACTACACCAAGTCCGATCATCACGTGAGTCGGTATAGCTTCAAAGGCGAGCATCAAATGGGCATCATATCAACTATATGACTCATGCTTAACCTTTCGGCCCGTGTTCCGAGGCCATGTCTGTACATGCTAGGCTCGCCAAGTTAGAACCTTAGTATTCGCGTGTGTAACTGTTTTACACCCGAAATATGGTCGTGGATCCAAGAACACCCGATCATCACGTGATGTCTTGGAGCGACGAAAACATAATCGGTGCATACTAAAGGAAGAACACATTCTTATCTTGATATTTAAATGAGGGATCATCTTATTATGCTAACAAAGCGCTAAACAAGCAATATAAGATGCTATCAAACATCATATGTTTATTAGTGAAATTATATGGTTCCCGCAGATGATCTCTATCATGTGCATCGTGGTATGATCACTATTATACCTATATGTGTAAATCCAAGGTCTATGGATTTTACACGCTATGTGTGTTGTAAGAGTATCATCTCATACTTCTACTTACAACACTACCATATCATAACACTAGCCCAGCAACAATCTAAAATAGACGCCTCTAATTTATCCATTGCAAGTTTTGCGTGGCTTAGGGCTTTCGAGATAGAACCGTTCTTACCTACGAACATGAACCACAACGAGGATAATCAAATTGTGGACAACTCGCTTGCAAAATAGATATTGACTATAGTAGGAGAGACAGACACCCGCTAGCCACTTATGCAAACTAGTTGCATGTCAAGCGTGGAACAGGTCTCATGTGCGAGGACATGTAAAGTTTGTCCGGGCCGCTTCATCCCACTATGCCACCAATATCCAAAATTACAACAAAGGAGCAACAACATGATCATCATCGCCCACATACTCATATGTGTACTACCCGTGTAAAGTATCTACGCATAGATCCGGCTCTGATACCACTGTAGGGTTCGCAACATAGAAAACAAAAATTTTCCTACGATGTGAACTATATACCAAGATCTATCTACTAGATACAAACAACGGGCGGATGTATATCCATAGAGAACATACCCTTGAAGACTGACAAAGCTTAACGAGTTCAACTCGTGGTTGATGTAGACGATCTCTTGCCGATCTCAAGATTGAGAGGAAGTCCTAGCACCGCAAACCAGCAGCGCATCCGTGCTCGCACACACGTTCGAGGCACCGAGCAACCTCCGCCTCCTCGCTCCAGCGATGCAGCGGAATCACAACTCTTTCTTGCCGAATAGCCACCGGGAACATGTATCTCTCTAGTCCGAGACCATGGGGGATAAATTCTAGAGGGGGAGAGAGATCCTTCACGAGGAGGTGTGTGAGACAAGTGAGGAGGGGGGCTCCTTTTATAGGAGGAGGGGGGGGGACCCCAAGGGGGTGGCCGGCGCATGGGGCTGCCCCCTTTCCCTCCCCTCTTCATGTGGGTGGACACTCCACTCACAAATCTCCTTTAAATTCCCTCCACTCAAAAGTCCACTCAAATTCCCATTAAATTTCCACCAAATTTAATGCAAACTCTCATTAAATAAAACTCTTTTATTTTATTCAGAATTTTGTCAATTACTTTAATGCCAAACATTCACAAATAACCCCTTGCTAGAATTCTATTTCACATGCATAACCACTTTATGCAATTTCACCCGAAAACCTGTTTCGGTATCTAGTGAAATAAATTCCTGCGCTTGTTCATTCTTTCGGGATGAAACATTTGATCCAATTGGATGTCGGTGTCTCTTAAGTGTGTCACCCTACGGTTCGTGCATAATGCGGACATGATCGAGACCCCTCTCGGATCAATAATCAGAAGCGGGATCTGGAGACCCATACTGACTCCCACACATTCAACGATGACTTTCTTGTGATCGTCGGAACCTTTTATGCTAGTATCTTAATCCCTTTGTTTCACGATATATTACATGTCCGAGATTCGATCATCGGTATATCCATACCTAGTTTGATCTCGTTACCGACATGCACTCTTTTCTCGTTCCTGTGATATAACATTCTAGTGATCAAATCACTTGCTTGCAAGCTAATCAATGTGATATCACCGAGAGGGCCCAGAGTATATCTATCCGTCATCGGGATGAACAAATTCCACTCTCGATCCATGAGCCTCAACATAACACTTTATTAGTTCTGAATCCATCTTTATAATCACCCTGTTACGGTGTGACGTTTGATGTTATCAAGAAACTCTTCCGGTGTTAGTGATTGACATGATCTCATGGTCTAAGGATTAGGATCACTTCGTAAGTTGTTATAGCAATATAAAATCAATGACTTTGATCGTAATGCTATACTTCGGATGAATGTTCATCACACCATTACACTAATGTTGTGATCCCGTTATTAACAACATCCAATGTCCATGATCAGGAAACCTTGATCATCTTGTTAATCAACGAGCTAGTTTATGAGAGAGGCATAACTAGGAACTTTTTGTTTGTTTATTAAACACACATGTATTAATGTTTCCGTATTAATACAATTATAGCATGCAAAATAAACATCTATCATATACTTGGAATACACATAATAAACACTTTATTATTGCCTCTCAGGGCATATTCCCTTCAACATAGACATGATAGAATCATAAAGACAAAACCATTAATCAAACCAATATAATAATCTCAATATCCATCGGATCCCCGCAAACACAACATGCATGATTACAAATAGATTAGATCTTGATCATGAACGGAGCTCACAAGATATATACATGAAAGCACAAAGGAGGAGATACAACCATCTAGCTACTACATGGATCCATAGTCCAAGGTGGAACTACTCACGCATCATACCGGAGAGAAGGCCCCCGGGATGATCTCCCCTCCGGCAGGGTGCCGGGAAGAACTTCAGATCCCTCCCGATCTAGGGACGATGGTGGCGACGACTACAGAAGGTTTCGTGGAATATTGATCGGGTCCTTAGGGTTTAGCCATCAGGGGCTTCTTATAGGCGAAGGGGATGCCAAGGAGGCGGCCAGGGGCCCCACACCCTGCCTAGGCGCGGGGCAGGGTGCACCCACGCCTAGGGGTGTGTGGGCGCCCTGGCCTGCTTCTCCGTCTCCCCTCTGGACTTCTTGTTCCCCACGAAAAGTTATTGACTTTGACGTTCATCCCGTCCTATTCCGAGAATATTTCCTTACTAGCTTTTCTGGAACCAAAAACAGCAGAAAACAGGCAACTGGCACTGTGGCAACTTGTTAATAGGTTAGTACCAGAAAACATGTAAAAATCACCTCAAAGTGTAGGCAAAGCAAAGCAAAGTAGATACTAAACAAGCATGAAACATCAAAAATTATAGATACGTTTCCGATGTATTAAGCATCCCCAAGCTTAACTCCTGCTCGTCCTCGAGTAGGTAAGTGATAAAAAGAATAATTTTTGAGGTGACATGCACCCTCACAATAAAGATCAAACCATTTGCAAGCATTGAAAGCTGGGATCAAAGAACTCTAAACAGGATCATGAAAAATGGAGTTCTAACCGTAAGACAAAGAAACTATGCATGCAACATGACATGCTACAAACAAAAATCATGAATAACATGCATTGAAAAATGTTTGTTTGTTTCACACACAGAAAACATAAAATAGTGGCAATCAGCTTGTCCCTCATAGAGTAGCAAATAGATGCATAGGACACCTTCAAAGTTCACAAGGGTGACTAGAAACAAGTAGCAAGAACAAGTAATAACACAATATGCATCAATCAATAAGCTTTGGAACACTGCACACAGAATGACAACTATGCTCTCTTAATGGTGCCTAAAGGTAGAAGGTGTAGACTCAAATGATGGTGGAAGAAAGGCCTTTTATAAAGGAAGCAGGGATTTCAAGTTTCAAAAGGAGCTTCCAAAAATTATGGTACTTGTTAGCTTTCAGCTCTCATTGCCCCTATCATAAGCATATTGAAGTGACTAAGGTTAAAGTTAACAAAGATGGAGTATATGCTTGACGAAGTATAAGTTGGCAATCTCAAGTCCCTTGAATACGAGGGCCACACCTCATGCTACTCAACTTCGGTCACCTGTAAGTTCTTGTCACTGTAAGTATTTGCATATCATAGAGAACCGCCAACGGGGTACCCCTTACACATGGTGCAGGAGCTATCCCATAACCAAAATGACAAGGCAAGTAGACAATGAGCATCTTAGCGATCTTTTTATTTACCATATGCATAGCTTTTTATTGAGGATGCTTCATAGATATCTCACTATGGTGATGCTGCAAGTTTCCACCATGATTAGGCATGGCTTAGGCTAGCGGCCCATGCGTTTCTCTAACATAGAATACAAACTCCATGGACTTACAAGTTCCCTTTTTATTTCACACCGGTGACATCCATAGACAAAAGAGCATGATATCAACTGAGTACAAAGTACAAGTGCAATGTTGAAAACGTTCCCCGTGACAGCACGGTTCTGCTAATTCCAACATATAAGTGCAAGCATATACAACATATATGACACAATGGTTCAAGTTTATTAGGGGCAAAGAATATAAAGTGTGCCACCAAGTTTGTGAGGGCTTTAATCACTAAGTTTTCACATAACAAAATAGTTTTAATTGGGAGATAGCTGAAAACAAGAATATACTTGGAATGGTGTAACACACCATACATAGGAGTTTATAGTGGACACTTTGGAATAACTTGGTTTCTTGGGAGTTGGAAGCATGAGTAGAGCTTACTCATACAAGTGGAGGCTAGCAAAAGACTAGGAGCAACCAAATATGAGAGCAATAATGACCATAATCATGCAGAGCAACAAAGCATTACTAATCAAGGCATAGAGTGGTACTAAAAGTCAAGGACTAAATGATCATAGAGGCTAATGGTGACTTGTGAGAGTCATATCATGGTGTGAGCATGTGCCAAGTCAACCCAAACAAACCTCAAAGGAGAATACCACGATACTATGCTTTTGCATGCTAAAACAACGCATAATTTCTTCAAGGCACACTAAGCAATCCCAATGACTTGGAGCAAGCCATGCTACAACAATAATCACTAAGCATAAGGTCAAAGCAACACCTAGCATATCATGCTAAAGTCTAAGTCACAGTCAATGCAAGCTCCTCTTGCACTTACAAGAAAAACTTACTACTCCTTTCCAACACCAAGCAACTTATTCGCAAACAACACAACGAGAAAAGGGGTCCAAACTACTTTATTGAAGCAAACCAAACGAAAAATAAGACGCTCCAAGAACAACACAACGGTGCATGAAATAATAAAAATGAAGTGTCTAGACATACCTGAGATTTTTATTGATGAAGAAGGGGATGCCTTGGGCATCCCCAAGCTTTGACGCTTGTACCTCTTGGATATTTCTTGGGGTGACACCGGGGTGGCATCCCCAAGATTGAGCTTTTTTCCATTATTCATCTCATTGCATCATTCTCTCTCTACACCTGAAATTTTTCCTTCATACAGAACTTCACATAATCTTCATTAGCAACATTAGTATATTCAAAAGATATTAGACCTCTGGCAAAACTTTGGAATAGCAAGGATTTTCACTAAAAACACAAGATACTGTAGCAACTCCTTAAAAAAGCTCAATTCACCTAAAGAGAGCTCAAAAAGGAATCAATAAGAAGCAAATGCAAATAATGGCAGAAATCTATCAAAACAGACCAGTAGGTAGAAACCGATTTTTTTTACATCTTTTGTTGCTCAAATCAAAAAGTGTTGAACTAACGAAAGTTATCTAACATAATGGGGGATTTATTGGTAAATTTTGAGCTTAATCTGAGTAACAGAGACTCCTCACGAATTTTTTTGATGGAGGACAGGAATCTGTTTCGGGACAGCAACTCCCTAAATCTTACTTCCCTCTCATTAGAGATCATTCTTGGCACAAAAAGCAAACAAAAAGAATAAGGATAGGTCATTACTGAAGTAATAACTTCCAAGACTCAAGGAAACTCTTGGGTTATCTCCGAACAAGTACTTTTATTTAACGCTTTTAAGTTAGGCACAAGAAGCAAGAAGAATCAAGTATTTTCAAATGAAGCATTACCCCTATTGTTCTTTCCTTTCTTACCTTTCTTCTTCTTCTCTTTAGGGAAGATATGATTGCTTACCGGAGGATCAAAGTGCATAATGCCCTTTCCCACATCTATTATTGCTCCAAGGTGTTTCAGTAGGGATCTTCCAAGTGTAATCTGTCCTTTGCCTACACATTCAATAACCAAATAATCAGTAGAAACCATTTTCCCTGAGATTTTTGTAAACACACCTTCATCTATTCCAATGGGTAATAAGGTGGCATTATTAGTAAGAGAATTTTCCTCTCCTCCTTCAGAAATCCCCCAAAAACTCAAAGAATCATAAATATCTTTAGGCATGAGACAAAATTCAGACATGATATCACAACGAGCATCAAAAAGTGTAGTATTTATAGAGACTTTGATTGTGGGAAACCACTTTGAAGGCTCATAATTTATGGGAACATAATCATGGTAATCCCTAAGAGTATGATAGCAACTATTCATAGCAGCAATACTGGTCTCAAGAGTGTTTAACCTAGCAAAAATATTTGTGAAAGAGGAATCAAACTTGCCAGGTGTATCATAAATTGCAATCAACTTCTTTATGGCATAAAAAGCTTCATCCTCGGTACATTGAAAAATATCTTTTTCAGCATAGCATCCAAAGCATATCTATAACGAAGAGCAATAACGCAGTAGAAACTATTGATAACCATGTTAAGACTCATCCTAGGCTCATTTTCCCTTTGTAAAGTAGTGATCCTAGACCAAGCCTCTTTAAAACCCTCTTCACTTTTTTGCTTAAAAGTAAAGATCTCTTCCAAAGGTGTAATAAAGATTGGCAACTAGGGCAGGAACTAAATTTTTTTTGTGTTTTTGAATAAAGAAAGCAAACCAAACTAGACTAATTTTTTGGGTTTTTTGAAAAGAGGCAAACAAAACCAAGCAAAAGAAACAAAGCAAACTAAAAACAAAGTAAAGAGAAATCAAGTGAAGGACTCCCCTTGTGAAGACGTCCTTAGCCTCCCCGACAATAGCACCAGAAATACTTGACGGTGCTCGACGTGGCACTTTTTTGGTAACCCCAAGCTTAGGGTGTGAAGAGCACAACAACAAGTTTTCCCTCAGTTGAGACTGAGGTTATCGAACCAGAAGGAGGAAGGAAACATCACACAGGTGTTGCAAACAACGTGGAGACCTGTACAATACAAACTCAAGACTTTGTCGAATCAGTGAGATTGTCAAGCTCACCGGTTTGCTGTAACAAAGGATTAAACGTATGGTATGGAAGGTAATGGTGCTTTGCAGCAAGTAAACAAGTAACAGTGGAACATGTATCAATGGTAAAGATTGGACCGGAGTCCATAGTTCACTAGAGGTGCTCTCCTTATATAAACAACATGGCATGAAGGGTAAACAAATTACAGCAGGGATTGACAGGAACTGAGCAAGGCATAACAATGCAATTACTATACAGAAAGATCCTATGAGATTCGATTGGGCAATACAACAAGATACATAGACCGCCATCCAACTACATCTATGACTAGAAGTCCACCTTCAGGTTATCATTCGAACCCCCTCTAGTATTAAGTTGCAAGCAACAAACAACTGCTTTAAGCAAAGTGTGTAAGGTAAACATTTCACTTGTTCCATGAACAAGAGACCATTGTTTTATCCCTAGTAGCAACGGCACATCTACAACCGAAGAGATTTCTATCACTTCCCTTGGAAACTAGAGGCATGAACCCACTATTGAGCATAAATACCTCCTCTTGGAGTCACTAGCAACTACTTGGCCAAGATAGCTACTAACAACGAAGAGCATGCAAGATAACAAACAACAAAAACATAATAGAATCATAAAGACAAAACCATTAATCAAACCAACATAATAATCTCAATATCCATCGGATCCCCGCAAACACAACATGCATGATTACAAATAGATTAGATCTTGATCATGAACAGAGCTCACTATACATGAAAGCACAAAGGAGGAGATACAACCATATAGATACTACATGGACCCATAGTCCAAGGTGGAACTACTCACGCATCATACCGGAGAGAAGGCCCCCGGGATGATCTCCCCTCTGGCAGGGTGCCGGGAAGAACTTCAGATCCCCCCGATCTAGGGATGACGGTGGCGGTGGCTACAAAAGGTTTCGTGGAATATTGATCAGGTCCTTAGGGTTTAGGCATCGGGGCTTCTTATAGGAGAAGGGGGAGGCCAAGGAGGCGGCCAGGGGCCCCACACCCTACCTAGGCGTGGGGCAGGGCCCACCCGTACCTAGGGGGGTGCCCTGGCCTGCTTCTCCGTCTCCCCTCTGGACTTCTTGTTCCCCATGGAAAGTTCTTGACTTTGACGTTCGTCCCGTCCTATTCCGAGAATATTTCCTTACTAGCTTTTCTGGAACCAAAAACAGCAGAAAACAGGCAACTGGCACTGTGGCAACTTGTTAATGGGTTAGTACCAGAAAACATGTAAAAATCACCTCAAAGTGTAGGCAAAGCAAAGCAAAGTAGATACTAAACAAGCATGGAACATAAAAAATTATAGATACGTTTCCGACGTATCACTATATAGGGAGCATATGCCTATGATTGTTTAGTACTTGGATGCTTTATCTTATTTATCTGCAAATGCCCTAGATCTTGAAGTTACATGTTTAGACTTGTCCATGCAACGCCCGTCTATCCATTCCTATGCCTACCGCACTCATATCCTATTGTTTGCTACTACTGTTACTACTGCCTTCGTTTTACTAATGTTGTGACTTTGCTATTGCTACTACAAAACTGTTGCTACTGATAAACTTCTGTGAGCAAGAACTATTTCCAGGTGCAACTGAATTGAAAACTCAGTTGTTAAGGCTTATAAGTATTCTTTGGCTCCCCTTGTGTCGAATCAATAAATTGGGTAATACTACCCTCGAAGACTGTTGCGATCCCCTATACTTGTGGGTCATCAAGACTATTTTCTGGCGCCGTTGCCGGGGAGCATAGCTTTATTTGTAAGTTCACTTGGATCTATTATTGTTCACCGCTATTCCTTTCATCATGGGGAAGTCTCGTGATGGAAAGTTTCCTATTTTACCATCCACTACAAGAAGAGGTACATTTATAAACACCTCTGCTGCTCTTGATTCACTGTATGTCATAAGTAAGCTTGTTACACCACTACCACATACACATGCTACACACACTGCTACTACTGCTGAATCTGAAATTGCTTCTGATACTCATGATGTTACTTCTACTGTGCTTGATGCGAGTGGTTCATTAGGTCCTTTCCTAGATGCTACTATTGCTAGAGCTATTTTGGGAAACACTGAAACTCCTAGTGAAGATACTGTTACACCTGTTAGCTCACCTGAGTCTAGAGAGAGATATGATATTAATGATGGTTACATTGAAATGGCTGATGAATTTATTGAAGAGTACCAAAACACATAGATATTAAACTGTCTTCTGATGCTAAGTTTTCCACTTCTCCCATAGATATTAAAGATGAAGATTATGATTTCTCTCTTGATTTATCCTATCTAGACATTGTTGAGAAAGAACCTTTTTGTGGGACTGAAAATGAGAGTACCGTGGCACATATGAATGAGCTTTCCACTATGAGTGCCTTATTTTCTGATGATTTTAAGATGCGCAAGTACTTTGTTACTAAGATCTTCCCTTTTTCACTAAACGGAGAAGCTAAAGCTTGGTTTAATAGATTACCTCCTGGATCCATTGATAGCCCTGATTGTTTTATTGCTTCTTTCTTCCAGAAATATTTTCCTCCTAGTGCTAGACATGCTGCTTTGCAGAGACTTTTTGATTTTAAACAGGGAGAAGAAGATAAATTGCCTGAGTCATGGACAAGGTTCTGTGCCTTGATTCATGCACATCCTGGATGTCCATTACCTAAAAATGAGCTTCTTGATATTTATTATAATGGACTAACTGATGATTCTAGGACATACCTAGATAGTTTTTCTGATTGTGTTTTCAGGAAAAGAACTCCTACAGATGCTGAAGAATTAATGGCTAAAATAAGCAAGAATTATGATGATTGGGCTTCAACTGGGATAAATACACCTGAGCCTATTACTCCTGAACCAGGTGTGCCTGAACTAGTCCCAACACCAACACCAAAGAAGAGGGGAGTGATTGCATTAAATGATGAAGTGATGAAAGAAGCTAAGAAATGCCTCAAGAAGAAAGGTATTAGAGCTGAAGATGTGAAGAATCTACCTCATATAGAAGAATTATGTAAGCCAATTCCCCACTCATCTACTATTGAGGTGCACTCTCTCCACTTTAATGAAGGCGATATTCCCTATGGTAAACCTCCTGATCAATGCTTAGAGGAACTTGACACTTTTATTGTTAAACAAGGTAATTTTAATAAACAAGTTCAGAATCATTTATTAGAAAACTCTAGAGCTATTAATGAGTTGAAAGATATTGTGGAAAGAACTGCTAATGGTGTTAAAATGCTTTGTAAACACTTTCAAATGGTTCAAACTCAAATTGATCAACTTGCTAAGGTACAAAAATATATGCTAGTTAATGCTTCAGGAGATAAACATGCTTATGGAATTAGAACTAGGAGTGGTATAGCCACTCAAGATCCTTTATATCCTGAAGGACACCCTAAAAGAATTGAGCAGGATTCTCAATGATACGTCGGAAATGTATCTATAATTTTGATGCTCCATGCTTGTTTAGTATCTAATTTGCCTGCTTTGTCTACACTTTGAGGTGCTTTTTACATGTTTTCTGGTACTAACCTATTAACAAGTTGCCACAGTGCCAGTTGCCTGTTTTCTGCTGTTTTTGTTTTCAAAAAAGCTAGTAAATAAATATTCTCGGAATTGGATGGGACAAACGTCAAAGTCAATTACTTTGCATGGGGAACAAGAACTCCAGAGGGGAGACGAAGAGGCGTGCCAGGGCAGCCACACCCCCTAGGCGCGGGTGGGCCCTGCCCCACGCCTAGGCAGGGTGTGGGGCCCTGGCCACCTCCTCGGCCTCCCCCTTCGCCTATAAGAAGCCCCCGATGCAGAAACCCTAAGTACCCGATCAATATTCCACGAAACCTTCTGTAGCCACCGCCACCGTCGTCCCTAGATCAGGGGGGATCTGAAGATCTTCCCGACACCCCGCCGGAGGGTAGATAATCTCGGAGGCCTTCTCTCCGGTATGATGCGCGAGTAGTTCCACCTTGGACTATGGGTCCATGTAGTAGCTAGATGGTTGTATCTCCTTCTTTGTGCTTTCATGTATAGATCTTGTGAGCTCCGTTCATGATCAAGATCTAATCTATTTGTAATCATGCATGTTGTGTTTGCGGGGATCCGATGGATATTGAGATTATTATGTTGGTTTGATTAATGGTTTTGTCTTTATGATTCTATCATGTCTTTGTTGTTTGTGATCTTGCATGCTCTCCGTTGTTAGTAGCTATCTTGGCCAAGTAGTTGCTAGTGACTCCAAGAGGGGGTATTTATGCTCGATAGTGGGTTCATGCCTCTAGTTTCCAAGGGAAGTGACAGAAATCTCTTTGGTTGTAGATGTGATGTTGCTACTAGGGAGAAAACAACGGTCTCTTGTTCATGGAACATGTGGACTGTTTACCTTCCACACCATACATTTAATCCTTTGTTATAACAAACCGGTGAGCTTGACAACCTCACTGTTCGTTGGGGCAAAGTCTTGAGTTTGTGTTGTGCAGGTCTCTGTGTTCCTTGCAACTCCTGTGTGACGTTTCCTTCCTCCTTCTGGTTCGATAACCTCAGTCTCTACTGAGGGAAGACTTGCTGCTGTGCTCATCACACCTTGCTCTCGGGGCTTCCAACGAAGTGCTCCCACGTCAAGCACCAACAAGTTTTCTGGCACTGTTGCCGGGGAGGCTAAGGATGTCTTCACTACGGGAGTCGTTCACTTCCTTTCTCTTTACTTTGTTTTTAGTTTTCTTTATTTATTTTGCTTGGTTTTGTTTGCCTCTTTTCAAAAAAAAAAAATTAGTCTAGTTTGGTTTGCTTTCTTTATTCAAAAACACAAAAAAATAGTTCCCGCTCTAGTTGCCACCATGTCTGGTTTTGGACCAATCTTTATTTCACCTATGGAAGAGATCTCTACTTTTAAGCAAAAAAGTGAAGAGATTTTTAAGGAAGCTTGGTCTAGAATCTCCGCTTTGCAGAGGGAAACTGAGCCTAAGATGGGTCTTGGCTTGGTTATTGATAGTTTCTACCGCAGTATTGCTCTTCGTTATAAATATGCTTTGGATGCTGTGGCTGAGAAAAATATTTTGCTTTGTACTGAGGATGAAGCTTTTGATGCCATAAAAAATTGATTATAATCTATGGGACACCTGGCAAGTCTGATTCCTCTTTCACAAATATTTTTGCTAGGTTGAACACTCTTGAGACCAGTATTGCTGCTATGAATAGTTGCTATCATACGCTTAGGGATTACCATGATTATGTTCCCATAAGTTCTGAGCCTTCAAAGTGGTTTCCCATAATGAAAATCTCTATAAATACTACACTTTTTTATGCTCGCTGTGATATCATGTCTGAATTTTGTCTCATGCCTAAAGATATTTATGATTCTTTGAATCTTTGGGGGATTTCTGAAGGAGGAGAGGAAATCTCTCTTACTAATAATGCCAAATTATTGCCCATTGGAATAGCTGAAGGTGTGTTTATAAAATTCTCAGGGAAAATGGTGTCTACTGATTATCTCGTTATTGAATGTGTAGGCAAAGGACATATTACACTTGGAAGATCCCTACTGAAACACCTTGGAGTGGTAATAGATGTGGGAAAATGAATTATGCACTTTGATCGGTAAGCAATCATATCTTCCCTAAAGAGAAGAAGAAAGGTAAGAAAGGAAAGAACAAGAGGGGTAATTCTTCATTTGAAAATACTTGATTCTTCTTGCTTCTTGTGCCTAACTTAAAGGCGTTAAAGAAAAGTACTTGTTGGGAGATAACCCAAGAGTTTCCTTGAGTCTTAGAAGTTATTACTTTAGTAATGACCTCTCGTTATCCTTTTTGTTTGTTTTTGTGCCAAGGATGACCTCTAATGAGAGGGAAGTAAGATTTGGGGAGTTGTTGTCCCAAAACAGATTTCCGTCCTCCACAAAAAAATCGTGAGGAGTCTCTGTAACTCTGATTGAGCTGAAAATTTACGAATGCATCCCCCAGTATGTTATCTAACTTTCGTTAGTTCAACACTTTTTTATTTGAGCAACAGAAGATGTTCGAAAAAATCGGTTTCTACCTGCTGGTCTGTTTTGACAGATTTCTGCCATTATTTGCATTTGCTTCTTATTGATTCCTTTTTGAGTTCTCTTTAGGTGTTTAAGGAGTTACTACAGTAGCTTGTGTTTTTAGTGAAAAGTCTTGTTGTTCCAAAGCTTTGCCAGAGGTCTAATATCTTTTGAATAAGCTAATGTTGCTAATGAAGATTGTGTGAAGTTTTGTATGAAGGAAAAATTTCAGGTGTAGAGAGAGAATGATGCAATGAGATGAAGAATGAACAAAATCTCAAGCTTGGAGATTCCACCATGGTGTCACCCCAAGAAATATCCAAGAGGAACACTATAGTAGTTGATATAACACCAATGAAACATCGTTAACTAGTATTACATCTCTAAGAGTGGTACAACAGAAACACAGCAGGTCCAAGACATGACTATAGGTTACAACTCAACTCTTTACACAAGATCCAGAGAACACTCTAGGTTAAAGAGACAGAAAGAAACTTCTTACAAAGAAGAATCAGAAATAAATAACTCAAAAACTATCATACTATTAAGACTAGTATCTCAACTAATGGTTTGACATTGCTGCTATCTCAATACACTACAGAAATAGGTTCTATGGCTAGAGATTATATTCTTATGTAATCAGTAACTTCGTCTTCACTTGAGTTGGTGTATATGTTGAATTTCTTGACTTTATTGAAGAGCTTTAGCTTTTGATGATGATTCCTAGAGCATGACTTGATGTAGACATCGTCGGTACTGGCTTTAGAACCTAGCAAGGGTTAAGAAGATACTTTGAGCACGAGCGTACTCAACAAGTTCACTAGAAAAGGAGTGTTTGATGCACTATATTACAGCCACAGACCATAGGTCGTAGGCAATGCAAGTTTTTGTAATCATTTCTTCAAAGATTGCTTTTATTCTGAAAAGCTATGTCCGTCAGCCTTCACAGGTTTACTAGAACTTTCATGGAGTTCCTTTCCCGCCGCGTTCGCAACTCCTTCCCAGAACAGGGAAAAACAAGTTACAGTTCTTACACTCTGCAGAGGTGCGTCACTTTACCCATGATAGATCTTAGCTTTGTTGCACATCCGGGCGCGCATTCCCGTTCACAGTTCCTTGGTAAGAGGCCCAGACTAAGATCCAAGCCAATCACTGTCCTTCTCCGCGACCCCGCATACACCACAATTGTCGTGTGCCCAAACTCAAGGTAGACTTTTCCCCGTATAAAATGGCTATACCTTAGTTGGATACACACAACAGTCATTAACACTAGAAATCTGTCTTTTGTAAGTCCAGATCCACGGTAGACTTTTCCTCGTATAAAACGGTGTTGGGGAGGTAACCCCGGATAGGGTAAAGACGGGGAAAGACGAAAGGATGTTCCCCGTCTAGTTTCCGAGTTACAGTCTGAGTCGACCGAATCCTGTAGAGGTCGGCCAAGATAGGAAAGGGCAGGACCCTTATAGTAATGGCAAGGCATTACCCGGCCGAGATACTGCGTAAGTCGGCTGGTTTAGCCCGAGTAATCTTGATGCAGGTGAAGGACCAGCCGAGTTACGGGAGGCAGGGCCGAATGATAAGAAGCTTGCAGGAGAAGGAGAAGCCTGAAGTCAAACTCTAGCCGCAGGCTAGGGAGAATCTGAGCGGAGCCAAGCACTACGGACAAAGGCGCAGAGCGATAGAGAGGCAGAAGGAGGTCACGGAGGTGAGAGTCCTGAAGCCCGAGGCGCACAGGAGGGGCCCTCTGGAACCTTGCCGTCATTAGGGGAGCGACAGGGAAAGGGGGGCGCCGAACTATTATATTGGGACAAGCATATTCCTCGAATATGCTTGCCACATCAGCCCTAAAGGAACCCAAGGCTCTCCTTTATAAGGGGAGGCTTGGACCCTGAGGAGGGGATCGGCTCATTTTTAGTACCGTTAGGCTGGTATAGTTCTTCCTTCTCGAACACAGCTCAAGGAGCACTTGTAGCCCAAGGAAGCAGAAATAAGATCTTTACCTTTGCCTTCTGTGTGCAGAATCAACTGCATCTTCCCTCCCCAGATCCCTCTAGCATCCATTGGCCCCATACTTTAGCCTACCCATGGCATCTGCCATGCCACCACCACGACAGTTGGCGCCCACCGTGGGGCCAGCAGCGGTGCTAGCTGGAGTTATGATCCGGACGGGAAACTTCATCAACACTGGCGAGCGCGTTGTTTCTGGCTTGGTCCGGAGGTTTGATCACTGTGACTATGTCAGCGACAATGCGGGCAGCTTCAGGGGAAAAACTCCCCCGCGCAACGGTGTCTTCATCAGCTTGGGCGAGCATAGGGTCTACGTCGGCGTCAACATCTCCGGCATTTATCCTCACCAAGTTGTTGTTGCAGGAGAGCCACCCCTTAGCGCTGTGAGCCGTCCACGCGGAGCGTGTCCCGCAGGCAGCGTCGAGGTGATGGTCGTGGCCGGAGTGCAAGCGGGAGTAGCGGCTGCGGGATCGACCAGAGACCCCGCCACAGGCGTGTAGGGCGCGCCCAGGCAGATGACACCACTACCCACCGAGGTAATCCCTCCAGTGACCAACCAGGCCGAGGTACAGGACACTACCCCAAAAGAACCAAGAGTAAGAGGGCCACCTCTGGAAAGGCCAGAAAACATTCTTCAGGCAACCATAGAAAACTTGACTACACCTGTAGCGCCGATACTTGATCCGGCCAATGCTCAGGCAGAATTAGAAGAAACCAGGCAAATGGTGCTGGTAGAGGCAAAAAAGGTGTCGGCCTTGCGGGAGTCCTTAAACAGGACCCTGCGAGAATATGCCAAAGCTAATAAGCTTGACGTCGCGCCCGAACGGGTGGACGAGTTAAGATTGAGAGGGAAAAACCTCATAGATGATATCAACAAGGAGCATGATGCTCATAAGGCGGAATCAGTTGATTTGGGCTTGCCGAGGTACAGTACCCCGGCAAAGAACCTAAGAGCGGCAAATGCCGCAGCATTAGAGTTAGAGGGGTTGACCGGCGAAGCCCGACAGAAACAGCAAGAAAGAGTGAATAAGCTGGTGCGCATCGCGAACCAGCAAAACGAAGAAATGCTCAGGGCAGACCCGGCGAGGCCGGGGGCCTCGCGAATGGTTCACTCGGCTGGAGCAACACCTGCCTTGTCCGTGGCAGCAACGTCCTCACCCGGAAATAATGCACGAAAGGACAAAGCAGTAGCTTCAGGAAAGAGAAACAAGCAAATTGTTCCGTATGATCCGGCAATAGCCGGGAAGGCAAACGAGAACAGAGGCAATGGAAGCCGAGGTAACAGTGGTGAGAGGAATCCCGGCCGTATTGAGAAAGACGGTGGAAGCCGAGGCAATGGAGACCTCGACAGAAGAGAAATCGGAAGAGGCAATCATGAGAACAATACCCCGGTTGAAGTAAGGAGAGAACCGCCGCTCAACCCACAGCCAAGACATGAACCCCGGCAGGAAAGAGAAGCGAGACCAACTCGCCACAATCAAGTGAATGAAAGGTACAATGATGGTTATTCCGAGGTGGAATATGTGATCCATGGTGGAAATAACCACTATGGAATGCAAGACAGAGTTCTGTACCGAGATTTGCCATCAAATGATGCAAGAGTAAAGCTGGACCGGCTATACCGGTCCGAATTGCTGGAAGAACAGGGTCCGCTAGGTCCGACGTGCTTTGGACCACGGATCATGGGCGAACCACCTGTGCCGAACTTTCAGCTAGCGAGAGGCACGAAAACATATAATGGGAGTACCAAACCACAAGACTGGTTGATTGATTATGCCACTGCTGTGAAAATAGCGGGTGGGAACTTACGATGGGCAGTACGGTATGTCCCACAAATGTTGGAAGGACCAGCTAGGGTATGGCTGAATAATCTATCGGCAGGCAGTATCAACTGTTGGTTAGATTTTGAAGAAATGTTCGTCAGCAACTTTACCAGCACATACAAGAGGCCAAACGGGCCGCAACAGTTAGCCATGTGCAAGCAGAGGCTGAATGAAACAGATAGAGAGTTTTTAACTCGATGGTGTAACCTGAGAAACTCATGTGAAGGAGTCATAGAGTCGCAAGCAATAGCTTGGTTCGCTTAAGGATGCCGTTATGCTAGTGTATTGTGGCAACGACTGCAAAGAGATATGCCAACCACATTGGCAGAAACTATCAGAATAGCGGACTCCTATGCATTAGGAGATCCAACGCAACCAAAATTAATGTCGGCAGATCATCGGGAGCAACAAGACCAATATGCAAGAGATTTGGCCGGGTCATCCAAGCGCAATGACTTTAGAGGAAGCAGAAGAGAAGAAATGCCGGATTATAGATATAATTCGGCCCAAGTGGCAGCGGTAGCGCAAGATCAGCTGAGTCACAGAACCACTCAACGACAAAAGAATGGTCCTCAGCAGTGGACACCAAGGAATGAAGGAAAAAGACAGTGGACCCCAGAACAAAAGAAGCAATGGCAGGAGAGGCCGAAGTACACGTTCGAATCTATGTTAGATCAGCCGTGTAAATTTCACACGTCAAACCCATCCAGGCCAGCCAACCATACGACCCACCAATGTGCATGGATGAAAAATGCAATGGGAAACCCCGCAGGCATTCAGGCAGCGCCCCTTCAAGTACATCAACAGCATCAGCCACAGTTGACTGGAGCAAATGCACAGCAACTGATGTTACCACCTCCTCCCCCGAGATACGATAACTCGGACCGGAGAGATGCGGTACATCAAGTGATGAACCAAGGCCAGGATGGAAGGACAAATCCAGGAAATACTGGACGCAATGATTACAGAGAACATCATCAGTCTTATTGCGTGTTCACAACGGAACAGCAAGACAAGCAGAGTGTGCAACGCCGGCATATGGAAGTAAATGCAGTTATGCCGGCAGTGCCAAGATATGTGTCTTGGTCAGATCATGAAGTAACTTGGAGCATAAAGGATCACCCCAAGATCATGCCGAATCCGGGGTCGTATGCACTCGTGTTGGATCCGACATTTGTTGGACCAAGCATTAATGTGAAATTTTCAAAGGTTCTCATTGACAATGGGGGCAGTATCAACATCATGTACAAAGATACCATGCATAAACTTGAAATATCGCAGAACATGCTGCAATCCACGAGGATCACTTTCCATGGGATAGTGCCAGGGCTTTCATGCGAACCCATTGGTAAGGTCCGAGTGGATGTGTTATTCGGCACAAGAGATAACTGCAGAGCAGAAAACTTAGAGTTTGAGGTGGTGGATCTAGAGAGTTGTTATCATGCTTTACTCGAACGGCCCGCGTTGGCCAAATTCATGGGCAGCTGTCATATAAGTTATCTGAAAATGAAGCTACCCGGACCACAAGGAGTGATAACAGTAGCAGGGGATTACAAGAAGTCAATGGAATGTGCTTCAGCCGGGTCAAATTTGGCCGAATCATTGGTTATAGCAAGAGAAAAAAGAAGGATTCAGGAGGTAGCAGCCCTCGCTCAGTCGGCACAGCTGAATATGCCGACACTAGCCAATCCACATGGAAGTGTCTCCTTTCAGCCGACTAAAGAAACGAAGAAGTTTCAGATAGATGAGCAATTCCCAGAGCGTACTGTTACTATTGGTGCATGCCTAGATGCTAAATAGGAAAGCGAGCTCACCAACTTCCTCCGTGAGAATCGGGACATATTTGCATGGTCAACTCAGGATCTGCAAGGTGTTCCGAGGGAGTTGGCTGAGCACTCTCTGAATGTAAGGCCAGGAGCAAGGCCGGTGAAGCAACCTCTCCGCCGCTTCGCCGAAGACAGGAGAAAAATAATAGGGGATGAAATAGCTCGGCTCCTCGCGGCCGGCTTCATCATGGAGGTGCTGTATCCGGATTGGTTGTCGAATCCGATGCTAGTAGAAAAGAAGAAAGATGACCCGAATGTAGCCATTTTATGGCGAATGTGTATCGATTACACGAACTTGAACAAGGCGTGTCCAAAAGATCCTTTTCCATTACCTAGAATAGACCAAGTCATTGATTCGACCGCTGGTTGTGAGTTATTGTCATTTGTAGACGCGTATTCTGGTTTTCACCAGATACCGTTAAATCCGGCCGATAAAATAAAGACTGTGTTTATTACCCCGTACGGGGCTTATTGCTATCGCACGATGCCATTCGGCCTGCGAAACGCAGGAGCAACGTATCAGAGATGCATGCAAAAATGTCTACACGACCAGATAGGAAAAAATGTACAAGTATATGTAGATGACGTGGTCATCAAAACCAAGGAAAGCAAAACGCTACTGGATGATATACGGCAGACTTTCGCGAACCTAAGAAGGTTCCGAATGAAGCTTAACCCGGAAAAATGCACATTTGGCGTGCCACCAGGAAAATTACTCGGTTTTCTTGTATCTGGCCGAGGTATAGAGGCCAACCCAACGAAGATAAAGGCAGTAGAAAGAATGGAGTTGCCAAGGTGTCTAAATAACGTACAAAAGTTCACGGGATGTTTAGCCTCGCTCAGCCGGTATGTATGTCGGCTGGGAGAGAAGGCACTACCACTCTATCAACTAATGAAGAAATCGGATAAGTTCATTTGGACTCCACAAGCAGACAGTGCATTTCATGAGTTGAAAAGGATGTTGAGCACAGCACCCATTCTGGCTTCTCCATTATCAAAAGAGCCTATGTTACTCTATATAGCGGCTACCAACAGAGTAGTGAGTGTTGTAGTCGTCGTAGAACGACTCGAAGATGATAAGTCGGTACAGAGGCCGGTGTATTATTTGAGCGAGGTGTTATCTGCTTCAAAGAAAAATTACCCACATTATCAGAAGATGGCTTATGGAGTGTATATGTCGGCAAATAAACTTAAACATTACTTCGAGGAACACCCCCTCAAAGTGATCTGTGAAGCACCCATAGCCGACATATTGAGCAACAAAGATGCGAGTGGCCGAATAGCAAAATGGGCAATTGAGTTGTCACCGTATGCTCCACAATTCGATAGGAGAGATGCAATCAAATCTCAGGCAGTTGCCGACTTCTTCGTAGATTGGGCCGAGGTGCAGTATGAGCCACCATTACCGGACCAAAATTATTGGACGATGCATTTCGACGGTTCCAAACTAAGAAATGGTTTGGGGGCAGGAATAGTGTTAACCTCGCCCAAAAGAGATCAGCTGAAATATGTGCCGCAAATACATTTTGCCGCGTCAAACAATGTAGCCAAATATGAAGCACTGGTCCATGGATTGGAAGTAGCAAAAGAGATTGGCATACGCCGAATCTTATGCTATGGGGACTCGGATCTAGTAGTACAGCAAGTCTCAGGCAATTGGGACGCATTAGATGATAATATGGCTTTGTATAGATTTCATGTGCAAAAGATTAGTGGATACTTTGAAGGGTGTGAATTTCACCACATACCTCAGGCAGAAAATGATGCCGCAGACACGTTGTCAAAGCTAGGATCAACCAGGCAATCAATTCCCCCAGGCATTGCCCTAGAGCACCTCAGGAAACCATCAATAACGTTCGAATCCATCTTTATTCCGGCAAATTCAGCAGAAGATAATGTGCCGATGGAACTAGACCAACAATATAACCCGGAACTCCCCGAGAGGAGGACATCAGAGGTAAGCATAGCTATGGAGAAAGCCGAGGTAGTTATGTCGGCAGAAAACATGGAAATAGATAGTGAGACCACACCAGAGAAAATCACACCGGTATGGGTGCAACCCATATTCTCTTTCCTTAAAGATGCGATTTTGCCGAATAATGAAGTGTTAGCAAGACAGATAACAAGGAGAGCTAAAGCTTATACAATCATAAATAATGAGCTATATAAAAGAAGCGTCACAAGTGTATTGCAAAGGTGTGTGAGTTCGGCAGAAGGCCAGGAGATCCTCCTCGATATACATCAAGGAGAATGTGGACACCACGCCTCATCTCGTGCCTTAGTGGCCAAAGCATTCAGGCATGGGTTTTATTGGCCAACGGCGTTGAAGGAAGCCAAAGAGCTGGTTGAAAAATGCAATGGTTGTCAGAGATATGCAACCAAGATACACATGCCGTCGTCCGAGTTAAAAACGATACCCATTACTTGGCCGTTTTCTGTGTGGTGCTTAGATATGGTGGGACCATTTAAGCCGGCCCGAGGGGGAATGACCCACATATTGGTTATGGTGGACAAGTTCACAAAATGGATTGAAGTGAAACCAATAAAAAAATGTGATGGGCCCACAACAGTGAAATTCCTTAAAGATATTATCTTAAGATATGGGTACCCGCACAATGTTATTACAAATAACGGCACAAACTTTGCAGAAGGAGCTTTCGCTAGGTTTTGCCAAGAGAAACACATAAGATTAGATGTTGCCTCTGTGGCTCACCCAGCATCTAATGGGCAAGTGGAAAGGTCTAATGGACTAGTGTTGTCCGGAATAAAACCACGACTCGTCGAACCATTGCAAAGGTCGGCAGGATGTTGGATTGAGGAATTACCAGCAGTATTATGGAGCCTCAGGACTACTCCGAACAGATAAACAGGTTATACACCATTCTTTCTGGTATACGGGGCAGAGGCCGTGCTTCCAGCCGACATAGTACATGACTCGCCAAGAGTTACTCAATATACAACTCCAGATATAAATGAAGTAGCTCGGCAAGAAACTGTTGACCTGCTAGAAGAAGCTAGAGAGCTGGCGCTATCACGATCAGCTATTTATCAACAGAACTTGCGATGATATCACAACAAGAAGGTGAATCCAAGAGTGTTCAAAGAAGGGGATTTAGTTCTCCGACTGGTGCAACGCACGACCGGCATGCACAAGCTGTCACCTCCATGGGAAGGACCATTCATCATGAGCAAAGCATTGCACAATGATGCCTATTACCTAATCGATGCTCAATCCCCTGGAAAGAACAGGGCAGACAAAGCCGGCGAAGAAACGAAGCGGCCATGGAACGTAGCTTTACTTCGTCCATTTTACTCGTAGCATAGTATCTCAAGATCAAGAACCAATTATGTATTAAACCTCGGCATCTAGAGCAGTGACTCGGGGACTGTCATGTGTTATTTCAATTTTGGGTTATGTATTAAACCTCGGCATCCAGAGCAGTGACTCGGGGACTGCCATATGTTATTTCAATTTCATCTTATGTATTAAACCTCGGCATCCAGAGCAGTGACTCGGGGACTGCCATATGTTATTTCAATTTCATCTTATGTATTAAACCTCGGCATCCAGAGCAGTGACTCGGGGACTGCCATATGTTGCTCCAATTTTATGTTATGCACTAAACCTCGGCACCTTGAGCAGCGACTCGGCAACCGTCTTATATTATTTCTGAAATTTGGTTTACACACTAGACTTCGGCGCTATAGGCAGTGACTCGGGGACTGCCATATATTGTTCCGAAGTAGTGGTTAGCCTTTGATACAAGGAAGGTATCAAACTTCGACACTCAGAGTAAGAACAGCTCAATCTCGTATGATATTCGAAGCTCACACCCAGATTAATTGGTTAAACCACGGGAATACAAAGGCAAAGATATATCCTAAAATCAAGAAATCGCAGGCCACCAAAGCAAGGATTCAGACGAACAAAACCACTTAAACAAAGTGATAACAACTACAAACATATATGTCGCAGCAGCACACGGCAAAAGAAATTCATGCCATACAGAAGACGGACAAATGTTCCACGTACATCGTACGCCCGGCATACCAGGGATAAGAAATGACTTAAAGGTTTTCAGCTGGAGAGGCAATAACTTGGTCAGGGGCTAGATGCTCCGAGGTAGGTGGAGCCTCGGCCGAGGTTGCCTCGCCCTCCACAGACCCAGGTGCGACTTCGGCCGAAGCCCGAGGCTGCTGAGGAGCATCAGTTTGTGCAGTTGAATGCCCAGTACCTTTGGAGGAGGATCACGCGTCGCCGTTGCCATCCGAGCTCGAACTGGAATCACCAGAAGAAGCCGAGTCATCCTCATCTTCCCCTTGTTTAGCTGAGTTGTTATCCGATGCATCCTCGACTACGACCTCGTCGTCCGGGTTCGGAAGGAAACTCGGACCTTCATTCTAGGTATGCACGTCGGCATACTCAACGAGCTGGAAGGCACGAGCTTGCCGAAGAGCGATGAAGGTGGGTTCCTCAACCCAACGGGAACCAGTGCGCAAATTTCTCAAGATATCAAGAGAAATGTCTTCATACCATGACATAATAACAGTGAGAGCCATATCAGCGCCAGCTCGTCCGGCTGATTCCCTCCAAAGACTTAGTTGCCTCTCGGACGCCATTAATCTTTTCACTAGCAATTGGACCTCATTGATATCAGGAGTCCCAGAAGTATTCGGCCAGAGAACATGGTACGCTCGGATAGCTGCCTGCACCAAATCCCTTCCCATAATCTTCATCGGACCAACTACAGCGCCGACAGCAACCAGGAAATCTTCCATCGAGTACTCCGAGTCCGCGTCAACAGGGACACCTCGGCGCACACGAGCAGCAAGAACCGCTTTTGAGCTCACGGGCTTAGCTTCTGGAAAATGATCTGCGCAAAACACGAATGCGTCAGGGGGCAGCAGGAAAAAAGAAAAAGATAATCCGGCTGTGCTAAGAAGCTTACGATGAATATAACTCATCATTATCTGAAGGTCTTTAGCCTAGTCAATCTTGCTCTTCTCAAAGCGAGCGATCTCCTCGCTCATTCCCCGAGTTTTCAGTTCGGCAGCCTCGAGGAGCTCTTTATTTTTCTGCAATTGCAGAGCTAGCCGATTTTTCTCCTCGGAGAACTCCTAGTCGACCTTTTCTAGTTCGGACTTCTGAGAGAGCTTAAGGGCCTCCACCTCAGCGCGCAGACGAGCTATTTCATCGTCCTTGTCCTTTAGCTGCGCCGAATGAGTAGCACTTTGTTCTAAAAAATGCAGCATCACATCAGGCATGGGCGTGCAATCTTGGTGAGATGCTGCAAAGGTTTGTAACTCGGCTTTACCAAAGCCAAACGAGATAAAAGAAACTTAGCGCACATTTTAAAGAGGGAAAGGTATAAGGTAAAAGGGAAACTAACCTTCCAGGCTCTTGACTCTCTTCTCAAGACGGATGTTGAGATTATTGATGTTACCTGTTCACCAACAAAGTGAGCCGACATCTCGCATATAAAACAATAGGAATGTCGGAGATGATGAAAAGAATTATCGACTTACCAGCTTTTTTCACCACAGGAATAACTTTCTCATATTTTTCTTCTAGTTTTCTGTGCGAAAAAAGCAATCTTTGAAATTCAGCAGTCCGCCGGTCATGTGCAATCTAAGCAATAGAGCAAACGATGAGTGGATATTGAAAGCCAGAACAGATCTGAGTCAAGCAAAACTTAACCCGGATCTAGGTGGCTGGATACTGAAAGCCAGAACAAATCCGAGTCAAGCAAAACTTAACCCGGATCTAGGTGGCTGGATACTGAAAGCCAGAACAAATCCGAGTCAAGCAAAACTTAACCCGTACCTAAGTGGCTGGATATTTAAAGCCAAAACAGATCCGAGTCAAGCAAAACTTAACCCGGATCTAGGTGGTTGGATATTCAAAGCCAAAACAGATCCGAGTCAAGCAAAACTTAACCCGGATCTAGGTGGTTGGATATTCAAAGACAAAACAGATCCGAGTCAAGCAAAACTTAACCCGGATCTAGGTGGCTGGATATTCAAAGCCAAAACAGATCCAAGTCAAGCAAAACTTAGCCCGGATCTAGGAGGCTGGATATTCAAAGATCAGCTAGACAAAAATCAAGCAAAGTTTAAGGCAGATCTAGTCGGATATAGGTTCGAACCCTAAAGTTAAATCGAATTAAGTAGAGCATCATAAAACTTCCAAGCGAATAACAAGTTATTCTCTTGCAAGTTTCGGGGACTAGAGTATATATAGTAGCATCTGGAGAATTAATCAAAACTCCGTAAAACAACAATTACCTCATTCATCCTGTTACTATCAAGGATGATCTTGGCGGCTTGATCCAAGCGGCTGCTAATGTCGGAAAGCTGGAACGGCTGACTGCTGGGATTACCCTCAAATTTATCGGCATCATTCCAGTTATTGGCATACTCCACCAGTGAGCCGAGGCTGTTCCCACTTGCCGTCCGAGTTAGGACTTTACCCCGGACGTGCTGCGTAACCACTGCGACCGCAGGGCTTTTATGAAGAGCAAGCAGGGAACCGGCGGCCGGAGTAACGGAGGTTTTGGTGGAGGCAGTTCCTTTGCGCAGCACATCGGCGATACTCGGCTGAGAAGAGCCGACAAGACCTTTCTGGGAAGTGGAAGCCTTGGCGGCGATAGCTTTTCTTGCTTTAGAGGCGTCAGCAGGAGCTGATACCTCGTCAATGGGAACGGTGTCTTTAGGATCCGAAGGGGTCACGGTCGGAGAGGGCGCCGAGATATTGACGTCCTCGGCCGGGGCTGGAGCTACTATAGAAACTGCGGGGGTAGAAAGAGGCTCGGTAGAGACGCTCAGATTCACAGAGGAGGCAACTGGTTCGGTGGAAATCTCGGAGGGCTGTGTGGAATCAACGTCAACAAGAGGAGTCTCAGGCACATCGTGGCGAGGGGGCGATCGATTCAGAACTGGAGGAGATGCAGCACGAGCAGGACTGGGAATCCTGGTATCTTCGGCAGGCGGAGGAGACGGCTGCCGAGTCACACGGCTAGTCATGCTAGGACCGCCGGGCTTAACAGAAAGTGGAGCACTGCGAAAATAGAAAATAAAGAAGGGCGTCAGGTTGAAAAACAGAAAGAGAGAAACAAGAAATACGAGCAAAAGGAACTTACCCTGCGACTCCAGGCATGGTCTTGCGCCGGGAAGGATTCGGCGCGGATTTCTTCATTCGTTTCTTGGGGGCCGCCTCTGAGGCACCGGCAGGAGCCCCACGTTTCCCCGAGGTAACAGGGGGCCGGGAAGCAATAGGCTCGGCGTCGTGAACCTGACCGGCCGGATTAGCTGGGAAAGTAGAAGCCGTAAATGCATAAGAAATAGGCATTGCGGCAACTACCTCTAGAACTTGGACCTCGTCCGAATCACCTTCCTCCTCGTGGGCCGAGGTCTTGCCACGAGCACGAGCTGGGGCGGGATCCGACTTAGGAACGAACTCTTCCGAGTCCGGCTCCCCAGTGTCCGGGGTATTCTGGTCCGCGGGCCACGGAAGCGACAAAACTTCGGCATCCTCGTCCTTCTGCTCTGTCGTGGTATTGCAAAGCCCATTCGTGGGTATACCCCGATTGGTATTCCCCCATCAGTAGTCCCCGAGCGCGTTGTCGATTCGACGCGGGCTTGAGGCAGGGCGCAGAGAGTCTTGACGATGGGTCGTAGCGAATCGGCGACGAGCTCCTGAATAGAGAAAAGAACCGTGAAGCGGGAGGTGGGAGGCGTGAGCCAGTCGGTGATGGCCAGTTGGCGAAGACGCAGGGTGTCGGCGAAGCCGCCAGTGCCGGCGAGTCCCCAAACGTGGAGCGTGCCAAGTCCCCGAGCGCGGCGAGGGGCGAGGTCGAGTGATCGTAGAGTGCCGAGTTCCCAAGCACGACGAGCGGCGAGGTCGAGCGACCGGCGGGCGCCGAGTCCCCGAGCGCGGCGAGGGGCGAGGTCGAGCGACCGGCAAGCGTCGAGACCCCGAGCACGGAGAGCGACTAGGTCGAGCGACCGACGAGCATCGAGGACGAGCAACCAGCGGGCGCCGAGTCCCCGAGCACGGAGAGCGGCGAGGTCGATCGACCGGCGAGTGCCGCTGTCTGTAGCGCGCCGAGTCCCCGAGCGCGTCGAATACGCGAGGGCGAGTCCTCGGCAACGAGTCTCCGAGCGCGGAGAGCAGCGAGGCCGAGCGACCGACGGGCGCCGAGTCCCCGAGCGCGGCGAGCGGCGAGGTCGAACGACTGGCGAGTGCCGCTGTCTGTAGCGCGCCGAGTACGCGAGGGCGAGTCCGCGGCGGCGAGTCCCCGAGCGTGTTGAGTACGCGAGGGATAGTCCGTGGTGACGAATCGAAGAGGGAGAGCCTCCGTCATGCAACCACGCGTACATGCAGCATGCCTAGGAGTAGTCCCCGAGGCTCGAGTTGGCTTGTAGAGGCGACTCGAGGCTCATATTTTGAAAATAGTAGTGGTTGCTGGAGCATGGCGAGTGATGAGGTCGGGCGACCGGCGAGCGCTGAGTCCCCGAGCGTGGCGAGAGCCGAGTCCCCGAGCGAGCGGCGAGGTCGAGCGAGTCCGCGTCGAGAGAGTCCTCGAGCGTGGCGAGTCCGCGATGATTGCGAGTCCGCGAGGGGAGAGTCCCCGAGCGTGGCGAGTCCGCGATGATTGCGAGTCCGCGAGGGGAGAGTTCCCGAGCGTGGCGAGTCCGCGATGATTGCGAGTCCGCGAGGGGAGAGTCCCCGAGCGTGGCGAGTCCGCGATGATTGCGAGTCCGCGATGATGTTGATTGCGCTGTTTCTGTTAGCGAGTCTCTCTTCTTGGCCCGGGGGGCAGTCGCATGGCGACTCCAAAGATGGCTCTCGGCTTGGCGTTCTTCCTGGACGATCCGAGGCTCGGTTTGCGAGTCCTCGTCCACAGTACTTAGCCGTGCGAGTCGCACTGTCTAAGGTTGAGGAGGACATGGTGCTGTCTGTTTAGCACTACCATTTATCTTGGCCCGGAAGGCCAGTCGAGCAAGGCGACTCCAATGATGGCTCTCGGTTAGCGTTTTTCGTGGACGATCCGAGGCTCGGTTTGCGAGTCCTTGTCCGCACTACTTGGCCATGCGAGTCGCTCTTTCAAAGGTTGACAAAGGCGAATAGATTTTCCCCGGGGGAAAGAGACACCCAGTGGTGAGTCCATGCAGCGTGGCACGCGACCCTCTCTGGCGACTCGGACGATGAAAGTCCCTTAGCAGGCGCGGCGTACGCATTCGACGTAGCCGGAAGGAGTCGACGCGACGGACACGGGGTCGACGCGGCGGACGGAGGTCGAGCTATGGCGATGTCGACGCGGCGGACACGGGGTCGACGCGGCGGACGGAGGTCGCGCTATGGCGATGTCGACGCGGCGGACACGGGGTCGACGCGGCGGACGGAGGTCGCGCTGGTGAGTTCACGGCAGTCTGGTGCGGTGTTTGACCGGAAGGAGTCGACGCAACGGTTCTGGTCACACTCTGGTGGACGGAAGAGTTGTCGCGGCGAACGGAGGTGTCTCCTTGTTTTCCATATAGCGGTCCAACGGAGTTTTGAAGATGTATCGATAACTCTGCACCAAAGCGGCAGCACAAACTTGGGGAAAAATATTTGTAAACATATTTACAAAATGAAGAAAATAATTGGGAGAACAACACCTGGTACGAAGCTGTGATAGAGAATAATTCTGATGCTGCTATCTGCATGTTTATTAGTGTGATTGTCCCGATGTTCGTGTAGCTGGACTAGGAGGAGTCGTGGTCGTAGAGCGGCGTACATGCTCGTCGGCAAGCCGCTGCAGGTGATAGTCTCAATAGTCGCTAAGCCCGGTGACCCTTGGACGCGGAGCTAATTGCAGAGAACTCTGTGTCCGGAAGCGATTGATTCCGAGACAAAGCATATTTATCGACTCGCATCATGTATTTCAAAATAAATATGCAAAGATTAGATTCAAATAGAATAATTCATTGACAGGGTAACAAACCGATTAAGAGAGATTGAATAGGAAAAGGACATTAAGTCATGCGATCATGGCCACGTAGAATCGAGCATACGCGTTGGTCTTTCTGCCTCAAGTATGTTGTTCTTCATCCGACGTTGATCTCGTAAACGTGGACAGAGCCGACCCACCAGGCCACGATCAAAGAGCAATCTCTTCATCACGTACGTGATATGGTGTACATAGATTGCAAAACAAGTGATTAGATCTAAATAAAGTTTTCATATAATAATTAATATATGAGAAAAACGAGATCGAATAGGAAAAAACTCATTAGTCCTTGTCGCCTGCAATCGAGCGCGTGATGTTAATGCCTGATAGAAATTTGCAGCCGAGAGTAGTAATATCATGCCGCAGCCGATTAGATTGAATTTTGATCTGGATCAATCCACTCCGCCGCGTGAACTGCACGGACTGGCGTACGTGATCCAAAATTGTACGCGTCCGCGCCACTAAGGTCGCTGATGAAGATGTTGCTGGATCCCGCCCGGATCATCACCCTCCAAGCGTCGCTTGCCCCACGGTGGGCGCCAACTGTCGTGGTATTGCACGGCAGATGCTACTGGGGGTAGCTTACGTAGAGGGAGCAAGGCGACGTAGGAGAATCCGGGAGCGAGATTGGCACACGATGTACCCAGGTTCACGTCCCCTCGGTGGAGGATCGCTACGTCCTGCTATCAATCCAGTATATGATCATAGATTGGTTTACATGGGAGCCGTCGGAGGCGGTGGGGGAGACTAGATCTAATATAACGTACCCCTTGGGGGTGCCCCTGGTGGCTTTATATATGCAGTCACCTAGGGTTTACAAGTGCACTAATGGGCTTTGTATTGGAGTCGTCGTCTTGGGCCTCAGTCGGCGCCACTCGTCTGGGTCCAACACGCGCCAGTCGCCGTATTGGGCGAGTCGACCCGCTCCAGGCTTGGCTTCAGTCGGCTCGATCCAGTCGTAGAATCCGCTTCGTGGGTATACCCCGATTGGTATTCCCCCATCAACAAGAAAAAGGAAAATTAGCGAAAACAGTTACGAAAACAATTGGAAAATAGAGCGTTAGTGGTTAAGCTTACTTCGGGAGGGGGACGCTCGCGGGTGAACGGTTTCAATCCCCAAGCCCAGTCCTCAGGCATCTCCGTCTTGAAGATAGCTCGGACACGCTTAAAGATGAGATAGTTGTCCAGCTCCACGGTTGAGACTCGGTTGGGGTCAAGAGGACCGCTCATGTAGCAGAGTTTATGCGTCCGTTTCTGGAATGGGCAGATTCGGCTACTGATAAAGGTAGCCATCAAATCCTCGCCGCGTAACCCGGCGCGGATCAGCTCTTTAAGCCGAATCTCAAAAGCCTCGGCCAAGGCGTGACTCTTCCTCGGATTATAAGTCCAATTCACCTTGGAGGGCGTACCAATGGAGAATGGAGGGAGCCGAATCTTGTCCTCCATTCCCGTGTTCTTGACATAGAAGAAGGACTTGTGCCACTTCTTGCACGACTCTAGCCCGGTAACACGAGGAAATACAGACTTCCTCCGAGGTGTAATGGACGCTGCTCCACATTGAGTAAGCAGTTTCTCGGAAGGGTGCAGAGACTTGTCAGGGACAACGTTAGAACGAATCTGGAAGAACTTCGACCAGACATGCACGGACGGACATAGGCCGAAGTATCCCTCCGAGGCAGAGATAAAGGCAGAGAGAGAGGCGATGGCATTAGCAGGAAGATGATGCGGCTGAAGGCCGAAGTAGTCGAGAAATTCCCTAGCAAAGTCGCTAAGAGGGAGACCAAAGCCGCGCGAGAAATGCGACATGAAAACTACATACTCGCCCTCCCTAAGATCCGAAGAGGACTCGCTGCCGGGTAAGCGACAGGAGACCTCGGCGGGAATCCTCCGAGTTCGGATAAGCCACTCGATCTCGCGGCGAGTAACGGAGGAGCCCTGCCACGAGCCTCGCTCGGGCCCAAAGCCAGCATCGTCATCCTCTATCAGGGCACTGCTAAAGGATCTAGACATGGGCTCGCCGGAAAAATCAGCGGAGGAAGAACTAGCGGCGGAGGAAAGTTTAGAACTACAGGGCCCCGTCGTGATTCTACACAGAAACGGCAGCGGAGCAGCAAAGGAACCACCACACGAAAACGAAATGGAGACAGAGAAATCTAGAGGAAAGCCTAGGCGACGGGGCCGGAAAGAACTCACCGGCGACGACGCCGAAGCTAGCGAACAAGGACGAGGCAGACGGAGCAACGCGGCGGAGTCCTCGCCGTCGGAGGTTCAGATGAACGCGCGGCGGTGGAGCTGCGAACGGGCGCGAAAGCGAGAGGAAGAAGAAGGGCGCGGGCGAGCGAAAAGGGGAAAGTGAATCCCCTAGCGCCGCGACCCTCTTTATAACCGAGCCGCAAGCGAGGTAGTGGGATCGTGGGTGTGGCGGTTGGCCGTGTAGATCGTGTGCGCCGCACGACCGCACGTCGTTGAGAGGAACCGCACCAAGGGCCACACGGTAGCAAAGAAGGTCATGATCCCCAATGGAAACGGCACACGAGGCGTCGCAGCGCCGGCGCGACATGCGCAGTAGTAACTGTGGCCTATCAGTAAATACTGTAGAGGAACAAAAAACTAGAGAAACAATTATGGGGATGACACGTAGGACGAGGCGTACACGATAAGATACGATGATACCTCGAACGAGAAAGAAATAACTCGGAAACAATACAGAACGAGTGTCATGAAACTGATACGACCCGGCCGAGGTTATCGGCGGGGCCATACCAGCTTCGGGGACTAATGTTGGGGAGGTAACCCCGGATAGGGTAAAGACGAAAGGATGTTCCCCGTCTAGTTTCCGAGTTACAGTCTGAGTCGACCGAATCCTGTAGAGGTCGGCCAAGATAGGAAAGGACAGGACCCTTATAGTAATGGCAAGGCATTACCCGGCCGAGATACTGCGTAAGTCGGCTGGGTTAGCCCGAGTAATCTTGATGCAGGTGAAGGACCAGCCGAGTTACGGGAGGCAGGGCCGAATGATAAGAAGCTTGCAGGAGAAGGAGAAGCCTGAAGTCAAACTCTAGCCGCAGGCTAGGGAGAATCTGAGCGGAGCCAAGCACTACGGACAAAGGCGCAGAGCGATAGAGAGGCAGAAGGAGGTCACGGAGGTGAGAGTCCTGAAGCCCGAGGCGCACAGGAGGGGCCCTCTGGAACCTTGCCGTCATTAGGGGAGCGACAGGGAAAGGGGGGCGCCGAACTATTATATTGGGACAAGCATATTCCTCGAATATGCTTGCCACATCAGCCCTAAAGGAACCCAAGGCTCTCCTTTATAAGGGGAGGCTTGGACCCTGAGGAGGGGATCGGCTCATTTTTAGTACCGTTAGGCTGGTATAGTTCTTCCTTCTCGAACACAGCTCAAGGAGCACTTGTAGCCCAAGGAAGCAGAAATAAGATCTTTACCTTTGCCTTCTGTGTGCAGAATCAACTGCATCTTCCCTCCCCAGATCCCTCTAGCATCCATTGGCCCCATACTTTAGCCTACCCATGGCATCTGCCGTGCCACCACCACGACAAACGGATATACCCACGATCTGCAACTTACAAATGTCCAGAATAGTGTCCAATGCATGTCAATGGGAGCCGATCCAGCTGACTTCTCCGTCCCATTCCAAATCTCATGGTTAACGCGTAATATACGGCGCAAGAATCACCGGCGACATTGGTTGTTAAGTCCTATATAATAAGTTCCTTTACCACCGGAACTTTCATAGAAGGTTATTACCTCATGGTAAATAACCTATAATCATATTATTATAAAAATAGTGTTTTCTGACCTTTTTCAAATGCAGGTGATGACAACACTGGATTTGCAAAATACTTTACAGAAAATAATCAAAGGACATGAGCAAGTGTGAACTTGCCTTTTGTGATTACAGGTTATGCACTCACGGTCTTCGAGACAATATAAGATCCAATATCTGAAATCAACATCATTGGTCCGATAAGGACTAATGTTTAAAGAAGCAAGATGATTTTATGCATAAGTAATGTAATGCAATTTCGTAAACTCGAATCCCGGGGATAACGTTGTTCTAGGATTTGGATACTGGAAATGGTTACTTGAGAATGCATTGTCCTTTTAAATAAGTTTCATACTTGTGCTTCTTATTAAGGATTGTGAGTGTGTGTGAAACAATATGTAATTATAATATCATAAAACAATGAGATACACACAAATGTGAAATGCTACTCAAGATTGCTTATACTATAATTGTTCATCTTCAAAAAAATTACTTTACAAGTAATGTCACTTATAAAGAACTTAAGTGTTAACAATCCTAAGTATATAAGTAAAGCATAAAGTGATGTGATTATGATTAATTTTCATATGTTGATGGAAGTGGCAAAAAGAATAACATTTGAAGAAAAGATTTCCTTTCTAAGGTTTAAACATTTTTTATTGTTAATAGAACGTGATCAATGTCTTTTGGTGTTTGATTGATTAGTTTGGACTTGAGTTGCTTCATGTTTTAATTGAAATAGACCAAAGTTAACTATAAAAACATAAGTAGTTTACTGGACATGATGTTTATAAGTTTTGAGACTAAAGTTAACTTAAAAAAAATAAACTTAAGGTGTAATTTGCTTTGATTATTCTCAAGTTTTGGATTTATGATAAGTATGAATAAGGTGTGGAATTATTCATTTTACATTTAAGTGAATGCTTAGATTAAATTTGTTTTGTTATTATGAAAATAACATGCAACTATTTGATGAAAGCATGATTTGGATGATGTTGTTAATGTGTTAGATTTAAAGTCATATTAACTATTATTTAGATGTTAAGATCCTTCCTTCTTAATATTAGTGAATGATGTGTAAAATTATTTTAAAGATGGTGGTTTTGAATTTTGATTTAGGGTTTAAAAGAGTATTATAAAGTTAATGATTTATGCTTAAGTTTTATTATAAATCTTAGCTATGGTTTAGAACTTTAGTGATTAGATTTTAAGGTTTTAATATTCCTAGAGAAATATAATTATTTCTTATTTAAGAAATGTTCTTAAAGAAATTTCAAAACAGGTAATAGACAAAGGTTTATTACTTTAAAATATTAAAAACTTTTCTGATAGTGTTTTTAATATTTTTCTAAAGTAATATATTTATTCAAGACCTCAAAAATGATTATTTATTTATTTTTAAGTTTATTCTTATGTTTATAAAATTCCATAAAGGATTAAATGTCTTTATATACTTTCTTTAAATAAAAATTTAATTTACTATTTTTATAAAACAGTAGATTCCTTTTAATACATAAAAAATATTTTTATTATTTTTTAGGACTTTTCTTTATTTTATGAAATTTCATTTAGGATTTAATGATGTTAGTATTTGTTTGCATTTTATTTAACTTAAATAGGTAAGCTAATATTTTCTTAGGTGGATATTATTTTTGGGATGATTTTTATATATCATATGAATTTTTAGGATTTTTCTATATTTTTCTAGAGATGAAATAAGTTTAGGAGTATTATTATCATTTATTTATTTATTCCCCTTTTTATGTTAAAGTTCAGTCCAGCCCTATAGACTAATCTGGCCTCTAGGCTGACTCGGCCCACTTAAGCCCATCTGGATGGGCCATTCCCAGCCCAACCTTATCCTTCTCACACTACTCACAAACGCATACCCGCACGGGTCTCGCCTCTCTCGCTCCCTGCACTCGCCTCACCGCCGGCGGAGCTGCCGTCTGCCTCCTCTCCGACCGTCGCCGCCAGCGCCACCACAGACGCCTGCTGGCGCTGTCTAGCCCGATCTCCTTCCTCTATTTCCCGCTGCCCCTCCTTCTGGCTGCGCTGACCCCCTCTGGAGCTAGGGTTTCGCCATCTCGACTCAGTCATGAGCCGGTGATGCCCCTGTCTCCTCCTGGCTTTGATGATGGCTCTACGACGCGCTGTTGGAGCTGATGCGGCTTGGCACGGGTAGCAACGCTGAGACGCTCATCGGGTTGCCATGCCGTTGTGGCTCGTTGTCAATTCCCCTTGGGTGCTATTGGTAAGGCTTGGCGCGGATTGAGCGTCACCGGTGCTCCTCGTGCCGCCACGCCAATCTTCATTGTCGGTCTTCTTCCTCTCTAATCTCTAAGCGAGGACAAAGGTAAGTCTGATTCTCCTCCCCCTTGTTCTCTGTCTCCCTTTCGATTCCTTACTGCTACTATGTCAAACCATAATTGGGGCTAATCCCATGTTCTAGGGTTCATCTGCTTGACAAAATTAATTGTGACCCGTGGTTCAATTGAATTAGGATTAATGAATTCTGGCATTGTCCCTTATACATGGACTTTGATCTTGTTCATGATCAATGTGCTTTAGTAAAATTACTAGCTATGAGATATCTGTTTACTGGCTGTGGTTCAGTCTAATGGCTCATATCTTGTGAATATCTATGACTTCTGTGATATTATTGGTGAAGTCCTCCCTTTAGACTGGATAACTAATATAGTATCTTTGCTCTGTGAACCAAGACTTGAGATAGATATATCTTCATTTAGTCAGGTTACCCCGAGGTGTCAATCATGTGACAAACACTCTAAGCATATGATTCCTAAAGTTTCTATTTAGGAAGATGATTTGAGTATCCTGGTAGAATTGCTTATACTTGTTCCTCTGATTTGAGAAATGGTTAAAGAATGAAACTGCTACAGAGGCACTACCATTCTATGGAAGGTGCCATGTAGTAGTTTAATCTGATGTCACCAAGTTCTAAACTAGTGAACAATAGTTTAGGTCAATGATGCATGATCTGGGGCCTCCTCTATAGATGGAAAATTGCTATTAGACCCTTCTTGAGATATCCAATGATGGATAAACACTTCATCCGAGTGTATCTCTGAGGATATATTCTATCCAACTGATCTTATTCACATGATGGATGAAAATCAATAGACAACTTGTAAAAGTGATCCCTAAAATATTAGGAAGATGATTTAATTCAATTTTCTGGGGGTAGATGATAAATGATGTATTTGGCTCAATGTTGAATTTATATATGAAATGTGCATGATGAACCGAACCTATGGTTTAGTAATGATATTAGTCACATATCCTAAAATGATTCCTAGCTTGATGAGCTGGGAAAATGATTTATCTCATGTAACTATGTTGTATAGTTTGCTTGTGCTTGTGGTACTGCTAATAGGACAGTTACTTTCCAATGGTTCCTAGATGCTCAATCTAAGGAACATGATTTGAGTTTAGGCTTGATTGCTTGTAAGTAAGTTGGTGGTTTATTTATTTGGAGATATGCTACTGTGGTGCCTCACTAGAGTGTGCACAGTAGACATTCCATGATGGTATAAGGCCCCCTTCTTTTCAGCTTCTTGGCCAGCTTCTCCCAGAAGCTACCCTCGACCAACTTCTCCCAGAATCTCATCTTCAAAATTCGTTCAAACTTCTTAACTAGTAGTTTCAATGTCAATTTAAAAGTATAAACGATTTTGACAAATGAGATTCTGGGAGAAGCTGGTCGAGGGTAGCTTCTGGGAGAAGCTGGCCAAGAAGTTGAAAAGAAGGGGGCCTAAACTGCTACTGGATTAGCTGGCTATGGATTAAGATTTGGCTACCAATGATGCAAAGGCTGAGGCTTAACTTTATATAAAAAAAGATTTTTGTACTTGATTTCTTGACCTGGCCTATGATGCAAAGGCTGAGGCATATTTTGGATAAGGACAGATATTCCTGTTGGCTTTAAACCTCTATGATGAACCTTGCATGGCACCTCCATGCAAGTCTGAGAGCATCTTACCCTCCAATCCTCCTAGATATATATCTAGTTGAAGGTTAGAGATATTCGGGTTGATTATATCCCTTGTAATCCTAGATATGTATGCAATATTTAAGGATAGATGTTGCATGATCTAATGGGTAGTCCTGATGATTTTTACCTGCTGGTTGTGATTGGCTTATGGCCTGTTGTAGATCTTGGCTTCCTTCTACTTAGCTATTGGCGGCCTGATCCTCCTCTTGAGCTAGCCTATGATCATGCCCTGCTTTTCTTGGTACTTCATGTGCTAAATCATGATCTAAAAAACCATGTGATATTGGTTGGTGATTTGTGTGGATAGATCAGTGATAAACGCATGGTTCTTGGCTGTGTGGTGGGATAAATTTGTGATGAACTGAGAAGGAGATAGGGATGGTCATGTGGATGTAGATGTACTGGTGTTCTGTAGTGGAAATGGAGAGTTAGTAGCTCTGCTACGGTTGTGCTCTCCCTTTTGAACTCCCTGTGATGCTTCTGGTGTTGACAGCACAACACCATGCAGATGTGTGAGCTGCTTGGGTGCTTGACTCACCCCCAATGGATCAGATCAAGTGAAACTTGACATTTTCTGATTGTTTATCTTTTTACTATTTCTGATTTGGTGAAATTTGCCCCTTGGCTTATGATGCTTCGTCTGAAGCTTTCTTTGATGATAAGAACTGATTCTCCACTTGGCTCCCTCTTTAGATTACTCAATGATGAGTTTAAGCATATCATTTGTATGCTGAATCCGAGAGTAAAACTAACACTCTAACCCTTCCTTTTATTCTTTATTTTAGTTTGTCTTTTGTTTTATTTTACAGGAATTAAGATCAGGGAAGGAACCTTCAGGACATGAAGATTTATATGAGATTTCTTTATTATTTTTGTAATTTTTCTTCTTTTGTAAAGTGTATTATATATTTATTTATTTTTGTAATAATATTTTTAATATTTTCTTATTGTTGTAATTTCTTATTTTTACTTGAATATTGTAAAGACAATGTAATATGTATATTTTCTTGCAATTAAGTATTCCTTTGTTTATTTCATTTATGTAATTCATTTTTATATTTATTTGTTTTATAGTAGTTTTCTTTATTCTTTTATTCTTTATTGTAATTCTCCATTTTTTGGAACTTAATAAAAATAGTGTAATGTTTGTACTATTGTAATAAAATGATACCTCTCTATTTCATTATCTTATTATCCCTTTGGTTCATAATTGTAAATATAATATAATAATGTGTGATGTAAATAAGATTATTCTTTATCAATTCTTGTTTATTATCTCATTATTGTAATATCTTATTACATTACTCATTTACTCATTTCATTTTATTTAAATTTCCACTATCTTTTCTATTTGAATAAAAGATTATACCTTGTTTATAAATAAGAGTTCACCTCTTATTTTCCATTACAATTTAGTTTCCAATTATTATTCCATTTCAAATTCTTTTAGAATTCAGATTCTTCAATTGAATATTCAAATTTGAATTTCCTTCCCCTCAAACACAAGAGTACAATAGAGGTCATGTCGAAATCCATCGCACTTGCCCTGATGTTTTCATCAGAGTAAGAGAGATCTTGATCCCCCTATAGCTTCTTTAGTTTTGCACGGAAATTCTCTGGATTTTCTGATGCATGATTGCAATGCACACATCTGGGTTCAACTTATTTCTGAGCTCTAATGCTGGGATGTTACACCCTTCTTCATCAATAAAAAGCTTATTGATTGATGCATGATAGTTATCATTCTGTGTGCAGTGTTCCAAAGCTTATTGATTGATGCATATTGTGATATTACTTGTTCTTGTGCTACTTGTTTCTAGTCACCCTTGTGAACTTTGAAGGTGTCCTATGCATCTATTTGCTACTCTATGAGGGACAAGCTGATTGCCACTATGCCATGTTTTTGTATGTGAAACAAACAAACGTTTTAATACATATTATTCATGATCTTTGTTTGTAGCTTGACATGTTGCATGCATAGTTACTATGTCCTATTGTTAGAACTCCATCTTTCATGCACATGTTTAGAGTTCTTTGATCCCAGCTTTCAACGCTTGAAAATGGTTTGATCTTTATTATGAGGGGGCATGTCACCTCAAAAATTATTATTTTTATCACTTACCTACTCGAGGACGAGCAGGAGTTAAGCTTGGGGATGCTTGATACGTCGGAAATGTATCTATAATTTTTGATGCTCCATGCTTGTTTAGTATCTACTTTGCTGGCTTTGTCTACACTTTGAGGTGCTTTTTACATGTTTTTTGGTACTAAACTATTAACAAGTTGCCACAGTGCCAGTTGCCTGTTTTCTGCTATTTTTGGTTCCAGAAAAGCTAGTACAGAAATATTCTTGGAATTGTACGAGACAAACGTCAAAGTCAATTAGTTTCCTTGGGGAACAAGAAGTCTAGATGGGAGACGAAGAGGCGTGCCAGGACAGCCACCCCCTAGGCGCGGGTGGGCCCTGCCCCGCGCCTAGGCAGGGTGTGGGGCCCCTGCCCACCTCCTCGGCCTCCCCCTTCGCCTATAAGAAGCCCCCAATGTAGAAACCCTATGTACCCGGTCAATATTCCATGAAACCTTATATAGCCGCCGCCACTGTCGTCCCTAGATCGAGGGATCTGAAGTTCTTCCCGACACCCCGCCGGAGGGGAGATCATCTCGGAGGCCTTCTCTCCGGTATGATGTGTGAGTAGTTCCACCTTGGACTATGGGTCCATGTAGTAGCTAGATGGTTGTATCTCCTCCTTTGTGCTTTCATGTATAGATCTTCTAAGCTCTGTTCATGATCAAGATCTAATCTATTTGTAATCATGCATGTTGTGTTTTCGGGGATCCGATGGATATTGAGATTATTATGTTGGTTTGATTAATGGTTTTGTCTTTATGATTCTATCATGTCTGTGTTATTTGTGATCTTACATGCTCTCTGTTGTTAGTAGCTATCTTGGCCAAGTAGTTGCTAGTGACTCCAAGAGGGGGTATTTATGCTCGATAGTGGGTTCATGCCTCTAGTTTCCAAGGGAAGTGACATAAATCTCTTCGGTTGTAGATGTGTTGTTGCTACTAGGGATAAAACAACGGTCTCTTGTTCATGGAACATGTGGACTGTTTAGCTTCCACACCATACGTTTAATCCTTTGTTACAACAAATCGGTGAGCTTGCCAACCTCACTGTTCGTTGGGGCAAAGTCTTGAGTTTGTGTTGTGTAGGTCTCCGCATTGATTGCAACACCTATGTGACGTTACCTTCCTCCTTCTGGTTCGATAACCTCGGTCTCTACTGAGGGAAGACTTGCTGCTGTGCTCATCACACCTTGCTCTTGGGGTTTCCAATGAAGTGCTCCCACGTGAAGCACCACTCAACAAGGTGAAAACAGTGGTAGTCCTCATAAGATAAAGAAAAAGAAACAAAAAATAGTTGAGGAACCACCTGAGCCTACTGTAGACCCTAATAGTATATATGTCTCTAATGCTGAAACTAAAAGTCGTAATGATAAAAATGATGCTCCTGATAAGGAGGAAGTTGAGGAAGAACCCGAGAAGCACACTAAGAACACTAGGTACACCAAGGAAGATTTTATTGCTAATAAACATGGTAGTGAGAGAGAACCTTGGGTGCAGAAACCTATGCCTTTTACCAATGAGAGACACAATTCAAAGGAGGAAGAACACTAACAAGTTTTGTGAGTGGATGAAACCTTTATTTTTGCAAATTCCTTTGACTGATGCTATTAAGTTGCCTCCTTATTCAAAGTATATGAAGGATATTGTCTCTAATAAAAGGAAGATTTCTAATGAGGAAATTTCTACTTTGCTTGCTAATTATTCCTTCAATGGTAAGGTTCCAAAGAAAATTGGTGATCCAGGTATACTAACTATCCCTTGCTCTATTAAAAATAATTATGTTAGAACTGCTTTATGTGATTTGGGAGCTAGAGTTAGCGTTATGCCTTTTTATCTCTACAAGAGACTCCAGCTAGAAAAGTTGATATCAACTGATATATCTTTGCAAATGGCTGATAAGTCAACTATTATTCCTGTTGGTATATGTGAGGATGTTCCTGTTCAAGTGGCTCATAATTGCTTGGTTTTAACTGATTTTATTGTGCTTCAGATGCCCGAAGATGATAATATGTCCATTATTCTTGGGAGACCTGTTCTTAATACCGTAGTTGCTGTCATCAATTGTAATCAAGGAAAAGTAACTTTTAATATTAATGACAAAGAGCATACTGTCTATTTCCCCAAGAAGATTGATAAGATCTATTGCCTGAATTCCATTGAAAATATTAAGAGCATCAAAGTTGGAGAAATATATTGTCCCATTCCACAAGAAAGTTTTGAAACTATCATGATTGGGACCATTGCTATCAAGTTTGAGGTAACATAATCATTTTGTGGAATGCAAAGTTTTGTTTCATATAAGATTGTTTTGGTAACAAGACTTGATCAACCTTGTTAACAAAGGGATTTTAATGAACAAAACAATGCTTTCACAGTGGTTACACTTGCTCACTTTTATTTTTCTCCTTCCTAGTCTTTGCTCTTTCTCTAGTTAGTCTTAGTTTTGCTAGTTGTTTGCTTGTTAGAGTGTCTTAGAACTTCTGTAGTTTTGGTTTTTGTTTGCTTTTGCTTCTTCTAAAAATCTTTTTCTACGAGAAAACCTGAAAATTGGCCAAAAATGAAGTTTACCGAAAAATCCTAGAAAATTCATATTAAAATTTTCCTCGAAAAAAGGGGCAGAGGGACACCTGGAGTGGCCCAGGGGGACCCACCAGGCTAGCACACCCCTGGTGGCGCGGCCAGCCCCATGGCGCTCCTGGCCTGGATGGGGCCTACCTCTGGCTCTCCAAAGTGTCTCCTTCCAGCCACTTCTTTATCTCTCCCAAAAAACACCGGAAAACTTTCTCAAGCTCGAGTTCCTGCTGTTATTGCTCCTGATTTTCGATCTCCTTGCTCAGCCCATCTTTGCTGCTGATTTTTGGAGGGATTGCTCCTTGGTATGTGCCTCCTCCGCTTGTCCAATTAGATTTTTGATTGGTAGATTGTATCTTGAGTATTTTGCTGCTATATGTGTGAGTTTGTGTGAGCTTGCATGCTTGTTCTATGCTTAGAGATTTCATTTTGATGCATGTTTAGCCCTCTAGCAAGTTCCTATAGTAGTTCCTCATCATTTATCAACTTGGAAATTACTTGGTTTGATGTTTGTCTAATTTTTTTAGAAAAGAAGATGAGTGCATACCAACTGAATCAATATGATTTGATGGTACCTGAGCCAATGAAGGTCCATCTTGAGGAAGAAGTCTTCCCTTCTATATATTCATGCCCTGAATTTATGAGAACCGCGGGGATCTTCCAAGATTTCCAAACTATGATTACTAATACAGGGTTGGAACACTTTGCTGAAGAGGAACCATATCAATACATTAAGCTAACCATGGCTATAGTGCATGACTTCTGGTTTATTTGGTCCTTGTCTAATCCCATGGTCCATTATAAAATGTACAATATAGCTGTCGACCTGCCTTTTGCTGATTTCTGTGCAGCTATTAGAGTGCCACATTGGGGATCTTGTGAGAAGATCAAGGAGAGGCCTAATCCACTTATGGATTTATATGCTGAAATTTTCCAAGGTTGCGACTTCTCAAAGGAAAGTGGTAAAATTCGAAACATTTAGTTCCCATCCATTAGATATTTTGTCTATTTCATTACCAAGTATGTTCTTGCTAGAAAGACTGCTAGAAAGTTATCTTCATTTGATCTAGCTTTTATCTCAGCTGCTTTGAATAGGGATAGATCTTATAACCTAGGTGCCTTGATAGCTTACCGTCTTACCACCAACCGCGAGAGGGGTGGAATTTGTGGAGGCCTCATTGCCTCTCGTTTGCTGGCTTTTCATGGTTTAGGGCCTCACCATTCAGATTATCGGTTCCCCATAGAGAGACTTGATCTCAATTCCATGGTTCAGCATAATTTTGTTTCTTCTTGGGTTTCCGTGAGAGATTTACCATATGATATATCCTTTGTCAAGCGTGGTTGGAAAGGGGGTAGGACTGATAAAGTAGTCTATTTGCCTGCACCTGCTTTGTTTAATTTTGATAACATGCAAGGATGGTCGCTTACGAAGGAAGAATTTGACACATACATGGCGGATCTCTCCCAGAAAGAGGAGAATGTTGGAGAGGATGCCGAAGATGATTCGGTTCAGCCCTCCAACATGGGGGAGTCTTCATACTAGCAGCCCTCCTATGATTGGAGCGCGTCTTCTTCTTCATCGCAGGGGCCTGATTATGCTCATTCCTACGATGACCCACCAGCTTGGGGTTACTACCCGCTCTATTGAGCCCCACTTAGGCCAAAAGCCTAAGCTTGGGGGAGGGGTACACCAACATCACACTCATCTATATACCATGTTTCGTCGTTTCTTTGTACATCCATGTTTCGCTTTCTTTTTGGTTCTTGTTTCTGCTTTCCCAAAACACAAAAATACCAAAAATATTTTCGTTGTTTCTCTTGGTTTGTTTCTTTGCTTTTTAGCTTGGTTTGTCTTAAAAAAATCCAAAAGATTTTGCTTTGTTTGTTTTTGCTTTGTGTGCTTGCTTTGAAAAAAATTCGAAAACACCAAAAATATTTGTTCTTCTTCTTCTTTGATTTTATTAAATTCTTTGCATGGTTCAGCAGTCCTCAGTGGAGTTTGGTTTCATGTTATTATTCAAGCCACACAAGTGAAGGGCAATAATGAAGATTAAGACAACTTGAGGTGTGGTGAGAGGCTGGTAACAAACTCTCTTTGTTTTCATTTTTGTACATATACTCATCATTGTGGACATGCTTAGTATGTTCATGTAAGGTGTATGTTATTTATGGATGCTTAGTAGTTCTTGCTTTCTTATGATTAGCTCCAGCTTGCTAATAGTTTGTAGCATGTTATATGAATGTTTGCTTGCATTGTTCTATTCATAACTTGGTATGATATTGTGGTATCCTCCTCTGAATGTTTCATTTGAATCGACTTGGCACATGCTCACGCATGCATATGGCTGAACAATAGTCAGTAAGCCTTGATGATTTATTTTGCCTCAGAGTTCTTGTATCACTTTCATGCCATAATTAGTCTTGTTTTGCTGCAAGCATGATTATGATAGTTATTGCTCTCTCATTTGTCGCTCCCTCTCTATTGCTAGCCTTCACTTGCACTGAGTATGAGCTCTATTCGTGCTTCCAACTCCCCAAAACCAATATTGCCAACAGTGTCCACCATGCCTACCTACTAGCATCATTTGCTATTCTGTGCATATTTATTATGCCTCGTTTTCTTCAAATAAAATGTTTGACTGTTATGGGAAAACTAGTTAGTAAAGCTCTCACGAACTTGATGGCACACTTTATTCCTTGCACTTAATAAACCTTAACCATTGTGACTGTCCATGAAAGTTATATGCTTGCAAATTATAGGCAGGGAGTTAGCAGAACCCTGCTGTCACGGGGAACGCTTTCAGCATTGCACATGTACATTGTACTCAGTTGATATCATGCTCCTTTTTTTGCGGATGTCGTCGTTGTGAAATAAAAGGGGAGATGGTAAGTTCATGGAGTTATATATATGTATTAGAGAAACACCTGGGCCGTTAGCCTAAGCCATGCCTAATCATGGTGGAAACTTGCAGCATAACCATAATGAGAAATCTGTTAAGCATCCTTAATAAAAACCTATGCAAATATAAAATAAAAAGATCGCTGAGATGCTTATTGTCTGCTTGCCTTGTCATTTTGATTATGCGATAGCTCATGTATCATGTACAAGGGGTACCCCGTTGGCGGTTCTCTATGATACACATGTATTTACTATGACAAGAACTTGTCGGTAACTAAAGTTGAGTAGCATGGGGAGCGGCCCTCGTATTCAAGGGACATGAGATTTTCAGTTTATGGTCTGTCAAGCATATAACTCATATTAGACCTCACTTTCACCTCAACCATTTAAATATGCCTATGATAGGGGCAATGAGAGCTCAAAGCTAATGAGTATCTTACTTTCAGTATTTGGAAGCCTTTCAAACTTTTCAAAACCTTTTCACTTCCTTGTTGAGTCACCACTTATTCTATGAGCACCTTCTTGAGAGCATAGTTGTCATTCTTAGTGTAATATGCTTATCTCAAAACTTGGTTAATTATTTCATGACTTTGATGCTTGTATCTTTGATATCTTTACTTATAGTCTTCACATGAACTTCAGAGGTGCCTTGACATTTATTTTGTGCTCTACAAACAAAGGCAAGCGAAATACCACTCTATCATACCTTCTTATGAGCATTGCAATGTTGCTTATGTTTATGTTTCATGCTACTTATTATTATTATTGAGTTGGAATCTCTTCATAGCTTGCAATGACTATTGAGTAGACTTAGTTGCATACTCCTTATTATGAATTGTCTAAGTATCTACTCCCGTGCTGAGAATATTTACATCATACGAATCAAATGTGTTAGTGAAAGTTCTTTTAACGCACTCAGTTTTCAACTGAATTGCTTGAGGACAAGCAATAAGCTAAGCTTGGGAGAGTTGATACGTCCAAAATTTATCTACTTTCCCGAACACTTTTGCTATTGCTTCTCCTCTAAACTTGTGTGATTTGGATACAACTAACACAGACTGACGCTGTTTTCAGCAGAATTACCTTGGTGTCTAGTTCTTGTGCAGAAAATCAACTATTAGGAAAAATCCCGAAAAATATGCCAAAAGTCCTCTTTCACCAGAAGACTCAGAGAGCCAGAATACAAGATGGAGTGGAGGCCTGAGGGGCCCACACCCCCTGCCACGCGGGCTAGGCTTGGCCGCGCCTGGAGGGGGTGTGGCCGCCTCAGGCACCCCCTCGGCCTCCCTCTTCGCCTATAAGTTGCCTCTTGACCTAAAAACTCAGGGGGGTCGATGTTTTTACAGAAAGAGTTCCGCTGCACCGCCACCACCAGAAACTTCGATTCGGAACCAGAAACTCCGTTCTGGCACCCTGCCGGGACGGAGAATTTGGAGAGGATCATCGCCATCATCATCACCAACGCCTCTCCATCAACCATCCATGTTTCCCTCATCCATGAGTGAGTAATCCCCCGCTGTAGGCTATGGGGATGGTAGGGATTGGATGACTTCTATCATATAATCAAATAAGATTGTTAGGGCATGGTGCCTAGTATCTCTATTAGTGCTATATGACTTTGTTGCAACTTGTTGTGCTTAATGCTTGTCACTACACTACTAGGAAACAGGCTGTTAGTGGCGCACCCGAAATGCCCATCCGTGGCGCACTAGCAGTGCGCCACGGGCCTTGCGCTACGGCTATCTCTCAGCCGTGGCGCACTGCCTAGTGTGCCACAGAAGTTTAGATACAGGCGTGGCGCACATGCCAGTGCGCCACAGAAGTTTGGGCAGGTGCGCCATGCGTATGAAACGATAACCGTGGCGCACTAGGTGTTGTGCGCCACGGATATAAATTTCAAAATTCAAAAAAAAAGCAGCAGATCTGGATCTCGTCGTCAGTGCCGTCGCGCGTCGGTGCAAGTCGCCGTCGTCGCCTCCTCGTCGTCACCTTGTTGTCGTCGTCGGAACTCCAAGGAGGAGGAGGAGAATAGGAGGAAGAGGAGGAGAAGAAGAAGAGGAGGCAAAGGAGGAAGAGGAGGAGAAGAAGAGGAGGAAGAGGAGGAGAAGAAGAAGAGGAGGCAGAGGAGGAAGAGGAGGAGAAGAAGAGGAGGAAGAGGAGGAGAAGAAGAAGAGGAGGCAGAGGAGGAAGATGAGGAGAAGAAGAGGAGGAGGAGAAGAAGAGAGGGAGGTAGGAAGAGATGGAGGAAGAGAGGGAGGAAGGGAGGTCGACGTCGCCCGTTGTCACTGCGAGGAGGAGGAGAAGGAGGTCGACGTCGCGCCGTCACTGCAAGGAGAGGAGAAGGAGAAGGGAGAAGGGAGAAGGGAGAAGGAAGAAGGAAGAAGGAAGAAGGAGAAGGGAAAGGGAGAGGAAGAGGGAAAAGGGGAAGGGAAAAGGGGAAAGGAAAAGGGAGGAGGGCGGGGTGGGGATTCAAATTTGAATCCCGCCCAAGCTTATCCGTGGCGCACTAGGTGGTGGTGCGCTACGGGTAAGTCGCCCTCTATTTTTTTTTCTGCAGGAAAAAACGGTCTTTTGACCGTAACTTTTTACTCTTTTCGAATTTTGAAAATCTAAAAAATCGCTAAACGACCAAAGGATGTTGCGAGCGGATGTGAAATCTCGTTCTCGTCATTTTGGTATATTATACGATTTTTTTCGATATCGTATGCAAAAGTTACGGCCTTTTTACCGTGGCATGACTTTTTTTTGCAAATAAAGTCGAAACTCATTTTTGTTAATTTTAATAGAAGCTATACCACATTACCTACCTAAATATGAAAGGATTTAATTTTTTGAAGTGTTTATCATTTTCGTTTATTTTTTGCAAACCCTAAATAGGTGGAGTTGGTGCATGCCACTTAGGCGTAGGGCATTAGGGCAGAGTGTCCTACGACTAAGTTTATACATCTGTGGCGCACTATGCCATGTGCGCCACAGATGTTTGTGGCCGTTTCACAACAGAGGGGGCGTGCGCTTAGGCGTAGCGCACCCCCCCCCCCATGTGCGCCACAGATGACACTAACAACCGTGGCGCACATGACTATAGTGCGCTACAGATGTTTGGCGAGCGTCCAACAGAGCCCTGGACCACACACATCTGTAGCGCACTATAGTCATGTGCGCCAGGTTGTTCTAGTTACTAGTAGGGCACTGCCCACAGGTGAGCCACGCCTATTTTAGCCGTGGGGCACTTCAACCATGTGAGCCACGGATGTGCTGATTACCTATAGCTGTTTTCCTAGTAGTGCTAGGTCCCAAGTGCCATGATCTCAGATCTGAACTTATTATTGATTCATGATGATAGTATTGTTTGTGATCTTATCTGCAAGTTGTGTACACATATCACTGTCCGGATCTAAAGGCCCCGAAGTGACAGAAATTGGGACAGCCGAAGGGGATGGATATGATGTGAGGATCACATGTGTTCATGGAGTGTTAATGCTTTGCTCCGGTGCTCTATTAAAAGGATCACCTTAATTGCATGTAGTTCCCTTGAGGCCTCGCTGCAACGGGCTGGCAGGACAAAAGATGTTGTGCAAGTTCTCATTCCAGCACGCATGACTATATATGGAGCTCATGCCTATGATTGTTTAGTACTTTGATGCTTTATCTTATTTATCTGTAAATGCCCTAGATCTTGAAGTTACATGTTTAGACATGTTCATGCAACATCCGTCTATCCATCCCTATGCCTACCGCACTCATATCCTACTGTTTGCTACTACTGTTAATACTGCCTTTGTTTTACTGCTGCTGTTACTTTGCTATTGCTAGTACAAAACTGTTGCTACTGATAAACTTCTGTGAGCAAAAACTATTTCCAAGTGCAGCTGAATTGACAACTCAGTTGTTAAGGCTTATAAGTATTCTTTGGCTCCCCTTGTGTCGAATCAATAAATTGGGTAATACTATCCTCGAAGACTGTTGCGATCCCCTATACTTGTGGGTCATCAGGCAGCGGCCATGGTGTCTGTGCCAAGGAGATCCACCACTGTCTGTGACTCTCCCCGTCGGTAGATCCTTGCGGGCACGAAGGAGGCAGGGGCAGCGGCAGGCGCGGGTGGTGGCGAAGCGCGGCGGCGCCGGCCAGATGAGGACGTCGCGGAGGAGGCGTGAGGGAAGAACGCGGTGCTGGGAGGAGGACGCGGAGGAGGGAGCAGGGCACGGAGGACGGCGACCGGAGGTGAAGGACGACGCCCGAAGGTGAAGGACGGCGTGGCGGCGGAGGCTCATGGCGGCAGATGTGTGCGGGTGTCGAGAAAAACTGAATCGCAAGATGGTGAGATAAGGTAGGTGGGCCCACCACGATGTGGTGTCACGCGCTGCCCGTGACCCGGACGATGAAATCACGCCATCGTCCAGGGGCACCGGATCATTTTCCATAAATAAATGGTGTATGTATGAATTTCATCAAGAGTCAAGAATTTTCTATGCAAAATAATAAATATCAATAGATATACCATAAGACATGTAAAAAAAAGGTACACTATAGCGTATATTTTCATAATGTATATATATTAAATATTGTAGCTGCTGATATTCCTTCAATATATTTAAACTTAGTAAGTTTTGAATTTTCACTAAATTTATATGTCAAAAATTTGTGGTTTAGGGAGTACAATTTAGTTTTTATCTTTTTTCCACTACAATAAGGCCACTCCCAATGCTTAGCTCTTAGCGCAATATTGTAGGCAAACAGCTGATATGGCACCATAGTAAACAAAAAAATACATTGATATTTTATATTAGCTAACATATGAGTCCTCCACATGTTCATAGGCAAAAAAGTTACTATCCCAGTCACATACAAGAATGATTCCTAAATCAATTAAGTACAAATTCACTTAGATACAACACATAAGAGATACTACATTGTGTCTCTTAAAATACATAGTTGCTATAATATGGTGTTGAGAGCCAATTCATCGTGGAAGGGTTAATTCCTACATTCACATATTAAAACATCTGGATTATAGTCCGTGCTTGGGGGTCTTTTGGCTAGCACATGAGATGGTGAGCTAAACAGTCTAAGTTCAAATTCAAATATCACATTCTATCTAGTTCCTCCTAGACACTCTTTCATCTTTTTTATTATCTATGAATTTTGTTGCTATTAAGATATAAACAAACATAAGATATGCTCATCCCCATTGAATTCATTCATAAATCCCCTAACGAGTTCATAGTCCGATCCATAGATAGAGTTCGAGTAGTGGTATCATAGACTCAAATCGATCCTTGGATTCATTTTCGAGTAGGGGGTCGGGTGGTTGTACCTCTCTTGGAATCCACCTAATCCCTCCAATATTGCGTTGGCGATGTAGATTTTTCTATCGATGGCGGCTTGGTGGCGGTAACTGCTCAGATACATATGTGGAATCTAGAAGTCACTTGACATCGGGAAATATTGCCATATGCCTCCTCTTGCATCCACCAACAAGAATTTTCCCACGCCGGAATCCTTGTCATGTCACGGCCTTGTCCTTGTTCCATCCCGCCTTGTCATCGATCCACGCCAGGAGAGAGAGGGTCGGGGTGGAGTGGAGAGGGGAGGATGTTGGGGTAGTGAGGGGAAGTGTCGATGGAGTTGCAAAGATGAGGGAATGGATAGGGGACGAAGTCGAGCAGTCGTTGATGTACTTGAGGCGAGGAACATTTTGATGCATAAGGGGGCTAGGGGAGCAAAGAATTGGAGAAGAGAGAGGAGGCTTGAGGGAAGGAAGATAACCATGAGTAAGTCTATAGCATATGTGGGAATTGGCCACATGAGGTAGGAGCCCAAAGAAGAGGGAGGTAGGAGCCCAAAGAAGAGGGGAGGCAGAGGTCGACCACGGACCACGAGCGGCAAGACGAGACGTGGTGTTAGAGAAATCAGAAAAATTATATAGAAAAAATAAAGAAGTAGAGAGCGATGAGTCTAATAGAGTAGTTCGAATAAAAAAAATTCCATTTAGTGTGTGCATTGTCATATTGTATCATTTTAATAGCTAGAGGAAATTAATAAAATTAGATTGGTTGAATTTGGAGAGTGGCATACCATTGGGGACCAAAACACTCGTTCTGAACGTACTAAGGGCATGATTTTTTTTACTTTGACTCTTGACCACTAGTACCTCTGCGTGTGTGTATGAATCCTAGTAAAATCATAATATTCAGAAAATACTTTTATCACTACAGGACGCGCGTGATACGTCGAGGGCTAAAAGCCGCCGGGTAGGCCAAAAAACCCTTGACGTATGCTATGCCGACGGCGGTCCTCGGCGTAGTCTACTCGGCAAAGATCTTCCTCGACGGAGCATATGGAGGCTGTTGGCCTATCAAAATACCGTCGGCTATGCTATGCCGACGGCTGTCCTCGGCGTAGCGGCCGGCGGCATAGGCTGCAGGCAGGTTGTAAAAATAATTTTTAAAAAATATATTTTTTTAATTTTTTTAATCTTTAAATTATTTGACTCGTTAATCTCTCACTTTGAACATTTTTAACACCAATTACACTTAATTTTTAATCAAATTATATGAAGGGAATATGCCCTGAGAGGCAATAATAAAGTGTTTATTATGTGTATTCCAAGTATATGATAGATGTTTATTTTGCATGCTATAATTGTATTAATACGGAAACGTTAATACATGCGTGTTTAATAAACAAACAGAAAGTTCCTAGTTATGCCTCTCTCATAAACTAGCTCGTTGATTAACAAGATGATCAAGGTTTCCTGATCATGGACATTGGATGTTGTTAATAACGGGATCACAACATTAGTGTAATGGTGTGATGAACATTCATCCGAAGTATAGCATTACGATCAAAGTCATTGAGTTTATATTGCTATAACAACTTACAAAGTGATCCTAATCCTTAGACCATGAGATCATGTCAATCACTAACACCGGAAGAGTTTCTTGATAACATCAAACGTCACACCGTAACAGGGTGATTATAAAGATGGATTCAGAACTAATAAAGTGTTATGTTGAGGCTCATGGATCGAGAGTGGAATTTGTTCATCCCAATGACGGATAGATATACTCTGGGCCCTCTCGGTGATATCACATTGATTAGCTTGCAAGCAAGTGATTTGATCACTAGAATGTTATATCACAGGAACGAGAAAAGAATGCATGTCGGTAACAAGATCAAACTAGGTATGGATATACCGATGATCGAATCTCGGACATGTAATATATCGTGAAACAAAGGGATTAAGATACTAGCGTAAAAGGTTCCGACGATCACAAGAAAGTCATCGTTGAATGTGTGGGAGTCAGTATGGCTCTCCGGATCCCGCTTCTGATTATTGATCCGAGAGGGGTCTCGATCATGTCCGCATTATTCACGAACCGTAGGGTGACACACTTAAGAGACACCGACATCCAATTGGAGCAAATGTTTCATACCGAAAGAATGAACAAGCGCAGGAATTTATTTCACTAGATACCGAAACAGGTTTTCGGGTGAAATTGCATAAAGTGGTTATGCATGTGAAATAGAATTCTAGCAAGGGGTTATTTGTGAATGTTTGTCATTAAAATAATCGACAAAATTCTGAATAAAATAAAAGAGTTTTATTTAATGAGAGTTTGCATTAAATTTGGTGGAAATTTAATGGGAATTTGAGTGGACTTTTGAGTGGAGGGATTTTAAAGGGCATTTTGTGAGTGGAGTGTCCACCCACATGAATGAAGGAGGGGAGGGGGCAGCCCCCATGGCCGGCGGCCACCCCCTTGGGTGCCCTCCTTCTCCTATAAAAGGATCCCCCCTCCTCACTTGTCTCTCACACCTCCTCGTGAAGGATCTCTCTCCCCCTCTAGAATTTATCCCCCATGGTCTCGGACTAGCGAGATACATGTTCCCGGTGGCTATTCGGCAAGAAAGAGTTGTGCTTCCGCTGCATCGCTGGAGCGAGGAGGCGGAGGTTGCTCGGTGCCTCGAACGTGTGTGCGAGCACGGATGCGCTGCTGTTTTGCGGCGCTAGGACTTCCTCTCGATCTTGAGATCGACAAGAGATCGTCTACATCAACCACGAGTTGAACTCGTTAAGCTTTGTCGGTTTTCAAGGGTATGTTCTCTACGGATATATATCCGTCCGTTGTTTGTATCTAGTAGATAGATCTTGGTATATAGTTCACATCGTAGGAAATTTTTTGTTTTCTATGCTGCGAACCCTACATTATAGTCTTGGTCAAGCTTCAGATCGGTTACCCATCCTCACTACTCTAGCTATAGCACGCTTAACTTCCTCGTTCCTCCAGAATATGTTTCCGCAAAGCAATTCAAACATTATTGTCAATACTATGATATCAATCCTATTGACTCTTATATCATCATGTCCTATGTTTATATTTTTTGAATTTACAAACAATTATTTAAGTAAACAATAATGAATAAATAAAAATATTATTGAATTCAAATAAAAATATAATGATTTTTTTTTGTATTTTTCTATTTAATATGGAATAATTAATATCTTTAAATCTGTAAATCGGAATTCGACAAATAATATGTGTAACTTGATCAGAAAATGAGAGGAATCCAAATATGATATCAATATCAACTTATCACAAACTATGGAGTGATTCTAGCCATAATTATATTTTCCCGTTTAAAATGGAAAATGGCTTTTTGGCAACCTCGAATGAGATATGTCATTTTATGAAGGTTTTCTTGAGACATAATCAATATACCAAGTTTGATATTTTTCCTTATAACTATGTCATATAATATGACATCACACGAAGGTTTTGCATTGTTTGGATCATTTTTGAATTTTTTATGCCCGTTTTAATCGTCAAACTTTGTCGAACGGCGGGCATGAAAATTCTTAGCTCGAGGCTGAGCCTCGATAAACTTGAAGTGGATCTCTGATGAAATATCATATTTTGAACCTAAAAATGATTTTTTTAAAAAAAATCATGAGCATCATATCATGTACCTATAGTTCATATCTGACCCACTTCCTACCGATTCGGCAGGAATTTGTCGTTTTACTAGGGATAGACGGAAAGGTCTGAGACCCCCCTATTAGGAGTGGTCTAGTATTTTTTAAAAATATGGTGGCATCATTTTGAATTAGCCATTTGGTGGTTGCTTTACAAAACCGTCTGTTTTTTGCACTCGAAAAATGAAAAATGGCTTTTTGGTACGACGGAAAGGAAAACTTTCTCCTAAAACATTGTTCGTCATCCCATGAAGCACATGTATGCACAATATAGACATATTATCACAAACTATGCCTTGATTCTAGCCATAATATTGGTTATTTGACCCGAAAGCCAGGAAACCTCGAATGAGATATGCCATTTTGTGAATCGATACTCAGCCCCGAGCTAAGAATCTCCATGCCCGTCGTTCGGCAAAGTTTGACGATAGTTTAAATGGGCATAAGAAATTCAAATACGATCCAAACAATGTGAAACCTAGTTCATATCTGGCCCACTTCCTACTGATTCGGTAGGAATTTGTCTTTTTCACTAGGGATAGACGGAAAGGTTTGAGATCCCCTGTTAGGAAATTGTACATGTAAGGTGGTATAGTATTTTTTTTAATGTGGTGGCAGCATTTTGAATTAGCCATTTGGTGATTGCTTTACAAAACCGCCCATTTTTTATACTCGGAAAATGGAAAATGGCTTTTTGTACGACAAAAAGGAAAACTTTCTCTTGCAACATTGTTCGCCATCCCATGAAGCACATATATGCACAATATGGACACATTATCACAAACTATGCCTTGATTCTAGCCATAATATTGGTCATTTGACCCGAAAGCCAGGAAACCTCGAATGAGATAGGTCATTTTGTGAAGTTTTTTTAAGACATAATCAATATACCAAGTTTGATATTTTTACTTTTAACTATGTCACATAATATGACACCACATGAAGGTTTCACATTGTTTGGATCATGTTTGAATTTCTTATGCTCGTTTTAAACTATCGTCAAACTTTGTCGAACGACGGGCATGCAAATTCTTAGCTCGGGGCTGAGCCTCGATAAACTTGAAGTCGATCTCTGATAAAATAGCATATTGTGAACCCTTAAAATGATTTTTGTAAAAAAACATGAGCATCATATCATGTACATATAGTTCATAGAGTGTGGATTTCCTGCCACGGGGGGTAGCTGTCCCCTAGCCTACACCGTACGATTCATGTTGAGATATGAACAAGCATCTGACTGCCATTTGTTGTGTTGCCGGAGATGTGATACTAATTGGTGATTACTGTTTGCTTGGACTGTTGTGCCTTGTCAGTAGTATGCATGCATTGCCTCAAATGGCGTTGCACATGTACATAGCATGGAAGCTTGTCACCCTGTGTCAGCTACATGTGTCCCAAGTATAGACAATGCTAGCTAGCACAAGCATGGAAAAAACGATGTGCTCATGAACACACGACTAGTGCTTACTCAGAAGTACAATTTGAATGTATTAAGCCGTGTAGCCGTCTCCGATGGTCCTCCTCCTACATGCGAGCTAGCATGCTAGTTTTTGTTACGTTTGTTAGTTCTTGATTATTGCATCCTTTAACCAACTCTCCTTCATTCACCTCATCCCCCATCTCCTTGATTATTTCTTTAGACCTTTTTTTTCCGTGGACCATGGCAAGTTATTGTGAGCACACCACATTAGTTCGTGTTGTAATGGCTTGTAGCAGACTAGTAGTGGCGCGGCCCGGGAAAACATGTAATATTCACATGGTGAATTATTGATCATGTTAAATCTCGCGTCGGGGCTTGAGCTGTTATCCAATCGGTACTCTAATCAATGTCATGGTAAGGCTGTAGCCTACGTTCATGATTTTTGAGCGGAAGGACCAAAGCAACAATACCAAGATAGCTAGTCCCATCTCAGGACATATGAATGTTGCACCTCCCAAGGCTATACACACATAGCCTTGTATTTGATTTAGTGCATGTGAAATCCCATCATGCTGGATGCATCAAGTTAGTCGAGAACAGTATACTGTGAGGGGCTCGTTCATGTATGTGAACACGGCAGTGCGCTCCCAACAAAAATATAGCATGCACTCGCAGAAGCCCCATCGTAACGCTCGTGATCTGTACTACCATTGCTGCGCACACAAGACTAAATCGCTCCTATAGCGTATCAATTTTAACGTGTAATTTTGTGTGCATGTAGCAAGAGAAAGTATATGTATATTGAGGAGGTTTTTTTTGCCCATGCAGCGTATCAGTTTTACAATACCGTTGCTGTATCCTGACAGCTTTATTATAGACTGCTTAATTAAACTCTCTAGTTTATGGTTGTTTTGCACGTATCTCAGCACACAAGCTGGCGGGCATCCAACGGGGGGCAGCTATCCCCTGGGCAGCAGACTATTTCTCATAGTTTATATTTGACCCACTTCCTACCGATTCGGCAGGAATTTGTATTTTTTACCAGGGATAGACGAAAAGGTTTGAGATTCCCCGGTTAGGACATTGTTCATGTAAGGTATTTTAGTATTTTTGAAAAATGTGGTGGCATCATTTTGAATTAGCCATTTGGTGGTTGCTTCATAAAACCACCTGTTTTTTGCACTCGGAAAATGGAAGATAGCTTTTTGGTACGACGAAAAAGAAAACTTCCTCCTGCAACATTGTTCGCCATCCCATGAAGCACATTTATGCATAATATAGACACATTATCACAAACTATGCATTAATTCTAGCCATAACATTGGTCATTTGACCTGAAAGCCAGGAAACCTCAAATGAGATATGTCATTTTGTGAAGATATTTTGAGACATAATTAATATATCAAGTTTGATATTTTTACTTATAACTATGTCACATAATATGACACCACGCGAAGGTTTCGTATTATTTGGATTGTGTTTGAATTTCTTATGCTCGTTTTAAACTATCGTCAAACTTTGTCGAACGACGGGCATGAAGATTCTTAGCTCGGAGCTAAGCCACGATAAACTTGAAGTGGATCTCTAATAAAATATCATATTGTGAACCTAACAATGATTTTTGTAAAAAATCATGAACATCAGATCATGTACATATAGTTCATATCTGATCCACTTCCTATCGATTTGGCAGAAAATTGTCTCTTTCACCAGGGATAGACGAAAAGGTTTAAGATTCCCCTGTTAGGACATTGTCCATGTAAGGTGGTCTAGTATTTTTTTAAAAAAATATGGTGGCAGCATTTTGAATTAGCCATTTGGTGATTGCTTCACAAAACCGCCCATTTTTTGCACTCGGAAAATGGAAAATGCCTTTTTGGTGCGACGAAAAGAAAAACTTCCTCCTGCAACATTGTTCGCCATCCCATGATTCACATGTATGCACAATATGGACACATTATCACAAACCATGCCTTGATTCTAGCCATAACATTGGTTATTTGACCCGAAAGCCAGGAAACCTCGAATAAGATATGTCATTTTGTGAAGTTTTTTTTAGACATAATCAATATACTAAGTTTAATATTTTTCCTTCTAACTATGTCACATAATATGACACTACGCGAAGGTTTCGCATTGTTTGGATCGCTTTGAATTTTTTATGCCCATTTTAAACTATATATAATGTTTTATGTTTTACTTAATTTTTATTTATAAATGTGTAATATCTGAGTGTAGATAGATAGATCTTATTTTTCTGCAAATTTTGATATATTATTTATATTTTTCGGAATTATAATGATTTAGTTACGATTTTTCAAAGTTTAATGAGGTAAAAGAAAAAATAGCTACGCCAAGGGCAATTCTACGCCTACGGTTGCTTGCGAGGCTGACCTGGTCACGGTCTACGCTGACGGTCCCGACGTTTGGCCGTTGGCGTAGCACCTGGCCGTCGCCGTATCCATCCATTTCTGTAGTGTATGTTCTATTTTCAAATTTGGAATCTTAACATCAGGAACCATATATTGTTTCTCAAAAAAATGATTAAAGATATAGTATCCAAGATATCTCACTTGTTCTCTCCATGCAAAAATGCAAGTGTAGGAGTATAAGCTTTTTCACAAGACAGACAACATAAGTTTGATCAAATATATAAAAAAGTATCAAATTTTACAATATCAAGTCAATATATATCAAATCACGATGATGAGATATACTCCCTCTGTTTTAAAATATAAGATGTTTTAGTTTTATGAAGCAAATGTATCTAGACTAATTTTAGTATATAGGTCCACTCATGTTTAGAGTGAATCTATACACTAAAATAAGTTTAGATATTTTTTTTTCACAAATCTAAAATATCTTATATTTTGATACGGAGGAAGCACAACGTACTTTAAAACAAAGTCCGCAGCAAGCCCGACCTCCGACCCCGACGCTGACAACGCTCCATGGAAATTGTCATGTGCATGTTGTACGTGTTTAACTCGAACCTGTAAGAAGCTATAGTACGTCAGAAATACGGCGTCGCAAGCAAATAAAAGCCGGAAAGAAATATGTGCGTGCGGGTCAGATCGTACAACACGACAGATCTATACTATCAGGGCATCAGGCCATGATGAACTACGAGAGACAGCGGCCGCAACGGAAGAGAAGCAAGGTGGCGGCGCACCTGCCTCCGGAGCTCGTGTGGGAGATCATGGTCAGGCTGCCCGTGAAATCGCTGCTGCGGTTTAGGTGCGTATGCAAGGCCTGGCACGACAGGATCTCCGACGACGCCGCGTTCCGCCGCGTCCACCTTCGTGGCCAGACGCCACGCTTGCTCGTGTGGAGAAGCAAACATGTAGAAGGCTGCCTGAACGAGGTCGTCACCACCGTCGGCTTGCACGCGGCGGAGGAGGGCGCGGCCCTCGAGGACACCATGGAGTTGCCCCTCGAAGACGAGTCGCATTTCATCTCGCACTGTGACGGGCTGCTGCTGGTGCCCACGGAGAGCGTGGTCCGCGTGCTCAACCTAGCCACGCGGCGCCTCCTCACGCTGCCCGCGAGCTCCAACAGCGTACCACCGGCTGAGCTCTTCCACGAGTTCCTCACACACCAGATTTTCGGCATCGGCCACGATCCTCGCAGCAACAACTACAAGGTGACCCGCTTCTTCTACGGCCCTATGGACCGTCTCCCGACGGGTGGCTTACACCACAACTTCGGGATGGAGGTGTTCACCATCGGGGTAGACCAACATTGGCGTGAGATGACGGCGCAATCGCCCTACCCTGCCGACATCGGGGCAAACGGGGTGTTCTTTAAGGGCTCGTTATTTTGGATCATCGACGAGGCCAAGCTCCCCGAAGAAGAATCGGCACTAGGGTTTCTCCGCTTTCGGCTGGAGGACGAGTCGTTCGGCGTCACGCCGCCGCCTCCTCACTGCCAAGGGCTCAGATACAAAACATCCTACTTGTCCGTGCTGCGTGGGGAGCTAAGTGTGGCTCATGCGGCAGGGCCCAAGTATGACTCGATCGAGATTTGGATGTGCAACGACGTAGACACCGACCCGCCGCGATGGGATCGGCGTTACGCCTTCAAAACCTTTTGTATACTAGAAGAAGATCCAATCTTTCAAGCCGAGACGTACTACCAATGCAAGTACTCGTTGGTCCGACAAGTTCTCAAGGAGGTAGTCGGCGAAAATGGTCACCACCTTAACCTTCACTCCGTAAGCCCCTACATTCCATCCATTGTTCCACTATAGTCTAGTTGAAAAGTCTTGAGTCTTTGATTGAATATGTATTGGCGGCAAGATAGCTATTGTAGACATGTATAGATAAAATTCCGATTGCAATATACAAAAATAGTTCTATATCTGGCTTTTTCTTGGACAATATCAATTGTATATAGACGTAAGTTGTGGGTTAAGTTCTGTGGGAGGGTCCATAAGCTAACTAGAGCATGATGTGGCTCGAAAACTTCTAACAATCCATTTGGGTGTTGGTGTTTATCAGGGGCACGTACGGGTGCAGGCAGTGAACTTACGGTGTGTTTGTTAGCCTGGGTCAGTCCAGAATTCCCATCTCATCCCATACAAGCTGATCATAGCTAAGTCGAGCTGAGATTTTCGTATGTGTTTGGCAGCCTGTGTCTGTTGAGATATGATGAATAGAGATGTTGTTTGGTGGGCTGTGTCTGTTAAGATATGATGAATAGAGATATTGTTTGGTGGGCTGAGTCTGTTTAGCCATGTTGAACTCAGACTTTGTTTGGTACAGTGCACATGAGTAAGATGTGATTGCCATGACTTGGTGCGATGACCACACAAACATTTTCAAATTTCATCCATTACGTCATAAATTGAAAACACGAGAAAGTATATACATCATAAATTCAAAACACAAGCAAGTATATAGCACAAAATTACCCCAAAATGATATATTATCAAGGCTCACTTGAGCACATAATTCAACATGTCTACAGCACCAAAAGCTAACATAGAAAATACGTCCAAATTACCAAGTCCGCATCATATAATATATAGTAGGCATTACAAAATATATAGATTTTCAAGTTGCATCAACTCACAACAACTCAAACTAGATCCGGATTTTTGGCTATGATACGCTTGAATGAGGCTTCACGAACATCCGCTTCCATTTTCATGAAATTAAGGCCTTTACCCTTATGCTCCGTCAAATAATCCAAAACAGCCAACCGTTCATCCATGTCGAAATTGGTAAGGTCCATAACCGTTTTGCACAAATCAGGGTGTGTTTCGGTATGGCAAGTGTTATTGATAGCACCAGCAACATCACGCAATGCATCAGACATGTTGTTTACCTGAACTGTATCTTCGTCACTTTGTTGAGCCAGAAGGTGAAGGAGTAGTTGCTCCGAGGCCTTGAACTCCAAAGTTGATGGGGATTTCACCTTGCACAAAACCTTCACCATTGGTTTCTCCACCCTCCAAATCAATAGGTTTTTCTAGGCTTTCAACTTCAATGGGTTTCCCCAAAGGCTCATTAGATCCCATTGCGAACTTTCCTGTGGCTAGCTTATTGGCAAAGCAAGCTTCCATGTATTCATAGTTCACAAGTGGCGTGTTCAAGAATTCAGCATCCTTAGGAGTATCCTACAGATATCATGAACAAAAATATATTTTAGCACTATAACAACATGTTTCCAACAGATTTTAGTAATGAAACAATGGGTTCTTGGACATACCTGGGTATGCCCCAAGTAATGTTGGTCTTCTAATACAATCATCTTTTGATCATCATCCCAAAGTGCCCCGCTTAGAAGTCTCAGTTTCTCGATCCTTTGATACCTGATCTTCCACTTGCGGAGATGATTGGTTACTTGGGTAGTTGTCACATCATAACCGACGAGTTTGGTCAAAGCTTTTGCTACTTGTCCAATATGGATCTCTTTTAATCCTTTGTCGGTCTTGACACCTTTTGCTGCAATCTCGGCGAGACATCGCATCATGCATGCTGACATCATAGGGGTCCAAGTCATAACCTTCAGAGCCTTCTTTTTTGTAGCACCTACATCCGGAACTTCGTTCTCAATTTCAGCCATCTACAAAAAAAAGCACCAACATGAGTAATTCCAACAATAAATATAGACATTTCAGCACCATATTGATATATTCCATCAGCAAAATGCATATTCTAGCAAAAAAAAAGTAGTTCCAGTACTAATAGAGACATTTCAGCACCATATTGAGTAATTCCAGCAACAAATATAGACATTTCAGCACCATATTGTTATATTCCAGCAACAAAATACAAGTTCCAGCAAAATAAAAGTAGTTCCGGCACTAATAGAAACATTTCAGCACCATATTGTTATATTCCAGCAACAAAATACAAGTTCCAGCAAAATAAAAGTAGTTCCAGCACTAATAGAAACATTTCAGCACCAAAATGAGTAATTCCAGCAATAAATATAGACATTTCAGCACCATATTGTTATATTCCAGCAACAAAATACAAGTTCCAGCAAAATAAAAGTAGTTCCAGCACTAATAGAAACATTTCAGCACCAAAATGAGTAATTCCAGCAATAAATATAGACATTTCAGCACCATATTGATATATTCCAGCAATTAATATAGACATTTCAGCACCATATTGATATATTCCAGCAGCAAAATGCAAATTCCAGCACAAAAGTTACACATTTCAGCACCATATTGATATATTACAGCACCAAAATGCAAGTTCCAGCAAGTTCTAGCAAAAATAAAATAGTTCCAGCGCTAAAGTTACAACATGATGCATCAAATGTGTGCTGCCCCCCTATTCGCCCACATCGCTTGGGCAAATTCATCCCTCTTTGCTTTCCAAGATTGATTATCATAAGCAATGTCATGGTGATCTTCATTGTTGGGTTCAGGTTCCCATGTCGCCGGTGGGAAATATTCATCCTCCCCAAATTGAAGGATCCAATTATGAAGAATGGCACAAGCTATTACTACTTTTACTTGGGTCTTGTAAGGATGGAATGGCTTATTGTAAACAAACTTCCACCGATTCTTATACGCGGCAAAAGCTCGTTCAACTGTTATCCTTAGAGAAGAGTGTCTCAAGTTGAAAAATTCTTTATAGTTTTCAGGATGATTCCCTGCACCATACTCCTTCAAGTGGTACCTTGTCCTACGGTATGGTGGAAGGAAACCCGGTCTCACGGCATACCCAGCGTCAACAAGATAGAATTTTCCTACGAAATTCCAACTATTAGGTACATCAAAAACTATTAAAAAATATGTGGCTGCTAGGTTTAAATTATTACCTGGAGGTAATGACAACCCATCATCCCTCTCCACAGCATCCGCAAGTATGAGGGAATCATTGTAACACCCTCAGAATCGACCCTATGCAAGTTTTAGCGATTCCTGCCAAACCCACATAGAAACGATTCAAAGGTGCCCACCAGGCACTTGCGTGCGGGTGGAAAACAAAGTAATATCATTACACAATAGTCCATGATGGAATCCACAGAACATATATATACAACAACGACTCCAAGAGTCAAGAATACAGATTTACAATACAAAGATCCAAATCACCTTGAAAACGATACAACGTCCGACTACGGACAAGACGCAAATGGGGCTAAGAGCCCTGGAGAATAACCAATGGCGTCCATAACCCTGCCCAGGCCAAGCCGGAAGGGTAACCCTGCTAACGATGTCGATCTCAAAACCTGCTTAAACAAAAGGGGTGCCGACAAAGGGCAAAGGAAAAAAGAGAGCGGTCAGTACTGAGGCCAGTACACGGCGAGAATAGAATTCGGCGGTCCTCGCCTACATAGGTATGGTGGACTGAAGCGGCAACGCAGCATGCACTAAACAACCTATAGAGACTCAATACAACTGGCGGCTATCAGATAGGGATAAGAAGGACCTATTCGGATCCAACCTGAAACTAACACCAAGCATACCCATCCTGGTATTTCCCCCTCGAGACCAAATGAGGAAGTCAACCGAGGAACTCACACAGTTGGTAGTTTTATTCATTCCGTTATAGTTGTGGAATTTACTAGTCAGATATAGATAGCATGATTCATCCTGATATGATAAGCAGTGGACAGTTTTAGATAACCATTCCGTTGTAGTTGTAGTACTTACTAGTCAGATACATATAGCACGAGGCATCCCAAAACCCAGCAGTTGTTGGTACTTTTATTTAGCCATTCCGTTGTAGTTGCAATACTTACTAGTCAGATACAATGGTAACAGATGACAACTCAAACCAGCAATTGTTGGCACTTTTATTTAGCCATTCCATTATAGTGAAGCTAATTACTAGTCATTTCAAAGTCAAATTTATAACACTACTTTAGTTATAGTTGTCTATGATCGAGATACTGTGCTCCAAGTCGTCCATAACCGCGGACACGGCTTTCAGAAAGTTTTACCCTGCAGGGGGGCACAAATAGCAACACACGCACGATCAACCTCGAGAAAAACCAATAAAACCCAACGAGGCATCTCGATAGAGCAATTGCAAGATTCATGTAAATTTCAGGGGGGCACCCCACTAAGAAACCCGCGACGAAGTTGGCCGGCTCCGAGACGGACCCAGAGGTTTGTGTCAATGGTTGTAAACGACTGGGAACCCGAAAGTGTGACTGGGCTTGTCGATACCGCGGAAACATTCCACTTACCTAAACAGTACAGGCGCTCCACGCGCAATCGTAAATAAAGCGGTAAAGCATGGCATAAGTACATGATAGTAATAAAGCCCCAAACTACTTTGTGGCCCCAAGATATAAATATGACTCAAGCTCTGGCTAGGGGGATTCATGGTCCCACATGCGGATAGTGCGAATATTCAAAGAACAGGTATCAAGTACTCGGGGTCCTACGGGACACAAGTGGACGGTTAAAAACCAAATAACATCTATTGACCACATGTGCCTCTGCATTATTTACCTACTTCAATTTTAGTTATTAAACAGTAATTAAATTCATGAACATCTCCAACATAAAGCATATGGCAGTCTTCCAACAACTATGGTACTTGACGGCACGCAACAGCACTTGAGCAAGCGACTGCGACACGCAAGTCCAACTATCTACCAAACAATAGGTAATAGAATGTGTCCAAGGCAATATAAGGCTGCAAGGGATATCACGGGTACGAAAACTAGAGCATCACAACATAGACAACAATAGATCAACAGGAGGAAATAAAGACTAGAAAGGTAAAACAGGTAGAAAGGGGGAGAATGCTCGCCTGGAAACATTGTCAAAGTTCATCCAAAGATCAGATCGACACTCGCATCAAATCATCGGCCTAGTCCGTGAAGAAGCAAAACACTAGCACAAACACCGGATGCACTATTTAATACTATGACAGGAGATCGGGCATGATGCATGTATGATGTATGACATGGCAAATGTGCGATGCAACTAGGCCACATTAAGCGGAACCGGGGTCCCGACAATTATTTAGATGGTTCAAGTTATTTAGATACCCCACAATTTAAATGTTGCATTAACAAGGCAAAATATATCTCCGGTTTGCTACGCAAATTTAAATGGAACCAATATTAGACTAGATCCGCCCACATATAGTCTTCATATTTAATTATGAGGTGAATCGGCATAATGCCCCCAAACCCACAACATGTATGCAAGTATGACAATTTAATATGCAAGAAGTATATCATATTCATAAAAATAGGTTCTCAGAAAAAGGGGTCACACATCGGGGGTCAGAGATCTTGGTTAGGGTTCGACAGGGTTCGGTCTTCGAGCGCCGGGAACAAGCTTCGAAATCTGGGACGACGATCCATGAGGTAGAACTTGTAGTTTCGTTGTTGGTTACGATATTGACGGGCGCGATGTTCTTGGCTTTGCGTCGGTACAAGTCCGGAAGATCTTGGCGAACAAAGATCTTATGGGGCTTCGCTATTCCTCGGGTGGCGTCATCGCCATACTTCACCACCACACCACCACACCGATTCCTTTGGTTGTGATCAAGACAACACCTCACTTCAAAACCAACCAATTAAACACCTAAATAGCACATAGAACTCCATCCGAGTATCATAGTGCCTAGGGGTCGCTGTGTTGGAGATATGCCCTAGAGGCAATAATAAATGTAGTTATTATTATATCTTTGTGTTTATGATAAATGTTTACATTCATGCTATAATAGTATTAACAAGGAAACATTAATACTTGTGTGATTTGTAAACTTAATTTGTAGTCCCTAGTAAAGCCTCTATATAATACTAGCTTGTTGGTTAATAGATGATTGTGGTTTCCCTGTCATGAACATTGAGATGTTATTAACAACAAGATCATATCGTTAGGAGAATGATATGGTGGACATACTCCTATAGATAAGCGTAGCATAAAGATCAAGTCATTTTAATAGTTCAATTGCTATATGCATTCTGATAAATAGTAACCTAATTCCTTCGACCATGAGATCATGCATATCACCTTTACCGGATGGATGCTTTGATGACATCAAACACCACACCGTAACTGGGTGGCTATAAAGGTGGCATTGAGTGTTCGGAAAGTATTGGTTGAAACACATGGATCAAGAGTGGGATTTGTCCATCCATATGACGGATAGATATACTCTGGGCCCTCTCGGTGAAATGTCATCCAATTAGCTTGCAAGCATGTGACTGGCTCACAAGGGATCACATATCACGGGAACGAGAAAAGAGTACTTATCGGTAACGAGGTTGAACTAGGTATGCAGAGATACCGACGATCATAACCTCGGATAAGTAAACTATCGTGAGACAAAGGGAAATTGGTATCGTATGTAAGTGGTTCATTCGATCGCAAAGTAATCGTAGAAATATGTGGGAGCCATATGAATTTCCAGATTCCTCTATTGGTTATTGATCGGAGAAGTGTCTCGATCATGTCCGCATAATTCACGAACCGTAGGGAGACACACTTAAGGATTCGACGTTGTTTGAGTAGTTATGGAATGATGAGAAAGAGTCCGAATGTTGTTCGGAGTCTCGAATGGGATTCAGGATATCACGAGAAGATCCAGAATGGTCCGGATAATAAGATTCATATAAGGAAAGTCATGTTTCGGAGTTGGAGAATGATTCTGATGTTTTCATCGGGAATGTTCTAGAAGGTTCCGGAATGTCCGGCACTCCGGAGGGGAAGGGTACATGAATGTGTTATATCAAGTTGGTATGATTGCATCATGTACTCGGTGTCATCGCTGAACAAAATAGAGGGTTTATTCAAATCCTAGTTTGAAAACTCAAACGGCTAGTTTGAAAGTCAAACGACTATTTTTGGGAAGTGGGGAAGGAGGAGGAAACCGAGTTGGGGAGGAGTCCCTCCTCCACCGCCGGCCCACCTCCAAGCCGAGTTGGGGAGGGACTCCCCTCCCCTTGGCCGGCCGACCCCTCCACCTATATAAGGAGGGGCAGGGCTCCCTCCTAGAGACACACAAGATCCTCTCCTCCAAACCCTAAGCCGCCGGCGCCGCCACCTACTGCCGCCACCGCCGCCCTAGGGCAAACCGCCGCCGCTGCCTAGCAACCCTATCCACCGGCCTAGCCCCCTCCTCGGCGTGTCTAAACCCTAGATCATCGAGGGACTCTCTCATACTCCACCAAACTCGCTCCAGCTTAAGGCGAAGCCCTGCGAGATCTCCCCTCTACTTCCGGTACCACGCCGTTGTGCTGCCGGAATCGCGAGGAGAGTGCTACAACCTCTGCTGCCTGCTGGAACAAGGGAGAGGAAGGTCTTCGTCGAGTACCGAACGTGTGACCGACTGCGGGAGCGCTGCCGGAACGCAGCGCCGGAAGGATCGTCTACGCGATCTTGAGATCGGGAAGAGTACGACTACATCACCCACGAGAATCCGCTCTCGTTAAACACTTTGGAATCTTCGAGGGTGAGTTATTCCATCGACTCGTTGCTTCAATCTAGTAGATAGATCTTGGCTTGTTTGTTTGTATGCGATAGAAATTTTTTGTTTTCCATGCTACGAAACCCTACAGTGGTATCAGAGCCGTGTCTATATGTAGATCTGTTGCACGAGTAGAACACAATGGTCATTGTGGGCGTTGATGCTTTTATTGTAGATTGCTTCTTGTGTACTTTGCATCTTGCGGTATGTTGGGATGAAGCGGCCCGGGCTAACCTTACATGACATCGTTCATGAGACTTGCTCCACGCTTGACATGCAACTTGTATTGCATAAGTGGCTTTGTGGGTGCCTGTTTATCCTAGCATAGTTAAGATCCAATTTACAACGGGTGATTAACAATACTAGTATCAATGGTGTGGTTCATGTTTGTAAGTTAGATTGACACTTATTGAAAGCCCCAAACCACGTAAAACATGCAAAGAAAGTAGAGGCGTCTAACTTTGTTTTGCAGGGGTGTGCTGTGATGTGATATGGCCATGATTGTGATTATATTTGATGTATGCAATGATCCTTATTGTAAGTTGGCAACCGGCAGGAGCCATATGGTTGTCTTTAATTTATGTTACGACCCGCGTGTCTATTCAAAGTAGTTGTAATAGTTGAAGCCGGTGGACGACAACCATGGAGAGGCGTCATTGACCTTGATGCAATGCCGGTGATGATGGAGATCATGTTCGTGCTAGAAGATGGAGATCGGAAGCACAAAGAAGAAAGGCCATATCATATCACATATTATGAATTGCATGTGATGTTAATCCTTTATGCATCTTGTATTGCTTAGTAGACGACAGTAGCATTATAAAATGATCCCTCATGCACATGAATTTCAAGTCATAAAGTGTTCACCCTTAGTTAGCACCGTTGCTAAAGCTTGTTGTTTCGAAGCACCACGTGATGATCGGGTGTGTTAGATTCTGCAAGTGCATACAACGTGAGTAAGCCAGATTTGCTCATGCGGAAACTAAGGTTTGATATTGACGAGCTTAGCATGTACAGACATGGTCTCGGAACACGGATCACCGAAAGGTAAAGCATGAATCATATAGTAGATATGATGAACATGTCGATTGTTCGCCATTGAAACTATATCAGCTCTCGTGATGATCGGTGTTGATGTGGTGGATTTGGTTCGTGTGATCACTAAAACAATGTGAGGGATATTGTTTTGAGTGGGAGTTCACCTAGATTAATTTTATTATTAATTAGAACTCAATTTGTCATAAACTTAGTCTAAACTATTGCAAATATGTTGTAGATCAATGGCAGCCCCTACCATCAATTTTAATGCGTTCCTAGAGAAAGAAAAGTTGAAAAACAATGGAAGCAACTTCGCGGATTGGTTCCGCAATTTGAGGATTGTCCTCATAGCTGGTAATTTGACCTATGTGCTGGATGCACCGCTGGGTGACCCACCTGCAGCTGATGCTGCCGATGAAGTAAAGAATGTTTACCTCACTCGGAAGACTCAATACTCCATAGTTCAGTGTGCTATCTTGTATGGTTTAGAATCGGAGCTCCAGAAAAGGTTTGAGAATTCAGACCCATATGATATTGTCGAGGATCTCAAATTGATCTTTGAGACTCATGCGGCAATTGAAAGCTATGCGGCTTCTGAAAAGTTCTTTAACTGCAAGATGGAAGAGGGCAGCTCCGTCAGTGATCATGTGCTTAAGATGTCTGGGCACGCAAACAAACTTCAAAGCTTGGGTATTGTGATTCCTAATGCTTTGGGGATTTACCATGTCCTCCAATCACTACCACCAAGTTACAAGAACTTTGTGATGAACTACAACATGCAAAACATGAACAAGACGTTGCCAAAACTCTTTGCCATGTTGAAATCTGCAGAAGTGGAGATCAAGAAAGAGCACCAAGTGTTGTTGGTCAATAAGACCACCAAATTCAAGAAAGGCAAGTCTAAGCAGAAGGGACACTTCAATAAGGGTGGTAAAAAAGTTGCCACGCCGACGAAGAAGACCAAGGCTGGACCTAAGCCTGATACTGAGTGCTTTTACTGCAAGGGAGAAGGTCACTGGAAGCGGAATTGCCCAAAGTACTTGGCGGATTTGAAGAACGGCAACATCAAGAAGAAAGGTATATCTGATATACATGTTATTGATGTGTATCTCACTAGTACTCGTAGTAGTGCCTAGGTATTTGATACTGGTTCAGTTGCTCATATTTGTAACTCGAAATAGGTGCTGCAGAATAAACGGAAGCTAGCGAAGAACAAGGTGACGATGCACGTGGGAAACGGATCAAAGGTTGATGTGATCGCGGTCGGCACGCTACCCCTTCATCTACCATCGGGATTAGTTTTATACTTAAATAATTGTTATTTGGTGTCTGCGTTAAGCATGAACATTATATCGGGATCTTGTTTATTGCGAGACGGTTACTTGTTTAAGTCCGAGAATAATGGTTGTTCGATTTATATGAGTAATATGTTTTATGCACATGCACCTTTGATAGATGGTCTATTCTTGTTGAATCTGGATAGTGGAAATACACATATTGATAACATTGAGGCTAAACGTTTGAAATCGAGCGATAACTCGACCTATATGTGGCACTGTCGTCTTGGTCACATTGGAGTGAAGCGTATAAAGAAACTCCATTCCGATGGACTTCTTGAATCACTTGATTTCGAATCACTTGAAAGATGTGAAGCATGTCTGATGGGTAAAATGACTAAGACTCCATTCTCTGGTATGATGGAGCGAGCTACGGAATTATTGGAAATCATACATACCGATGTGTGTGGTCCAATGAGTGTAGCATCGCGCGGTGGTTATCGTTATGTTCTTACCTTCACGGATGACTTGAGTAGATATGGGTATATCTATTTCATGAAACATAAGTCCAAAACTTTCGAGAAGTTTAAGGAATTTCAAAGTGAGGTAGAGAATCAACGTAACAAGAAGATTAAATTTCTACGTTCTGATCGTGGAGGTGAATATCTAAGTTACGAGTTTGGCGAGCATTTGAAGAAATGTGGAATACTTTCATAATTGACACCGCCGGGAACACCACAGCGTAATGGTGTGTCCGAACGTCGTAATCGAACTCTCTTAGATATGGTTCATTCTATGATGTCACTTACAGATTTACCGCTATCATTTTGGGGTTATGCATTAGAAACAGCCGCATTCACTTTAAATAGGGCACCATCTAAATCCGTTGAAACGACACCGTATGAATTATGGTTTGGTAAGAAACCTAGATTGTCGTTCCTTAAAGTTTGGGGTTGCGAAGCCTATGTAAAAGAAGTTACAGCCGGACAAGCTTGAACCCAAAGCGGAAAAATGCGTCTTCATAGGATACCCGAAGGAAACTATTGGGTATACCTTCTATCATAGATCCGAAGGCAAAATCTTCGTTGCCAAGAATGGATCCTTTCTAGAGAAGGAATTTCTCTCGAAAGAAGTGACTGGAAGGAAAGTAGAACTCGACGAGGTTGTCGAACCTTCTCTCGAAATTACGAGTAGCGCGGCGCAGCGCCGGAAGAAGTTCCTGTGGTGCCTGCACCAATTAGAGAGGAAGCTAATGATGATGATCATGAAACTTCAGTTGAAGTTGCTAAAGAGCCTCGCAGGTCAATGAGAACTCGTACCACTCCAGATTGGTATGATCCCGTTATGAGTGTCATGTTGGTGGACAACATCGATGACCCTGAGACATATGAGGAAGCGATGATGAGCCCAGATTCCAATAAATGGCAAGAAGCCATGAAATCCGAGATTGGATCCATGTACGAAAACCAAGTATGGACTTTGGTGGACTTACCGGATGGTCGGAAGGCTGTCGAGAACAAATGGATTTTCAAGAACAAAACAGATGCTGATGGTAATGTTACTGTCTATAAAGCTCGACTTGTCGCAAAGGGGTTTCGACAAATTCAAGGAGTTGACTACGATGAGACTTTCTCACCAGTAGCGAAGCTAAAGTCTGTGAGGATTATGTTAGCAATCGCTGCATATTATGATTATGAGATATGGCAGATGGATGTCAAAACAGCATTCCTCAATGGAGACATTGATGAAGAGTTGTATATGATGCAACCCAAAGGTTTTGTTGATCCTAAAGATGCTAACAAGGTATGCAAACTTCAACGGTCCATCTATGGATTGAAGCAAGCATCCCGAAGTTGGAATCAACGTTTTTATAAGGTGATCAAAAGTTTTGGTTTTATACAAACTTATGGAGAAGCTTGTATTTACAAGAAAGTGAGTGGGAGCTCTGTAGCATTCTTAATACTATATGTAGATGACATATTGTTGATTGGGAATGATGTAGACCTTCTTAATAGTGTCAAGGAATATTTGAATAATAGTTTTTCAATGAAGGATCTTGGCGAAGTAGCTTACATATTAGGCATAAAGATTTATAGAGATAGATCGAAACGCCAAATATCATTGTCACAGAGTACATATTTGGACAAAGTTCTAAAGAGGTTTGGAATGGAAGATACCAAGAAAGGGTTCTTGCCCATGTTGCCCAATACGACCTTGAGTAAAACTCAAAGTCCGACATCGGCAGAAGATAGAGAAAGGATGAGTAAGACTCCCTATGCCTCAGCCATAGGATCTCTAATGTATGCCATGCTATGTACTAGACCCGACATTGCATATGCTGTTAGTTTAACTAGCAGATATCAAAGTGATCCAGGAGTGGATCATTGGACAGCGGTCAAAAACATCCTTAAGTACTTGAGAAGAACTAAGGATATGGTTATTTCTTATGGAGGTGATGAACAACTCGTTGTTAATGGTTACACCGATGCTAGTTGAAATACCGATCCGGATGATTCTAAATCACAATCTGGATACGTATTTATTTTGAATGGTGCAGCAGTTAGCTGGAGGAGTGCAAAGCAAAGCGTTGTGGCGAGATCTTCAACTGAATCGGAATACATGGCTGCTTCAGAGGCTTCACAAGAAGCAATATGGATGAAAGAGTTCATTACAGAGCTGGGTGTGGTTCCTAGTGCGCTGGACCCAATGTCTATCTATTGTGATAACATGGGTGCCATAGCCAATGCGCAAGAACCAAGGTCACACAAGAAGCTGAAGCACATCAAGCTACGTTTTCACGCTATTCGAGAACATATCCAAGATGGGGATATAAAGATTTGCAAAGTACACACAGATCTGAATGTGACGGATCCGTTGACTAAACCTCTCCCGAGGGCAAAACATGACCAACACCAAACTGCCATGGGTGTTCGGTATATTACCATGTAATCTAGATTAGATGACTCTAGTGCAAGTGGGAGACTGTTGGAGATATGCCCTAGAGGCAATAATAAATGTAGTTATTATTATATCTTTGTGTTTATGATAAATGTTTACATTCATGCTATAATAGTATTAACAAGGAAACATTAATAATTGTGTGATTTGTAAACTTAATTTGTAGTCCCTAGTAAAGCCTCTATATAATACTAACTTGTTGGTTAATAGATGATTGTGGTTTCCCTGTCATGAACATTGAGATGTTATTAACAACAAGATCATATCGTTAGGAGAATGATATGGTGGACATACTCCTATAGATAAGCGTAGCATAAAGATCAAGTCATTTTAATAGTTCAATTGCTATATGCTTTCTGATACATAGTAACCTAATTCCTTCGACCATGAGATCATGCATATCACCTTTACCGGATGGATGCTTTGATGACATCAAACACCACACCGTAACTGGGTGGCTATAAAGGTGGCATTGAGTGTTCGGAAAGTATTGGTTGAAACACATGGATCAAGAGTGGGATTTGTCCATCCATATGACGGATAGATATACTCTTGGCCCTCTCGGTGAAATGTCATCCAATTAGCTTGCAATCATGTGACTGGCTCACAAGGGATCACATATCACGGGAACGAGAAAAGAGTACTTATCGGTAACGAGGTTGAACTAGGTATGCAGAGATACCGACGATCATAACCTCGGATAAGTAAACTATCGTGAGACAAAGGGAAATTGGTATCGTATGTAAGTGGTTCATTCGATCGCAAAGTAATCGTAGAAATATGTGGGAGCCATATGAATTTCCAAATTCCTCTATTGGTTATTGATCGGAGAAGTGTCTCGATCATGTCCGCATAATTCACGAACCGTAGGGAGACACACTTAAGGATTCGACGTTGTTTGAGTAGTTATGGAATGATGAGAAAGAGTCCGAATGTTGTTCGGAGTCTCGAATGGGATTCGGGATATCACGAGGAGATCCGGAATGGTCCGGAGAATAAGATTCATATAAGGAAAGTCCCGTTTCGGAGTTGGAGAATGATTCCGGTGTTTTCATCGGGAATGTTCTAGAAGGTTCCGGAATGTCCGGCACTCCGGAGGGGAAGGGTACATGAATGTGTTATATCAAGTTCGTATGATTGCATCATGTACTCGGTGTCATCGCTGAACAAAATAGAGGGTTTATTCAAATCCTAGTTTGAAAAGTCAAACGGCTATTTTTGGGAAGTGGGGAAGGAGGAGGAAACCGAGTTGGGGAGGAGTCCCTCCTCCACCGCCGGCCCACCTCCAAGCCGAGTTGGGGAGGGACTCCCCTCCCCTTGGCCGGCCGGCCCCTACACCTATATAAGGAGGGGCAGGGCTCCCTCCTAGAGACACACAAGATCCTCTCCTCCAAACCCTAAGCCTCCGGCGCCGCCACCTGCTGCCGCCACTGCCGCCCTAGGGCAAACCGCCGCCACCGCCTAGCAACCCTATCCGCCGGCCTAGCCCCCTCCTCGACGTGTCTAAACCCTAGATCGTCGAGGGACTCTCTCATACTCCACCATAATCGCTCCGGCTTAAGGCGAAGCCCTGCGAGATCTCCCCTCTACTTCCAGTACCACGCCGTTGTGCTGCCGGAATCGCGAGGAGAGTGCTACAACCTCCGCTGCCTGCTGGAAAAAGGGAGAGGAAGGTCTTCGTTGAGTACCGAACATGTGACCGACTGCGAGAGCGCTGCCGGAACGCAGCGCCGGAAGGATCGTCTACGCGATCTTGAGATCGGGAAGAGTACGACTACATCACCCACGAGAATCCGCTCTCGTTAAACACTTTGGAATCTTCGAGGGTGAGTTATTCAATCGACTCGTTGCTTCAATCTAGTAGATAGATCTTGGCTTGTTTGTTTGTATGCGATAGAAATTTTTTGTTTTCCATGCTACGAAACCCTACACGCTGTAGAACTGGACGTTCAGGAACCGAGCCGCAAGGAGCGGGCCTTGGCAACAGCATGCAGCATCGCTCGATGCCTGAGGACGCGCTGGGTGGAACAAAGGGGCACAGGCAGTGACCCGCGAGGGTAGGGGAAGGCCATGGCGGCAGGGACGAGCACGGGCGGTGCCTCAGAGGAAGCCATGGAAGAGCCGACGGTGGTCGTATGCCGGGTATGCGAGGTACTTGGGCGGCACTGCAGGTACGAGGCGACCTTGGCTCGACGAAACAGCATGGGGAGGAGGGCGAGCTCCTAGAACGAGGGAGGCCAGCCGGCGGGTAGCGGGCCGAGATGGAGAAGGCGGCCGACGAGACAACAGACGACGACGAGGCCACACGAGGCTCGATGGCGGCGAGGGGCCAGATTCAGGGACGACGGTGGCGAGCTGGCGCTGCAGGGAGGCGGCTCAGGTGGCCTGTGGGGTCAGGCGGTTGCAGAGCTTGCCGGGCAGAGGAAGGGGCGAGAAGGGGAGGTGGCGGCGGACTTGGGGATGGGAGAGAGAGAGGGAGCGTCGAGGATGGGGTATCGAGGACGGGGAAGCGGGCGATCAGGGTGGGGCCAAGGGATTACGGGGCGGTTCCTGGTTGGTGTCGGGCTGGGCATGTGCGTGCGTCGTGTGGAGGTCGGGTGGGTCGGGTCCAGGGGATGGCGGCGGAAATGGGGAGAGGTGGGATTAGGGTTAGGTAGGTTAGGGTTTGGTGGATGTTTGGGGTTATAGGTGGTCTCCCGACTGGGCCTTTTGGGCATGGCCGGTGTCGGCCTCTCCAGGAAAAATAGTTTAGTTTTAATTAGTTTGTTTTAAAAGTTTTTGTAAATTGTTTAAGACAAAATACAAGATTTGAACGGACCAAGAGGTTTGATTTGAAAATAAAGGAGGGCTAATTTGGAAAACAACATAGTCTTTTGCGAAATAGTTTTAGAAAAATAATATGCATGATGATGTCATGATTATGCACAGCGATACAGACATGCGATTTCTAGTAGTGGATTTACCCGGGGTGCTACAATCATGAGCTGACCCCTCCCAACCAGCAAGTATATAGGTAAACCTTAAATCAAAGTCTATCGCAGCCATAACATTTTGAGTAGTACCATCTCTTCTACCCCTAAAGGCGGCCGAGATATTTGCTAGGACTCTAGCCATGACATGTGTTCCATCAATTGCTCCAATACAATCCTAGTTCATAAATATGTAAGTGTGAGTGGAGGGAGGACGAGATGAATATATAGATTTTTCCGAATAAAAGTAGATTACCTTGAAGTAAGGATTGAAGCGGTTATTTTCCTGAATTTTAGGGTGTATATTACTGGAGGGAGGACGGATCATCTCACCTCGCAACTCACCAACAACATACAGCACCGCCTTAAAATACCTACTTATTACTTCAATAGATCTTCTAAAAATTGGTTGAAGAGCTCGAAACCTTGTGTTGTGGCCAACTACCAGGAGAAACATGGCTACTTGTTCCTCAATGAAAGTATTAATACTATCTTTCAATAATTCTCTCTCTCTAAACAAATTGCACAAGCGAAAAAAGGGACCTCTTTTCATTCTAAGCTGATTTGAGCAATTTGATTTGGTAGAATGATAGATAAATCTCAAGTTTGATTCCCTAGCTATATCCATATCAATCCTACGACATCAGAGTTTGGTTTCTAGCTCTCCTTGAGATAAAAATCATGTAAGCTCCCAATGCAGCTGCAAGGCCGGCTGCTTACACGATTAGTTGACGTCGTTTTTTGGCCAAATCATTCATCTAAAGAAACAAAAAAATCATTTTTACACACTGGAATGAAACAAACATGACACACCAAGTATCCATCATGCATACAATTGCATAGAATAAAATCCCTACTGTCCACAACATTAATATATGAAAGTATCATATGTAACCCATGTTTTTTTGCAAAGAAACAGAGGGAGTGACTACCTCAGATTAGGGCCTGGTGTGTCCTGTTGGAGAGAAGTCCTGGCGTGCTGCCTCGCGTTGGCCTGGTCCCGTGCAGACTATGGCCAGGTCCGACGGGGCGGGGGAGGTCGACCTGGTCCGGCGGGGCGGCTGGCTGTCGGCAGGGCAGTGCTTGACCTGGTCCGGGGGGGGCTGACTGTCAGCAGGGCAGTGCTCGACGGGGCGGGGGAGGTCGACCTGGTCCGGGGGATGGCGGGTCGGCAGGGACCTGGTCCGGGGGAACGGAGGAGTGGTGGTTGGAGAGGAGCAGTGGCGGCTGGGGAGGAGCAGGGAGAGAAACAGAATCGGATCTAGCGGCGGCGGCTCGGGAGGAGTGGCGGCTCGGGAGGCGCTGGGGAGGCGCGGGTCGACCGCTCGAGGGATGCCCTAGCGCGGGGCCAAGAAGGAGATTTTTTGCGAATGCGGGGCACGATTTTTTGGGTCAACTCGGCCAGGCTCATATGCGAACCTCGTTTTCTGCTTCTCAATCGGGCCAGGCCGAGAGCCGTTTTTCGTATGAGGTGAGCTTAGCCCTGTGAGTCCACCCGGTCTAACAAACACCGTCTCTGCTGATAAAAGTGGGACAAAGTCAGATTTTTTGGGTTGGCCCAGGATAACAAACACACCCTTAGGGAGGCGCTAGGGATTTAATCCCGGCCGTTTCAAGCAGTTCCTGGCAGTTTTTCTAGCGTCGATGGAAACACAAGCATTGGCCATTTAGAAATTGCATTCAAATTTTGCTTGGAAGCCGCCGGCACTTGCTGAATGTAGTAACCAACTATCTAAGCGCCCTATGTAAAAAACTAGCTTTAGATACATGCCCTCAAGATGAATGAAATGCCCCATGAGGCGGCTTCTGTCGAGGTCTAAACTTAGCTGCCGCTCTCCACCTCTAGATAGACCCATAGGAAAGGCTATATGATCGGTCGGCCAGACAATCTTCCTTTTCCAAGTAATTCCTCTCTTTGTTTCAAAATAAGTGACGTTGATTTATCTAGATTTGCATATGTCTAAACATATTTTAGTACGTAGATACATGTAATCAAAATAAATTCAAGTCACTTATTTTGAGACAGAGGTAATATCGTATGATGATTTTATATTATAAAAATGAGTGAATTCTACTTTTTACCCTCTATTTATGCATTTGAGACACTAATTAACCCATTGAGTAGAAGTTATACCCGAAAGTCCCATTTAAGAACATTCTGAGCATGATGTTGCCCCGTTTTAGCATTCAACACGTGTTTTTGGATAAAGCCGGCATGTTAGGAAGATTTGCCACAACAAAATATGTTAAGATCGGAGGACGTCGTTGCCGATCATATATGTCCTTCTCTGCACCAAATGTTCTATGCTTTGTTGTCATCTCGGTAATTCCGAGGTTCAATCGTCACTTCACACCTTGACCAATAGATATGCATAAAAACATGAGGATTTGAAGTTTTCGAACATGGTAATTTAGATGAATTTTCAATACATAGGGTAATTAGTGTCATACATGCACAAGTAGTGGATAAAAGGTGGAATTCACTCTATAAAAATAGATAAACATGTTCCTGTATATATTTTGGTAACCGGCACTACTCGGCCTCTCACAACGCAAGCAAGGCCCATAAAGTGGTGTATAGAAAACAATATACAATGACTATCGTCTTGAAGATGTTGTGAAGAAGCCGATGAAGGCTCGACAGTTTACACTGACGACAGGCGGTTGACCTACCAGGTGGCAGAGGACAAAAATGTGGCAAATTCACAAAGCAAGAGACTAGCTGCGATTGGTCTTACGGAAGTACCACTAGGCATTTCCCTCTCGATTATTACAGCACCATCTACGAGGCCGCGACCCTTGACGATTTCTTTTCGAAAAGGAGAGAGTCCGCCCTTCTCTGCATCGATCGATGCACATATATATTAGTAGACACTTGTAAGGCAAAACACTTGTAATAAGTTTGACTAGTACTATTTGAAGGGAAGGGAGTAGATCAAACGCATACGTAGTAAAGAGTAAGGCGCAATGTACGCGGCGAATTGGCGAACGGCCTGTCGCCGACGTGCCAGATGTTGCTGCGGCACCGCGCGCGCGCGCCCATACGCACCGTCAAAACATAGCAAAACAGAATCTCGATTACCTTCAAACATCCTGGCGAACAGATAGCATCAGAATCTGACCCTGTCACCCACCACCACCGAACCGATCGATGACCTGCCGCTTGCAGCTGGAAGAAGAATCTCATTTCGCGGCGGCAGGGCGGGGCAGGTGTGCAGATTCTTCGGCGGCCGGCATATGTGCGTGCAGGTTCGCGCGACGGACACACGTCGGAGAGGGGCCGCAAAGCTAAAGGCGAGGGGCGCTGCCGCGCGGCTAGCTATAAAAGGGGACGCGGGCTCGGCACACTGAGCAGATCATCCATCGAGACCAGACCCAGACCAGACACGAAGTAGCAGGTTTCTTCTCTGCCGAAGCAAGCACAGTTGATCGACCATGGGCGGCGGGCACGACATGCACGGCGGCCACGGCGGCGGCGTGAAGGGGTTCGTGTCCAACCTCGTCGGCGGCGGGAAAGGCCGCGGCCACGGCCACGGACAGGGCTACGGGTACGGCGGCCACGGGCAGCAGCACGGGTACCCTGCTCCCGCCGCCGGGGCCTGCCCTCCGTACGGCGGCTACCCGGCGCACGGCTACGCGCCGGCGGCTTACCCCACGCAGCCGGCGCCACACCACGGTACGTAATCTAGCGTAGCTAGCTGTAACGAAAGTTACCTGATACGCATCGAGTTTCCTGAGTAGTATGTTTACGTACGTGCAGGCGGCCACATGGGAATGGGGTCGTACCAGACAGGCCACGGCGGCGGCGGCGGGCACGGGCACTTCGGCGGGAAGCACAAGGGCGGCGGCATGTTCGGCGGCAAGCACAGCAGGAAGTGGAAGTGAAGTGGGACTAGGATCGTTCGCGCGATCTCTACGTGCACAGCTACGCTAGCTCACTGGTCATCTGCGCGCGCGTCGTCTTAGTTAATCAACCATGCTCCGTATGTAAGCTTACGTAAATAAAGGGCTAGCCATGGCGCGTGCGTGCGCGCGTCATGCTTTGGCTTGAACTGGTAATAATACTGTGTGCTGATGTGTGAGTGTGGTGGTGTGTACTTGGTACGGAATAAAAGTGCGATTACGTACGTGTTTACTGATTTCGGCTCGTTTGTATCGGACAGACTTGTATTCTACTTCCTTCGTTTTAAAATATAAGATGTTTTAGATTTATAAAACAAATATATTTAGACTTCTTTTAGGATATAAGTTCACTCAGGTTTACAGTGAATTTATACACTAAAAAAAGTTTAGATACATTTTTTTATAAACCTAAAACATATTATATTTTGAAACAGAGGGAGTAATTATACCCTCGGTGTGCTGAACTGCTGATGTGAGTGTGGTGTGTACTTGCTACGAATAAAAGTGCGATTACGTGTCTACTCATTTCGTCTCGTTTGTACCGGACAGTCTTGTATTGCATTTGTACCATTTGTTATGTGCTGATTTCGGCTACCACGCTAAAATACACCATCTCACCACTATTAGACAAGGGCCGTGCTAGGCGAAACCTGGGATAACTTCCCCGATCACCCGGGTCCCAGTCAACCACGTGTCCCTGATGTGGTCAACACGGGCGACGACTGCGCACCTTTCCCTTTCTCTTCCATGGAACTGAACCACCTCTGTATCCTGACCGTCGCTGGAAGAGAAACCGCTCCTCGCTGTCGTCGGAGAAGTCGCCGGAAAGACATACTCGCAGCAGTAGCAACGACTGGTTGCCCTTTGTAGCAGCCCCTCCCACCACTGGTAGCAAAGTCCCCCACCACTCGCAGCAAAAAATGTGTTGTCGCCAGAGAAGAAACCGTCGCTGGAAAATACACCGTCACTTGAGAAGGCATCGTCGCAGCGGTAGCAAGGCTGTCCAACCTTTGTAGCACAGCCTCCCGCCGCTGGTAGCCGAGGTCCCAACCGCTCGTACCAAAAGGTACCCTCGCTGAAGAAGAGGTCGCAACTGCAGCAAGGTCGGCCAACCTTTGTAGAAGAGCCTCCCTCCGCCGATAGCATAGGCCATTATCGCTCGCAGCGAAAAATCCCTCCGCCGGTAGCAAAAAAGTCGGCCACTCGTTGTAGGGAGGGCTCCTGCCCCATTGTAGCATGGCATGTCGTCAATTGTAGCAAGGCCGGTCGCCGCCTTGTAGCAAGGCTTGCCGCCCAAGGTAGCAAAGGTCGAATGTCCGTGTAGCAAAACTTGTCGCCTAACGTAGTAAGGTCCCCTCGACAAAGCTATTTGGAAATTGATCCCGCACTCGGTGCCACGGAGAACGGCACCAAGCCCGTCGACCCTAAAGTTAGATCGACGCCAATGGGGTGGCACCGAACCCCTAGAGTCATTTCGGGCCAAAAATCCTTGGCGCCGACATGCGCAGGTTTGGTGTTATCCACCGTGGCGCTAAATACAGAGGCTAGATTTTGAAATAGTTTTGCAACCATAGTTGAAAGAACATTTCTTAATCCCTAGTGTTTTGTGTGTTAGATAACAATACCAAGGATCATTTAATGTGTGTTGAAGTGTTGCAGCTCAGAAATCTACCTTTGGGGGCGGATAATCCGGCCCCACCAGGGGCGGATAATCCGCCCCTCCCTCTGCTCAAGCCTGCGCAAGCCCCAGAAGGGGGGGCGGAACATTGGCCGGATAATCCGGCCGGGCCGGATAATCCGCCCCCCAGGGGGGCGGATAATCCGCCCCCCTGCTCTTCGCCAAGGCGCAAGCCCCAGAGAGGGGGGCGGAGTTTTGGCCGGACTTTCCGGCTACGCCGGATAATCCGCCCCAGGAGGGGGCCGGATAATCCGCCCCCCAAGTTTTTCTCCAAGCTTCACCAAGGCGCAAGCCCCAGAGAGGGGGGCGGAGTTTCCCCCGGAGAGTCCGCCCTTGGGGCGGAATTTTCCCAGGGGGCGGATAATCCGCCCCAAGTGGGGGCGGATAATCCGCCCCCAAATTTGAGCAACGGCCAGATCTGGGGAGGGGGTATTTAAGCCAGCCTTCCCCCTCCTGTCAGAGAGCTTGATTCATCTCGAAAAAGAACAGATCAGATCTCAAAAGTTCATACAAGAGTGCTCCACCTAGATCCATCCAAAGGCCACATCCCTTTGGGAATCGAAGGAGGAGAACTCGATCTTCATCATCAGCAATCAAGCGCTTCATCTCCTCTCCATTCACTTGGAGAACCTTCGATCTAGTATTTCTTGCAAAGATCTAGATCCTTGTTTTCGTTTATATTGATAAACCTTGTTTTTGTGACAGCTTGTTGTCATCCCGGGAGCCCCCAATTCGGTTGTGGGTGTGTGCCCCGATAGTATTGTAAAAGGCACCGGTTCCCGCCTCGAAGGGATCCAATAGTGGAGAAGGTGGATCAGGCCTCTCGTGGCGAGATCCATCGGAGAATAGGGTGAGGCCTATTGTGGCGTGGTGGTCTTAGAACCGCCCACCCCTCCAACGCAGATGTACTTCCCTTAACAAGGAAGGAACTGCGGTAAAACAAATCCCTGTGTCTCCGCGTGCTCCACTACGGTTTCCTCGCTCCTCCTTTACGTGCTTAGTAGTTAGGGTTTCATATAGGGAAATTCTCGTAGTTGCATATCTAGAGAATTTACTTTGTGTAAAGCCTAAAATTGGAAAAAGTATTAAAAAATTGGTTAGCACCTATTCACCCCCCCTCTAGGTGCCCATACGATCCATTTCAATTGGTATCAGAGCCTCGGCTCTTATTTCGGGCTTAACAGCCTAAGAGAAGTATGGGTTCCAAGGGAGATGGGAGTGATGCTCCGGAGGTAGTCACCATGAACTTCGTCCGTCGTCCCCGTCCCCGTTACCTCAAACCCACTGCAGAAGGGACGTTTATTGACGAAACAGAGGTTCACAGGGCAGCTCGAGAGGCTGCAAGGATGGCTGAGGCAAGTAAGAAAACTAAGCGAACCGCTTCTCGCAAGGGCAAACAGTCTCGGCCCAATTACAAGTCTATGGACAGCATTCAGTATGCCACCATTCGCCAGACAAACTACTATAATGATATTGACAGTGATGGACAACCCGAGGACAGTATGTTTTGGAATGCTCACTTTCGGGCTATCCATGATGATGTTTATGCTTCTCTCAAGATTCGCCCCATGCGTCCCATCAACTTGACTGCGGCTCAATCCAAGGCTAGGCTCATTGAGGCATTGGATGTGACCAATAAGATGGGGCTTCACCACCTCATGACCATTCAGTGCGATTATGACTCTTCTGTGGTGCGACAGTTTTTTTCTACTCTTGTGATCTGCGGTGATGAGCGCCGCACTATGAAGTGGATGACCGGGACTACCATGCTTCAGTCAGACTTTCGCACTTTTGGGCAGGTTCTTGGGTATGCATTCCATGGCCGTGACACTCCTGCTGGTCACCGCATCATTACTCCCTTGAAGCCGTCCAAGGACACTGCTCTGGCTCCCTGTCTTTCTCCTGATGGTGTTGCTGGTACTTTCGCTGGTCTCTCTCCCTTGTATGCCGCTCTTGTTGGCATGTTTCGGGACTGCATCGCACCGAGTGGTGGCAACAATGACAGGATCCGTGGCCACCTTGTTCCTCTCCTTGCGTTCGCTCACGAGTGTGCCACTAACTCTGGATCAGCCACTGGTTACAAACTGGATGTCATGGACTATATTTTTCATGAGATGACGGATGCTATGATCAACCGGCTCTCCATTCCTTATGCTCCGTTCATTATGATGCTGATCAAGCATATGCTACCCCTTGAAGACTTTGGCACTGCCTTGGATGGTGTTCATAAGCCCAAGAAAATATACAACAAGGCTCAGAAGACTCATCACCCCTCCACTGCCCCGGAGTCCTTCATGCGTGATGCTCGGGCTAGTGGTCGTCGCTCCACGGTGTCCCCAATGGCACGTGAGGTCAAGCAGCTTAATTGGTTCCAGCGGAACATTCTTTGCATGGGTATTGACATTCACAAGGGCCAATATGAGGAGTACCGCAGGGATCATGAGAGGGATCACACGCAGCAGCTTATCCTCCACCATGTCTCAGGTGCCACTGGCCATCCCCCTCCTCCCACTGCTCCGGATCCGTACGCTCAGTGGAACACTTCAGGGATCAACTATGGCGAGCTCGAGAGTTGTCTCTTTCCCCCTCCACCAAGGGCACCCACTCCTCCCGCTGATGACGATGATGATGAGTATGGTGAAGAGGAAGGGGACGAGGATGACTACGACGAGGATGAGGTGGAGTGATCTCCAGGGGCGTTAGCATCGCTCTTCTTCCTTTTTGGCGTTTCGATGCCAAAGGGGGAGAAGTAGTTCTAGTAGGCCACGTGGATTTGCAAGGGTCGGGCACAAGCTCTTCGTTTTTAGTCGTTTTTATTTGCTTGCTTGTGCCTTTTCTAGCGTGAACTTGCTTGCTATTTGTGGTTGTTTGTGTAAGACTATGTCGTACTCCACAGTTTGGTACTATGTTTGGTATTCATGGATTTCTGGATTTATCTTTCATGGACCCCATGGAATTCTGGAGTTATGGAGCATATTTGATGACATATGGATTCATGGAATTTTCTATGTATGTCATGGATATATATTCCGGTGGTATGACTTTCTTTCACCACACCTTAAAGTAGTGCTCTACCTAGTGTGTGTATTTGTATTCAAATGCAAATCTTAAGTATGCACACATCTAGGGGGAGCGTCTTTCATTATCTAAAGTGGCACTTGCCGTTTTCACTACAAATCCTAGTATTGTCATCTAACACCAAAAAGGGGGAGATTGAAAGAACATTTCTTAATCCCTAGTGTTTTGTGTGTTAGATAACAATACCAAGGATCATTTAATGTGTGTTGAAGTGTTGCAGCTCAGAAATCTACCTTTGGGGGCGGATAATCCGGCCCCACCAGGGGCGGATAATCCGCCCCTCCCTCTGCTCAAGCCTGCGCAAGCCCCAGAAGGGGGGGCGGAACATTGGCCGGATAATCCGGCCGGGCCGGATAATCCGCCCCCCAGGGGGGCGGATAATCCGCCCCCCTGCTCTTCGCCAAGGCGCAAGCCCCAGAGAGGGGGGCGGAGTTTTGGCCGGACTTTCCGGCTACGCCGGATAATCCGCCCCAGGAGGGGGCCGGATAATCCGCCCCCCAAGTTTTTCTCCAAGCTTCACCAAGGCGCAAGCCCCAGAGAGGGGGGCGGAGTTTCCCCCGGAGAGTCCGCCCTTGGGGCGGAATTTTCCCAGGGGGCGGATAATCCGCCCCCAAATTTGAGCAACGGCCAGATCTGGGGAGGGGGTATTTAAGCCAGCCTTCCCCCTCCTGTCAGAGAGCTTGATTCATCTCGAAAAAGAACAGATCAGATCTCAAAAGTTCATACAAGAGTGCTCCACCTAGATCCATCCAAAGGCCACATCCCTTTGGGAATCGAAGGAGGAGAACTCGATCTTCATCATCAGCAATCAAGCGCTTCATCTCCTCTCCATTCACTTGGAGAACCTTCGATCTAGTATTTCTTGCAAAGATCTAGATCCTTGTTTTCGTTTATATTGATAAACCTTGTTTTTGTGACAGCTTGTTGTCATCCCGGGAGCCCCCAATTCGGTTGTGGGTGTGTGCCCCGATAGTATTGTAAAAGGCACCGGTTCCCGCCTCGAAGGGATCCAATAGTGGAGAAGGTGGATCAGGCCTCTCGTGGCGAGATCCATCGGAGAATAGGGTGAGGCCTATTGTGGCGTGGTGGTCTTAGAACCGCCCACCCCTCCAACGCAGATGTACTTCCCTTAACAAGGAAGGAACTGCGGTAAAACAAATCCCTGTGTCTCCGCGTGCTCCACTACGGTTTCCTCGCTCCTCCTTTACGTGCTTAGTAGTTAGGGTTTCATATAGGGAAATTCTCGTAGTTGCATATCTAGAGAATTTACTTTGTGTAAAGCCTAAAATTGGAAAAAGTATTAAAAAATTGGTTAGCACCTATTCACCCCCCCCTCTAGGTGCCCATACGATCCATTTCAATTGGTATCAGAGCCTCGGCTCTTATTTCGGGCTTAACAGCCTAAGAGAAGTATGGGTTCCAAGGGAGATGGGAGTGATGCTCCGGAGGTAGTCACCATGAACGATCTCAAGACGTTGGAAACAACCTTGGTGAGTTCTATGGAGGCTAAGATGGAAGAGATGCGTCAATTGATAATGCGTCTCTCCACATCCGCAACATCACCTCCATCTCACTCTGAGGATACCACTCCGCAATCCAAGGAAACGGGTAAAACTGTTTCCAAAGAGAACGAAGTGGTAGGTGATGATACAAGTAAGAGTTCCTCCTCGAAAAAGGATAGCGGTAAGGATGGATACAATGAGGTTTCTCATGTGTATTCTCCTGACCCGCCTATTCCTCACCCTCATATACATAATAGGGGTGATCCACCCAAATTGTCAGCTTCTACTTTCTCTCAATGGCAATTTTTGATGAAATCTCATGTGTGCAGTTCCTCCATAGAGTTGTGGAAGATCATCGAAAATGGTCTTCACGTGGGAAATCCTAACAATCTCACAAGGAGAGAAGTGGTCGATAGCCAACTCAATGCTACGGCCCTACACATGATACAGCTTGGTGTGGGAGATAAAGACATGCCACACATTCAGCATCTTAGCACAGCTAAAGAAGCGTGGGATGCTCTCACCGAGCTTTTCATCGGAAATGAAAGTATGAGAAGGAATAGATATGATGCCTTGAGCAATGAAGCTGAAGGATTCTATATGCTGGATGGAGAAGACCACGAGGACATGTATAGGAGGCTAAAGGCAATAGCTACTACCTTCAGAAACCACGGCGCGGCTTATGTTGATGATGCTTGGATCAAGCGCAAGTATGTCAGTGCTCTTATGCCATTTGAGCCCACGGATTTGAAGAGTCTCCAAGGTAGGCATAATTATCACCTCATGTCATCCAACGAGGTAATGCAAGAAATGGCCGCATTCAAAGTGGCTGCCAAGAATGCCGAAGATGCTCGTGCTCGAGCTATGGGGATGCAAAAGGGGGTAAACATGGCTTTGAAGACTAGTGTGGTTGATCATGATGAATATGCGGTAGAAGGCCTGGACTGTCCCAAAGATATAAAAAGGATTCACGGACAATACTTGGCTCTTTATGCAAGAAACTTTTGGAAAGATCCAGCCAAGGCTAAAGCTGAACTAGATCGCAAAAGTGGAGCCTATGGAAGAAAAGAAAATGGTCCCAAGCTGAGAACTTGCTTTAATTGTGGTGACCGGTTGCACTTCGTAGCTGAGTGTCCCTATCAAAGTAGAGAGGATAATGGAGGAAGACTCATTTTCAAGGACAAATCAAAAGCTCCACGTAAGAAACAGTTTGTAAAGAAGAATGCTCCTTTCAAGAAGCAACCAAAGATTGTTCTAGTAGCTCAAGAAGAATATTCATCGGGGAGTGAAGATGAGGACGAGGACGATAGCTCTCAAGAGGTGGCTGCTATAGCCACCACATCTACATCAACATCACTCTTCGACTCTCCAAACGAAAACATCATCAACAAGAATCCTACTTGTCTCATGGCAAGAAGCTCCGAGGTAACTTCTAACTCTTCTTTTCCCAAGGCTATGATAGACATGGATGATACTACTAGTCTTAAGGTTAAAGAAGAGATTATTGCCTTGGATTATTTCTATACTAACTTGCAAGGTGAGCACAAAGTTCGTTTTGAGGCTCTTATGGATCAGTTGGCCCAAAACGAAGCACTTCTCGAAGAAAAGGGCAGAATTGAAAGGGAGGATGCAATGGAAATTGCATCCCTAAAAAATGCTCTTGAAGAAGAAGAAGAAGCTCGGGTCTCTCTTGAAGAGAGGCTTGAGTCTATGGAAGAGTCACATGAAGAAATTGTGACTAAACTCGTTAAGGAACGTGACAATGCGGTCACCAAGGCAAAGAAGTTAAAGAAGGAAAGAATTGACTTTGGGGCTGCTCATGATAGACTCTCCGAGGAATTGGAGAAACTTGACAATGCTCACAAGGCATTGAAAAACGAGTTCTCTATCCTCAATGAGTCACATGATCAGCTTCAAAGTCGATTGGCCATATATGATACTCCTAGCTCGTCCAACTCAACATATAGTAACAAGGAAAATGCTAATGTGGAGAAAGGAGTGATCAAGGACACCACTACAAAGGACAAAGGTGTGCTTGATGAAGTCCTTGACAAGCAAAGGTCAAATCATGGTAGAGAGGGACTTGGGTATGTCACCAAGTCCAAGAAGAAGAAAACCAAGAAGAACAAGACCAAGAATGTGCAATTAACGACAAGCACGGCTGAGAAGGTTGTCACAAAAGACAAGACTAATGATATTGGTTTTGCAGGGTCTCACAATCCGAATTATGAACTCTTTTGTGATGATTATGGCGATGTTTATGCTTATTATGTTGGTCCCTTTGATGAATTTATTGCTTGGTCTATTTGGGTCCCAAAGACCCTTGTTACTAACATGAAAGGACCCATTGAAAAATGGGTACCTAAAACCAAGAAGTAATTTTCTTGCAGGGCTATGCTTCCGGTGGGTCGAAATGGGTGCTGGATAGTGGCTGCACTAGTCATATGACCGGAAGCAAGGAGATCATCACGGAGATGCGTCCAAATCTTGATAATATCACAGTCTCCTATGGTGATAAGTCTAAATCTCAGGTATTGGGTCTTGGCAAGGTTGTGGTTGCTCACGATATCTCTCTCGTGGACGTCATGCTTGTTGAGACCCTTGGCTATAATCTTCTTTCTGTTCGTGCCCTTGGCAAGATGGGTTTTGCTATTTTTATCGATGATGATTTGGTGGTACTCTTATGGAGCAAGTCTCTAAAGGTCGCTTTTGTTGGATACGTCGAAAATGACCTGTATGTGGTGGACTTTTCGGGGAAACCACTTCGGGTCCGATGTGTCTATTCGGAAAGGCCGACGTGGGCTGGCTATGGCATCGCCGTTTAGCCCATGTCAACATGAGAACTTTGCAAAGTCTCCAAAAGGGTGGCCACATTCTTGGACTAAAAGACAATGTCTCTTTTGCCAAAGATCGTGTTTGCAGGGCTTGTGTTGAAGGAAAAATGCATGATTCTCCCCACAAGAGGAAGACTATTGTGTCATCAAAGAGGATCTTGGAATTACTCCATGTGGACTTATTTGGACCTCCTTCTCATGCAAGTCTTGGTGGGAAGAAATATTGCTTGGTCATCGTCGATGATTACTCAAGATATACATGGGTATATTTCTTCAAGCTGAAAAGTGAGACTCAACAAACTGTCATCGATTTTGCCAATGAGGTTCAACGACAACACAATGTTCCCATATTGGCAATTAGAAGTGACAATGGCACAGAATTCAAGAACTACACTTTAAACGAGTTTCTTAGCGAAGAGGGGATTAGACACCAATATTCCGCTGCGTACACCCCTCAACAAAATGGTGTAGCCGAGAGGAAGAACCGGACTTTAATGGATATGGCAAGATCTATGCTAGCTGAATTTAAGTCTCCTTATAATTTTTGGGCTGAAGCCATATCCACCGCTTGTCACTCATCAAACCGGCTTTACCTTCGGAAGATCTTGGACAAGACCCCTTATGAAATACTTACCGGCAATAAACCCAACATCTCATACTTCAGGGTATTCGGGTGTAAGTGTTTCTTTCTTATTAAAGGTGTCCGTTTGTCAAAATTTGAATCCAAGGCTTTAGAAGGCATTTTTGTTGGTTACGGTGCCGAATCCCACACTTATAGAGTCTACAACAAGCTCACTGGGATTGTTGTAGAATCTTGTAGTGTGGAGTTCGATGAAAATAACGGCTCCTTTGTAGGGCAAGTTGATGTTTGTGATGCAGATGTTGAAATACCCCAAGACGCCATAAGAAGAATGGGCGTGGGATTTTTCCGCCCCATTGAGGAACCCCTTGTGGCGGATCGGGAAGGACAATGCTCCACTCAAGTGGAGCCCTCATCTTCACAAGATCAACAAGCTCCTACTGTTGGAGAAAACTCTGCACCAACACCGCAACCTGCTGAAGATCATCAGTCTCCTGGACAAGATGGTAGTCCCAGGCCGGATTATCCGCCCCCTCCAAGGGGCGGACAATCCGCCCCTGGCACTCCAACTTGCACCAGGGGATCCGAAGGAGAAATCAACACCTCTGATGCTCCCAGGCCGGATTTTCCGGCCCCTCGGGGCGGATTATCCGGCCATGGCTCTCCAACTCCAGTCAGGCTTTCTCAGGAAGATGGTTCTGGTACTTCACCTCCCAGGCCGGATAGTCCGGCCCATCCAAGGGGCGGATTATCCGGCCCTGAAGAAAATGCTCAGCAACAATCCTCTGGCAGTACTGGTGACCAAGATCAAGGGCACTGCAGTAATCAAGACAAGGATACAACAACTGAATCCACTCCTTCAAGAAATAATAAAGATATTGAGGCTCGTCGCAAGGCTCGGGCGGATCGCAACCTTGAACTAAGAGGTCACACTCTTGACAAGGTAGTTGGTGATCTACGACGAAGGGTATCCACTCGAAGAGAGCTTGCTAGCTTCTGTGATCATCAAGCTCACATTTCCATGGTTGAACCAAAGAAGGTTTTTGATGCCCTTGAAGACCCCGATTGGGTTGTTGCAATGCATGAAGAATTAAACAACTTCGAACGCAACAAAGTGTGGAAGCTCGTAGAAAAGCCAAAGGATTGCCGCAATGTTATCGGCACCAAGTGGATCTTCAAGAACAAACAGGATGAAAATGGCATTGTTGTGAGGAATAAAGCACGACTCGTGGCTCAAGGATTCTCTCAAGTAGAAGGAATTGATTTTGGCGAGACATATGCCCCAGTGGCTCGCCTTGAGTCCATCCGTATCCTTCTTGCATATGCAGCTCATCATAATTTTAAGTTACAACAAATGGATGTTAAGAGCGCTTTCCTTAATGGTCCTCTACATGAGTTAGTATATGTCAAGCAGCCCCCGGGGTTTGAGGACCCCAAATTTCCGAACCATGTCTACAAACTCGATAAGGCGCTCTATGGCCTTAAACAAGCCCCACGTGCGTGGTATGAGCACCTTAAAGAGCTTTTGATAGACCGTGGATTCGAAGTTGGGCACATCGATCCCACTCTTTTTACTAAGAAGGTCAATGGGGAGCTTTTTGTATGCCAACTCTATGTAGATGACATTATTTTTGGCTCTACTAACCAAGCTTTTAACGATGAATTTTCAAAGCTTATGACTGACAGGTTTGAGATGTCCATGATGGGTGAGCTCAAGTTCTTTCTTGGCTTTGAAATCAAACAACTTAGAGAGGGAACCTTTATTAATCAAGCTAAATACATCCAAGACATGCTCAAAAGGTTCAAGATGACGGATCTCAATGGCGTTGCTACCCCAATGCAAACAAAGTGTCATCTTGAGCTCGATCCCAAGGGTAAAGACGTGGATCAAAAGGTATACCGATCCATGAGCGGCTCTCTCCTTTACCTCTGCGCATCTAGGCCCGATATCGTGTTAAGTGTAGGAGTGTGTGCAAGGTACCAAGCCGCTCCTAAAGACAGCCACTTCGTGGCGGTCAAGCGAATCTTCCGATATTTGGTTCATTCCCCAAATTTTGGGTTATGGTATCCCAAGGGTTCAAGTTTCTCTCTATGTGGATACACCGATTCAGATTGGGCTGGTGAAAAAGATGATAGGAAATCAACCTCTGGTGCATGCCAATTCTTGGGCAGGTCTCTAGTGTGTTGGTCATCAAAGAAACAGAATTGTATTTCACTCTCAACCGCCGAAGCTGAATATGTTGCTGCTGCAAGTGCTTGTACTTAATTGCTATGGATGAGGCAAACTTTAAAGAAATATGGTGTCAATTGTGACAAAGTGCCTCTTTTATGCGACAATGAAAGTGCTATCAAAATTGCTTACAATCCTGTGCAGCATACAAGAACAAAACATATAGAGATTCGCAACCACTTTATTCGGGATCATGTTGCTCGTGGAGATATTGCTCTGTCATTTGTAAGCACGAAGAACCAACTTGCTGATATTTTCACGAAGCCCCTCGATGAAGCAAGATTTTGTTATTTGCGGAATGAGCTAAATATCGTAGATTCAAGGAGCTTGGCTTGACTATTATTGCACACTCACTTGCTCTTATTCATGTATTTGGTTTAGATGTGGGCATCGACATAGGGGGAGTGTGGTCCTAATTGATTGGGCCAACCCTCCCCCCATCATGCCGAAAGCAAGTAAAATCATTTCCCTTAATATCATTTTGTGATATGTGGGTCATCGATGAGCATTGGTTTTGAACTCAAGATACATCTTCGCGGTGTCATGCCATGCGCTCCAACATGGTGGCTTCGGCCACCGCCCTCTTCCTCGAGAAGAGTTGGTTTTCATGGGTCTCGTTGGATTTTCTTGCATACCTCTTGTTCTTATGGAAAACACACTCAAATTTGGCTTTTGATTGATTTGATTCTTGCAAATTTGGGTGTGTAGTACCATCTCAGTTTGATTCTCTCATCCCAAGCCTTTCCCTCCCTCCTTGAACCATCTATTCTTGCACACAAGTCCTCTAAAACACCATCGAGAGATTTGATAGGGTGCTCTGGCCTGATTCTGTTTTCCAGAATGTCTGGGGGGGGGCGGATTATCCGCCCTAAGTGGGGGGCGGATTATCCGCCCCGGGCGAAATCAGCCCCTTATAGGCTGGTCGGGGAGGGCAGACTCAAACAGAGCAGCCAGTCCTCCCCCAACCCTACCTCTGCCCCCAGCCGCCGCCGGAGTATCCGCCTCTCCCGGAGTCGATTTGACCACCGGATTCTCCGGGCTCTCCCCGGATCTTCTTCACCTCGCCTCCGGGTATCTTCTCCTCCGCGATTTTCCTCCAATGAGTGAGGGTAACTCCCTCATCTCTATCCTTTTGTATGGGATGTTTTGTTTGGTGGAAATCTCGTTGTAGAAGGTTCTTGGTGTTGTTTCCTACATGCTAGAATCAGTAGCCTTGCAACCCTTGTACTCGATCTGTTTGGCCATGATAGATCTGAGCCAACCCAGAATTTTTTGCGGGGGGCGGATTATCCGCCCCTGCCAGGGCCGGATAATCCGGCCTGGAGAATTACTCTCTGGTCTGTTTTGGTTCAGATTCTGCTCATGCACATCATTGGTTATGGGGTTGCATTGTTACTCCTTCTCCATGTTTTCTTTATCCTGGACTTGTGTGTGTGCTCATCTCCTTGCTACCTCTCTCAATGCTTTTCACAGGTGGTTCCAAGCCGACCAAGACCTTCGTCCGTCGTCCCCGTCCCCGTTACCTCAAACCCACTGCAGAAGGGACGTTTATTGACGAAACAGAGGTTCACAGGGCAGCTCGAGAGGCTGCAAGGATGGCTGAGGCAAGTAAGAAAACTAAGCGAACCGCTTCTCGCAAGGGCAAACAGTCTCGGCCCAATTACAAGTCTATGGACAGCATTCAGTATGCCACCATTCGCCAGACAGACTACTATAATGATATTGACAGTGATGGACAACCCGAGGACAGTATGTTTTGGAATGCTCACTTTCGGGCTATCCATGATGATGTTTATGCTTCTCTCAAGATTCGCCCCATGCGTCCCATCAACTTGACTGCGGCTCAATCCAAGGCTAGGCTCATTGAGGCATTGGATGTGACCAATAAGATGGGGCTTCACCACCTCATGACCATTCAGTGCGATTATGACTCTTCTGTGGTGCGACAGTTTTTTTCTACTCTTGTGATCTGCGGTGATGAGCGCCGCACTATGAAGTGGATGACCGGGACTACCATGCTTCAGTCAGACTTTCGCACTTTTGGGCAGGTTCTTGGGTATGCATTCCATGGCCGTGACACTCCTGCTGGTCACCGCATCATTACTCCATTGAAGCCGTCCAAGGACACTGCTCTGGCTCCCTGTCTTTCTCCTGATGGTGTTGCTGGTACTTTCGCTGGTCTCTCTCCCTTGTATGCCGCTCTTGTTGGCATGTTTCGGGACTGCATCGCACCGAGTGGTGGCAACAATGACAGGATCCGTGGCCACCTTGTTCCTCTCCTTGCGTTCGCTCACGAGTGTGCCACTAACTCTGGATCAGCCACTGGTTACAAACTGGATGTCATGGACTATATTTTTCATGAGATGATGGATGCTATGATCAACCGGCTCTCCATTCCTGATGCTCCGTTCATTATGATGCTGATCAAGCATATGCTACCCCTTGAAGACTTTGGCACTGCCTTGGATGGTGTTCATAAGCCCAAGAAAATATACAACAAGGCTCAGAAGACTCATCACCCCTCCACTGCCCCGGAGTCCTTCATGCGTGATGCTCGGGCTAGTGGTCGTCGCTCCACGGTGTCCCCAATGGCACGTGAGGTCAAGCAGCTTAATTGGTTCCAGCGGAACATTCTTTGCATGGGTATTGACATTCACAAGGGCCAATATGAGGAGTACCGCAGGGATCATGAGAGGGATCACACGCAGCAGCTTATCCTCCACCATGTCTCAGGTGCCACTGGCCATCCCCCTCCTCCCACTGCTCCGGATCCGTACGCTCAGTGGAACACTTCAGGGATCAACTATGGCGAGCTCGAGAGTTGTCTCTTTCCCCCTCCACCAAGGGCACCCACTCCTCCCGCTGATGACGATGATGATGAGTATGGTGAAGAGGAAGGGGACGAGGATGACTACGACGAGGATGAGGTGGAGTGATCTCCAGGGGCGTTAGCATCGCTCTTCTTCCTTTTTGGCGTTTCGATGCCAAAGGGGGAGAAGTAGTTCTAGTAGGCCACGTGGATTTGCAAGGGTCGGGCACAAGCTCTTCGTTTTTAGTCGTTTTTATTTGCTTGCTTGTGCCTTTTCTAGCGTGAACTTGCTTGCTATTTGTGGTTGTTTGTGTAAGACTATGTCGTACTCCACAGTTTGGTACTATGTTTGGTATTCATGGATTTCTGGATTTATCTTTCATGGACCCCATGGAATTCTGGAGTTATGGAGCATATTTGATGACATATGGATTCATGGAATTTTCTATGTATGTCATGGATATATATTCCGGTGGTATGACTTTCTTTCACCACACCTTAAAGTAGTGCTCTACCTAGTGTGTGTATTTGTATTCAAATGCAAATCTTAAGTATGCACACATCTAGGGGGAGCGTCTTTCATTATCTAAAGTGGCACTTGCCGTTTTCACTGCAAATCCTAGTATTGTCATCTAACACCAAAAAGGGGGAGATTGAAAGAACATTTCTTAATCCCTAGTGTTTTGTGTGTTAGATAACAATACCAAGGATCATTTAATGTGTGTTGAAGTGTTGCAGCTCAGAAATCTACCTTTTGGGGGCGGATAATCCGGCCCCACCAGGGGCGGATAATCCGCCCCTCCCTCTGCTCAAGCCTGCGCAAGCCCCAGAAGGGGGGACGGAACATTGGCCGGATAATCCGCCCCCCAGGGGGGCGGATAATCCGCCCCCCGCTCTTCGCCAAGGCGCAAGCCCCAGAGAGGGGGGCGGAGTTTTGGCCGGACTTTCCGGCTACGCCGGATAATCCGCCCCAGGAGGGGGCCGGATAATCCGCCCCCCAAGTTTTTCTCCAAGCTTCACCAAGGCGCAAGCCCCAGAGAGGGGGGCGGAGTTTCCCCCGGAGAGTCCGCCCTTGGGGCGGAATTTTCCCAGGGGGCGGATAATCCGCCCCAAGTGGGGGCGGATAATCCGCCCCCAAATTTGAGCAACGGCCAGATCTGGGGAGGGGGTATTTAAGCCAGCCTTCCCCCTCCTGTCAGAGAGCTTGATTCATCTCGAAAAAGAACAGATCAGATCTCAAAAGTTCATACAAGAGTGCTCCACCTAGATCCATCCAAAGGCCACATCCCTTTGGGAATCGAAGGAGGAGAACTCGATCTTCATCATCAGCAATCAAGCGCTTCATCTCCTCTCCATTCACTTGGAGAACCTTCGATCTAGTATTTCTTGCAAAGATCTAGATCCTTGTTTTCGTTTATATTGATAAACCTTGTTTTTGTGACAGCTTGTTGTCATCCCGGGAGCCCCCAATTCGGTTGTGGGTGTGTGCCCCGATAGTATTGTAAAAGGCACCGGTTCCCGCCTCGAAGGGATCCAATAGTGGAGAAGGTGGATCAGGCCTCTCGTGGCGAGATCCATCGGAGAATAGGGTGAGGCCTATTGTGGCGTGGTGGTCTTAGAACCGCCCACCCCTCCAACGCAGATGTACTTCCCTTAACAAGGAAGGAACTGCGGTAAAACAAATCCCTGTGTCTCCGCGTGCTCCACTACGGTTTCCTCGCTCCTCCTTTACGTGCTTAGTAGTTAGGGTTTCATATAGGGAAATTCTCGTAGTTGCATCTCTAGAGAATTTACTTTGTGTAAAGCCTAAAATTGGAAAAAGTATTAAAAAATTGGTTAGCACCTATTCACCCCCCCCTCTAGGTGCCCATACGATCCATTTCAATAGTATTAGTTTCGCCCAAGTGCTAGATTTGGCAAAAAAATATAACAATAAAAGAGGCATTCCTGCACAAGTGAACAAGATGGAGTACTGTTGTAGTTACTCACCTCCAAATATGGCGGAGTTACTCACCTCTAATATGTAGATGACACCATGATCATGGTGGAGGGCTCGGATCATTACATCATCAATCTCAAATTCCTGCTTCTTTGCTTCAAATCTATGTTGGGACTCAAGATCAACTTTGACAAGAGCGAGATGATGATCTTGGGCTTCTGGGCTAAAGATAGACAACGGATCGCAGACAACTTCAATTGCAAGCTTGCAGACTTCCCAATCACCTACCTAGAGATGCCTAGGTCCTGATTAAGGACATGGATCCCTTAGTGGCAAGGGTGAGGTCTAAGGCTAAGCCCTAGCAAGCTCGCCCGACGTCTAACGACAGCAAGACGGTCCTTATAAACTCCTGCCTATCCATCCTCCCCATGTACCTGATGGGACTATACCTTCTTCCTGAAGAAACACATGCTGACTTTGCTAAGGAGTTGTCACGTTTCTTTTGGTTAGCAAGGGATGGCTGCTAGAAGATGGTGAAATAAGACGGTATATGCGCCCCAACATAGTTTGGGGCATAGGCATTTTGGATTTTCCCCGCTTTAATGTAGCCCTCATGCTAAAGTTGGTATGCCGCATACTATCCGATGATGGTGGATTTTGTTTTCAACTCATCAAAGCCAAGTACTTACGAGGGCACCCCCTCCTGGAGTGTGAACGCAGAGAGGGTTCTCAATTTTGGCATGCGGTTTAGGACATCAAATAGGAGATCCACCTCGGGATTTCCTTCACCATTGGCAATGGAGAAGGGGCCCTGTTATGGCTGGACCCTAGATGGACGCCTTGCCACCGCGCGCCGAGTTCCTCTTACTCTTCGCGACCCACTCTGACCCCACGCTCCTTGTGGCCAACGCCTTCCAAGGGGGACCTGGAACATCCCGTTCCAGAGAACCTTTGGCATGGCCAAAGACCGGAGTTGAAGGCTTTGAGAGGGCGCCAACCAGCCTCCCTCTCGGACTCCTCAGATAGTGTCTCCTAGCATTTGTCCCCATCTGGGAATTTCTCCATTAGTTCGTCTTATTAGGCCCTTTTTCGAGGGGCCCGTCTCCCCTGGACTGACCATTTGCGAAAAGCGCCACCACCCCTTAATATGAAAATATTCGTGTGGCAATTTCTACGAGATCGGTTACCCTCACGAGTGGAGGTGTCCAAGCTTAATGGGCCAGTCAATGGCCTATGTCCGTTGTGTGGGTCCTCGGAAATAGGGACCTACATAATGTTCACCTGTCCTGCTGCCCAGTTTCTTTGGAGCTTTGCCCGTGAGCGCTTGGGCCGTCCTGCCGGGCCCAAGACCTTGCCAAGTTCCTAGAAACTGAGGCAGATTGTACTAAAAGAAGGTGTCGCCTCTTTTAGTTAGTGTTTGTTGTGATGACTTGGACCCGATGGAATATTCATAACAAGATGGTCATCGAGAAGGTGTTCCTACAACGTGCCTTGACTCCATTTTCATTTTTTGCTTATCTACAACAGTGGCACCCCCTCGCTAGGTAGCAGGACAGGGAGCAGTTGGACGCCACTCTTCATCTTTTGTTGGTGGCGTCTCGCCAGTTCGCCACACCTCCAGCCACAGGGCTCTCGTAGAGGGAGCTTTGTATGTGTCCGTTCGTCATTCTTTTTTTTTCTTTGGGCTTTGTGTTGCTATGGCCCCATCAGGCTATCTTGTGTTTTTTTTGTTGCTCGGACCTTGTATCAAATTGGGAAGTTTGTATTTTATTTATAAAGCGGAACGGAACTTGAGCAGTACTTCTGAAGTGAATAGCGAAGAGCCGACTTGCCGCCTCCCCACTTCTGGTCACCTAAATCGAGCACACGCTGTACTCGGCTAAATCTACCCAAGCATGGTACACAATTTCCACGTGATAGTCATGCGCATATTCGGTGTTGTACTGGTACATGTGCTAGCCAGCAACAACTATCGAATTGCCCGGCAGTCTTGCTTCATTCCATTTGCAAAATACTGTGTTTTCCTCTGAAAAATCAGTGATTGTACTCAGGTTGCCATTTAGGTATCAAGAATCCATAACTCCGAGCTTCAAACGTACTAGTAGTAATCTCAGTCTCGCAGCCTTCCCAAACTCCCAGAGAGGATTAATGGATTTCTTATATTTCCTCCTTTTCTACAAATTAAGCACAATGTTACCACAAATTCAGTATTAATAAACAGTCTGAATTCTGAACACATGTTACAAAGCGTCTGGGTAGGTCCCATACAAACAAATCTCGGTCTGTATCTAGCTCTTCAAAAGAGTCATTCATTATCAGACTATATCCGTATGTCTGAATCTCTGGCCGACCATGTGTCCCTATTCCAACTCCCCAATCTATCTTTGGATTTTTCATTGACTCTCTTCTGTCATCCATGTTAGATACGGTTTTGTTTTCAGGTCGCGTGCACACGCTCTATAACTGGCCAGACAGGCCTCGCCCCGGGTCATACCTCGACAGCAGCCTCCTCTGTCGAAACATCAGGGAACAAGAACAAACACAATGAAGTCAATTACCATGGCACATGCATGGTAAATACAAACTCGGTACAGTAGTGCTAATATTCAGAGAACGGATGGAGAGTTCAGAGAAGGCTGGGTGCACTCACGACAGGCTCAAACTGCGGGGCTGTCAGGTTTGCTCTCGAGATTCCTCAGCACCAGCAAGATCTGTCCATGTAAACAAACGTTGAGTCGCGCCTTAATCAGGGAGCAGAGCAGGGGAGACATGACATTGTGAATGGTAATGCTGAAGAAAGGAGTAGCTAAAACTGCAGCTTACCGTCTTGACGGTGATGCCGTCCACTCCATGTCCTTCAGTTTCTGCAGATGGGCTACGATTCCGGCTCCGATTCCGGCGCCGTTCATCGCGACTGCAAGGCGCGCCACTTCGCGGCAGGGAAGACCTTTTGTCCTACGGCTATACGTCTATCCGATGGGCGAGGATTTGACGAACGAGTTCCTTGATGATTTTGACAAGTAAAGTCCGATCCCCTTTGTCCTTTATGGTTTGTATAATTAGCCGAATTTCCCAATGATTGTTAGTTTTTGGCATTGTAGTTTGAACCTCTATGTCCATTTGGAGCTGGATGCGAGTCCGGGCATCGATTGCTCGTGGGAAGAACATGCCGAGTGGAAAAGAAAAGGAAGATTATGCGGACCATGCTGAACTCACGGCAAAACTCAGGAAGAGGAGGTACCAGCTTCGGTTCGCCAGTGTTGTGCTGAGGTTCCAAACCAAAGAGGTCATTATGCACGTGAACGAACGAGTAGTATTACCGAACGGTGCAGAGCCATCTTGCCGTGGACAACTCACTCAGCAGAGCACATGGCGTACATTGCACACGGCTATCTAGCGAAGCATGGCGCACAACTTCAACGTGATAGTCGTGCGCAGATTCCGGTACTGTCCTGGCGCTGGCAGGTGCTCGCCCACACAACTGTCGAAATCGAACTGCCCCCGCGGCCTCGATTCATTTCATTTGCAAACATATTTTTTTCTCTGACAAATATAACTGATAATGTACTACTAAGGTCCATTCTTTTATCAAGACCAAGCTTGCCATGAAAAGGCATCATAAGCTCATAATAATTCCAAGCTTTGAGACAGGGCAAGTTCAGGCATGTAGCTTTTCCTTGCCAAATGCCAAGACAAAACTAAAGAACTTCCAATGTACCCTATATTCAGATCTCGAAAAAATATATTTCCTGTATTCAGTAAACGATATTTCTCCAAGTTGACAACATGCTACAGTACAACTTAGTACTACAACACAAGATTCAGTAGTAGTACCAGACGGTCCGAACTCCGAACACACGTCATGACATCATCTGGGCAGGTCCCCTACAAACAGAATCTCAGTCCGTATCTACTAGCACTTCACTGTAATCATCCATCATTGACAGTATATATATATATATATATATATCTGTATGTATGTCATATTTCTGGCCGACCATCTATCCCAACTTCCCAATCAACTCATCAGTCCTCCACTCCTCCAGGGCACGCTCTGGTTTTTCTTGCTCTTTATGTTAGCTACTACTGTATTGTTTTTCTCTTCAGGTCGCGTGCGCTCTCTACAACTGGCCAGACAAGCCTCGCGCCGGGTCATACCTGGACAGCAGCCTCCTCTGTCGAAGCATCAGGGAACAAACACAAGGAAGTTTAATTTCCGTTACTACAGATGGTTACTGATTACTAACTACAGCAATGTAGTTTTCAGAGAATTCAGATAAGGCTACTCACCACTGGCTCAAACTGGGGCGCTGTCAGGTTGGTCTCCAGGTTCCTCAGCACCAGCAGGATCTGCACCATGGATGTTAAACGTTGGGTCTGTTGATCAGAGTTCGTCGCTCGGGATGGGGGCGGAGCAGGGGAGGGTTTGTGATCATGCTGAAGAAAAGGTGATGGAAAACTGCAGTACGTAGTGGAGCACGCATACCGTCTTGACGGTGATGCCGTCCATGTCCTTGAGCTTCTGCAGGTGGGCCTCGATCTGGCACGGCGTGGTCGGGTCGAATATGTCGCCGATGAACCGGTACACCTGCGCGAAGTGCATGTCGTCTGCAATGCAAGCAAGGAGCAGAAAACCAGAGAGGGGGGAAACAGATTCAGTTTACAGTTGTTATTTTTCAGAAAGATCATGGTGAAACAAAGAAGATGGTTGACCTGGAGACAAGGGAAGTGGGATCGTCCCGTCCTGCTCGTCGGCGATTGCCTGCGCTTCGCTTGAGCCGCTGCCGGTGCCGGTGCCAGCCCAGTCCATGCCCGTGTCGCTGAAGCTCGGTGGCGTCCCCATGAACGAGCTGCTGCCACCTGAGTAAACTCGAAGTTGTTGTGGTCATGCTGTTCTGATAGCAGCTCCGTGGTGTTCCAGGAAGAGTGAATCAGATGACAGGGGTAGTTACTTACCTGGATGTGTTGTTGCAGCAGCAGCTGGTTCAGTCTGGCTCCCTGCACCATCGTGGTTCAGCCTTCCTGCCCAGTCAAACATCTGCATGCCGTCTGAAGATCATTCAGAAGTCAGAACACAGTGCAACGCCATTAGATCACTAAATCAATATAGTACAGTAGTTAATAATAGGAAGCTGAAGTTGCGCATTGTTCAGAGGTTCAGAACAGTAATCAGGGGGGTAGAAGTGGAGACAGAGTGACTTGCCGCTGGATGCAGAGAGAACTCCCGGGCTGTTCCACCCGATGGCACTCTGAACGGCGCCGGCTGGATACTGCTGCGGGTGTCCCTGCAGAACCGCCGGCGAGCCCTGCGGCACCCCGAGCCTGCGGCTGGGGTACTGCGGCGGCAGGTTGGCGGCGAGGCCCAGCTTCTGGACCTTGAGGAAGTACTTCTGGGCGTGGCTGCGTATCTGCGCACAACAGAAGCACATTTCTATCAGCGGTTTACTACATTCCTCTAATTATCCAGACGCGAAGTAATGATGGAGAGTGAGTTTGGATTACCTGCACGGCGGTCTTGGTGCGGACGTGCTCCTCGATCTTCTTCCAGTCGCGGCCGAACCTGACACACCGCACAAGAAATTCAGAGTTTCAGACTTAGGACAGAGCAGGGTATGCACTGCACTAGCTAGTGCACAGACCTGAGGAGCGCGTCGAGGAAGCGCTCGTGCTCCTCGGGGCCCCACCGCTCGCGCGGCCTGGTGATGGTGTACGGCTTCCTGGCCTTCTTCCCCGGCGGCGGCGACGACGACGTGCCCTCGCCACCACCACCTCTCTCCGCCATGGTCGCCTGCAGCCAAGCTCTCTTCCTCTTCTCCTTCCGCTGCTCGTCGCTCTCGGTGTCCGAGCTACTGCGACACCCGCGTACGTCTATATATACCGCACCGCTAACGCACGCGTCCTCCTGCAAATCCATTCCTGGTCTGGGTTCTGAACTCCGGAGGACAGCTTGCCGGGTGTATGCGTCGTCCTGTCAGGTCTTACACGGATCGGTGGGGATTCTGCCATGAGACTGAGAATCCGAGGTGGCCTAAGAATTAGGCGAGGCGTGTACAGTTGGCGGTTGCATGGAAGTGGCGAGGCCGCACGGTGTAGGCCGCTAGGCGGAGGCAGCCACCGGGTTGGTGCAAGTCGCCGGCCGGGCCTCGTGTCATGGGCTTCGCTCGGACCGGGACGTGTCCACTGTCCAGCCCAGCGGCGGGGTGGAACGTGCGCGTGTGCGACGGTGGTAACCGCGTACGGGGAAATGCGTATCTCGCGGCCGGTTCTTTCCGTTTCGGGGAGGGGGTAGTCGGCACACGGCACGTTTTCGCCGCGCGCGCCCGTGGCCGCGCGGGAGGATACAGAGGACACAGATCGAGCACGGTTCGACACGAGACGAAATTCTTCCCGGGCGGCATCCCTGACGGCTACGTGGCCTTTTCCTCACCACCCAACATCCTGCTCGGCCAGCTTTCAACAGTTAGAGTCCGTTCTAATTTTTTTCTCCATACCATGGTTAGATGATCTCCATCTTATTTTCAACATATAAATAAACATAATCTCTACCTTCGAAGCAAATTAAATGGCGAGGATGATCAATGACCGACCAAAACAAACAAAAAGAGAGAGAATGTGATTGTGCGTTACCAGTCGTGCGTTTATCCATTTCTCATTGGCTAGCCTCCCTCTCCGTTGACCTTCACATGCCCCTTCGTCGACCTAATTCGTAGCCATCGACGTTGACATTGCCGTATCCGTCGAATATTTTGGAATTGCAGTCAACCTCAAAGGCTCAAAATTCGCCTATTGCGGCACACAATTAGCAACTACCAAGTGGGACCCCAACTTATCACCGCAACCCTCGTCAGCCTCCCGCCGCCGACTAGGTGCGCCCTGAAGGCTACGTCTATGCTCTTCGAGGCGCTAAAACCCGGTCAACACCAAAACGGATGCAACCACCAAGTCACTCCTCTTCTCACTTCGAATTCCGGTTGAATTAATATAAAACTTGTAACACCAAACCAAAAACACATGTAGACTGGACGAGATCCACCACTCCATGAAAACGGTGACCAGAGAATCCCTGCCCTCCTCAACGCCAGCGGCAAGATCGTCGCAGACGAGGTGGAAGAGGAGACGAGTATACCTTATTCTTGTCCCGCTCAACACCGCCATTGCCACCATATCGTCGATGTCGGTTGACCAAACTCTAACTTTAGGAACCTTCTACAACGCCAACGGTAGGTCTGAGGTCCCCACCCCCTCCCGTCACCTGAGCGACAGGCAGAGAAGATGGGGACCCATCGATTTCCAAACGTAAACGGCGAGGACGACGTCAATTGCGGCGACTGCTAGGGTTTTCATCCTAGCCGCCGTCTCTCTTTTTCTTACTGGAGGAGGACTCTCTCTTCTGTTTTTCCACCACGCTCCTAGAAACGCATATTGCCATTCTTTTTCAAAAAAGGAGGGTTTGTCCTCCCCGGATCTGAATATTTGATATATTAAGCTTACTCAAAGTGCCGAATGTTCAGATAACCTAATCATGTTTACAGTCCATGAAAATTTATTTCGCAAAAAATGCAGTAAAAAGTGTTTTTTCAAAAGAATCATTAAACTATTATAGTACGATAAAATAAAGGAGAGACACTGTGTACATTCCCTCGATCGTGTCTGAATTTACCGTGATCAGTCACGCGACATGTCACGAGTCACAACACGCAAATTACTTTTTCTGAAATCTCGATCAGCGTTGGCAAAGCCCTGTCTTTTCCACGCGTCCTTTGGCTTATCAATCATCGTTTCGGTACGAGAGGTCGCATTCGTTTCTCTGGATAAAGCTGGTTACATATATGCCAGAAATGGGAATCTTGGCAGCACGCAGAGACAGACAGACAGGCGATCCAGCCTCATGCGCGTACTCGTGTTTGTGCAACGTACCGATCAGACATGTTGGCTCCGATTGTACAGCACGTCTCACACGTTTTCGAGTTCGGCGGGCGAACCAAATAGCGCATATGATCGCCGTGACATGAGCCAGCAGATTTTAGCGGCACGTTTCTATTTTAGTTCTACGTGTATTTATTTTGCGACAAAGGGGCACGTTTCGGCTAGTGGACGAGATTTGACCATTGTTTCTTAGTTGTAGGGCGGGGATATAGACCACGCTACTAATAATTTTTCATTTTTCTTAAAAAGACGTTGTACTACTATTGAATTGGCAGCACCATATGTATGAGAAATCTAAAAATTACCCAGATTCACCACATATTATATATTAGCAAATATCTCAAAGCAAAGTATCACTCTCGGAGTATGACTCGGAATCTAAAAGCGGCTGTGGTTATCATAAAAGATGATGTCGATGACAAACACCATCCAAAGGTCTCTGCGCGCGAAGCGCTACCGCGGTTGGTTATTTGCAGTTTGGAGAAGAAAGCTCTTCCACTCCTCCTTATTGAAGACGGTGCGGCCATCCATCACCGACTTGTACGCAACAGCGATGGCATCACCTCTTGCTCCAACGCGTACTCCAGCCGAGCCTTTTTAAGAAATTTGAAGATAAGAAATCATCCACAACGGTAGTTTCTAAGATGCAACAGTTTGATAGCGTGATGTTAGATAGAGTACCAACACACGATACAAATATAATAAGAAATGAAAAAAGAATGGTAACTTTGAAAAACACACCACATTGTGTAGCACAATATGCATCCTTGTCTAGCGAGTGACAAATGTCAGCCTGATGAAGGAATCAATTGGAGGGTAGTTGTCGAAGTACTCCTTCTCGGTATAGGTAAGCTCGCATCTTTGAGCGATAATTGCAAAACCCAATGCGTCTTGATCCTCCTCTTCGCCACCTTCCTAGCCTCCACCCTCCTCTTCGCCACCCTCATTGAAATAGAGGACACTGATCCTTGAACAATGGTCTGCCATTGCAAAAAAAAAAAAAGGTACGCGCATCTGGTGATACTGTTCTCGGTAATAAACCTTGTCCATTCTGCACCTGCAATGCGAGTCCTTGTTCGGTCTTTGTGCACAAAAAATAATATGTTCTCCAAAGAACCCATAATTTCCATGACTTCTGGTTGGCACCGAACTTAGTAGAAGAAAATTAAAAGACATAATTCTATGTCTTGCGTGCGACGGCACTAAATCATTGGCGCACCACTTCTATTCTTGTCGTTGTACCATCATCGTGTGGTCTTCCCTCTTACAGCTCACATGAGGTAGGTTTGAATTTCCTCCGAAGAAACTATGGTGTCAATCAAAATTGCAAGGGCGGCACCTAGACTATTCGGGAAAGCAAAGTCAAACTAGGTTTTGTGGGTTCTAATGTTGATCTATAACCTATTGAAAGTAATAAATGATGCTAGGGTTTCAAAGAATATAGAGGATCTGAAGGCTATTGATGTGAAGACAATGGCTGGTGTGGAAGAGTGGCGGCATGTACATGTTTCGCTAGCCATGACATGTATTCGATCGATGGAGCACTGGACCCCCCTGATGCGTCTTGGGTAAAGTTCAGTGTAGATGGTGCTTTCCATCATAGCAACATCATTGGAGGGGGTGGCGTAATCATTCGAGATCACCATGGTGCTTTCATCTCTGGAACTTGCCATTTTTCACGCAAGCAGCCGATGCATAAGGTGTAGAGATTCTTGCACATAGACGACGACTCCTATTGGCGCAAGGGAATCACATACAAATGGTAATCCTGGAGACAGATAGCACTGGAGTTTCTGCAAAGCTGATCAAGAGAGAAATGGATTGCTCCCTGAATAGTGCATTGGTGGAGGAAATAAAATCTCTGATTAAGGGTTTTGGCAAATTTTCAGTGCAAGTGGTGCGGCGTTTGGCAATCTGGTGGCACATATCTTAGCTAAGGAAGGATAGAAATATAATATTTGTATGGTTTGGTTTGGTAGTGCTCCAACCTCTATTGAGGACCAAATTGTAGTGGACTTGGTTATTGAGTAATAAATCGCAACAATATCATCTATAAAAAGTTTCATACATCTCATAGTTTATGTCGCAACTAAGTATCATAAATCTCATAATTTTTCATCATATGTGGCAATTAATAAGGCAATGTGTTGATATCATATCTCTTCTCGAAGGCGCAACCTTGGTACTCCACGATCCGTGGTTTGGAAGCTTAGTGGTGGTACAAGTTCGGAGGGTGCAACTAATTGTTTCGCCATTGACATTATGCTCCCTCCTGAGAGTTGTATTGCCTTTTTCTTTCTTGTTGGGCATGTACCGCCGAAGAATTAAGCAACCTCGAATATTTAATGTTTAGTAATTCTTGTCGATAAAGTACCGAGTTTGAAGATTTGCGTCGAAAAATTGCCATCAAATCACATTGTTAGAAAACTAATGTCGAATATTCACTTCTGGAGTTGAAAATCTGAGTCAAAAAGTCACCCGCGGAGAATGAACACTAGTGCACCAGTAAAAAAATTCTGTTGGGAAATTACCGACAAAATATTCTACACCACTGAAGAATTACTCATGGATACTTAACGTTGAAAAATGCCAGTTGTAATAAAGATTTGTATTGCGAAATTATTGTCCATCACTATTAGTTAGTTAACACCATGAAATTATTGTTGCGATTTCCTTCGAAGAATTACACATCCTCGAATAGTTAATTTGAGATAGCTAACGCTCCTAAAAAATTACTGACAGGCAGTTGACGTCGGCAAATTAATGTTGACACTGAAGATTTGTACTAACAAATTACTTTAAAAAAAATAGATGATAATCATTGAAAAATTACTGTTAAATAGTTAACGTCAGAAAACTACTTCCTACCGTCGGAATACTGCAAATTTGTTTTTTTTTTGGCGAAGTTAAAGGTTTCTACAGATGATGAATTACGTAAATTTTTTACAATACATGGTACATGTACTAGCCTTGTATACTCTTTCTTGGAATATACTCCCTCTGTTTCAAATTACTCCGCCGGCGCGCTTATGTAGGTGAACTAGTACTACCTCATTTTTCATTCAAAAAAATCCTCGAATTTTTGAAATAGATAGTATGAAATATGTACTACGTATACCAAAAATTCTAAGAATTTTTTGATGAAAATGAGAGAATACTAGGCCACCTAGGTAAACATGCGCGCGGAGTAATTTGAAACAGAGGGAGTATATTGGGAGCTTTAAAAGATCTAGAAGAAAATCTTGCAGCGCAGCAGAGGCAAGCACGCGGCACACACGGCCGTGAAATTTGCGTTACCACATGAACTCACCGTGGACTTACCGTCTCACTGACAACGTCGGCCCCACCCGTGTCCAACGTTCAACGACGCGTCGTTTCACTTTTCACTTTGGCCGCGGGTGAACTGGCGGTTACGGCGGTGGGGTCCACCCAGCCAGGCAGGCCGCTGGATATTTAACCAGCGGAGCACCGGGACGCGATCGAGAAGCCCGTCCGCCGGAAAAGTTCAGACGCACCGCACCGCAACCGCAGCGTAGAGGAACAACCACCGCAAGGGAGAGAGAGAGATGGCGGAGGCGGCGTGGAAGGCACTGCTTCGGGAGCGCGCGACGGGCGCAGGCTACCGCGTCCGCATAGCCGTCGGGGGGCTCAGGGCCGTGAACATCCTGTTCACGTCGCCGGCCTCCCTAGAGGCGAAGATGCCGGGGACGGTGGCTCGGGTGGCCACTCTCCGCGGCTTGTACACCGTCGCCTTGGAGTGGCTCACGGAGGTGACGTACTACCTCAACTCCGCCATCGTCCACATGGAGGCGGCCGAGATCCTGGCGCTCCACGGAGGCAACCCGGCGGCGCCGTTCCCCTCCATCGAGCACCTCGAGCAGGGGGAGCTCGCGATTTACGCCGCCATGAGTAGGCTCCAGACGTGCCGCGCGATGGCGGTGGCTGCTTGCAAGGTCATCGGGTGGTGCCGCGGCCACCTGTCGTCGGCCATCGCCCTGGTCGACGCCCCTGGCATCCCGTATGCGCCCAACTTGGTCCAATGGGAGTGGGCAACCGCCATGAACGCCCTCGCAGGCGCGATCGAGCGGACGCAGGCTGCGCTCCGTGATTTCTACAGCGCCCTGCCGTTCCTTGCTCCTCCGCCTTAGCTGCTGATTGGCCCGTCGTCGCCACGCCACGCCACGCCTTTGTAAGTGTTCATCGATCTCTCCTAGGCCAGTTAGCGTTGGTGGGCCGAATTCGTGGAGTCGCGATCAGCATCAGTTCAATTCTTCGCCCGTCCCCAGTACTGTCAGAATGTGTACTGAAACTATGATCCTTGCAGTACTGTCAGTAGTTTTCTAAACGCTGGATATGTACTGTTGTTAGCTGTTTCGGTTATCTGAAACTGGAATCATGATCGATGCAGTAGTTCCTCAAATTGGATGTGTGTTGATTGTGGCTAATTAGCAGCAGCTTATTTCCTGTTGATAGAATCGATATCGATGGATGATATGCAGTATCTATCGGGATTTGTTTCTGCAACTTGTGTCTGTGACAGGAAGTTTTGTGACTTGCAGTTGATCCTTTCACTGTTATAATTGCCACGCTCTTACCTGGAACTGGTATCGATGCAGCAATTCCTTGATTTGTTTTGTGTGCCGTTGTTGATTACTGATTAGCAGTTTATTTCCTATCAACACCATGCATGGTTCACAACAATGTACATCAGTACTTAGTTTGTGATCCGAAATGATCTTTTCAGCCAGAATATCAAGCCAGCGAAAGCGCAAGATATGCGAAATGAACTTTACAGTAGCATTTAGTTTGCTTATTTCCTGTTGACAGAATGATTTCCATGGATGATATGCAGCAGGGATTTGTTTCTGCAACTTGTTTTTTGACAGGAAGTTTCGTGACTCGCTTGTTGGTTCATCTGACATCCCATAGTTAACTGTTATGATGCTTATGCTGAAACTATGATCCTTTTACTGTTAATTGGTGCAGCAATTCCTTGATTTGGTTGTGTGCCAATTATTACTGATTGCCAAGTTTATTTCCTAGTAACACCATGCTTGGTATCCAAAATGATCTTCTCAGACAGAATGAAAGTGCTAGTGCTAAAGCAGGAAGTCAACCATGTAGATTCAGTACGCATACAGTAACAGTAGTGTCAAGCCTGCGAATGCAGATGTGTACCATACTGCCATGAGCAAGAGTATCGAACAGAGGATCGACCAATTGTCGAGATCAAAGTTTCAGCGCGTGTGCTATACTGCCATCATCGGCAAGGTCTAGTCGACGATTCGCACAGCCAATTGCTAGCTGAGGTAGCTACGGATGATCGGCGGGGCCGGACAGATCCTCTTCGTGCCGTCGACGCCAGGGACGTCGGCATGGTCCAGCAGCGCGCGGGCCGTGGCAGCACCACTCGATGGCCGTGGACGCGTTCGTCACGTTCGGGCACGAGACGATGCAGAGCGTTCCGTGCCGCGGGGTTGCGGGCCGGCGATGTGCTGGATTTTGCCGAGAGGCTGCGCCGGGTAAGGGCTGCCTCCGCTCCGCGGCGATGGTTCGGTCCAAGGCGGCCGCCCCGAGCGACTCCAGGCAGGCTCCAGCGCGTCGTAGAGGTCGGCGCTGTTGGCCTCCGTCTCCGTCTCGTGGATCGGCGCGTCGATGAGCCGCACGCCGGCCATGGCGCAGGGGTCCGCCCCGCGGTCCTGGATCACTTCCTTCACGCCTCCATCCATCCCCTCGCGCCAGGTGTTTTTTGTGCGTGCTTCTCTCCGGAGCTTTTTCGGGCGGCCCGCATCTTGATCGCCTCCTAGTCCCAGCGTTCAGTTGGCACGCTGGCGGCGTGGACCCCACCGCCCAAGATTCGCTTGATGATTCATTAAAGAGATATCAAATGGTAGTCAAGCATGTTCCTAAAGAATGCACGTTCAATTTGTATATTTTGAGACCCCATTTTACATTTTTTGGACTACTTCCGGAGCCTCTCTTCATTTTTTTTCTTCCGTATAGGTCATGTTATAAACTTCAACTGTGCAAAGTCTAAATCCCAAATATGTTGTATTTTCTCCCTCAAAAAGAAAAGAAATACTATGTTGTATTCTACACTACTACTACTCCACCTAGATCTGAGTGTGTGAACAGTGCACATTCGAATCTTGTTAGAATTTTTACGTAACCAATAATACATCGTATTTTAAATGAGACTTTTTGCGAAATTCCACCTACTCCCTCCGTCATGTCCTACTGACATTTACGTAAGTAACACGCTTTTCAGCAAGTGAGAGAGAAGCAGCATAGTGGGCTTTCAAATGAGATATTTTAAATAAGTGTACTTCTAATCTTGTCCTAGGTCAAAATTAATAAAGTATCAATATTTATAATTCTAAGTTGGCACAAGTAGATATGTTATCAAAATTAGTTTTATAATATATCAATTTTATGTAATATATGTGCCTATATTTATCTAAACATTTGGTCAAACTTTATTAAATTTGACTTATCCAAAAGCTAGAAGAACACTTATTTGCGAACGGAGGGAGTATCTATTATTAAAAATCAACAATAGTACAAAGAGTCCTGAAATGTTAATGAAAATTATAAATATGCCCTTAGTCCACCTAGCGACGACTACAGCCAATACTATGAGTCGAATGCGCGTTGTGATCCTCACATCTCTATCATTGTCTCTATATAGTACATATTTTTTCTGATTTTTTTGAAAGACATACAATATTTTGTTTTAGAATTTTAAACAGTAGTCTTGTACTCTTTTTATTTGCGAAATTTCACCGAAATACTAATAATCACCAATAGTAGTACATGGAGACATTAAAATAATAAAAATTATAAATAGGTCACGGTACCACCTAGCGTCGACTACAAACACTAGAGTCAGTTGAAGACGTACCGCCGTTCTCGTCCCTTCATCACCAGAGTGAGGCAAAGCTTATCGTACTAGAGGTTGGTGTACTCTTGTACTAGTCTAGTACTCTTGTTCACATGCAAGAATATATATTGGGAGCTTTAAAGGTCTCTCCGGTTTAAAAGAGGAAATTGCAAAAAATCAACATATTTGGGGATAGGGTGTAAAAAACACCATTTTTAATTTTTTGTTAGAAAATCACTGGTCGACCCTCTATTTTTTGTTAAAAAAACACTAATTGCTCATTATACCTTGTTTTTGACTGTTTCTGACTAGATGATCCAGTGTAAGTGTTGACGAGACAGGTATGTAACAGACAAAGGTGACAAAAGTTAGACTGGTTTTATATTCTAGGGTTTCCTTTAGAAATCTAAAGGGCCCACACGAGAGGACACTGTCCGCTCCGACGCAAAAGTTGCTCAAATTTGGTGTGTTGATGGTCGTGCCGGATGGGTCGGTCCAGATGGGTTGCTTTGCTGGAGATGACGTGCACGGCTCAGATTCGATCGGACCGTTTGGATCGTGCACGTGGAGATGCCCGTACTGCGATAGGGTCAGGCTTCCTATGTTTACATGCCAAGTACGTCCGGGAGGATCTGTCGCCCCGCTTATGGCGACTTCTCAGTCCGGCCTGTAGAATGTCTACTTGATCATCTGTAGTACTCTACCTTGCAGAGTGATATGCCCTGCAATTCTGATTGTTGTAACACTGCCTTCTGTCTGAAAAGAACATTTGGAGTCGCAGAGCATCGGCACCTACTATTTGCACTATCACCCGTGCATGCTGTTAGCATGAAATTAACTGCTGCTAATCAGCAACAAATGTGTGCACGAACACAACTATATCTGTCCCTGATCGCAGTTCAGAACTGCAAATTGCAAATCAAGTTCAAAGCTGCACGACTAAGTTGCAGCTTGCAACTAAGCTACAGATATCATGGTCGTTTACCCAAATCAAGTTACTGGAAGTTAACTCTGGGTAAACTTCCAGTCAAAACTGCACGACTGCAATTTCACACTGATTCCAGGTTGCAACTTGCAACAGACTATATCATCCATGAAAAGCATTAATCGTTCCTTGCAATTAACAGTATATCTATCATGCTACTACAGTAAGTAAAAAAATTCCCAAATCAAGTAGTAACTGCTTGTTAGAACAACTAACTCTGTTACAGAAATCTGCCGTCAATAAAAGATGAATCACTGCTGCATTATCACCCATGCATGCTGTTAAACTGCTACTAATCAGCAAAAAATGTGTGCATGGACACAATTTTATCTCAACGGCCCTGATCGCAGTTCACACTGATTCCAGATTGCAAATACAGTTCAAAGCTGCACCCGACTGCTACTGCACACTGATTCCAGGTTGCAACTTGCAACTGCGTAAGGTATATCTTTTTTTTTTTTTTTGAGAATGTGCGTAAGGTATATCTATCATCGTGGTTTACCCAAATCAAATTACTGCTGGTTAGAACAATTAACCCTGGGATGTCAGATAATAAACCAACAAGTTGGAGAAATTTCCTGACAAGAAAAGCCAGGTTGCAGAGACGAAATCACTGACAAGAAAACCATCGATCGTTGCAATTAACAGTACAGAAACAACAACAGATGTAATGTAGTTCGAATTCGACCATCCATCCATCCATCCATGGGTTCAGTTCAGTATCCATTCACAAGATGAGCAAGAAAACACAAACAGTTGCCACGGCCAACGTGAACCAACGACCGATCGATGAAGCAAACAGAGTCGAACGTGAAGCAGAGCTAACCAATCAAAGTAGTCACCTCCTCCACTGTATGCGGGCGGGAGGCCGGCCGGCGTTGGTGATCATCGAGAGCATGTTCACGATGCTGCCCTCTATGGCCTGGATGTGGCCGACGGCGGCGTGGAACTGGTCCATGGCGGCGTCCGGGCCAGCAGGCGGGGGCAGGTGGGCAATCATGAACCTGGCGGCGCACAGGTGGCGGTAGGCCGCTTCCGTCCTGCCGGGCGTGTCCTGGCCGTACCCTCTGGCGCTCTGGAGCCTGGTCAGCGCGAGCCACACGTCGTGGTGGGCGTCGGCGTCGGCGCCGCGGCGGAGTAGGTCGACGCTAGCCACCGGAAGCATCGGGACGGGCCCGCAGCCCCGGAGCGCCACGATCTCGGACGCCACCATGAAGTCGATGGCAGCGGAGAGGCAGATCCATGCCTGGTCGATGTTGTTCATCGCAAAATCCAGCAGGACGTACCGCCCCGCGGCGTCGCGGTCTTGCAGCAGCTGCGGCGACACCAGAGCCCGCAGCGCGGCGGCGAGAAGACGCTTGGCGTGGACGCAGGCGGCGTGCGCCGGGGCGATATGAGCGCGGAACGCCGTCTTCCACCTCGGCTCCGCCATCTCTCTCTCTCTCTCTCTGGTTCGCTTTCTCTCTCCTCGCTCGCTCGCTCTCTCCCTGAAGTAGCCAGCTGGCATGGGTTGACAGGCCCGGAACTCGGCAAACTGGCAGTGGACAAATCGACTCGCTCTTATTGACAGGTGGGTCAGCCAAAGGTAGGACCCGCTGGTCATAGGTGTGCTGATCACGGTGGTTGGTCAAGCGGGACCCGAAATGGATTCTGACGTGGGAACGAGATGATTCTGCGTGACTTCGCGAGTTTCACAGACAAGTGGGGCCAGCTATCAGGGTGGACCCCACCCTGTAACGGACTATTTACCCCGCCGTCTCCAGAAGTTACCCGGCCAGATATCGTCTCATCTCACGCAAACACAGACTCACACGCACGCATAGCACGCCGACGCCGACGTGTGGAGAGAGCGGCAGCGCACGCCGACGCCGGCAGCAATGGCGGCGGATTGGAGGAGGACGGCGGCGGCGGCGTCGCTTCAGAACCTCACCGACATCAACATGACGATCGTAGCATCGCAAGCCATCGACGCCGCCCACGCGTACCTCGTCCTGGCCGCCGAGGTCTGCCGCAACTTCCGCCTGAGATTGCTCAGCCAGACCCGCGTCGGCGACGCGCCCTTCGACCTAACCGCCGACATGGAGCGTGTCAGGTTCGCCGTGGAGCGCGTCGGGTTCGCCATGGAGCGCGTCACGTTCGCCATCTCCTGGACCAGGCGTCTCGGCACATACCACGCAGCATCCGGCCACGTCTTCTCCATCGGCGCCGCGCAGCTCGGCCTCCAGGGCGTCGCGCCGTGGTGGTTGCAGAGGTGGGAAGGCCACCACGCCGGCGCTGCCGCCCACGCTGACATGGCGCTTCTGAGTCTACGATCCGCCTTCTCGAACGGCGCTGCGGCCCGTGACGTCTTCTACATCATGTTGGAGTCGGCCCCGATCTGCGACGCCTGGGCACACGCGAACGAGCTGCTCCTGGGCCGCACCACCTACGAGCTGGCCATGGCGCGCGCCGCGCTGGAGCGGATGCGCCCCGCCGTTGTGGCCAAGTACTTCGACGCCTGGATGCTTCTGTCCCGCCGCTGAGTGCGCGCGCGCGTGGCATCCCCAAGGAGCCGACGACGATCGCCAGCAATAGTATCTCTCTTCCGTTTCAGTTCATCGCTATGATCGATCCCTGCAAGGAATCGACTTCTTCCCCGATCGATGTCGGTCAAATTTCAACCAAGTACTTCAAACCCTACGTCGATCTGTGACTGCGATACACCTACTCTTCTGTATGTTCAGTTAATTTGTACGTACATGAACTACAGAATGCAAGTCTTCAGTTTGTAGATGAACTCGAGGACTCGATTAATAAGCTAGTACTCTTCAAGTTACTAATTGTTTCGGCAAACTTGTTTAACCCGGTGGACATTTCTTGTCTGGTTTGTAATTTGTGGAATTTTTTCACATTTGCGACACTTTTTATCTGAAATTTGATATTTGCCACATGACCACCACATGCCAGTGACACAGAAAATGGCAAATATGCAAAGTATAAAGAAAAGCGTGGTAAATGTGCAAATCCCCCGCAATTTGTATGATATACATCGATGTAACATGGGGTGTATATCAAAGCTGAGCTGAAAAATTAGATGACAGGGAACAGTTGACTGCATGTGTTCAGTCTGGCTTCGCATGTAAACCGATGCTGAACAAGTGCCCACTCCAGGTTCCGCGTGTCTGAAGAACATTCAGAATGCAATGTAACGTCAGGCGACTGACAAGACAAGAAACTATGAAAGGGAAATTGAATCACATAGGATATTTGTTTTGGTTTTTGGGTGCAACATTGCGTTTCTAGAGAGGTAAAATTAGATGTGGTGCAACAGTTACTAGCATGTGGTGCAACAACCGGGTCAGCAATTGCCTCCAGTGCTGAACAGGTGCCTGCCCAGTCCAAGTTCGGCATGCCTGAAGAACATGCAGAATATATACAGTGTAAAGTTAGATGACGACTAACAAGAAACCATGAAGGGAAATAAAGTTGCGCATTGTTCAGTAGTGGTTCAGAACGCTAAGCAAGTGTAGGAGTGGGGCGAAAATGCAACTCAATATACACGAGGGGGTCCCGGGCTTATCCCTACCATCCATTGCTTCAAGATTCATGCATGTTTTTAGACAAAACACCTTGGAGTTAGCCTCATATTTTATTTGCACGGGCCCCTCTATTTCCAAGAGAAGCCTTCTATGTTTGATTATTCGTGTTTTTCCGGTTCAACATTGAATGCTGGAAAATCTGACCAAAGATTACATGCATTTTGGTATCAGATATTGGACCAGTTTCGTATCAGAAATTCTGGGAAAAATATGGAACTAAATAAATCCGACCAAAGATTTTGTGCGTCTCAAGTTCTGTCAACAACCGATTTGGTCCCAAAATTCTTGACCATGAACAAAAATTTCCCAGGAGAAAACACATGCACCAACAAAATCGTTGAGATCAAGAACAATAACTTTTGAACACAAGATTCTGGCATACATGCACTAGTAAATCGTTGAGATCAAGAACCGTTAAGATAGCAAAAAACACAGATCTTGGATTGTTCATATACAATCCAGAACACTATGGTTGCATCGTGAGAGATTGGAGAAGCCGATGATTGGTGTGGTGGTGAGGGATCCAGATCGTGGAGGACCTTCCGTCGTCGTGAGGAGAGGCTAGTCATGAGACGGCTCCTGGGCGGCAGGGGCGCCGTCAAGCTCCATTCTTTCCGTCGCCGGCGAGGTCGGCTGCCCCGTGACTCCTATTCGCGGGGTGTCGCCATAGATCGGCCGAGCTCCCTGTGGTCGAGATCTCCGGCGCCGACAAACACGCGAGAAAACAACACGTGGGAGAGAGACAGATCTCGGCCACTAGGAGAGAAGAGAGGGCAAGGTGTGCATGTACAGCTTCGTTTCTATAGGGACAAGTAGTGTACATTGTCAAGGTTGTTGGTGTAAAATTGTAGACACCAATCTCAGAACAATGGTGGCCGTTGGATGAGAGGGAAACACCCACGCTATTGAAGAATCGCTGCGTTGAGGAGTGGAGACACAATCACGTGCCGTTGAGATTTTTTTTAAAAAAACCACCACATTATAAGGTAGGATTTCAAAACACCACCAATTTACGTTAGGGTTTCAAAAAACCACCAGGTCAGAGTTGATATGTAACAGATAACACCAACTGTGCTATTTAGGTTGGCTAACAACAATTTTAACAGTCAGGACCCATTGTCAGACCGACGTGAAATTGGCCCACATGTAAAAAAATCCCCACTGCCTCCATTTTCCTCCTCCCGATCTAGTTCTGCTTCTCCTACCTCCATTGTCGGCTGCGTGCTGCAGGAAGACGTACAAGCGCCCTGAACATCTGTGTTGTCGCCTCTTACGCGTCTATTGCACCCGCGGTCTTCCTGGCCTACTCCGGTGTGAAGGAACACAAACACGGCCGAGACGACGCCGCAGGGATCTGGGTACTTCCTGCATGAACACACCTGGCGGCGTTGCGGCGGCCACCAGCACGTCTACGGCTGGAATAACGAAGGCTGCCAACGGTCCCACGGATGGGAACGGTCTAAAGTCTATCGTCACGGCTGGAATAACTGAGGCCACCAACGGGCCCACGAATAACGGAGGATGGGAGGCTGACATATGGGCCTAACAAATTGCAAAAACAGCCAAAATTTTGAACAGTCCAAAGTCTATCGTCTCGTACTGGCATTGGGTCCCATGCGTCAGAATCATAGTTAGCCGTTCTAAATAGCAATGTCAGTGCCATCTGTCACAAGTTTATTTTGAACTGGTGTTTTTTTGAAACTCGAACTTAAAGCGACGGTATTTTAAAACTCTAGCTTATAATATGGTGGTTTTTTATAATTTTCTCTGTGCCATTGGATTCAGGAAGAGGCCCCGGACTGTTCCAGGCTTCCGGCCAATGTGACTCTGAGTGACACCGTCGTCACAATCGCAACGCTTCGTGCAGGCGAACCCTGCGGCACGGAGTTCTTCCAAAGAACCTCTGAACTCTGCGGTAGCCAATGTGACTCTAGACCTTGAAGAAGGAGTGTGGATAGGTATCTGCAGTGCACATAGCACATACACGTAGACGGATAGGCGCCATCAGCAGTTCAGCACAACCGTCGCTGCATTTCTCGGACCCTGAGAATGCAAGTAGTAGTCCTGGTGGGCACTGACTCAAGCTACCTATTGGTAAGGAATGCTATTATTATAATTTTTGTTCATGATAAAGTTTACATTTCATGCTAGAATTGTATTAAGAGGAAACTTTGATATTTGTGTGGTTTATGAATAACACCGTGTCCCTAGTATGTCTCTATGGACTAGCTCATTGATTAATGCTGGTTAAAGTTTCCTAACCATAGACATGAGTTGCCAATTAATAATGAGATCATGTTATTGGGAGAATGATATGATGGACATATCCAAATCAAGCAGAGCAATTAGATCATGTCATCGTGTTCATCTTTGGAAAGTTTTTCTTATGTCAAATATTGTTTTCCTTAGACCATGAGATAATGTAACTCCCTGGTATCGAAAGAAAGCTTTGAGATCATCAAACGTCATCCTATGAGAGGGTGATCATAAAGGTGTCTCTCAAGTGATTAGAAAGTACCTGTTGGGTTGTATGTATCGAGATGGGATTTGTCCCTCCCAAGTCGAAGAGATATACTTCGGGCCCACTCGGTAATCGATATTAACACCGCTTGCAAGCACGTGGTTAAGGAGTTAATCACAAAGTGATATCGGATTACGGAGCGAGTAAAGTACTTGCTGTGAACGAGATTGAACTAGGTATTCCGATGCCAACGATCGAATCTCGGGCAAGTAAAATATCGCGTGACGAAGGGAATATATATATGGGATTAATTGAATCCTGGCATCGTGGTTCATCCGATATGATCATCGATGAATGTGTGGGAGTCAATATGGGTTTCTAGACCCCGCTGTTGATTATTGATAGAAGATCATGTCTGCATATTCTCTAACCCGTAGGGTTACACACTTAACGTGTCTCGACACTAGGATAGAATAGATAATTGGTTTATGAGTTTTTGTTCGGAGTCTCGGATAAGATCCAGGACATCACGAGAGGTTCCGGAATGGTCCGGAGAATAAGATTCATATAAGGGAAAGCAGTTTTTGGATTTCGGAATTGTTTCGGAATGTTCGGTATTGTACCGGAAGGTTCTAGAAGCTTCCAGAGTGGGACCAACGTGGTCCCACTTGTCGGGAGGGGGCGTGGGCCTACGAGGGAGTGCCCTGGCCGCATTGGGCCAGGGGCACAAGGACCCATAGGCCCAGCCGGCCAAGCCCTAGGGGAAACCCTAGGGAGAGCTTCTAGAAGGGGGGAACTTGCCTCCCACTCCACCCCATGTGGCCGCCGGCCCTAGGGTTTGGAGGAGGGGCAAGGGAAGCCGGCCAGCCCTCTATGTAAAGAGGGAAGGGGCGCACTCTCCCCACACACCTCCTCAAAGCCTAGCCGCCTAGTTGCTGCCCTCGTCTCTCTCTCTCTCTCCCGACTGCGCGTAGGCGAAGTCCTGCCGCAAAAACTCTCCACCTTTGCACCACGCCATCGTGTTGTAGATCCAATCTATCTCTCCACCCCACTTGCTGGACCGAGGAAGGAGGAGACGTCGAGGTGCCGTACGTGTGCATCTCTCGGAGGCGTCGCCACTTGCGGCGTTGGATCGGATCGGATCGCGAGGAGGAGAAGGCTAGTACGACTACATCAACCACGTTCCTTTGAATGTTCCGCTGTGCGATTTCTTCAAGGGTATGAAGATCTCATCTATCCCCCCTCGTTGTTTGCATCTCCTAGATTAGATCTTGGCTTCCCCGTTCGCATCCGTAGAATTTTTTTGATTTACTATGCTACGAAACCCTTCAAAAGGACGCCGCTGTGGTGAAGCCGTCGTGGTCGACGCAGGACACCGCAACTACAGGCCGAGGCGTGGGTTGTTGCCGGCCTCGATGTGTGCCATGACTCCAGCGAGAGTCCGCCCTGGAACGCTCCACCAGCGGCGGCGGTAAGCCGCATTGTTACGCGGCGGCGACATCGAGCCCGGCGGTCCGTCGTGTCGGGCGAGTTCCTCGAGGCGCCTGCCGGCGAAAAACTGCCTCCAGAAGACCAGGTTGCCCTGATCCTCGACGGGTGCCAGGCCTTGCATGGCGGCGATAGCGGCCTGGATCTCTCCGGCGAGTTTTGGGTCTTCCATGGTGGCGATAGCCGCCTGGATCTCTTCGGCGAGGTCCTGCCCGTCCGGCACCGCCGGAACAGGGATCCCGTCGGCGCTGAGTTTCCAACCTAGGGGGAGACGCGTGTCCGGTGGGGCCGTATAGCGCGCCTCACGAAGCAGCCAGGCTTCCCACGGCGACAACGTGCGTCGGCCGGCCATGGCTTCTCGGCGGAGTTGAGGAAGAAAGGTGTGGGCGTCCGAGGTTCGCCGGAGTTGATGTGGTGTGAGGGGCTGGGAAGAGAGACAGCGAGTTGTATGTCTTTTATAGGCCGGAAGAATGGCGGGAGGGGTGTAGCGGCGAGGGCGGGAAAAGTGGAAACGGCGGGAAGTTAGTGACCGCCAGTCCGTCGCGGGAGCCGAGGCGGCGACGGTGGCGCCGGAAATCGGCGACGCGTGGCCGACGCGACGGGCAGTTATTGCCCGGCGGTCGCCGCGTGGTTCCGAGGATGACGACGACTCGGCTTCCGTCACTGACTCGGCGGGTCCACAAGCCGCTTTGATTTTTCTTCGCCGGTTTCGCTGAGTCCGTCGTCCCAAGGGCGTACCCGGAAACCTGGGTTCGGCCTGGATGTCCGGACCAAAAATGGCCGAAATCCGGCCGAAAACAGGTCCTTAGGTACGCGACTGGATCAGTTTTCGGCGTCCAGACCGAAATTCGGCGTCCGGATCGACCTCGTGGGTAGGCGAGTGGAGATGCTCTAAGGAATGCTCCTCGGTCTTCTTCCGGTCGGACTGGCTTGTTCAGAGACTGGCTTGGTCAGAGACGTCGAGCGGTACCTATGATGCCTCTGTCATCATTCATCAGTTCTTACTTCTTATACGGATCGGCATTCGGCAGCCATGACCAAAGAATTAGGCGAGGTGAGACCACGAGAGTGACACACAGGGAGAGAAAGAGAAGTATCACCGTGTAGAGAGTAAATTGCAGAAAACCACGACAATTGGAACTAAGGTTTTAAAAAATACGGTTTGCTTCAAAAAACTATAACTTTTGAGGCTAATGACTTCAAAAAATTATAACTTTTATGTAATCGTGCAATTAGCTGGTTTGATAGCAATTCTGACAGGATAGGCCCACCACGGGCCATGACGTGACAGGCAGGGACGAACGGATCTGGAGGCCCGTTTAACTGCCGTTAATAGGGAAGCTGGGACCCACCTGGCACCGACTAACCGCTCCATCCCTACCTCCACCTACCCCAATCGAACCGCCCCATCAGCGATCCCCCTCGCCCCGCTCCCTTCCATCCTCGCGACCTCGTCCCCTTCCCAGCGCCTTCCACGCCCCGAGCCGCACCAGCCAACATCGTCGAGCCCGCCATGGCCCCTTCTCCTCCGTCGCCGCCCCAAGCTCGCCTCTTCCGCGTGCACCCCCGAGCTCCCGAGCATCTCCTCCTCCCTCCGCGCCGCCCGGAGCCCCGTCGCACGTCCCGGCGCCGCCCTGGACAACAGCCGCCGCCGCGCGACCTCCTTTCCTCCCCAGATTGAGCCCTACCCCGCACGTCCCGAGCGCCTCCCCTCCTCCCGTCTCCCCCACACCGCCGCTTGCGTCGTCACCTCAAGTCCCGCGCCGCCCTCTTCTTTGCCTCGACCTACGGTCGTCGCCCCGCTGCTAGCATCTCTCCTTCCACCCCGACAGCGATCTCTCCTAGTCGTCCATCTCCTGCCGCCAGCAACCGCCAACCACCATTGACCCCCGCTTCTCCCTCTCCCAAGTATCCTGCAGAGCCGTCGGCCGCGCGCCATGGCCGTCACCGCTAAGCTCCGCTTTCGGCCAGCGCCCGCCGCACTCTACTTCCGCCCCGCAGGCCCCTGCTCGCCTCCGTCCGCCGCCTCCCCCACGCCTCGTCTCCGTCCACGCGTGAGTCTCTGTCGTTCCGCTCTTAACGGCCAGGTGGGTCTCAGCTTCCCCCATTAACGGGCCTCCAGATGCGTCCGTCCCCCGCCTGCCATGTCATGACCCACAGTGGGCCTGCCCTGTCAGAAATGCTATCAAAGCAGCTAATTGAACGATTACACAGAAGTTGTAGTTTTTTGAAGTATTAGTCTCAAAAGTTGTAGTTTTTTAAAGCAAACCCAAAAATTCGTAGTTTTTTGAAACTCTATTCCCAATTGTCATAGCTTCTTGCAATTTTCTCCCGTGTAGAGTTGGCGCTTGCATGAAAGTGGCCCGCCGTGTCAGCCACTGACTGGGTTGGTGCAAAGCGGCCCGCCGCTCGTGCCAGGCTGCCTGTGTGGGAGTGGAAGGAGAAACGTGCGCGAGACCCGTGGTGACGCGTACGCATAAACGCTTTTACCCCTCGGGTGGGTTCCTTCCGTTTTGGGGTACACGACGGAATGTTTTCGCTGCGCTCGCCGGGGGTACGTACAGGCGCGAGACGAAATTCTTCCGGGGATATATGGCTACGTGGCCTCGTTCTCACCTTCCGTGTTCTCTGCGCGCGCGCGCGTGTGTGGTGGGGGTGGGGAAGGAGATGAAATTCACCGTCTCGGAGCTTATTTCTGCAAACTGAGGCTCGGGAAGTAAAAACATACTTCCTCCGTTTCAAAATATAAGATGTTTTAGGTTTGTGAAGAAGATAAATATAGACTTCTTTTAGTATGTAGATTCATTCCAAAGTTGAGTGAAACTAAATAGTAAAACAAGTCTAGATTTATTTTCTTTACAAACCTAAAACATCTTATATTTTGAAACGGAGGGAGTATTACTCAACTATTAACAAGTGAACGTGCATTTTATAGGGACGTGCATACTTGATGACTATTTCCTTCGTTTTAAAATATAAGATGTTTTAGGTTTGTGAAGAAAATTAATCTAGACTTCTTTTAGTGTATAGATTCACACCAAAGTTGAGTGAACCTATATATTAAAACAAGTCTAGATTCATGTTGTTCACAAATCTAAAACATCTTATATTTGAAACGGATGAAGTAGCATTTTATCTCTTCGGTGAATGAAGCGAGTCCCCGCACACCTAGGTTATGGGGTGAGATCGGAAGGAGTGGGGTGCGTGGAGGTCTCCGTCGTGAGGGCAGATGGGGCATGGGGCTGCGAATCGTCTTCTTTGTTTTGTTTAGGCTAGGCAGACCGCTAAGAAAACAAGGACAGCCATTCAAGCCATACTGGTAGAAAAGGGCCCATGTGTCCCGGTTGGTAAGGGCCATTAGTCCCGGTTGCCCAATCGGGACGGGGCAATCGGGACTAAAGCTCTAACCTTTAGTCTAGGTTGCCCCACCAACCGGGACAAATGGGGCACACGTGGCGGCATCAGAGCGCGAGGGGGAGGGGGGGTGGAGCATTAGTCCCGGTTCGTAACACGAACCAGGACTAATAACCTGCTGCCGCGGCAGAGATTTGGCCCATTTCTCTGCCGCGGCAGAGAATTCATTTTGGCACATTTTGTTGCCGCGACAGCATTTTCGCCACTTTTTGTGCCGCGGCAGAGAATTCATTTAGGTTGTTTTATTGTTTATTTAGTGTTTTGCACTTATCAACGAAGGAACCTTATATTACACAAGATTATCATGACACCATTACATTCAATACACGGATCGAGTTCATGCACTACATACAAAAGTTGCTATTCGATGCTACCGGCCTATTTCTTGAAAGTTGCTATTTTTACAATTTCTATTGTCTATACACAGCCGAGTAGTATTTCCCTTGTGTGTTTAGGACTTCTGCATCCAAGAATCTCGCCAATTCCCTCCTAAATTGCTCGTATGCGATCCTTTGGCAGAAGACCGTCCCGTAGACGTTCGATCTGATTTTAAAAAGGAGTCAGCCTATATGAATATGAAACTAAACACAATTTGATTGTAATTAAAAACTATAGAAATTGTTTACGTACGTGGAGTTGCTCTAAATTTCTGCCCTTCTCATCGCACGTCTGCCGGATGAACTCGCATACATAGTATCCACATAGATTGTTACCTGGTCCCTGCGTCAGGCACTTTACGAGAATAGAGTTCAATCAAAATAATAATCAAGCATGACAATAACTGTATCAAAACTAGAATCAAAGAGATGCGCGGATATAGCTAGTGGTGCTTACATTTAGTGGTTAAAATGTAAGCTCCTCTTTCCAAACACCCCTAGCCTTGTTGGTGAACCGTTTCCAAGCGCTGCCTGACGTAGAAAACGAATAAAATAAGTTATTAAGTACTTGATATCATAAAATTCACGAACGTTGCCGATATAGTGTCGTAATGATTAGAATTACCGCTGGAGAAGTATCTGCATGTCCTTCCACGTCTTAAGGGGTTTATGTTTCGAGTCCATGACTAGTACACGCCCTTTGTCAAGTTGAATGATTAACAGAATATAGTGGTACCTGCGAATGCAGAACTAATCAATTATATACTTAACATCGAGTAAGCGAAATAGAAAGTGTATACAAGCCAATAACACTTACTGGAAGTTGTAAGGAAATAGTATTTCCCTTTTGGTTTCTTGAAACCTTAACGCGTGTACTATATTATCCTCCGTATCCTGGGGGCTTATTTTGAGATTATCTTCATGAACCCAATATGGGTCAATGAAGCCAATGTCATAGATTTGACCTCTGCTGCATTCGAGAATCCTCATTCTGCATATTACAGTATGATTATATACATGCAGTAAACAAAATAATATAGCTGGAGACTAAATTAATTACAGAATTAGTACTTACAGACAATAGGCACTGATGATCGATTTGTCCAAGACGTCTTGATTGAATAATTGAAATAGTTCATCAAATTCAATGGATATCATGTCATCCTTATCTTTCTCATGATGCTTTTTTGTAACCCTCAGCACTATCCAGTTAGCCCCGGCCCTTGTGGCATGCATGTACCAGTTATGCAATCTTCGCATTTTTGTTGGAAGATTGTTTACCTTCTCAGGTTTGACGAGAGGTTTTCCGTACTGGTATTTGTATGCTACTTCACTCACGGGGAAGAACTCTAACTGGGATAAGTACTGGGCAATACTCATACCTTGAGCAGCGGCAGCTTCTGCGTATTGTGCAACTACCTCTGGATCATACTGCTCTTCGGCCCCATATTTGCTCGACCCCACATTGGTTTGAGAAATCACCTTGAGAGGGGCGCAAGTCTGTTTTGCTTGTTCTCCGAGCTGGGCAACAGATTTCCCGCTTGCATCAGTACTGCTCTTCGAGGCTTTTTGTGCCGCATGTGACTTAAGAATAGAACGGGCATAGTCCGATGACAGCTTTGGCTCGGGTTGATGAAGATTCTTTAGCATTTTCAACACTTTGCCTTTTTCTTCTTTGGTGCTGGGGAACTCTGGCTCTTTCGGGCGCCTCAGCTTAGCGAAAAACGCTGTCGTTTCCGCATCAACGATCGCCGCAGTCTCCTCTTCAGTATAGTCATAAGCTTTCTTGGGAGGAACCGTTGGTACTTTTGGAAGAGGCTCTTGTTTACGTTTCGGCGATCGCTTACGAGGGGTGAAAACCCTAACTCGGAGAAACTCCGGAACACATGAGAGGGGTGGATTTGTTCTTCTAATTAAACTTGTAATTAAGTTGTTGAACAATGCATGATTATAGCTTATATAGCTAGGTTTCATTTTTCTGAACATTTTGATATATTATTCATATTTTTATGACTTATAGATTAAAAGTTATTGAATTTATAAGATTATAATTATTTCTAAAATTATTAAAAGATGGTTAAACTTTTTACACCGCAGGCAAACCTACCCACAGTGACTGACAGAGGGGCCCCATGGCCACCTCAGCAGACTCGCAAGCAAGAGGGACCGGGGGTTATTTCTCACCGACGCGGCATCTAGCCAGAGAGGCTGACGAGTGGGCCTGGGCCACGCAGGCAACACGTGGACGCCACACGAACGCCACATCGGCTCGCCGGCCAACGGGCCAGACGGCGGCGCGGGTTGGCGCTAGGAGGCGAGCGGGGCTGCATGGGCTAGCGCGCTGGACTCACGCGGTTGCGTTGAGCCAAAAGGCAGCGGTGCCGCTTCGGATTGGTCACCAGAGCATGGCGCATGGCGAGCAGCGGCGGCGGCTCTTGCAGTTCGTCGGCGAGCGGTGACCACAGAGCGAGGGAGAGAGGGAAAAGAGGTCGGAGAGATCCGCGTGCTCACCGTGGTGCTCAAGGTAGTGACGGGGAAGTGCGGGGAGGTCCTGAACGGCGTGAATGGCGATGGCGGCCGGCGTCAGTGACAGAGAGGACGTGCTCGATTCCGGCGGGAGAGGGCACCCCAGCAAGCGAGCTTCGGTGAGGAGGTTCCTGGCGAGGAGGCGGAGCTCTAGAGGCAGCCGTTAGGGCGTGCAGGACGGCGGGGCAGCCTGACGGCGTCGCTTCTGTCTCCCTATGCGCGAGAAGATTGTGAGATGGGGAAGAAGAAGAGGAGGGGCACCCAGTTATAACCAAAGGGCCTTTAGTCCCGGTTGGTGGCTCCAACCGGGACTAAAGGGTCATACGTCCCGGTTGGAGCCACCAACCGGGACCTATACTCCAATATTTTCAGCAGTCCAAGGGTTGGCGCGCAGGGGGTCTTTAGTCCCGGTTGGTGGCTCCAACCGGGACATATTCCCCTGTTTTCAAAAAAATTCAGGTATTTTCTCTCTGTTCCCGCCTTATTTTTTATTTTGGGGTTTACATTTGTATTGTTTTTTAAATGATAATTAATTTGGAATTTAGAAAAAATTTAAACATAAAAAGTGTTTGGATTTGAATAAATAATTCAAAACCATTTTCTGTTTTAAAAAATAATTAATGTAACCATTTACAATTAAAAATGAATTAACTTATATTTTTTTAATATCAATTTGGAATTTAGAAAAACTTTAAACATAAGAAGTGTATGGATTTGAATAAATAATTCAAAAACATATTCTATTTTTAAAAAATAATTAATGTAACCTTTTAAAATGAATTAACTTATATTTTTGAATATTAATTTGGAATTTAGAAAAACTTTAAACATAAAAGTGTTTGGATTTAAATAAATAATTCAAAACCATTTTCTGTTTTAAAAAATAATTAATGTAACCATTTAAAATATGAACCATTTACAATTAAAAATGAATTAACTTATATATTTTTAATATCAATTTGGAATTTAGAAAAACTTTAAACATAAAAGTGTATGGATTTGAATAAATAATCCAAAACCATTTTCTATTTTTAAAAAATAATTAATGTAACCTTTTAAAATGAATTAACTTATATTTTTAAATATTAATTTGGAATTTAGAAAAACTTTAAACATAAAAAGTTTTTGGATTTAAATAAATAATTCAAAACCATTTTCTCCTGCAACATTGTTCTACATACCAATGTCGAACCGGTGTGCACGAAGATAGGGGACGAGCATCGTTAGAACTTGCATTGGATCTCTGAAGAAACCATATATTGCGAGTCTAAAAATGATTTTTTCAAAAAATCACGGGCGATAGATCATGTACCTGTAGTACAAACCGGACCCACTTCCTACCGATTCGGCAGACATTTGTCCTTTTTACCCGGGATGGACGAAAAGGTTTGAGATGTACCGGTTGGGAGATAGTCCATGTAAGGTGGTCTAGTATTTTAGGAAAATAGGACGGTAGCATTCTGAAACGGCATTTTGGTGGTTACTTCACAAAACGACCCGTTTTTTGCGCTCGGAAAATGGAAATGGCTTTTCCGTGCGACAAAAAGGAAAACTTCCTCCTGCAACATTGTTCTCCATACCAATGTCCACACACATGCATAATATGGGCACAACGTCACAAACTATGCCGTGATTCAGCACATAACATTGGTCATCTGGACCGAAAGCCATGAAACCTCGAACATGATAGGTCATTTTGTGAAGGTTTTTTCGAAACATGATCAATATACCAAGTCTGGTATTTTTCCTTTCAACTATGTAACATAATATGACACCACGCGAAGGATTTTTATTGTTCGGATTTTTTTGAATTTATTATGCCCGTTTTGAATTATCTGAATTTTTAACTATGGTCGAACCGGTGTGCATGAAGATAGGGGACGGGCATCGTTAGAACTTGCATTGGATCTCTGAAGAAACCACATATTGCGAGTCTAAAAATGATTTTTTTCAAAAAATCACGGGCTATAGATCATGTACCTGTAGTACAAACCGGACCCACTTCCTGCCGATTCGGTAGACATTTGTCCTTTTTACCCGGGATGGACGAAAAGGTTTGAGATGTACCGGTTGGGAGATAGTCCATGTAAGGTGGTCTAGTATTTTAGGAAAATAGGACGGTAGCATTCTGAAACGGCATTTTGGTGGTTACTTCACAAAACGACCCATTTTTTGCGCTCGGAAAATGGAAAAGGGCTTTTGTGAAGGTTTTTTCGAAACATGATCATTGTTCGGCACACATTTAGTCCCGGATGTAGTCACAAACCGGGACTAAAAATAGTTTCCGCCATTTCCCACCTCTTCCCGCCAAGTTTTCCCGCCCTTTCCTTTCTACTAGAGCTTTTAGTCCCGGATGTAGTCACTAACCGGGACTAAAGATATTTCCCGCCATTTCCCAAAGCTTCACGCCAAGTTTTCCCGCCCTTTCCCTCTATATTTAGGGTGATCGTGTCATGGCTATCCACACATCCACACCTTCCTCTCTTAGAACAATGGACAACGCCTACTGGGCCATTCTGACCCTCGAGGAGACAGAGGCGCTCTGCGCCTCCAACTACCCTCGTCCGCCGGGCTACCGGCCGCCCGCCGGCTGGATGCTGAGCGCAGGAGGGGTTCCTGTCCCTCCTGTACCTCAAGGTTCCGCACGCCAGGCGGCCATCACAAACCACTTCTACCACGAGCTCACGCCGGAGCAGCGGATGGATCCCCAGTGGGATCCCGACAACTACGACACTTGGAATGCCTTCTTCGCTAATAGGCGGGAAAGGGAGCTCGCCAGGTACAAGGGTGATGGCCCGCCACCGGTGAACCACAACGAAGCCGACCGTCGTCTGTGGTGGGCAAACCGTACTATCATCAAAGTGATGCGCTACATCGCCGGGGAGACCATCCTCGCCTACGGTGCCCACGAGTCCACCCACCACAGGCCCCACGCTGTCCCGGCGGTAGCGGCATCGTCTTCCAGGAGACCCCTCTCCCACCCGCCGTGAATCCGAGGCTGGAATGGCCCCTGGTATATGCCGTGGATGGGCTAAGGATCCCCGGAGTGGCAGGTGACGATGACGATGATGATGACGACGACGATGAAGACCCTGAAGCTGCGTACTATAGGACTAGGCATGATTATGACTAAAGGGGGCGACTTTAGTCCTGATTGTTAGCTAGTCCTGGTTTGTCCCGATTTTTAATATTAATAAATGTCTTGAGTGTTACCTAATAAATAGAGGGAAATGCCTATATAAAGAGAGGTTTCATATTTAGTCCCGGTTGGAGAAACCAACCGCGACTGAAGGGATTGCGGCAGAGTGGGCCAGGCAACACTAATAATAGGGGTGAGTGTCGACATTATGTCGTGCGGCTTGTACCTTGTCCCGGATGGTGTCACCAACCGGGACTAAAGATGAACCTTTAGTCCCGGTTGGAGACACCAACCGGGACTAAAGATGAGTCAGCACTAATAATAGGGGTGAGTGTCGACATTATGTCGTGAGTGTCGACATTATGCCGAGCTGCTTGTACTATAAATATGCATCCTTGTGAGTCCAGTCCTCCAGCCAGTTTGAGGCATCTCCAAGATGGTTTTAGAGAGCAGGGACACCACTACAGCCAGTTTCAGGGAGATGCCGACGGAGCCCAGTCCTCCGGCATCTCCGAGAAACTGGTCATAGAGGCACTCCCTAATATGTGAAATTAGTTAGCTCCGAGGCGTATTGATCTAGTTAGTGAAGTTACAAGCTGCAAGATGGTTTTCGAGAGCAGGGACACCACTGCGGCCAGTTTCAGGGAGATGCCGACGGAGCCCAGTCCTCCGGCATCTCCGAGAAACTGGTCATAGAGGCACTCCCTAATATGTGAAATTAGTTAGCTCCGAGGCATATTGATCTACTTAGTGAAGTTACAAGCTGCAAGATGGTTTTCGAGAGCAGGGACACCACTGCGGCCAGTTTCAGGGAGATGCCGACGGAGCCCAGTCCTCCGTCATCTCCGAGAAACTGGTCATAGAGGCACTCCCTAATATGTGAAATTAGTTAGCTCCGAGGCGTATTGATCTACTTAGTGAAGTTACAAGCTGCAAGACATTTATTAATATTAAAAACTGAGACTACAAAACCGGGACTAAAGCCCAGAAATCGCGAAAGATATCCTTCGGTCAAGCCACAAACCGTGAAAGACATGAACTAGAGTTACATAATATGAGCATGAACTTCTTGGCATATGTCATTCCTTATGACCGCTTCAGACGTAACCATGGAGCATCTTCTTTACTTAACGGAATGCTTGGGTTAGTTTTCACTGTGAAGGGTGGAAATTCATCAAACTTATTGTAATATTCTGACATGTCTGTCTTGTCCTTGATTCCCACGATGTTTCTTTTCCCTGAAAGAACTATGTGACGCTTTGGCTCATCATATGATGTATTCGTTTGCATATTTTTTCTTTTTTTCGGTCTGGAGGACATGTCCTTCACATATAAAACCTGAGACACATCATTGGCTAGGACGAATGTTTCATCTCTATAACCAAGATTGTTGAGATCCACTGTTGTCATTCCGTACAACTGGTCTATCTTTACCCCTTCCCCATTCAGGTTGACCCATTTGCAGCGAAACAAAGGGACCTTAAAGAGACTCCATAGTCTAGTTCCCATATCTCCTCTATGTAACCATAATATGTGTCCTTTTGTCCATTCTCGTCTATTGCATCAAAGCGGACACCACTATTTTGCTTGGTGCTCTTTTTATCTTGGGCTATCGTGTAGAATGTATTCCCATTTATTTCGTACCCTTGGAAATTCAATACAGTAGAAGATGGTGACGCGGCCAACAAGTATAGCTGATCTCCAACAGTGGTGTCATTCAAGAGACGTGTCCGCATCCAACCACCGAAAGACTTCATGTGTTCATCTGTAATCCATGATTCAGGCTTCCCCGGGTTTTTGGAGCGTACAATATTCTTGTGTTCCTCGATATACGGAGCTGCCAAGGTGGAATTATGTAGAACTGTGTAGTGTGCTTTAGTGAAAGAATCCCCGTCCCTACATATCATTGCTTTCTTTCCCAGCGTGCCTTTTCCACTTAGTCTTCCCTCATGCCGCGAGTCAGAAACACCAATCGGCTTAAGGTCAGGAATAAAGCAACACAAAACTCAATGACCTCCTCTGTTCCATATCCCTTGGAGATGCTTCCTTCTGGTCTAGCACGGTTATGAACATATTTCTTTAAGACTCCCATGAACCTCTCAAAGGGGAACATATTGTGCAGAAATACCGGACCGAGAATGGCAATCTCTTCCACTATATGAACCAGGAGATGCGTCATAATATTGAAGAAGGATGGTGGGAACACCAATTCAAAACTAACAAGACATTGTACCACATCCTTCTGTAACCTTGGCAGAATATCTGGATTGATTACCTTCTGAGATATTGCATTGAGGAATGCACACAGCTTCACAATGGGTACTCGAACATTTTCCGGTAGAAGCCCCCTCAATGCAATCGGAAGCAACTGCGTCATAATCACGTGACAGTCATGAGACTTCAGGTTTTGGAACTTTTTCTCTGCCATATTTATTATCCCCTTTATATTAGATGAGAAGCCCGATGGCACCTTGATACTGTAAAGGACTTCAAAAAATATTTCCTTCTCTGCTTTGGTAAGAGCATAGCTGGCACGACTTAAGTGACGCCCTTTATCCGTCTTGTTATCTGTATGCATGTTCTTTGGATCTTTCATAATTTGTTGGTCCTCCCGTGCTTCAGGTGTATCTTTTGTCTTCCCATACACGCCTAGGAATCCTAGCAGGTTCACGCAGAGATTCTTCGTCACGTGCATCACGTCGATTGAAGAGCGGACACGCAGGACTTTCCAATATGGCAGCTCCCAAAATATAGATTTCTTCTTCCACATGGGTGCGTGTCCTGTAGCGACGTCGTTCAGAACTGATTGACCGCTGGGACCCTTTCCAAAGATTACTTCTATGTCCTTGACCATACCAAATACATCATCACCAGCAGGGAGTTCAGGCTTCTTCCGGTGATCTGCCTCACCTTTGAAATGCTTGCCTTTCTTTCTTACGGGATGATTGGTCGGAAGAAATCGTCGATTCGCCAGGTACACAACCTTCTTGCATTTATGCAAATATGTACCTTCGGTCTTATCTAAACAGTGGGTGCATGCCTTATATCCTTTGTTTGTCTGTCCTGAAAGGTTACTAAGAGCAGGCCAATCATTGATGGTTACGAATAACAACCCTCGTAGATTAAATGGCTCCTGTTTGTTCTCATCCCACGCACGTACACCTGGTTTGCCCCACAACTGTAAGAGTTCTTCAACTAATGTCCTAAGGTACACATCAATGTCGTTGCCCGGTTGCTTCGGGCCTTGGATGAGCACTGGCATCATAATGAACTTACGCTTCATGCACAACCAAGGAGGCAGGTTGTAGATACATAGAGTCACGGTCCAGGTGCTGTGACTGCAGCTCTGCTCCCCAAAAGGATTCATGCCATCCGTACTTAGACCAAACCATAAGTTCCTTGCGTCACCTGCAAAGTCTGGGAAGTCTCTCTCGATTTTTCTCCACTGTGACCCATCAGCAGGGTGTCTCAACTTCCCGTCTTTCTTACGGTCTTCTTTGTGCCATCACAACAACCTGGCATGCTCTTTGTTTCTGAACATGCGTTTCAACCTTGGTATTATAGGAGCATACCACATAACCTTAGCAGGAACCCTCTTCCGGAGGGGCTCTCCCTCAACATCACCAGGGTCATCTCGTCTGATCTTATACCGCAACGCGTTGCATACCGGGCATTTATCTAAATTCTCATACTCCTTACCACGGTAGAGGATGCAGTCATTAATGCATGCATGTATCTTTTGCACATCTAATCCCAGAGGACAGAGAGTCTTCTTTGCTTTGTAGGTACTCTCGGGAAGTTCGTTATGTTTTGGAAACTTCGGATTCATTATTTTCAGCATCTTTTCAAATGAGGAGTCAGTTAGACCACACTTTGCCTTCCATCGCAACAATTCCAGTGTGGTACCGAGCTTTGTGCTGCCATCTTCACAATTTGGGTACAACAATTTCTTGTGATCTTCTAACATGCCCTCTAACTTCAACTTCTCATTTTCTGTTTCACAGTCTCGCTTTGCATCAGAAATGACCCTACCAAGTTCATCAGCCGGCTCATCTGATGCCTGTTCTTCACCTCTTTCCTCTCCATTGTCTTCCATTGCAGTATCACTGTATTCAGGAAACATATGATGATAGTTGTTATCATCATCTTCTTCTTCACCATCTTCCATCATAACCCCTCTTTCCCCGTTCTTGGTCCAGCAATTATAGTTGGGCATGAAACCTTTCATAATCAGGTGGCCGCGAATGATTTTCGAGGAAGAGTACTCCTTGTTGTTCCGACATTGAACACATGGATAACGTATAAATCCATTCTCTTTGTTTGCCATAGCCACATCGATAAATTTATCCACGCCTTTGATATACCCGGCTACCCGCCGGTCACCGTACATCCATTCCCGACCGTTCATCTGCATCATATAAGTAAGTTTATCAAAAAACAGGACATTATAAATAGTGAAATAACCAATTCACACCGACACATGAATTGTATCAATGACCTAGAAAAGATAAGATTGCTAACCTCGATCGAGGGAAATAAAGAGGAGAAAGCTCAAGTGCGTCTCGGACACCTTTTATATTTTTGTTCTATGAAAAATACAACGGGATTATTCACTCAAACATTTCAACAAACACCTTCAATGCATGCATGAGAAAAAACTAGCACACCCCCTCACACCTTCCACCATTCGAAAAAACAGAGTGGAGGCAGAGGGAGCTAGGGCGTTGCATTTATAGAGGGTAGGGGTCTTTAGTCCCGGTTGGAGCCAGCAACCGGGACTAAAGGTGCGTGCCATGCCACGTGGCTGTGGCCAAACCTTTAGTCCCGGTTGGTGGCTCCAACCGGGACGCATGCCCCCTGGCCCCGTGCCCGCTCCAACCGGGACGCGTGCCATCATTAGTCCCGGTTGGTGGCGCAACCGGGCCTAATGCTCCGAGGGGTCGCGAACGGATAGCCCTTTTTCCTCTAGTGCCACAACCCACGGAATAAGGCCCTATGAATCACACGCCAGCTAGAATAATGTTTAGAGTAGCAGTATGTTTACAGCGGGACTCGCGAACTGGAGCAGCGAACGGTGGGCGACGTGCATATCTAAACCATCCAACGACGTGATCATCAACGACGAGGAGCGGTAAATCGCTGTGGTGGCTCCTAGGTGGTTGAGTTTTAGTGTTTCTTAACCTACAGGACGCGGAAAACATGCATGTTCACCGGATCAATTTGTACTGGCACGGAACATAACCTGCAAGATCAACCGTTTGCACATTTTCATCATTTGCATATCAGAACTAATAAGATAGAATCATAGGCAAACATTTACGAAGGTTGCAAACATCACAACACAGTAATCATCCAAATTTATAATATTGTTCAAATCAAATTACAAGGATAGTTCTAATCAAATAACTAAACAAATAATGAATCATTTCGAGAACAAATAATTGTTCACCTCACACATACATAAATAGGAAATCAAAATAAATGAAGGAGATAGATCATTGGCGGCCATGGAGCTGCCCAGTGTGGTGCCCGATGAGATCGTTGTAGAGTTAGGTATGCCTGAACAAATCTTCAAATTTGCATACGCGTCTCAAGAAATGCTTAAATTCGGTCGGGGTTTCTTCCTCGAAAAATTGAAATGTTGCTTGCAAAACACCGAAAGCTCTTTCAATGCTCTTGCGGCATGCCTCTTGAGCCGTGGCAATAACAGAACCCTTACTTGATTTTGGCTCATGAATGGTCTTCACAAAAGTTGACTACGAAGGATATATGCTGACATGGTTATACCCCGCGGGTACACGATATTAGCATACCTGGTCCAGCCCAAGGAAGGCCCACGACAAATATACGCCGGCCCATGAAGATTTTTGGGTGACCAAAGCCCATGACGCCTTCGGATCCTTGGAGAGCAAGACTAGAGTAGATAGAAAATTCAAAGGGGTAAACCCTAAAACCTGTAACCGGCTCGGTCTGTGCCTGGGACCTTCCTAACTCTATATAAAGGCTAGGAGGGCACGACCTAGAGCTATGACTTCATACTTTCGCATAGACACCTCCATGCCAGATTGCATCTGCGCACCCCTGTAACCTTCGGTTCCACCATAATCAAGAGCAGACAAGTAGGAGTAGGGTTTTCCCTCCGGGGCCTGAACCTGGGTAAACCTCGTGTCCCGTGTTGCTTGTTTGCTAACCGTTCCGCGATCTCCAGCATCCCCATCTTCTCCAAAACCCAAGTCCATAACAATGGGCATTGACGAGTCGAAACCTTGTCAATTGGCGCCGTCTGTGGGAACTGGGGACGCTGATTGTGCGATCGTTGAAGGGTTTCGCGGCATAGTAAATCAAAATTTTCTACGGATGCGAACAGAGGGAAAGCCAAGATCTAATCTAGGAGATGCAATCAACGAGAGAGATTGGATTAGATCTTCATACCCTTGAAGATTCGCACAGCGGAACGTTCGTCGGAACGTGGGTGATGTAGTCGTACTCGCTTCTCCTCCTCGCGATCCGATCCGATCTAGCACCACAAGTGCGGTGCCTCCGTGAGATGCACACGTGCAGCACCTCGACGTATCCTCCTTCCTCGGACCAGCAAGTATGGTGGAGAGATGGATTGGATCTACAACACGACGGCGTGGTGTATATGGTGGAGAATTTCTGCCGCAGGGCTTCGCCTACAAACAGTCGGGAGGGAGAGAGGAAGGTAGCAAGGCAACTAGGGTTGGAGGCAAGGTGTGGGGGGAGGGGGCGCACCAGCCCTCTATTTATAGAGGGGGGGGCGTCCAGCCCTTGCCCCTCCTCCAAGCCTTGGGCCGGCGGCCAAGGGAGGGAGGAGTGGGGGGCAAGGACTCTCCCCTCTTCTAGAAACCCTATCTCTAGTTTAAACGAATTTAAACTCTCTAGGATCGGCTGGGCCCTATGGGGCCTTGTGCCCCTGGCCCAATGCGTCCAGGACACTCCCTCATAGGCCCATGCCCCCTCCCGGAAGGTGGGGCCACGTTGGTCCACTTCCGGAAGGTTCTAGAAGCTTCCGGTACAATACCGATTAACCCGGAACAATTCCGAACTCCAAAAACTGCATTGCCTTATATGAATCTTATTCTCCGGACCATTCCGGAACCTCTCGTGATATCCCGGATCCTATCCGAGACTCCGAACAAAAATTCATAAACCAATTATCCAATCTATCCTAGCGTCGAGACACGTTAAGTGTGTGACCCTGCGGGTTCGAGAATATGCAGACATGATCTTCTATCAATAATCAACAGCGGGGTCTGGGCACCCATATTGACTCCCACACATTCATCGATGATCATATCGGATGAACCATGATGCCAGGATTCAAACAATCCCATATATATATTCCCTTCGTCTCGCGATATTTTACTTGCCCGAGATTCGATCGTCGGTACCGTCATACCTAGTTCAATCTCGTTCACAGCAAGTACTTTACTCGTTCCGTAATCCGATATCACTTTGTGATTAACTCCTTAACCACATGCTTGCAAGCGGCGTTGATATCGATTACCGAGTGGGCCCGAAGTATATCTCTCCGACTTGGGAGGGGCAAATCCCATCTCGATACATACAACCCAACAGATACTTTCCGATCACCTGAGAGACACCTTTATAATCACCCTCTCATAGGATGACGTTTGATGACCTCAAAGCTTTCTTCCGATACCAGGGAGTTGTATTATCTCATGGTCTAAGGAATACAATATTTGACATAGGAAAAGCTTCGCAAAGATGAACACGATGAAACGATCTAATTGCTTTGCTTAGTTTGGGTCTGTCCATCATATCATTCTCCAATGATATGATCTCATTATCAATTGACAACTCATGTCTATGGTTAGGAAACCTTAACCATCATTGATCAATGAGCTAGTCCATAGGGGCGTACTAGGGACACGGTGTTGTTCACAAACCACACAAGTATTAAAGTTTCCGCTTAATACAATTCTAGCATGGAATATAAAATTTATCATGAACAAGAATTATAATAATAACATCTTTATTATTGCCTCTAGGGCATAATTCCAACAGTCTCCCACTTGCACTAGAGTCAATAATCTAGTTTACATCTGGCAACAATCTCACACCCATGGCACTGAGGTGTTGATCATGTTTTACACGTGGAAGAGGTTTAGTCAATGGATCTGCGACATTTAGATCTGTATGTACTTTGCTAATCTTCAGATCTCCATCTGCAATATAATCTCGGATTATATGAAACTTGCGGTTGATATGCTTGGTCTTTGGATGATATCTTGGTTCCTTAGCGAGTGCTATGGCGCCAGTGTTGTCACACAATATCTCCAGTGGGTCCAATGCACTTGGAACCACGCCAAGCTCAGTGATGAAGTTTCTGATCCAAACTCCTTCACTTGACGCTTCTGCAGCAGCCATGTATTCCGCTTCCACTGTAGATCCCGCAATCACGCTTTGCTTGCAGCTTCTCCAGCTCACAGCTCCTCCATTCAAAATATAAACGTATCCTGTCTGAGATTTGGAATCATTCTTGTCGGTGTCAAAACTAGCGTCGACGTAACCTTTTACGACAAGCTGTTCATCACCCCCATAGACTAAGAACATTTCTTTAGTCCTATTTAGGTACTTTAGGATGTTCTTCACGGCTGTCCAGTGTTCCACTCCTGGATCACTTTGATATCTGCTCGTCAAACTAAGAGCATTGGACACATCCGGTCTAGTACACAGCATGGCATACATGATAGAACCTATGGCCGAGGCATAAGGCACTTTGCTCATAGCTTCCCTATCATTTACCGTAGCTGGACACTGAGCCTTGCTCAATATCTTACCTGATAACATAGGCACTGAACCTTTCTTTGCCTTATGCATTCTGAACCTTTTCAGAACTTTGTCTAGGTATGTACTCTGGCTTAAAGCTATCAGGCGTCTTTGTCTATCTCTATAGATCTTGATGCCCAATATATAAACAGCTTCACCTAGGTCTTTTTTAACACCCTCAGAATCGGCCCTATGCAAGTTTTAGCGAAACTCGCCAAACCCGCATAGAAACGATTCAAAGGTGCCCACCAGGCACTTTCGTGCGGGTGGAAAACGAAGTAATAACATTACACAACAGTCCTCGATGGGACCCACAGAACAGATATATACAACAGCGACTCAAAGAGTCAAGAATACAGATATACAATACACAGATCCAAATCACCTTGAAAACGATAGAGCATCCAGCTACGGACAAGATGCAAATTGAGCTAAGAGCCCTGAAGAATAACCAATGGCGTCCATAACCCTGCCCAGGCCAAGCCGGAAGGGTAACCCTGCTAACGACGTCGATCTCAAAACCTGCTTAAACAAAAGGGGTGCCGACAAGGGCAAAGGAAAAGAGGAGCGTCAGTACTGAGGCCAGTACACGGCGAGGCTAGAATTCGGCGGTCCTCGCCTACATAGGTATGGTGGACTGAAGCGGTAGCGGCAGCATGCACTAAACAACCTATATAGACTCGATACAACTAGCGGCTATCAGAGAGGGATAAGAAAGACCTATCCGGAACCAACCCGATTCTACCATCAGACAAACCCATCCTGGTGTTTCCCCCTCGAGACCAAACGAGGAAGTTAACCGAGGAACTCACACCGTTGGCAGTTTTATTTATTCAGTTATCGTTGCAGTAATTACTAGTCAGGTATAGATAATCATCCTGATAAAATAAGCGGTGGGCATTTTTAGTTAACCATTCCGTGATAGTTGCAACACTTACTAGTCAGATACAATTAGCATGAGATAAACCCAAAACCCAGCAGTTGTTGGTACTTTTATTTAGCCCTTCCGTTGCAGTGAAGCTGATTACTAGTCATATCAGATACAAGTCAATTTATAACAGTAAACTTTAGTTATGGTTGTCTATGATCGAGACCTGTGCTCCAAGTCGTCCATAACCGCGGACACGGCTTCTCGAAAAGATTTAACCCTGCAGGGGTGCACCAAAGTATCCACAAGCACTTCGACCCTTTTTGCCAGATCAGTTAACATACACCCATCGGTATGTCGGCGGGGCCTAAGTCACGACGTTTCCAGACCCAAAGCAAGCACGGGGGGCCACCCCACTAATTACACCCGCAACGAAGTCGGCCGGTCTCCGAGACGGACTCAGGGTTTGCGACAGTGGCTGTAAATGACAAGAAACCCAAAACTGGGCCTGTCGATACCGCGAAAACACTCCGCTTCCAAAACAGTACAGCGTGCTCCTCACACAATCGTAAATAAAGCAGTAAAGCATGGCATAGGTACAGGATAGTAAATAAAACCTCAAACTAGTTGTGTCCCCCAGTACAATACTTTGAAATCAGGTACTAATCAATGGGGGGCCCATATCTCCCCACCTATGGTTAGCGCGCTCGATCTCGGAACAGGTGTCAAGAACTCGGGGTCCTACGGGACACAAGTGGGCGGTCGGAAACCAGATATTATCTATCACCCACCGGTGCCTCTGCTTACCTACTTCAATTTTAGTTGTTAAACAGTAATTAAAGTGAACAATAATTAAAGCCATGATCATCTCCAACATTGAACATGCGGCAATACTCCAACAACTGTGGTACTTGACGACACGCAACAACATTTGAGCAAGCGACTACGACGCGCAAGTCCAACTATCTACCAAACAACAGGTAATAGGATGTGTCCAAGGCAATATAGGGCTGCAAGGGGATATCACGGGTACGGAAACTAGAGCATCGCAACACAGATAGCAATAGATCAACATGAGGGAATAAATACCATAAAGTAAGATAGGTAGAAAGGGGGAGATGCTCGCCTGGAAACATTGTCGAAGGTTCAACCGAAGATCGGGGCGAAGCTCACATCAACTCAACGGCTTTATCCGCGAAGAACCAAAACACTAAAAGAACACCGGATGCACTATTTAATATTACGGCAAAAGATCGGGCATGATGCATGTATGATGTATGGCATGGCAAAGATGCGATGCAATTAGGCAATATTAAGCGGAACCGGGGTCCCGACAATTAATTAGCTGGTTCAAGTTATTTAGATACCCCGCAATTTAGATGTGGTCTTAACATGGCAAAAGATAGCACCGGTTCGCTACACAAATTTAAATGAGGCCAATATAAGACTAGATTTGCTCGCATATGGGCCCCATATTTAATTAGAGGTGAATCGGCATAAGGCCCCCAAACCACATGACAATATGCATGCGAATATGCTCAATTGGTATGCAACAATTAATATATCATTTATAAAAATAGGGCTCGAGAAAGGGGTCACACATTAGGGTTCGGCAGATCTTGGGGTTCCGGGGTTCGGGGTCGGTCTCAGGGTTCGGATCTAGGGTTCGGGGTTCGACGGGATCGGTCTCGACGGAACATTCTAGGACAACGGAGGTAGATCTTGGCACTCCGGGAAGGAGGACTTGGTTCGGCGTCAGGGCGCATCGGATTCTTCCGGGTCGGTGTCGATCTTGTCGGGCCCGCGCCATCGAGTCGGTCTTGGCATCCGGGAGGGAGAACTTGGCGCTCCACGGCGAAGTGCTTGTCGTACCGGTGGCGTTCTTGGCGGTCTTCGGGTTCGGGCCTTGGCGCTTCGGACCGGTCTTCAGGGGTCCAGGAAGGCGATCTGGGCGCTCGGGTTCGGTCTTCGGATCCGGATAGGAGGTCTTGGCGCGACACCGGGTTCGAGGTGTCGAGGCTTGGTCTTCGGGGGTCCATGAAGGAGGATTACGCGTTCTGAGAAGATCTTGATGACACCGGTTTGAACCTTGCGATCCAACTGCCGTACTGCAACCTGGGCATCAGCAGCAAAACGCTGGCCTGAGACTGGGAAACAGAGGGCGGCTACCATGATGCGGGGAGCGCGGCGTCGACCCACAGCCCTGCGTGCGTTCAGGAGGGTGAGGAAGAGGCCGGCACGCGGGCGCGAGGCAGAGAAGGGGGCGCGAAGGCGGGGCTCGCCGGCGGCGGTTTGCAGCGACGGCCGGAGGGGGGTCGGGCTCGGCGGAGTCCCGTGGGTGGCGGAGGCGGCGCAGACGGGCCGTGGCCGGCGAGGCGGACGTCGGCGCGGCCGGGGCCGGGCTTGGCGACGGGAGGGGAGGGGAGCACCGCGGTGGCGGCGGCCGGCGGTTGCTGCGGTTGTTGCCGGGGCCGCGGGCCGGCGAGGACGAGGAGGAGGCTGCGGCGAGCGGGGTCGGGGTGAGGCGGCGCCGGCGAGGTGGAGGCAGAGGACGCGGGGGGCGGTCGGAGGAGCTCGCCGGGGTCGGTGCCACGGCCGGAGGCGGTGAAGAAGGCGAGGCCGGCGGGGGTGCTCGGGTCGGAGGTGGGGGAAGGAGAGGCCGCGGCTGGCGAGGCGGCGCCCTGCGAGGAGGAGCCCGGCGGGGTCGGCCCCAGGGAGGCGGCGCTGTACCGCGTGACGGCGGCGGAAAGGCCCGCGGCGGCGCGGAGCGAGCGGAGGAGAAGGGCGGGGAGTGGAGGAGGAGGAGAGGGAGGGCGCGGGCCGGCGAGCGGCCGTCGCAGCTGGTGGCGGTGGCCGTCGGTGGCCCGAGGAGGAGGATGGCGCAGGGGAGAGGAGGTGGGCGCGCGCGTGAGGGAGAGGAGGGAGCGGGCGGTACGGGAGGTGGGGGACGGGCAGGGGACGCGGGGCCAGGGGGGTGTCGGTGGGAGGGTGAGTGGAGAGTGGGGCCGGGGTGGGGCCCGGGTGGCAGCGGGTTGGGGGCTGTGGGGTGTTGTGTGTGTGGCCAGGCGGTGGGGTGAGTGGAGAGAGAGGGGTTGGGCAGGTGGCGGCATGGGATTGGTTAGAGGGGAGGGAGAGGGTGAGGTGGCAGCCAGGGATTGGTCCGGGTGAGGTGGAGGAGGGGTGGGTAGAATAGGACTGGTAGTTTTAGGATTTTGGGTGGACCGTTTTTATTCTAGGGGTGGTCGACCGGGTCGGATCGGCCCGTTCGGCTGCCCCCTAAAAATAATATAGATTTTTTTTATTTAATTTAAAATAACTTCTGTAATTAATTTTAGTCAAACAAAATATCCGGAAACATCCGGGGGTTTAATTTGAAATAGAAGGAGGGCTAGTTTCAGAAAACAATGGTCTTTCGCAAATAGTTTTTAGGCAAAACAATATGCATGATGATGACGATGCTCAAATGCAATGTGGCATGATGACATGAGCATGCGGTCACGATGATGCAATGCACAAAAACAACGCGATTTTCTAGTAGTGGTTTTGCGGGATGCCACATCTTTCATTGAAAAACATTTGTTCAAATAACTCTTCACATCGTTAAGCATCTTGATGTCATTTTCGATAATCAATATGTCATCCACATATAGTACCAGAAACGTCACCGAGCTCCCACTCACTTTCTTGTAGATACAAGCTTCATAGCAATTTGGAACAAATCCAAAGCTCTTGATCACTTGATCAAAACGAAGGTTCCAACTCCGAGATGCTTGCTTCAGTCCATAAATGGAACGCTGAAGTTTGCATACTTTACTAGCATCCTTAGGATCGATAAAACCTTCGGGTTGCATCATATACAACTCTTCATCAATGTTGCCATTGAGGAACGCAGTCTTGACATCCATCTGCCATATTTCATAATCATGAAACGCAGCAATTGCTAATAAAATCCGAATGGACTTAAACATCGCTACGGGAGAGAAAGTCTCATCGTAGTCAACACCTTGAACTTGTCGAAAACCTTTCGCGACAAGCCGTGCTTTATAGACGGTAACATTACCATCCGCGTCCGTTTTCTTCTTGAAGATCCATTTGCACTCAACGGCCTTTCGGTCGCTAGGAGGGTCCACCAAAGTCCATACTTGGTTTTCGCTCATGGATCCCAATTCGGATTTCATGGCTTCTAGCCATTTCTCAGAGTCTGGGCTCATCATCGCTTCCTTATAGTTCGTAGGTTCACTGTCTTCTACCAACAAGACAGTCAAGACAGGGTTGCCGTACCACTCAGGAGGGGCACGCGACCTTGTCGACCTGCGACGTTCAGTAGCAGCATCGTCCGAAGCTTCATGATCCTTGTCATTAGCTTCCTCTATTGTTGGTGCAGGCGGCACTGGAACAATTTCAGGTGCTGCGCTACTCTCCAATTCAAGAGAAGGTTCAATAACCTCGTCAAGCTCTACTTTCCTCCCACTCACTTCTTTCGAGAGAAACTCCTTCTCAAGAAAGGAACCGTTCTTTGCGACAAACACTTTGCCTTCGGTTCTGTGATAGAAGGTATACCCAATAGTTTCCTTAGGGTATCCTATGAAGACGCATTTCTCCGCTTTGGGTTCGAGCTTGTCCGGCATCAACTTCTTGACGTAAGCTTCACATCCCCAAACTTTAAGAAACGACAACTTAGGTTTAGCACCAAACCACAGTTCATACGGTGTCGTCTCAACGGATTTAGATGGTGCCCTATTTAAAGTGAATGCAGCGGTTTCTAATGCATAACCCCAAAATGATAACGGTAAATCAGTAAGAGACATCATTGATCGGACCATATCTAATAGGGTTCGATTCCGGCGTTCAGACACACCATTGCGCTGTGGTGTTCCGGGTGGCGTGAGTTGTGAAACGATTCCACGTGCTTTAAGATGCGTGAGAAAATCATAACTCAAATATTCACCTCCACGATCGGATCGTAGAAACTTAATCTTTCTGTTACGATGGTTCTCCACTTCATTCTGAAATTCCTTGAACTTTTCAAATGTTTCAGATTTATGTTTCATTAAATAGATATACCCATATCTACTTAAGTCATCGATAAAAGTGAGAAAATAGCGATATCCACCGCGCGTCGAAACACTCATCGGTCTGCATACATCGGTATGTATGATTTCCAACAAGTCCGTTGCTCGCTCCATCATACCGGAGAACGGGGTTTTGATCATCTTGCCCATGAGGCATGGTTCGCATGTGTCAAATGATTCAAAATCAAGAGACTCCAAAAGTCCATCAGAATGGAGTTTCTTCATGCGCTTTACACCAATATGACCTAGACGACAGTGCCACAAATAAGTAGTATTATCACTATCTACTTTGCATCTCTTAGCCTCAATGTTATGGATGTGTGTTTTATCCCTTTCGAGATTTAGAAGAAATAAACCATTCACAAGAGGTGCATGACCATAAAAGATGTTACTCATATAAATAGAACAACCATTATTCTCCGATTTAAATGAATAACCGTCTTGCAATAAAAACGATCCAGAAATAATGTTCATGCTCAACGCAGGCACATAATAACATTTATTAAGGTTTAAAACTAATCCCGAAGGTAAAACTAAGGAGAGTGTGCCGACGGCCATCACATCAACTCTTGATCCGTTGCCAACGCGCATCGTCACCTCATCCCTCGCAAGCCGCTGTCTATTCCGTAGCTCCTGTTTCGAGTTACAAATATTAGCAACTGAACCGGTATCAAATACCCAGGCACTACAACGAGGGCTAGTAAGGAAAACATCAATAACATGTATATCAAATATACCTTTGATGGTGCCAGCCTTCTTGTCCGCTAAGTACTTCGGACAGTTGCGCTTCCAGTGACCCTTGTCCTTGCAATAGAGCACTCAGTGTCCGGCTTAGGAACAGACTTGAGCTTCTTCTCAGCAGGGGCAGTGCGCTTGCCGCCGCCCTTCTTGAAGGGCTTCTTTGCTCCCTTACCTTTCTTAAAGGAGGGCTTGTTGACCATCAACACATGATTATCCTTCTTGATGTCCACCTCCGCAGCCTTCAGCTTTGCGAAGAGCTCGGTGATCGTATCAGTGGAACCAATCTGATTATGAGTCACTACAAAACTTTTGTAGCTGGGAGGGAGTGATTGCAGAACCCTGTCAATCTTGAGCTCCTCTGGAATCGTGCATTCCAGTTTCTCAAGGCATTGAGTGTAGCCCGTCATCTTAATGGTGTGCTCACTAACGGAACTCCCTTCCTCCATCTTGCAGTTAAAGAACTTCTCAGAGATCTCATATCTCTCAGAACGGGCCTGAGTCTGAAACATGGTTTTCAGCTCTTCGAGAATCTCAAAGGGCACGGGATAGTCTTCAAAACGATTTTGAAGTTCCGGTTCCATAGCAAACAACATGGTGCTCTTAATCACACCATAATCATCTTTGCGCGACTGATAGACAGCTTTCTCATCAGCCGGCGCAGTTGCAGCAGGGGGGTCACCTAACGCTTTCCCAAGGACATAGTCCATTTGACCGCCAGAGAGAATGATTCTTAGATTGCGAAACCAATTGGTGAAGTTAGACCTATTGTTTCTAAGCTTTTCCTTCTCGGCAAAAACGTTGAAGTTGAAGTTGGACTTGGCCATGTGATCAACATTATTTGCAAGTACAATTTAGACTATGTTCATGATAAATAGTTCAACTTAATCAAATTACTAGATGAACTCCCACTAAATTCAACATCCCTCAAGTTGTTTAGTGAACACGATCCAAATTCACCACACCTAATTCGATCATCACCTGAAGAGATGTGGTTTCAATGGTGGACAACGAAGTGTCGATCATATAATTCATATGACTCGTGCTTACCCTTTCGGTTCATGTGTTCCGAGGCCATGTCTGTACATGCTAGGCTCGTCAAGTTAGACCCAAGTATTTCCGCGTGTGCAAAACTGGCTTGCACCCGTTGTATGTGAGCGTAGAGTCTATAGCACCCGATCATCACGTGATGCTTGGACACGACGAACTTTCACAACGGTGCATACTCGGGGAGAACACAGTTTTTATCTTGATCTTTAAGTGAGGAATCATCTTATAATGCTACCGTCATTATCTAAGCATAATAAGATACATAAAAGGATAAACATCACATGCATATAACTTTATGTGACATGGTATAGCCAATCTTCGCTCAATGATCTCCATCTTGTGCGTTCCGGCATGATCTCCATCACTCCACCATGATTGCCTCCACCACGAATAGCAGCTACAACTATTGCTAACTACTTAACGATAAAGTGAAACTATTACATGGCGCATAAGAAGTTGACACACAGGTCATACACAATTATAAAGACAACCATATGGCTCCTGCCGGTTGTGTACTCATCGACATGCAAGTCGTGAAACATTACAAAACATGATCATCGCATACATTATACACATCACATCTTGGGCCATACCATATCACAGAAAACACTCCCTGCAAAAACAAGTTAGACGCCTCTACTTTGTTGTTGCATGTTTTACGTGGCTTATGGGAGTAGATGCTAAGAACGATTCTTACCTAAGGAAAGCCACAACGGTGATATTATGGTTGCCAAACTCTGGTGTTAATCCCATGACAACTATAGTGAGAGAAACTGACATCCACCAGCCGCATGTGTGGAACAAGCCACACGTCAAGTGCGGAGCCGGTCTCGCGAACGACGTCGCGTAAGGTTGGCCTGGACCGCTTCAATCTCATTATCCCGCGTCATAAGAAGAACACAAACAAGAGGCTTGCAACAGAAAACATCAACGCCCGCAACAACCATGTTGCGTTCTACTCGTGAAACACATCTACGCATAGATCTTGCTCTGATACCACTGAAGGGTTTCGCGGCATAGTAAATCAAAATTTTCTATGGATGCGAACAGAGGGAAAGCCAAGATCTAATCTAGGAGATGCAATCAACGAGAGAGATTGGATTAGATCTTCATACCCTTGAAGATTCGCACAGCGGAACGTTCGTCGGAACGTGGGTGATGTAGTCGTACTCGCTTCTCCTCCTCGCGATCCGATCCGATCTAGCACCACAAGTGGCGGTGCCTCCGTGAGATGCACACGTGCAGCACCTCGACGTCTCCTCCTTCCTCGGACCAGCAAGTATGGTGAAGAGATGGATTGGATCTACAACACGACGGTGTGGTGTATATGGTGGAGAATTTCTGCCGCAGGGCTTCGCCTACAAACAGTCGGGAGGGAGAGAGGAAGGTAGCAAGGCAACTAGGGTTGGAGGCAAGGTGTGGGGGGAGGGGGCGCACCACCCCTCTATATATAGAGGGGGGCGGCCAGCCCTTGCCCCTCCTCCAAGCCTTGGGCCGGCGGCCAAGGGAGGGAGGAGTGGGGGGCAAGGACTCTCCCCTCTTCTAGAAACCCTATCTCTAGTTTAAACGAATTTAAACTCTCTAGGATCGGCTGGGCCCTATGGGGCCTTGTGCCCCTGGCCCAATGCGGCCAGGACACTCCCTCATAGGCCCATGCCCCCTCCCGAAAGGTGGGGCCACGTTAGTCCACTTCCGGAAGGTTCTAGAAGCTTCCGGTACAATACCGATTAACCCGGAACAATTCCGAACTCCAAAAACTGCATTGCCTTATATGAATCTTATTCTCCGGACCATTCCGGAACCTCTCGTGATATCCCGGATCCTATCCGAGACTCCGAACAAAAATTCATAAACCAATTATCCAATCTATCCTAGCGTCGAGACACGTTAAGTGTGTGACCCTGCGGGTTCGAGAATATGCAGACATGATCTTCTATCAATAATCAACAGCGGGGTCTGGGCACCCATATTGACTCCCACACATTCATCGATGATCATATCGGATGAACCACGATGCCAGGATTCAAACAATCCCATATATATATTCCCTTCGTCTCGCGATATTTTACTTGCCCGAGATTCGATCGTCGGTACCGTCATACCTAGTTCAATCTCGTTCACAGCAAGTACTTTACTCGTTCCGTAATCCGATATCACTTTGTGATTAACTCCTTAACCACATGCTTGCAAGCGGTGTTGATATCGATTACCGAGTGGGCCCGAAGTATATCTCTCCGACTTGGGAGGGGCAAATCCCATCTCGATACATACAACCCAACAGATACTTTCCGATCACCTGAGAGACACCTTTATGATCACCCTCTCATAGGATGACGTTTGATGACCTCAAAGCTTTCTTCCGATACCAGGGAGTTGTATTATCTCATGGTCTAAGGAATACAATATTTGACATAGGAAAAGCTTCGCAAAGATGAACACGATGAAACGATCTAATTGCTTTGCTTAGTTTGGGTCTGTCCATCATATCATTCTCCAATGATATGATCTCATTATCAATTGACAACTCATGTCTATGGTTAGGAAACCTTAACCATCATTGATCAATGAGTTAGTCCATAGAGGCGTACTAGGGACACGGTGTTGTTCACAAACCACACAAGTATTAAAGTTTCCGCTTAATACAATTCTAGCATGGAATATAAACTTTATCATGAACAAGAATTGTAATAATAACATCTTTATTATTGCCTCGAGGGCATAATTCCAACAATTGTGACGGTCCCAACCCGAGGGATCTACAACTCCGTGGCGATGGAGAATCATCTCCTCTTCGGCGCCTTCGACTTCACCGCCCACTCACCGGCCACCATGAAGGACTTCGAGCCCGTTGGCGACGGGCTCGAGATCCTGTTCGGGAGCTTCTACTTCCAAGTGGGGCAGATCGGCACTCTCCGCCTCCCAGAGCGGGTGCCCCTGCCAACGATCAGGCCCGCTTCATGGGCTCCACACCCTGTGCCACGCACCACATCGTCAACAGACGAGTCCTATGACAGCAGCAGCTGCAACTCCGATCTGTGCGACCCACCATCGGACGAAGGAACCTATGGTTCCGGATCCGAAAGCTGCGGCAACAGCGATCCGATCTACAAGCGCTACCAATGCGCCGCGGTCATCCAGGATCAAGAGCACAATCCACCACCCAACCCGCAGGGTAGAAACGGTGGAAACAGAAGAAGCCAATCCCCCCACCCAACGGGGAAAACAACAATCGGGTCATCCACCTCGACAAGGAGGGATGGACTCAAGCACGCGAGGCCGTGGTAGGCAACAAGATCCTGCCCGCTGATGCCTCATGAGATCTGTTGATGGCATACCATATGCTCCTCATCGAGGAGCACAAGAAGCATATCAAGATGCAGGAAGAGCTGGACAAGCGCAAGAAGGCAGCTTTGGAGTCCAGTGCGCGGCGAGCTGCGCTCTCCACCATGGGCATCGTCTCCAGCTCACACGGCAACAATGGGAACAAGCACCGTTCTCGGATGGAGAACATGGACCCCAAAGAGTGCCGCGAGGTGACCCGAGCCCTCAACGCGTCCTTCATGGAGATGGACGCCGACGGCAACGTCATCCCAAAAACACCGCAAGCTGCGATCATGGCAGCCACCGCGTACCTCGTGTCCCACCCACCTCCGGAGGGGGACCTGAAGAGGGCCATGCACAAATCCGCGCTTACCGGGCTCAGACTCGTCGGAGCTGTGCTCCACGGAGAAGCTCCCGCGGAGCCGAAAAAGAAGGCCGTGGTCAGATTCAACCGCAGCCCCACGCCCTCATCCGAGGACGAAGAGCATGACCTTCCTCAAAGGCATAAGAGCTCACGCCACCGCAGCCGCGACTACGACGCTCGAAACGAGCTAACGCAACGCAAGATTGATAAGGCACGCGCCAAGCGCGTATGCTCGTCTGAATCCGAGATGGAAGAAGACAAAGGAGAACTCCGTGGAGCTCGATGCTTCAGCAGATCTGTTCGACGGACACGGATGCCGCGCAACTTCAAGCTGCCTTTAGACACTCCGAAATTCGACGGCACACAGGCCCCCAAGGCGTGGCTCAGTGACCACCTGTCGTCCTTCAAGCTGCACGGCGGAAGCAGGGAAACCGCCATGCAATGCCGTTAGCTGCAGATGACAGGCGCAGCTCGAATCTGGCTAAGCAGCTTATCCTCAGGGTCCATCCGAAGTAGGGAGGAGCTAGCGTACAGTTTCGTCCGAAACTTGAAGGGCACTAGCAAGAGGCCTGCCTCGATCGAAGAGTTGCGAGCCTGCACCCAACGAACGGGCGAATCCATTCGCTCGTACATACTGCGCTGGTCCAACACCAAGAACTCCGCGGCGCACATCTCCGAAGAAAGGGCCATCAACGCCTTCAAGGACGGTGTCAAGCGCAAGGACTTTAAGGAAGAACTTGGACACGTTAAGCCCAAGACACTCCACCACCTCATGGACATCGCCAACAGGTGGGCCGACGGCGAGGACTCCGTTCACCGAGCGCACTCGGAGGAGGAAGATGACTACGGTCGGCGACGTGAACGCCGTAGCAAGAGAAGACCGCGCGTCTACGACGATCGCGACAGACCCGACATGGTCGCGGCTCGCTATGCCGACCGCCGCAACAACGGTAACCGCAACAGCGGCGGATACCGCGGAAATAATTTCCATGATGGAGGACGCCCGACACAGTCGTGGCAGTGTCGTGATCGCGACTACGGACCCTCAGCATACAAAAAACTGTCGGGTTCATGCACCATCCACTTCTACATCGACAAGCAGGATGGCAAGAAGAAGGCAAGCCACATACTTAAGGATTGCCGCGAGTTCCAGAAACTCAGCGAAAGCATGGCTCAGATGAGGCAGCAAGCCCCAAACCCTGGATTCGGGAACGCGCCCACACCAGGCGAGATCGCGCATGGAGCTCCTCCACCGCCACCCGCAGGAGGCCCGAATCACCCAATCGCACCCGCACAAAATAACGGTGGGCACGGGTACCCCCGCCAAAAGGAGAACTAATGATCCATAAGGGGCGCCCAATGAATAGGGTGCAGAAGAAAATCACCCGACAGATCAACCTGGCCGTGACAGCTCCACCCGCCATCCCTGAGTACCTCAGCGGATCGGAGTCCTGCATCATGTTCAGCCGTTCGGATCACCTTTTCCAGGTCCCTCGCCCAGGTCATGCTGCCCTGGTGCTTGAGGCGCAGATCGGAGGTTTCGATATGAGCCGCGTCTTCATGGACGGCGGCAGCGGCATCAACTTGATGTTCGCAAGCACTCTAGCAGCAATGCGGATCCCGCTGCGCAGCCTGGAACAATCAGACACAACATTCCATGGGATCGTTCTAGGAAAGGGCATATTCCCCCTGGGAAAGATATGGCTCGACGTCATCTTCGGCAAGACAGATAACTTCCGATGCGAGCGGCTCGAGTTCGAGGTGGTGGACTGGCCATCACAATACCACGCCATCCTTGGGCGTGTAGCATTCGCAAGATTCCTGGCAGTGCCACACTACGTGTACCTGCTACTCAAGATGCTAGGACCCAGGGGCATCATCACGGTCCACGGGAGCTTCACCCGATCGGACCACTGCGACAGGGACTTCAACAGAATCTCCCAGTCATTCGGCATGCAGGAGGAGCTCGTAAGGCTCCGCGAGGTGACAGATAATGGGGAACCCCTGGTCGCACGGCAAAATGCACCTGACATGTCTTTCGACTCCACCGTCAACACAAAGAAGGTGCAGGTCCACCCGACGAACGCCTCCAAGACGGTGCTGATCGCCAACAATCTCAGCCCCGCATAGGAAAGCGTGCTCGTCGAATTCCTCCGTGAGCGCTCGGAAATCTTCGCCTGGTGTCCTGCGGACATGCCAGGAGTTCCCAGGGAATTCGCCGAGCACGCACTCAACGTCTTTCCAGACACCAAGCCCGTCAAACAGTCCATCCGGAGACTGTCCGAGCCGCGGGACGAAGCCATAGGGATTCAGATAAACAGACTACTCGCTGCAAACTTCATCAGGAAGATTAAGGAGAGCGAGTGGCTCGCCAACACTGTGATGGTCCCCAAAAAGGACACGGACATCCTGCGGATGTGCGTGGACTTCACGTCACTAAACAAGCACTGCCCAAAGGACCACTTTCCTCACCCTCGGATCGACCAGATCATCGATTCAACTGCAGGATGCGAGAAGCTCTCCTTCCTCGACGCGTACTCAGGCTACAACCAGATTCGATTAAAGGTCGAAGATCAAGAGAAAACGACGTTCATCACGCCGTTTGGGGTGTTCTGCTACAACGCAATGCCTTTCGGGCTAAAGAACGCAGGTGCTACGTACCAGCGGTGCATGCAGGCATGCCTTAAGGACCAGATCGGTCGCAACGTCCAAGTCTATGTCGACGACATAGTCATCAAAACCAGGGAGGTGAGAACACTCATCGACGATCTCCGTGAGACGTTCGATAATCTCGACCGCTACAGGATCAAGCTTAACCCCGAAAAGTGCACCTTCGGCGTCCCATCGGGTCAGCTGCTTGGTTACTTCATCTCCCAGCGAGGAATCGAGGCGGACCCGAAGAAAATACGGGCCATCATGGCCATGGAAAAACCGAAAAACCTCAAAGGCCTCCAGCAACTCGCAGGGCGAATAGCGGCATTAAGCAGGTTCATCAGCCTCATGGGCGAGAAAGCACTACCATTCTACCAGCTGCTGCGCAAAGCTGACAAATTCGAGTGGACGCCCGAGGCGGATGACGCATTCGAAGATCTAAAGCGGCTGCTTTCTACCTCGCCCGTCTTGGTCACTCCAAAGGAGCGCGAGCCCCTACTGCTGTACATAGCATCTACACACCAGGTGGTGAGCACCGTACTGGTGGTCAAGCGACCCGAAGAGGGCAAGACCCACGGGGTCCAACGCCCAATATACTACCTCAGCGAGGTATTGACGCCAACGAAGCAGAGGTACCCTCACTACCAGAAACTCGCCTACGGCGTGTTCATGACGGCTCGTCGGTTGAGCCATTACTTCCAGGAGCACCAGGTGATGGTCGTCAACGAGGCACCCCTGAACAGCATCTTGAACAATCTGAAGGCCACCAGACGCATAGCCCTGTGGGGCATCGAGCTGTCACCCCTAGACATCGTCTACGACAAGCGACTCGCGATCAAGTCTCAAGTCCTCCCGGACTTCCTTGTACACTGGATGGAGCTGCAGCTGCCAGACACCCCAGATATGTCACAGCCATGGACGATGCATTTCGACGGCTCCAAGCACGAAGCCGGAGCGGGAGCTGGGGTCATACTGACCTCCCCGCAGGGCGATAAGATGAAGTACGTCCTTCGGATGAAATTCCGAGCTTCCAACAACGAGGCCGAATACGAAGCCCTCATCCACGGTATGATGATGGCAAAGCTTTGTGGCGCAACGCGCCTGGTCATCTACGGTGACTCCAACCTCGTCGTCCAACAGACGATGAATGAGTGCGACGCACACGCCGATAACATGATCGCGTACCGCGCACTCTACAACTCACTCGAGGGAGAATTCGACGGCTGCGAGCTTCGGCACATTGGAAGAGAAAGCAACGAGGAGGCCGACAGACTCGCCAACATTGGCTCCACCTGCGCACGGGTGCCGCCAGGTGTGTTCCTCGAACAGATCTGCGTGTCATACATCAAGCGGAAACTCCCCAAGGGATCACCCGAAGAAGCATAACACTCGGGGGCTGCGCTACCCGAAGGACAGGAAGGACCCGAAAAGCTCGACACAGAAGTCGCCGTGGTCAACCTGATGCAGGTCATGGCAGTCGAAGAAACTTGGACACGGCCATACCTCCAGTACTTGATAGACGGAGAACTGCCTGATAGCCCGAAGGATACCCGACGCATATCTCGCCGGTCCAAAGCCTTCACCATCATCAATGGTGAGCTGTACAAGCGCATCATTTCGGGTGTACTACAAAGGTGCGTCACCATCAGCAACGGAAAAACCATTATCCAAGACATCCACGAGGGCATCTGCGGCCATCATGCAGGCAGCCTCTCCCTTGTCGCCAAAGCTCTCCGAGCTGGATTCTACTGGCCAACGGCCATGACCGACGCCATGGACATCGTGTGAAGATGCAACGGGTGCCAAAGGTTCGCCGACAAACCGCACGCACCCGGGTCGGAGCTCAGGCCCATACCTTTAGCCTGACCTTTCTCCCAATGGGGCCTCGACATGATCGGAAAGTTGCCCAGGTCCTTGAAAGGAGGACACTCTACCTCCTGGTCGCAGTTGACAAATTCACCAAGTGGATTGAGGCCATGCCGGTCACTAACCAAAAGGGCAAAACTGCCGTCAATTTCTTCGAATCCATTGTCTACAGGTTCGGCGTGCCACATATCATCATCACCGACAATGGATCGAACTTCATCTCCAAAGAATTCCAGGACTTCTGCGAAGGCCTCGGAATCAACATCACATACGCCTCAGTGGCGCACCCACAAACAAACGGGCAGGTGGAGAAGGCCAACGGCCTAATCGGCGCCGGCATCAAGAAGCGCCTCATGAGTCCACTCGAGCGACTCGCCGGAGCCTGGACCAAAGAGCTACCCTCCGTCCTGTGGAGCCTGCGTACCACGCCAAACAGCTCCACCGGCTACACGTCGTTCTTTATGGTGCACGGAGCCGAAGCCGTGCTACCAGCCGAAGTACGCCACCAGGCCCCTCGAGTCGTCGCTTATAGCGAAGCCGAATCCACGGCTGCACTCGAAAACTCCTTCGACACACTCGACGAAGCGCGAGACATAGCAGCAGCTCGATCAGCGGTGTATCAGCAGAATCTCCGCAACTACCACAGCCGACGGCTGCGCCCAAGGTCCTTCCTCGAAGGAGACCTAGTCTTGCGACTCAAGCAAGAGCGATCGAAGAAATTTGAGTCGCCATGGGAAGGACCCTACGTCGTTACCGAGGTCATCCCAGGTGGCGCCTATCGCCTCAAGCACGTGGAGTCTGGAGTCGCATACTCCAACCCATGGAACGTCGCACAACTGCGACGATTCTACCCCTAGCTACCTCCCTCTTTACTTTCAATAAGGCTATTCAGCCAAGGCTACTCAGCCGAACAATGTACCTCCTCCATTACGATATGAATAAAGCTAAGTGTCTCGCCCCAAAAATCTTGTTTACTACTCGCATCTTTACTCCATGCTACAAACGCACTCGGGGGCTCCCCCCCATCTCACGACTTCGTCGACTGAGGATAACACGTGTACACCTGAGTAGCTGACCACGTTAGGCTAACGAAAAGGGCACGCATACGAACAAAGCATTACGTGCTAGCACAACAACCAAACCTTTATAACAAAGGGCAAAAACACGCCCAGTCAAATATATACAAATTTTACATCTATCTTTTTTATAGGTACTACCTACTCTAAAGAATAACCTAAGCACGTTGCTCAAATAGATCTACGATCTCTTCGGCATACTGCCTTACAGCGGCATAATGCGGACGCATATCCCACTCACCACCATCTGGCCGACGAGGTGGCCCAGCTGCTACAGCATACAGATCTACGTCAGGACAATGCAACCGCACAAGGGAGAGCGCAGCCTTTACCCCTACGATGAGCTGATGCCGCATCAATTCCTTAACATGATGCACGTTCCAAAACTTCGACAGTAGACCAGAGAGAGTCGACGGTGCATCATCCAACGGAAACATCACATGCAGAACCGACGCGAGTGAAGTCTTCACCTGGCGAAGCACCCGCGATACTTGGTGAACGCGATCTTGCACCGTCGCAAGGACCATAGCACGGTCACGGTCCATCTAGAAGAACCCGCTGGCTTCCATGTCCTGCTGAGTCAAGCAGTTGACACGAACAGCAACACACTCCTTCTCCTCCCTTGGAGCAAGGTTGGCACCTGCAATACTTGCAAAAAAGTAAGATGCAAGGCCAGCGGGCGCATCCAAAGTAACGAGCGACAGCTCGAAAAACTCACATTGAAGCTGCTCGGAAAGGCGAAGCAACTCCGCCATCAAGTACTCCTCTCTGGCAGCACCCCGATCCGCCTTGGATTTCCAAACTTCGGCATGGCCACGCACACCAAGCAACTCTTTCTCGAGGCTACGAACACGGTCTCGAAGAAACGCAAGCTGCGACGCACCATCCAAGGATGGCCGCAGCTGCGCTACAGGCGAAGTGTCAACGGGATCAGCACTCGAAGGATCCTAGATTGACAGAAAGACAAGGAAATGAACAAGCAGTTGAAGGAGCACGAAATTCAGCGCATTCATTAAGGTGTAGCAAAAGCCACTACGTGGCACAAGGAGTGTTCATCAAAATATTTACAACAAAAGAGGCTACAACTACCCTATAACTACAGCGCCTACAAAGCTGCACCCTGAGTAACCTCGGAGCCAGATTGCCTCGCCTTGGCTTCCCCCTGCTGCCTTAGCGCGTACTCGGCCAGCAGATCAATCGGCTTCGGCCCATAACGCTTACAGCGAGCAGCATAGGTACCGAAGGCTACCACGGATCCATCAGTAGTCGTCGGCATCCGGGAAGTGACCTGGGGAAGGTCCAGCTCCGCTCCAGCCGCCAAGGCCAATGCATGCCCGACGGATGCGCTGATGCCTTTCTGCTTGCGCTTGTACGCCGCAGGTGCTTCGGCTAACAGCGCCTCCGCCAGGGTATCAACATCTTCGAGGGCCACGCCCTTGGGAACAAGCACCTTGTAGAAGCGCCCAAGGACCTCCTTGGCCTTGGCAAGCGAGTTGACGACGGTGCTGCAGCGATCTTCGACCGCTGCAGTAGCATCATCCAGGGCGCTTCCATGCTCCAGGGCACCGCGATCAAACTCTATGCCTGCGGCATCTACGACAACAAAGAAAGCAGTGTTTGAATTATGCCCTAGAGGCAATAATAAAGATGTTATTATTATAATTCTTGTTCATGATAATGTTTATATTCCATGCTAGAATTGTATTAAGCGGAAACTTTAATACTTGTGTGGTTTGTGAACAACACCGTGTCCCTAGTACGCCTCTATGGACTAGCTCATTGATCAATGATGGTTAAGGTTTCCTAACCATAGACATGAGTTGTCAATTCATAATGAGATCATATCATTGGGAGAATGATATGGTGGACAGACCCAAACTAAGCAAAGTAATTAGATCGTGTCATCGTGTTCGTCTTTGCGAAGCTTTTCTTATGTCAAATATTGTATTCCTTAGACCATGAGATAATACAACTCCCTGGTATCGGAAGAAAGCTTTGAGGTCATCAAACGTCATCCTATGAGAGGGTGATCATAAAGGTGTCTCTCGGGTGATCGGAAAGTATCTGTTGGGTTGTATGTATCGAGATGGGATTTGTCCCTCCCAAGTCGGAGAGATATACTTCGGGCCCACTCGGTAATCGATATCAACACCGCTTGCAAGCGTGTGGTTAAGGAGTTAATCACAAAGTGATATCGGATTACGGAACGAGTAAAGTACTTGATGTGAACGAGATTGAACTAGGTATGACGGTACCGACGATCGAATCTCGGGCAAGTAAAATATCGCGAGACGAAGGGAATATATATATGAGATTGATTGAATCCTGGCATCGTGGTTCATCCGATATGATCATCGATGAATGTGTGGGAGTCAATATGGGTTTCCAGGCCCCGCTGTTGATTATTGATAGAAGATCATGTCTGCATATTCTCGAACCCGCAGGGTCACACACTTAACGTGTCTCGATGCTAGGATAGATTGGATAATTGGTTTATGAGTTTTTGTTCGGAGTATCAGATGGGATCCGGGACATCACGAGAGGTTCCGGATAATAAGATTCATATAAGGCAGTGCGGTTTTTGGAGTTCGGAATTGTTCCGGATTAATCGGTATTGTACCGGAAGCTTCTAGAACCTTCCGGAAGGGGACCAACGTGGCCCCACCTTCCGGGAGGGGGCATGGGCCTATGAGGGAGTGCCCTGGCCGCATTGGGCTAGGGGCACAAGGCCCCATAGGGCCCAGCCGGCCAAGAGAGGTTTAAACTCTAGATAGAGCTTCTAGAAGGGGGGGTTCCTTGCCCCCCACTCCTCCTCCTTGGGGCCGCCGGTTTGGGCTTGGGGGAGGGGCTAGGGCTGCGGCCCCCTCTCTATAAAGAGGGGTGGGGGCGCACTACCCCCCTACACCTTCCCCTCCAACCCTAGCCGCCCTGCTGCCCTCCTCTCTCCCTCCCGACTGCGTGTAGGCGAAGCCCTGCTGCAGAAACTCTCCACCATATACACCACGCCGTCGTGTTGTAGATCCAATCCATCTCTCCACCATACTTGCTGGTCCGAGGAAGGAGGATACGTCGAGGTGCTGCACGTGTGCATCTCACGGAGGCACCGCCACTTGTGGTGCTAGATCGGATCGGATCGCGAGGAGGAGACGCGAGTACGACTACATCACCCACGTTCCGACGAACGTTCCGCTGTGCGAATCTTCAAGGGTATGAATATCTAATCCAATCTCTCTTATTGTTTGCATCTCCTAGATTAGATCTTGGCTTTCCCTCTTTTCGCATCCGTAGAAAATTTTGATTTACTATGCCGCGAAACCCTTCGGTGGTATCAGAGATAGATCTATGCGTAGATGTGTTTCACGAGTAGAACGCAACATGGTTGTTGCGGGCGTTGATGTTTTTTGTTGCAAGCCTCTTCTTTGTGTTATTCTTATGACGCGGGATAATGAGATTGAAGCGGTCCAGGCCAACCTTACGCGACGTCGTTCGCGAGACCGGCTCTGCACTTGACGTGTGGCTTGTTCCACACATGCGGCTGGTGGATGCTTGTTTCTCTCACTATAGTTGTCATGGGATTAACACCGGAGTTTGGCAACCATAATATCACCGTTGTGGCTTTCCGTAGGTAAGAATCGTTCTTAGCATCTACTCCCATAAGCCACGTAAAACATGCAACAACAAAGTAGAGGCGTCTAACTTGTTTTTGCAGGGAGTGTTTTCTGTGATATGGTATGGCCCAAGATGTGATGTGTATAATGTATGCGATGATCATGTTTTGTAATGTTTCACGACTTGCATGTCGATGAGTACACAACCGGCAGGAGCCATATGGTTGTCTTTATAATTGTGTATGACCTGTGTGTCAACTTCTTATGCGCCATGTAATAGTTTCACTTTATCGCTAAGTAGTTAGCAATAGTTGTAGTTACTATTCGTGGTGGAGGCAATCATGGTGGAGTGATGGAGATCATGTCGGAACGCACAAGATGGAGATCATTGAGCGAAGATTGGCTATACCATGTCACATAAAGTTATATGCATGTGATGTTTATCCTTTTATGTATCTTATTATGCTTAGATCGCGACGGTAGCATTATAAGATGATTCCTCACTTAAAGATCAATATAAAAATTGTGTTCTCCCCGAGTATGCACCGTTGCGAAAGTTCGTCGTGTCCAAGCATCACGTGATGATCGGGTGCTATAGACTCTACGCTCACATACAACGGGTGCAAGCCAGTTTTGCACACGCGAAAATACTTGGGTCTAACTTGACGAGCCTAACATGTACAGACATGGCCTCGGAACACATGAACCGAAAGGTTAAGCATGAGTCATATGAATGATATGATCGACACTTCGTTGTCCACCATTGAAACCACATCTCTTCTCGTGAAGATCGGATTAGGTGTGGTGAATTTGGATCGTGTTCACTAAACAACTTGAGGGATGTTGAATTTAGTGGGAGTTCATCTAGTAATTTGATTAAGTTGAACTATTTATCATGAACATAGTCTAAATTGTACTTGCAAATACTGTAGATCACATGGCCAAGTCCAACTTCAACTTCAACGTTTTTGCCGAGAAGGAAAAGCTTAGAAACAATGGGTCTAACTTCACCAATTGGTTCCGCAATCTAAGAATCATTCTCTCTGGCGGTCAAATGGACTATGTCCTTGGGAAAGCGTTAGGTGACCCCCCTGCTGCAACTGCGCCGGCTGATGAGAAAGCTGTCTATCAGTCGCGCAAAGATGATTATGGTGTGATTAAGAGAACCATGTTGTTTTCTATGGAACCGGAACTTCAAAATCGTTTTGAAGACTATCCCGGGCCCTTTGAGATTCTCGAAGAGCTGAAAACCATGTTTCAGACTCAGGCCCTTCTGAGAGATATGAGATCTCTGAGAAGTTCTTTAACTGCAAGATGGAGGAAGGGAGTTCCGTTAGTGAGCACGCCATTAAGATGACGGGCTACACTCAACGCCTTGAGCAACTGGAATGCACGATTCCAGAGGAGCTCAAGATTGACAGGGTTCTGCAATCACTCCCTCCTAGCTACAAAAGTTTTGTAGTGACTCATAATCAGATTGGTTCCACTGATACGATCACCGAGCTCTTCGCAAAGCTGAAGGTTGCGGAGGTGGACATCAAGAAGGATAATCATGTGTTGATGGTCAACAAGCCCTCCTTTAAGAAAGGTAAGGGAGCAAAGAAGCCCTTCAGGAAGGGCGGCGGCAAGCGCACTGCCCCTGCTGAGAAGAAGCTCAAGTCTGGTCCTAAGCCGGACACTGAGTGCTTCTATTGCAAGGACAAGGGTCACTGTAAGCGCAACTGTCCGAAGTACTTAGCGGACAAGAAGGCTGGCACCATCAAAGGTATATTTGATATACATGTTATTGATGTTTTCCTTACTAGCCCTCGTTGTAGTGCCTGGGTATTTGATACCGGTTCAGTTGCTAATATTTGTAACTCGAAACAGGAGCTACGGAATAGACGGCGGCTTGCGAGGGATGAGGTGACGATGCGCGTTGGCAACGGATCAAGAGTTGATGTGATGGCCGTCGGCATGCTCTCCTTAGTTTTACCTTCGGGATTAGTTTTAAACCTTAATAAATGTTATTATGTGCCTGCGTTGAGCATGAACATTATTTCTGGATCGTTTTTATTGCAAGACGGTTATTCATTTAAATCGGAGAATAATGGTTGTTCTATTTATATGAGTAACATCTTTTATGGTCATGCACCTCTTGTGAATGGTTTATTTCTTCTAAATCTCGAAAGGGATGAAACACACATCCATAACATTGAGGCTAAGAGATGCAAAGTAGATAGTGATAATACTACTTATTTGTGGCACTGTCGTCTAGGTCATATTGGTGTAAAGCGCATGAAGAAACTCCATTCTGATGGACTTTTGGAGTCTCTTGATTTTGAATCATTTGACACATGCGAACCATGCCTCATGGGCAAGATGATCAAAACCCCGTTCTCCGGTATGATGGAGCGAGCAACGGACTTGTTGGAAATCATACATACCGATGTATGCGGACCGATGAGTGTTTCGACGCGCGGTGGATATCGCTATTTTCTCACTTTTATCGATGACTTAAGTAGATATGGGTATATCTATTTAATGAAACATAAATCTGAAACATTTGAAAAGTTCAAGGAATTTCAGAATGAAGTGGAGAACCATCGTAAGTTTCTACGATCCGATCGTGGGGGCGAGTATTTAAGTTATGATTTTCTCACGCATCTTAAAGCAAGCGGAATTGTTTCGCAACTCACGCCACCCAGAACACCACAACGCAATGGTGTGTCTGAATGCCGGAATCGAACTTTATTAGATATGGTCCGATCGATGATGTCTCTTACTGATTTGTCATTATCATTTTGGGGTTATGCATTAGAAACCGCTGCATTCACTTTAAATAGGGCACCATCTAAATCTGTTGAGACGACACCGTATGAACTGTGGTTTGGTGCTAAACCTAAGTTGTCGTTTCTTAAAGTTTGGGGATGCAAAGCTTACGTCAAGAAGTTGATGCCGGACAAGCTCGAACCCAAAGCGGAGAAATGTGTCTTCATAGGATACCCTAAGGAAACTATTGGGTATACCTTCTATCACAGAACCGAAGGCAAAGTGTTTGTCGCAAAGAACGGTTCCTTTCTTGAGAAGGAGTTTCTCTCGAAAGAAGTGAGTGGGAGGAAAGTAGAGCTAGACGAGGTTATTGAACCTTCTCTTGAATTGGAGAGTAGCGCAACACCTGAAATTGTTCCAGTGCCGCCTGCACCAACAATAGAGGAAGCTAATGACAAGGATCATGAAGCTTCAGACGATGCTGCTACTGAACGTCGCAGGTCGACAAGGTCGCGTGCCCCTCCTGAGTGGTATGACAACCCTGTCTTGACTGTCTTGTTAGTAGAAGACAGTGAACCTACGAACTATGAGGAAGCGATGATGAGCCCAGACTCTGAGAAATGGCTGGAAGCCATGAAATCCGAATTAGGATCCATGAGCGAAAACCAAGTATGGACTTTGGTGGACCCTCCTAGCGACCGAAAGGCCGTTGAGTGCAAATGGATCTTCAAGAAGAAAACGGACGCGGATGGTAATGTTACCGTCTATAAAGCACGGCTTGTCGCGAAAGGTTTTCGACAAGTTCAAGGTGTTGACTACGATGAGACTTTCTCTCCCGTAGCGATGTTTAAGTCCATTCGGATTTTATTAGCAATTGCTGCATTTCATGATTATGGAATATGGCAGATGGATGTCAAGACTGCTTTCCTCAATGGCAACATTGATAAAGAGTTGTATATGATGCAACCCGAAGGTTTTGTCGATCCTAAGGATGCTGATAAAGTATGCAAACTTCAGCATTTCATTTATGGACTAAAGCAAGCATCTCGGAGTTGGAACCTTCGTTTTGATCAAGTGATCAAGAGCTTTGGATTTGTTCCAAATTGCTACGAAGCTTGCATCTACAAGAAAGTGAGTGGGAGCTCGGTGACGTTTCTGGTACTATATGTGGATGACATATTGATTATTGGAAATGACATCAACATTCTTAACGATGTGAAGAGTTATTTGAACAAGTGTTTTTCAATGAAAGACCTAGGTGAAGCTGCTTATATATTGGGCATCAAGATCTATAGAGATAGACAAAGACGCTTGATAGGTTTAAGCCAGAGTACATACCTAGACAAAGTTCTGAAAAGGTTCAGAATGGATAAGGCAAAGAAAGGTTCAGTGCCTATGTTGTCAGGTAAGATATTGAGCAAGGCTCAGTGTCCAGCTACGGTAAATGATAGGGAAGCTATGAGCAAAGTGCCTTATGCCTCGGCCATAGGTTCCATCATGTATGCCATGCTGTGTACTAGACCGGATGTGTCCAATGCTCTTAGTTTGACAAGCAGATATCAAAGTGATCCAGGAGTGGAACACTGGACAGCCGTGAAGAACATCCTAAAGTACCTAAATAGAACTAAAGAAATGTTCTTAGTCTATGGGGGTGATGAACAGCTCGTCGTAAAAGGTTACGTCGACGCTAGTTTTGACACCGACAAGGATGATTCTAAATCTCAGACAGGATACGTGTATATTTTGAATGGAGGTGCTGTGAGATGGAGAAGCTGCAAGCAAAGCGTGATCGCGGGATCTACAGTAGAAGAGGAATACATGGCTGCTGCAGAAGCGTCAAGTGAAGGAGTTTGGATCAGGAACTTCATCACTGAGCTTGGCGTGGTTCCAAGTGCATTGGACCCACTGGAGATATTGTGTGACAACACTGGCGCCATAGCACTTGCTAAGGAACCAAGATATCATCCAAAAACGAAGCATATCAACCGCAAGTTTCATATAATCCGAGATTATATAGCAGATGGAGATCTAAAGATTAGCAAAGTACATACAGATCTGAATGTCGCAGATCCATTGACTAAACCTCTTCCACGTGTAAAACATGATCAGCACCTCAGTGCCATGGGTGTGAGATTGTTGCCTGATGTAAACTAGATTATTGACTCTAGTGCAAGTGGGAGACTGTTGGAATTATTCCCTAGAGGCAATAATAAAGATGTTATTATTATAATTCTTGTTCATGATAATGTTTATATTCCATGCTAGAATTGTATTAAGCGGAAACTTTAAGACTTGTGTGGTTTGTGAACAACACCGTGTCCCTAGTACGCCTCTATGGACTAGCTCATTGATCAATGATGGTTAAGGTTTCCTAACCATAGACATGAGTTGTCAATTGATAATGAGATCATATCATTGGGAGAATGATATGGTGGACAGACCCAAACTAAGCGAAGCAATTAGATCGTGTCATCGTGTTCGTCTTTGCGAAGCTTTTCTTATGTCAAATATTGTATTCCTTAGACCATGAGATAATACAACTCCCTGGTATCGGAAGAAAGCTTTGAGGTCATCAAACGTCATCCTATGAGAGGGTGATCATAAAGGTGTCTCTCAGGTGATCGGAAAGTATCTGTTGGGTTGTATGTATCGAGATGGGATTTGTCCCTCCCAAGTCGGAGAGATATACTTCGGGCCCACTCGGTAATCGATATCAACACCGCTTTCAAGCGTATGGTTAAGGAGTTAATCACAAAGTGATATTGGATTACGGAACGATTAAAGTACTTGCTGTGAACGAGATTGAACTAGGTATGACGGTACCGACGATCGAATCTCGGGCAAGTAAAATATCGCGAGACGAAGGGAATATATATATGGGATTTATTGAATCCTGGCATCGTGGTTCATCCGATATGATCATCGATGAATGTGTGGGAGTCAATATGGGTTTCCAGGCCCCGCTGTTGATTATTGATAGAAGATTATGTCTGTATATTCTCGAACCCGCAGGGTCACACACTTAACGTGTCTCGACGCTAGGATAGATTGGATAATTGGTTTATGAGTTTTTGTTCGGAGTCTCGGATGGGATCCGGGACATCACGAGAGGTTCCGGAGTGGTCTGGAGAATAATATTCATATAAGGCAGTGCAGTTTTTGGAGTTCGGAATTGTTCCGGATTAATCGGTATTGTACCGAAAGCTTCTAGAACCTTCCGGAAGGGGACCAACGTGGCCCCACCTTCCGGGAGGGGGCATGGGCCTATGAGGGAGTGCCCTGGCTGCATTGGGCAAGGGGCACAAGGCCCCATAGGGCCCAGCCGACCAAGAGAGGTTTAAACTCTAGATAGAGCTTCTAGAAGGGGGGTTTCCTTGCCCCCCACTCCTCCTCCTTGGGGCCGCCGGTTTGGGCTTGGGGGAGGGGCTAGGGCTGCGCCCCCCCTCTATATAAAGAGGGATGGGGGCGCACCACCCCCCTACACCTTCCCCTCCAACCCTAGCCGCCCTGCTGCCCTCCTCTCTCCCTCCCGACTGCGTGTAGGCGAAGCCCTGCTACAGAAACTCTCCACCATATACACCACGCCGTCGTGTTGTAGATCCAATCCATCTCTCCACCATACTTGCTGGTCCGAGGAAGGAGGAGACGTGAACTGCACGTGTGCATCTCACGGAGGCACCGCCACTTGTGGTGCTAGATCGGATCGGATCGCGAGGAGGAGAAGCGAGTACAACTACATCACCCACGTTCCGACGAACGTTCCGCTGTGCGAATCTTCAAGGGTATGAAGATCTAATCCAATCTCTCTCGTTGTTTGCATCTCCTAGATTAGATCTTGGCTTTCCCTCTGTTCGCATCCGTAGAAAATTTTGATTTACTATGCCGCGAAACCCTTCAAGCAGAATGACCAAACGCACTGCAAAAGAAAGACAAGGAAATAAAAAAGATAAAGGTGGCGATACTCACCCGAAACAGCCTTGGCAGCCGCCATAAGCTTTCCGGCCACCTCTCTCTCGCGCGAAGCAGTGGCGGTGGTGAGCTGCTCCTCGCGGTCCGTAGCCTCCTGCGGCAGGCGCTCCTTATGAAGGGTTTCGCGGCATAGTAAATCAAAATTTTCTACGGAGCGAACAGAGGGAAAGCCAAGATCTAATCTAGGAGATGCAAACAACGAGAGAGATTGGATTAGATCTTCATACCCTTGAAGATTCGCACAGCGGAACGTTCGTCGGAACGTGGGTGATGTAGTCGTACTCGCTTCTCCTCCTCGCGATCCGATCCGATCTAGCACCACAAGTGGCGGTGCCTCCGTGAGATGCACACGTGCAGCACCTCGACGTCTCCTCCTTCCTCGGACCAGCGAGTATGGTGGAGAGATAGATTGGATCTACAACATGATGGCGTGGTGTATATGGTGGAGAATTTCTGCTGCAGGGCTTCGCCTACAAACAGTCGGGAGGGAGAGAGGAAGGTAGCAAGGCTGCTAGGGCTTGGAGGAAGGTGTGTATGGGGAGGGGGCGCACCACCCCTCTATATATAGAGGGGGGGCGGCCAGCCCTTTCCCCTCCTCCAAGCCTATCTCTAGTTTAAACAATTTAAACTCTCCCTTATCTAGAAATCCTATCTCTAGTTTAAACGATTTAAACTCTCCCTTATCTAGAAATCCTATCTCTAGTTTAAACGAGTTTAAACTTATCCAGGATCGGCTGGGCCCTATGGGGCCTTGTGCCCCTGGCCCAATGCGGCCAGGACACTCCCTCATAGGCCCATGCCCCCTCCCGGAAGGTGGGGCCACGTTGGTCCCCTTCCGGAAGGTTCTAGAAGCTTCCGGTACAATACCGATTAACCCGGAACAATTCCGAACTCCAAAAACTACGCTGCCTTATATGAATCTTATTCTCTGGACCATTCCGGAACCTCTCGTGATATCCCGGATCCCATCCGAGACTCCGAACAAAAATTCATAAACCAATTATCCAATCTATCCTAGCGTCGAGACACGTTAAGTGTGTGACCCTGCGGGTTCGAGAATATGCAGACATGATCTTCTATCAATAATCAACAGCGGGGTCTGGGCACCCATATTGACTCCCACACATTCATCGATGATCATATCGGATGAACCACGATACCAGGATTCAATCAATCCCATATATATTCCCTTCGTCTCGCGATATTTTACTTGCCCGAGATTCGATCGTCGGTACCGTCATACCTAGTTCAATCTCGTTCACAGCAAGTACTTTACTCGTTCCGTAATCCGATATCACTTTGTGATTAACTCCTTAACCACATGCTTGCAAGCGGTGTTGATATCGATTACCGAGTGGGCCCGAAGTATATCTCTCCAACTTGGGAGGGACAAATTCCATCTCGATACATACAACCCAACAGATACTTTCCGATCACCTGAGAGACACCTTTATGATCACCCTATCATAGGATGACGTTTAATGACCTCAAAGCTTTCTTCCGATACCAGGGAGTTGCATTATCTCATGGTCTAAGGAATACAATATTTAACATAGGAAAAGCTTCGCAAAGACGAACACGATGACACGATCTAATTGCTCTGCTTTGTTTGGGTCTATCCACCATATCATTCTCCCAATGATATGATCTCATTATCAATTGACAACTCATGTCTATGGTTAGGAAACCTTAACCATCATTGATCAATGAGCTAGTCCATAGAGGCGTACTAGGGACACGGTGTTGTTTACAAACCACACAAGTATTAAAGTTTCCGCTTAATACAATTCTAGCATGGAACATAAACTTTATCATGAACAAGAATTATAATAATAACATCTTTATTATTGCCTCTAGGGCATAATTCCAACAGTCTCCCACTTGCACTAGAGTCAATAATCTAGTTTACATCTGGCAACAATCTCACACCCATGGCACTAAGGTGTTGATCATGTTTTACACGTGGAAGAGGTTTAGTCAATGGATCTGCGACATTCAGATCCGTATGTACTTTGCTAATCTTCAGATCTCCATCTGCTATATAATCTCGGATTATATGAAACTTGCGGTTGATATGCTTGGTCTTTGGATGATATCTTGGTTCCTTAGCGAGTGCTATGGCGCCAGTGTTGTCACACAATATCTCTAGTGGGTCCAATGCACTTGGAACCACGCCAAGCTCAGTGATGAAGTTTCTGATCCAAACTCCTTCACTTGACGCTTCTGCAGCAGCCATGTATTCCGCTTCTACTGTAGATCCCGCGATCACGCTTTGCTTGCAGCTTCTCCAGCTCACAGCTCCTCCATTCAAAATATAAACGTATCCTGTCTAAGATTTAGAATCATCCTTGTCGGTGTCGAAACTAGCATCGACGTAACCTTTTACGACAAGCTGTTCATCACCCCCATAGACTAAGAACATTTCTTTAGTTCTATTTAGGTACTTTAGGATGTTCTTCACGGCTGTCCAGTGTTCCACTCCTGGATCACTTTGATATCTGCTCGTCAAACTAAGAGCATTGGACACATCCGGTCTAGTACACAGCATGGCATACATGATGGAACCTATGGCCGAGGCATAAGGCACTTTGCTCATAGCTTCCCTATCATTTACCGTAGCTGGACACTGAGCCTTGCTCAATATCTTACCTGACAACATAGGCACTGAACCTTTCTTTGCCTTATCCATTCTGAACCTTTTCAGAACTTTGTCTAGGTATGTACTCTGGCTTAAAGCTATCAGGCGTCTTTATCTATCTCTATAGATCTTGATGCCCAATATATAAGCAGCTTCACCTAGGTCTTTCATTGAAAAACACTTGTTCAAATAACTCTTCACATCGTTAAGAATGTTGATGTCATTTCCGATAATCAATATGTCATCCACATATAGTACCAGAAACGTCACCGAGCTCCCACTCACTTTCTTGTAGATGCAAGCTTCGTAGCAATTTGGAATAAATCCAAAGCTCTTGATCACTTGATCAAAACGAAGGTTCCAACTCCGAGATGCTTGCTTCAGTCCATAAATGGAACGCTGAAGTTTGCATACTTTACTAGCATCCTTAGGATCGACAAAACCCTCGGGTTGCATCATATACAACTCTTCATCAATGTTGCCATTGAGGAAAGCAGACTTGACATCCATTTGCCATATTTCATAATCATGAAACGCAGCAATTGCTAATAAAATCCGAATGGACTTAAACATCTCTACGGGAGAGAAAGTCTCATCATAGTCAACACCTTGAACTTGTCGAAAACCTTTTGCGACAAGCCGTGCTTTATAGACGGTAACATTACCATCCGCGTCCGTTTTCTTCTTGAATATCCATTTGCACTCAACGGCCTTTCGGTCGCTAGGAGGATCCACCAAAGTCCATACTTGGTTTTCGCTCATGGATCCCAATTCGGATTTCATGGCTTCCAGCCATTTCTCAGAGTCTGGGCTCATCATCGCTTCCTCATAGTTCGTAGGTTCACTGTCTTCTACCAACAAGACAGTCAAGACAGGGTTGCCGTACCACTCAGGAGGGGCACGCGACCTTGTCGACCTGCGACGTTCAGTAGCAGCATCGTCCGAAGCTTCATGATCCTTGTCATTAGCTTCCTCTATTGTTGGTGCAGGCGGCACTGGAATAATTTCAGGTGCTGCGCTACTCTCCAATTCAAGAGAAGGTTCAATAACATCGTCTAGCTCTACTTTCCTCCCACTCACTTCTTTCGAGAGAAACTCCTTCTCAAGAAAGGAACCGTTCTTTGCGACAAACACTTTGCCTTCGATTCTGTGATAGAAGGTATACCCAATAGTTTCCTTAGGGTATCCTATGAAGACGCATTTCTCCGCTTTGGGTTCGAGCTTGTCCGGCATCAACTTCTTGACGTAAGCTTCGCATCCCCAAACTTTAAGAAACGACAACTTAGGTTTAGCACCAAACCACAGTTCATACGGTGTCGTCTCAACGGATTTAGATGGAGCCCTATTTAAAGTGAATGCAGCGGTTTCTAATGCATAACCCCAAAATGATAACGGCAAATCAGTAAGAGACATCATTGATCGGACCATATCTAATAGGGTTCGATTCCGGCGTTCAGACACACCATTGCGCTGTGGTGTTCCGGGTGGCGTGAGTTGTGAAACGATTCCACTTGCTTTAAGATGCGTGAGAAAATCATAACTCAAATATTCGCCCCCACGATTGGATCGTAGAAACTTAATCTTTCTGTTACGATGGTTCTCCACTTCATTCTGAAATTCTTTGAACTTTTCAAACGTTTCAGATTTATGTTTCATTAAATAGATATACCCATATCTACTTAAGTCATCGGTAAAAGTGAGAAAATAGCGATATCCACCGCGCGTCGAAACACTCATCGGCCCGCATACATCGGTATGTATGATTTCCAACAAGTCCGTTGCTCACTCCATCATACCGGAGAACGGGGTTTTGATCATCTTGCCCATGAGGCATGGTTCGCATGTGTCAAATGATTCAAAATCAAGAGACTCCAAAAGTCCATCAGAATGGAGTTTCTTCATGCGCTTTACACCAATATGACCTAGACGACAGTGCCACAAATAAGTAGTATTATCACTATCTACTTTGCATCTCTTAGCCTCAATGTTATGGATGTGTGTTTCATCCCTTTCGAGATTTAGAAGAAATAAACCATTCACAAGAGGTGCATGACCATAAAAGATGTTACTCATATAAATAGAACAACCATTATTCTCCGATTTAAATGAATAACCGTCTTGCAATAAACACGATCCGGAAATGATGTTCATGCTCAACGCAGGCACATAATAACATTTATTAAGGTTTAAAACTAATCCCGAAGGTAAAACTAAGGAGAGCGTGCCGACGGCCCTCACATCAACTCTTGATCCATTGCCAACGCGCATCGTCACCTCATCCCTCGCAATCCGCCGTCTATTCCGTAGCTCCTGTTTCGAGTTACAAATATTAGCAACTGAACCGGTATCAAATACCCAGGCACTACAACGAGGGCTAGTAAGGAAAACATCAATAACATGTATATCAAATATACCTTTGATGGTGCCAGCCTTCTTGCCCGCTAAGTACTTCGGACAGTTGGGCTTCCAGTGACCCTTGATGTCCTTGCAATAGAAGCACTCAGTGTCCGGCTTGGGACCAGACCTGAGCTTCTTCTCAGCAGGGGCATTGCGCTTGCCGCCGCCCTTCTTGAAGGGCTTCTTTGCTCCCTTACCTTTCTTAAAGGAGGGCTTGTTGACCATCAACACATGATTATCCTTCTTGATGTCCACTTCCGCAGCCTTCAGCTTTGCGAAGAGCTCGGTGATCGTATCAGTGGAACCAATCTGATTATGAGTCACTACAAAAGTTTTGTAGCTGGGAGGGAGTGATTGCAGAACCATGTCAATCTTGAGCTCCTCTGGAATCGTGCATTCCAGTTGCTCAAGGCGTTGAGTGTAGCCCGACATCTTTATGGCGTGCTCACTAACGGAACTCCCTTCCTCCATCTTGCAGTTAAAGAACTTCTCAGAGATCTCATATCTCTCAGAACGGGCTTGAGTCTGAAACATGGTTTTCAGCTCCTCGAGAATCTCAAAGGGCCCGGGATAGGTTTCAAAACGATTTTGAAGCTCCGGTTCCATAGCAAACAACATGGTGCTCTTAATCACACCATAATCATCTTTGCGCGACTGATAGACAGCTGTAGGGGTCCCAATCTTAGATAAGATAGAGCCCTCTGTGTTTTACAATGCTAGTCCCTGGATCAATAGCTAGCATCCACAGTTAGATGTAATATCAAGAAACAAAGGTCATAATATAACTTTATAACCAGGAATAACATAAGTTTATTACATCAAACATAGCTCATATGGCTATTACATTACATTGCAGCGGAATAACTATAAGCATGGGGTCCTTCATCTTCAAAGTGCCACAGGCAGATGTTGGTTGTAGACTTTGTAATCCTAATCAATCAATCTTCACTAAAAACAATCAAACCTGCAACATACAAGTTACAGCCACAAAGGGTCAATACATTTGAATTGTATTGGCAAGTGATACTATGGTAGTATAGTGGAGTCTATCATCTATATGCATTTGGCTAAGTGGAGTTGAGGCTTGCATTGCTCAAAATAGATTTTTCTTATCATTTTGAAAATACTAAGTTTTTGCTTGACAAAATCATTTTCCTCAATCAAAGATTTCAAGATCCTTGTACCAAGCCATCCCTCCATCAATGATTGAAGAATTCAAACAACCCTTGTTCAAACCACAAGATTTTAATTTAGAAATTTGAATGATGAGATTCTTGATTGCTTCCATGTCTTGATGCTCAAATTGTCCTGTACCAGGGACATGGCTAAGTACTTAGATTTTACACTCTGCAGAGGTGGTGCACTTTCCCCACAAGACTTGGTTTCCCAAGACAAGATCTTTCAGAAGCCTTCCCTTAGACCAAAATGGACGCGTTCCAACCTATCAAACACTACCACCCACTGTCCATATGGCTAAGTTCTTGCAACCTATATGATCATGGCAGAGCCCATATTGCCAAGTGGTTGCACTTGAAGCTTCTCAACATTTGACATCTCAAATCTCTTTGTTTCCTGGGTGGCATTCCACAAGTGAGATACACAATCCAAGCCATGGCATTGTGAACCACTCAACCATTCTCCACCAAGCAAGCCCATTCCACCCAGGGGATTCATTAACTTAGTTGTTTTTATTAAACAAAAACATAAGTCCTCAGACTTAGAATATTTTTCCATAGTGTGAATATATATTCCACCCATGTTTTCTATTAGCTAGGCTAAGCTTGGTAGTATTAGGAAACTTTAACTTAGAAAAATCCTACTAAGGATTCATCTACTAGGATTTCCTATAGCAAGATCTATACTTAGCAAAATCCATGCAAGTTTACTTAGCAAAATCACTAATGCATAGAGAAAGTAATGGGACAAAAGTATGAAGCATCACTTGCCTTTTTGGTAGAGTATAGGTTCACTTCTTGATCTTTGCAACAATCACACTCTTCAAGTCACTACAAATCAATCAAGCAAGGCACAAACTCAATCTACCAATCAAGCAAAACAACACACATAAATAACAAAGTCAAAGAAATGCATGCAAGCATGCCAAGCTTTGTTTTGTTTGAAAAAGTGGTCCCTAGTGGGTCATAGACATTTGGGTACATCTAATGGTCATTTCCTAAAGTGGCCAAGTCATTTGCAAAAGGTTTCACTTTTAAACTATTTTCAAAACAAAGTGTTATTTTATGTGGTGTAGAAATATTGTTACTAAGGCTTTAGCCCATAGGGTTCACCAAATGAGTTGCTATTGCAAAACTTGGTGTTTTTGGGTCAGTAGGTTTGGTCCAAATCATTTCCTTAAAGTTTTCTTTTCATAAACATTTTTATAACAAAAACTATTCTTTTTATTGGGCTAGAAAATGACTAAGTCAAGTAATCTAACCTAAATTTCACAAAAATCAATTCTAACACCAAGGGTTGGTTCCTAGGGTCAGTAGGGTCACATTAAACAAATTGGTAAAGGTTTGATCTCAAAATTCATTTTTAAATGATTTTTCTAATGTTAGCAAGCACACAAAAGAATCTGCAAAATCAAACAATTTATCAAATACTATTTGCTAAACTAAGGGTAGGGTTGGCTAGGGCTTGCTCTCCTGAATTCATTGATATAAAGTTTGTCAAATTTGGACGTGTGGTTTGAAAGTTACAATGGTTTGAAAATTGCATAACAATCTGATTTCAAAAATCTGTTTTAACTAAACTACTGACACGCGTCGCACCGTGATTGGACAATACCGGTTCGTCTGGATCACGTAATGAAAGCCGTTGGATTAAGTTACATCGCACGGGCCAGATTGCATACCCCTTTGCGTATAAGTGATTCTATCCAAGCCTCAGGATCAAGATCCAACGGTCCGAATCTGTTGACCTAGAACTGGCGGCGGTGGATTCCGTCGCGCGGCGGCGGCGGCTTGGCTGTGGCATCGCCGGCGTTACCAGAAGCGAGAAAGAGAGAGAAGGGGCTCACCTGATTCGCGGGATGATGCTGATGCTCAACGTGCTCTTGGGGAGACAGGGGGCGCACGGACGTGTTGGTAATCTCTCGCCGGAGTTGCGCTTCACCTCGGGTGCGGCCAGATGTCGTCGGAGGCGAGCGTCTGGGGCGCAAGCGAGAGATACAACGCATCAGGAAGATACCCATGAGTCCAAGGTTCGCGAAAACACTCACCAGTGAGCAAGGGGCGCACGAAGTCGTCGGCTATGGCTCACCGGAGTTGAGCTTATCGCCGGTGGCGCTCAGACGTGGACAGAGTCAAGGTTGTAGGTCATGTGCGGGCAAGCTGGTGCTATGGGGAGGTTCGCCTGGAGGTGGGGAGAAAGTTTGGGTGTGCTAGAGAGCAAGGGGGGGCGTGTAGCAGCCGGAATCGGTAGTGGAAGTCGTCGGAGTCAGAGGAAGCTCTTGGGTCGAATTGTGGCAGCCTCGGGGCGGAGAAGGAGTGGTGACAGAGGGGAATGGAGGAGAGGGCGTGGGCGATTAAGACCGTGTGACTGCAGCGAGGGATTAATGCTGCAATAAGGCGCATTCAATCGAGGAAGCAACGGCAGCAACGGTGGCGAGGGAAGGAAGATGCAGTCGTGGGGTGGGTGAGAAAGACGAACAGTGGAAGGGGTCCACTGGTCAGTGGGGAGAAAGAATCGAGGGGAGGTCCACCAGTCAGGGGCTCGCGGGTTGTTTCCGTCGGTGAAGAAAACGGTTCGGGGAGGGGAAAAAGAGCTGGGCTGCTGGGCTAGGGTAGTTGGGCTGGGCCGGCTGGGCTGCTTTATTTTTTTATTTCCTGTCTGTTTTCTTTTTCCTTTTCTGATTTCAATTTCTGTTTTGAATTTCCAAACAAACAATTCACACTCAAATCAAATCAAACATTCAGCAAACTTTGAACTTTGAATTTTGGTTCTGTTTAGCAACATAAACCAAATCCAAAAATAAAATAGTATTTTTATATTTAATTTAGGATCCATTTAATAATTAAATAAAATGGATCTTTAGTTAAAAATAGGGTTTGATTTATTTAAATAAAATTTCCATTTGAAATTCAAATCAGTAGGTTTTATTTGTTTAATAAAGTATATTTTGAAAACTTGTTTTAAAATAATATAATCCTTTTACTTTAGGGTCCATTAACAATTAAATCAAATGGGTCTTAGTTATGAAATCAAATAGAGTTTGATTTTATTAATAAAATCTTTATTTGAAACTAAATATCTTCAAAACCAATTAGTGGGTTTTATTTGGGAAATATATAATACTTGGAGATTTGTTTTAAAATAGAATAACATTTTATTTTAGGGTTCATTATTAATTAATATAATAGACTTTCATTATTATTTCAAATAGGATTTATTTTATTTGAGATATTTATTTTGAAAAATAAAGCCAAAACACTTTAGTAGGTTTTATTAGAGAATATAAAATACTTAGAAAACTTATTTTAAATAAATTAATAAGTTTTGATGTTTCAATTAAATTGGTAAGACCTTTTATTTTAAAAGAGTTTGGATATTAATTATTTTATTTAAAAAATCCTTTATTATTTTTAATTAAGCCTTTGCTATTTTATTTAAAATAAATTGTTTTAATTCAAAAGCTTGGCCAAGTTTTATTTTGGTTTTATAAAATAACCCTTATTTGTAAATCCATCTTTTCTTTTTGAATATCAAATCCTTTTATTAAAAGATCCAAATTAGTAATTCTAAAACATTTTAATTTCTTTTATTAAATGTTTATCTTTAAGAATCCCTTTATGATTTTATTTAATTCTAATGGGTTTGAAGTCCTAATTGAATTCAAAAAGTTTCTTCTGGCTCTGAAAAACAAACAAAGTTTTATTTTACTAATTTATTTTCACATAACAAGATTTGGAAAATCTTGGGATGTGACAGGCTACCACCCTTAAAATAAATCTCGTCCCGAGATTTGGGGAGGCTAGGGTTACAAGCAAGTTCAAAACAACTAGGGTACTACCACCCTTAAAATAAATCTCGTCCCGAGATTTGGGGAGGCTAGGGTTACAAGCAAGTTCAAAACAACTAGGGTACTACCACCCTTAAAAATTTTCAAACAAAAATTACATATTGGCCTTCTTGGGTTCCTGGAAAACTTCTCTAAGCAAACTTTTGCATTGAGTCCTTTGTTTTCCATACTTGACTCATGGGCCAAGGTTGAGATCCTTCATAGACTTGTTTAACTTGTTTTTCATCTTTTCTGGACAATTGCTTGCATAGTGGCCTAGTTCCTTGCATTTGAAACACATCACTTGGCTGATATCTTTCTTTTCCTTTGGTATCTTCTTTGGTATCATTATCTCTTGTTTGTTTCTTTGGTTCTTCTTCTTTTCTGGGCATTCATTGGCATAGTGTCCCATCTCTTTGCAATTGTAACATTGCTCTTGAGTAATATCCTTCTTGTTAGGGTTGGGGCATTTCTTCTTCTTCTTGGGTCTCTCCAAAGCTAGGAGTTCTTCTAGTTCATGTTCTTCATAGGTGGGAGATCTTTCTCTCTTCTTGAGGCATTGATCTTCATGTTCCTTGGATGAATGATTCTTGTCTCTAAAAATATTGTTATCTTTGGTCACTTCTAGATCAGCATCTTTGTTATCCTTGTTGTCATTAGCTCCTTGGGAAAAAATTTCTCCCATGTTGATCATTTGAGTAATGAGTCCTTGCAACAATTGGGATTGAAGTTTGAAAATCCTTTGTATGGCTGGGTCTAGTCCATTGTTGTTGGCTAAAAGCTGAGTTGTCTCTTGGCTCAACTGGTTTTGGGTTGCTATAAGTTCTCTCATGTTGTCTTCTTGGTTGGTGTTGGTGTCTCTTGGAGTAGTCATCTGTTTGGGTTGGATTGGGATTAGAATAGGCAAAATATTTCTAAGGAAATATTTCTAATCACACATATCACAATTCACACAAGCAATGTTCAAGCAATCACAAACCAAACATTCACAAACAATTTTTCACTCAAACAACAAAGTTCAAGCACATACTTAGGCCACAAAAATATTTTTGTTACACCACATAAGTTGGTGGTTTTGACTTAACTAAATTATGGTGGTCCATCTATATGGTTTACTTGTGATCTTTCCTTCCTTCTTGATTCTTCTTGTATGAGATCTTGGTTTCTTTGAGAAAAGCTCTTGGTCACAATACTTCAAAATTGTTGTTGGTTTCTTCTTATTTTGCATTCCCTCAGTCTCTAAATCTTAAGTAAGATTTCCTTGTCTCACTTGTAGTCCTTAGTAGTTTCCAGGTTGGAAGTCCTTGGGGAATATGCTGAAGATGTTGAAGTCATTAGAGTTGAAGAAGTTGAAGTCATTAGGGTTGAAGAAGTTGAAGAAGTCCTTTGTACATGGTATAGTCTTTGGCCATGGGTAGGTTTTTCCATCAAGTTGAAGTAGAAGAGAAGTAGAGTTGAAACCAAAATGGTTGAGGGAAAGAGTTTACAAGTGTTTTTGTAAATAAGTTTTTGGTACAAATACAACTCTTATTTTTCTAAGGGGTTTTGTCCAATCCTAGGGTTACAAATCCTACAGGCAACACAATGCTCTGATACCATCTGTAGGGGTCCCAATCTTAGATAAGATAGAGCCCTCTGTGTTTTACAATGCTAGTCCCTGGATCAATAGCTAGCATCCACAGTTAGATGTAATATCAAGAAACAAAGGTCATAATATAACTTTATAACCAGGAATAACATAAGTTTATTACATCAAACATAGCTCATATGGCTATTACATTACATTGCAGCGGAATAACTATAAGCATGGGGTCCTTCATCTTCAAAGTGCCACAGGTAGATGTTGGTTGTAGACTTTGTAATCCTAATCAATCAATCTTCACTAAAAACAATCAAACCTGCAACATACAAGTTACAACCACAAAGGGTCAATACATTTGAATTGTATTGGCAAGTGATACTATCGTAGTATAGTGGAGTCTATCATCTATATGCATTTGGCTAAGTGGAGTTGAGGCTTGCATTGCTCAAAATAGATTTTTCTTATCATTTTGAAAATACTAAGTTTTTGCTTGACAAAATCATTTTCCTCAATCAAAGATTTCAAGATCCTTGTACCAAGCCATCCCTCCATCAATGATTGAAGAATTCAAACAACCCTTGTTCAAACCACAAGATTTTAATTTAGAAATTTGAATGATGAGATTCTTGATTGCTTCCATGTCTTGATGCTCAAATTGTCCTGTACCAGGGACATGGCTAAGTACTTAGATTTTACACTCTGCAGAGGTGGTGCACTTTCCCCACAAGACTTGGTTTCCCAAGACAAGATCTTTCAGAAGCCTTCCCTTAGACCAAAATGGACGCGTTCCAACCTATCAAACACTACCACCCACTGTCCATATGGCTAAGTTCTTGCAACCTATATGATCATGGCAGAGCCCATATTGCCAAGTGGTTGCACTTGAAGCTTCTCAACATTTGACATCTCAAATCTCTTTGTTTCCTGGGTGGCATTCCACAAGTGAGATACACAATCCAAGCCATGGCATTGTGAACCACTCAACCATTCTCCACCAAGCAAGCCCATTCCACCCAGGGGATTCATTAACTTAGTTGTTTTTATTAAACAAAAACATAAGTCCTCAGACTTAGAATATTTTTCCATAGTGTGAATATATATTCCACCCATGTTTTCTATTAGCTAGGCTAAGCTTGGTAGTATTAGGAAACTTTAACTTAGAAAAATCCTACTAAGGATTCATCTACTAGGATTTCCTATAGCAAGATCTATACTTAGCAAAATCCATGCAAGTTTACTTAGCAAAATCACTAATGCATAGAGAAAGTAATGGGACAAAAGTATGAAGCATCACTTGCCTTTTTGGTAGAGTATAGGTTCACTTCTTGATCTTTGCAACAATCACACTCTTCAAGTCACTACAAATCAATCAAGCAAGGCACAAACTCAATCTACCAATCAAGCAAAACAACACACATAAATAACAAAGTCAAAGAAATGCATGCAAGCATGCCAAGCTTTGTTTTGTTTGAAAAAGTGGTCCCTAGTGGGTCATAGACATTTGGGTACATCTAATGGTCATTTCCTAAAGTGGCCAAGTCATTTGCAAAAGGTTTCACTTTTAAACTATTTTCAAAACAAAGTGTTATTTTATGTGGTGTAGAAATATTGTTACTAAGGCTTTAGCCCATAGGGTTCACCAAATGAGTTGCTATTGCAAAACTTGGTGTTTTTGGGTCAGTAGGTTTGGTCCAAATCATTTCCTTAAAGTTTTCTTTTCATAAACATTTTTATAACAAAAACTATTCTTTTTATTGGGCTAGAAAATGACTAAGTCAAGTAATCTAACCTAAATTTCACAAAAATCAATTCTAACACCAAGGGTTGGTTCCTAGGGTCAGTAGGGTCACATTAAACCAATTGGTAAAGGTTTGATCTCAAAATTCATTTTTAAATGATTTTTCTAATGTTAGCAAGCACACAAAAGAATCTGCAAAATCAAACAATTTATCAAATACTATTTGCTAAACTAAGGGTAGGGTTGGCTAGGGCTTGCTCTCCTGAATTCATTGATATAAAGTTTGTCAAATTTGGACGTGTGGTTTGAAAGTTACAATGGTTTGAAAATTGCATAACAATCTGATTTCAAAAATCTGTTTTAACTAAACTACTGACACGCGTCGCACCGTGATTGGACAATACCGGTTCGTCTGGATCACGTAATGAAAGCCGTTGGATTAAGTTACATTGCACGGGCCAGATTGCATACCCCTTTGCGTATAAGTGATTCTATCCAAGCCTCAGGATCAAGATCCAACGGTCCGAATCTGTTGACCTAGAACTGGCGGCGGTGGATTCCGTCGCGCGGCGGCGGCGGCTTGGCTGTGGCATCGCCGGCGTTACCAGAAGCGAGAAAGAGAGAGAAGGGGCTCACCTGATTCGCGGGATGATGCTGATGCTCAACGTGCTCTTGGGGAGACAGGGGGCGCACGGACGTGTTGGTAATCTCTCGCCGGAGTTGCGCTTCACCTCGGGCGCGGCCAGATGTCGTCGGAGGCGAGCGTCTGGGGCGCAAGCGAGAGATACAACGCATCAGGAAGATACCCATGAGTCCAAGGTTCGCGAAAACACTCACCAGTGAGCAAGGGGCGCACGAAGTCGTCGGCTATGGCTCACCGGAGTTGAGCTTATCGCCGGTGGCGCTCAGACGTGGACAGAGTCAAGGTTGTAGGTCATGTGCGGGCAAGCTGGTGCTATGGGGAGGTTCGCCTGGAGGTGGGGAGAAAGTTTGGGTGTGCTAGAGAGCAAGGGGGGGCGTGTAGCAGCCGGAATCGGTAGTGGAAGTCGTCGGAGTCAGAGGAAGCTCTTGGGTCGAATTGTGGCAGCCTCGGGGCGGAGAAGGAGTGGTGACAGAGGGGAATGGAGGAGAGGGCGTGGGCGATTAAGACCGTGTGACTGCAGCGAGGGATTAATGCTGCAATAAGGCGCATTCAATCGAGGAAGCAACGGCAGCAACGGTGGCGAGGGAAGGAAGATGCAGTCGTGGGGTGGGTGAGAAAGACGAACAGTGGAAGGGGTCCACTGGTCAGTGGGGAGAAAGAATCGAGGGGAGGTCCACCAGTCAGGGGCTCGCGGGTTGTTTCCGTCGGTGAAGAAAACGGTTCGGGGAGGGGAAAAAGAGCTGGGCTGCTGGGCTAGGGTAGTTGGGCTGGGCCGGCTGGGCTGCTTTATTTTTTTATTTCCTGTCTGTTTTCTTTTTCCTTTTCTGATTTCAATTTCTGTTTTGAATTTCCAAACAAACAATTCACACTCAAATCAAATCAAACATTCAGCAAACTTTGAACTTTGAATTTTGGTTCTGTTTAGCAACATAAACCAAATCCAAAAATAAAATAGTATTTTTATATTTAATTTAGGATCCATTTAATAATTAAATAAAATGGATCTTTAGTTAAAAATAGGGTTTGATTTATTTAAATAAAATTTCCATTTGAAATTCAAATCAGTAGGTTTTATTTGTTTAATAAAGTATATTTTGAAAACTTGTTTTAAAATAATATAATCCTTTTACTTTAGGGTCCATTAACAATTAAATCAAATGGGTCTTAGTTATGAAATCAAATAGAGTTTGATTTTATTAATAAAATCTTTATTTGAAACTAAATATCTTCAAAACCAAATTAGTGGGTTTTATTTGGGAAATATATAATACTTGGAGATTTGTTTTAAAATAGAATAACATTTTATTTTAGGGTTCATTATTAATTAATATAATAGACTTTCATTATTATTTCAAATAGGATTTATTTTATTTGAGATATTTATTTTGAAAAATAAAGCCAAAACACTTTAGTAGGTTTTATTAGAGAATATAAAATACTTAGAAAACTTATTTTAAATAAATTAATAAGTTTTGATGTTTCAATTAAATTGGTAAGACCTTTTATTTTAAAAGAGTTTGGATATTAATTATTTTATTTAAAAAATCCTTTATTATTTTTAATTAAGCCTTTGCTATTTTATTTAAAATAAATTGTTTTAATTCAAAAGCTTGGCCAAGTTTTATTTTGGTTTTATAAAATAACCCTTATTTGTAAATCCATCTTTTCTTTTTGAATATCAAATCCTTTTATTAAAAGATCCAAATTAGTAATTCTAAAACATTTTAATTTCTTTTATTAAATGTTTATCTTTAAGAATCCCTTTATGATTTTATTTAATTCTAATGGGTTTGAAGTCCTAATTGAATTCAAAAAGTTTCTTCTGGCTCTGAAAAACAAACAAAGTTTTATTTTACTAATTTATTTTCACATAACAAGATTTGGAAAATCTTGGGATGTGACAGGCTACCACCCTTAAAATAAATCTCGTCCCGAGATTTGGGGAGGCTAGGGTTACAAGCAAGTTCAAAACAACTAGGGTACTACCACCCTTAAAATAAATCTCGTCCCGAGATTTGGGGAGGCTAGGGTTACAAGCAAGTTCAAAACAACTAGGGTACTACCACCCTTAAAAATTTTCAAACAAAAATTACATATTGGCCTTCTTGGGTTCCTGGAAAACTTCTCTAAGCAAACTTTTGCATTGAGTCCTTTGTTTTCCATACTTGACTCATGGGCCAAGGTTGAGATCCTTCATAGACTTGTTTAACTTGTTTTTCATCTTTTCTGGACAATTGCTTGCATAGTGGCCTAGTTCCTTGCATTTGAAACACATCACTTGGCTGATATCTTTCTTTTCCTTTGGTATCTTCTTTGGTATCATTATCTCTTGTTTGTTTCTTTGGTTCTTCTTCTTTTCTGGGCATTCATTGGCATAGTGTCCCATCTCTTTGCAATTGTAACATTGCTCTTGAGTAATATCCTTCTTGTTAGGGTTGGGGCATTTCTTCTTCTTCTTGGGTCTCTCCAAAGCTAGGAGTTCTTCTAGTTCATGTTCTTCATAGGTGGGAGATCTTTCTCTCTTCTTGAGGCATTGATCTTCATGTTCCTTGGATGAATGATTCTTGTCTCTAAAAATATTGTTATCTTTGGTCACTTCTAGATCAGCATCTTTGTTATCCTTGTTGTCATTAGCTCCTTGGGAAAAAATTTCTCCCATGTTGATCATTTGAGTAATGAGTCCTTGCAACAATTGGGATTGAAGTTTGAAAATCCTTTGTATGGCTGGGTCTAGTCCATTGTTGTTGGCTAAAAGCTGAGTTGTCTCTTGGCTCAACTGGTTTTGGGTTGCTATAAGTTCTCTCATGTTGTCTTCTTGGTTGGTGTTGGTGTCTCTTGGAGTAGTCATCTGTTTGGGTTGGATTGGGATTAGAATAGGCAAAATATTTCTAAGGAAATATTTCTAATCACACATATCACAATTCACACAAGCAATGTTCAAGCAATCACAAACCAAACATTCACAAACAATTTTTCACTCAAACAACAAAGTTCAAGCACATACTTAGGCCACAAAAATATTTTTGTTACACCACATAAGTTGGTGGTTTTGACTTAACTAAATTATGGTGGTCCATCTATATGGTTTACTTGTGATCTTTCCTTCCTTCTTGATTCTTCTTGTATGAGATCTTGGTTTCTTTGAGAAAAGCTCTTGGTCACAATACTTCAAAATTGTTGTTGGTTTCTTCTTATTTTGCATTCCCTCAGTCTCTAAATCTTAAGTAAGATTTCCTTGTCTCACTTGTAGTCCTTAGTAGTTTCCAGGTTGGAAGTCCTTGGGGAATATGCTGAAGATGTTGAAGTCATTAGAGTTGAAGAAGTTGAAGTCATTAGGGTTGAAGAAGTTGAAGAAGTCCTTTGTACATGGTATAGTCTTTGGCCATGGGTAGGTTTTTCCATCAAGTTGAAGTAGAAGAGAAGTAGAGTTGAAACCAAAATGGTTGAGGGAAAGAGTTTACAAGTGTTTTTGTAAATAAGTTTTTGGTACAAATACAACTCTTATTTTTCTAAGGGGTTTTGTCCAATCCTAGGGTTACAAATCCTACAGGCAACACAATGCTCTGATACCATCTGTAGGGGTCCCAATCTTAGATAAGATAGAGCCCTCTGTGTTTTACAATGCTAGTCCCTGGATCAATAGCTAGCATCCACAGTTAGATGTAATATCAAGAAACAAAGGTCATAATATAACTTTATAACCAGGAATAACATAAGTTTATTACATCAAACATAGCTCATATGGCTATTACATTACATTGCAGCGGAATAACTATAAGCATGGGGTCCTTCATCTTCAAAGTGCCACAGGTAGATGTTGGTTGTAGACTTTGTAATCCTAATCAATCAATCTTCACTAAAAACAATCAAACCTGCAACATACAAGTTACAACCACAAAGGGTCAATACATTTGAATTGTATTGGCAAGTGATACTATCGTAGTATAGTGGAGTCTATCATCTATATGCATTTGGCTAAGTGGAGTTGAGGCTTGCATTGCTCAAAATAGATTTTTCTTATCATTTTGAAAATACTAAGTTTTTGCTTGACAAAATCATTTTCCTCAATCAAAGATTTCAAGATCCTTGTACCAAGCCATCCCTCCATCAATGATTGAAGAATTCAAACAACCCTTGTTCAAACCACAAGATTTTAATTTAGAAATTTGAATGATGAGATTCTTGATTGCTTCCATGTCTTGATGCTCAAATTGTCCTGTACCAGGGACATGGCTAAGTACTTAGATTTTACACTCTGCAGAGGTGGTGCACTTTCCCCACAAGACTTGGTTTCCCAAGACAAGATCTTTCAGAAGCCTTCCCTTAGACCAAAATGGACGCGTTCCAACCTATCAAACACTACCACCCACTGTCCATATGGCTAAGTTCTTGCAACCTATATGATCATGGCAGAGCCCATATTGCCAAGTGGTTGCACTTGAAGCTTCTCAACATTTGACATCTCAAATCTCTTTGTTTCCTGGGTGGCATTCCACAAGTGAGATACACAATCCAAGCCATGGCATTGTGAACCACTCAACCATTCTCCACCAAGCAAGCCCATTCCACCCAGGGGATTCATTAACTTAGTTGTTTTTATTAAACAAAAACATAAGTCCTCAGACTTAGAATATTTTTCCATAGTGTGAATATATATTCCACCCATGTTTTCTATTAGCTAGGCTAAGCTTGGTAGTATTAGGAAACTTTAACTTAGAAAAATCCTACTAAGGATTCATCTACTAGGATTTCCTATAGCAAGATCTATACTTAGCAAAATCCATGCAAGTTTACTTAGCAAAATCACTAATGCATAGAGAAAGTAATGGGACAAAAGTATGAAGCATCACTTGCCTTTTTGGTAGAGTATAGGTTCACTTCTTGATCTTTGCAACAATCACACTCTTCAAGTCACTACAAATCAATCAAGCAAGGCACAAACTCAATCTACCAATCAAGCAAAACAACACACATAAATAACAAAGTCAAAGAAATGCATGCAAGCATGCCAAGCTTTGTTTTGTTTGAAAAAGTGGTCCCTAGTGGGTCATAGACATTTGGGTACATCTAATGGTCATTTCCTAAAGTGGCCAAGTCATTTGCAAAAGGTTTCACTTTTAAACTATTTTCAAAACAAAGTGTTATTTTATGTGGTGTAGAAATATTGTTACTAAGGCTTTAGCCCATAGGGTTCACCAAATGAGTTGCTATTGCAAAACTTGGTGTTTTTGGGTCAGTAGGTTTGGTCCAAATCATTTCCTTAAAGTTTTCTTTTCATAAACATTTTTATAACAAAAACTATTCTTTTTATTGGGCTAGAAAATGACTAAGTCAAGTAATCTAACCTAAATTTCACAAAAATCAATTCTAACACCAAGGGTTGGTTCCTAGGGTCAGTAGGGTCACATTAAACCAATTGGTAAAGGTTTGATCTCAAAATTCATTTTTAAATGATTTTTCTAATGTTAGCAAGCACACAAAAGAATCTGCAAAATCAAACAAGTTATCAAATACTATTTGCTAAACTAAGGGTAGGGTTGGCTAGGGCTTGCTCTCCTGAATTCATTGATATAAAGTTTGTCAAATTTGGACGTGTGGTTTGAAAGTTACAATGGTTTGAAAATTGCATAACAATCTGATTTCAAAAATCTGTTTTAACTAAACTACTGACACGCGTCGCACCGTGATTGGACAATACCGGTTCGTCTGGATCATGTAATGAAAGCCGTTGGATTAAGTTACATCGCACGGGCCAGATTGCATACCCCTTTGCGTATAAGTGATTCTATCCAAGCCTCAGGATCAAGATCCAACGGTCCGAATCTGTTGACCTAGAACTGGCGGCGGTGGATTCCTTTGCGCGGCGGCGGCGGCTTGGCTGTGGCATCGCCGGCGTTACCAGAAGCGAGAAAGAGAGAGAAGGGGCTCACCTGATTCGCGGGATGATGCTGATGCTCAACGTGCTCTTGGGGAGACAGGGGGCGCACGGACGTGTTGGTAATCTCTCGCCGGAGTTGCGCTTCACCTCGGGCGCGGCCAGATGTCGTCGGAGGCGAGCGTCTGGGGCGCAAGCGAGAGATACAACGCATCAGGAAGATACCCATGAGTCCAAGGTTCGCGAAACACTCACCAGTGAGCAAGGGGCGCACGAAGTCGTCGGCTATGGCTCACCGGAGTTGAGCTTATCGCCGGTGGCGCTCAGACGTGGACAGAGTCAAGGTTGTAGGTCATGTGCGGGCAAGCTGGTGCTATGGGGAGGTTCGCCTGGAGGTGGGGAGAAAGTTTGGGTGTGCTAGAGAGCAAGGGGGGGCGTGTAGCAGCCGGAATCGGTAGTGGAAGTCGTCGGAGTCAGAGGAAGCTCTTGGGTCGAATTGTGGCAGCCTCGGGGCGGAGAAGGAGTGGTGACAGAGGGGAATGGAGGAGAGGGCGTGGGCGATTAAGACCGTGTGACTGCAGCGAGGGATTAATGCTGCAATAAGGCGCATTCAATCGAGGAAGCAACGGCAGCAACGGTGGCGAGGGAAGGAAGATGCAGTCGTGGGGTGGGTGAGAAAGACGAACAGTGGAAGGGGTCCACTGGTCAGTGGGGAGAAAGAATCGAGGGGAGGTCCACCAGTCAGGGGCTCGCGGGTTGTTTCCGTCGGTGAAGAAAACGGTTCGGGGAGGGGAAAAAGAGCTGGGCTGCTGGGCTAGGGTAGTTGGGCTGGGCCGGCTGGGCTGCTTTATTTTTTTATTTCCTGTCTGTTTTCTTTTTCCTTTTCTGATTTCAATTTCTGTTTTGAATTTCCAAACAAACAATTCACACTCAAATCAAATCAAACATTCAGCAAACTTTGAACTTTGAATTTTGGTTCTGTTTAGCAACATAAACCAAATCCAAAAATAAAATAGTATTTTTATATTTAATTTAGGATCCATTTAATAATTAAATAAAATGGATCTTTAGTTAAAAATAGGGTTTGATTTATTTAAATAAAATTTCCATTTGAAATTCAAATCAGTAGGTTTTATTTGTTTAATAAAGTATATTTTGAAAACTTGTTTTAAAATAATATAATCCTTTTACTTTAGGGTCCATTAACAATTAAATCAAATGGGTCTTAGTTATGAAATCAAATAGAGTTTGATTTTATTAATAAAATCTTTATTTGAAACTAAATATCTTCAAAACCAAATTAGTGGGTTTTATTTGGGAAATATATAATACTTGGAGATTTGTTTTAAAATAGAATAACATTTTATTTTAGGGTTCATTATTAATTAATATAATAGACTTTCATTATTATTTCAAATAGGATTTATTTTATTTGAGATATTTATTTTGAAAAATAAAGCCAAAACACTTTAGTAGGTTTTATTAGAGAATATAAAATACTTAGAAAACTTATTTTAAATAAATTAATAAGTTTTGATGTTTCAATTAAATTGGTAAGACCTTTTATTTTAAAAGAGTTTGGATATTAATTATTTTATTTAAGAAATCCTTTATTATTTTTAATTAAGCCTTTGCTATTTTATTTAAAATAAATTGTTTTAATTCAAAAGCTTGGCCAAGTTTTATTTTGGTTTTATAAAATAACCCTTATTTGTAAATCCATCTTTTCTTTTTGAATATCAAATCCTTTTATTAAAAGATCCAAATTAGTAATTCTAAAACATTTTAATTTCTTTTATTAAATGTTTATCTTTAAGAATCCCTTTATGATTTTATTTAATTCTAATGGGTTTGAAGTCCTAATTGAATTCAAAAAGTTTCTTCTGGCTCTGAAAAACAAACAAAGTTTTATTTTACTAATTTATTTTCACATAACAAGATTTGGAAAATCTTGGGATGTGACAACAGCTTTCTCATCATCCGGCGCAGTTGCAGCAGGGGGGTCACCTAACGCTTTACCAAGGACATAGTCCTTTTGTCCGCCAGACAGAATGATTCTTAGATTGCGGAACCAATTGGTGAAGTTAGACCCATTGTTTCTAAGCTTTTCCTTCTCAGCAAAAACGTTGAAGTTGAAGTTGGATTTGGCCATGTGATCTACAGTATTTGCAAGTACAATTTAGACTATGTTCATGATAAATAGTTCAACTTAATCAAATTACTAGATGAACTCCCACTAAATTCAACATCCCTCAAGTTGTTTAGTGAACACGATCCAAATTCACCACACCTAATCCGATCATCACGAGAAGAGATGTGGTTTCAATGGTGGACAACGAAGTGTCGATCATATCATTCATATGACTCATTCTTAACCTTTCGGTTCTTGTGTTCCGAGGCCATGTCTGTACATGCTAGGCTCGTCAAGTTAGACACAAGTATTTCCGCGTGTGCAAAAACTGGCTTGCACCCGTTGTATGTGAGCGTAGAGTCTATAGCACCCGATCATCACGTGATGCTTGGACACGACGAACTTTCGCAACGGTGCATACTTGGGGAGAACACAGTTTTTATCTAGATCTTTAAGTGAGGAATCATCTTATAATGCTACCGTCGCGATCTAAGCATGATAAGATACATAAAAGGATAAACATCACATGCATATAACTTTATGTGACATGATATAGCCTATCTTCGCGCAATGATCTCCATCTTGTGCGTTCCGGCATGATCTCCATCACTCCACCATGATTGCCTCCACCACGAATATCAACTACAACTATTGCTAACTACTTAGCGATAAAGTAAAGCTATGAGTTGTCAATTGATAATGAGATCATATCATTGGGAGAATGATATGGTGGACAGACCCAAACTAAGCAAAGTAATTAGATCGTGTCATCGTGTTCGTCTTTGCGAAGCTTTTCTTATGTCAAATATTGTATTCCTTATACCATGAGATAATACAACTCCCTAGTATTGGAAGAAAGCTTTGAGGTCATCAAACGTCATCCTATGAGAGGGTGATCATAAAGGTGTCTCTCGGGTGATCGGAAAGTATCTGTTGGGTTGTATGTATCGAGATGGGATTTGTCCCTCCCAAGTCGGAGAGATATACTTCGGGCCCACTCGGTAATCGATATCAACACCGCTTGCAAGCGTGTGGTTAAGGAGTTAATCACAAAGTGATATCGGATTACGGAACGAGTAAAGTACTTGATGTGAACGAGATTGAACTAGGTATGACGGTACCGACGATCGAATCTCGGGCAAGTAAAATATCGCGAGACGAAGGGAATATATATATGAGATTGATTGAATCCTGGCATCGTGGTTCATCCGATATGATCATCGATGAATGTGTGGGAGTCAATATGGGTTTCCAGGCCCCGCTGTTGATTATTGATAGAAGATCATGTCTGCATATTCTCGAACCCGCAGGGTCACACACTTAACGTGTCTCGACGCTAGGATAGATTGGATAATTGGTTTATGAGTTTTTGTTCGGAGTATCGGATGGGATCCGGGACATCACGAGAGGTTCCGGATAATAAGATTCATATAAGGCAGTGCGGTTTTTGGAGTTCGGAATTGTTTCGGATTAATCGGTATTGTACCGGAAGCTTCTAGAACCTTCCGGAAGGGGACCAACGTGGCCCCACCTTCCGGGAGGGGGCATGGGCCTATGAGGGAGTGCCCTGGCCGCATTGGGCTAGGGGCACAAGGCCCCATAGGGCCCAGCCGGCCAAGAGAGGTTTAAACTCTAGATAGAGCTTCTAGAAGGGGGGTTCCTTGCCCCCCACTCCTCCTCCTTGGGGCCGCCGGTTTGGGCTTGGGGGAGGGGCTAGGGCTGCGCCCCCCTCTCTATAAAGAGGGGTGGGGGCGCACCACCCCCCTACACCTTCCCCTCCAACCCTAGCCGCCCTGCTGCCCTCCTCTCTCCCTCCCGACTGCGTGTAGGCGAAGCCCTGCTGCAGAAACTCTCCACCATATACACCACGCCGTCGTGTTGTAGATCCAATCCATCTCTCCACCATACTTGCTGGTCCGAGGAAGGAGGATACGTCGAGGTGCTGCACGTGTGCATCTCACGGAGGCACCGCCACTTGTGGTGCTAGATCGGATCGGATCGCGAGGAGGAGAAGCGAGTACGACTACATCACCCACATTCCGACGAACGTTCCGCTGTGCGAATCTTCAAGGGTATGAATATCTAATCCAATCTCTCTTATTGTTTGCATCTCCTAGATTAGATCTTGGCTTTCCCTCTTTTCGCATCCGTAGAAAATTTTGATTTACTATGCCGCGAAACCCTTCGGTGGTATCAGAGATAGATCTATGCGTAGATGTGTTTCACGAGTAGAACGCAACATGGTTGTTGCGGGCGTTGATGTTTTTTGTTGCAAGCCTCTTCTTTGTGTTATTCTTATGACGCGGGATAATGAGATTGAAGCGGTCCAGGCCAACCTTACGCGACGTCGTTCGCGAGACCGGCTCCGCACTTGACGTGTGGCTTGTTCCACACATGCGGCTGGTGGATGCTTGTTTCTCTCACTATAGTTGTCATGGGATTAACACCGGAGTTTGGCAACCATAATATCACCGTTGTGGCTTTCCGTAGGTAAGAATCGTTCTTAGCATCTACTCCCATAAGCCACGTAAAACATGCAACAACAAAGTAGAGGCGTCTAACTTGTTTTTGCAGGGAGTGTTTTCTGTGATATGGTATGGCCCAAGATGTGATGTGTATAATGTATGCGATGATCATGTTTTGTAATGTTTCACGACTTGCATGTCGATGAGTACACAACCGGCAGGAGCCATATGGTTGTCTTTATAATTGTGTATGACCTGTGTGTCAACTTCTTATGCGCCATGTAATAGTTTCACTTTATCGCTAAGTAGTTAGCAATAGTTGTAGTTACTATTCGTGGTGGAGGCAATCATGGTGGAGTGATGGAGATCATGTCGGAACGCACAAGATGGAGATCATTGAGCGAAGATTGGCTATACCATGTCACATAAAGTTATATGCATGTGATGTTTATCCTTTTATGTATCTTATTATGCTTAGATCGCGACGGTAGCATTATAAGATGATTCCTCACTTAAAGATCAATATAAAAACTGTGTTCTCCCCGAGTATGCACCGTTGCGAAAGTTCGTCGTGTCCAAGCATCACGTGATGATCGGGTGCTATAGACTCTACGCTCACATACAACGGGTGCAAGCCAGTTTTGCACACGCGAAAATACTTGGGTCTAACTTGACGAGCCTAACATGTACAGACATGGCCTCGGAACACATGAACCGAAAGGTTAAGCATGAGCCATATTAATGATATGATCGACACTTCGTTGTCCACCATTGAAACCACATCTCTTCTCGTGAAGATCGGATTAGGTGTGGTGAATTTGGATCGTGTTCACTAAACAACTTGAGGGATGTTGAATTTAGTGGGAGTTCATCTAGTAATTTGATTAAGTTGAACTATTTATCATGAACATAGTCTAAATTGTACTTGCAAATACTGTAGATCACATGGCCAAGTCCAACTTCAACTTCAACGTTTTTGCCGAGAAGGAAAAGCTTAGAAACAATGGGTCTAACTTCACCAATTGGTTCCGCAATCTAAGAATCATTCTCTCTGGCGGTCAAATGGACTATGTCCTTGGGAAAGCGTTAGGTGACCCCCCTGCTGCAACTGCGCCGGCTGATGAGAAAGCTGTCTATCAGTCGCGCAAAGATGATTATGGTGTGATTAAGAGAACCATGTTGTTTGCTATGGAACCGGAACTTCAAAATAGTTTTGAAGACTATCCCGGGCCCTTTGAGATTCTCGAAGAGCTGAAAACCATGTTTTAGACTCAGGCCCATTCTGAGAGATATGAGATCTCTGAGAAGTTCTTTAACTGCAAGATGGAGGAAGGGAGTTCCGTTAGTGAGCATGCCATTAAGATGACGGGCTACACTCAACGCCTTGAGCAACTGGAATGCACGATTCCAGAGGAGCTCAAGATTGACAGGGTTCTGCAATCACTCTCTCCTAGCTACAAAAGTTTTGTAGTGACTCATAATCAGATTGGTTCCACTGATACGATCACCGAGCTCTTCGCAAAGCTGAAGGTTGCGGAGGTGGACATCAAGAAGGATAATCATGTGTTGATGGTCAACAAGCCCTCCTTTAAGAAAGGTAAGGGAGCAAAGAAGCCCTTCAGGAAGGGCGGCGGCAAGCGCACTGCCCCTGCTGAGAAGAAGCTCAGGTCTGGTCCTAAGCCGGACACTGAGTGCTTCTATTGCAAGGACAAGGGTCACTGTAAGCGCAACTGTCCGAAGTACTTAGCGGACAAGAAGGCTGGCACCATCAAAGGTATATTTGATATACATGTTATTGATGTTTTCCTTACTAGCCCTCGTTGTAGTGCCTGGGTATTTGATACCGGTTCAGTTGCTAATATTTGTAACTCGAAACAGGAGCTACGGAATAGAAGGCGGCTTGCGAGGGATGAGGTGACGATGCGCGTTGGCAACGGATCAAGAGTTGATGTGATGGCCGTCGGCACGCTCTCCTTAGTTTTACCTTCGGGATTAGTTTTAAACCTTAATAAATGTTATTATGTGCCTGCGTTGAGCATGAACATTATTTCTGGATCGTTTTTATTGCAAGATGGTTATTCATTTAAATCGGAGAATAATGGTTGTTCTATTTATATGAGTAACATCTTTTATGGTCATGCACCTCTTGTGAATGGTTTATTTATTCTAAATCTCGAAAGGGATGAAACACACATCCATAACATTGAGGCTAAGAGATGCAAAGTAGATAGTGATAATACTACTTATTTGTGGCACTGTCGTCTAGGTCATATTGGTGTAAAGCGCATGAAGAAACTCCATTCTGATGGACTTTTGGAGTCTCTTGATTTTGAATCATTTGACACATGCGAACCATGCCTCATGGGCAAGATGATCAAACCCCGTTCTCCGGTATGATGGAGCGAGCAACGGACTTGTTGGAAATCATACATACCGATGTATGCGGACCGATGAGTGTTTCGACGCGCGGTGGATATCGCTATTTTCTCACTTTTATCGATGACTTAAGTAGATATGGGTATATCTATTTAATGAAACATAAATCTGAAACATTTGAAAAGTTCAAGGAATTTCAGAATGAAGTGGAGAACCATCGTAAGTTTCTACGATCCGATCGTGGGGGCGAGGATTTAAGTTATGATTTTCTCACGCATCTTAAAGCAAGCGGAATTGTTTCGCAACTCACGCCACCCAGAACACCACAGCGCAATGGTGTGTCTGAATGCCGGAATCGAACTTTATTAGATATGGTCCGATCGATGATGTCTCTTACTGATTTGTCATTATCATTTTGGGGTTATGCATTAGAAACCGCTGCATTCACTTTAAATAGGGCACCATCTAAATCTGTTGAGACGACACCGTATGAACTGTGGTTTGGTGCTAAACCTAAGTTGTAGTTTCTTAAAGTTTGGGGATGCAAAGCTTACGTCAAGAAGTTGATGCCGGACAAGCTCGAACCCAAAGCGGAGAAATGTGTCTTCATAGGATACCCTAAGGAAACTATTGGGTATACCTTCTATCATAGAACCGAAGGCAAAGTGTTTGTCGCAAAGAACGGTTCCTTTCTTGAGAAGGAGTTTCTCTCGAAAGAAGTGAGTGGGAGGAAAGTAGAGCTAGACGAGGTTATTGAACCTTCTCTTGAATTGGAGAGTAGCGCAGCACCTGAAATTGTTCCAGTGCCGCCTGCACCAACAATAGAGGAAGCTAATGACAAGGATCATGAAGCTTCGGACGATGCTGCTACTGAACGTCGCAGGTCGACAAGGTCGCGTGCCCCTCCTGAGTGGTACGGCAACCCTGTCTTGACTGTCTTGTTAGTAGAAGACAGTGAACCTACGAACTATGAGGAAGCGATGATGAGCCCAGACTCTGAGAAATGGCTGGAAGCCATGAAATCCGAATTAGGATCCATGAGCGAAAACCAAGTATGGACTTTGGTGGACCCTCCTAGCGACCGAAAGGCCGTTGAGTGCAAATGGATCTTCAAGAAGAAAACGGACGCGGATGGTAATGTTACCGTCTATAAAGCACGGCTTGTCGCGAAAGGTTTTCGACAAGTTCAAGGTGTTGACTACGATGAGACTTTCTCTCCCGTAGTGATGTTTAAGTCCATTAGGATTTTATTAGCAATTGCTGCATTTCATGATTATGGAATATGGCAGATGGATGTCAAGACTGCTTTCCTCAATGGCAACATTGATGAAGAGTTGTATATGATGCAACCCGAAGGTTTTGTCGATCCTAAGGATGCTGATAAAGTATGCAAACTTCAGCGTTCCATTTATGGACTGAAGCAAGCATCTCGGAGTTGGAACCTTCGTTTTGATCAAGTGATCAAGAGCTTTGGATTTGTTCCAAATTGCTACGAAGCTTGCATCTACAAGAAAGTGAGTGGGAGCTCGGTGACGTTTCTGGTACTATATGTGGATGACATATTGATTATTGGAAATGACATCAACATTCTTAACGATGTGAAGAGTTATTTGAACAAGTGTTTTTCAATGAAAGACCTAGGTGAAGCTGCTTATATATTGGGCATCAAGATCTATAGAGATAGACAAAGACGCTTTATAGCTTTAAGGCAGAGTACATACCTAGAAAAGTTCTGAAAAGGTTCAGAATGGATAAGGCAAAGAAAGGTTCAGTGCCTATGTTTTCAGGTAAGATATTGAGCAAGGCTTAGTGTCCAGCTACGGTAAATGATAGGGAAGCTATGAGCAAAGTGCCTTATGCCTCGGCCATAGGTTCCATCATGTATGCCATGCTGTGTACTAGACCGGATGTGTCCAATGCTCTTAGTTTGACAAGCAGATATCAAAGTGATCCAGGAGTGGAACACTGGACAGCCGTGAAGAACATCCTAAAGTACCTAAATAGAACTAAAGAAATGTTCTTAGTCTATGGGGGTGATGAACAGCTCGTCGTAAAAGGTTACGTCGACGCTAGTTTTGACACCGACAAGGATGATTCTAAATCTCAGACAGGATACGTGTATATTTTGAATGGAGGAGCTGTGAGATGGAGAAGCTGCAAGCAAAGCGTGATCGCGGGATCTATAGTAGAAGCGGAATACATGGCTGCTGCAGAAGCGTCAAGTGAAGGAGTTTGGATCAGGAACTTCATCACTGAGCTTGGCGTGGTTCCAAGTGCATTGGACCCACTGGAGATATTGTGTGACAACACTGGCGCCATAGCACTTGCTAAGGAACCAAGATATCATCCAAAAACGAAGCATATCAACCGCAAGTTTCATATAATCCGAGATTATATAGCAGATGGAGATCTAAAGATTAGCAAAGTACATACAGATCTGAATGTCGCAGATCCATTGACTAAACCTCTTCCACGTGTAAAACATGATCAGCACCTCAGTGCCATGGGTGTGAGATTGTTGCCTGATGTAAACTAGATTATTGACTCTAGTGCAAGTGGGAGACTATTGGAATTATTCCCTAGAGGCAATAATAAAGATGTTATTATTATAATTCTTGTTCATGATAATGTTTATATTCCATGCTAGAATTGTATTAAGCGGAAACTTTAATACTTGTGTGGTTTGTGAACAACACCGTGTCCCTAGTACGCCTCTATGGACTAGCTCATTGATCAATGATGGTTAAGGTTTCCTAACCATAGACATGAGTTGTCAATTGATAATGAGATCATATCATTGGGAGAATGATATGGTGGACATACCCAAACTAAGCGAAGCAATTAGATCGTGTCATCGTATTCGTCTTTGCGAAGCTTTTCTTATGTCAAATATTGTATTCCTTAGACCATGATATAATACAACTCCCTGGTATCGGAAGAAAGCTTTGAGGTCATCAAACGTCATCCTATGAGAGGGTGATCATAAAGGTGTCTCTCAGGTGATCGGAAAGTATCTGTTGGGTTGTATGTATCGAGATGGGATTTGTCCCTCCCAAGTCGGAGAGATATACTTCGGGCCCACTCGGTAATCGATATCAACACCGCTTGCAAGCGTGTGGTTAAGGAGTTAATCACAAAGTGATATTGGATTACGGAACGAGTAAAGTACTTGCTGTGAACGAGATTGAACTAGGTATGACGGTAGCGACGATCGAATCTCGGGCAAGTAAAATATCGCGAGACGAAGGGAATATATGTATGGGATTTATTGAATCCTGGCATCGTGGTTCATCCGATATGATCATCGATGAATGTGTGGGAGTCAATATGGGTTTCCAGGCCCCGCTGTTGATTATTGATAGAAGATCATGTCTGCATATTCTCGAACCCGCAGGGTCACACACTTAACGTGTCTCGACGCTAGGATAGATTGGATAATTGGTTTATGAGTTTTTGTTCGGAGTCTCGGATGGGATCCGGGACATCACGAGAGGCTCCGGAGTGGTCCGGAGAATAAGATTCATATAAGGCAGTGCAGTTTTTGGAGTTTGGAATTGTTCCGGATTAATCGGTATTGTACCGGAAGCTTCTAGAACCTTCCGGAAGGGGACCAACGTGGCCCCACCTTCCGGGAGGGGGCATGGGCCTATGAGGGAGTGCCCTGGCTGCATTGGGCCAGGGGCACAAGGCCCCATAGGGCCCAGCCGACCAAGAGAGGTTTAAACTCTATATAGAGCTTCTAGAAGGGGGGTTTCCTTGCCCCCCACTCCTCCTCCTTGGGGCCGCCGGTTTGGGCTTGGGGGAGGGGCTAGGGATGCGCCCACCCTCTATATAAAGAGGGATGGGGGCGCACCACCCCCCTACACCTTCCCCTCCAACCCTAGCCGCCCTGCTGCCCTCCTCTCTCCCTCCCGACTTCGTGTAGGCGAAGCCCTGCTGCAGAAACTCTCCACCATATACACCACGCCGTCGTGTTTTAGATCCAATCCATCTCTACACCATACTTGCTGGTCCGAGGAAGGAGGAGACGTCGAGGAACTGCACGTGTGCATCTCACGGAGGCACCGCCACTTGTGGTGCTAGATCGGATCGGATCGCGAGGAGGAGAAGCGAGTACAACTACATCACCCACGTTCCGACGAACGTTCCGCTGTGCGAATCTTCAAGGGTATGAAGATCTAATCCAATCTCTCTCGTTGTTTGCATCTCCTAGATTAGATCTTGGCTTTCCCTCTGTTCGCATCCGTAGAAAATTTTGATTTACTATGCCGCGAAACCCTTCAAGCAGAATGACCAAACGCACTGCAAAAGAAAGACAAGGAAATAAAAAAGATAAAGGTGGCGATACTCACCCGAAACAGCCTTGGCAGCTGCCATAAGCTTGCCGGCCACCTCTCTCTCGCGCGAAGCAGTGGCGGTGGCGAGCTGCTCCTCGCGGTCCGTAGCCTCCTGCTGCAGGCGCTCCTTATGAAGGGTTTCGCGGCATAGTAAATCAAAATTTTCTACGGAGCGAACAGAGGGAAAGCCAAGATCTAATCTAGGAGATGCAAACAACGAGAGAGATTGGATTAGATCTTCATACCCTTGAAGATTCGCACAGCGGAACGTTCGTCGGAACGTGGGTGATGTAGTCGTACTCGCTTCTCCTCCTCGCGATCCGATCCGATCTAGCACCACAAGTGGCGGTGCCTCCGTGAGATGCACACGTGCAGCACCTCGACGTCTCCTCCTTCCTCGGACCAGCGAGTATGGTGGAGAGATAGATTGGATCTACAACACGATGGCGTGGTGTATATGGTGGAGAATTTCTGCTGCAGGGCTTCGCCTACAAACAGTCGGGAGGGAGAGAGGAAGGTAGCAAGGCTGCTAGGGCTTGGAGGAAGGTGTGTATGGGGAGGGGGCGCACCACCCCTCTATATATAGAGGGGGGGCGGCCAGCCCTTGCCCCTTATCCAAGCCTATCTCTAGTTTAAACAATTTAAACTCTCCCTTATCTAGAAATCATATCTCTAGTTTAAACGATATAAACTCTCCCTTATCTAGAAATCCTATCTCTAGTTTAAACGAGTTTAAACTTATCCAGGATCGGCTGGGCCCTATGGGGCCTTGTGCCCCTGGCCCAATGCATCCAGGACACTCCCTCATAGGCCCATGCTCCCTCCTGGAAGGTGGGGCCACGTTGGTCCCCTTCCGGAAGGTTCTAGAAGCTTCCGGTACAATACCGATTAACCCGGAACAATTCCGAACTCCAAAAACTACGCTGCCGTATATGAATCTTATTCTCCGGACCATTCCGGAACCTCTCGTGATATCCCGGATCCCATCCGAGACTCCGAACAAAAATTCATAAACCAATTATCCAATCTATCCTAGCGTCGAGACACGTTAAGTGTGTGACCCTGCGGGTTCGAGAATATGCAGACATGATCTTCTATCAATAATCAACAGCGGGGTCTGGGCACCCATATTGACTCCCACACATTCATCGATGATCATATCGGATGAACCACGATGCCAGGATTCAATCAATCCCATATATATATTCCCTTCATCTCGCGATATTTTACTTGCCCGAGACTCGATCGTCGGTACCGTCATACCTAGTTCAATCTCGTTCACAGCAAGTACTTTACTCGTTCCGTAATCCGATATCACTTTGTGATTAACTCCTTAACCACATGCTTGCAAGCGGTGTTGATATCGATTACCGAGTGGGCCCGAAGTATATCTCTCCGACTTGGGAGGGACAAATTCCATCTCGATACATACAACCCAACAGATACTTTCCGATCACCTGAGAGACACCTTTATGATCACCCTCTCATAGGATGACGTTTGATGACCTCAAAGATTTCTTCCGATACCAGGGAGTTGCATTATCTCATGGTCTAAGGAATACAATATTTGACATAGGAAAAGCTTCGCAAAGACGAACACGATGACACGATCTAATTGCTCTGCTTTGTTTGGGTCTATCCACCATATCATTCTCCCAATGATATGATCTCATTATCAATTGACAACTCATGTCTATGGTTAGGAAACCTTAACCATCATTGATCAATGAGCTAGTCCATAGAGGCGTACTAGGGACACGGTGTTGTTTACAAACCACACAAGTATTAAAATTTCTGCTTAATACAATTCTAGCATGGAACATAAATTTATCATGAACAAGAATTATAATAATAACATCTTTATTATTGCCTCTAGGGCATAATTCCAACACCTTAGCCGCGGCCGCATTGGACAACTCCAGCTCGAGGTGCTCCCTTGCACCATCGGCGACTTTAGCCTTTTTCTCCGCTTGACCAAGGCTCTTTTTGAGAGCATCAATCTCACGAAGAGAGGCATCGTGATCCTCTGCAACAAGCAATACAAACGTCGGATCGAAGGACAAAATGCAAGAAGAACCAGAAGACCAAGGCATGACAATACCTTGAAGTTGTTTGAGGCTGGCCTCCAACGCCAGGTGATGCTGCACCAGTTGGTTGGCACCCTGCACAAAAGGCTGCAAACAAGAACCACCAGTCAAAGAAGGGCTCGGGGGCTACGCCCAAGAAGAACGAGCAGAAGAAAGTCACGCATAGGAAAATACTCGGGGGCTCCCCCCAAGATATGAAAAACAAACAAATTACCCTACAGATGCCCGGGGGATCCCCCCGAGGTGGGAAAGAAAAACAGATCATTCGAAAAAGGCTCGGGGGCTCCCCCGTGGCAGAAAGCAGAATACTTACATGATTCAACGGCGACTCCGAAGGTCCGCTTGCATCCTTCTGAGGCGCAACCACCCGAACCTCCTGCGGAGAAGGATCTGGAGCAGCGCCTTCAGAGGTGGCCACCGTCTGAGTATGAGGAAGCACGACCTTCGACTCCCCCATCATCTCCCGAGCACCATCACTGGAGGATTCGTTGGAAGAATGGCTGCACCAGGACAAGTTAGCACACGAATAAAGTAAACAGGCAAGAAAAGGCAATACAGGACTAAGAAAAACTTACGAGTCAAGGTTGCTCAAGTCGAAGACGGGAGGGGTCCTGAGGACTTTCTTCTCCTCTTTCTTCTCTTCCTTCTTTTCTTCCTTCTTCCGCTTCGCCGGCGGGTGCGGTGCCACAGCCCGCACGGGAACGGCAGGAATCAGAGAGGAAGAGCCTCCATGCCCATCACTGTGACGTTCAAGCCAAAGCGGATTCCTAGGAGTTGGCGGAGTCGAGGCATCCGAAGACTCGCTGGAGCTCCGTGTGCGCTTGCGAGTATGGTTCTCGCTCGAATCGTTGGCCTCTTCAGCCGGAGACCGCGCCGATGGCAGTTCGGACATGGAATCCACCACTTCATTGTCCGGTGCAGCCGGAAACAATTCGGGAAGCGGTGGCGACATGCCCGACAACTTGAACTCCTGCACAAAAGAAGAAAATTTGTTAGCAAACAACTTCAAGTACAATGCAGTCGAAAATAGCGCTACGCGCACGTCCCGAATCTACACCTGTGGAACAGGACGCGAGGCAGAGAACAGAGAAGTCAGCGACTTCCCCGGGATATCCTCTCCAGCCTTGAACTTCAGCAGCGGGCGAAGGACACCGTCGAGATCTCCCCTGGATAATTCTTCAGCCGAAACCGTCGTCGGGTCATGATGACCAGCATAAAGGAACATCGGGTGCGCCCTAGCCTGGAGCGGTTGCACCCGACGTTTGAGGAAGGTGCGGATGATATCCACACCGTTCACCTCCTTATCAGGAATTAGCTGGAGATCCTCCACCTGACGATAGAGAGACTCTATCTCCGCTACCTCGCCATCCAAGATCTGGTTCTTCCAGGACCTCTTCGGCTCGATCTTTTGGGAGGGGTCGAAAGGAATAAGACCAAAATCTTGCCCAACCACCGTGGAGTCACGAATGTAAAACCATCGCCTCTGCCAGTACTGGACAGATTCGGACATGGAAAAAGAGAAGAAAAGCAGATTGGGTTTGAGGGAGATAATGCAACCCCCAATGGGATAAACACCATCCGAACCAGATTGCCTCTTCACGGAATAGAGTTTTCGGAAGAGGCAAAAGTGCGGCTCGATACCAGGCCAGCACTCGCAGAAAGTGATAAAACAAGCAATGTGCAGAAGAGAATTGGGGGAAAGATGATGCAGTTGGACGCCGTAAAGAAAAAGCAGTCCACGAAGGAAGTCGTGGACTGGGAAGGAAAAGCCCCGAAGAACGAAAGCGAGGAACATAACCCGAAACCCAGCGGGGGGACGGGGGATTACCTCGTTGCCTGGGAGCTTGACGGCCTCCCTATCTTGCGGGATCAAGCCCCGCTCACGAAGCTTGCGGAGATCACTCTCCCGCGTCTCCGATCGCCTCCAGCCACCGTCGGTGACACGAGTAGCAGCAGCACCCTTCTTGCCTCCAGCAGCGCTGGTACCAACCGCAGAAGAAGTCTTCTTCGGCTTCCCCATTGTGGTGCGAAGACGCCGGCGGCAAGAACGTAGGAGGGAAGAAGTAAATGTCCGAGGATATTCCAGCGCGCAGCAAGAAATCTCAGAGAACAACGGAGCAGTGAAACGAGAATGGGTGCGGTGAAAACAGACTAAGTTTTTCCCCAATGATTATAAGGACGAAGACGACGCACGATAACCGTCCATCAAGAAGACCTAACGCCAGCGACAAGATCTGACCATACACATGTCAGCATCGCAACGAACCGTCGCTAACAAGTCGTCCACTACGCGCGGAAAAATCGAGGCGACGCCGTAATTATCTCCACGCCACGCGTGACCGGTCAATTCAAGGTCAGAAGGTGGGACCCATGTTCGTCCAATCAAGTCATCTCTGGCACAGCAGACACTTGAGGTCATCGATCGTCAGCACTGACGTCATCAAAAGATATACTAGCAAAAGCCACAATTCTTTGGCTCCAAAGTTAAGAGTACTCACTCGAATCTACGATTCAACCAACTACTCGGGAGCTAGTCCTATTAGGAGCGCTGGCCGCGCACCCGAAAATGAACAAAACTACAACACTGAACTACTTCTTCGAGTCCTACGTCGAGTCTGCGACTCCACTACGGACTCAGGGGCTACTCCCATAGGTAGCATGGATTCAAGCATCCGAAAAATTTGTGTCCTACGGGCCTGAAGCTGAACAACGGCTGAATTAAAGTCTCTGCTCGAGTCTACGACTCGAACAGACACTCGGGGGCTACTCCCATAGGTGAGCAACGTCCTCTTTGGCCACCCGAAACACCTCTGCGGTGATAAACGTTCGGATGCTGTGTCTGCGACACAAAGATAAGACCTACAGATATCATCTGCTGGCCTGGTAACACACCTGACTGCGCTCTGCTAGTAAGAATCCGTGCCAACAGGCGCGATGAAAAATCCCGACGGACGCGTTGGGTACATCATTTAAATTCACTGAATTCCACTCCTGTAAGTCCTCCGCGGCCTGAGTCGAATTACGCCAGCATATGTTCCGGGTTCGAGTCGAGGGACTCGAACCTGAAGAAGATCATGTTGTTTTGTCTTAAGACAGTTAACTGACCGTGATCCGTTGGGAGAGTCAGGCACACGCATCAACAATCCATACACATTCTCTTAAAAGACAGAGTTGCACCCGAAAGATTTAAGAGTCCTCTGCCGAATCTACGATTCGACTAAACACTCGGGGATACCGACATGGTTATACCCCGCGGGTACACGATATTAGTATACCTGGTCCAGCCCAAGGAAGGCCCACGGCAAATATACGCCGGCCCATGAAGATTTTCGGGTGACCAAGGCCCATGACGCCTTCGGATCCTTAGAGAGCAAGACTAGAGTAGATAGAAAATTCAGAGGGGTAAACCCTAAAACCTGTAACCGACTCGGTTTGTGCCTGGGACCTGCCTAACTCTATATAAAGGCTAGGAGGGCACGACCTAGAGCTCCGACTTCATACTTTCGCATAGACACCTCCACGCCAGATTGCATCTGCGCACCCCCTGTAACCTTCGGTTCCGTCGTAATCAAGAGCAGACAAGCAGGAGTAGGGTTTTCCCTCTGGGGGGCCTGAACCTGGGTAAACCTCGTGTCCCGTGTTGCTTGTTTGCTAACCGTTCCGCGATCTCCAGCATCCCCATCTTCTCCAAAACCCAAGTCCATAACAATGGGCATTGACGAGTCAAAACCTCGTCATATGCCGTTGGGGAGTAGTAGTCCATCCCATTGTCTACTCATGGTTCATGACTTTGTAATTGCAAGTCGGAGCATTACCATTAGCAAGGCTTGCAAATAGATGAGATCTATGTAACACATTAAAAAAATGCTAAATCAATGCCAAAGCGAAGGCGCAAGAACTCCAGGACATGGGGATCAATATCTTACTATGGGCTCAATGCGATCGATTCAGGCTATTCCCGCAGCGGGGGAGGACGTGGCGCACACAGCAGCTCCGGTGTGATGGGATCTGGTTGCTTACATCGATGGTGTGGCGGTGGAGCACCTCCACGGCGCATCCATGGCAGTTGCCGCCTCTATTCCTTCTGTCGCTGGAAAGGATGGGAGGAACCGGCAAGATTCGAGCTCCTAGCGGCGCAGCGGTGTGTGGGGGACAGTTGGCGGCGGCGGTGCAACGGCGGAGAGAGCGGAAAACTTCCGTGAGAGGAGGCTGCGATGGCGGCAGGAGCAGAAGCGTGAGAGGGAATTGGAAATTTCAGCGCGCCATATATTTCACAGCGAGTACAAGGCGCTCTCGGTTTTCTATGAGCCAAGGTAACTGTCTAACAAAGTAAAACTCCGTTTGGTGAGCACTTAAAACGTGATTATCTAAAACCGGATTTTCATAAAACTAGGAAACCCCTGCTGCAAAAAAAAAGGCTTCGTTTTACAAGGCCAAACAAAGTTTTATGTTAGCAAGTTCTTAACCGAAGAGTCTAGTTTCCCTAAAAATCAGCCCAAACCCCCCATTTTATTAAAACACTATCCAAAAAGCACTTACATAAATAAGATGCACTATTACGATTTTGCCACACCGGCACAGAAGAAAAACCGTGCAAAAGAAAAGCATGCGCATTGGGTGCTTGGCGTATGGCACGTTCGTACTTGCGCGTGTGGCCCCTGCCCCGGTAGCCGCCAATTCCGGAGCCTCTTCGGTGAAAGTAATTTTCCAAGCTTGGGGGCGACGTTCCAATACCATGGCGTCGGGGTACCCAGACCGTTACGGCGGTGGGGTCCACTCCGCTAGCGTGGCTAGCCGAACGCCGGGAGACGAGAGATCGAGATGCCGTCCGCCCGAAAAGTTGGCGGGACAAACACGAACAACCACCATACCTGGCGCGCGCGCGAGCGAGAGGCAGGGGAAGGGATGGATGGATGCGTGAAGGAAATGATATAGGACCGCTTGGCGCACGAGGCGGACCCCTGCGCCATGGCCGGCGAGCGTGCGTCTCATCAACGCGCCGATCCACACGCGACGGAGGCGGTCCGCGCCGACCCCGACGACGCGCTGGTGCCTGGAGTTCCTATCGGGGCGGCCGCCTTCGACGTCACCATCGCCGCGGCGGAGAGCTCATCGGGCTCCGCGGAGGCAGCACCGAGCCGGCACAGCCGCTCGGCTCCATCCAGCACATCGCCGTGTCGTCTACCCCCGCAACACCGCGGCGCGGAACGCCCTGGTTAGGCTCTGCGTCGTCGCGTGCCCGAACGCGAGGAACGCGACCGCAGCCATCGAATGGTGCCGCGGCCCGGCGACCATCCCGGTGTCCCTGGCCTGGCGCCGACGGCGAGCGCACGAGGCCCCTCCTCGACCAAGATCAATTCGGGTCGCAAAGCGTCGAGGCCTACTAGGTACTGTAAATTGTTATCAACAATGCCTGCTGTTAACAGGAAATAAACTGCCAATCGGTAATCATCGGCACGCAACCAAATTAAGGAATTATTACTGCATCGTGATTCCAGTTCCACCAGGTTACCCTATCAATTAACAGTGAAAGTTTCAGTACGCAGCTAAGCTAGCTGGAAGACGATCGATGGAGAATTGCAACTCTGACAATATACCCATGGATATGCTACATTGCTATACTGGTTCAAGGTCGTATCGGCAGGTCCCTGATCGCGATTAAAACTGCAAATTGCACTTGGACTCCGAACTGCACTTTGAGCGTATCATACATGGTAATAAGTAAAAATTACCCAAATCATGTAACTCTGGGATGTCAGATAAACCAACAACTACTTGCAGGAGCTTCCTGTCGAAGAAAGAAGTTACAGAGACAAATCGCTGCTGCATATCATCCACGGAAAACATGCAATTAACAGGATAATGTATAGCAGCAATCAACACACATCCAAACCAAGGAATTACTGCATCGATCATAGTACAGTACGTGATTCCACTTTCAGATAACCGCAACAACTGACAATACTGGGATCCTACATAGTTTCAGAACAAAGAACAAAGAACGGGTGCAGAATCGCAACTCCAAGAATTAGAAGGTCCATGAGGAACGCTGGCCTGGGAGAGATCGTGCGGCAAGCGCAGGCGATCGACGACGGGCCAATCAAAGTCTAAGGAGGAGCAAGGAACTGCAGGGCGCCGGCGACATCACGCAACGCATCCTCCGTGCGCCTGCTCGCGACATCGATGGCGAGGTAGGCGGTGTGGGCCTCACGATCGAGGAGGTTCGTCGCGGACGGGAGGATGCCAAGGTAGTCGACCAGGGCGGTAGTCATCGACAGGTGGCCGCTGCACCACCTGGCGTACGTAGAAGCAGCCTCCGCCATGTCGCGGGAGGTCTTGAGCCTGCCCAGGGCGGTCTGCAGCGCGGCCTCCTGCGGGCCGAGGAGCTGGGCGGAGAGGAACGGCCACTCCGGGCCGGACAAGTTGCTTCCGCGGAGCGCCAGGATCTCGGCGGTCTCCATGTAGACGACGGCGGAGTCGAGGTTCTGCGCCACCTCCGTGACCATATCCATCATGAGGCGGAGCTTATTGCGCATGCCGGAAACATGGGCCACCTCCCCCGGCGCCGTGGCAAACGGGCCCACCGGCGTGTGGAAGTAGCCCTTCACCGTCCCGATCCCCTGGACGCCGTATGCCTCGTGGAGGCGGTCCTGCGCGCTCACCACGCGCTGCCGGACCACTGCCCTCCACGCCGCCTCCGCCATCTCTCTCTCCTCGCTCCTCTCTCTCTCTCTCTCTCTCTCTCTCTCTCTCTCTCTCTCTCTCTTGCGCTTGCGGTGGTTGTTCTGTTCCTCTGCGGTGGGTCTGAGCTTTTCCGGCGGGCGGTTTCTCCCGTCCCGGCGCTCCGCTCGTTAAATACCTCCGTCCTGGCTGGGTGGACCCCACCTCCGTAACTGCCAATTAACCCGCCACCAAAGTGAAAAGTGAAACGGCGAGTTGTTGAACATGCGAGACCGGTGGGGCCGACATTGTCAGTCTAACGATACGGTCACGGTGAATTCCCCTGGTAGTACTTACTACTCCTACTTTATTTTCCCAAGCCATCGCAATTTTCTCTTCGTACTCTGTACATCCACAACACCGCGTGTTGTGTGTTGCGTGTTGCGTGTGCCGGCCGTGTGCATGTCTCTGCTGCGCTACACGATTTTTCTCTCAATCGGAAAGATATTCACTCTTCGTCTGTCATTCTAAATCGGAGAAATTTGAAAAAAACCACAACATTAGAGGTTTGAGTTTCAGAAACTATCACTTTTAAAAAAGAAAAATCTAGAAAACCACGGATTGACCTTCTAATTTTTTGATATACATTAATCGTTCGCTTTAACTCGTATGGCGGTGTTTTCTCATCGATGCGGCTAGTAAACAGACGATGTGGCGTGTAGTAAATGGTATAGGGAGGCAAAAGTTGGAGGGATCTAATTGCTGGGTGTATGCACATTATTTGAATGACCTGTCTATAAGCTCCTTCTAGCTCCCCGGTCAAATCTCCCCCCTCTCGCTCTCGCTCAAATTCACCGAAGCATCTAGTCGAAGCCACCGCGTCGTCCAACTGCCTATATGGCTCCCCACGTCGACCACTGCCACCATCGGGTCGTGTGCGTGGTCAGGCTAGGTCACCAGCGGCGACCTCTCGAGCATCCTACCGCGCACCATGAAAGGGTTTCGCGAAGGTCAAAATTCGCCGGTGTTGACAAAATGGTCGCAGACGCCGATTGATGTGGCCGCGGGCTTTGATCAACGACGAGGTGGTTCTCTGTTCTATCATAGTAATCCTCCCGACTCCCTAGGAGGAGCTGGCCCAACACGCCTTCAACAACGTTGGACATTGTCGCCTTCGCTGCCATAGCAACAGTGCACGCCTATGGACACAGGTAGTGTAGGATCTTGCCGCGGCCTTGACGAGCATGAAGCGACAACAGTATCTGGCATCAGCCATCATGGGTGCAACTCCAGCGCGACTGCACGCGCACGTTACGGGAGGCAGAGGTGAAGGAGCCACCAACGCTGGTGGTGGGGAGGATCTGGGTCTTTGGTGGAGCTCGGGGGTGGCACAAGGAGGATTTGGGCCGGCCATGGCGTGGGGGCTATCTGGAGTTCCAATGTTTGTAGGGGTTCGTAGCATGGAAAACAAAAAATTTCTATCGCATACAAACAAACAAGCCAAGATCTATCTACTAGATTGTAGCAACGAGTCGATGGAATAACTTACCCTCGAAGATTCCAAAGCGGTTAACGAGAGCAGATTCTCGTGGGTGATGTAGTCGTACTCTTTCCGATCTCAAGATCGCGTAGACGATCCTTCCGGCGCCACGTTCTGGCAGCGCTCCCGCAGTCGGTCACACGTTCGGTACTCGACGAAGACCTTCCTCTCCCTTGTTCCAGCAGGCAGCGGAGGTTGTAGCACTCTCCTCGCGATTCCGGCAGCACAACGGCGTGGTACCGGAAGTAGAGGGGAGATCCCGCAGGGCTTCGCTTTAAGCCGGAGCGAGTATGGTGGAGTATGAGAGAGAACTATTAGTGGTCTAGGGATTAGACACACCAATTAGAAGGCTCTAAACCGAAGGCTAGGGCAATTAGAAGCTCTAAACCAAAACGGCTCTAAACCGGAGATTAGAGGATAGGAACTTGTGTGTCTAGAGGAGGAGGCCCTGCCCCTCCTTTTATAGGTGGGAGGGGCGGCCAAGGGGAGGGGAGTCCCTCCCCAAGTCGGCCTTGGTTGGCGCGCCGGCTTGGAGGGACTCCTCCCCCAAGTCGGTTCCAATCACCTCTTGCTTGTTTCCCACAGTTTCTTGTTTTAGCCGTTTGACTTTCAAACTGGACATTTGACTTTTCTGTTTTAGGATTCAATTTAATCCTTTATTTGGAACAGCAAGAACACTTAGTACATGATGCAATCATTCCAATATGTAATGACACATTCATGTACCCCTTCCCCCCGGAGTGCCGGACATTCCGGAACCTTCTAGAACATTCCCGATGAAAACACCGGAATCATTTCCGAACTCCGAAACGGGACTTTCCTTATATGAATCTTATTCTCCGGACCATTTCGGATCACCTCGTGATATCCCGGATCCCATCCGAGACTCCGAACAACTTTCGGTCTCTTTCTCATAATACCATAACTACTCAAACAACGTCGAATCCTTAAGTGTGTCTCCCTACGGTTCGTGAATTATGCGGACATGATCGAGACACTTCTCCGAACAATAACCAATAGAGGAATCTGGAAATTCATATGGCTCCCACATATTTCTACGATTACTTTGCGATCGAATGAACCACTTACATACGATACCAATTTCCCTTTGTCTCACGATAGTTTACTTATCCGAGGTTATGATCGTCGGTATCTCTGCATACCTAGTTCAACCTCGTTACCGATAAGTACTCTTTTCTCGTTCCCGTGATATGTGATCCCTTGTGAGCCAGTCACATGCTTGCAAGCTAATTGGATGACATTACACCGAGAGGGCCCAGAGTATATCTATCTGTCATATGGATGGACAAATCCCACTCTTGATCCATGTGTTTCAACCAATACTTTCCGAACACTCAATGCCACCTTTATAGCCACCCAGTTACGGTGTGGTGTTTGATGTCATCAAAGCATCCATCCGGCAAAGGTGATATGCATGATCTCATGGTCGAAGGAATTAGGTTACTATGTATCAGAAAGCATATAGCAATTGAACTATTTAAAATGACTTGATCTTTATGCTACGCTTATCTATAGGAGTATGTCCATCACATCATTCTCCTAATGATATGACCCTGTTGTTAATGACATCTCTATGTTCATGATCAGGAAACCATGATCATATATTAACCAACAAGCTAGTTTAACAAGAGGCTTTACTAGGGACTCTTTTATGTTTACAAATCACCCAAGTATTAATGTTTCCTGTTAATACAATTATAGCATGGTATGTAAACATTTATCATAAGTGTGAAGATATGATAATAACCACTTTATTATTGCCTCTTGGGCATATCTCCAACAGTCTCCCACTTGCACTAGAGTCAATAATCTAGTTTCAAACCTTTGTGTATTCAACACCTATGGCTTTCCGGTGTTGTAAGTACACGTTTGCTAGTGGTCAACTGATCTCCGGATCTGACACTTCCAGGTCCGTGTGTAATTGCATGTCTTTGCGTCTCTACGCATCACTCATTCTCTAATGAGATGGCTTTGTATAAATTTGGTCCTTTGGTGAGACCTTTAGTTCTTTAGGGTTAAAACATGTTGATAATATTGTCGTACAATATATCTTCATAGTATTATCCCACTATGAACTACACCTAGTTTGATAACAAACTACTTGACCCAAATGCCCTCTTTAGCTGCTATAATAGCAGTCATATACTTAGCCTTTTGTTGTAGTATCTGTCACAATGTCTTAACTTTGGAACTCATCCAAATCCATTATGGAACTTACTTTCCATTATATTGTGCCACCCTTAGTTTAGATTGAGATAAACTTAATTTGCACTTTGTGACAAAACTAGTATCAATGTAGTACTTTTACAATGAACTAACCATCTATTTATCACTTCTACAAACAATATATTCTTAGTTCTTCCGAAAGATCATAAGAATATCCTTATTATTGTCCAATGATCATCTTATGAATCATTCTGGTATATGCTCATAATATTTAGAGCATAGGATATATCTGGATTTGTACATATCACAGTATGATTGATATAAATACTCTTTGTGATTTCATACATCAAGTATCAATCTATAATTGATTATTTGTTTCACTTTACCAAATGTCAATACACTTGAATATGTCATCAACATTGAACTCATTCAATCCTTTCTGTGCGACAAGAAACTTTCTTGTAGTTTCTATATTGAACTCATTCAATATCTCGTCTATGTACTTCTGGCACAACCATATTAGCGTCTATTCATGCCTAATATTTGGGTTTTGCCTAAGTCTTTCATCGAGATGAAATTCTTAATATGTGTTAATAAAAGATACATCATTTCCAATCAACAATATGTCTTCCACATAACGTATTAGAAACATGTCTTAGTGCTCCCACTTAATTTCTTGCAAATGCAAGCATCTTCATTGTCTCTGATGAAATTAAACTCTTTTAACAGTTTCATCATAGTGAAGATTCCAACTCCGCGATGCTTACTTCAACCATTGAAGTTTGTATATGCTTTTAGCATCCTTTGAATTAACAAAACCCCTATGGACCATGTTACTCACATGTCCTAGGTAACAATTCTATTAGAAGAACTTGTTTTGTTTATTCAACTACCATATAACAAAAATTTATATGTAGTGGTTGCTACATTAATCTGTCTAGACTAAATATCGCTATGAAAGATCAAATCTTATCATAGTCAACCTTTGAACATTGTTGTGACCTTTTTCCCAACATGTCGACTATTTCATAGATGTAAAACATCCATGTCTATTTCTTTATAGATCCAAACATAACTATAAGGTCTTACACCTTTCTCGAGGGTCCTTCAAGTTCAAAACTTGATTTCTCATGTATGGAACTATCACGGATTTTATGGCTTCAAGCCATTTGACGGAGTCAGGGCCCATCATCGCTTCTTTGCATGTAGTCGGATCATTATTGTCAAATAATGATTTAACTCTCAAATCTTGGTATTTAATTGTTTACCCGACCTACTTGTTTCAATAGAAACTTTGAATATTGTAACCACAACCTTTGAGGCACGTGAGCCATGAGCATTGTTGCTGCCTCCGGAACACTTTTCGGCGCTGCGCAACTTTGCACATATAGCTAAGGTTCTTTTAACCTTATCAAAGTTCTATTGTCCTCCCACTTAACTTTTCACGAAAAATTCCTTCTCAAAGGAACTTGACGTTCTAAGCGACAAACACTTCTGTCTCCTGGTGTTATGGAGGATTACTTAACAGTTATTCGAAATAACATACAAAGACAGGTTCATCCGACTTTGGTTGCAAACATCTTTCTTATGTATAGCATACCAATGTTTAAGAAAGGACTACTTGGGTTTTATCCCAAACCATAACCTTATATGGTGTCATTTCAACGGATTATGATGAAGCTCTTTTCAGTGGAAAAACGGTAATCTCTAAAGCTTTTAATCTTTAAAATACAATGGCATTTTTATGAATTACACCTTCGATCTTACCATGTCAAACAAGGTTTAATTACATATCTCGAACGCTCCATACTCTTATGGTGTTTCGGGAAAATGCAAATCCCACGGAACGATTCCTTAAATCTTAGGTATTATGCTAAACTTGTAACTCAAATATCTTCCTTTATGATCTTATCATAAACTATTTATATTCTTGTTACAATGATTTTGCACTTCATGTTGAAAGTCTTTGAACTTTTCAAATATTTCACACTTCATCCTTATTAAGTAAATATTCATATATTCACTCAAATTTTCGGAGAAATCATATGAAGTTGAAATCCATCGCTCTTGACTACACATAATGGACTTCGTACAACAATATGTACAAGTTCCAAAAAGCTAGTCATTCGTTCCCTTTTGGCCTATGAACGAAGTTTTAATTATCTCTAGGAAAGTTTCACAAGCGTCATTTGATCAAAATCAAAAGACTCCAAAATTCCATACACATGGAGTTTCTTCATGTTTTCTTTCCAATATAATTTAAACGGCGATGTCACTTCCTAAGTGATCTTTCAATCAATTTGTCTTTCGACATTTTTAGCACTAGTTTTATGGATGTGATTTCTCCAACGAGATTTGTGAATCATCCATCTTTTATGGATTACGACAATTATTTGAACAACCCTTTTTGTTCTCATAATACCTGATAAAACAAATCTTGAAGGCAAACTTTGATGTTTAATGAGCAACACAATAACCCTTTATTTGTTCTCGATGAACATCATCACATATTCTTTTGCTAGTTACTTAGGCCATTGTAGTTCATGAATTGTGTTGTTTCGTATGATGATTCACACCAACAAATTCAGTATCAAATACTTAAGAACCACATTGTTTAATAAGCAAAGAATATAGCCATAACATGTATATCATCTATATACTTAAACTGAACAATTCTAGTATTTTCTTTCCTGCCATATATTTATAAGATTCTCTTTCAGTATTTCCTTTTCTGTTTGAAAGAATCTATCAATATCAATAGTGGAGTCATACATATGACACATAGTCCAAAGCGTGTATAGTTAAATACCAACGTCTTTGGACTTGCACTTTGAAGTAGATCACCATCATCAAATGTTTGGTGTTCTTTCAAATTCCTTTCTTTAGTAATCTCTTGGTGTAGTAAATATTTTACCTACATCAAATATTCACCCTTATCATGGAATTATCCATGATCAAGCTACTTTTAGCTTGTAATGGTGAATCGCGAGTATAATGTTGCTATCCAAAACCTTTTGGTGGATTAGGACAACTAGTGTCTCCAACCTTTTGCAAATTCTCATCAAATATGAGAACATGACTTTTGCCATATTATACTCTATCATGTTGCAACCAAAACTTCGTTTCAGATATCACAATATCTTCCACACATCATGGTTTCTGAAACAACTCTTTCAGATCCTAGATAACCTTGATATTAAGAGCTTTGAATATCAAGAATCATGGAGACAAACATGATACTTATACACTAACATTTGGAATTGTCACTCTTGTTTTAATACCAATTATTAAATTTCATGGAGTAACCAGAACTTACTGAAAGTTTGCAATAGGACTTTTAAACTTTAGATTAACACTTCAAAACAATACGATACCAGTTCGTAAAGTAACTAACCAGAATTCTATAGTTCTATCATCTCAATTATAACTAAGCGCAAGGTGGTAAACGGATGCCAATGACTACAACAACTATGCAAATTCACTTTGATTTAGTTTATGATAAATTGAGTTCTAATTAATAATTAAATTAATCTAGGTGAACTCCCACTCAAAACAATATCCCTCACATTGTTTTAGTGATCACACGAACCAAATCCACCACATCAAAACCGATCATCACGAGATTTGATATAGCTTCAATGGCAAACAATCAACATGTTCATCATATCTACTATATGACTCATGCTCTACCTTTTGGTAATCCGTGTTCCTGAGGCCATGTCTGTACATGCTAGGCTCGTCAAGATCAAACCTTAGCTTCCGCATGAGCAAATCTGGCTTGCCCACGTTGTATACACTTGCGGAATCTAACACACCCGATCATCACGTGGTGCTTCGAAACAACAAGCTTTAGCAACGGTGTCAACTAAGGGTGAACACTTTATGACTTGAAATTCATGTGCATGAGGGATCATCTTATAATGCTACCGTCGTCTACTAAGCAATACAAGATGCATAAAGGATTAACATCACATGCAATTCATAATATGTGATATGATATGGCCTTTCTTCTTGTGCTTCCGATCTCCATCTTCAAGCACGAACATGATCTCCATCATCACCGGCATTGCATCAAGGTCAATGACGCTGCTCCATGGTTGTCATCCACCGGCTTCAACTATTACAACTAATTTGAATAGACACGCGGGTCTTAACAGAAATTAAAGACAACCATATGGCTCCTGCCGGTTGCCGACTTACAATAAGGAACATTGCATACATCATATATAATCACAATCATGGCCATATCACATCACTGCACACCCCTGCAAAACAAAGTCAGACGCCTCTACTTTCTTTGCATATTTTACGTGGTTTGGGGCTTTCAATAAGTGTCGTTCTAACTTACGAACAAGAACCACAACATTGATACTAGTATTGTTAATCACCCGTTGTAAATTGGATCTTAACTATGCTAGGAGAAACAGGCACCCGCAAAGCCACTTATGCAATACAAGTTGCATGTCAAGCGTGGAGCAAGTCTCATGAACGATGTCATGTAAGGTTAGCCTGGGCCGCTTCATCCCAACATACCGCAAGATGCAAAGTACACAAGAAGCAATCGACAATAAAAGCATCAACGCCCACAATGACCATTGTGTTCTACTCGTGCAACATATCTACATATAGACACGGCTCTGATACCACTGTAGGGGTTCGTAGCATGGAAAAAAAAAAATTTCTATCGCATACAAACAAACAAGCCAAGATCTATCTACTAGATTGTAGCAACGAGTCGATGGAATAACTTACCCTCGAAGATTCCAAAGCGGTTAACGAGAGCAGATTCTCGTGGGTGATGTAGTCGTACTCTTTCCGATCTCAAGATCGCGTAGACGATCCTTCCGGCGCCACGTTCTGGCAGCGCTCCCGCAGTCGGTCACACGTTCGGTACTCGACGAAGACCTTCCTCTCCCTTGTTCCAGCAGGCAGCGGAGGTTGTAGCACTCTCCTCGCGATTCCGGCAGCACAACGGCGTGGTACCGGAAGTAGAGGGGAGATCCCGCAGGGCTTCGCTTTAAGCCGGAGCGAGTATGGTGGAGTATGAGAGAGAACTATTAGTGGTCTAGGGATTAGACACACCAATTAGAAGGCTCTAAACCGAAGGCTAGGGCAATTAGAAGCTCTAAACCAAAATGGCTCTAAACCGGAGATTAGAGGATAGGAACTTGTGTGTCTAGAGGAGGAGGCCCTGCCCCTCCTTTTATAGGTGGGAGGGGCGGCCAAGGGGAGGGGAGTCCCTCCCCAAGTCGGCCTTGGTTGGCGCGCCGGCTTGGAGGGACTCCTCCCCCAAGTCGGTTCCAACCACCTCTTGCTTGTTTCCCACAGTTTCTTGTTTTAGCCGTTTGACTTTCAAACTGGACATTTGACTTTTCTGTTTTAGGATTCAATTTAATCCTTTATTTGGAACAGCAAGAACACTTAGTACATGATGCAATCATTCCAATATGTAATGACACATTCATGTACCCCTTCCCCCCGGAGTGCCGGACATTCCGGAACCTTCTAGAACATTCCCGATGAAAACACCGGAATCATTTCCGAACTCCGAAACGGGACTTTCCTTATATGAATCTTATTCTCCGGACCATTCCGGATCACCTCGTGATATCCCGGATCCCATCCGAGACTCCGAACAACTTTCGGTCTCTTTCTCATAATACCATAACTACTCAAACAACGTCGAATCCTTAAGTGTGTCTCCCTACGGTTCGTGAATTATGCGGACATGATCGAGACACTTCTCCGAACAATAACCAATAGAGGAATCTGGAAATTCATATGGCTCCCACATATTTCTACGATTACTTTGCGATCGAATGAACCACTTACATACGATACCAATTTCCCTTTGTCTCACGATAGTTTACTTATCCGAGGTTATGATCGTCGGTATCTCTGCATACCTAGTTCAACCTCGTTACCGATAAGTACTCTTTTCTCGTTCCCGTGATATGTGATCCCTTGTGAGCCAGTCACATGCTTGCAAGCTAATTGGATGACATTACACCGAGAGGGCCCAGAGTATATCTATCCGTCATATGGATGGACAAATCCCACTCTTGATCCATGTGTTTCAACCAATACTTTCCGAACACTCAATGCCACCTTTATAGCCACCCAGTTACGGTGTGGTGTTTGATGTCATCAAAGCATCCATCCGGCAAAGGTGATATGCATGATTTCATGGTCGAAGGAATTAGGTTACTATGTATCAGAAAGCATATAGTAATTGAACTATTTAAAATGACTTGATCTTTATGCTACGCTTATCTATAGGAGTATGTCCATCACATCATTCTCCTAATGATATGACCCTGTTGTTAATAACATCTCTATGTTCATGATCAGGAAACCATGATCATATATTAACCAACAAGCTAGTTTAACAAGAGGCTTTACTAGGGACTCTTTTATGTTTACAAATCACACAAGTATTAATGTTTCCTGTTAATACAATTATAGCATGGTATGTAAACATTTATCATAAGTGTGAAGATATGATAATAACCACTTTATTATTGCCTCTTGGGCATATCTCCAACAATGTTATCTATCGAGCCATCGCTATCCTCCGATCTTGGGCTACTCTACAACGCATGGAGTTCCATGACTTGTTTGTGGAAGGTTGTATGCGGTTGGAGGACACGCGAGGGATATCTTCTCCCGACATGGATGGCAGCATGATAAATGTAACACCCTCAGAATCGGACCTATGCAAGTTTGAGCAAAATTCGCCAAACCCGCATAGAAACGATTCAAAGGTGCCCACCAGGCACTTTCGTGCGGGTGGAAAACGAAGTAATAACATTACACAACAGTCCTCGATGGGACCCACAGAACAGATATATATAACAGCGACTCAAAGAGTCAAGAATACAGATATAATATACAAGATCCAAATCACCTTGAAAACGATATAGCGTCCAGCTACGGACAAGATGCAAATGGGGCTAAGAGCCCTGAAGAATAACCAATGGCGTCCATAACCCTGCCCAGGCCAAGCCGGAAGGGTAACCCCGCTAACGGCGTCGATCTCAAACCTGCTTAACAAAAGGGGGTGCCGACAAAGGGCAAAGCAGAAAACAAAGAAGGAGCGTCAGTACTGAGGCCAGTACACGGCGAGGCTAGAATTCGGCGGTCCTCGCCTACATAGGTATGGTGGACTGAAGCGGCAGCGGCAGCATGCACTAAACAACCTATAGAGACTTGATACAACTGGCGTTTATCAGAGAGGGGTAAGAATGACCTATCCGGATCCAACCTGAAGCTATCACCAAACAAACCCATCCTGGTGTTTCCCCCTCGATACCAAACGAGGAAGTCAACCGAGGAACTCACACAGTTGGCAGTTTTATTTGTTCAGTTATCGTTACAGTAATTACTAGTCAGGTATAGATAATCATCCGGAAAAAGTAAACAGTGGGCACTTTTAATTGACCATTCCGTTATAGTTGCAACAATTACTAATCAGGTACAGATAGCATGAGATAAAACCCAAAACCCAGCAGTGGTTGGTACTTTTATTCAGCCATGTCGTTGTAGTTGCAATACTTACTAGTCAGGTTCAATGGTCGCAAGCGACACTCCAAACAAGCAATTGTGGGCAGTATTAATTAGCCATTCCATTATAGTGAAGCTGATTACTAGTCATTATAAGTCAAATTTATAGCAGTAAACTTTAGTTATGCTTGTCTATGATCGAGATACTGTGCTCCAAGTCGTCCATAACCGCGGACACGGCTTTCAGAAAGTTTTACCCGGCCGGGGTGCACCAATAGCAACACACACTCGATCAACCTCGGAAAAACCAAATCAAAACCCAACGAGGCTTTCACGACTGAACAATCACAGGATTCAGAAATATTTCAGGGGGCCACCCCTTGGAGTACACCCGCAACGAAGTAAGCTAGCTCCGAGACGGACCCCAAAGTTTGTGGGGCCGGCGGTAAACGACAGCAGATCCCCAAACGGGGACTGTCGATACCACGTAAACGGGTCACAGATCCTAAACAGTACAGTGTGCAGTACCTCGCACAATCGTAAATAAAGCAGTAAACATGGCATAAGTACAGGATAGTAATAAAGCCCCAAACTAGTTCGTGGCCCCCAGAAATAAGACGGAATCAAGCTCTGGCTCAGGGGGGTCCCATATACCTCCCGGATGTGGATAGCGCGATAAATCAAGGAACAGGTATCAAGTACTCGGGGTCTTACGGGACACAAGTGGGCGTTCGGAAACCAAATATTATCTATCACCCACCGATGCCTCTGCTTATTCAATTTTAGTTGTTAAACAGAAATTAAAGTGACGAAAAGTAAAACTAGAAGCACCTCCAACATCAACATCATGAGGCAAATCATCAGCAACTGTGGCATTTGACAACACGCGACAACACTTGAGCAAGCGTCTACGACATGCCAGTCCAACTATCTACCAAACAACAGGTAATAGGAGGTGTCCAAGGCAATATATGGCTGCAAGGGATATCACGGGTACGGAAACTAGAGCATCGCAACACAGATAGCAATAGATCAACAGGAGGGAAATAAAGACTATAAAGTAAGATAGGTAGAAAGGGGGAGATGCTCGCCTGAAAACATTGTCGAAGGGTTCAACCGAAGATCGGGGCGAAGCTCACATCAACTCAACGGCCTTATCCGCGAAGAACCAAAACACTAGAAGAAACACCGGATGCAATACTTAATACACGGCAGAAGATCGGCATGATGCATGTATGATGCATGGCATGGCAAAGGTGCGATGCAATTAGGTCATATTAAGCGGAACCGGGGTCCCGACAATTAATTAGGTGGTTCATGTTGTTTAGCTACCCCGCAATTTAAATGTGGTTTAGCATGGCAAAGGATAGCACCGGTTCGCTACACAAATTTAGATGAGGCCAATATAAGGCTGGACTTGCCCGCATATGGGCCCCATATTTAATTATTAGGTGAATCGGCATAAGGCCCCCAAACCACAGATATGCATGCGAGTATGACAATCGATATGCAACAAGTTGTTATCATGTTATAAAATAGGATTCTCGGATAAGGGTCACACTTTACAGTTCTCGACGATCTTGGGGGTTCCGGGGTTCGGGGTTCGACAGGGTCCAGGGTCCGGCGGGTTCGGTCTCGACGGAAGCGTTCTCGGGTGCGGGGTAGTTCTTGTCGTTCGGGATGAAGCACTTGTCGCACCGGGGTCTCGGTGTCGGGTGAAGATCTTGGCGTTCTCGGCGATCTTGGCATTCCGCAGGTTTAGGTCCTGGCGCTTCAGATCGACCTTCGGTCCGGGGACTTAGGGTCCAGGGGTATCAGCGTCCGTGTGGCGGTCTTGGCGTCCGTGAGGGAGAACTCGAGGGTCCAGCGTCTCAGGGTTCTCGGATCCGAGCAGAAGAACTTGTCGGGCCGGGTCCGGCCTTCGGGGTCCGGGAGGGAGAACTTGACGTGTCGAGGTTCGGTCTCCGGTCCCATGTCGGAATCCTCGGTATCCCGCGGTGTAGTGATTGTCGTTTTTGGGGCGTGCTTGACGGTCATGGGGCTCGGCGCCTAGGGTCGTTGGCGATCTTGGGGTGCCTCAGGACGGTCATAGGGAACGGCATCAAACTCCCATGGCACCCATACACGAGCACACACATACACGCACGCGGGGCAGCGGGCCCACAGGTCGACGGTGGCGGGCCAGGCGAGGTGGAGAGCTCGGCTCGGGGACGGCTCCGGAGGGAGGGCGACGCCGGCGACGTGCTCGGGAAGGGCTCGCGGAGGGGGAAGCCGGGGGTTGAGGGCGCGACGGAGAGCGCCGGTGAGCGACAGCGGCGTCGGGGGCGGAGCGCTGGGCGGAGCGGGGCGAGCCGGGGCGGGTGCTCGCGGGCGGAGGCCGCAGGCGGCGGAGCGGGGCCGGGCGGGCTATGGCCAGGGGCGGCACGGCGGCAGACGTCCAGGGATCGCGCGCGGGGCGGGGTCGATGGGGTCCACGGCGTGGCGGCGGAGGACCGGCCGGCGACGAGCTTGGGCTCTGCGGAGACGGGACGGAGACGGCGCGGAGGGAGGCGGCTCGCGGACGGACGGCGACGGTGGCGCGAGGCTCGGGCCGGCGACACGCGTGCTGGCGGCGGGGCCTGCGAGCGCGGAGGCGGCCGGAGGCGAGGGGGCGCGCGGCTCCGGCGGCGGGGCGGTGGGCGCGAGGCGGCGCGGCTTGGGCGACGCCGGGCGGAGGCGATGGCCGGGGTCGGGGGCGTCGTCGCGGGCGCAGGTGCTCGCGGCGGGCGCGCGCAGCGAGCTCGCCGGCGACGGCGGAAAGCTGCTGGCCGCGAGGTGGCGAGGCGCGCGGGAGGCGGCGAAGCGGGGAGGAGCGTGCGGGGTCGCTGGAGTAGCAGGTGGGCGGCGGAAGGCGCAGCCGGCGAGCGGCGGCGAGGAGGTGGGGGCGGCGCGGCGAGCTTGCTGGGAGGAGGGGGCGGCGCGGCGGCCAGAGGGAGAGGCGGCTCGGGGAAGAAGGATGGGAGGGAGAGGTCGCGTGCGTGGGGAGGGTCTGGCTCGGTGGGGCCCGGGGCGGTCCCACGTGCAGAGAGAGGGGGAGGGCTGGGGCGCGTGTCGAGCGCGTGGGCTGCGCGTGGGCGCGCGTGGCCTGCGCGTGTGGGCCGGGTGGGGCCACGCGGGCAGCTGGGGAGGGCGCGGTTGGAGGCTGCTGCGCGGGGTGGGCCCAGGGCGAGGCGTGGGCCACGTGCAGGGAGAGAGGGTAGGGGGCGGCTGGGTGAGAAAAGAAAGAGAGGGGGAAAAAGGCAGGATTGGTGAGGTGGCAGGTGGGTATAGTTTGGGTGAGAGGGTGAGGTGGCGGTCTGCTGCTGGTGGGTAGGAATAGGTTGGGTGGGACTAGGATTTAGAGGGACAGGTGTAGGGTGGACCGATTAATATTTCCTGGGGTGGTCGCTCGGGTCAATCGGCCCGTTCGACTGCCCCTAATAAAATAATTTAAATTTTTATTTATTCTAAACGGGCCGTTTGCAACCCGATAGCAACAAACAAAATAACTCCGGAGACCCGGGTTTGGCGTTTGAGTAAAGATGGGGCGTTTTAGAAAACAAAACGGGTTTTGCGAAAATAGTTTTGGCAAACAATGCATGATGATGACGATGCAATGCACAAATTCACGCGATTTTCTAGTAGTGGTTTCGCGGGATGCCACAATAAACTACGGATAAATCTCCCTTAGCTACTATGGAGAACTTTATTTTTGTTGGTCTTTTTTTTATATTTCTAGAACTTTTGCTTTGATCTGAAGTTGTATGGTTGATCGGTTGTGTGCATTCTAGCTATGCAAAGGCCAGGTGTAAACTTATTATTTATAATAAAACGCCTATTTCTAAAAAGATGGTGTGCGGACTGTAGGCTATGGATTAGGGTTGTCCATTTAGGACACAGAAGAAGAGACAAAGGAGATAAAAGTTAGACTGGTTTTATATTCTTGGATTTTCTCGTTCCTGCACTTACGCTGGGCCATCTAGTCCGAAACATTAGTGATCAATTCGTGTTTTTTGAAAAGAAAAAAGGGTTGACAACCTATGAATTTCTATGCAAAAATTGAAAACTGGTGTTTTTTTAAAACCCCAGCTCCAAATATATTGATTTTTTGCAAGTTCCTCTTGCATGTGAACAAGAGTACAATACTAATATATTCTGGTCTATTCCAAGGTGCATCACAATTTCACGAACCACCGACTTTACAGTAGTAGTTAGGCACAATAGGTTAATAGGCACCCGATGCGAAAAATTCAATTGGAGACCGTGCTCACTATTTAAAATTGTATAAACAATATAAAAGTTTTCAGAAAAATCGGGAAAAAAATATGTACATAGAGGCAATGGTGTATAATTCATGTATATAACAAGGTCTCCTACGCTAAGGTTTGTCCGGCTCGAATGATGAGGGGGCTAGGACAACAACGTGTAATCGGCTCGTAATAGTGTTTGTAGTCATCGCTAGATGGTATAAGAACATATTTTAATTTTTTATTTTATTGTTATTACGGTTGTTGATGTTTATTGATAAATCATGAAATTTCGTAAAAGAAAGTCTCGTTTAAAATAGGATATATTATTGCTTACATGAAGATTCAAACAAGATTCGAAAGTGCACTATTCACATACCCAGATCTATTTTTTTTTTTTTTTGAGGGAGTGAATACAACATATTTTGGATTAAGCACACTTGAAGTTTACAACATGGCCTATACGGAAAAGAAAATGTAGAGAGGCTCCAGAAGTAGAAAAAATGTAAAATGCTGTATCAAAATGTACAAACTGAACGTGCATTATTCTTTAAGGAACATGCTTGACTAACATTCTTTATCAAGCGAATCTTGGCATGCTACGGAGGTGGGGTCCAGGACCGCGAGAGGGGATGGATGGAGGCGTGATTGAAGTGACCCAGGACCGCGGGGCGCACGGCCGCGGACCCCTGCGGCGCCATGGCGTGCGGCTCATCGATGCGCCGAGCGTGCCGACCTCTACGACGCGTTGGAGCCTGGAGTCGCTCGGGGCGGCCGCCTTGGCTCCATCCAGGCTCGCCGGGCTCTGCATCGCGCGTGCCCGAACGCGAGGAACGCGTCCACGGCCATCGAGTGGTGCCGCGGCCGGCGCCCTGCTGGACCATCCCGACGTCCCTGGCGTCGACGGTACGCGCACCAGGACCCTCCTCGGCCTCGACCACGCGCTGGTGATGGGGAAGATGAGCTTCTGGAGGCCGCCAACTACGCCCGGGGTCGGGACTCGGGACGATCTGTCCGGCGCTGCTGATCATCCGTAGCTAGCAATTGGCTGTGCGATCGTCGACTAGAACTTTCTGGTGGCAGATTGGCGCACGCGCTGAAACTTCGATTTCGACTGTCGGTCGATCCTCTCTTCGATAGTTCGCGCTGAAACTTCGATTTGCATTCGCTGGTTTGACAGTTGACACTGCTGTTACTGTATGCGTACTGAATCTACATGATCGATGTACTTCCTGCTCTAGGACTAGCACTTCATCCTGTCAGAGAAGATCATTTGGGATACCAAGCATGGTGCTAATAAGAAATAAACAGCCAATCAGTAATCATTCTGCCTGAAAAGTACATTGTTGTAAACCATGCATAGTGTTAATAGGACATAAATTGCTAATCAGTAGTAATCAACAACGGCACACAACCAAATCAAGGAATTGCTGCGTCGATACCAGTTCCAGGTAAGCGTCACAATCAACAGAAAAAGGATCACAGCACTTAACAATGGGATGTCAGATGAACCAACAACAAGCAAGTCACGAAACTTCCTGTCAAAAAACAAGCTGCAGAAACAAATCGCTGCTGCATATCATCCATCCAAAGCATTCTGTTAAAAGGAAATAAACTGCTAATTAGCAAAAATCAACACACATCCAAATTGAGGAATTAGTATTGCATCCAGTTCCAGATAACCGCAACAGCTAACAACAGTACGTATTCAGCGTACAGGAAAACTACTGACAGTAATGCAAGGATCATAGTTTCAGTATACGCATCTGACGGTACTGGGGACGGACGAGGAATTAAACTGATGCTGATCGCGACTCCACGAATTCGGTCCACCAACACTAACTGGCCTAGGAGAGATCCATCAACACTTACGTTCGGCAAAGGCGTGGCGACGACGGGCCAATCAGCACCTAAGGAGGAGGAGCAAGGAGCGGCAGGGCGCTGGCGAAATCACCGAGCGCAGCCTGCGTCCGCTCGATCGCGCCTGCGAGGGCGTTCATGGCGGTTGCGCACTCCCATTCGATGAAGTGGTGCGCGTACGGGATGCCAGGGACGGTGACCAGGGTGATGGCCGACGACAGGTGGCCGCGGCACCACCCGACGACCTTGTAAGCATCCACCGCCATCACGCGGCACATGTGGAGCCGACTCATGGCGGCGTAAACCGCGGGCTCCGGCTGCGCGAGGTACTCGACGTTGGGGAACGGCACCGCCGGGTTGATGGTACTGCCTCCGTGGAGCGCCAGGATCTCGGCCGCCTCCATGTGGACGACGGCGGAGTTGAGGTGGTGCGACACCTCCGTGAGCCACTCCAGGGCGACGGTGTACAAGCCGCGGAGAGTGGCCACCCGAGCCAGCGTCCCCCGCCTCTTCGCCTCCAGGGAGACCGGCGACGTGAACAGGGCGTTCACGGCCCTGAGCTCCGCGTCGGCTTCGCGGATGGGGATGTTTGCGCCCATCACGCGCTCCCGGAGCCGTGCCTTCCACGCCGCCTCCGCCATCTCTCTCTCTCTCTCTCTACGCTGCGGTGCGGTGCGTCTGAACTTTTCCGGCGGAAGGGGACGGGCTTCTCGCGTCCCGGTGCTCCGCCGGTTAAATACCCAGCGCCCAGCCTGGCTGGGTGGACCCCACCGCGGTAACCGCCAATTCACCCGCGGCCTAAAGTGAAAAGTGAAACGGCGTGTGGTTAAACATCAGAGACAAGTAGGGCCGACGTTGTCAGTGAGACGGTAAGTCCACGGTGAATTCATGTGGTAACGCAAATTTCACTTGGTGTGTGCTGTGTTTATCCACACAGCGCGCCTCACGGATTGACGGCCGTGTGCTTGCCTCTGCTACGCTGAAAGATTTTCTTTCTCGATCGGCACCGCATCATGTTCACCTTGTAGTAATAAATCGAGACATCTTTTAAAGCTCCCTTTATATTCTTGACCGTGAATAAGAAAGAGTACACGGCTAGTACATGTACTACACTGGATTGTAATTTTTTTTAAAGTACTATGTAATCATCTGTAGAAACCTTTAACTTCGGCAAAAAATTTTTTGCAGTAATCCAACAGTAGGAATCTTCAATCTCGACAATAGTTTTTCGACGTTAACTATTTACCAGTAATTTTTTGAGTGTCGTCAACTATTTTTTTTTCAAAGTAATATGTCGATACAAATCATGGAGAAGGAGGCTCGGACTGGTGCTGAAGAAGATCGATCATGGTCACGTCCCAAAACCTTGCTGGGCGGTGGTGGGTATGGTGTGCTCGCCACGAAAGCTCATCATCGATGCGTTGGAAAGAGCAATGGAGAGGGCGTGGGGTCTCCATCACCCGGCCCAATTCAAGGATATTGGAGAGAATAGATCTGTGGTCTGTTTCAACTCGTAAGGAGATTCGAGACATGCTCTGAAGAACAATCCATGGCAATTTGATTTCAACGTTGTTCTTCTCAAGGACTTTGATGGAGCTATTCGTCCATCTGAGATGAGTTTTGACTCGATGGAGGTCTGGGTTAGAGTCTTAGATCTTCCATTAGATTACATGAATAGGGTTTATGGTGAACTGATCGGTGGGTAGATTGGGAAGTATGTCTTTGTGGATGTTGACAAGGAAGGGATTGCATGGGAGAAGAATTACGCATTAGGCTTGAGGTAAAATTTGATCAACCTCTTCTGCGCGGTGTCACGTTGAGGGATGATGATGAATCAGAAGAGGAGGGTGAGGAGAAAAAGAAGAAAGGGAAGTGGTTTGACCGCCCGTAAGAAAAGATCCCACACTTTTGCTTTGAGTGTGGCTGCTTGATTCATGGTGAAGGAGGGTGTGCGGGTAGAAAGGAAGAAACTCAACAGTGGGGGGGGGATGGATGCGTGCAGAACCGAAAAAACAGAGGAGGACAACCGACGTTGCTCATCCTTCCATGTCCTCGAAAAGTTTTAGCAGCAGGTCGGCAGGGTCGGAAAGCAGATTCTATAGCCATCCAACTGTCCGTGATCTGCCTCCACGTGGAAATCTTGCGTGTGATTACTCATATTCTGACTCGTCTCATACTGACGATTATGAGCCAAGAAAGGAAAAGGAGGAGTGGGTCGAGAGGGGCAAAGATCACCGTCGAGATGGTGAAGAAGTTTCTAGCCCAATAAAACGCCACTGGGCGAATGAGGCTCTTGAGAAGGACAAACATGTACAGAGAGGTGAGGGTAGAGAAGAATAGGCCCAGGACATTTGTTCGTAAGCAACGCAGTCTTGTTCAAGGTAGAGTCACTGATAAATCCAAGATGCCACAGGGCATTAAGAGAAGAAAAATGGGTCCGAGACAAGCATGGATGCATGTGCCGGTGCAGGTTGTGGGAGTGGAGAGAGCTCAGGCTCGACGGGTAAGCGTCAGAGGTCGAACTCAGCTTTTGACATAATTCAAGACCCTGCGCCGAACCTGCGGCGCAGGGCCGCCAAGATCAATGAATATGTTGGGCCTAAACTGCCGCGGTTTGAGGTTGTATGTGGTAGTGGGCGAGCTTAGAGATCTTACGAGATCCTACAACCCCAAGGTGGTGTTTCTGTGCGAAACCAAGAAGAAGGCCAAAGCGATAAAGAAGATCAGGTGGAGTCTCGGGTTTCGGCATGGTGTGGCGGTGGATTGTGTTGGAAAGAGCTTCTTGGTTGTGGTGAAGGTGTTGGGGAACGCGCTACGGAAAACAAAATAGGATGAACGGAAAGGTTTAAGATACTCTGGTTTGGAACTGTCCATGGAAGGTGGTCTAGTATTTTTGAAAAATATGGTTGTATTATTTTGAAATTTTTATTTGGTGGCTGCTTCACAAAACACCCCCTTTTTTGACACTCGGGAAATAGAAAATATGTTACACAAAAGTATATGTAATGTTTTTATTCTAATTAAATTTTATTCAACACAAATGTGTAGTATTTAAGTTTAGATACATAGATTTTATTTTTCTACAAATTTTGATATATTAATTGTATTTTCCTGAATTAGAATGGTTTAGTTATGATTTTTCTATAATTAATGTGTCAAAAAAGAAAAGAGCTATGCCTTCAGCATAGGTGTGAAACCTAAATCGACGGCTAAGCCGTCGGCATAGGTTGACGCCGTCGCATCGCCGTCACGGCCAAGCCCCTATGCCAATGGTTGTCGTTGGCCTATTCCTACACCGATGGCAAGCCTGGGCCAATTGGTTTACTTGGTTGCCCGTCTTAGGGCCTAGCCGTCAAGGTAGCGTCTGGCCGTCAGCGCCTTGATTTGTTCTCTGTAGTGTAGCACTTCATTCTGCCGGGAACGAACGTTTCGGATCACAGTGCATCGGCGCCTACTGTTTACATTATCACCCATGTATGCTGTTAATAGGAAGTAAAAATAAACTGCTGCTAATCAGATACAAATGCGTGGGTGAACCCATGGATATGCTACATTGCTACTGGTTCACGATCTATCTGTCCCTGGTCGCAAATAGAACTGTAAATTGCACTTTGACTCCAAATTGCACTTTGAGCCTATCATACATGGTAGTAAGTAAAAAGTAACCCAAATCAGGTAACTGCAAGTTTGTAAAAAAAACTCTGGATGTCAGATCTAGCTAGCGGACAAGCATCGGGTTCAGAATCGCAACTCCAAGAATTAGAACCCAACAAGGTCCACCAACTCCATGAAACCAAGAATTAGATGGATCAGCGCTTACTGCAGGGCGATCGAGGAGGGGCCAATCAACAGCTAAGGAGCAAGGAACTGCAGGGCGGAGTTGACATCACGCAACGCATCCTCCGTCCGCTTGATCGCTTCAGCAAGGGCCGTGAAGGCGGCCTTGTTCTCGCCATTGGAGAGGCTCGTCGCGTTCGGGATGCCATGGTTGTCGTCGTCGACCAGGGCCATGGCCATCGACAGGTGGCCGCGGCACCACCTGACGAACGCGTAAGCGCCCACCGCCTTCTTGCGGGAGGTCTGGAGCCTGCCCAGGGCGTGCTGCATGTAGAAGTCCTGGATGGAGGAGAGCGGCGCCGACGCGTTGATGGTGCCTCCCTGGAGCGCCAGGATGTCGGCCGCCTCCATGTAGGCGACGGCGTGGTTGAGGTTCCGCGCCGCCTCCGTGAGCGAGTCCGTCGCGAGGTTGAGCTTGACGCGCAAGGCGTGCCTCCATGCCTCCGTGAGCCTCTCGTCTGCCTCGCGGAGGCTGCCGTGCGCGCTCACCACGCGCTGCCGGAGCCGCGTCCTCCACGCCGGCTCCGCCATCGATCTCTCTCTCCCCCTCTCTCTCTCTCTCTTGCGGTGGTTGTTCCTCTACGCTGCGTTGCGGTGGGGTGCGTCTGAACTTTTCCGGCGGGCGGCTTCTGTTCTGGCGTGGCGGTGCTCCGCTGGTAAAATACCCAGCAGGGGCCAGCCTGGTTGGGTGGACCCCACCTCCGTAACGGCCAATTCACCCACAGTCAAAAGTGAAAAGTGAACGCGGCGCGTGGTTGAACATCTGAGACCGGTAGAGCCCATGTTGTCAGTGAAACGGTACGTCCATGGGCGAATTCCTGTGGTAGCAACTTTTTTCCCAAGCTAACGCAATTTTCACACAGCGCGCGGCGGGCCGTCGTAAATAAAGCTTCGAGCGAAGCACGCAACTCCGCATGTTCCTGTGCATGATGTTGGGAAAGTGTGCCGGGAGAGGCCCACTCGATGGCCTCTATTACGCTAGGATTGGCCATATATGGGTACCGTATCCTCTTTTAGACTATAAATAAAGAAACAATCTGTGTACGAGAGTTATCGAAAGTGTTTTCAATAAAGTTCTCTGTTTCCTCTTTGTACTGTGTGTGCCTTCTTCTAGTCTCAAGACCGGCCAGTCGGCAGGGGGTGTTCCAACACGTTATCAGCACGTGTCTCTCCGTCGAGCCTCCGTCAAGCCACCGTCGAGCCTCCATCACGCAGGCTTTCGTTGAAGGTAACACAAATCTGACCACAAAAATGAATTCGTCTCGCGTTTTCCTTTCAAGATTTGCGTTCAGATCTTAGATCAGATCCTATCTAGGGTACGGATTTTCCTTTCCGGGAGTCGAGCTGACCTGCTGTCGCCGACCAATGTCGATTTAATCACTCCGAGATCAGAAACTTGTTGACTGTACCAGTGCACCTGTTGTGCCGATCTAAATTTAATTTAGTAGATCGGACTGATCATGTCTATTTTTATTGAGTAGATCAGATCGAATCTACAGTTTTTATTTGCATGTAATTTTTTTTTGCAACCGCATGCGTACGCGCTTGCAAGATGAAGAGGCCATGGCGGCCGAGGACCGAGCTCGCGTCCGCGCACGCCCTGGCCCCGCTGGCCTGGCCATCGCCGCGCGCCCGCCTCCGCCGGCCGCTGGCCCCGCTGGCCGGGCCGTCGCCGCGCGCCCGCCGCGGCCGGCCGCTGGCCCCGCGCCGCCTGGCCCCGCGCCGCCTGCTGCGCGTGGCCGCGCCCGCCAGCAGCGCCGCAGGCGGCGCGCCAGCAGCGCTGGTGCGCTGCCCACTACGCGTGGCCGCGCCTAGCCCTGCTGCCGCCTCCGCGCCGAGCCGGGCGCTGCCGCCGCCTCCGCGCCGCTGGCCTCGCGCCGAGCCGCCGTCGCGCGCCCGCGCCGGGCCACCGCCGTCCGCTCCGCGCGCGCCGTCCCTGCTGGCCACGCCGCACTGCCACGCTCGCACGCGCCGGCCCTGCTGGTCCCGCCCGCTGCGTTCGAGTGAGCCTCCACCCGCTGCGGTGGCTGCCGCGCTGTCGCGCCGCACGCTGCGCTCGCACGCGTCCGCCCTGTTGGCGCTGCTGCAGGCCGGCGCCGCACCGCTCCAAGCGCGGCCGCCGCCGCGCACGCTTCCCCACCCCCACTCGCCCTCGTCCCGCCACCGGTGCGGCCTACTGCCGTCGCCGCCCCACTCGAGAGCACACCAGTGCTCTGTTCCCCCGTTCTCGGGCAGGGACGGTGTGGGGTGGACCGGTCCACGGGAGACCGCGCGTTTTTCGGCCGTATTTTGGGCCGTTTTTGGGCGTGGGAACACGCGTTTGCGGGGCTGTTGGACCGTTTCGGTTCTGTTTTTGGCCTGATTTTAAACAAGCTTTTGCACTATGTTTTACTATAGTTATTAATTACCGCATGTTGTTAATACTTTGCATCTCATAGATAGCTTGTACCGTTTTTATATTAAATTTTGGAACGCCGTCATATTTGAATTATTGTATCGATTATCGCATTTATGCAACCGATTACCTGCTGTAATGTTACACACTTTGCATAAATTGCAGATGACCGGAATCGTCAGCCGCGAGTTCCCATAGTTGACCCAGGATGGGCTTAACTACCTGACTTGGGCCTCGGACGTTGAGATCGTCCTTGAGGGCCGATGCATCAAGGATGCGTTGATTGAGGGGACCCCGACGCCCCCAGCAAAACCATCCCGGCGGATAACGCCAAAGCCCTGCACTTCCTCCGCCATCACATGTGTGAGACTCTCAAGAATGAGTACATGGCAGAACAGAGTGCTTCTGCCCTTTGGACCGCCCTCAACAAGCGGTTCTCTAGGCTGAAGTACACCATTCAGCCACAGGCGGAGGCAGATTGGATACGTCTGAGGTTTGCGGACTTCAAGACGGTGGGAGAGTACAACTCCAGGTTGCACCGAATTTGTACTATTCTTCAGCTGTGTGGGACCAGCACCACCGATCAGCAGAAGATAGACAAAACCCTCTCCACATTCCATCCGAACAACATCCAGTCCTCGCGAAACTTTCGCCAGGAAGGATTCACGGAATATGCAGCGCTTATTGATGCTCTCTAGGTGGCCGAGGCGCAGGATAATGTTCTGAAAAAGAACTTCTCCGCGCAACCCTTCGCAGGGGGCCCAAGTCATGAGGCCAATGCTGGTGCCTACAAGGTGCGCAAGCCCATCCACAAGAAGAGAGGAAAGAAGGGCAAGAAGGGCCCCAACTCCTCCAACCCGGCCAAGCAACGCAAGGCGGGCAAGGGGGAGGCGAGGCCCCAGGACTGCTTCCGCTGTGGCTCCAAGACTCACTTCTCCAGGCAGTGTTTGGCCCCTAAACACGTCGTGGACGCGTTCAAGGCCAACAAGAAGACACGCGAGGCGCATCTTGTCCAGGTTGAGGCACCACTGGCGCCCTGAGCGGCGCCTGTGCAGAACGTCGCGCACGTAGTGGCGCAGGACGTAGCACAAGTGGCAGCACCCTCGGCGGTCCCCACGGACGCCGCTGTGCCCATGGAGGTTGAGCACGTTGTGCGCCCGCCGCCTCAGCTAGGCCCCTTGTCCATGATGATGGCCAACGAAGAGAAGCCCACTGACCTTGAGATACTGGCTGAGCTTGGTGGTTTCTTTGCAGAATCCACCTGAGCTCGTTTTTGTTGAGATGATTCCTTTTTCCGCAATAATCAGATACAATTTTTTTCGATATGGTTGTAAGCTCTATGAGAGCATAACACTTATTTTCGGCGATTGGATGACATTTATTTCATTCATTTATTCCATTATTTGATTATGTGATGTTCTGAAATGTCTATGTGTTTTACTTACTTGATGTAGCAACTTCCTTGCTCCATTATATTAATTAGGCACTATATTTTAGAACGCGTGTGGCGCCCAAATGGAGGAAACGTGCCTTGCTGATAGCGGCACCACCAATACCATCTTAAGAGAAACAAAGTATTTTGAGTCCATTACCAAAAACCCTGGTAACATAATGACGATCGCCGGCTGCGGTCCGAATGTAGTTGGCTCCGGAAGAGCAACTATCATACTCCCAAATGGAACAACTCTGATCATTGAAGAGGCATTGTTGTATCCGGAGTCGACTCGTACTCTCTTAAGTTTTAGAGACATCCGCGCAAATGGTTTCCATGTCGAAACCGATGATGATGAGAATGGAAAGGAGTTCCTACTCATTACCAAGCGCGACGAAAATGGTAAACATGTTGTCGAAAGACTCCCTTCATTAGCTACTGGGCTGTACTACACTAAGATAGTAGCACCACCTATTTACACTACCCTTAAGACTGTCTTTAGAAGCTCCGAACTATTCTGCCTTTGGCATGATAGGTTAGGCCACCCCGGTCTTAGGATGATGAGAAATATAATTAACAACTCGAACGGTCATAATGTTAATGTGAAAAATTTCCCGAATCCCGATGATTTCGTGTGCTCCGCATGCGCTACGGGGAAATTGATCATTAGACCGTCCCCCCTAAAGGTGAAGGATGAACTCCCCGCGTTCTTGGAACGCATTCAAGGGGATATATGTGGTCCAATTCAGCCCCTCTCAGGGCCGTTTCGGTACTTCATGGTGCTCATCGATGCTTCCTCTAAATGGTCCAATGGGCCTGCTGTCAACAAGGAACCATGATTTTGCAAAGTTGATCTCCCAGATCATGCAAATAAGGAATAAATTCCCTGATTATCATTTAAAGTCTATTCGAATGGACAATGCCGGAGAATTTACTTCAAAGGCATTCGATGATTATTGCATGGTAACTGGAATCAAACTTGAGCACTCCGTACCGCATGTCCACACTCAAAATGGACTTGCGGAGGCATTGATTAAAAGAATTAAATTCATTGCCAGACCACTCCTTCAGGGTTGTAATTTACCAACTACATGTTGGGGACACGCGGTGTTACACGCCGCTAATCTCATCAACTTTCGACCATCGGCCTACAACATCCACTCTCCCATCCAACTTACGCAAGGGTCGGCACCGAAAATTTCCCACCTACGTAGGTTCGGCTGCCAGGTATATGTACCTATACCACCACCCCAGCGATCAGCAATGGGACCACTCCGTAAGTCGGGGATATACGTTGGTTATGAGACCGTGTCCATAATCAAGTTCTTGGACCCCTTGACAGGTGACTGTCACACGGTTTTGCTGACTGCATTTTTTACGAGGATCTTTTCCCGACTTTGGGGGGAGGTAATCAACCCCTGGATGACAAAAGTCGAGAAATCACGTGGAAAGCCACGGGGATCCACGCTCATGACCCGCGCACTGTTGATACTAATAGAGAAGTACAAAAGATACTAGATTTGCACTCCCTAGCGAATCAACTGCCCGATCATTTTAGTGATTTAAAGACTGTGACAAAGTCGCATGTGCATGCACGCAATGCACCGGAAAGGGTTGAAATACCAAAGAAAAATGATGGTATACCCGCTCCTGCTCCAAGGCCTAAGAGGACACGGATTCCGGTTTCTCAAATCCCAAGTACCCGGGGACGCCCGAAGAAAAAGGATAAGGGAGATTTATTACAGTCTGCCCCTGTTGAGGGGGGCCAGTTGAGTCCTGGCACGAGTACGGATATTTCAGTGCACGAAATTCCGGACTTGAACTTTCCTATATCGGAAATACCCAGCGAAGTTGTGTGCGCACACATCGGAGCGGGAAAGCTAAAGGACCTAACTCCTGGATTGGGAAATCCGGTGGAGCAAGAGGATGTGCCTGATGCACTCCATGACGAAATGGCCATTAACTATGTTAATTCGGGCGAGTCATACAACCGAGCCATGGCAAATATCGACGTTAATTTTGCCAAGAAAATTGCCTCAATCATAGATCTTGACCCTGAATCTAACACGCTCGTTGATTGCAAGAAAATGTCGGATTGGAAAGATTGGCAGAAGGCAATTACCGCTGAATTATTATCGTTAAACAAAAGAGAGGTATTTGGACCTGTTTGTCTAACTCCTCCCCACATTCGCCCTGTTGGCCATAAGTGGGTTTTTGTTCGAAAGAGAAACGAGAATAATAAAGTAGTAAGGTACAAAGCAAGGCTCGTTTCTCAAGGTTTCACTCAGCGACCAGGTGTCGACTTTGAGGAAACTTACTCCCCAGTCATGGATGGAATTACCTTTAGATACTTGATCTCAATGGCAGTAAACATGGACTTAAAAATGAAACTAATGGATGTTGTCACCGCTTACCTATATGGTAACTTGGATTCAGACATATACATGAAAGTACCAGAAGGTATCCCTGTCTCGAACCAGGATAGAGAAAACAGGAGCTTATACAGTGTTCAGCTTAAGAAGTCATTGTATGGACTAAAACAGTCAGGTAGGATGTGGTATAATCGTTTAAGCGATTTCCTTCATCAGAAGGGCTACGCGAGCAATGAAGATTTCCCATGTGTTTTTGTCGTGGTGGTCTCACGGCAGATGCCATGGGTAGGCTAAAGTATGGGGTCAATGGATGCTAGTGGGATCTAGGGAGGGAAGATGTAGTTGATTCTACACACAGAAGATTAAGGCATAAGACTTTATTTCTTCTTCCTTGGACTACAAGTGCTCCTCGAGCTGTATACAGGGAGAAGAGAAGAACTTTTCCAGCCTAACGGCCCTAACTCTTGTCGATGCCCCTCTCTGAGCCCAGGCCTCTCCTTATAAGGGAGAGCCCTGGGTTCGTTTAGGGCTGACGTGGCAAGCATATTCGAAGAATATGCTTGTCCCAATATAGTAGTTCGGCGCCCCCCTTTCCCTGTCGCCCCTCTAACGACGGCAAGGTTCCAGAGGGCCCCTCCTATGTGCCTCGGTCTTCTCGACTGTCACCTCCGTGACCTTCTCCTGCCTCTCTGTAGCTCTGCGCCTTTGTCCGTAGCGCTTGGCACTGCTTAGATTCTCCCTAGCTTGCTGCTAGGGTTTGACTTCTGGCTTCTCCTTCTCCTGCAAGCCACGTATAATTCGGCCCTCCCCTGCGTAGCTCGGATTGTCCTTTACCTGCATCAAGAATACTCAGGCTAATCCGGCCGACTTACGCAGTATCTCGGCCGGGTAACATCTCAATATACATATACGGATCTCTCGCCTCCGCATGTCGGCCGACCTCTTCATGATTCGGCCGACTTAGACCGCAACTCAGAAACCAGACTGGGATCGTACTTTCGTCTTTCCCCGTCTTCGACCTACTCGGGGTCACCCCCCCAACATTAGTCCCCGAAGCTGGTGTGGCCCTGTCGATAACTTCGGCCGGGTCGTATCAGCTTCATCACATTTTTCAGTTTTGTTTCCGAGTTATCTCTTCCTTGTCCGAGGTATCCTCGTTCCTTCTCTAGCACACCTTGTCCTACGTGTCACCCCATCATTGTTCTTCTAGTTTTTTGGTCCCTCTACAGTACTTACTGACAGGCTACAGTTAACTTTGTACCTGCTGCGCCGCCGCTGCGACGCCTCGCGTGCCGTTTCCCTGGGGGATCGTAACGTTCTTCCTTCCTGTGTGGCCGTTGGTGTGGCTCCACTTATCGTCGTGCGTTCGTGCCGCACCCACGATCTACACGGTCAACTGCCACACCCACGATCCCACTACCTTGTTCGTGGCTCAACTATAAAGAGGGGGACGGTGTTTGGGAATTTACTTTTCCCCTTCTCGCTCGTCTCCGTCCTCCTCCTTCCTTCCGCTTGCGCGTCCTCTCGCAGCTCCGCCACCACGCGCTCACCAGAGCTACCGTCGGCGAGGACTCCGCCGCGCCGTTCTGCCTGCCTCGCCTGCGCTCAGCGGCTTCGGCTCCGTCGCCGGTGAGTCCTCTCCGGTCGTATTGCCTGGATTTTTCCCTAGACTCATCCGTCTCGATTTCGTGCTCGTGCGGCGGTTCCTCTGGTTCTTTGCCATTGTTCTCATGCAAAGTCCCTACGGGGCCTTGCAGCTCTAAACTCCCCTCCGCCGCCAGCTCTTCTTCCGGCGATCTTTCCTGCGCACCCATGTCTTGTTCGTTTAGCGGCGCTCTGGTAGAGGATGACGACGCTGGCTCTGGGCCCGAGCGAGGCTCGTGGCAGGGCTCTTCTGTTACACGCCGTGAGATCGAATGGCCTATCCGAACTCGAAGAATTCCCGCCGAGGTCTCTTGCCGCTTACCCGGCAGCGAGTCCTCTCCGGATGTTAGGGAGGGCGAGTATGTGGTTTTTATGTCGCACTTTGCGCGTGGCTTCGGTCTCCCTCTTAGCGATTTTGCTAGAGAATTTCTCGACTACTTCGGCCTTCAGCCGCATCATCTTCCTGCGAACGCCATCGCTTCTCTTTCTGCTTTCATCTCCGCATCGGAGGGATACTTCGGCCTGTGGCCGTCAGTGCACGTCTGGTCGAAGTTCTTCCAGATTCGCTCCAATGTAGTCCCTGACAAATCTCTGCACCCTTCCGAGAAATCGCTCACCCAATGTGGGGCAGCGTCTATTACACCTCGGAGGAAGTCCGTATTTCCTCGTGTCACCGGGTTACAGTCGTGCAAGAAGTGGCACAAATCGTTCTTTTACGTCAAGAACAGAGGGGCAGAGGACAAGATTCGGCTCCCTGCATTCTCAATTGGTCCGCCTTCTAAAGTGAACTGGCTCTACAATCCGAGGAAAACTCATGCCTTGGCCGAGGCTTTTGAGATTCGGCTTAAGGAGTTGATCCGCGCCGGGTTATGCGGCGAAGATCTGATGGCTACTTTTATTAGTAGCCGGATCTGCCCATTCCAGAAGCGGACTCACAAGTTGTGCTACATGAGTGGTCCCCTTGACCCTAATCGAGTCTCGACCGTGGAGCTGGACAACTACCTTATCTATAAGCGCGTCCGAGCTATCTTTAAGACGGAGATGCCTGAGGATTGGGCTTGGGGATTGAAACCGTTCACCCGCGATCATCCGCCTCCCGAGGTGTGCTTAATCAATAACGCTCTGCTATTCCATTGTTTTCGTAACGGGTTCATCTAACTTTCCTTTTTCCTCGTCTTGCAGAGGTTTGCGGAGTAGAAGAATGAGGACGCCGAAGTTCTGTTGCTCTCGTGGCCCGCGGACCGGAGCACCCCGGATACTGGTGAGCCGGACTCCGAGGAGTTCGTCCCTAAGTCGGATCCTGCCCCGGCTCGAGCTCGTGGCAAGACTTCGGCGCACAAGGAGGAAGGTGATTCGGACGAGGTCCAAATTCTTGAGGTAGTTGCCGCAATGCCTATTTCTTATGCATTTCTGGCTTCTACTTTCCCAGCTAATCCGGCCGGTCAGGTTCACGACGCCGAGCCTATTGCTTCTCGACCCCCTGTTACCTCGGGGAAACGCGGGGCTCCTGCTAGTGCCTCGGAAGCGGTCCCCAAGAAGCGAATGAAGAAATCCGCTCCGAATCCTCCCAGGCGCAAGACTATGCCTGGGGTTGCCGGGTAAGTTCCTTTTGCTTATATTTCTTGTTTCTCTCTTTCTGTTTTTCATACTGACAATTTTTCTTTCTTATTTTTGCAGTGCTCCGCTTTCTGTTAAACCCGGCGGTCCTAGCATGACTAGCCGCCCGATTCGGCAGCCGTCTCCTCCGCCCGTTGATGATACCAGGATTCCTAGTCCTACCCGTCCTGCTTCTCCTCCAGCTCCGAATCCGTCGCCTCTTCGTCGCGACGTGCCTGAGACCCCTTCTATTGACATGGATTCGAATCGGCCCTCCGAGGTTTTTGTCGAACCCGCTGCCCCTTCTATGGGTCCCTGCGCTGCTACTGTGCCTTTATCTACCCCGGCAGTTTCTACAGCCACTCCAGCCTCGGCCGAAGAGGTCGTTATCTCGGTGCCTTCTGCTACCGTAACTCCTGCTGCTCCTGAAGACACCGTCCCTACTGCCGAGGTGTCACTTCCTGTTGATGCTTCTTCCAAGGCGAGAAAAGCTGTTGCCACCAAGGCTTCCTCTTCCCAGAAGGGTCTTGTCGGCTCTTCTCAGCCTAGTATCGCCGACATGCCGCGCAAGGGAATTGCGCCTACGAAAGCCTCCGTTGCCTCGGCTGCCAGCACCCAGCTTGCTCTTCATAAGAGCCCTGCGGCCGCAGTTGTTACAGAACATGTCCGGGGTAAAGTCTTAACTCGGACAGCAAGCGGGAACAGCCTCGGCGCGCTGGTGGAGTATGCCAATAATTGGAATGCTGCTGATCAGTTTGAGGGTAATCCCATCAACCAGCCCTTTCATCTTTCCGACATCAGCGGCCGTTTCGACCATGCTGCCAAGTTCATCCTTGACACTAACAAGATGAATGAGGTAATTGTTGTTTCTCTGAGTCTTGGATTTGTCCCCCGATGCTACTATATGCTCTAGTCCCCGAAACTTGCAAGGAAATAACTTGTTATATGCTTGGAAGTTTAATGATCTTCGACTTAATTTAAGTTTATTTCTAGAGTTCGAATTTCTGGCCATGTAGATCTGAGTTAAGTTTTTGCTTGATTCGGATCTGCTTTAGCTGTGAATATCTAGCCACATGGATCCGAGTTAAGTTCTGCTTGATTCGGATCTGATTTAGCTTTGAATATCCAGCCACCTAGATCCGAGTTAAGTTTTGCTTGACTCGGATCTGATTTAGCTTCGAATATCCAGCCACCTAGATCCGAGTTAAGTTTTGCTTGACTCGGATCTGATTTAGCTTTATATATCCAGCCACCTAGATTCGAGTTAAGTTTTGCTTGACTCGGATCTGATTTAGCTTCGAATATCCAGCCACCTAGATCCGAGTTAAGTTTTGCTTGACTCGGATCTGATTTAGCTTCGAATATCCAGCCACCTAGATCCGAGTTAAGTTTTGCTTGACTCGGATCTGATTTAGCTTCGAATATCCAGCCACCTAGATCCGAGTTAAGTTTTGCTTGACTCGGATATGATTTAGCTTCGAATATCCAGTCACCTAGATCCGAGTTAAGTTTTGCTTGACTAGGATCTGATTTAGCTTTGAATATCCAGCCACCTAGATCCGAGTTAAGTTTTGCTTGACTCGGATCTGATTTAGCTTCGAATATCCAGCCACCTAGATCCGAGTTAAGTTTTGCTTGACTCGGATCTGATTTAGCTTCGAATATCCAGCCACCTAGATCCGAGTTAAGTTTTGCTTGACTCGGATCTGATTTAGCTTTTACTATCGATTTATCGTTTTGCCCCATTGCTCAGGTTGCACATGACCGGCGGACTGCCGAATTTCAGAGGTTGCTTTTTTCGCACCGCAAGCTGGAAGAAAAGTACGAGAAAATTCTTCCAGTAGTAAAGAAGGCTGGTATGTCGATAGTTCCTTTTCCTTATTTCCAACGTTCTTGTTTATTTGTCCGCGAGATGCCGGCTTACTTTCTTGGTGAACAGGTAACATTAATAACCTCAATATTCGCCTTGAGAAGAAGGTCAAGAGCTTTGAAGGTTAGTTTCCCTTTTATCTTACATCTTTTCTCTTTTAACATGTGTGCTAAGCTTCCTTACAACGTTTGGCTCTGGTAAAGCCGGGTTGCAAACCTTTGCAGCGTCGCACCAAGATTGCACGCCCATGCCTGACGTGATGCTGCATTTTTTAGAGCAAAACGTTATTCATTCGGCGCAACTACAAGAAAAGGATGATGAAATAGCTCGCCTGCGAGCCGAGGTAGATACCCTTAAGCTCTCTCAGAAATCCGAACTAGAAAAGGTCGACCAAGAATTTTCCGAGGAGAAGAATTGGCTGTCTTTGGAGCTGCAAAATAACAAGGAACTCCTCGAGGCCGCCGAACTGAAAACCCAGGGGTTGAGCGAGGAAATTGCTCGTTTTGAGAAAAGCAAAATTGATTGGGCCAAGGACCTTTAGATAATGATGAGATACATTCATCGTGAGTTTCCTAGTACAACCGAATTACTTTTGTCTTTGTCCCTGCTGCCGCCTGACATGTTCGTATTTTGCGCAGATCATTTTCCCGAAGCTAAGCCCGTGAGCTCTAAAGCTGTTCTTGCAGCTCGCGTGCGCCGAGGTGAACATGTTACCGCTGATTCGGAGTATTCAATGGAGGATTACCTGGTTGCCGTTGGTGCCGCAGTTGGTCCGATGAAGATTATGGGCCGGGATTTGGTGCAAGCCGCTATCCGAGCTTACCATGTACTTTGGACGAATACCTCGGGGACTCCTGATATCAACGAGGTCAAATTACTGGTGAAAAGATTAATGGCATCTGAGAGGCAATTAAGTCTTTGGAGGGAATCCGCTGGGCGCTCTGGTGCCGATATGGCCCTTACTGTTATCATGTCATGGTATGAAGACATCTCTCTTGACATCCTGAGAAATTTGCGCACTGGTTCCCGCTGGGTTGAGGATCCCACTTTTGTTGCTCTTCGGCAAGCTCGTGCCTTCCAACTCGTCGAGTATGCCGACGTGCACACTTGGAATGAAGGGCCGAGTTTTCTTCCAGACCCGGATGAGGAGGTTGTAGTTGAGGATGCCTCGGATAATAATTCGGCTGAGCAAGGGGAAGGTGAGGATGACTCGGCCGCATCCGACAGCTCCAGTTCAAGCTCGGACAGCAACGGCGATGCGCGGTCCTCCTCCAAAGGTACCGGGCATTCTACCGCGCGGACTGATGCTGCTGAGCAACCTCGGGCTTCCGCTGAAGTTGCACCTGGATCCGCGGAGGGCGAGGCAACCTCGGTCGAAGTTCCTCCTACGTCGGAGTGCCCCGCGCCTGACCAAGTTGCTGCCTCCCCAACGAACAATGCCTAAGTTATTTCTGATCCGTGGCATGCCGGGCGTATGATGTAGGCGAAGCATTTGTCCATTCTCTGTATGATTTAAATTTCTTTTGCTGTGTACTACTGTGATATATACGCTTGTAGTTGTTACCATTTGGTTAAGTGGGTGTCCGCCCGAATTCTTGCTTTGTTGGCCCTCAATTTCCTGACCTTTTAGGATTTATCCTTGCCTTCATTTTTTTATGGTTTATCCAGGCGCGAGCTCTGAATAACATATAATATTGACTACTTCGTTGTGACAATATATGGCAATCGCTGAATCATTGTTTATCGCGCGAAAATTCGATATGTAAATCAAATTTCAGAAGTAGTATAAGACTAATACGGGTGCGCTCAGCATAAAACTGAGGCAGCATATGACAGTCCCCGAGTCGCTGCTTTGGATGCCGAGGTTTAAATATTTAATATGAAATTTAAATAACATATTGCAGTCCCCGAGTCACCACTCTGGGGGCCGAGGTTCAAATACATAACATGAAATTTAGATAACATACTGCAGTCCCCGAGTCGCCACTCTGGGGGCCGAGGTTCGAATACATAACATGAAATTGAGATAACATATGGCAGTCCCCGAGTCACCACTCTGGGCGCCGAGGTTCAAATACATAACATGAAATTGAGATAACATATGGCAGTCCCCGAGTCACTGCTCTGGGCGCCGAGGTTCAAATACATAACATGAAATTGAGATAACATATGGCAGTCCCCGAGTCACTGCTCTGGGCGCCGAGGTTCAAATACATCATTGGATCTTGACCTTGAGATATAATGCTACGAGTAGAATGGCCGAAGTAAAGCTACATTCCATGGACGCTTCGTTTCTTCGCCAGCTTTGTCTGCCTTGTTCCCTCCGGGAGACTGAGCGTCGATTAGATAGTAAGCATCGTTATGCAACGCTTTGCTCACAATAAATGGTCCCTCCCATGGGGGTGACGACTTGTGCATGCTGGCCGTACGTTGCACGAGTCGGAGGAACACATCTCCTTCTTTGAATACTCTTGGATTCACTTTCTTGTTGTGATATCGTCGCAAGTTCTGTTGATAAATAGCTGATCGTGATAATGTCAACTCTCTGGCTTCTTCTAGCAGGTCTACAGCATCTTGCCGAGCTATCTCGTTTATCTCTGAGGTTGTATACTGAGCAACTCTTGGCGAGTCATATATTATGTCGGCTGGAAGTACGGCCTCTGCCCCGTACACCAGAAAGAATGGTGTATAACCCGTTGATCTATTCGGAGTAGTCCTGAGGCTCCATAGCACGGCTGGGATTTCTTCAATCCAACATCCTGCCGACCTTTGCAATGGTTCGACAAGTCGTGGTTTTATTCCTGATAGCACCAGTCCATTAGACCTTTCCACTTGCCCATTGGATGCTGGGTGAGCCACAGAGGCAATATCTAGTCTTATGTGCTTCTCCCGGCAAAATCTGGCGAAAGCTCCTTCTGCAAAGTTTGTGTCATTATCCGTAATAATACTGTGGGGATACCCATATCTTAAGATAATATCCTTGAGAAATTTCACTGCTGTGGACCCATCACACTTTTTAATTGGTTTTACTTCAATCCATTTTGTGAACTTGTCCACCATAACCAACATGTGGGTCATTCCTCCTCGTGCCGGCTTAAATGGTCCTACCATGTCTAAACCCCATACTGAAAATGGCCAAGTGATGGGTATTGTTTTTAATTCGGCTAATGGCATGTGTGTTTTGGTTGCGTATCTCTAACATCCATTGCATTTCTTAACTAATTCTTTTGCTTCTTTCAATGCCGTCGGCCAATAAAATCCATGCCTGAATGCTTTGGCTACTAAGGCACGAGATGAGGCATGGTGCCCGCATTCTCCTTGGTGTATATCTAGGAGGATCTCCTGACCTTCTGCCGAGCTCACACACTTCTGCAACACGTTTGTGACGCTTCTTTTATACAGCTCATTGTTTATGATTGTGTAAGCTTTTGCTCTCCTTACAGTTTGTCTAGCTAATACCTCATTACTCGGCAACATCGAGTCTTTTAGGTAAGAAAATATGGGTTGCGCCCACAACGGTGTGCCTTTCTCTGGCGTGATCTCATTGTCTATTTCCATGTTTTCTGCCGACATACCTATCTCGGCTTTTCCCATGATTGCGCTTACCTCGGCTGTCCTCCTCTTGGGGGGTTCCGAGTTATATTGCTGATCTACTTCCATTGGCGCGTTATCTTCTGCGGAATTTGCCGGGATAAAGATAGATTCGGACTCTGGTGATGGGATTATTGATGGTTTCCTGAGGTGTTCCAGGGCAATACCCGGAGGAATTGATTGCCGGGTTGATCCTAATTTTGATAATGTGTCCGCGGCATCATTTTCTGCCCGAGGTATGTGGTGAAATTCACATCCTTCAAAATATCCACTGATCTTTTGCACATGAAACCTGTATAAAGCCATATTAGCATCTAATGCGTCCCAACTGCCTGAGACTTGCTGTACTACTAGATCCGAGTCACCATAGCATAAGATTCGGCGTATGCCTATTTCTTTTGCTACTTTCAATCCATGGACCAGTGCTTCATATTCAGCTACATTGTTGGACGCAGCAAAATGTATTTGTAACACATATTTCAGTTGGTCTCTTTTAGGCGAGGTTAACACTATCCCTGCCCCCAAACCATTCCTTAGTTTGGAACCATCAAAATGCATAGTACAATAATTTGGATATGGCAATGGTGGCTCATACTGTACCTCGGCCCAATCCACGAAAAAGTCGGCGACCGCCTGAGATTTGATTGCATCTCTTCTATCGAATTGTGGAGCGTATGGCGATAACTCGATTGCCCACTTTGCTATTCGGCCACTTGCATCTTTGTTGCTCAGTATGTCGGCTATGGGTGCCTCACAGATCACTTTGATGGGATGCTCTTCAAAGTAATGTTTAAGTTTTTTCGCCGACATGTATACCCCATAAGCCATTTTTTGATAATGTGGGTAATTCTGCTTTGAAGTGGATAACACCTCACTTAGATAATACACCGGCCTCTGAACCGACTTACCATCTTCAAATCGTTCCACTACGACTACAGTACTCACTACTCTGTTGGTAGCCGCCACATAGAGTAACATAGGCTCCTTTGATAATGGAGAAGCCAAGACGGGTGCTGTAACCAACATCTTTTTCAATTCATGAAATGCGATGTCTGCTTGTGGAGTCCAAACGAATTTATCTGATTTCTTCATCAGCTGATAGAGTGGTAGCGCCTTCTCTCCTAACCGACATACAAACCGACTAAGCGAGGCCAAACACCCCGTGAATTTTTGTACATCATTTAAACATTTTGGCAACTCCATTCTTTCTACTGCCTTTATCTTTGTTGGGTTGGCCTCTATACCTCGGCTAGAGACAAGAAAACCCAGTAATTTGCCAGCCGACACGCCAAACGTACATTTTTCTGGATTAAGCTTCATTCGGAACCTTCTCAGGTTCGCAAAAGTTTGCCGTATATCTTCCAGTAATGTTTTGCTTTCTTTGGTCTTGATGACCACATCATCTACGTATACTTGTAAATTTTTTCCTATCTGATCATGCAGACATTTTTGCATGCATCTCTGGTATGTCGCTCCTGCATTCCGCAGGCCGAATGGCATTGTGCGATAACAATAAGCCCCGTACGGGGTAATAAACGCTGTCTTTATTTGATCGGCTGGATTTAACGGTATCTGGTGGAAACCAGAGTACGCGTCTACAAATGACAATAATTCACAACCAGCGGTCGAATCAATGACTTGATCTATTCTAGGCAATGGAAAAGGATCTTTTGGACACGCCTTGTTCAGGTTGGTGTAATCAATACACATTCGCCATACAATGGCTACATTAGGATCATCTTTCTTCTTTTCTACTAGCACCGGATTTGATAACCAATCCAGGTATAGCACTTCCATGATGAACCCGGCCGCGAGGAGCCGAGCTATCTCATCTCCTATTATTTTTCTCCTGTCTTTGGCGAAGCGGCGGAGAGGTTGCTTCACCGGCCTTGCTCCTGGCCTCACGTTCAAAGAGTGCTCAGCCAACTCCCTCGGAACACCTTGCAAATCTTGAGTTGACCATGCAAATATGTCCCGATTCTCACAGAGAAAGTTGGTGAGCTCGCTTTCCTATTTAGCGTCCAGCCTGCGCCAATGGTAACAGTACACTCTGGGAATTGCTCATCGACCTGAAATTTCTTCGTTTCTTTAGTCGGCTGAAATGAGACACTACCATGTGGGTTGGCCAGTGTCGGCATGTTCAGCTGTGCCGACTGAGCGAGTGCTGCTACCTCTTGAATCCTTTTCTTTTCTCTTGCTATAACCAATGATTCGGCCAAATTTGACCCGGCTGAAGCACACTCCATTGACTTCTTGTAATCCCCTGCAACCGTTATTACTCCTTGTGGTCCGGGTAGCTTCATCTTCAGATAACTTACATGGCAGCTGCTCATGAATTTGGCCAGCCCGGGCCGTCCGAGTAGTGCATGATAACAACTTTCCAGATCTACCACTTCAAATTCTAAGTTTTCTGCTCTGCAGGTATCTCTCGTGCCGAATAACACATCCACTCGGACTTTACCGATGGGCTCGCATGAAAGTCCCGGCACTATCCCATGGAAGGTGGTCCTTGTGGACTGCAGCATGTTCTGTGATATTCCGAGCTTGTGCATGGTATCTTTGTACATGATGTTGATACTGCTTCCATTGTCAATGAGTACTTTTGAAAATTTCACATTGATGCTTGGTCCAACGAATGTTGGATCCAACACGAGTGCATACGATCCTGGATTCGGCATTATTTTGGGGTGGTCCCTTATGCTCCAAGTTACCTCCTGATCCGACCATGCCACATATCTTGGTACTGCCGGCATAACTGTATTTACTTCCATATGCCGGCGCTGCACACTCTGCTTGTCTTGCTGTTCCGTTGTGAACACGCAATAAGACTGATGATATTCTCTGTAATCATTACGTCCAGTATTTGCTGGATTTTTCCTTCCATCCTGGACTTGGTTCATTACTTGATGTACTGCATCTCTCCGATCCGAGTTAGCGTATCTCGGGGGAGGAGGCGGTAGCATCAGTTGCTGTGCATTTGCTCCAGTCAATTGTGGTTGATGCTGCTGATGTACTTGATGGGGTGCTTGAACTCCTGCGGGGTTCCCCATTGCGTTTTTTATCCATGCACACTGGCGGGTCGTATGATTGGCTGGTCTGGATGGGTTTGATGTGTGAAATTTGCACGGTTGATCCAACATGGATTCGAACGTGTACTTCGGCCTCTCCTGCCACTGCTTCTTTTGTTCTGGGGTCCACTGCCTTTTTCCTTCATTCTTTGGTGTCCACTGCTGAGGTCCATTCTTCTGCCGTTGAGTCGCTCCATGACTCGGCTGATCTTGTGCTACTGCTGCCACTTGGGCCGAATTATATCTATAATCCGGCCTTTCCTCTCTCCTTCTTCCTCTGAAATCACTGCGCCTGGATGACCCGGCCAAATCTCTTGCATAATGGTCCTGTTGCTCGCGATGATCTGCCGACATTAATTCCGGTTGCGTTGGGTCCCCTAATGCATAGGAGTCTGCTATTCTGATAGTTTCTTCCAGCGTGGTTGGCATATCTCTTTGCAGACGTTGCCACAACACGCTGCCATAACGGCAGCCTTGCGCGAACCAAGCTATTGCTTGCGATTCAATAACCCCTTCACATGAGTTTCTCAGGTTGCACCATCGAGTCAAAAACTCTCTATCTGTTTCATTCGGCCTCTGCTTGCACATGGCTAACTGTTGTGGCCTGTTTGGCCTCTTGTATGTGTTGGTAAAGTTGCTGACGAACATTTCTTCGAAATCTAACCAACAGTTGATACTACCGGTTGGTAGATTATTCAGCCATACCCTAGCTGGTCCTTCCAACATTTGTGGGACATACCGTACTGCCCATCTTAAGTTTCCACCCGCTATCTTCACAGCAGTGGCATAGTCAATCAACCAGTCTTGTGGCTTGGTACTCCCATTGTATGTTTTTGTGCCTCTTGCTAACTGAAAGTTCGGCACTGGTGGTTCGCCCATGATCCGTGGTCCAAAACATGTCGGACCTGGTGGACCCTGTTCTTCCAACAACTCGGACCGATATAGCCGGTCCAGCTTCACTCTTGCATCACTTGCTGGCAAATATCTGTACAGAATTCTGTCCTGCATCCCATAGTGGTTATTTCCACCATGGATCGCATATTCCACCTCGGAATAACCATCATTGTACATTTCATTCATTTGATTGTGGCGAGCTGGCCTCGCTTCTCTTTCCTGCCGAGGTTCATGCCTTGGTTGCGGGTTGAGAGGCATCTCTCTCCTTACTTCGGCCGGGGTCTGGTTTTCATGATTACCTCTCGCGGGTTCTTTTCTGCCGAGGTCTCCATTGCCTCGGCTTCCGCCGTCTTTCTCCGCACGGCGGTGGTTCCTCTCCCCACTGTTACCTCGGCTTGCATTGCCTCCGTTCTCATTGGCCTTTCCAGCCATTGCTGGATCATATGGAACAATTTGCTTGTTCCTCTTTCCTGAGGTTACTGCTTTGTCCCTTCGCGCATTGTTTCCGGGTGAAGATGCTGCTGCCGCGGATAAGGCAGGCGCTGCCCCTGCCGAGTGAACCATCCGCGAATCCCCTGGCCTTGCTGGGTTTGTTCTGAGTATTTCCTCATTTTGCTGGTTCGCGATGCGCACCAGCTCATTCACTCTTTCTTGTTGTTTCTGCCAGGCTTCCCCGGTCAACCCCTCTAATTCCAATGCTGCGGCATTTGCCGCTCTCAGGTTCTTCGCCGGGGTACTGTACCTCGGCAAACCCAAATCACCTGATTCTGCTTTGTGAGCTTCGTGATCTTTGTTAATATCATCCATGAGGTTCTTCCCTATTAATCTTAATTCATCCACCCGCTCGGGTGCGATATCAAGCTTATTAGCTTTGGCATATTCTCTCAGGGTCCTGTTCAAGGACTCCCGCAAGGCCGATACTTTCTTGGCCTCTACCAGCACCTTTTGCCTGGTTTCTTCTAACTCTGCCTGAGCATTTGCCGGATCAAGTATTGGTGCTACAGGTGTAGTCAAGTTTTCTATGGTCGCCTGAAGAATGTTCTCTGGCCTTTCAAGAGGTGGCCCCCTTACTCTTGGTGCCTTTGGGGTGGTGTCATGTAGCTCGGTCGGGTTGGTCACTGGCGGGATTACCTCAGTGGGTTGTGGCGCGGTCTGCTTGGGTGCGCCTTGTGCGCCTGAGGAGGGTTCTCTGCTTGACCCGGATACTGCTGCTCCAGCTTGCGCTCCTGCAGCGACCATCACCTCGACGCTGCCTGCAGGACGTACTCTGGATGGATGGCTTACCGCGTTAAGAGGTGGTTCTCCTACAACAACGACTTGGTGAGGATAAATGTCGGTGATGTCGACGCCGACGTAAACCTTGTGCTCGCCCAGGCTGATGAAGACACCATTGCGCGGGGGAACTTTCCCTTTGAAGCTCCCTGCATTGTCGCTGACATAGTCACAGAGACCAAATCTCTGGACCAAGCCAGAAACAACGCGCTCGCCCGTGTTGATGAAGTTTCCCGTCCAGATCATAACTCCAGCTAGCATCGCTGCTTGCCCCACGGTGGGCGCCAACTGTCGTGGTGGTCTCACGGCAGATGCCATGGGTAGGCTAAAGTATGGGGTCAATGGATGCTAGTGGGATCTGGGGAGGGAAGATGTAGTTGATTCTACACATAGAAGATTAAGGCATAAGACTTTATTTCTTCTTCCTTGGACTACAAGTGCTCCTCGAGCTGTATACAGAGAGAAGCGAAGAACTTTTCCAGCCTAATGGCCCTAACTCTTGTCGATGCCCCTCTCTGAGCCCAGGCCTCTCCTTATAAGGGAGAGCCCTGGGTTCGTTTAGGGCTGACGTGGCAAGCATATTCGAAGAATATGCTTGTCCCAATATAGTAGTTCGGCGCCCCCCTTTCCCTGTCGCCCCTCTAACGACGGCAAGGTTCCAGAGGGCCCCTCCTGTGTGCCTCGGTCTTCTCGACTGTCACCTCCGTGACCTTCTCCTGCCTCTCTGTAGCTCTGCGCCTTTGTCCGTAGCGCTTGGCACTGCTTAGATTCTCCCTAGCTTGCTGCTAGGGTTTGACTTCTGGCTTCTCCTTCTCCTGCAAGCCACGTATAATTCGGCCCTCCCCTGCGTAGCTCGAATTGTCCTTTACCTGCATCAAGAATACTCAGGCTAATCCGGCCGACTTACGCAGTATCTCGGCCGGGTAACATCTCAATATACATATACGGATCTCTCGCCCCCGCATGTCGGCCGACCTCTTCATGATTCGGCCGACTTAGACCGCAACTCGGAAACCAGACTGGGATCGTACTTCCGTCTTTCCCCGTCTTCGACCTACCCGGGGTCACCCCCCCCAACAGTTTTTATACGGAGATCCCAGGATGGTTTCTGTATTATCTCGGTGTACGTGAACGATTTGAATATAATCGGTACACCTGACGATATTGAGGAAGAGAGTTCCTACCTGATGTCGGAATTCGAGATGAAAGACTTAGGCAAAACCAAGTTCTGCCTCGGTCTGCAACTTGAGCATTCCCCTGCTGGGATTCTAGTTCACCAGTCGGCCTACACCCAGAAGGTGTTGGAACGATTTGGGTTTGAAAAGGCATATCCTTCTAAGACCCCGATGGTCGGAAGATCTTTGCAGCAAGATAAGGACCCGTTCAGGCCTAAAGAAGAGGGGGAGGAAATTCTGGGACCGGAATTCCCCTACTTAAGTGCAGTTGGCGCACTTATGTACCTCGCAAATTGTACACGGCCGGATATTGCATTCGCCGTCAATTTTCTTGCAAGGTACAGTTCTGAGCCTACCAAGAGGCATTGGAAAGGCGTTAAGGACATCTTTAGGTACATACAAGGGACAAAGGACCTTGGCTTGTTTTACCAAAATAACCAAGACCTATCTGTTGTAGGCTATGCAGATGATGGGTACCTTTCGGACCCGCATACATCCAAGTCGCAGACTAGATATGTTTTCCTTTGTGGTGGAACAACTATTTCCTAGAAATCGTCTAAGCAAACTCTTGTGTCAACTTCGAAGAACCACTCGGAGATCATAGCATTGTATGAAGCATCACGAGAATGTGTATGGCTCCGACGAGTAGTCAGTCACATCCAGATGTCATGTGGACTGAACATCGTACAAACCCCAACAATTATGTATGAAGATAATGCCGCTTGTGTTGCACAAGTCCAGACGGGTTACGTGAAGAGCAATCTCACAAAGCATATAAACCCCAAGTTCTTCTATGCACATGAGTTGCAAAAGATGAACGAAGTGAAAGTCTTGCATACTAAGTCGTGTGAAAATCTCGCTGATTTGTTCACTAAATCATTGCCAACATCTTCTTTCGAGAGATGTGTTCGAGGGATCGGCATGATGAGACTTATGGAGATGCAAGGTTCAGGGGGAGAATCTTCACAAACTCATCGCTGAAATCTTGATCCCGATGATTGAGTACTCAACTTTATAGTTAAGTGAATTGTACTCTTTTCCCTTAGTGAGTTTTTATGAAGTTTCTCACATGATGTTTTTAATGAGGCAATTCGTGCAACATAGCAAGAAGTATACCGTGTGCATTTCTCCATATTTTTCCACTGGGTTTTTCGGAGCTTTAAGCCATGGTTATACAGATAAGATACCTAGGGGAAGTGTTGGGAAACTGGGCCGGTAGAGGCCCACTCGGGCTAGGGTTGGCCCATGTGGGTATCGTATCCCCCTTTAGCCTATAAATAGAGGAACAATCTGTGTACGGGAGTTTACCGAGAGAGTATTTAATAAAGTTTCCTGTTTCATCTACTTTGTACTGTGTGTGCCTTCTTCTAGTCTTCTTCTCCGGTGTGGAACAGCCTCGGGACCGGCCAGTCAGCAGGGGGTGTTCCAACACATGACTCTGCTGCTTGCAAGATTTCTCTCTCGACAAGATGTTCTCTCTGCATTGAGACATCTTTCAATTGCCTTTTTTTAACGAGAAAGACCACGAATGGCCTAGAAGCTGCAAAAAACAACGGTACAAAATTACATCGAGGCCCCTAAAAACTCTTGGCCTACTAAACCTGAAATTTGAATATAAAGCCTTGAAACTTGTAAAAAGACCCTTGGACAAAATCTAAAAAAAACTAATCTAGTCCTCGGTCTTCTCCGCCACCTGTGAGCTTCCATCGCCGGCCATCATTGCGTTGCTGGGGACGCACCACTTGGTTGCGCAAAGCCGATGGTTCCGACGAGAAGCTATGATACGGGCCTCCATCTTGGAGGTTGTGTAGACGGTCGTCCTTCCGGCCAAAGATCGCGGAGGCCACCGTAGCCACCACCACATGGGATTCTCGACAAAGCAGCTTCACGAGTCGTTGCCTAGGACCATCTGCTGAAGGGCCACCCCTCTCTCTCTCTCTGCTGCCATGGCCAACCGAGAGAAAGGAAGTCGCGAAGAAGCTACCAGTAGGACGTCAGTGGCACTTGAATAAGTAGGAGCTGGCTGCTCGCCACATTGTCGTCAGCTTCATCCCCTTGCCTCCACGTCCGGTCGGAGAAAGACACAACAAGGTGGACACGAGGTAGGCCATGCCGCCACGCGCACATGCCAGAGTGGAAACTGCCTCGCCGCCTCTAGAACCAAGGGTGACCAAGCTCTCAATCTCCTTCCCCTAGCCACCATGGCTGTTTAGAGGAAAATGGAGGAGCTCGGGAGCAGCCCAAGCTGGGAGGCGGCACATAGCCTCAAATTTATCAAAGGATGTGGTGGCCGTTGGCATCGCCCATCACTCAAACCAGAGGAGCTTGAGAGCGAGGAGGACGAACCCTAGAGCCCCAATCCAGTCACCAATGAATCGGAACTCCACATCTGGGCACAAGACCCACTACCGGCAAGGAGTTGAAAACACTAATCCTAGCTACTCCGCTACCCCTAACTACTCCAGCGCCTCTCCCTCCAGCTGGCTATTCCGATAGAGTGTACCTGGGAGAGGCCCGGCCTCCGGCCACGCGAGCACATGTATCGTGGAGAGAGGAGGGGGCCAAACACACTCAATTGTAAATTTTAGATCCATACATAGTTTAATTCCAAGGCTCTCAAATACATTCTTGCCCGTGAACATATATACTCACGTTAATTCCAATGCTATTTTTTCGAGAATGATTAATTCCAAGGTGCATCACAAGTTCACAAACCACAGAGCATACAAGACTAGTTACACTATTATAAGCAGGTGATTTCGTGATTCTCGAATAGATATACGATTGTGATAAACAAGTGCAATGTCGAAGTGGTTATTGTCGTGTGATAGTTTGTATGATTCATGTGTTCTCCAGTTTTTTGTGGGGGTTTATGGGTGTGGGTTTATATGTAGTCAGCAGTTACGGGAAATCCAATTCGGCTCACACGTTTATGTGTGCCCATAGTCTAAAAACATATTTCAAAATATTCAAATATTTTTTCAAAATATCTAGGTGTACATGCATGCATTCTATGTTCGTACACAAAGTCTCGTGAAAATATATTTTTGTGACTTGTGTAAAAAACGACAATATCCAGTGTTTCAAAGTAGCTTGTCACGAGACATTTTTATTGTCTTTTTATACAAGCCACAACAAATGTCCTTTACCGCAAAAACTTTGTGTGGAAGGTAGAATATCTAGATGTGCATCCCATATTTTTTTTGGATTTGTTTGATATTTTGATATATATTTAAAACGTATTTTTCATAATATATACATTTAGACTTGCGAGCCAAAACACCATGTCCGTGGATTACATTTCTTTTAGCTTCTTATTGTCTCATTAATTTGTTCTCCCAACTTGATTACACTGTCAATTTAATTAACTTATACATATGTGTAAGTACTTTTGTGATGTCATACCTAAGGCCTTTTTCAATTAGCTAGTCGCAAAATCCAAAGCTTAAAATTGCACATATCGTTTTTTCAAACATTAAGTTTATACATAAATGTTAAAATTGATATACTTTTTTGTTTTGGATTTACAAGGCTGCAATTGAGTCCTCCCTCCGTTTCAAAATATAAGATGTTTTAGTTTTGTAAAAGGAGTGTATCTAGACCCCTTTTAGTGTATAGATTCGGACTAAAAGGGGTTTACATACACTCCCTTCACAAAAATAAACATCTTATATTTTAAAATAGAGGAAGTAGTTGACTACTATAGGGGATGGGCAACTTAGAATTGAAACCCGACCCGATTTGACCGAATTGGCAGGTATTCCGGTTGTAGGTTGGTTTTTCTTGCATTTGAGTAGTTAACTACATATACATGTATATAAATACTGAAATTGCACATAATTTTTGTTTGGTTTAGAGATGTGCAATTGAGCAATTGTACATTGTGCCTAAGATTGGAGTTTTTCAACATCAAGGTCGCACATATTTATTTGTATAATTATGCGCCTAAGATTGAAATTATTTGTACAATTCGCACATACTTTTTTACCTAGTGCCTAAGTTGAAGCATAACATCGAGATCACACAAAAATTATGTGCAATTTCAGGAATTAGATGTACGTACCGTAGTTAACTACTCAAATGCAAGAAAACCCTCAGTAGAGCTAGAAACATCCATAAGGACAGGTGTACTTCACATCACTAATTAAGAATGGTATAAGAAATTACATTTTTTGAGCTAGTAGTTGGTATGTTGAACAAGCTTGTTCAGAATGCTAGCTTCTTCACATCCACTAACTTGTGTGATGTTATTTGTTGCAGTGCACTAGCTAGTATTTTTGGAGTTGTGCATGATTAATCAGTGCTGAAATAGGTAGCTAGGAATAGTTGTTAATTATATTGTTACCTTTTATGGCTTAGTGGCTGTGAATTGATCGATCAGTTTTTAAGTTCGAAACATCAATAGAGGGCAGGTATAGTAGTAGCTGTAGTATGTTAAACAAGCCCGTTCTGAATACAACAGGTTTCAAGTAGCACATGCAAAACCACACAAGAAATCCACCGGGTTAAAGGAGCTTGCAGAAACAATTGATTCAGAGTTCAGAATCCGAGAAAATTGATTCAGAGTTCAGAATCCGAGAAAATTGATTCAGAGTTCGGAAACGATATATCATGCGATGGATCAGTTTGTAATCCACCGGGTTTAAGGAGTTCACGGACTGAGCATTACAGATCACCTACAAACTGAAATCATAGGAGTATATCCACAATCACAGATCGACGTACGTAGCGTCTGAACTTTGGTTAAACCTTGATCGATGGAGGAAAGCGGGCAGGGGTAGAAGTCGATTCCTGTACCGATCGAGTTGGCGCTGCTTCAGGGTGGCACGGGACACAGAAGAATCCCGCAGGCGTCGAAGAACTGGGCGACGACGGCGCGGCGCATCTGCTCCAGCGCGGCCCGCGCCATGGCCAGGTCGTCGGCGGCGCGGCGCAGGAGCTGCTCGGCCGCGTGTCCCCAGGCGTCCCAGAGCGGGAACCCTAGCGGCGGAATCAGCATCCCCTGGAACGGGAGCTTGAGGTTGCGTTCGTAGTCGTTGTCCAGGAGCTGGTGGGCCGCATGTGCTTCTTCTGCTCCCCAGATGCGAGGCGCCAGCGCGGAAATCCGCAGCGGGGCCATCCCGAGCATGACGAAGACGGCGTCGCTGGCCGCGGCGCCGTGCGACCAGGCGGAGTGCAGCCTCTGCAGCGCCATGGCGGCGTGGGCGGTGGCCTGGGCGTGGTGGGCTTGCCACCTCTGCCACGTCAACGGCGCGGCATCCTGGAGCCCCGTGCGCGCGGTGCAGAGGGAGAAGACGTGGCCGGATCCCGCGTGGGACGCGCCGACGCGCCTGGTACGGAGGATGGCGGTCCTGACGTGCTCCATGGCGCTGGGTAGGTAGTAGGGGCGCGCGTCGCCGACGGGGGCCGGGTGGAACGGCAACTCCTGGCGGAACCTGGCGCAAACCTCGGCGGCACGGGCGAAGTGGGTGCGGGCGACCTCGATGGCCTGGAATGCCGCGGTCGCTGTGGGGTTCCAGTTGGGGTTGTTGCCCTTCACCGCCTCCGCCATGCTCTTCCAATCCTCCATTGCCGGCGTCGGCGTGCGCTCTCTCTCTCTCTCTCTACACCGGCGTCGGCGTCGGCGCTCGCTCGCACTTTCTCTCTCTAAATGGAGAGACGTGAGGCTATTTGTAACTTGTGCCGATCGATCGATGATCTTGTTACAGTGGCAAATTTGTACCGCGGCAGACTGGATGGGGTCCACTCCGGTGTCTGGCCCCGCTTGTCAGGGAAACTCCCCGTGTCACGCAGAATCATCCTCCTGCCACGTCAGAATGCGTCTCTGGGCCTGCTTTGATCAATCATGGAGACCAACACGTCCATGACTCTCTGGTCCCACCTTAGGATGACCCACCTGTCAATGAGAACCTGTCGCTGTGACACTAGTAGTTGACCGAATTTCGGGCCTGTCAACCCATGCCTGGCTGGCTATATCAGGGAGAGAGACAGAAGAGTCAGAGCGAGAGAGATAGAAGAGACAGAGCGAGAAGATCAGAAGAGACAGAGGCGGAGAGAGAGAGAGATGCCGGAGGCGGAGGAGAGCTGGAAGAGGGCGGCCGCCGTTCGTCTCGCGACGGCGCTCGGCGACTGCGTCCGCGCCTGGCATCGTCTCGACAACGCGCTGCGGGACCTGCAGAACCGGGACGGCGAGGGGCGCTACATCCTTCTGGATTCCGGGGCGAACAACGTCGAGCAGGCGTCGTGGCTCCTCTCCGCTTCCATGGCCGGCACGGTGGCGATCGAGTACCTAGCCCTCCGGGGCTGCGCGCCCGTCCCGACCGACCCGGTGGCTGCGCCGGGCGACCTCCACGGCGGCGCCGACGCCCACTACGACGTGTGGCTCGCTCTGGCCAGGCTCCAGACCGCTAGGGAGTACGGCCAGGACGCGCTCCGCGCGACGGAGGCGGCCTTCGGACACCTGTCGGCCGCGCAGGCCATGGCTGCCCACCTCCCCCCGCCTGCTGGCCTGGACGCCGTCATGGAGGAGCAGGTCGACGCCGCCACCAACCAAATCCGGGAAGTGCTGGGCGCCATGGTGAACATGAGCGGGATGGTCTCCTGCGCCGCCGAGCCTCCTGCACGCATCCAGTCGGCGTGACTCCTTCTCTTCTTGGTTAGCTCTGCCTGCACGACTCTGTTTGCTTCATCGATCGATTCGTTTGTTCGCGTTGGCCATGGCACGCACGCACGCGCGCTACTGTGTGTGTTTTCTTGATGATCTTGTTGTGGTTGGTACCGAATTCATGCTTGGATGATGGATAGTGCGAATTGCGCCTGTTGTTTCTGTACTGTTAATTGCAGGGATCGATGCTTTAGCTTGCTGGTTGTTGATTGTTCTGAATCCTACATTGATTTGGATGCTATACCATGATTGATTGATTTTTCTGGTTCGTTCTTGCAATTGCAACCTGGAATCAACAACGTCGGGTAGCAGTACTATTTTACTTTGCGCTGGCTTTGCAGTTATCAGTTTGCAATTTTTACCTGCAGCGATACAGTCGTAGCACCTGGCAGTCTGGCACACACTAGTCTGTTCTTTATCTTCCGTGCAGTCACTTTTTTCAACATACCCTGTTTGGAATTCGCCTAGTTTCGGCTTCAGAAGCAACTCTACTACTCAACCTAATATGGGAAAAAAATAAATTGCACATTTCCAAACATAAAATTGCAATATATGCAACTCCAGAATGTGCCACTAGCTCAAGTGCACATTGTATAGCCAATATTTTAAAAAACATGTGAGCAGTTTTAACCTTCGTTTCTAAAATTTTGCTAAAGAAGACATATGTGTGCAAGTTTAAGCTTACAACTTGCAACTACCCAGTTCTACAAGCAACTCAAAAATAGTGCAATAGCATTTTTTGTAAGCCTTCTTGGGCTATCGAGTTTGAACACAGTTGTCGTTCTTCATAGCTTCCACCGCCTACAGACAAGGTAATTATAAATGTTGATGATGTTGTCTTTGCGAGCTTGGACCGTATGGGTTTCGATGTGGTTATTCGGAACAACACCGGTGGTTGGTAATGCAATCCAATGTCTCAACCTGAGCTACTAGAGCGGAGGCAGATCATCGTGCTCTATCCACTGCCCATGCGGAGAGCTTTGGAAACATTGTGGTGGCACGACATCGAATTCTCTTCCTTCAGGGATTGTGATCAAAAGCAATGGGCCAATATCTATGAGCATGGTGATTGCCGATGCCAATTTTCTAGCGGCAAATATCTTATCACTTGAGTTCATTCATGTTAGTCATGTCACGAATGAAGCGACACATTGTCTTACTAGGGCTAGTAAGCTTTGTCCATTTATATTTTTCATGACGTTCCTCGAGAATTCATATGTGAGAAAATGTTTAACGATGTTGTGAATTTATTAATGTGTTAGACCTTTTCTAGAAAAAAAAGCTACAGTACTTAAGTTGTAATGTGATAAAAAATAAACACCAGAAAGCTAATAAAAACTATGTTTTGACATAAATATGCAATTTTTTTGAGAGAACATAAATACGCAATTGAGTGCACTAGTTGTGTTGTTTAGACTACATAATGTAAAGCTACTTAATTTTTATAAGCATGTAAGCCATTTCAGGCTTTTTATTTCTAAGCCCGGAATTGGGGACAAAGCCAATTATATGCAGATTCAAGCTATAAATGTGTGAGAAAACTAACCAAACATTCATAGACCATAATATTATAAAATAATAATGTAAGATGTGCAACTTATAAATGGCACATTTGTATACACAAAATGGCACAAACTTCTATGCAATTTTATACTTCAGAGTGTCCAAGTGTCTAATTTGTTGGAGATATGCCCTAGAGGCAATAATAAATATAGTTATTATTATATCTTTGATAAATGTTTACATTCATGCTATAATAGTATTAACAAGAAAACATTAATACTTGTGTGATTTGTAAACTAAAATAGAGTCCCTAGTAAAGCCTTTTTATAATACTAGCTTGTTGGTTAATAAATGATTGTGGTTTCCCTATCATGAACATTGAGATGTTATTAACAACAAGATTATATCGTTAGGAGAATGATATGGTGGACATACTCCTATAGATAAAGCGTAGCATAAAGATCAAGTCATTTAAATAGTTCAATTGCTATATGCTTTCTGATACATAGTAACCTAATTCCTTCGACCATGAGATCATGCATATCACCATCACCGGAAGGATGCTTTGATGACATCAAACACCACACCGTAACTGGGTGGTTATAAAGGTGGCATTAAGTGTTCGGAAAGTATTGGTTGAGACACGTGGATCAAGAGTGGGATCAAGAGCGAGCGAGAGAGAGAGAGACAGAGCGAGAGAGAGAGATGCCGGAGGTGGAGGAGAGTTGGAAGAGGGCGGCCGCCGTTCGTCTCGCGACGGCGCTCGGCGACTGCGTCCGCGCCTGGCATCGTCTCGACGTCGCGCTGCGGGACCTGCAGAACCGCGACGGCGAGGGGCGCTACATCCTTCTGGATTCCGGCACGGTGGCACGGTACGGTGGCGATCGAGTACCTAGCCCTCCGGGGCTGCGCGCCCGTCCCGACGGATCCGGTGGCTGCGCCGGGCGACCTCCACGGTGGCGCCGACGCCCACTACGACGTGTGGCTCGCTCTGGCCAGGCTCCAGACTGCCAGGGAGTACGGCCAGGACGCGCTCCGCGCCACGGAGGCGGCCTTCGGCCACCTGTCGGCCGCGCAGGCCATGGCTGCCCACCTCCCCGCGCCTGCTGGCCTGGACGCCGTCATGGAGGAGCAGGTCGACGCCGCCACCAACCAAATTCGGGAAGTGCTGGGAGCCATGGTGAACATGAGCGGGATGGACTCCTTCTCTTCTTGGTTAGCTCCGCCTGCACGACTCTGCATTCGTTTGTTCGCGTTGGCCTTGGCACGCACTGACGTATTTTTTCTTGATGATCTTGTGGATGGTACCGAATTCATGCTTGGATGATGGATGGTGTGTCGAGTTCGAACTGCACTTGTTGTTTCTGTACTGCTAATTGCAGGGATCGATGCTTTAGCTTGCTGGTTGTTGATCTGAGATCCCAGACCCAGAGTTGTTTGTTCTGAATCGTATCTCGATTTGGATGATTACTTACTTACTGTACCATGTACTGATTTTCTGGTTCGTTCTTGCAATTGCAACCTGGAATCAACAACGTCGGGTAGCAGGACTAGTTTACTTTGCGCTGGCTTTGCAATTTGTAGTTTTTAGCTGAAGCGATATAATCGTATATACCCATCTAGGAGCACCTGGCAGTAGTCTGCTCTTTTTAATCTTCCGTGCAGTCACCTTTTTCAACATACCCGGTTAATGCTTCGCCTAGTTTCGGCTTCAGAAGCAACTCTACTCAAGAGCACATTGTATAGCCAAAATTTTTAAAAACATGTGCGCAGTTTTAACCTTCGTTTCTAGATTTTGCTGAAAAGACACGTGTGTGAAAGTCTAAGCTTAGAACTCGCAACCACCTTTTTCGACAAGCAACTCCGAAATTGTGCAATAGCATTTTTAGAAGCCTTCTTTCGGCTATTGAGTGCAAACATAGTAGACGATCTTCACAGCTAGACAATGTAAATATAAATGTTGGTGATGTTGTCTTTGGTAGCTTGGACCGTATGGGTTTTGACATGGTTATTTGGAACCAAACTGGTGATTTCTAATGCGATCCAATGTCTCATTGGGACATTTGAAGCCAAGCTAGTTCTCCGTGCTCTATCCGCTGCCATGCGGAGAACTTTGGAAACATTGTAGCGGCATCAGATTTTGTTCCTCTCATTCAGGGATTGTGATCAAAGGAGATGGGCCAATCTCCGTGAGCATGGTGATCGTTGATGCCAATTATCTGGTGACAAATATCTTATGAAGCGACACATTCATGGTAGTCACATCACAAATGAAGCGACACATTGTCTTACTAGACAAAAACAATTGTATGCATATTCGAGCTATAAAATGTGTGAGCAACCTAACTCAACATTTCGAAACCATATTTTATAAAATAATTATGTAAGACTTCAAGCTCCAGATTGTGCAACTCAAAAAATGGCACAATGTTATATGCAATTTTATGCTTCAGAGTGTCATAGTGGCCAATTACACATTCCTAAACATAAATTTGTACATTAAAATTTGGTGATTTGATGTTTCAAATGCACCACTAGTCAAATAATGAGTAGCACATTTATATACCCTATTGCCAAAAAGAACTATGTTCAATTTTAACCATCATTACTTTCACTTATAAATTTAATAAAGATATAAAAAACAACTTTTTATCTAACGAACTGGCTAGAGAACTTGTATATATTAGATGATCCCAATCACATTGTGGTGACCATATCAAATAATAAAATCATATATGTGAAAAAAATCGAATCACTGCATGTGAAAAATATAGCACACAAACACCAATCGGTTACTAAACTAGTTGAAGCATGTGAAAAACTTTTGACCATAAAAAGAGCTAAAGAGGCATTATAATGGTCGTACCATATATACACTAGATTCTATTTTCTTAACCTAACTATAAACTAGAAACTTCCATCCATATATTTCTTGCTCCACTCGCTTTAGACATTCCAACAAACAATTTAAAGATAATAAAATATACAAGTATGTAGTCTCAAGAGATCTCTACCAAGACCCTTAAGTATATTCAGTTGTACAAACACATACACACACATAGTGAAAGTACAAGTATGATGACTAGAGGGCAGTGAATAGGATCTAACACTATTTAAGTTCTTTTTTAAATAGGCTTGACCCAAAATTAAATTATCCAGATATGCTACTAAATGAATTTCCGTATATGACAAGACAACAAAGTAAACACAATACAAGAGTAGAGGATAGAAATAACCTCATTGGAGACACGGATATTTATTTCCGAAGTTTCATCCTTGTTAAAGGAATACGTCTTCGCTGTAGAGGTGTGGCGCCACATAAAGTTGGCCGTTTTCCTCATGGGGCCGGGTACCTGCTGGTATATACCAGCTAAGAATAAGGGATATGGACAGATTGGCCTCATGGGGATAGTGGGGCAAGTACCCGATAGGCTAGCGGGACGGGTATGTGGGCTAAATGCCCTTCCATGGATTATTCATGGATAACCGGGGCCCCACATGTCAGTCAAATAGACACCATTTTGTACCAAAATAAACCTAGCTAATCCGCTCCACTCCACATGTCCACACCTCTGTTCTTTTCTCATCCCACCTCCCAGCCACCACCCATCTTTCCCATATCGCGCGAGAGACCGAGCCGATCCTTCCCATCACATGTGCCTTCTCGCCGGCTCCGCCACCCGCGCCTGCCCCTTGCCTCCTCCTCCCCAGAAAAACGAGGCAACAACCGACAGGAAGAGCTCACTGACGTTAACAAAAAGGAGATCCTCACCAAGGAGCCTAGCAGCCTCGGCAAGGATCAAGCAGGCGCTCGTGGGATTTGACAAGGAGGGGCCCTTCCGCGTCGTCAAGGCGAAGCTCATGCGTGTCTTCAAGGCAGAGCTCGACCGCGTATTCAAGGAGGACTCATCGGCGTTGAGGTCCCCGTAGAGACCCTGGTCATGATCGGGTACCCGTCAATCACGAGGACGGGGGCCATCCCCCTAATAGCTTTGGCGGGAAGGGGTTTCACGTGGATCAGGGCAGGGACAATGGGATCATCCCCGACCATGTTGCCACCTTGACACAAGGCCACCAATGCCACAAAGGCTCCCTTATTCTCCTATGTGCGCACGCTCAATGTGTAACACCCCAAAATTTCTACCTCTGAATGCTTAGATTGAATGAGGTAAAATTTGGAACCATAAAAACGTGACAATGAGATGGGTTGATTTCATGAATGGTTTCTGTGCTTGATAGGATTGTGTGGATGTTTGGCTTGGTTGTTAAAGAGGATTGCGAACCTACACAACTTATTGCTCTAGTGACCATGACTTGTAAAGAAACTATCAAAGATATTTACTAAACCCTATTTTTTGCCAAACTCCTCCTATTTAAAGGCTTTTCTTCCCCCAAAGTCCCCAAAACCTTATACTTTGAGTATTGGCAAAAGCTTTCATAGAAATTTTGTTTTCAAATCTATGTGGATCTATAAAATAGTATCTATGCACTATTTTCAAGATGTTACTTGCAAGCTTTTCGGAGAGTCTTGTTTTAAATATCATTTTGGAAACTAAAAAAAGATATTTCCTGGAAAGATAATTTTTGACCCTTGTCTTCATATATCTAACCTTGTTTCCAAAATAACTTGATAACTGTTTATATAAATGAAACTATATATCCCCATGGAGGTCTATAGTATACTCTCTTAGTTAATTTATCAAACTAGTGTTTATAAAACCAAGTGATTTTTTTTCAAAATCCCATTTCAACTAAACCACAATAGAAGTAGGAGATATATTATCTCATGGATTATTTTGTGCATTGTTTTACTTAAGAAAGCTTCCAATGTACTCCTTGAAAATCATTTCCTTCTATCTTATCATGGTCACCCTTAAGGCAATAAGTTCAACCTCTTGCGGTGAATAAAATTGAAGTGATTATTTGCTTGTGTGTTTAACCAAGAACCCTTGTTAATCATATTGTCTTATGATCATAAAATCTTATATGATAATCATTTGGTAGGCGATCAACAACAAAATAACCAACCTATATCTTCTATCTACACTAAATCCCTACTTTGGATAAAACCTTCTATTTCAAATATCTCTCATACTTAGAAACAAAGCCATCTCTCATCTATTATTTATTCCTCTATACATATTCTTATTTCTTTCTAAAAATGAGAATGGTATATGAGAATCATAGTACCTCACCTATTTTCTAAAAATAAACATTTCAATTATTTCTTGAAACCTTCTTAAAACTCCATGTCATTAATAGGAGGTTTAGGAAATCCATTTAAAGGTGGATTTACTTAATCGACTAACTCCAACAAAAATACCCGCAATCTTATAAAAATTGCCTCTAGTTTACCAACAAAGAAATTCAGAAAAATCAAATAGGAGTGCATTTTTGCCATTTGGTCCAACAACTTGCAAGCAGGATGCCTAGCTCAATTGGTCAGGGAAGTATATGTATGACCCATCTGTCGAGGTTCAAGTTCCTATGGATTTGAATTTTGGTTCTTATTTTTAAAAATAAAACTCATTGAGGGGCTTTCCCCCCACCATTTTCCTTAAAAGAATATTTATACAAAAACAAATCTTTGAAATAATCCCAAGACCTTTATACACGCATCTTACTTCAAATGGAGTTTCCTTGTATTCCACCCAAAACCCTATTGCTCACATTTTCATGTACAATCCTATTCTTATGTTTTACCAAATATTTTCGGAAAAAATTACTTCAATAAAATTTGGAAATATTATTTGTATATTGTATCATTCTATTTTTCCACAAATATTTTTGAAAAAAGTACTTTAATAAAACCCAATGGGCGCTAATTTCGGTTCTTATTTTTTAAAATCAAACTCGTTGCGAGGGCTTCCCCCACCGCATTCCTTTACAAGAAATATTTTGACAAAACCAAATCTTAGTAATAATCCCATGACCTTTATACACGCATCTTACTTCAAATGGAGTTTCCTTCCATTCCATCAAAAACCCAAAACCCTATTGCTCATATTTTTCATGTACAACCCTATTCTTTGGTTTTACCAAATATTTTTGAAAAAGTACTTTGATAAAATCTGGAAATGTGATTTGTATATTGTATCACCCTATTTTCCCACAAAATTAAAAAAAATGTATAAAACTACTCCGTCCGTTTTAAAATATAAGATGTTTTAGGTTTATGAATAAAATGAATCTAGACTTCTTTTAGTGTGTAGATTCACCCCAAAGTTGAGTGAACCTATATACTAAAATAAGTTTAGATATATTTCTCTACTATCTAAAAAGGAGGAATTTCCTCTGTTTCCTCCGACTAGGCAGGAACAATTGATCTGGGCCTTTAAATCTATCGGATCTAACGCTCCAGAACTTCCCAATGACATTGTCTAACGTCCCTGTTTTGCACGTCTAACAATTAATGCAGGCAATCGCTCCACCGGAAAAAAAATCGTCCTAAACGCCTTCTCTCCTCACACACGGGGAGCACCCGACCTGGTCGCGTAGGGTTCGTGAACCCCGGACATCGCCGCCTCCTCCACAACACCACCACCCCCAACACAGCCTCCGGTAGCAGCCTGGCGCCGCCCCCCTGCTCTGTATCCTCCCCCGCATCGCATATGTACGACTGTTCTGATGCGCCGCCGATAGGGTTTGGGGATCCACCTTCGGACCTCGATCTACCAGCGCCGCCTTTGGACCTCGATCTACCAGCGCCGCCGGTAGGGTTTGGGGATCCACGAGGCCGTCGTCGTCAGCACGATCCCCATCCATTACTTCTTTGGTATGCGACCAACCATCCCCACATCGTCCTAATTTGTTCCTATCTATATAAAAGTGCCAATTTTTTGTTACTGATCAGATAACGGCATGCTTGTGGTCAAATCCGTTTTTTAGGTACAGAGAATTCATGGTCAGTACGTTCTTGTATGTTCTGGATGGTGTTCTTGATCAGTTCAAGGAATATGTGCATGGTTTGTGGAGTATTTCAAAGTAATAGATTGATGCAAGGTTTGTCGTGGATGGATTTCTGGATGAGTTTTGTCCAATTAACTAACACGTAACTGCAGGTATGTGAGATTTCTGATTACCCGCACTGTCATGATGAAACAAAAGTATAATTTCAGGGTTGTCATTGATAAAGCAATGGTGAGCTTTTTGGAATATATATATTTTTGGTGGTTTCAACTCCTAAAAAATAAGTTAATTATCAGTTTTCCAGACCCGTGTCTACCTGCTATTTTGTACAAAAGTTGGATCTTACCAAGTGTGGAAGGTCTAAGAAAAACTAGAGAGGAAATGAGAATCTAGAGTAAACAGTAGCAATTGTATATGTGTAGTTGATAATGCTTGTGCTGCTGACAAATTTTTATTCTTTGCTGAAAATTTCGGTGGTTGCTTACTTGCTCTAATTCCACAACTGCCAGTATAATCTCTGCTCAAATTCAGTTTACTCATATTGTTCTCTTTTAGGTCTGTTAGGAATTTCTGCTCTGCGCAGTATTATAGATTAGTGTAGTTGAGTATAGATTTTTGCAACTCTCGTGACTATTTTCTGATCACTTTGACCTTTCTTGTCTTCTCCAAGCAGGAAAAAATATGTAGTGAATCTGGTGGAAAAAATTTCCACCGTGTTGAGGAGCCCAATTCTACACGAACTAACAAATTCTCAGGTTGCAACTTATTGCGGTTATTGCTACTATATACTTCTGATTGGTACAATTTAGAATGCCTCCTCAGGTGCGTCCACCGCCTCCCCCTCAATTGTCCCAGTCCTCCACCCACATCTCGGGTCATGGGAGTCCCGATGCCCTCCCAGATGGTGAGCAAGAGCAGCGGCACAGAGACGCGTCTCGAGGCCTAGATCTGGACATAGGTCCCCAAGATCTAGGCATGGAGGCCAGGATCCGACCTCCTTCTTGATCTTCGCCACTTGATCTTCTAAGGTGAATTTGTGGATTTTTCTAAGAAAATTGCATTTTAATTTCATGGATCTATTTGAATATGAATCTATGATGGAGATACCATGATCAATTATCCATGTTGCATCCCTGTACTATAGCTATTCGAAATTAAAAGCGGCATGCTATATCAAGACATGAGATATATGAAGAAGTCAACTATAAATCTTACAAATTAGTAGATTTGAGTCCCAGCAAGCATTGATGGTTGTGCCTGATGAGATTTTTTTAGGCTTAGATTTCGTTAATTTCTTAGTTGTGTAGGGTTGATTATCTGAGGCCTGTTGCTAAGCACAGACCTGCTGCCCGTAGAAGCACACCAAAGTCGGTGTCCGATCTTCGGAGGCTGCAAACACCATGAAAGAAGGCTACAGCAGCGATGACACATATGGTGGCACTGAGGGAGACGTGGTGAGGCCGGCTGCTTGAGCGTAGCATATTGAACATAGTAGGCTAGACCTTTCTTTTCCTAAGCATTTTGAATCAGGACAAAAACTGCGGTGGCTTACTCCCTCCGTCTCAAAATAGATGTCTCAAATTTGTTAAAATTTGGATGAATCTAGACATTATTTAGTATATACATTCATCCAAATTTTGAAAAACCTAAGACATATATTTTGAGACGGAGGGAGTACCATGATGGATCTATTTCTAGACGTGATCAGTTTGTAGTAATCATAATGGTATTTTCATGATAGGTGTCGAAATTATTTGATCACAAATATCCAGTCTTAGGGAAGTTTCTATGGGGTATTTCAACATACTTTTTATTAACGGGATCTTAGCTGACAGATGCCAAAGGTACTAAACATCTCACTTTTGATGGTTATTTCATTTCAATGTTCAACCTGAGCCTAAAAGCTTCTTCATTTGTTCTTCACAATGAAGTAACTATCCAAGTGGGATCCTGTAGCATTATCATGGTAAGACACTTCGGCAACTCTAACAATTATCTATGTTTAGATTGTTCATTCAGTCTGGCAGTAATTTTCTTAAAGGGAGGTAATGCTCTTGCAATATTGCTTACCTTTCCACTATATGATTACAAACTGTTGGAATGACTAAAGCTGCAAACCGTGAAGGATTTATGGAATTTCAAAAATCAAGAAGCCTTCAAGCTATCCAAATGGATGCAAACTGTGAAAGATTAATTTTTTTTATTATCTTTTTTGATCAATGCCTTCAAAATATCTAACATAAATTTGTTCTATAACTTAAATACTACCTCTGTCCTAAAAAGGATGTCTTAGATTTGTCCAAATTCGCATGTATCTATACACTAAAACGTGTCTAGATATATATATATATGAATTTAGACATATTTGCGACATGTTTTTTGGATGGAGGGAGAATGAAGTTCTCAAGGAATGCAATCCCTTGGAGACCTACAGATGTTATCTAGGGTGTAATTAATATTTTATGGTAACAACAAAAATGTAAATGATTTGCTGATTTTTTCCTCTAACACATGTTCTAATGATGTTTCCATAATTTCTTCCGTGCTTTAATCCTTCATGTATAAGATTATGTAGGTATTTTATCTTGAGGTGGTTTTGGGAGTGTGAAACCTCAATACAATCCTTCTTCTTGCTCTTGTGGTATCCTTGGTAAGTGGGTTCTTGGTTTGGTACTTTGGAAATATGCACTATAAGTTTTGCAAGTTTATCAGTTGAGTCCAATCTTGTTGAATAGGTAAACTAAACATTAAGCTTGCATTTTGTTGACTTATTTGATATTCCGTGAAATCACGTTTCACTATATGCCATTAGGTTAATTATAAGCAACATCGAGGAAAAATATGGTTATTCTCTCAGGTGACATTGGAGCAGACCAAAGGAACCAATGAGCGATCAGATTGAGAGGAACTAAATAGCTGTGCCTTGGAGGGATGATGAACCGTATAATAATGACTTGAGTTGAGATATATTGTTAGTGGAGTTTGTTTCAAAGCATATTTATTTGTGTTTGGTGACATAAATGTAATAGTATACCTGTATACATGCATTTTATCCATGCAAATCATCGAGCAAACGTGCGATAACAATGTTCTCCACACATGTTTATAACTTCCAGTGGTCATTTGTCTTAATATCAATATACGTGTGATAATGTTCTTCACACGTGTTCTTAAATTCCAATGGTCATTTGTCATAATATCAACATATTATATATTTTTTATAACAATGCATAACATGTAACTATCAAGTTTACACATGGTACATGAAAAGAAACTTTAGAGCCCATGGCAACGCACGGGAATTTTACTAGAGTGGAGTGACTATATAAAGTTTGGTGGTGTGGAAATAGAATGGATGGTAGCTGCATCCTTACCATCTTGACAAAGAGAGGACATTTTTAGAGTGGAGTAGGCAGACTATGAATCATATCAATGGTGCAATGGACATGAAGTCGAGCAGTAAGTGAGATAGGAGAATGGATGACAAAATAATGATCAATAGAATGATCTGTAGTTTCAATAACCAATTTACATTGTTTTTGTGTTTACATGTGTTGGCAGAAATAGAATTTAAGTATTGTCCGTGGCAACGTACGGGCATTTAACTAGTTCTTTATAAAGCTAAAACATCTTATATTTTGAAACGGATGGAGTATTTCTCTATTTTGTTCCTCCTATTTATAAAATGCATATGAATGGCAACTATATATTTTCTTGCCTTTTTGCCATCATTTAAATTTGGAAAAAATATCCTTGGAGGCATCGTTGTGGAGCCCGTTCACCTCCCGTGTCGATGTTTTCTCTGTTTGTGGTCGGTGTTGTCAGTTCTTCGTAATGCCAGAGCCTGCAGCCGCATCCAGTCGGACTGTCGGAGTTGGCGGTGCTTCGGGATGCCACGCGCGCGCTGTCGATCAGCGATGCACAAGCATCCTCCAGGCCTCGTGGTACTCGGCGACAGCGGCGGGGTGCATCTGCTCGAGCGCGGCCCGAGCCATGGCCAGGTCGTCGGCGACGCGGCGCAGGAGCTGCCCGGCCGCGTGTGCTCAGGAGTCCCAGAGCGGGAGCCCTTCTTGCGGTATCGGCCCCAGCCCCAGGTCGAGTCCAGGAGGTGGTAGGCCGCGTGTTCCCAGCCGACGTGCGATGGCCATTTCCATGTGGGTGCCGTCCCGAGCATGACGCGGACGGCTCCGATGGCCGCAGCCTCGTGCGACATGGCAGAGAGTATCCTCTGCAGCGCCATGGCTGCGTGGGTGGCGGTGCCGGCGTGGAAGAGGGTGGCCGCCGCTTATCTCGGCCCGGCGCATGGCGACTGTGTCCGCGCCTGGCATCATATCATCTCCGCGCCGCGTTGCGGGACCTGGAATCGTCCCTGACCGCGTTGCTGCAGAACCGCGACGGCGCGGGGCGGTACGTCCTTGTGGATTCCGCGGCGTACCACGTTGAGCGGGCGTCGTGGCTCGTCTCCCTTTCCATGACCCACTTGCTGCTGGGGATCGAGTACCTAAACCTCCGAGGCTGCGGACCCAACCGGTGGCCAGCATCGGCGACCTCCAACACGGCCCGGACGCCAACGCCCGCCTCACTCTCGTTAGGCTCCAGAGCGCCAGGGAGCACGGCCAGGTCGTGCTCCCGCCTGTGGGCCGCGCAGCTCATGGCCTCCCGCATCCCCCCGGCCCCGGCTCGATGGCCGGCACGCCCCCATGGAGGGTCGGCCAGGTCGACGTAGCCACCAACAACATCCGGGCCGTCATGACCGACATGGGGAACATGCATGGCCGCGCTGGTCTCCTTCGCCAACGAGCTTCCCGTCCGCATCCAGGGGAGGCAGCCCGAGTGAGTGGACGTCACTCCTTCACCAACGATGCTTCTCTACTGTTAATTGCAGGCATCGATGCTTTAGCTTTGCTGCTGGTTGTTGATCTGTTATCACAGAGTTGATGATTGTTTTGAACTTTATCTCAATTTGGATGATTACTTACTTACTATACCATGATTGATTGCTCTGGTTCGTTCTTGAATCACCAACGTCCGGTACCAGTAGTATTTTACCTTGTGCTAGCTTTGCATTTTGCAGTTTCGTCCTGGAGCGATACAATCTGTGAACACCTGGCAGCCTGGTATACACTCGTCTGTTTTAATTGCAGGCATCGATGCTTTAGCTTGCTGGTTGTTGATCTGTTATCACAGAGTTGATGGTTGTTCTGAATCGTATCTCGATTTGGATGATTACTTACTTACTATACCATGATTTGGACAACATAAAAAAAACTATACCATGATTGATTGCTCTGGTTCCTTTTTGCAACCTTGAATCACCAACGTCCGGTACCAGTACTATTTTACTTTGAGCTAGCTTTGCATTTTGCAGTTTTTTCCTGGAGGGATACAATCTGTGAACACTTGGCAGTCTGGCACACACTCGTCTGTTGTTTTTAACTTCCGTGCAGTCACTTTTTTTCCGACGTACCCGGTTAAGACCCGAGCATAGTTTCGGCTCCAGAAGCAACTCCAAGCTAATGTGAACAAAAAAAATCAATTGCACAAAATTGCAATGTATTCAGACTTCAAAATAGGTGTCAAGTGGGATTCCACCAATGTCCAACCTCTACTTCATTTTGATATATATATATATATATATATAGCACCCTATTCAGCACCCTATTCTGCACCCAACATATTTTTATGTTGTTAGATTGAAAAAACTTATGTTTTGTATATGAATAATTATGTTCATATATTTACCATAACCAAAAATTCAAAACAAAAATAAAGTTCATGAGTCATTATAGTGTAAAAACACCAAAAAATATGTATTTTACATCGTAATTTTATATGGCAAGAAAATAAAAAAATTATGTCATTTCTAAATTTTATTATGTTTTTCTTAACTTACAGAGTAAGAAAAAAATTACGTGACGTAAAAATAATATACAGTTCTAAAGATAGAGGGTGGGTGTAGAATAACTATTCTATATCCTGGGTGTCAAATAGCGCGACCCTATATGTAGAATAACTATATATATATATATATATAGTGTAAATTTTTATCAAAATTTCGCAGCGAGAAATCTCAAAATAAACTACAAGTGGGACTTTGTTAGGATCCCATCTGACACCTCAATTCAGAATATGTCACTAGTCAGTTGTACTCAACAACACATTTGTATACCAAATATTTTAAGAAACATGTGCTTAATTTATCCTTGGTTTCTAAAATGTGCTAGAAAAGGACATATGTATGCAAGTCTAAGCTTAGAACTCGCAACTATCTGATCCAAGCATTGAATTGCTTATTTAATTGCACCACTGTAGCAATGCACATTTGTAAACCCTACCGCAAAAGGTACCTATTTAATACTAAACTTTATTTATACTCTCTCAGTTAAAAAATATAAGAAATTTTAGCCTTGTGAAATGAGTGTATCTAAATGTCTTTTAGTGTGTATAGGATCACTCCTAATCTATACACAAAAGTTGTCTAGATACATTCGATTCACGAAGCTAAAACGTCTTATATTTCTAGACAGAGGGAGTAGATTCAAAGTTATAACAAACAACTTTTTATCTGAGAGACTGTCTAAAGCACTTGAATATGCTGGATAATCCTAGGCATATTTTGGTGACCATATCAAATAAAAAAATGTATATGTGATGAAAAAATAGTCGGATCCACTAGATTTTTCAATATAGCAAACACACCAACACTGGTTATTGAACCAGTTTTAGAATGTGAAAAACATTTTGACTAAAAATGCTAAATCTCGGCATTCCAATGGTCATGAATAGCTCCTAACAAACACCATATATACCCTAGAATTTTTTGTGTCCTTAACCTTACCATACACTAGAAACTTTCATCAATATATTTCTTGCTCCATTCACTTTAGAGATCTCAACCAAAAATAAAAGATAATATATACAAATATGTGTGTGCCCACACAACCACACCGTCCCCACAGATAGAGAGAAGGAGAAAAGGAGTTATAACTATCCTTATGCCTAATATTATTTCTTGATCTATACTCTTTATAGATCTCTACAAGGCCCTAAAGTATATTCACTTTTACAAACACATATACACGTAGAGAGATAGATCTAAGGAATTTAACTTTAATTCACCATGGCACCCTGTTGTTATTTCTCATTTTTGTATAGATTTGGTTTAAGATCTTTATAGATAAGTGTCCAAAAGTAAACGCTTTCATTGTAGATTGTGCTTTGATAAATAAATATTTTTATTAAGTCTAAAAGTTTGGTATAAATATTTTACATCTAAACTTATCTTTCTTTTGAGAAAAGCCGTTGGCTAGATTATATTGAAAGCTTACTCGAATGTCATACCAATATAGCAATTAAGGTAAAGTGTCTCGTACTACCAGATCAACAATAATGAATCTACACAAATTTCCCAACTCTGCAATAGGACTAAGAAAAGTAGCTTTAACCTACACCACTAAGGTCACCTAGTTCTGTAGGAACATATGGCCGGTGCCGCCTATGTAGAGCTTACTCGTCTCATAGTCTGGTAACCTATTAATCTTCTTACCCGTCTCACGGACGGGTAACATCTGGGAATGAAGATTGTGTCTGTGCAATCTGGTTGTGCAGTTGAAGAAAGCACGAGATATTGTACTTTGACTATCTAGTGTCGCTAGAATGGAATGCATGGCCATAGATAGATTGATCCGGAAACCTTAAAAATATTAGTTTTTCTCTGTGTTGTGAATCAACATGTGATGACATGATCGAATAATCTAATTTTTTCATACCGTTCACTTAAAAGATTATCCATGTGAATCGACAATGTTTGTTAGTGTTTGTGGATCAAGGTTTATATGGTCAAACTCCCTTATGAAACCTTCACAAAAGGTCAATAAGACAAACACAAAATTATCCGACAGACCGGTACACCCTCAACGCAATCGTTGATGCAACTTTTTTCTCACCTTGCATGTGGGTCTGACCCCGGCACGGAACACCTCTCTCTCTCTCTCTCTCCTCTCTCTCTCTCCTTCCTCTTCTCTTTCTCGGACTATTACTAGTTTGGGATGGGAATGAGTCGGGTTAGCCCGCCGGGTCACCGACCCGACCCAAAAAATCAAGGCCAATGGGTCATATGGGTCGGCCCTAAAAAATATTTGGGTCAACGAAGCCGGCATCGAGTGACCCACTGGGTCACTAGGGCCGACCCACAATTTTCAATATTTATGATATATTTGAACGTACCTCTACATCAGATGTTCGACTGAAGGTAGTGAATACGATTTGTCACATAGATGGATGCGTACAATGTGTGGATGTTTCACTGAACGGTAATTTAGCACATGCATTTAGGTCAGCTACATATTCGAAATTGACATTGTTTTGGTTGATATTGCCCACATGTAAAAAATTTCTGATATATTCTTAAAAAATATGTTAGGAATTCTGTATCAAAAACCTATAATTATTAAATATTTACTATGACATATTTAATTTGTTGATAAATGACCCGCGATACCCATTGGGCCAGCGGGGCCAGTGCCTTTTTTCAAAATGAGTCGACCCATGGCCTTCAAATTGGCCTCAAGGCCAAGGGACCAGGTCCGGGTCGGCCCATTCTCATACTGAGTACTAGTATTCTCCCCGGCAGCCGGCAACATCTTGAGTCTTAACCAATGACCATGGCAGGGGAGCCCGACAACAAACTGTAGGCGAGCAGAGCGATGGCGTGGAGGTGGGCTGCAACTCCTGCACGACTTCTCCCCTTCCTAGAAGCAGGTCCACCATGCCGCAACGGTGGCGTACTCTCGTCTACCCTCGCACCGGTGTTGGTGTTGGAGTTGACGAGAAAGGCGCGGTTGGCGGCCAAGCCCAAGCCACGGGCACCTAGGAGGAATTCTCGGCGGCGGGGATGGCGAGGCACGTGCATATGGTGGCAGAGGAGTTGAGGTGGCGCATTGGGCTAGCCACAACCGTCCGCCATTCGTCGGATCTTGGAGCGCGGCGGACAGAACCCGGGTGCTTTCCTTGATCTCCACGATGGCCGCACAGAGGTTCGTTCGGCCGACCAAGTACTCGCACATTTCCGGCACGTTAATGGCCTTGCCGAGCCTGGGGCATGGACGACGAGGGAGCGCTCCGAAGTGGCTATTCGTGTGCTCGACGTCGCCGCTTCGGGAACAAGTTGGAGGCCACGTCTCGCGTTGTCACGCTCGCGGTGACCTAGTAGGTTGACTCTGCATGGGCCATGATGGCCATGTTCGAGGCAGCCATCGATAAGGAGCTGGCCAAGCCCACGGCAGCCGGAGCAGGTCCCGAAAGCAACGACTCATAGGTTTCTTTTTTGCAGGGAAAAGTAGGGTTTATTAGTCATAAAATGGTATATGGTCGTTTACAACAGCTTGGTAGCCTCTAGCCATCACCGGAGGAAAAATGGCCTACAGTCCCGAATTTTAAGGGGCATTAGTCCTGGTTTCACACCCGTGACTATGAAATCAGGACTACACGCCCTTATCTCTAGCCCCGAGTTTTTACGACCCAGGACTAGAAGCCACCACGTGACAACTTTACACTAGTGGAGACAAGGCCTCTAGTCCCGGTTTTTGAACCGAGACAAATCAAGCGGGACTAGAGGCCCAACACTAGTCCCGGCCCAGGTGCCCATGTGGCTGCCTCTGCACGCTCAGGGTGCACCCCCACTAGTCCCGGTTGGTGCCACGGACCAGGACTAGTGGGTCTCTGCCGCGACAGAGCATTACCTTGGACTAGTGATTTCTCTGCCGCGGCAGCATTTTGTGCCCTTTCTCTTGCCGCGGCAGAGATTTTATTTTGTATTGTTTTATTTATATATTTTTCATTTCAAAATGGTTTTTGAATATTTGTACGCCACCACATATCGTACACGTTCTTACATATATATATAAGATAACTTGTATTACGAAATCGAGCATACAAATATATACAATTTACATAGTTACATGGAGATCACATAATACCGGGACTAGAGCACAAAATAGTTCGATTACATGGAGATCAGTAGAGCCTATTCACACTAAATTCTCCGGCATCGTCTACGATCTCTTTGAAAATAAATCCCGCCAGCTCCTCCGCAATTGCTAGTACGCGTTGCTCTGGTAGTAGTTGATCTCGCATTCTCTCGAACTCTATATAAGAAAAAGGAGATTAATATGAATATCAATCATGATAACAAAAGGTGACGGCAATAAAATGATGGTGTGAATGCATTGCTTACGTCGAGTACCGATATAGCGCGAAACTTACTTCTGGATCATGTCCTGCATGCTGCGGAAATCTTCCAGGTTTCTCTTTGATGGGTCCATGACATCAACTCTTCCGTTATCAAGTTGAATGTCTAGCAGAACCCAGTGAAAGCTGCAAACATTTATATATACATTAGTTACACTTATTAGCATCAACTAATCAAAAGTGAATATGTACAACAAAGTAAGACCCTCACCTGAAATTGTAATGAAACAGTATGTGGTCAGAGAAATTTTGCTCCAGTAGAAACCTTAGAATGTTTTCCTCCGTCTCCTCGGGGTTATCCCTTAGCGTGGATATATGCACTTTATCTGGGTCAATGAATCCGATATTATAGATTTTTTCTTTTACATTCCAGCATCTTCATTCTGCATAATAAGTATAATTATATGTTCTGAACTGAACAACTGAAAACCCGAACATGTAGACAATGAATTCAACAACTTACAGACAATAGCAGCTGAGGATGGATTTGTCCAGGGCGTCGAGATGGTATAACATGAACAGTTCTGGAAACTCAATATAGAACTCTTTGGGTCTTAAGTAGTACTCACGTGGGACATTGGCTACGATAAATATTCTCTCCTGCTTTATGACTGTCGAGTACCATTGATGGAGATTCCGCATTTGTGTTGGCAGTTCTCTCAGCCTCTCTTTGCTGACCAAATCCTCACCTGCGACATATTTAGGGGCTAGTGGCATCTTGGGTAGATGGTCGAGTTGGGGGCCTAACAGTTCATCAAGTGTAATTTCCATGCTGGCCGCCAACTCCGCGGCTATTGACATATCAAGTGGCTGTTGTGCAAGAAGTGGAACATTTTGTGAAACCACCTTGAGGGGTGCAATCATGTTTTGCCTGTTTTCCGAGAAGGGGAACGTCTGATTTTTTACTGATTGCATTTTTGGTCCCGCTTACACCTGTGTTTGCTGATTTTTTACCGCTTGCACTTGATTTGCTTGATTTACTTGATTTGCTCTTCGCCACTTATTTTTGAAGTGTGTGTAGATAGTCATCTGGCTTATGGTGCAACTCATATTGCGATGGTGTGTTCAGAAAATCCCGTGCATATGCCTTTTGCTTCTCGGTGTATAACGGAGCGGGCTCGGGTTTCTTCTTCTCAAAATGCGCGGCCACTTCGGCCTTTGATATCGCTGTAGATTCCGCATCAGTACGATCGTAAGGTCTGATGGGAAGATTCTGATGAGGCACTGTTGGGAGGGGCGACATTTTCCGTTTTGGGCTGTCGCGTCCTTTAGTACTCACTGACGGAGCACGCTTCCGCTTATTGTCCTTAGCAAGCGGCGAAGACTGCTGAGCCTGCGGCGGAGATCGAGATGGACTCGGGATGTGGTGGTCGTAGTCATCATGGGGTGGGCTTCTTGGAGGTGATGGAGGTGGAGGTGAAGGATACCTGCGATAACTCGGAGGCGGTAGTGTTATCCTTGGAGCCGAGCCTGGAAACCGTATGTTGTTCTTTTCCCAGAGAATGATCCCACCAAGTACTTCTCCCAGTGTGATCTCACCTTCAGGTCCAGGGATGTCAAGATCCATTGACTCCCACTCCTTTATGATTTGATCCACCCCGACTTTAGCATAGCCATGTGGAATCTCACGGCCATGCCAACGCGCGTCAGGCGGACAAGGCAAAGCCGATCCGACCGCCACCTTCGTAGATACGTTCTTCAATTTTTTATGGAGCTCACAAGGTATCTGCTCCTTAATTCCATCCACGGGGTAGCCGGGGCTGCCATCTGTATAGGATGCATCGTTAGACGGGACCTCCGATTCAGCAACGCTGCTTCTCCGCTGAGATGGGTTGGCGGTAATATCGAGTGGAGGATCTTGCTGCAAGCGCGTTATTCCTCTAAGTTCGTGGATCTACTGCTGCTGCTTGTCAAGTCTTCCTAGCAACTGCTTGAACTTGTCTGCCTCCTCCTCCTCCCATCGTTGCTTTGCTCTTGCTCGGCTTCTATAGGTACCTTGGTCCTTAGGAAACCCACTCTCCCACATGAAACTCCCGTCAAGGCCTCGGACTCGTCATGTATGTTCACGATTCCCGAGGACCAAGGTTAGCAAGTCTTTCTCTCTATCGAGATGAAACTGTTTTATTCCATCTTTAATATCTTTGACCACTTTTAGCCATGCAATCCTGGGTACCTTTATCTCGTCATTGCAAACAAGGTCCCATATAAGTTCGTCATATGTACTCCCTGAAGGTTTCGCAGCATAGTAAATCAAAAAAATTCTACGGATGCGAACGGGAAAGCCAAGATCTAATCTAGGAGATGCAATCAACGAGAGGGATAGATGAGATCTTCATACCCTTGAAGAAATCGCACAGCGGAACGTTCAACAGAACGTGGTTGATGTAGTCGTACTAGCCTTCTCCTCCTCGCGATCCGATCCGATCCAACGCCGCAAGTGGCGACGCCTCCGAGAGATGCACACGTACGGCACCGTGACGTCTCCTCCTTCCTCGGTCCAGCAAGTGGGGTGGAGAGATAGGTTGGATCTACAACACGACGGCGTGATGCAAAGGTGGAGAGTTTCTGCGGCAGGGCTTCGCCTACGCGCAGTCGAGAGAGAGAGAGAGAGAGAGAGAGAGAGAGAGAGAGAGAGAGAGAGAGAGAGAGAGAGAGAGAGAGAGGAGGGAAGCAGTATGGCGGCTAGGGTTTGGGGTGGGGGGAGGGTGCACCCCTTGCCCACCTTATATAGGGCGTTGGCCGGCCCGCTTTGCCCCTCCTCCAAGCCCTAGGGCCGGCGGCCACAAGGCTGGAGTGGGGGGCAAGTCTCCCCCCCTTCTAGAAGATCCCCTAGGGTTTCCCCTAGGGTTTTGGCCAGCTGGGCCTATGGGGCCTTGTGCCCCTGGCCCAATGCGGCCAGGGCACTCCCTCGTAGGCCCAAGCCCCCCTCTGACAAGTGGGGCCACGTTGGTCCCACTCTAGAAGCTTCTAGAACCTTCCGGTACAATACCAAACATTCTGAAACAATTCCGAAATCCAAAAAAAAACTGCTTTCCTTTATATGAATCGTATTCTCCGGACCATTCCGGAACCTCTCGTGATGTCCTGGATCTCATCCGAGACTCCGAACAAAAACTCACAAACCAATTATCCATTCTATCCTAGCGTCGAGGCACATTAAGTGTGTGACCCTACGGGTTCGAGAATATGCGGACATGATCTTCTATCAATAATCAACAGCGGGATCTGGAAACCCATATTGACTCCCACATATTCATCGATGATCATATCGGATGAACCACGATGCCAGGATTCAATTAATCCCATATATATATTCCCTTCGTCACGCGATATTTTACTTGCCCGAGATTTGATCGTTGGTATCGGCATACCTAGTTCAATCTCGTTCATAGCAAGAACTTTACTCGTTCCGTAATCCGATATCACTTTGTGATTAACTCCTTAACCACGTGCTTGAAAGCGGTGTTGATATCGATTACCGAGTGGGCCCGAAGTATATCTCTCCGACTTGGGAGGGACAAATCCCATCTCGATACATACAACCCAACAAGTACTTTCCGATCACCTGAGAGACACCTTTATGATCACCCTCTCATAGGATGATGTTTGATGACCTCAAAGCTTTCTTCCGATACCAGGGAGTTGCATTATCTCATGGTCTAAGGAATACAATATGTGACATAAGAAAAAGCTTCGCAAAGATGAACACAATGACACGATCTAATTGCTCTGCTTGATTTGGGTCTGTCCATCATATCATTCTCCCAATGATATGATCTCATTATTAATCGACAACTCATGTCTATGGTTAGGAAACCTTAACCATCATTAATCAATGAGCTAGTCCATAGAGGCATACTAGGGACATGGTGTTGTTCATAAACCACACAAGTATCAAAGTTTCCGCTTAATACAATTCTAGCATGGAATATAAACTTTATCATGAACAAGAATTATAATAATAACATCTTTATTATTGCCTCTAGGGCATAATTCCAACAGTCTCCCACTTGCACTAGAGTCAATAATCTAGTTTACATCTGGTAACAATCTAACACCCATGGCATTAAGGTGCTGATCATGTTTTGCTCGTGGAAGAGGTTTAGTCAACGGATCTGCGACATTCAGATCCGTATGTACTTTGCTAATCTTCAGATCTCCATCTGTTATATAATCTCGAATTATATGAAATCGGCGGTTGATGTGCTTAGTCTTTGGATGATATCTTGGTTCCTTAGCCAGTGCTATGGCGCCAGTGTTGTCGCACAATATCTCCAGTGGGTCCAAGGCACTTGGAACCACACCAAGCTCAGTGATGAAGTTCCTGATCCAAACTCCTTCACTTGACGCTTCTGCAGCAGCCATGTATTCCGATTCTACTGTAGATCACGCAATCATGCTTTGCTTGCAGCTTCTCCAGCTCACAGCTCCTCCATTCAAAATATAAACGTATCCTGTCTGAGATTTAGAATCATCCGGGTCGGTGTTGAAACTAGCGTCGACGTAACCTTTTACGACGAGCTGCTCATCACCTCCATAGACCAAGAACATTTCTTTAGTCCTATTTAAATACTTTAGGATGTTCTTTACGGCTGTCCAGTGTTCCACTCCTAGATCACTTTGGTATCTGCTCGTCAAACTAAGAGCATTGGACACATCCGGTCTAGTACACAGCATGACATACATGATAGAACCTATGGCCGAGGCATAAGGCACTTTGATCATGGTTTCTCTATCGTTTACCGTAGCTGGACACTGAGCCTTGCTCAATATCTTACCTGACAACATGGGCACTGAACCTTTCTTTGCCTTATCTATTCTGAACCTTTTCAGAACTTTGTCAAGATATGTACTTTCGCTTAAAGCTATTAGGCGTCTTTGTCTATCTCTATAGATTTTGATGCCTAATATATAAGCAGCTTCTCCTAGGTCTTTCTGAATTTTTTTATTCAAATAACTCTTCACATCATTAAGCATACCAATGTCATTTCCAATAATCAATATGTCATCCACATATAGTACTAGAAATGTCACTGGGCTCCCACTCACTTTCTTGTAGATACAAGCTTCGTAGCAATTTGGAACAAATCCAAAGCTCTTGATCACTTGATCAAAACGAAGGTTCCAACTCCGAGATGCTTGCTTTAGTCCAGAAATGGAACGCTGAAGTTTGCACACCTTATCAGGATCCTTAGGATCGACAAAACCTTCAGGTTGCATCATATACAACTCTTCATCAATGTTGCCATTAAGGAACGCAGTCTTGACATCCATCTGCCATATTTCATAATCATGAAACGCAGCAATTGCTAATAAAATCCGAATGGACTTAAACATCGCTATGGGAGAGAAAGTCTCATTGTAGTCAACACCTTGAACTTGTCGAAAACCTTTCGCGACAAGCCGTGCTTTATAGACAGTAACATTACCATCTGCATCCGTTTTCCTTTTGAAAATCCATTTGCACTCAACGTCCTTTCGGTCGCTAGGAGGGTCCACCAAAGTTCATACTTGGGTTTCGCTCATGGATCCCAATTCGGATTTCATGGCCTCTAGCCATTCTCAGAGTCTGGGCTCATCATTGCTTCCTCATAGTTCGCAGGTTCACTGTTGTCTACCAACAAGACAGTTAAGACAGGGTTACCGTACCACTCAAGAGGGGCATGTGACCTTGTCGACCTGCGATGTTCAGTAGTAGCATCGTCCGAAGCTTCATGATCCTCGTCATTAGCTTCCTCTATTGTTGGTGCAGACGACACTGGAACAATTTCAGGTGCTGCGCTACTCTCCAACTCAAGAGAAGGTTCAATAACCTCGTCTAGCTCTACTTTCCTCCCACTCACATCTTTCGAGAGAAACTCCTTCTCAAGAAAGGATCTGTTCTTTGCGACAAACACTTTGCCTTCGGATCTATGGTAGAAGGTATACCCAATCGTTTCCTTAGGGTATCCTATGAAGACGCATTTCTCCGCTTTGGGTTCAAGCTTGTCCGGCATCAACTTCTTGACGTAAGCTTCGCATCCCCAAAATTTTAAGAAACGACAACTTAGGTTTAGCACCAAACCACAGTTCATACGGTGTCGTCTCAACGGATTTAGATGGTGCCCTATTTAAAGTGAATGCAGCGGTTTCTAATGCATAACCCCAAAATGATAACGACAAATCTGTAAGAGACATCATCGATCGCACCATATCTAATAGAGTTTGATTCCAGCGTTTAGACACACCATTGCCTTGTGGTGTTCCGGGTGGCGTGAGTTACGAAATGATTCCGCTTGCTTTAAGATGCGTGAGAAAATCATAACTCAAATATTCACCTCCACGATCTGATCGTAGAAATTTAATTTTCTTATTACGATGGTTTTCCACTTCGTTCTGAAATTCTTTGAACTTTTCAAACGTTTCAGATTTATGTTTTATTAAATAGATATACCCATATCTACTTAAGTCATCAGTAAAAGTGAGAAAATAGCGATATCCACCGCGCGTCAAAACACTCATTGGTCCGCATACATCGGTATGTATGATTTCCAACAAGTCCGTTGCTGGCTCCATTATATCGGAGAACGGGGTTTTTGATCATCTTGCCCATGAGGCACGGCTCGCACGTGTCAAATGATTCAAAATCAAGAGATTCCAAAAGTCCATCGGAATGGAGTTTCTTCATGCGTTTTACACCAATATGACCTAGACGGCAGTGCCACAAATAAGTTGAATTATCACTATCTACTTTGCATCTCTTAGCCTCAATGTTATGGATGTGTGTTTCATTGCTTTCGAGATTCAGAAGAAATAAACCATTCATAGCAGGTGCATGACCATAAAAGATGTTACTCATATAAATAGAACAACCATTATTCTCCGATTTAAATGAATAACCGTCTTGCAATAAACACGATCCAGATATGATGTTCATCCTCAACGCAGGCACATAATAACATTTATTAAGGTTTAAAACTAATCCCGAAGGTAAAACTAAGGAGAGTGTGCCGATGGCCATCACATCAACTCTTGATCCGTTGCCAACGCGCATTGTCACCTCATCCCTCGCTAGCCGCCGTCTATTCCGTAGCTCCTGTTTCGAGTTACAAATATTAGCAACTGAACTAGTATCAAATACCCAGGCACTACAACGAGCGCTAGTAAGGTAAACATCAATAACATATATATCAAATATACCTTTGATGGTGCCAGCCTTCTTGTCCGCTAAGTACTTAGGGCAGTTGCGCTTCCAGTGACCCTTGTCCTTGCAATAGAAGCACTCAGTGTCTGGCTTAGGTCCAGACTTGAGTTTCTTCTCAGCAGGGGCAACGCGCTTGCCGCTGCCTTTCTTGAAGGACTTCTTTGCACCCTTGCCTTTCTTCAAGCTGGGGGGATTGTTGACCATCAACACATGATTATCTTTCTTGATGTCCACCTCCGCAGCTTTCATCTTAGCGAAGATCTCAGTGATCGTATCAGTGGAACCAATCTTATTATGAGTAACTACAAAACCTTTGTAGCTAGGAGGGTGTGATTGCAGAACTCTGTCAATCTTGAGCTCTTCTGGAATCTTGCAGTCCAGTTGCTCAAGACGTTGAGTGTAGGCCAACATCTTAATGGCGTGCTCATTCACGAAACTCCCTGTAACATCCCAGCATTTAGGAACCTAAGGAAGGGTATATCTAGGATTATGTATTGTTGCATGCATCTATTTGTGAAAAAGTGGGAAAAAATTTCGCCAAATAAAATCTTAAGTGATCAATGTTTCTTTCTTACTTTAAGATTAGGTTTAGACTTAAAGTAGGATTGTTATAAAATTTGATGTGATCGTAAAAGAATTATGTGTGTTTTGAAAGGGGTTTGAATTTTAAAAACTTAAGTGTTTGAATAATAATTTAAATGATTTAGATATAAGATTTGAATATTAAATAAATCAAGATATAGGTAGTATAACTTAAATCTCAAAACAATAGAAATTATGAAATTCATTTTCACATTATACTGACATAAACAAGTTACAATAGAATAAAGAATAAGAATCTTTATTATTAATAATAACATAATCTTTATTACAATTAAATAAAATAAAGATTACATGAACTATAAAAAAATTACAAAGGATTAAGAAAATTACATCTACTAAACTATCCTATATCTAAAACCTAAACTAAATCTTCATCCTTATCTTTGAACCTGCAAAACAAAGATTTAACAGAAATAAAACAAGATTAGTGTTAGTAAGTATTTCTCTCAGATATGTCAGTGAGGTGCACTTGACAATATCATCATTGAGAAATGTTAAAAAGGGGCAAGTTTCACCAATATTCATAAATTCATAGCCAGAATGCAAGGGACAGCCAAAAAGGATCAGTTCACCAGCCAAGGTAAAATTAGATTGGTAACAGTAAGATCAAATTTTCAGAACCTATCCATATGTGCATAGCAGGCACACAGGATGCACACACACAAGCATGCAAGGGGTGTGCTGTGGACTGCACAAGCACAGCCAGATCAAACAAAACCAAAGCATAGTCGTGGGAAAGCACTCCAGTGCAATACCACACCACAACACGGCTTGGGAGAACAGCAAGTGAACCAAGAACAACAGCCAAACCAAACCACCAGATTAACCCAAACATCACCAGAATGGTGACATAAGGAGGAGGAAGAACCAGGTGGACAACAAGGCCAAGCCAGGAGCTAGGAGGAGCAGGCTAGCTCCAGATCAAGCACAAGAGTCCAGCAACACCAGATCAAGATCATCACCAACTTACTCCACAAATATCAGCTTTTGTGATGAGTTTCATAAAACCTTCACATTATCTAAATCATCTTATTTAGAGAAAGGCATGTGTTGTTTTACAAAACAAACCCTCAGAAGACACCCAAGTGGGGTGAATCCATCATAGGGATTTCTGAAAATCTAAAGGAAAACAGCAAAGCACCAGAATCCAACCAGAGCTCAGAGCAACATCCTTGCTCTGGTTGTTAAACCATATTCTACAATTCAATCATATATATACCTATGACCTATTTCTAGGCACATCTCTAAAGGAAGAGTAGCACCTTAGAAACAAATCTTTGGAATCCATAGGTTGATCAAGCTCACTATCATTTTGCCAAGCTATGATTCAATAAAGAATAGCTGGTACCACTACCAAGACTATCTAGATGAACCAACTAGATAAGATTTGAATCCCTAAACCTCAGACCAACATCATTGGTCATAGGGAATTCAGCTATGAGCATCTCTACTTTTCAAAGCCAAGATTGTCTCAAGCATAAACTAACCAAATCCATGATTTAGAATTAAATATGTGTGCCATACATGATGGTGTCACAAGAACAATTCAATATGAATCAGGAAAAGCAGAAAATCATCCTGGATTCAGAGAATCAACTAACTAATCATTTTCCTGTTAAAAAACAGGAATCATAACTAGAATATTCCTATAATACACTTCACTGTTTGAGATCATGAGGATCTCAATCCACATATTAATTTCCAAGCTAACGGCACTAGGGCATTAGCTGTATCTTATCATAATCATGACCTTGAATCAATTAAACAGTTGAAAACTATTAGATCATTAGCTTTACCAAGCATGTTTCCCATACAACCACATCATCTGAATCAGATGCAATCCAAGCATCAAATCATCAAGTAAGCCACCAGAAACACCATACATCAGATCAACCAACAAGACTTAGGCCAATAAGCATTCAGTATGGGTACAGACCATCTAAACCTGAACCAATTCCTCCAGTACATGAACAAGCACATCACAGGAACCCTAAACGGCATAATCATCCTAATCTGAATCATACTATAACTAGAGAGGACACTGCTAACATCTAGCATCAAATCAGCAAGCACAGAGAGCACCAGGAGAGGGGAATCAAACTCACCATAGGTCCTCGCTGAAGGATAGAAGAGGAACCAGAGGGGCCGGCGGCCATGGCGGCACGGGGAGCACCTAGAGGGGGCGCTGCAACCCACGCGGCGCCACGGCAACAACCCAGATCACGCCTGGAGGTGTAGAGCATCACCTCAACGCACGACGACCATGGCTGCACTTGAATCCATGCCAATCCCCAAACCCTAGGGTTCGGGACGACATCGGTCTATCACAGGAGAGCCCTAGGATCGAATCCAATTGGATAGAACAAACAGGCGTCGTCGACAACCCCCTAATGCACCACGGCGGCGACGAGAACAGCCGACGGCGGCGGGAATCACCGGTAGAGGCATCTCCGGCCACAGGGTCGGGGCCAGAGGAGGAGAAGATGAACTCACGAGAGAGAGAGAGAGAGAGAGAGAGAGAGAGAGAGAGAGAGAGAGAGAGAGAGATAGAGAGAGAGAGAGAGAGAGAGAGAGAGAGAGAGAGAGAGAGAGAGAGAGAGAGAGAGATAGTGAGGAATGGGCCGAGCTGGGCCAGACCCTTCGGGGTGGCTCTTTTGTCTAGTACTAGTGGGCCAACAGGGCCCAATAAGAATAACCAGCCCAGAAACAATCTCAGGCCTGTTTTAATAAAAAGAAAAGACCAAAATACCCCTAGACTTAATAAAATTATAGAAAATAAAATAATAGTCCAAAAATTATAAACAAAATATTTTTGGATTCATAATAATCTATTATCTCCAAATAAAATACGATATCAAATTTTGGATATTCAAATTTTTATCATAAATTTGTAATTTAAATATTCCTTATGGAATTTTACAAAATTATTGAAAGGTGATAAAAAATAAATAAAAATAACTTTCATTATTTATTAATATTATAGTATTTTTGAAAAATACTAAATAAATATTTATTAATAGAACTAAAGTATAATTAGTTCACACAAAAAAAGAACTAAAGTATAATTAAAAATTCTTAAAGGAATTATTAAATCAATAAAAGTCAAATAAAAGGAAATAAAATAAAATAATTCTATATATGTTATAAAATATTAACAAGCACATCACAGGAACCCTAAAAGGGATAATCATCCTAATCTGAATCAGACTATAGCCAGAGAGGACACTGCTAACATCTAGCATCAAATCAGCAAGCACAGAGAGCACCAGGAGAGGGGAATCAAACTCACCATAGGTCCTCGCTGAAGGATAGAAGAGAAGCAGAGGGGACGACGACCATGGCGGCACGGGGAGCACCCCAGAGGGGGCGCTGCAACCCGCACGGGGCCACGGCAACGACCCAGATCACGCTTGGAGGTGTAGAGAATCACCTCAACGCACGACGACCATGGATGCACTTGAATCCATGCCAATCCCCAAACCCTAGGGTTCGGGACGGCATCGATCTATCACAGGAGAGCCCTAGGCTCGAATCCAATTGGATGGAACGAACAGGCGTCATCGACAACCCCCTAATACACCACGGTGGCGACCAGAACGGCCGACGGTGGCGGGAATCGCGGGTAGAGCCATCTCCGGCCATAGGGTCGGGGCTAGAGGAGGAGAAGACGAACTCACGAGAGAGAGAGAGAGAGAGAGAGAGAGAGAGAGAGAGAGAGAGAGAGAGAGAGAGAGAGAGAGGAATGGGCTGAGCTGGGCCTGACCCTTCGGGGTGGCTCTTTTGTCTAGTACTAGTGGGCCAACAGGGCCCAATAAGAATAACCAGCCCAGAAACAATCTCAGGCCTGTTTTAATAAAAAGGAAATACCAAAATACCCCTAAACTTAATAAAATTATAGAAAATAAAATAATAGTCCAAAAATTATAAACAAAATATTTTTGGATTCATAATAATCTATTATCTCCAAATAAAATACGATATCAAATTTTGGATATTCAAATTTTTATCATAAATTTGTAATTTAAATATTCCTTATGGAATTTTACAAAATTATTGAAAGGTGATAAAAAATAAATAAAAATCACTTTCATTATTTATTAATATTATAGTATATTTGAAAAATACTAAATAAATATTTAGTAATAGAACTAAAGTATAATTAAAAATTCTTAAAGGAATTATTAAATCAATAAAAGTCAAATAAAAGGAAATAAAATAAAATAATTCTATATATGTTATAAAATATTAAAAAGTAATATTTATAAATCCTTTATTACAAGAAAAAAGGAGAACTTTTTAAGGTAAATGCATAATGCATTACATTACTTGCATAATCATTTTTGCTTCTTTAAATATTGTCCTTACCGGGCAATAATGATGTTTTTGTAGAACTAGAAGCTCAAGGTCCAATGCAAGCATCAGACTTCAATACCTTGCCATCACAAGGCAAGTTCATCACTTTCTCATATCCTTTGAAGAGTCTTTACCAAAGTATTTGCAAATTGTATGTATCATATATGCTATAAAAGAAGGAAAATATTATTTTTCCAAATAAAGAAATCATGGATATCATCCTATGTGGTGATATGATGGAGCAATAGAACTTAGAGTTCTAATTGCAACAATGATGATCAAGTAGGAACTTAATAACCCCTGACATCAGTGATTCTAGCGCCATATATCACGCGTTAACCATGAGATTTGGAATGGGACGGAGAAGTCAGCTGTATCTTCTTCCTCTCGCATGTAGCCGGATGTGCAAGTCGTGGCTGTTATCCTCGTAGCGTGCATACTAATTGTTAATTCATAGAGGATATGCAGCATATGGGTGGGAACCCTCAACGTCCCACGATAGTTCTGGCATCTAACGGTTTGTACAAACCATTGCCGTAATTCATTATGTGGGCATGGTGTACACCAAGGAGGCATGTGGGGTCGCGAAGGGGGCAGTGATTGGCTTGGACCAACTACTGGGCCCCACATCATGGAATTGTGTACGGGAAAGTACGCCTGGTTGTGCAACAAGGAGTTGATCTCTCATGGGTAAAGTAACGCACCTCTGCAGAGTGTAACAACTATAACTTGTTACTCCCTGTTCCGGGAAGGAGCTACGAACGCGACAGGAAAGGAAATCCATGAAAGTTCTAGTCGACCTGTGAAGGCTGATTGTCATAGTTTTTCAGAATAAAATCAATCTTTGAAGAAAGATTTACAAAAACTGCATAGTGCCAAGGATTTATAATCCGAGATGGTAGATAGAGCATCAAACTTCCCACCTTGCATACAATGAACTTGTTGGGTAACACTGTTACTCATTCTTTCCTTTGATCCCTTGCTTAGACTCTGAGGATTCCGAAGACGTGCCAACGTATGCAGCTGAATGCCAAGAAGACGTGTTCTACGAGGAACCTGACCTATCCGTAGGAGTTGAAGGTGTGGACTACGAAATCCGTTATGGTGTCGATGAAAACGAGTCCACTTAAGAGTCTAGTTAGTAGTAACCAACGGAGCCGAACAACATGAACTCTATAAAATAAGTTGTTGAGCCCCACTCCTAGTCAGAGTTGTTACTTTTAAATTTCCGCTGAACATCTTATATTTTGGTTTGTAAGTTGGATCTTTTGGAAGTCTTGAACTTCCGGTATTGTAATAATAATAATGTGTGTATCTTTGTAATATGGACCCGCAATGTTTCTGTTGTACCACTCTGAGGGATGTGATATTTACGGAACGGTGTTCTGTGGATGTCATGTCAACGACTATAGTGTACTACACATGCAGTGGTATGCTGGGTCACCGCAGTTGGTATCAGAGCAAATTGCTTTGACCTTAGGTTGGAAACCTAGTAAAGGGTATTACCTGTAGGAGAATTAGCAACGATAAAGAATTCTCTAAAATTAATATAATGGGTATTCAAATGAGAATATTCTGTTATATGTTTTAGTGCGATATTTCTTTGTTATGATGCAATATATATTATTGGAAACTAATCAAAACTATTTTTCTGATATACAGAGATATGGTACCAAAGTTTCCAAAACATACTTTGGTAAGGAAAGAGGAGACTCTTGATGATTATCAAGGATCATTTACAGACCAACTTTGTCAACTTTATAGCTTTTTGATTGTCCAACTAGAATTCCAGTGAACACTATCACTTGTCTTGATGGCCGGATGTTATCCAAGTATCGTGTGTGTATCCAACTTCCAGAGAAGCTTGGATTGTACCACGATCTACCCATAGGTGAAGGTAGGAGTCATTTAGCAGCCTATCATGTTGCGGTTGTGGAGGCAATAGCTAATATCCGGGAGCAGAAAACCAAGGAGCTAGAAGGTAGCACATTTTTTGTGATACCTCATGATTCTATCGACTCGGAGCCTATACCGGATCATCTTAATTTGGTTAAGAAGCATCCTAAGTTAGCTTCCAAGTTTATGGATAGATATCAGACACTCGTTGCGTCTTTTTATAAGACTCATCAAGTGATTGTCGAAGACAAAAAATGACATGTTAGAGGATCTAACTGATCCGGAAAGGAGGAAGCAGTTAGCATTCCAGTTAGAGAAAGAAGCAAGTAGTAGTGCAACACCTATCTTTAAGGATATACCTATAGACCCAGAATCTTTTATACCATATCCTTATTCACCAAGACCTGAATCTACACATGATCCTACTATAGATATGCGGTATGTAGTACCACAGGGCTCAGAGGATGGTTCTGACTCGAAACTTCTTATTGAGAACTCGGATGGATGGAGAATGGGATCATATAATGAACCTCATGAACACCAGATGTCCACAGATGGTTCTGACAGAAATGTTGGACAATCTAGTTGGATGGGTGCAAGAATGAATCCTAATAATAGAAATAGAAATACCATGTCAATAGATGATCAGGATGAAGAAGAAGACCCTGAGGAAAGAGTGTTTGAATCATCAACATCTTCTCAAAGCCCAGGAAATATACATTATCCAGTATTCAATTATCTTGTCTATGAGAGCACCTGGGGAGCAGCAGGATCTGCGTATCCTGGTGACAACTCTAGAGATGAAGCTCAGGAGATGCAGGCTGGAGATAATGTTGAATATGTTTCTAAAGACTTTTCAGCTGAGCTGGAGGGAGTCAATGCGCTCAGGTTGAGTAATGACTCAAGTCCTGACACTTCAGATACAGAATATGTTCCTTCTGGAAGGCCATATGTTCCACAAACTGTGCGACGGATAACACGTCATCACGGTTGGACATCAGGCATGTACGATGAGCGTAGTTACTACTAGAAGACAATTATTTAGTAGTATCAAGTACCGTGTTTGTACCCCAAGTAATAAGGTAGTTGTGTGAATATACCTATATGGTATATGTGTAATGACTTTGTATCATTATGATATTATGTAAACTATGTGAGATGCATATTTGGATTTTCTTTGGATCTTCATTGTGTGACTAGTTCTATGCATAAAGTCGAGCTCGGAACACATGTGCATGATGTAATTATGAGTATTCGCTTTATGTTGCAGGACTAGGGGGTCATGGATACGGGTGTAGAAATAGAAACTGAGCAGCAGCGTATGGAGCGTGAGGTCAAGGAAAATGCCGATGCTGATACAGCAAATCAAGGAGCATTACCACCACCACCAATGAGACCGTTAATGGAGCAGAAATTTATGCAATACATGCAAATTATGCAAGAGAACCAGAACAAGTTTATGGAGGAGTTGCTGGGGCGAGCAAATCAGAGGGCACTTGAAGGAGGAGGAGTGAGTTTATCTGATTTCCAAAATGCAAGGCCGTTACCTTTTGCATCAGCTCCTGAACCAATGGATGCAGAAGACTGGTTAGCCGATACGGAAAGGAAGCTGAAAACTGTAGGTTGCAATGATGAGGAAAAATTGAGGTATGCAACTCATCTGCTGACCGGACCTGCAGCATCATGGTGGGAAAATCAGTTAGCCATGCAACAACCAGGAAGGGAATTTACCTGGGAGGAGTTCAAGCAGAGATTCCGTGAATATCATTTTTCGGGAAGTGTCATGGAGTTGAAGAGGAGAGAATTTGAGGAGCTTCAGCAAGGATATACTAGTGTCATGAAGTACATCCGGGAGTTTAGCCAACTGTCTCGTTATGCTGAGGAGGATGTTAACACTGAAGAGAAGAGGAAGAAACGTTTCTTGCATGGATTAAATCCGTTTGTGAAAATGCAGCTAAGGTTAGCCAATAAGCAAACTTATCAACATATGTTGGATGCAGCCATTACTTTTGAAGATGATTACAAGAATGTCCAAGAGGACAGGAGGAAGAGAGCCAAGAAGGAAACTAAGAGAATTCAGGAAAGCAAACCTAAACCTAACCTGGAGTTCAAATCCCGGAATAGGAATTATAGAAACAAAAACAATAACAAGGGCAACGGTGGAAATCAATCTAATACGAGAAGGAATGTTATCTGTAACAACTGTGGAATTCTAGGGCATTTCCAGAGGGAGTGCAAAAAGCCTGTAGTGATTGTTATGGTTGTGGTCAGAAGGGGCATATCAAGCCGGATTGTCCGAGCAAACCACTGGGAGGATGGCCTGCCAAGGGAGGAGGACAAGCTAGAGGAGGAAATGGACAACCCAATAAAGGAGGAAATAATGGCAAGAACAATAATGGCAAGAGAAACCGACCTACCGGAAAACTGAATTGTGCAACCCTCGAGGAGGTGGATAATTCGGAGCATGCAGTAATAGGTACGCTCAATATCCTTACCAATCCCAGCAAAGTTCTATTTGATACTGGTGCAACTACTTCATTCATTTCTGAAGAATTCTGTGATAAGTTCGGGATTAGAAGGGCAACGTTAGAACGTCCTATGACCGTAGTTACGGCGGGAGGGAATTTGATTGTGCGCCACATAAAACAATATTAGGTTATCTCGATCTGTGGTTGTACATATTTCGCAGACCTTTATGTGATTCCTTTGAAGGGAATTGTAGTAGTGCTTGGGATGGATTGGATGATGGAACACAGAGCTCAGATAAATTATGAGGAGAAAACTGTCTCAATCAAAACTCCAAGTGGAGCAAGGATAGTTTACCAGGCAGATAAACACAGTCATATCATGGTGGATCTGCAATTGATTTCAATGAAGGAAGTTAAATTAGAAGAAATTCCTATAGTTAATGAATTCCAAGATGTTTTCCCAACGAAATTACCAGGAATGCCACCAGACCGGGAGATAGAGCTCACCATTGACCTAATACCTGGTACAACCCCAATAGCTCAGGCACCATATAAAATGGGACCCAAGGAGTTGAAAGAACTCAAGGAGCAAATTGATGAGTTAGCAAGAAAATGATTTATTCAGGAAAGTGTATCTCCATGGGGAACACCAGTAATTTTTGTGGATAAGAGAGATGGTGGAAGACGGATGTGTGGTGATTATAAGAAATCTGAACAACGTGATGATCAAGAACAAGTATCCTTTACCAAGAATTCAAGATTTGTTTGATCAAGTGAAATGAGCTGGAGTATTTTCAAAGATTGATTTAAGATCTGGATACCATCAAATAAAAATCAAGCCAGAAGATGTTCCAAAAACAGCATTTGTCTCAAGATATGGACACCATGAATATCTGGTGGTACCATTTGGTTTGACCAATGCACCGACAATATTCATGAATCTGATGAACAAGATCTTCATGCCATACTTGGATAAGTTTGTCATTGTCTTTATTAATGATATTGTGATATATTCCAAGGATAAGGAAGAGCATGCTGACCATTTGAGAATAGCATTGCAGATTTTAAGAGAACATAAGCTTGATGCTAAGTTCAGTAAGTGTGAGTTCTGGTTAGATGAGGTAGAATTCCTCGGTCATGTGATCAGTAAGGATGGGATTGCTGTGAATCCATCAAAAGTTCAGTCAGTACTAGAGTGGACTGCACCAACCAATGTGAAACAAATTCGAGGTTTCCTAGGAATGGCTGGTTATTATCGGAGATTCATTGAAGGTTTCTCCAAAATAGCCGGACCAATGACTAAATTATTAAGGAAGAATACACCATTCAAGTGGGATGAGAAGTGTGAAGCAAGTTTCCAAGAGTTGAAAACGAGATTAACCACAGCTCCAATCTTAGCAGTTCCTGAAACAGGGAAGGATTTCACTGTATACTGTGATGCATCTAAAGAAGGTTTCGGGTGTGTATTAATGCAAGACCGGAAAGTAATTGCTTATGGTTCAAGACAATTGAAACCACATGAAGTCAACTATCCAACCCATGATTTAGAGTTAGCAACAGTAGTTTTTGCATTGAAAGGATGGAGGCATTTTCTTTATGGAGCCAGATGTGAGTTATACACTGACCATAAAAGTCTCAAATATTTCTTCACTCAAAAGGAATTGAACATGAGACAGAAGCGTTGGTTGGAATTAATCAAGGATTATGATCTAACAATCAATTACACCCTAGGAAAAGCAAATGTTGTAGCAGATGCTTTAAGTAGGAAGAGTGCAGATATTCAGCCTAGCAACAGAGAGTTACCAAAAGATTTACAAATGGACTTGGAAAGATTAGAACTCCAATTCATTAGAACAGAGGTTCTTGGAGGATTTGCGACTATGCAGGTAGTTGTAGAACATGACAGTGATCTTAAGCAAGAAATTTTTAGACATCAAGAAGAAGACCCTTTTATTGCTGAGGAAATTCGGAGGATATCTCAAGGGCAAAAATCAGTTTTTCGCCTTGGAGATTATGGATCTTTATGGTTCCAAGATCGTTTATGTGTTCCAGATGTGACTGAGATCAGAAATGTCATACTCAAAGATGCACATACTACCCCATATTCTATACATCCAGGGAGTACTAAGATGTATATGGATTTGAAGGAACTATTATGGTGGAATAACATGAAAAGATATATTCCTAAATATGTATCTGAATGCCATACTTGCCAAAGGGTGAAAGCTGAACATCAAAATCCAACAGGACCATTACAACCCTTAGAAATTCCTGAATGGAAATGGGAGGAAATAGGCATGGATTTCATCACAGGATTACCTATGACACCAAAAAAGAAGGACATGATATGGGTAATAGTAGACAGACTCACTAAGAGTGCACATTTTATTCCAGTGAATCAAAAAGATAATGCCGAGAAGTTAGTTGAAGTATATGTCAAAGAGATAGTAAGTAAGCATGGAGTACCCAAGAACATCGTAACTGATAGGGGATCAGTGTTTACTTCAGCATTTTGGAAGCAATTGCATGAGGCACTTGGTTCAAAGTTAGATTTCAGCACGACATATCATCCTGAGACAGGAGGTCAAACTAAAAGAACAAATCAAATACTAGAAGACATGTTGAGAGCTTGTGCACTGGATTTTGGAGGAACATGGGAGGATCACCTACCATTGGCGGAAATTTCTTATAACAATAGCTATCAGAGTAATCTGAAGGCAGCTCCATATGAGGTTGTGTATGGAATGAAGTGTAGATCACCAATATGTTGGTACGAACCTAGTAGCAGCAAAGAATTTGCGCCTGATTATATCAAGGAGAGACAATACATCATTGATAAGATCAGGGATAGACTAAAAATAGCCCAGAGCAGGCAGAAAAGTTATGCGGATCAAAGCCAAAGATCATGGCATCCAGAAGTAGGAGATATGGTCTATTTGAAAGTAAGTCCAATGAAAGGAGTAAAAAGGTTCGGAGTTAAAGGGAAATTAAGCCCAAGATATATCGGACCATTCAAGATACTGAGCCAAAAAAGAACTATAGCTTATGCTCTAGAGTTACCATCAAGACTAGCTCAAGTGCATAATGTTTTTCATGTATCACAACTTCGCAAATGTTTGAAAGTTCCAGAGGATGCAATAACACATCAAGAGATAGAACTACAAGAAGACCTGACTTAAATTGAAAAGCCCTACAAGATTCTAGAAGAAAATTGGAAAAGATTGAGGAATAGGGCAATCAGGTATTGCAAGGTACAATGGGAACATCACCCGGAAAGGGAAGCCACATGGGAGAAAGAAGAGGATTTAAGAAAAACTTATCCAGAACTATTCAGGTACATCTTCAACAAACTTCGGGACAAAGTTTAATTTAAGTGGGGAAGTCTGTAACATCCCAGCATTTAGGAACCTAACGAAGGGTAGATCTAGGATTATGTACTGTTGCATGCATCTATTTGTGAAAAAGTGGGAAAATTTTTCGCCAAATAAAATCTTAAGTGATCAATGTTTCTTTCTTACTTTAATATTAGGTTTAGACTTAAAGTAGGATTGTTATGAACTTTGATGTGATCGTAAAAGAATTATGTGTGTTTTGAAAGGGGTTTGAATTTTAAAAACTTAAGTGTTTGAATAATTATTTAAATGATTTAGATATAAGATTTGAACCTTAAATAAATCAAGATATAGGTAGTATAACTTAAATCTCAAAACAATAGAAATTATGAAATTCATTTTCACATTATAGTGACATAAACAAGTTACAATAGAATAAAGAATAAGAATATTCTTTATTAATAATAACATAATCTTTATTATAATTAAATAAAATAAAGATTACATGAACTATAAAAAAATTACAAAGGATTAAGAAAATTACATCTACTAAACTATCCTATATCTAAAACCTAAACTAAATCTTCATCCTTATATTTGAACCTGCAAAACAAAGATTTAACAGAAATAAAACAAGATTAGTGTTAGTAAGTATTTCTCTCAGATATGTCAGTGAGGTGCACTTGACAATCTCATCATTGAGAAATGTTTAAAAGGGACAAGTTTCACCAATATGAAAGATTTCATCTTTCATAAATTCACAGCCAGAATGCAAGGGACAGCCAAAAAGGATCAGTTCACCAGCCAAGGTAAAAGTAGATTGGTAACAGTAAGATCAAATTTTCAGAACCTATCCATATGTGCATAGCAGGCACACAGGCTGCACACACACAAGCATGCAACGGGTGTGCTGTCGACTGCACAAGCACAGCCAAATCAAACAAAACCAAAGCACATCCGTGGGAAAGCACCCCAGTGCAATACCACACCACACCACAACAGAACACGGCTTGGGAGAACAGCAAGTGAACCAAGAACAACAGCCAAACCAAACCACCAGATTAACCCAAACATCACCAGAATGGTGACATAAGGAGGAGGAAGAACCAGGTGGACAACAAGGCCAAGCCAGGAGCTAGGAGGAGCAGGCTAGCTCCAGATCAAGCACAAGAGTCCAGCAACACCAGATCAAGATCATCACCAACTTACTCCACAAATATCAGCTTTTGTGATGAGTTTCATAAAACCTTCACATTATCTAAATCATCTTATTTAGAGAAAGGCATGTGTTGTTTTACAAAACAAACCCTCAGAAGACACCCAAGTGGGGTGAATCCATCATAGGGATTTCTGAAAATCTAAAGGAAAACAGCAAAGCACCAGAATCCAACCAGAGCTCAGAGCAACATCCTTGCTCTGGTTGTTAAACCATATTCTACAATTCAATCATATATATACCTATGACCTATTTCTAGGCACATCTCTAAAGGAAGAGTAGCACCTTAGAAACAAATCTTTGGAATCCATAGGTTGATCAAGCTCACTATCATTTTGCCAAGCTATGATTCAATAAAGAATAGCTGGTACCACTACCAAGACTATCTAGATGAACCAACTAGATAAGATTTGAATCCCTAAACCTCAGACCAACATCATTGGTCATAGGGAATTCAGCTATGAGCATCTCTACTTTTCAAAGCCAAGATTGTCTCAAGCATAAACTAACCAAATCCATGATTTAGAATTAAATATGTGTGCCATACATGATGGTGTCACAAGAACAATTCAATATGAATCAGGAAAAGCAGAAAATCATCCTGGATTCAGAGAATCAACTAACTAATCATTTTCCTGTTAAAAAACAGGAATCATAACTAGAATATTCCTATAATACACTTCACTGTTTGAGATCATGAGGATCTCAATCCACATATTAATTTCCAAGCTAACGGCACTAGGGCATTAGCTGTATCTTATCATAATCATGACCTTGAATCAATTAAACAGTTGAAAACTATTAGATCATTAGCTTTACCAAGCATGTTTCCCATACAACCACATCATCTGAATCAGATGCAATCCAAGCATCAAATCATCAAGTAAGCCACCAGAAACACCATACATCAGATCAACCAACAAGACTTAGGCCAATAAGCATTCAGTATGGGTACAGACCATCTAAACCTGAACCAATTCCTCCAGTACATGAACAAGCACATCACAGGAACCCTAAACGGCATAATCATCCTAATCTGAATCATACTATAACTAGAGAGGACACTGCTAACATCTAGCATCAAATCAGCAAGCACAGAGAGCACCAGGAGAGGGGAATCAAACTCACCATAGGTCCTCGCTGAAGGATAGAAGAGGAACCAGAGGGGCCGGCGGCCATGGCGGCACGGGGAGCACCTAGAGGGGGCGCTGCAACCCACGCGGCGCCACGGCAACGACCCAGATCACGCCTGGAGGTGTAGAGCATCACCTCAACGCACGACGACCATGGCTGCACTTGAATCCATGCCAATCCCCAAACCCTAGGGTTCGGGACGACATCGGTCTATCACAGGAGAGCCCTAGGATCGAATCCAATTGGATAGAACAAACAGGCGTCGTCGACAACCCCCTAATGCACCACGGCGGCGACGAGAACAGCCGACGGCGGCGGGAATCACCGGTAGAGGCATCTCCGGCCACAGGGTCGGGGCCAGAGGAGGAGAAGATGAACTCACGAGAGAGAGAGAGAGAGAGAGAGAGAGAGAGAGAGAGAGAGATAGTGAGGAATGGGCCGAGCTGGGCCAGACCCTTCAGGGTGGCTCTTTTGTCTAGTACTAGTGGGCCAACAGGGCCCAATAAGAATAACCAGCCCAGAAACAATCTCAGGCCTGTTTTAATAAAAAGAAAAGACCAAAATACCCCTAGACTTAATAAAATTATAGAAAATAAAATAATAGTCCAAAAATTATAAAAAAAATATTTTTGGATTCATAATAATCTATTATCTCCAAATAAAATACGATATCAAATTTTGGATATTCAAATTTTTATCATAAATTTGTAATTTAAATATTCCTTATGGAATTTTACAAAATTATTGAAAGGTGATAAAAAATAAATAAAAATCACTTTCATTATTTATTAATATTATAGTATTTTTGAAAAATACTAAATAAATATTTATTAATAGAACTAAAGTATAATTAGTTCACACAAAAAAAGAACTAAAGTATAATTAAAAATTCTTAAAGGAATTATTAAATCAATAAAAGTCAAATAAAAGGAAATAAAATAAAATAATTCTATATATGTTATAAAATATTAAAAAGTAATATTTATAAATCCTTTATTACAAGAAAAAAAGGAGAACTTTTTAAGGTAAATGCATAATGCATTACATTACTTGCATAATCATTTTTGCTTCTTTAAATATTGTCCTTACCGGGCAATAATGATGTTTTTGTAGAACTAGAAGCTCAAGGTCCAGTGCAAGCATCAGACTTCAATACCTTGCCATCACAAGGCAAGTTCATCACTTGCTCATATCCTTTGAAGAGTCTTTACCAAAGTATTTGCAAATTGTGTGTATCATATATGCTATAAAAGAAGGAAAATATTATTTTTTCCAAATAAAGAAATCATGGATATCATCCTATGTGGTGATATGATGGAGCAATAGAACTTAGAGTTCTAATTGCAACAATGATGATCAAGTAGGAACTTAATAACCCCTGACATCAGTGATTCTAGCGTCGTATATCACGCGTTAACCATGAGATTTGGAATGGGACGGAGAAGTTAGCTGTATCTTCTTCCTCTCGCATGTAGCTGGATGTGCAGGTCGTGGATGTTATCCTCGTAGCGTGCATATTAATTGGTAATTCATAGAGGATATGCAGCATATGGGTGGGAACCCTCAATGTCCCACGATAGTTCTGGCATCTAACGGTTTGTACAAACCATTGCCGTAATTCATTATGTGGGCATGGTGTACACCAAGGAGGCATGCGGGGTCGCGAAGGGGGCAGTGATTGGCTTCGACCAACTATTGGGCCCCACATCATGGAATTGTGGACGGGAAAGTACGCCCAGTTGTGCAACAAGGAGTCGATCTCTCATGGGTAAAGTGACGCACCTCTGCAGAGTGTAACAACTGTAACTTGTTACTCCCTGTTCCGGGAAGGAGCTACGAACGCGACAGGAAAGGAACTCCATGAAAGTTCTAGTCAACCTGTGAAGGATGATTGTCATAGTTTTTCAGAATAAAATCAATCTTTGAAGAAAGATTTACAAAAACTGCATAGTGCCAAGGATTTATAATCAGAGGTGGTAGATAGAACATCAAACTTCCCACCTTGCATACAATGAACTTGTTGGGTAACGCTGTTACTCATTCTTTCCTTTGATCCCTTGCTTAGACTCTGAGGATTCCGAAGACGTGCCAATGTATGCAGCTGAATGCCAAGAAGACGTGTTCTACGAGGAACCTGACCTATCCGGAGGAGTTGAAGGCGTGGACTACGAAATCCGTTACGGTGTCGATGAAAATGAGTCCACTTAAGAGTCTAGTTAGTAGTAACCAACGGAGCCGAACAACATGAACTCTATAAAATAAGTTGTTGAGCCCCACTCCTAGTCGGAGTTGTTACTTTTAAAATTCCACTGAACATCTTATATTTTGGTTTGTAAGTTGGATATTTTGGAAGTCTTGAACTTCCGGTATTGTAATAATAATAATGTGTGTATCTTTGTAATATGGACCCGCAATGTTTCTGTTGTACCACTCTAAGGGATGTGATATTTACGGAATGGTGTTCTGTGGATGACATGTCAACGACTATAGTGTACTAGACATGCAGTGGTATGCTGGGTCACCGCACTTCCTTCCTCCATCTTGCAAGTTAAATAATTTCTCAGAGATCTCATATCTCTTAGAATGGGCCTGAGTCTGAAACATGGTTTTCAGTTCCTCAAGAATCTCAAAGGGCCCGGCGAACTCCTCAAAACGATTTTGAAGGTACGATTCCATAGAAAACAACATGGTGCTCTTAATCACACCATAATCATCTTTGCGTGACTGATAAACAGCCTTTTCATCAGCCGGCGCATCTATAGCAGGGGCGTCACCTAGCGCTTTCTCAAGGACATAGTCCTTTTGTCCGTCAGCGAGAATGATTCTCAGATTGCGGAACAAGTTGGTGAAGTTAGACCCATTGTTCTTAAGATTTTCTTTCTCAGAAAAAACGTTGAAGTTGAAGTTGGACTTAGCCATTTGATCTACAAAATTTTCAAGTACAATTTATACTATGTTCATGATAACTAGTTCAACTTAATCAAATTACTAGATGAACTCCCACTAAATTCAACATCCCTCAAGTTGTTTAGTGAACATGATCCAAATTCACCACACCTAATCCGATCTTCACGAGAAGACATGTGGTTTCAATGGTGGACAACAAAGTGTCAATCATATCATTCATATGACTCATGCTTAACCTTTCGGTTCGTGTGTTCCGAGGCCATGTCTGTACATGCTAGGCTCGTCAAGTCAAACCCAAGTATTTACACGTGTGCAAAACTGGCTTGCACCCGTTGTATGTGAACGTAGAGTTTATAGCACCCGATCATCACGAGATGCTTGAACACGACGAACTTTCGCAACGGTGCATACATGGGGAGAACACAATTTTATCTTGATCTTTAAGTGAGGAATCATCTTATAATGCTACCGTCGCGATCTAAGCATAATAAGATACATAAAAGGATAAACATCACATGCATATAATTTTATGTGACATGGTATAGCCAATCTCCGCGCAATGATCTCCATCTTGTGCGTGCCAGCATGATCTCCATCACTCCACCATGATTGCCTCCACCACGAATAGCAACTATAACTATTGCTAACTACTTAGCGATAAAGTAAAGCTATTACATGGCGTATAAGAAGTTGACACACAGGTCATACACAATTATAAAGACAACCATATGGCTCCTGCCGGTTGTGTACTCATCGACATGCAAGTCATGAAATATTACAAAACATGATCATTGCATACAACATACACATCATATCTTGGGCCATACCATATCACAGAAACACTCCCTGCAAAAACAAGTTAGACGCCTATACTTTGTTGTTGCATGTTTTACGTGGCTTATGGGAGTAACAAGCTAAGAACGATTCTTACCTACGGAAAGACACAACGGTGATATTATGGTTGCCAACATCTGGTGTAAATCCCATGAAAACTATAGTGATAGAAACTGGCATCCACCAGCCGCATGTGTGGAACAAGCCACGCGTCAAGTGCGGAGCCGGTCTCGCGAACGAGGTCGCGTAAAGTTGGTCTGGACCGCTTCGATCTCACTATACCGCGTCATAAGAAGTACACAACAAGAGGCTTGCAACAGAAAACATCAACGCCCGCAACAATCATGTTGCGTTCTACTCGTGAAACACATCTACGCATAGATCTAGCTCTGATACCACTTAAGGGTTTCGCAGCATAGTAAATCAAAAAAATTCTACGGATGCGAACGGGAAAGCCAATTTCTAATCTAGGAGATGCAATCAACGAGAGGGATAGATGAGATCTTCATACCCTTGAAGAAATCGCACAGCGGGACGTTCAACAGAACATGGTTGATGTAGTCGTACTAGCCTTCTCCTCCTCGCGATCCGATCCAACAGCGCAAGTGGCGACGCCTCCAAGAGATGCACACGTACGACACCGCGACGTCTCCTCCTTCCTTGGTCTAGAAAGTGGGGTGGAGATATAGGTTGGATCTACAACACGACGACGTGGTGCAAAGGTGGAGAGTTTCTGAGGCAGGGCTTCGCCTACGCGAAGTCGGGAGAGAGAGAGAGAGGAGGGCAGCAGTATGGCGGCTAGGGTTTGGGGTGGGGGGAGGGTGCGCCCCCTGCCACCTTATATAGGGGGTTGTCCGGCCCCCTTTGCTCCTCCTCCAATCCCTAGGGCCGGCGGCCACAAGGGTGGAGTGGGGGGCAAGTCTTCCCCCCTTCTAGAAGATCCCATAGGGTTTCCCCTAGGGTTTTGGCTGGCTGGGCCTATGGGGCCTTGTGCCCCTGGCCCAATGCGGCCAGGGAACTCCCTCGTAGGCCCACACCCCCCTCCGACAAGTGGGGCCACGTTGGTCCCACTCCAGAAGCTTCTAGAACCTTTCGATACAATACCGAACATTCCGAAACAATTCCGAAATCCAAAAAAACTGCTTTCCTTTATATGAATCTTATTCTCCGGACCATTTCGGAACCTCTCGCGATGTCCTGGATCTCATCCGAGACTCCGAACAAAAACTCACAAACTAATTATCCATTCTATCCTAGCGTCGAGGCACGTTAAGTGTGTGACCCTACGGGTTCGAGAATATGCGGACATGATCTTCTATCAATAATCAACATCAGGATATGGAAACCCATATTGACTCCCACATATTCATCGATGATCATATCGGATGAACCACGATGACATGATTCAATTAATCCCATATATATTCCCTTCGTCACGCGATATTTTACTTGCCCGAGATTTGATCGTTGGTATCGGCATACCTAGTTCAATCTCGTTCACGGCAAGTACTTTACTCGTTCCGTAATCCGATATCACTTTGTGATTAACTCCTTAACCACGTGCTTGCAAGCGGTGTTGATATCGATTACCGAGTGGGCCCGAAGTATATCTCTCTGACTTGGGAGGGACAAATCCCATCTCGATACATACAACCCAACAAGTACTTTCCGATCACCTGAGAGACACCTTTATGATCACCCTCTCATAGGATGACGTTTGATGACCTCAAAGCTTTCTTCCGATACCAGGGAGTTGCATTATCTCATGGTCTAAGGAATACAATATTTGACATAAGAAAAAGCTTCGCAAAGATTAACACGATGACACGATCTAATTGCTCTGCTTGATTTGGGTCTGTCCATCATATCATTCTCCCAATGATATGATCTCATTATTAATCGACAACTCATGTCTATGGTTAGGAAACCTTAACCATCATTAATCAATGAGCTAGTCCATAGAGGCGTACTAGGGACATGGTGTTGTTCATAAACCCCACAAGTATCAAAGTTTCCTCTTAATACAATTCTAGCATGGAATATAAACTTTATCATGAACAAGAATTATAATAATAACATCTTTATTATTGCCTCTAGGGCATAATTCCAACACTCCCATGCCCAAGGAACCAATTTCTTGCCCTCAAATTCCATTCTTCGCGAATTGGTTCTGGAATGATCCCTTTATTATGAAGCTCTTTCTCTTTTGCATCCCACTTAGGCATGGCAGTCGCGTAGCCCCTGGACCCAAGTTATGGTGATATTTCTTCTTCGCAACATTCATCTTGTTTTTTCTGACTTTTCCTCTGCAACTCCTGACCCCCTATACAACACAAATGCATCCCAGTAAGGCTGCTGCTTCGCTAGATAGCCTTCGAATAATGGGGTTTTCTTGTCCTTCTGATATTGTTGCCATAATGACTTCTTCCAGTTCTTGAATAGTTCAGCCATCTTCTTTAGTGCGAACTGCTTGACTTTGTTTCTCATTTCAGCAGTCTCGTCCTTAGTGTCACATTATGGCAGCTTGAAATGTACCAGTAGGTCATTAAAAAGTTCATCTTTGAACCTATCGTCGATATACACATCACTCCATTCCGCCTCTTTGGGCTTATTCCACTCCCGAACAGTTCTCAGGGTGCAATCTCTAGCAACAACTCCGCATTGTTGTACAAATATTTGTTTTGTTTTCTTTGGTTCCAAAGGTTCGCCGTCTCCTAAAACCTCTGTAATTTCATAAACAGTACCCTAGAGCAACTTTTTGGCTAGGCCGCGCTTGGTTTTCTTGCTCGATGTAGAGGCCTAAGAGAAGAAACATTCGTCAACATAATATATATACAACTAGGTACATCTAGTGACGATCATCGGACATCTTATATATACCTCGTCGGTCTGCGTTACGCGTCCATGGGCTTCTTCCTCTTGTCTGTTGGTCTCCTCTCCCTCACCGGATGAGTTCAGATACCTCGAGGGAGATCCCTCATCGGCATCGTGAATCATATCCCCGAGCAAGTGTTCCAAATCTAGGTCCATGCGGACTGGGGGACTAGGTGGATCCATAGTTCCTGCAAAATGCACACAATATTTATTTGAACTTAGCAAAATAAAACCTAAACCCCTAAACCCAGAGGTGCGGTGGGCGGTGGCCGGTGATGGTGGCCGCAGGAGAGGCGGGCGACTAAGCGGCTTCCTGCGAGAACCACCACCCTAACCCTAACTCCGGTCACCACCCTGAACCCTAAACCCGGAGGTGCGGTGGCGGTGGCCGGTGATGGTCGCCGCGGGAGAGGCGGGCGACTAAGCGGCTTCCCGCGAGAACCACCACCCTAACCCTAAATCCGGTCACCACCGAGCACCAACACACTAACCCTAACTCTAACTCCGGTTACAAAGAGGGTCTTATAATAATTACCCTAACCCTAACCCTAGGCCTCAACACCTAGCCGTGCCCATGCCCTTCACCGATAAACTTACACTTGACTAAAAAAATCCTATATACACTAAATATCAAAGAAGATCCTAAAAATCAAAAAAATCTACATACACTAAACTATATACACTAAAAAAATCATAATAAATATAATCACTAAACTATAACCCTAATCATATAATCATAAAACTAATTAAAATATAATAATCATAATATACACTAATCATAATATATACACTAACCCTAATCATAATCATAAATATATACTAACCCTAATCATAATATACACTAAAATATAATCATAATATACACTAATTAATCAATTAATCATAAACCTATATAAATATAATCATAATCCTAATTAACTAATATACACTATACCTAAGTCTGAGGAGGCCGAGAGGGGGCCGGCGGTGGCGCAGGTGGCCGGAGAGGTGGCCGGCGGTGGCGCAGGTGGTGGCCATAGGTGGCCGGAGGTGGGGCGCCGGCGCGCGCGGGGGGCGAGAGATGTGCGGAGAGGAGCGGGCGCGCGGCAGTGGCACGACCGGCTCAGGCGGCCTAGTCCCGGCTGGTGCCACGCACCGGGACTAGAGGGGGGGGCGTTTCATTTTTCGCGCGCTGGGGCCAAACCTTTAGTCCCGGCTGGTAAACTGGGCTGGGACTAAAGGCCCAAATTTGTGCGCGCTGGGCCAAAAAACCCAGCGCGCGTGTGCTTTTTTTTAAAAAAAATTCAAAAACATCATATAAAACATTTAAAATATACTTTTTTGCATACTTGTGAATTTGACAAAGCTTCCAACATCAAAAGTTCTTGAATTTGAATAATTAATCCAAAACAATTTTCTGTTTTATCAAATAATTATTTTAAAATAGTCAAATTATTAACCATTTTGCCATTATCAATTTTAAAATGCATTAACTATTATTTATTGCATATTTTTGAATTTGACAAAACTTTCAACATGAAAAGTTCTTGAATTTGAATAAATAATCCAAATCCATTTTCTATTTTATCAAATAATTATTTTAAATAGTCAAATTATTAACCATTTTGCCATTATCAATTTAAAAATGCATTAACTATTATTTTTTGCATATTTTTGAATCTCACTAAACTTTCAACATGAATAGTTCTTGAATTTGAATAATTAATCCAAATCCATTTTCTAAATAAGCTTTAGTACCGGTTGTATCCACTAACAGGGACTAAAGATTTTTTCGCCATTTCTCACCGCTTCCCGCCAAGTTTTTCCGCCCTTTCCTCTGAACCGAGCTTTTAGTCCCGGTTGTAGCCACTGAAAGGGACTAAAGATATTTCCCGCCATTTCCCACCGCATCCCACCATGTTTCCCCGCCCTTTCCATCTATATATAGGCCGACCGCGCCATGGTTATGCACACATCCACACCTTCCTCTCTCACAGAAATGGACAGGGCCTACTGGGCCATTCTGACCCTCGAGGAGACGGAGGCGCTGTGCGCCTCAAGCTACCCTTGCCCACCAGGCTACCGGCCATCCTCCGGCTGGATGCTGAGTGCTGGAGGTGTTCATGTCCCTCCCGTGCCTCAAGGCTCCGCCCGACAGGCGACCATCACGAACCACTTCTACCACGAGCTCACGTCGGAGCAGCAGATGGATCCCTAGTGGGATCCCAACAACTACGACACCTGGAATGCCTTCTTTGCTAACCAGCGGGAAAGGGAGCTCGCCAGGTACGATGGTGATGGCCCGCCCCCGGTGAACCACAATGAAGCCGACCACCGTGTGTAGTGGGCGAACCGTACTATCATAGGCGTGATGCGCTACATCGCCGGGGGATACCATCCTCGCCTGCGGTGCCCACAAGTCCACCCGCCCTCCATGAATCCAAGTCCAGAGTGGCAGGTGCCCCCGGTATATGCCATGGATGGGCTCAGGATCCCTGGAGTGGCAGGTGACGATGACAATGATGATGACGATGACGAAGAAGACCCTGAAGCTATGTAATATAGGACTAGGCATGATTATGACTAAAGGGGCGGCTTTAGTCCTAAGTGTTAGCTAGTCCTGATTTGTCCCGGTTTTTAATATTAATAAATGTATTGAGTGTTAGTCCTGGTTTGTGGCTGTACCGGGACTAAAGGGGGCCTTTAGTCCCAATTCCGTAGTCTCGGTTTTTAAATATTAATAAATGTCTTGAGTGTTAGTCTCGTTTTATGGTTGACCCGGGACTAAAGGGGGACCTTTAGTTCCGATTCGTACTACGACTTTCTCAAACTATGAAGATGTTGTCCCGATTCATACTTACCATGAAGATCTGATCTCCAAACACGTGCGGTCACATATTAGGGAGTGCCTCTATGACCAGTTTCTTGGAGATGCCGGAGGACTAGGCTCCGGCGGCATCTCCCTGAAACTGGCCGTAGTGGTGTCCCTACTCTCGAAGACCATCTTGCAGCTTGTAACTTCTCTAACTAGATCAATATGCCTGGGAGCTAACCTAATTTCACATATTAGGGAGTGCCTCTATGACCATTTTCTTGGAGATGCCGGATGACTGGGCTCCGGCGGCATCTCCCTGAAACTGGCCGTAGTGGTGTCCCTTCTCTCGAAGACCATCTTGAAGCTTGTAATTTCTCTAACTAGGTCAATATGCCTGGGAGCTAACCTAATTTCACATATTAGGGAGTGCCTCTATGACCAGTTTCTTGGAGATGCCGGAGGACTGGGCTCCGGCGGCATCTCCCTGAAACTGGCCGTAGTGGTGTCCCTGCTCTCGAAAACCATCAATCTTGGAGATGCCTCAAATTGGCAGCTTCATGCACAACCAAGGAGGAAGGTTGTAGATACATAGAGTGACGGGCCAAGTGTTGTGACTGCAGCTCTGCTCCCCAAAACGATTCATGACATCTGTACTTAGACCAAACCATAAGTTTTTTGCTTCACCAGCAAAGTCCGGGAAGTCTCTCTCGATTTTTCTCCACTGTCGACCATCAGCGGGGTGCCTCAACATCCCATCTTTCTTACGTTCTTCCATGTGCCATCGCAACAACTTGGCATGCTCTTTGTTTCTGAACAAACGTTTCAATCGTGGTATTATAGGAGCATACCACATCACCTTGGCAGGAACCCTCTTCTTGGGTGGCTTGCCATAAACATCACCAGGGTCATCTTTTCTGATCTTATACCGCAATGCAGTGCATACCGGGCATTTATCCAAATTCTCATACTTCTCACCGCGGTAGAGGATGCAGTCATTAGGGCACGCATGTATCTTCTGCACATCTAATCCTAGAGGGCACACGAGCTTCTTTGCTTCGTATGTACTGGCGGGCAATTCGTTATTTCTTAGAAGCAACCTCTTCATGAGTACCAGCAACTTCTCAAATCCCGACTCAGTCACCCGGTCTCTGCCTTCCACTTCAGCAATTCCAGTGTGCTACCCAGCTTCTTCTGGCCATCTTCACAAGTTGGGTACAACAATTTGTTGTGGTCCTGTAACATCTGCTCAAACTGCAACCCCTCCTTTTCTGTGTCGCGGTCTCGCTTTGCATCAGAAATGACCCGACCAAGATCATCAGCGGGCCGGTCTGGTTCCCGTTCTTCACCTCCTGCTTCTTCATTGTCTTCCATTGCGGTATCAGCGTATTCAGGGAACATAGATCGGTAGTTGTCATCATCATTCTCTTCTTCATCGCCGTCTTCCATCACAACCCCTCTTTCTCCATGTTTGGTCCAAACATTATAGACGGACATAAAACCAGACCGAAGCAGGTGGCTCTGAATGACTCTTGCGGAAGTGTGAGCCTTCTCATTCCTACAGTCAACACATGGACAACACATAAAACCATCCCATCGCTTGTTCTCCTCGGCCACAACTCGAAAAGAACGCACGCCTTCTTTGAAAGCGGCAGAGCGTCGGTCACCGTACATCCATGGATGGCTCATCTGTATCATAAAAATATATGTCAAACGCAATCACTATGCTAAAATTAGTACCGCACGATGGTCTTAACGAGAAAATAGTTGCTAACCTTTTATTACACTTGGAAACAAAGATGAGAAAACTTAAGTGTGGCTCGGGCACCTCATATCATGTCTGTCTTGTGTGACATAAACTTGCATCGCTCTAATGGACATTTCACCGAACACCTCTAGTGCATATGTTGTAGGGTTCACAGCATAGAAAACAAAAATTTTCCTACGATGGGAACAACTATGTACCAAGATCTATCTACTAGATACAAACAACGGGCGGATGTATATCCGTAGAGAACATACCCTTGAAGACCGACAAAGATTAACGAGTCCAAACTCGTGGTTGATGTAGACGATCTCTTGCCGATCTCAAGATCGAGAGGAAGTCCTAGCGCCGCAAAACAGCAGCGCATCCGTGCTCGCACACACGTACGAGGCACCGAGCAACCTCCGCCTCCTCGCTCCAGCGATGCAGCGGAAGCACAACTCTTTCTTGCCGAATAGCCACCGGGAACATGTATCTCGCTAGTCCGAGACCATGGGGGATAAATTCTAGAGGGGGAGAGAGATCCTTCACGAGGAGGTGTGATGTGAGAGGAGGAGAGGGGGGCCTTTTATAGGGGAGAGGGGGGGCACCCAAGGGGCATGGCGCCCAGCCATGGGGCTGCCCCCACCTCTTCCACATTCATGTGGGTGGAGCTCCCACTCAAAATGAAAAGCCTCCACTCCCATTAAAAAGCCTCCACTCAAAAATCCACTCACATGCATTAAATTTCCACCAAATTTAATGCAAGCTCTCATTTAAATAAAACTCTTTTATTTATTTATTCAGAATTTTGTTAATTACTTTAATTAACAAACATTCACATAAAACCCCTTGCTAGTATTCCATTTCACATGCAGAACCAGTTTCAGCAATTTCAACCGAAACAGTTTCGGTGTCTAGTGAAATAAATTCCTGCGCTTTCCTTTTCTTTTCGGCATGAAACTTTTGCTCCAATTGGATGTCGGTGTCTCTTAAGTGTGTCACCCTACGGTTCGCGAATAATGTGGACATGATCGAGACCCCTCTCGGATCAATAATCAGAAGCGGGATCTGGAGACCCATACTGACTCCCACACATTCAACGATGACTTTCTTGTGATCGTCGGAACCTTTTACGCTAGTATCTTAATCCCTTTGTTTCGCGATATATTACATGTCCGAGATTCGATCATCGGTATCTCCATACCTAGTTTGATCTCGTTACTGACATGTACTCTTTTCTCGTTCCCGTGATATAACACTCTAGTGATCAAATCACTTGCTTGCAAGCCAATCAATGTGATATCACCGAGAGGGCCCAGAGTATATCTATCCGTCATCGGGATGAACAAATTCCACTCTCGATCCATGGGCCTCAACATAACACTTTAGTAGTTCTGAATCCATCTTTATAATCACCCTGTTACGGTGTGACGTTTGATGTTATCAAGAAACTCTTCCGGTGTTAGTGATTGACATGATCTCATGGTCTAAGGATTAGGATCACTTCGTAAGTTGTTATAGCAATATAAACTCAATGACTTTGATCGTAATGCTATACTTCGGATGAATGTTCATCACACCATTACACTAATGTTGTGACCTCGTTATTAACAACATCCAATGTCCATGATCAGGAAACCTTGATCATCTTGTTAATCAACGAGCTAGTTTATGAGAGAGGCATAACTAGGAACTTTCTGTTTGTTTATTAAACACACATGTATTAACGTTTCCGTATTAATACAATTATAGCATGTACAATAAACATTTATCATAAATAAGGAATACGATAATAACCACTTTATTATTGCCTCTCGGGCATATTCCCTTCATATGTAAGAACAAGAAAAAAAATAGCACAACAACACTCTCTCCCACCAGGAAAAAAAACAGTTGAGAGGGGGAGGGGCTATGCGTATATATAGGGCCAGACCACTAGTCCCGGTTGGAGATACTAACCGGGACTAAAGGGGGTGCCCCCAGAGAGCGGCAGGGCCAAGGCCCTTTAATCCCCATTTGAGTCTCAGACCGGGACTAATGGGGTCTAACGGGTCGGGACATATGGTTCTGGGTGGCTCGGGCCGTCCGGCCAGGGCCATTAGTCCTGGCCCCAGCCATAGCCAGGACTAATGGCCTGGACGAAAGGCCTGTTTTCTACTAGTGTTACAAGCGGGGGGAAGGAGGACCTCTAGTTCCGGGCCGTAACACCATCCTAGACTAGACATTCTCCTGCCGCGGCAGAGATTCGTGTGTTTCTATGCCGCAACATGATTTTGTGTTTTTATTTTCATTTTGTTCCTTTTTAAATTTGTGTTTCATTATAATTTCAGACATGTTTCCGTACACTTATTCTACGCTACTACATACACGGTACACGTTGATGCATATTCGATCTATTGCAAGCATACATATATAATATTTGATCAAATCAAAAGGAAGGAAATGCTTAAAATTACATGGTCATGATATCATATCAATTACATGGAGATCACTAAAGCATATCGAGTTCCGCGTCCTCCACGTAATGTTCTCCTTTTACATCAAGGACCTCCTTCATTAGAAATCCCGCCAATTCCTCTTGAATTTCTCATACGCGTTGTTCTGGCTCGAGATTCTCCCGCAGACTATGAATATAATGTGAATTAACTCCCCACTCACTGGTCAATTCGAGAGTGTACCCGCAAACGTAGAATCCATATAAATGAGTCCCCGGTTGCTGCTGCAAACCATGCATTGTTTAGAGATGAATGCCCACCTCTTCGTGCATGGTCATAGGAGGCACAAACTTCGTAAAAACATTGACTTCACATGGTCATAGGGGGCACAAAACTTCGTGCATTATTCGGAGATGAATGCCCACCTCTTCGTAAGTGAGTTCTCGTTGCGATCGCTCGCAAACGGATAGTCACCAAAATGTTTTTGCTTGTGAAAGTATCTCCATACTCGTTTCCAAAATGCCCCTCCCTTTTGTTCTGCACCAGTTATTGTATCCTGGCTAATTTCCATACATGCCTCGCAAATCATCTCTTCCTCGAGGGTTGAGTACAATCCACTCATTTGGCTACCGCCTTGTGTTTGATTTTGCCGGACTAGTTCGTCCACAAACAAAGGCTCGTGGTCGATAGAGATGCCATCTTCTTGGGTACCAAGGCCATGATCCTGGAAGGGCCTATGGTTGGATCATGTACATCGGGAGAGCCAAAACAAGGGACAAGTTACCTGTGTCGGAGTTGGGGGCGGCGTTTCATCAAATAGCTTGCAGAGGGCGGGCATGCTATCGGCGGTGATGCTCCTCCCGGTCTTGCTGCTGCATGAAGAGCCTCCGCCGACAGGTGTCGCGTTCAGGTCAAGGGCAAGCGCTGGTGACGAGTCGCCGATGATATCCACCCCCGGTGGCCACCACTTCGACAACAGCTGGTTTGTTCGTGGACGCGGACGAGGTCGCCGAGCCCGTGAGGGCAGCTAGCTGTTGCTCCTTTATCAGGAGCAAGGTGGCAGCCTACATAGCGATGGCCTCGGTGGTGAACTTGTCCTAGACGGCCGTGGCGTGCTCAAGGGCGGCGGCCCTATCGCGGGAGGCTTGGGCATCGGCAAGGCGCTGTCAGGCCTTCTCTCTACAGTCGGCCCTCTTTCTCGACTCCTCATTCCTCTGCTCGTCCGTCAATTCCTTCTTCACCTTGACACCGGCATTACATTTTGACGGACCAGCGGCGGCCGGTAGTGGTAGATCAACGGCCAAAGCAGAGGCGACAGGAGCAGAGGCAGCCGGAGCAGCCCCTGGAGGCACGAACGGGCCACGGGCAGGGAGGGCAGGTGCCGGTGCAGGTGCCGCGGAGGGCGGCAGCTATGCGTCCATGGAAGTGTGCGCTAGGGATTGCTGATGTGAGTGGTGGAGACAGGTGCTACGGTCTTTGGCTGAGAGGGCCAGGCGGGACAAGAGTCGGACGAGGACGGCGTTCGAGCCCCCGCAGATCAGCCGCAGGTTTTAGCCCGGTATGCGCCAAATCAACCCCCGCCGCGCTGTCTGGTCCATTCGGGAGAGTCGTTAGGCCTTGAGCTCGGTTCTGGAGAGCGAGAACGGTCAGTTTGGGCGGCGTTGGAATGTCCTTAGGGCATATCTACTCAGCTACCCAGGACGCTGATCCGGACATCGAATTTAGGTCCAGACGCCGAAAATCGGCCCAGTCGTGTACCCAGGAACCTCTTTTCGTCCGGATTTGGGGCAACTTTGGTCCAGACTCCCCAGGCCATACCCAGGATCCCGGGTACGCCCTAGGAAACGAATTGGCCGAGTGGACCAGCTTGTCAATGACAGAAGACGAGTCGTCGTCATCCTTCTCGCCGTTTTCCTTTTCCCGCCCTCGCCGCTACACGCCTCCTGCCCTCGCCACCGAACTCGACCTATAAAAGGCGTATATCTAGCTGTATCCCTTCACAGTCTCTCACACCACTCCCAACTCTAGTGAACTCCAGACGCTCGCACCTTTCTACCTCCTCAACTCTCCCAAAAAGCCATGGCCGAGAGATTTCCCGGCGACATCACGGCGGCGAACGGCCGACACACGCTACAGATGTGGGAACTTGGCTGCTCCAGGAGGCGGGCTATACGGCGCCGCCGGACTATCGTCTCCCCTTCGCCTGGCAACTCAGCACCGGTGAGATCCCTATTCCGCAGGTGCCAGCCGATGAGGACATCGTCTGAGAGATCTAGGCGGCTATCGCCGCCATGCAAGACCCAGATCTCACCGAGGATCCTGGCAACCTGGTCTTCTGGAGGCAGTTCTTCGCCGACAGGCGCCTCTAGGATCTCTCCCGACACGATGGACCGCCGGGCTCGCTGATGACCCACAAGTGTAGGGTATCGCAACAGTCTTCGCGGGTAGTATTACCCAATTTATTGATTCGACACAAGGGGAGACAAAGAGTACTTGCAAGCCTTAACAACTGAGTTGTCAGTTCATCTGCACCTGGAAATAGTTCTTGCTCACAAAAGTTTATCAGTAGCAACAGTTTGTAGTAGCAATAGCAAAGCAACAACAGTAGTAACAGCAACAGTGAAACGGTAGCAATAGTAACAGTAACAGCAACAGTGAACGGTAGCAATAGTAATAGTAACGGTAACGGTAGGATTCAAGTGCGGTAGGCATAGGGATGGATGGACGGGCGTTGCATGGACGAGTCTAAACATGTAACTTCAAAGAACTAGGGCATTGCAGATAAATAATAATAAGCATCCAAGTACTAAACAATCCTAGGCATGTGCTCCAAATATAGTCATACGTGCTCGCAATGAGAACTTGCATAACATCTTCTGTCCAGCCAGCCCGTGGCAGCGGGGCCTCTAGGGAACTACTGGCAATTAAGGTGCTCCTTTTAATAGAGCACCGGAGCAAAGCATTAACACTCCATGAACACATGTGATCCTCACACCACAGCCATCCCCTCCGGCTGTCCCAATTATTGTCACTTTGGGGCCTTTGGATCCGGACAATGATACGTGTACACAACTTGCAGGTAAGACCATAAACAATACTATCATAATGATTCAATAATAAGTTCAGATCTGAAATCATACTCATCCAATACCTACCATCCCCAAGCCTACAACGGGGTATTACTCACTCATGGATGAGGTAAACATCGGTGGTTGATGGAGATGCGTTGTTGATGACGATGGCGATGATCCTCTCCAAATTCCTCGTCCCGGCAGGGTGCCAGAACGGAGTTTCTGGATCCGAATCTTGGTTTCTCGTGGCGGCAGTGGAGCAGAATTCTTTCTGGAAAACTATCGAACCCCCCTCTGTTTTTAGGTCAGAAGGCAACTTATAGACGCAGAGGGAGGCCGAGAAGCTGCCTGGGGTGGCCAAACCTCCCCCAGACGCGGGGTCAGTGGTCCCGCGCCTAGGGTGGGTCTGGCCCCACAGGCCTCCTCCCTGTCTCCCCTTCTGGCTCCGTGGATCTTCCGGTGAAATATAATTTTTGGCATATTTTCTGGGATTTTTCCTGATAGTTCATTTTCTGCACAAAAACAAGACACCAAGGTAATTATTGCTGAAAACAGCGTTAGTCCGTGTTAGTTGTATCCAAATCACACAAGTATAGAGAAAAAACAATAGCAAAGTGTTCGAGAAAGTAGATACGTTTTGGACGTATCAACTCCCCCCAAGCTTAGCTTATTGCTTGTCCTCAAGCAATTCAGTTGAAAATTGAGTGTGATAAAAGAACTTTCACGAACACTTTGCTTCATATGATGTAAATATTTTTAGCACACGAGTAGATGCTTAGACAATTCATAATAAGAAGTATGCAACTAAGTCTACTCAATAGTCATTGCAAGCTATGAAGAGAAACCAACTCAATAATAATAAGTAGCATGAAACATAAACATAAGCAACATTGCAATGCTCATAATAAGGTATGATAGAGTGGTATCTCGCTTGCCTTTGTTTGAAGAGCACAATATAAATGTTGAGGCACCTCTGAAGTTCATATGAAGACTAGAAGTAAAGATATCAGAGATACAAGCATAAAAGTCATGACATAATTAACCAAGTTTTGGAAAAACACAAGAATGACAACTATGCTCTCAAGAAGGTGCTCATAAAATAAGTTTCGACTCAACAAAATTGTAAAAACGGTTTTGTGAAGGTTTGAAAGGCTTCCTAATGCTGAAAGGAAGGTACTCATTAGCTTTGAGCTCTCATTGCCCCTATCATAAGCATCTTTATGTGGTTAAGGTGAAAGTGAGGTCCACTCTGAATCATATGCTTGACAGACCATATACTGAAAATCCCAAGTCCCTTGATTACGAAGGTCGCTCCGCATGCTACTCAACTTTGGTCACCTGAAAGTTCTTGTCATTGTAAATACATGCATATCATCGAGAAACGCCAACGGGGTACCCCTTGCACATGGTACAGGAGCTTTCCCATAACCAAAATGACAAGGCAAACAGACAATGAGCATCTCAGCAATCTTTTTATTTACCATATGCATAGCTTTTTATTGAGGAAGCTTCATAGATGCTCATTATAGTGATGTTGCAAGTTTCCACCATGATTAAGCATGGCTTAGGCTAGCGGCACAGACGTTTATCTAACACAATGTATAAACTCCATGAACTAACAACTTCCCCTTTTATTTCACATCGTCGACATCCGTAAACAAAAGAGCAAGGAATCAACTGGATGAGATATCCAAAAAGTGTTGAAAGCGTTCCCCGTGACAGCACGGTTCTGCTGACTCCCGGTATATAATAAGCAAGCATATAACTTTTCATGGACTATTCACAATGGTTCTGGATTATTAAGCGCAAAGAATAAAGTGTGCCATCAAGTTCGTGAGAGCTTTACTAACTAACTTTCTCAAATCAGACAAACATTTTATTTTGGAAGAAAACACGACATATAGAATATGCCCTGAAATAGCAAATGATGCTAATAAGTATATATGTTGGACACAACTGGCAATATTGGTTTTGGGGAGTTGGAAGCACAGGTAGAGCACATACTCGGTGCAAGTGAAGGCTAGGAATAGATAGGGAGCGACAAACGAGAGAGCAATAGCTGTTATAATCATGCTTGCAACAAAACAGGACTAACTATGGCATGAAAGTGATACAAGAACGCTGAGGCAAAATAAATCATTGAGGCTTACTGACTATTGATTAGTCATATGCATGTGTGAGCATGTGCCAAGTCGATTCACATGAACAGTCAGAGGAGGATACCACAATGTCATACCAAAGTATGAATAAAACAACGCAAGCAAACATTCATCTGACATGCTAAAACTATTAGCGAAGTGGAGCTAATCATAGACAAGCAAGAACTACTAAGCATCCATAATGACATACACCTTACACAAACAAGCTAAGCATGCTCACAATGATGAGTATATGTACAAAAATGAAACAAATAGAGTTCGTTACCAACCTCTTACCACACCTCAAGTTGTCTTATTCTTCATTATTGCCCTTCAATTGTGTGACTTGAATAATTAACATGAAAACCAATATCCACTAAGGACGGCTAAACCCTGCGAAGAACTCACAAAACCAAAGAAGAACAACAAATATTTTTGGTGTTTTTGATTTTTAGAAACAAGCAAACAAATAAAAACCAAACAAAAACAAAGCAAAATCTTTTTGGATTTTTCTTTTAAGGCAAACCAAAGCAAAGAAACAAACCAAGAGAAACAATGAAAATATTTTTGGTATTTTTTTGTGTTTTTGAGAAAACAGCAACAAGAACCAAAAAGAAAGCGAAACAATGGATATACAAAGAACCGGCCGAACATGATATATAGATGAGTGTGATGTCGGTATACCTCCCCCCAAGCTTAGGCTTTTGGCCTAAGCGGGGCTCAATCCCATGGTGCCCAAGTAGATGCACCTTCGTAGTATGTCGAGGAAGCTTCCTCGTCCTGGTATGAGCTCGGAGCCTCCCCTGTGTAGTGTACAGCGGGGTCACATGCGGGCGCTCCCCCCCCCCCCCCCCCCCCCCCCCCCCCCCCGCGGATAGTGCCCGTGGAAGTTAAGAGAATCTAGCAACTCATCCATCTCCGCCTTCGAGCGTGACCAAGGTCCCTGAGAAATACTGAACAAAGTGGCTTGGGGTAGAGGGATCTCTCTCTCTTCCCCGTAAGTAAACAACATTCTATAAACCAAGTTCTCAAGAGTAGAGTTAGAGGTGACAAAGTGGTGCGCCTTCATGGTAGCCAGATCAAATCTTTGGGGAGCCAAAACTGTATCATGAGGATCAACAACAATGTTCAAGGCAACAGCGATACGAGTAGATATAATTCCCCCATAAATGGGTCCCCTAGCAGCTAAGCGACGAGCAATGAGGGAACCAAGGTTATACTTTTCCTCACCGTAGAGCGCAGCAGCTAAGAAGGCCAATTGATAGTTGGATATTTTACTAGTGTTCTCCCTACCAAGAACACTGGTGGTAAGATAGTAGGTAAAGTACCCGATGGCTGGCAGTTGAATGTTCTTTATCTTCCCTCTTTGAGCTCTACGGTCATCATCATTGGTTATTCCTCGGTATAGTTCCAGCAAATCAGCGGGAAGAGTTGTAATCTTCTTTGATGACCCCTTTGTTCCAAGTCACAAGGCCTTGCAAAAATTCTTCAATGTCATAGAATGATCCCTGCCATAAAGTCTGAAAGACACAGAAGAGTTGAACAAAGTATTGGTTAAGAAGAAACTCTCCACAAATGTTTTAGTAAGTGAAGCATATTGTGCACTCTCATCCTGCATGAAACTTGTTAGACCAGCTCTCTCAATCAAAGCCATGAAATCATTAAGAATCCCGGCAGCTCGCAAGAAATTTTGACAAGGAAAGGTGGAGGGGTGCGCATCCCCTTCATCCCCCTCGTCACCAAACCACGGAGTGATGAGATCCTCATTGAATGAGGGTCTAGAACTGGTAGATGACCTTGGGAGTCTTTCCCTTCTAGGTGCATCACTCTCAAATATGTCACCAAAGGTGTGGTGGTCCATAACTTCTCTTTGCTGAAATTTAAAACAACCATCAAACCAAGTGATTTCTAAGTTGATAAATAATGAGCAACTACTATAGGAACTTGCTAGAGGACTACACATGCATCAAAACAAAGTTTCTAAGCATAGAACAAGCATGAAAGCTCAAACAACCTGTCACCTACAGTAGCAAAATACTCAAGATACAATCTACCAATCACAAATCTAATTGGACAAGTGGAGGAGGCACATACCAAAGAGCAATCCCTCCAAAAATCAGCACTTGAGATGGGCTGAACAAGGAGATAGAAAATTCACGAGCAAGAACAGCAAGAACTCGAGCCTGACCAAGTTTTCCGGTGTTTTTCGGGAGAGAGAAAGAAGGTGGCTTTGAGGAGGCAGCCTAGAGGGGCCCAGGTGGGCCAGACCCCTCCTAGGCGGCACTAGTGGTGGGCCCGCACCTACCACAGGTGTGGGGCCTAGGGATGGCCCCCTGGGTCACCTCTGGTACCTCTCTGCCCCTTTTTCGAGGAAAAAATTATTTTGAATTTTCTGGGATTTTTCGGGAAACTTTATTTTTGGCCAATTTTCAGGGTATGAAAATTGATTTTCTCACAAAAACAGTTTTTCAGAAGAAGCAAAAGCAAACCAAAAGCCAAACTATAGGAGCTCTAAGAAACTCAAACAAGAAAACAACTAGCAAAACTAAAGCTAAAGCAAAGACTAAGAAGGAGAAAGTAAAAAGAAAGCAAGTATAACCAAAGTGGAAGCATTATTTTGTTTATTAAAATCCTTTTGTTAACAAGGTTGATCAAGTCTTGTTACCAAAACAATCTTATATGAAACAAAACTTTGCATTCCACAAGGTGATTATGTTACCTCATACTTGATAGCAATGGTCCCAATCATAATAGTTTCAATATTTCTTGTGGAATGGGACAATATATTTCTCCAACCTTGATGCCTTCAATATTTCCAATAGAATTCAGGCAATAGCTTCTAACAACCTTCTTGGGGAAATGGACAGTGTGCTCTTTGTCATTAATATTTAATGTTACTTTTCTTTGATTGCAATTGATGACAACACCTGTAGTATTAAGAAAAGGTCTCCCAAGAATAATAGACATATTATCATCTTCAGGCATTTCAAGCACAACAAAATCAGTTAAAAACATGCAATTATGAGCAACTTGAACAGGAACATCCTCACATATCCCAAAGGGAAGAGTAGTTGACTTATCAGCCATTTTCAAAGATATATCAGTTGGTATCCACTTTTCTAGCTGGAGTCTCTTGTAGAGAGAAAAAGGCATAACACTAACTCCAGCTCCCAAATCACATAAAGTAGTTCTAACATGATTATTTTTAATGGAGCAAGGAATAGTTGGTATACCTGGATCACCAAGTTTCTTTGGAACCTTACCATTGAAGGAGTAATTAGCAAGCAAAGTAGAAATCTCCTCATTAGGAATCTTCCTTTTATTAGAGACATTATCCTTCATATACTTTGAATAAGGAGGCAACTTAATAGCATCAGTCAAAGGAATTTGCAAGAATAAAGGTTTCATCCACTCACAAAACTTGTTTTAGTGTTCCTACTCCTTTGACTTGTGTTTCTTACCTAGAAAAGGCATAGGTTTTTGCACCCAAGGTTCTCTCTCTTTACCATGTTTATTAGCAATAAAATCTTCCTTTGTGTACCTAGTATTCTTAGTGTGTTTTTCAGGTTCTTCCTCAATTTCCTCCTTATCAGGAGGCTCATTATTATCATTACCACTCTCAGTTTCAGCATCAGAGACAGATATACTATTAGGATCTACAGCAGGTTCATGTGATTCCTCAACTTTCTTATGTTTCTTTTTCTTCCTCTTACAAGGATTACCACTATCCTCACCTTGTTGGGAATCCTACTCTATTCTTTTAGGGTGTCCTTCAGGATATAAAGGATCTTGAGTGGCTGCACCACTCCTAGTTTTAATTCCATAAGCATGTTTATTTCCTGAAGCATTAACTAACATATCCTTTTGTACTTTAGCAAGTTGATCAAGTTGGGTTTGAACCATTTGAAAGTGTTTACAAAGCATTTTAATATCATTAGAAGTTCTTTCCACAATATCTTTCAACTCATGAATAGCTCTAGAGTTTTCCAATAAATGATTCTGAACTTGTTTATTAAAATGACCTTCTTTAACAATAAAAATGTCAAGTTCCTCTAAGCATTGATCAGGAGGCTTACCATAAGGAATATCACCTTCATCAAAGTGTTGGAGAGAGTGTACCTCAATAGTAGATGAGTGGGGAATTGGCTTACATAATTCTTCTATAGGAGGTAGTTTCTTCACATCTTTAGCTCTAATACCTTTCTCCTTTAGACACTTCTTAGCTTCCTTCATCACTTCATCATTTAATGCAATAACTCCCCTCTTCTTTGTTGTTTTTGGTGGAACCGGTTCAGGAACAACTGGTTCAGGAATAATAGGCTCAGGTGTATTCAGCTTAGTTGAAGTCCAATCATTATAATTCTTGCTTATCTTGTTCATTAATTCTTCAACATCTGTAGGAGTCTTTTTCCTAAAAACACAATCATCAAGGCTATCTAGGTAGGTTCTAGAATCATCAGTTAGTCCATTATAATAAATATCAAGCAACTCATTCTTAGGTAATGGACATACAGGATATGCATGAATCAAGGAACATAATCTTTTCCATGACTCAGGCAATTTCTCTTCTTCTTCCTGTTTAAAATCAAAAAGTCTCTGCAAAGCAGCATGTCTAGCACTAGGAGGAAACTATTTATGAAAGAAAGAAGCAATTAAGAAATCAGGGCTATCAATGGAACCAGGAGGTAATCTATTAAACCAATCCCTAGCTTCTCCTTTTAGTGAAAAAGGGAAGATCTTAGCGACAAAGTACTTGCGCATTTTAAAATCATCAGAGAACAAAGCACTCATAGTAGAAAGCTCATTCATATGAGCCACAACACTCTCATTTCCAGTACCACAAAACGGTTCTCTCTCAACAATATCTAAATAAGTTAAATCAAGAGAGAAATCATAATCTTTATCTTTAATATCTATGGGAGAGGTGGCAAACTTAGGATCATAAGACTTCTTGGGTATAATAGTACGTCTAGCAAGGAGACTCTTCATAGCACTAGCGCCATGTGTGTTTCGGCACTCTTCAACAAATTCATCAGTGAGCTCTATGTAACCATCATTAATATCAAAACTCTCACTAGACTCAGGTGAGCTAACAGGTGTAACAGTGTCTTCACTAGGAGTTTCGGTATTTCCTAGACTAGCCATAGTAGCATGTAGAAAAGGACCCAATGAACCACTCGCATCAAGCACAGTAGAAGTAACATCATGAGTATCAAAAGCAGTTTCAGATTCAACAGTAGTAGCAGTGTGTAGCATGAGCATGTGGTGGTGGTATGATAAGCTTACTTATAATAGACGGTGAATCAAGAGCAACAGGGGTATTTAGGACTGTACCTCTTCTTGTAGTGGATGGTAAAATAAGGAACTTTTCATCACGAGACTTCCCCATGATGAAAGGAGTAACAATGAACAATAATAGATCCAAGTGAACTTACAAATAAAGCTATGCTCCCCGGCAACAGCGCCAGAAAATAGTCTTGATGACCCACAAGTGTAGGGGATCGCAACAGTCTCCGCGGGTAGTATTACCCAATTTATTGATTCGACACAAGGGGAGACAAAGAATACTTGCAAGCCTTAACAACCGAGTTGTCAGTTCAGCTGCACCTGGAAATAGTTCTTGTTCACAGAAGTTTATCAGTAGCAACAATTTGTAGTAGCAATAGCAAAGCAACAGCAGCAGTAACAATAACAGTGAAATAGTAGCAATAGTAACAGTAACAACAACAGTAAACATTAGCAATAGTAATAGTAACGGTAACAGTAGGATTCGAGTGTGGTAGGCATAGGAATGGATGGACGGGCGTTGCATGGACGAGTCTAAACATGTAACTTCAAAAAACTAGGGCATTGCAGATAAATAATAATAAGCATCCAAGTACTAAACAATCCTAGGCATGTGCTCCAAATATAGTCATACGTGCTCGTAATGAGAACTTGCATAACATCTTCTGTCCAGCCAGCCCGTGGCAGCGGGGCCTCTAGGGAACTACTGGCAATTAAGATGCTCCTTTTAATAGAGCACCACAGCAAAGCATTAACACTCCATGAACACATGTGATCCTCACACCACAGCCATCCCCTCCCGTTGTCCCAATTATTGTCACTTTGGGGCCTTTGGATCCGGACAATGATATGTGTACACAACTTGCAGGTAATACCATAAACAATACTATCATAATGATTCAATAATAAGTTCAGATATGAGATCATGATACTCGGGCCCTAGTGACAAGCATTAAGCACAACAAGTTGCAACAAAGTCAAATAGCACTAATAGAGATACTAGGCACTATGCTCTAACAGATCTTATTCGATTACATGATAGAACTCATCCAATCCCTACCATCCCCAAGCCTACAGCGGGGGATTACTCACTCGTGGATGAGGGAAACATCGGTGGTTGATGGAGATGCGTTGGTGATGACGATGGCGATGATCCTCTCCAAATTCCCCGTCCCAGCAGGGTGCCAGAACGGAGTTTCTGGATCCGAATCTTGGTTTCTCGTGGCGGCGGCGGAGCGTAACTCTTTCTGAAAAACTATCGAACCCCCTCTGTTTCTAGGGTAGAAGGCAACTTATAGACGCGGAGGGAGGCCGAGAAGCTGACTGGGGTGGCCAAACCTCCCCTAGGCACGGGGTCAGTGGGCCCGCACCTGGGGTGGGTCTGGCCCCCCAGGCCTCCCCTCTGTCTCCCCTTCTGGCTTCGTGGATCTTCTGGTAAAATATAATTTTTGGCATATTTTCCGGGATTTTTCCTGATAGTTCATTTTCTGTAAAAGAAACAAGACACCAAGGTAATTCTGCTGAAAACAGCGTCAGTCCGTGTTAGTTGGATCCAAATCACACAAGTATAGAGGAAAAATAATAGCAAAGTGTTCGAGAAATAGATACGTTTTGGACGTATCACTCGCCGCCGCCGCCGCGTCACAATGCGGCTTTTCGCCGCCGCTGGTGGAGCGTTCCAGGGCGAACTCTCGCCGCCGTCATGGAGCACATCCAGGCCGGCAACCACCCCCGCCTCGGTCTGCAGAAGCGGCGTCCATCATCGACCATGGCGGCGGCGGCTTTTTCCTAGTTAAATTCAATGTAATATGTGCGATCATTGCCCTAATTAATGAAATCCGCCTATATTCGCCCAAAATTCATAGTGTTTAACTGAATTTCGCCGAACCTGAAAACTCGACCTGAAAAAGCGAGTGGGAAACTCAGCGTTCTCAAGGTGGAGTGAGTATTAAAAATCATACCGGTACAAAGATGCTCAAAAGTAATAAAAATTATAAATATAGGTCACTGAAACACCTAGCGACGATTACAAACACTAGCGCACCGAAAGCATGTTGCCGTCATCGCCCTTCCATCACCGGAGCTAGAAAAAAGCTTATCGTAGTGCAGCATATTGTAGTAGACAGACGTGAAGTCATCGCGCTAAAGTCACAAAGAACCAACGCACTAGAGCAGCAACCATCGCTAATAATGCCAACTGTAGAATTGAAGAGACTGATCTAAAATCACACCAACTCGAAACCGGACCGGATCTCAGGAAATCCGTCATACAAGAGACTCCATGTGCCCTCCATTGCGCTAGATGCATAACCGAAGTGAGAATAGAGTGAGAGCATCCCCACTCGTTGGGCGAACCTAGGCCGAAATCCGGACCTATTTTTTACCGGACAAAACTCGTTTTCCCACTCGCGTTCCCAGGTCGAGTTTCCACGTTCGAAAAAATTTAGTTAACCACGGCGAAATTTGGGAGAATATAGACAGATTTCATTAATTAGGACAAGGACGCACATATTACGTCGAATTTAACTAGGAAAATATTAAATTGAAACTAGGAAATGGGCACTGCCGCCATGGTCGAAGACGGACGCCACTTCTACAGGCCGAGGCGGGGGTGGTTGCCGGCCTGGATGTGTTCCATGACGGCGGCGAGAGTTCGCCCTAGAATGCTCCACCAGCGGCGGCGAAAAACCGCATTGTGACGTGGTGGCGACGATCCCGGCGGTCCCTCGTGTCAGGCGAGATCCTGGAGGCGCCTGTCGGTGAAGAACTGCCTCCAGAAGACCAGGTTGCCAGGATCCTTGGCGAGATCCGGGTCTTGCATGGCGGCGATAGCCGCCTAGATCTCTCCGGCGATGTCCTCGTCGGCGGGCACCGGCGGAATAGGGATCCCGCCGGCGTTGAGTTGCCGCTAAAGGGGAGACAAAATTCCGGCGGCGCAGTATAGCCCGCATCGTGGAGCAACCGGGCTTCCCACGTCTGTAGTGTGCGTTGGCCGTTCGCCGCCGCGATGTCACCGGGAAATCTCTCGGCCATGGCTTTTCGGCGAAGTTGTGGAGGTAGAAAGGTGCGAGCGTCTGGAGTTCGCCGGAGTTGGGAGCGTGTGCGGGATATACGCCTTTTATAGGCCGAGGTTGGAGGCGAGGACGGGAGGGGTGTAGCGGCGAGGACGAGAAAAGGGAAACGGCGAGAAGGATGACGACGACTCGACTTTTGTCGCTGACAGACTGGTCCACTCGGCCAAATCGCTTCGTTCGGCGTTCCCAGGACGTATCCGGGATCCTGGGTATGGTCTGGGAAGTCCGGACCAAAGTTGGCCCAAATCCAAACGAAAGAAGTTCCTGAGAACGCGACTGCGCCAATTTTCGGCGTTCGAACCTAAATTCAGCGTCCGGATCGGCGTCCGAACCTAAATTCAACATCCGGATCGGCATCCTGATTAGACGAGTGTAGATGTCCTGAAAAGGACCTTATTCTCACATCACAACATAGTTATCTCGCTGCAACATTAAAAAAAAAACACTAAAAACATGTTAAACAACAGAAAATGATACCATACCCCGGGGATCGCGCGTTCCGATCCCCGGGTCGCTTCGTCGCGTGCGCGGTCCGCTAGCCCGTTTGTTCTTATCTTTTTTCGGCCACTGCTGCTGGTTCGAGTTGTGTGTGCTGAGCGCTAGCTTCATTTGTGCGTGCTAGCTCCATTTCCGCCCTGTCGCCAGGCCGCTCCGCCTGCCGCTACCATGTCGCGCCGTTTTCCGCTAGTACGTTGTGTCGCTGTCAGGTTCTGCATGTCTCGCGCCGCCGCTGCTTGCGTCTACAAGCACCGTTTTGTCGATGATTCCTTCGGTCCATATTAATTGACTCAAATTTATCTATTTCCTCTGACCCATATTAATTGACTTGGATTTGTCAAAATTTAGATGAATCTATACACTATTTAATATATAGGTTCATCCAAAATTTGACAAATCAAAGTCAATTAATATGGACCGGAGGGAGTAGATTTAAATGAATCTAAACACTATTTATTATATAGGTTCATCTAAATTTTAACAAATCAAAGTTAATTAATATGGATCGGAGGAGGGAGTAGGATTTTGTTAAGATGCTATTTTTAGGATGATTATTTTGCTACAAAAGTTCTACTTTTTAGCTAGTTTAATATAAAAAAATTTTCTACTGCGCTTTCGGCGAAGTCATATATTTGCTATAGTGGTACAAAAAAAATTGCTAAATTTGTTTTCAAAGTTTGCTACAATAGCATATATTTTTTGGTACGAAGAACCTGGCGACATCTGTTTTCCAGAGTTGCTACCTGCGGCAACAGGCCCTGCTACACACGGGGCGATTGAACCTGCTGCATATGGCTTCTGGTTTTGCTACCTGCGACGAGCGGCGCTACTACAATGGCATATTTTTTTGTTACAAGTTTTTGCTCCGACGATGTCTCCGGTAAAGTCGTCTTTTGCTACATTAGCATAATTATTTTGCTATATCAGTTTTCTAAATTTGCTACAATAGCACAAACTTCTTGCTACGAGGTTTTCGGCGAGTCTCCGGCGATGTCTTCGGCGAAGTCGGTTTTACATTTAGGATATTTTTTTTGCTACATGGTCGCCTGCGAGGTCTCTGGCGAAATCTCCGGCGAGGTCCAATCTGTTTTTCTATTTTCTGTACTGAACCGTTTTTTGCTACATGCAGCAAAAATGGAACAATATATAGCAAAAACGGGACTTTATGTAGAAATAGCGGGATTTTGACCCTTAAAAAAAGACACGTGGTTGGCTAGGGACCCGGGATAAAAAGCACAAATCCTTCGAGGACGTCCAGTATTGTCTAAAAGTTTTTCCGTAAGTCTAGCATTTTCGGCACTGAACACCATGTACTTGATCGAGTTCGTGCTGCACCACGAACACGTCGTCCGCGGCGCGCTCGTCAGGTTTCTCGGAAGCACGCGGCGAGCCACCGGGGTATGCCCAAAACACAGCACCGTCGACGACAAGGTCGCGGTAGAGCATGTCAGCGACGACATAGCCGGAGGCGGGCAGTGATAGAGTCGACGCGTCATAGGAGCACGAGCGTCCACTCAGACATGGGCAATCGGCACACATAGCCTTCTTCGATCTGCTGGTGGCATGACGACCAGCTCTTTGTACGCCCGAGCAACTCCTCCACTTCTTCTATGTGGTAAGGGCAACTCCAACCGTCCCCACATCCCGGACGGCTAAGGGTGTGCAAAAAGTGAAACTGGCCAAACCAACCAAATCGGCTAGTTGCACTCTAGTTCAGTTTTTCTCACAAATGAAATCTAAATCCAGGAGTTACTACAAAAATTTAAACTAGTCCGAACCGATTAAACCAGTCAAACTGGTTTTGCACAGGCTTACAGACGGCCCTTTCAATCGTTTTGGTCTGTTTACGGGGCGGGGCGGGGAGGGCAGGCGCCCAGTTCTTGGGCCATGTCGCTAACAGTGACTCGCACCGGTCCGTCCTTTTACCCTATTTTACCTGTCTAAAAGTACCAGGACGTAATTAAACACTAGAAATAAGGATCACCAGTTACCAGTCTTTCGTCCTCCGTCCTCCGTCCCCCGCAAACCCAAAAAGACCACATACATAATTTATAGATGCACCAAAATAAACATAACAATGGTGGCAACTCATGTGGAATGGGAGTCCATAGACGAGGGGAAAATAATGGAACAGACGATGATGGTTTGTTGGGCTTAGGTTTTCATGTGTATATGGGAAAGTTTTATTAGACTGATAGGTGCGGATCGAGTATCCATGGAGCCTCCACGGAGGGAAATTGCCCACACTGACATCTTATCAGGTACCCGCCACACTATCTCACGGGCCAATCTGCTCCATTCCCCGATTCTTGAAGGGTATATGCCCACATGTACCCGGATCCACATGGAAAACTGCCATGTTGAGCAAGAAGTGCTTCCAACCGCTATTAATGGGCGCTAGAGCGCCAGCACATGACATGACGGACCGTGAATCCGTGACCCTACAATGGTTGCCATGTTGGGTGCACTGGCACGGATAAAGGCCTCAACGGCTCAACCTAGTCCTCTCCGAACCACCACTAGTGGAAAAAGGAATACAACCCAAAGGACTTACAACCCGGGAGCTGTTTTTGCAGCGGGGGTACGAAGGACCTTTAGTTCCGGATTGTAATGCGGCTCTGGACTAAAGATTTTTTTTCAATTTATTTTTAATTTATTTTTGAAATTTTCTTTTCGAATTTTTGAATTGTTTGACTCGTAATCCTCTCACTTGAAACATTTTTAGCACTAAGTATATTTAATCTTAGGTCAAACTTTCTGGTCGGTCACCCATCCTAGCACTACTCCACCCTTAGCATGCTTGACTTCGCTGTTGCATCAGGATGTGCTTGTGCGAAGTCCATTTGTACCTTGTTGTCAACACTACCATATCAATCATATTAGCTCATATCAATATGCCATACATCTTTATTTTTTGAAATTAAAACAACTATTTTAGTAAACAACAATAAATAAATAATAATAATATTTTAATCCAATGAAAGTAAAAACTAAATGAAATAATATTTTATTCATTTTTTGCCATTTATTCATTTAATATGGCATAAATAATATCTTTAAATCTGTAAATCAAAATTCGACAAATAATATATCCATAATTATCGGAAAAATGTGAGGAATCTAAATATGGAATAAATAAAATTGCAAAATTTCAGTTTTTTAAATAACTTTTTTTTTCTTTTCGAATTTCAAAATCTAAAATAATCCGAAACGGCCTAAGGCCGTTGAAATCGAACTAACAATTGTTTTTCACACATTTTGATAAGTTGTACTTTTTTTCGACATCGTAGCCAATAAGTTTTTGTCGTGGCCCGCAGCCTTTTAGTGCCGTATCACGACCCGAGAATAAAGGTCCGAAACGATCCGAGACTAGAGTTTCCTCGGACTCCTAGCCATCGAAAATGGTACGAACCGGGACTAGTGCTCATACTAGTCCTGTCCTGTAACAAATCGAGACTAGTGTTAGACTCTGGACCAAACCGGAGATTATTTTTCTACTAGTGCATAGTGTCCGAAATAGAGGGCCGTCGGAGTTTCCCTAACATACTAGTAAACAACCAATACATGTCATGCAAAAGATTCCCTAGAACTATCGATGGACTAAGCTATAAAAACACTTATATTATGAAACGAGGGGAGTAGGAAACAACTCAAAAAAAAAACCTAGCCCCAGTCGGCAGTCGTCGCGTGAAGTCACTGGGAACTGTGCAGAAGACCTCGGTTGCAAAGGATGAGCACTACAGGAATGGGAAGCTACGCCGACGGCCAAACGTCGGGGCCGTCGGCGTAGCCATCGTCCAGGCCAGTCCCGCCAAGCAGCCGTCGGCGTAAAATTGTCCTCGGCATATTCTATACTACGCCGACGGCTGCCCTTGGCGTAGCATACGCCGACGGCTGCCCTCGACGTAGCTATTTTTTATTTTATCTCATTAAACTTTGAAAAATCATAACTAAATCATTCTAATTCGGAAAAATACAAATAATATATCAAAATTTGTAGAAAAATAAGACCTATCTATCTACACTCAAATATTACACATTTATAAATAAAAATTAAGTAAAGCATAAAACATTATATATAGTTTAAAACGGGCCATAAAAAATTCAAAAACGATCGAAACAATGCGAAACTTTCGCGTGGTGTCATATTCTGTGACATAGTTAGAAGGAAAAACATCAAACTTGGTATATTGATTATGTCTCAAAAAAACCTTCACAAAATGACCTATCTCATTCGAGGTTTCTTGGCTTTCGGGTCAAATGACCAATATTATGGCTAGAATCAAGGCTTAGTTTGTGATAATGTGCCCATATTATGTATACACATGCATCATGGGATGGCGAACAATGTTGCAGTAGGAAGTTTTCCTTTTTGTCGCACCAAAAAGCCATTTTCTATTTTCCGAGCATAAAAAACGGACGGTTTTGTAAAGAAACCACCAAATGACTAATTCAAAATACTACCACCACATTTAAAAAAAATACTATACCACCTTATATGGACAATGTCCTAACAGGGGGATCCGAAACCTTTCCGTCCACCTTTGGTGAAAAAGACAAATTCCTGCCGAATCGGTAGTAAGTGGGTCAGATATGAACTACAGGTACATGATCCGATGCTCATGTTTTTTTACAAAAATCATTTTTAGGTTCACAATATGCTATTTTATCAAATATACAATGAAAGTTTAGTGAGGCTCGGCCCCGAGCTAAGAATCTTTATGTCCGTCGTTCAACAAAGTTTGACGATAGTTTAAAACGGGCATAAAAAAATTCAAAAACGATCGAAACAATGCGAAACCTTCGCGTGCTGTCATATTATGTGACATAGTTATAAGGAAAAATATCAAACTTGATTAACAGATTATGTCTCAAAAAAACCTTAACAAAATGACCTATCTCATTCGAGGTTTCTTGGCTTTCGGGTCAAATGACCAATGTTATGGCTAGAATCAAGTCATAGTTTGTGATAATGTGCCCATATTATGTATACACATGCATCATGGGATGGCGAACAATCTTGTAGGAGGAAGTTTTCGTTTTCGTCGCACCAAAAAGCCATTTTCTATTTTCCGAGCATAAAAACGGACGGTTTTGTGAAGCAACCACCAAATGACTAATTCAAAATACTATCACCATATTTTACAAAAATACTATACCACCTTATATGGACAATGTCCCAACAGGGGGATCTGAAACCTTTCCGTCCACCTTTGGTGAAAAAGACAAATTCCTGCCGAATCGGTAATAAGTGGGTCAGATATGAACTACAGGTACATGATCTGATGCTCATGTTTTTGTACAAAAATCATTTTTAGGTTCACAATATGCTATTTTATCAAAGATCCAATAAAATTTTAGCGAGGCTCGGCCCCGAGCTAAGAATCTTTATGCCCGCCGTTCGACAAAGTTTGACGATAGTTTAAAACGGGCATAAATAATTCAAAAACGATCGAAACAATGCGAAACCTTCGCGTGGTGTCGTATTATATGACATAGTTATAAAGAAAAATAGCAAACTTGATATATTGATTATGTCTCAAAAAAACCTTCACAAAATGACCTATCTCATTCGAGGTTTCTTGACTTTCGGGTCAAATGACCAATGTTATGGCTAGAATCAAGGCATAGTTTGTGATAATGTGCCCATATTATGCATACACATGCGTCATGGGATGGCGAACAATGTTGCAGGAGGAAGTTTTCCTTTTCGCCGCACCAAAAAGCCATTTTCTATTTTCCGAGCATAAAAAACGGACGGTTTTGTTAAGCAACCACCAAATGGCTAATTCAAAATACTACCACCACATTTTACAAAAATACTATACCACCTTATATGGACAATTTCCCAATAGGGGGATCCGAAACCTTTCCGTCCACTTTTGGTGAAAAAGACAAATTCCTGCCGAATCGGTAGGAAGTGGGCCAGATATGAACTACAGGTACATGATCCGATGCTCATGTTTTTTTACAAAAATCATTTTTAGGTTCACAATATGCTATTTTATCAAATATCCAATAAAAGTTTAGCGAGGCTCGGCCCCGAGCTAAGAATCTTTATGTCCGCCGTTCGATAAAGTTTGACGATAGTTTAAAACGGACATAAAAAATTCAAAAACGATCGAAACAATGCGAAACCTTCGCGTGGTGTCCTATTATGTGACATAGTTATAAATAAAAATAGCAAACTAGATATATTGATTATGTCTTAAAAAAACCTTCGCAAAATGACCTATCTTATTCGAGGTTTCTTGGCTTTCGGATCAAATGACCAATGTTATGGCTAGAATCAAGGCATAGTTTGTGATAGTGTGCCCATATTATGCATACACATGAATCATGGGATGGCGAACAATGTTGCAGGAGGAAGTTTTTCTTTTCGTCGCACCAAAAAGCCATTTTCTATTTTCCGAGCATAAAAAACAGACGGTTTTATGAAGCAACCACCAGATGGCTGATTCAAAATACTACCACCATATTTTACAAAAATACTATACCACCTTATATGGATAATGTCCCAACAGGGGATCCGAAACCTTTCCATCCATCTTTGGTGGAAAAGACAAATTTCTGCCGAATCGGTAGGAAGTGGGTCAGATATGAACTACAGGTACATAATCCGATGCTCATGTTTTTTTACAAAAATCTTTTTTAGGTTCACAATATGCTATTTTATCAAAGATCCAATGCAAGTTTTCCTTTTCATCGACCAAAAAGGCATTTTTCGTTATCCGAGCGAAAAAAGGGGATTTCTAAAGCAACCACCAAATAGCTAATTCAAAAACGGAGGGTCTGTGATTAGTTGATATGGATATCATATTTGGATTCCTCTCATTTTTCTGATCAATTTAGACATATTATTTGTTGAATTTCGATTTACAGATTTAAAGATATTAATTATTCTATATTAAATAGAAAAATACAGAAAAAATAAAATTATTATATTTTTATTTGAATTCAATAATATTTTTACTTATTCATTAATATTTACTTAAATAATTGTTTGTAATTTTAAAAAATACAAACGTGTGACATGATGATATAAGAGTTAATAGGATTGATATCATAGTATTGACACCAATGTATGAATTACTTTGGGAAACGGATTCTGAAGGAACGAGGAAGTTGAGCGTGCTGAAGCTGGAGTAATATTAGATGGGTGACCTGCTGGGAAGTTTGACTAAGACTGGAATTTAATCAAATATTAAGTATAATTAGTGTTAAAAATGTTCAAAGTAGGAGATTAACAAGTGAAACAATTCAAAGAATAAAAAAATTGAGAAAAAAATAAAAAATATATTTCTTTTTCAAAAAAATATGTTTTGCAACCGGCCGACACGCCGAGGGCTTTCCTCGGCGTAGCATACGCCGACGGCATTTTGATACGTCGACGGCTTGAGTGTGCTCCGCCGAGGGAGATCTTTGCCGAGGAGGCTACGCCGATGGCAGCCCTCGACGTACCATGCGTCGAGCATGCGTCGAGGGTATTTTGGTCTACGCCGACGGCCTTTTGTCCTCGGCGTAGCGCGCGCGTCCCGTAGTGGAGGATCATAGTATGAAACAGGAGCCGCTGAAGCGACCTGCAACCAGGGAGAGCACGTAGCCACACGCGGCTTGATGTCAAATTGAAACTACTTCCTCCGTTTTAAAATATAAGATGTTTTAGTTTTGTGAAGCAAATATATCTAAACTACTTTTAGTATGTACTCATATTTAAAGTAAATCTACATATCAAAACAAGTCTAGATACATTTTATTCACAAATCTAAAACAATCTTATATTTTGATACGGAGGGAGTAGAAAGCATATATATATATATATATATATATATATATATATATATATATATATATATATATATATATATATATATAGCAAGCATAGGAACCCAGGCAGGCTCTAAACTGGAGATGTTTGTCGTGTTGGAAACGATCAAACATTGTCCAGGCTGAGTTCTCCATCCGGCGCGATCATGGCCTGTGATCCACCTCTCTTTCTTGCTCGTCATAAAGCTTGAACATGGTAAGCAGCGCGCGGATTTGATCTGCTGAGACCTGGCCTTCTGCACAGTTCCCAGGTTCCTACAGACCAGAGGCCAGGGGTACTGCTGCCTGTGCAACAGGCTTGGCACGCTTGTTCTTGGGACGGCAGCTAGCCCCACGTACAGAGAACGAAGCCCATGCGGTGCGGACAGAGGGCCCCGCCTGGCAAGCAGCGGCGTCGCCACGGGCGCGAACAGCACGAGACGAGGCATCAGGCGTGCGCGCTCCCGGGGATTCGGGAATGAACAGAGGCGTGACGGCCGTGGGCGAGGTGCTGTCAGGCGTGTCGAAACCTGGTGGCCTTGGCGGAGCGGAGAGCCGCTGTGGCCGGAGCAACGACGCCGGCGAACACAACAGCATGCGTTCCGCATCGCTCGGACCTTTGCTGCGTCGAAGGGGGCAGCACGGACACGGGCGTGGCGTGGATGGCGATGTGGGTGGCGTGAGGTTGCGGCGCACAGCACGTTGATGCGCGTCCTGGTGCGGCCTCTCAGCCCGGTGAGTTCGCCGTGGCATGCCCGTCGGCCTCGTCGTGGTCATGGTCCTCCAAGGCCGATGCCCGCACATCCGATCCGACGACGCGCGCGGTCGATTCCTGCAAAGATCCGGTCTCCTCCATCAGCACAGGCGCATTGAGCACCAGCGCACGCTCGATGCCATCTTGCGGTATGTCCTGCTCCGTGCCCCGACGGGTCCCGTCCCGGTTTTGGCGGCGGTCACCGTGGTAGGGACCGATCGCGCGGCTGCTGGCGTGAGACGCTGCGCCGGAGCCTTTCCAGGTACACTGCGACATGGTTTTTCTCTTCATCTCTCTTCAGTAGAATTTGCTTCCGTCGAATCTCGGCCACACGAAGGCACTGTGTTCCTATATCAACTATTGCATCCTATGCTAGCTAGCCTAAAGGTAGCTGAACGAGTTCTCAACGATCGGACCGGTGAGTGTTCAGTTCAGAACAAGCACTTGTGTCACAGTTACTGTTGCCAATTAATCCTGCAAAACCTCTGGATCAAATATCGGACAGGTGAGTGTTCGGAGCAAACACTGCGTCGTTCCTATATCAACTATTGCATCCGATCCAGCTTAAAAGGTCAGATGGACGAGTTCTAAACGACTACCAAAGTATCCTGATACCTGAAACTGTTGAAGCCCTGATTTGTACATACCAGATATATTGTCTCGAAATTCTCCTTAACAGATTAGTATATTTCTGTTGCTGTGACGTATAAATAAAATTGCGCACTTTATGCATCTGTTAACACAAAATTATAATATGCATGACAAGTTGGAAAATATGAGATTATCCCTACAGAAAATCTATGGTATCATCCCATTAAGAAAAATATTGATATTTAGGTAATAAATACATAAAAGATAGAAGGAATATTGTACCCACTTCGTTCTCTCCTCTAAGATCAGCATAATAGACCGCACCTTAACCACCTTGTCCAATTTTATGAATTCTGAACAAGGCTCAATCACAAAGTTTTGGACAACAGTAATATTACTGTGAGATAAGAATAATAGACAGCACCTTAATCAGTTTTGGATGAAATCACAGCTACAAACTCCCAAAGTTTTAGAGATCAGTTATTCTTATCTCACAGATTAGCAGTGTCTCTAAGCACGTAAAATCAACATCAGTAGGGGAGCCAATCAGTGCATCGGCATGGCAGTAAAAAAGCTAGCAATTGAATTAGAGTCCAGAATCCGAAAAAAATTGATTCAGAGTTCAGAAACAATATATCATGCAATTAAGTTGCAGTAGGAACTAATTCAGCATAGAGGTGTTTAGAATCCGACAAAACTGATTCAGAGTTCAGAAACGATATATATCATGCGGTGGATGAGTTTGTAAACTCCTCATTTAAGTGATTGTCACATCGATATATCATACAAATCACATAGGAAACCCACCGGGTTTAAGGAGTTTGCAGAAACACCTAAATTGTCTAACTGATCAACACTTGAAGATCGAGGAGTAAACCGGTTCCACGGACCGAGCATTACAGATGAGTACACCTACGAACGGAAACGCAATCACAGAACCGGAGGGGAAGATATCGACTCCTGCAGGGACCAGAACCTGAGCATAGACTCTTGATCGTTGGCCTTGGGCGATGGAGTTGGCGCTGCTTCAGGACAGCGTGCGATTAGAAGAGGGCACGCTTTGGAGCACCTTCCGTGCATGGTAGAACGAGCGTCCAGCGGCGTGCCGCAACTGGTCGCCAGCGACCCGTGCATGGCCGGCGTTGGCGAGGGCTCGGAGCATCAGCTCCCGGGCTTCCTGCCTGGCAGAGCCCCAAGTAAGCACGCCGGCGAGGCAGTAATCCACGAAAGAAGACGCGGACCAGAGGTGGTCCAGCGCCGCTCGCCCGTGGCGCTCGGCGTCTGCGCGCGCTGCCTCCCAGCAAATCCACCCCGGCCCGCCGCGGTCGAGGCCGAGCTGCGGGGCGCAGCGCAGGAACACCATGTCAGACTCGCCCTTGACGGAGAGGAGGGCGGAGAGCGCGTTGTGGGCGGCGTCCAACGCGAGGAGCGCTGTGCTGTAATAGCCGGACCAGTCCGTGGAGGCGGAGAGGCCGAGGGCCGCGGCGGCGACCCTGGGGTCCTTCTCGATGCCATCCGCGACCACCCGGAGCGCCGCATGTGCCGCCTCAAGTTCTGGGACAGCTCCGCTGATGGCAACGCGGAAGAGCGATCCTGGCGTCGAGTTCCCGAGCGAGATCCACACGGCGGCGGCGGCGTCGCTGCTACTGCCGACGAGGCTGGGCGTCTCGGCAGCCGAGCGCGTGCGAGACTGGGCGCGTGGTAGGACGACGTCGGGGAAGCTTGCGTCGCTCCTGCGCGACTGCTGTATCCCGTTAAGAGCGTCCAGAGCCGCCTCGATGGCCGCCAAGACGGCCACCCGTTCTTCCTCGACGGCATGGTCGGGGACGCCGGTGGCGGCGACGAGCCGCCCCGCGGCTCCCAGGTGGCCGCGGGACGAGGAGACAGCGTCGTAGGCGTGGCTGGCCAGCTCTCTGGCCGCTCGCGTCCTCGGCCGAGCCCGGACCTCCTCGGAGTCCTCGCTGCGCATGCATCGAAGCGCGAGGAGCTCCACCGTCCGGAGAACCGAGATTGCGACGGCGAGAAGCCTCGACGCCTCCGCGAGCTTCCTCTGGCACTTGTCGATGCGGACGAGTACGCGGTCCTCTTGGACGCCGCGCAGAAGCGAGGAGAGGTCCCGGGCGGCGACGAGGAGGCTGTCGCGGGCGACGCCGGCGACGGTGAAGGACTCATTGAAGCGCTCCCAAAACAAGGGCTTCCACGGCACTGCAGCCATCTGCGGCGGCTCTCTCCCTTCTCTCTCACGCGCGCGGCGGTTGTTTTTGAGAGAGATTCTCCGTCCGATGGCTTCTGTTGTCCGGCTCCGGCGTACGGCTATTAAGGCCCAGTTCTTTTGGCGGCTTCTTTGAGAAGCCGTCCTATCCCCAGCTTTTTGGGGAAGCTGGTTTCAAAATTTTGTTAGGCTTCCAAGTTAGTTTAGCTTTAACCACTTTGGAAGCCTTCTAAAAATTTTAAACCGGCTTCCCCAGAAAGCTGGGGGTAGGACGGCTTCTCGAAAAAGCCGCTAAAAGAACTGGGCCAAAGTACCGGCTGCCAGCTGGGGAGTGGACCCCACAGCCAATTTACCGTCCCTTTTTTACATGTCAATTTACCTTTTCTTTTTTGGGCGGATAGGTAAAAACAAGTTTGTTAAACTGAAACGCTCCGTTCCAAAGAAAAAACTGAAATGCTGTGTGCAACAATGAGGAATTTTTTCTAGTCTAGTACTACTAAAAAGTATGATAAGTTGTGATCGAGACTTGTCGTGTAGTCTCTCCGTATTTAGATCAAGTTCAGCGGTTTTTCTAAATTTCTTTCTTATATTTTAAAATTTTAAACTATTCTTGTCATGGTGTGAAACACGGCAGTGCCATAGGGATGGCTAAAGAGGACACTTGTATACAATCGGTGGCTCACGCAATGGGTTGAACACGGTGAACTGCAAACACAGCGACGTACCTAGGTTTGGGACTCGGCAAGGTAACATCCCTACTCCTGCAAGATCTACTATATGGGGGCGAACGCCTAATACAAGTGCTTCTGGAGCTGTTTTCTTAGATACTATCGATGGCTGAAGAAAGAAGTAGAACTAGAGGCAAGCTCTCGCTACTATCGATGTTACCCCCTCCCCCCTCAAACCCTAGCTCTACCCACCCTTATATACTGGTTGGGGGGTAGATTACAATGTGGGTTCTAGGGTTTACTGTTTGGATACGGGTTTACAGGGTAGGGCCGGCTGCAGGGTCCAGCCGGTGGGCCAGGACCCAGTCAGCCCTTCTTTATCGTCAGCCACTTCTTTAACGGTCACTCGGGCTTCCTTTGTAGCGTCATCCTTGCTTTAATGGTCACCCAGGACTCCTTTGGCGGTCAGACGACCGCTTTACTTTATCTTCATCCGGTAGTGCCGGTCAGGACGACGCGACAGCCTGTCTGATGACGAGAGGCACCGGAAGCGTACCCCGCAAGGAGCGTCTCCCCCTATGCGCTCTCCATCGAATCCGAGGCCAACCGCATGGGAGAGGCCACCCGGTCGGTTCTTCTGGTAGCTGGCTAGACAGGCCAGAAAGCTTTAAGCCAGCCGGGTGGGACCAGCCAACCGGCTAGAGTTGTCCTGTTTGACGGCCAGGCGGCTTGTATCTTCTGGAGACGACCTACTTAGGCTTCGCTTTCCCCACCCGGCATTTTCCCTAAATGATCTCCCCTATTATATATTTTTTAAAAAAATCTATAACTATCATTTGAAAACAAATGGCTACCGTGCTTTAGGAGGAGTTTTTCCACGCTCGGGAGATGCATAGGGGAGCCCTCTAGTTCCCCTATAGATGAGTGAGTTGGGGAGAAGAATAGGAGAATCAAAAGAATAGGGGAACCAGTCGGGAACTGCTGGAAGGTCTTTTTTCTCTTCTTTCTCCTAAAAAAGCTATAGGAGAGATGATAATGGAACTGCTGCACTTGCTCTTAGACTATTGAACCCCTATGTATTTTTGTTTAACATATCGCAAAATGATTCATGTTATCATACAATTACAAAATATAAAACTTAATAATGACCAGATATTTTTTGCATTTCTTTAAACTTAGGAATACAATTTGCACTTAATTTATGAAAATTAATTTTATATGTACTTAGCTATGTTTATGTTTACTACACCCTAAAGGGATGGCCCGTTTGTGAAAGCTTTATATAACAATTCTCATGCGAAACCTAACATATGATAGGGCAACTCTCTTTAAATCGGATACAAAAGGTATTTGATTTGGTCCGTTTGCGGGTGGCATTCGGACAAAAATAGACCGATGTAAGTTTAGGGTAGTTTGTGTACCCAACAGCAATAGACTCGGACAAGTCTTGCCAGCCACGACAAGTCATGCCATTTAACAAGATTTGTCTTAACATTTCTTTATCTTGGGGAGGACACTGTTCGCGGGGCATGAAGACAACGCCAGGAGGACAGGGCGTGACCGAGGACCGACGCCCGGAGAGAAGGCTGCCACTGCCGACTGTGCTCAAGAAGGAGGGCGGCGCATCGGGTGAGAATAGGGGAAGCCCATTGACATATGGCTACAGAGCCCGCCGACCAACTCCCTAATCGTCAAGCAGCCGTGGGGAGAACGAGACCTCCAAAGACCCCGCCCCTTATCCTCGGAGGCTCCTCCAACGAGGAAGAGTGCAGGGATCTATAGCGTTAAGGACCCCACGGACAACCTCGATGCCCACAGTGGACTCCCCACGCAGTGCATCTCCGCCCGTGTCCACACACACCCACGACAGTGTGGATCCTCGAGCATGGCTTAACAAGATTAATAGACTATATTGGATTTAGGAAAACTAGGGTATCCCTTACCTGCTGACTGCGGGCCCCTACGCGTCGTCTCTTGACAGAGGCAAAGGAAGATGACTACGGACTCGTCCGCATGATCCGTCTCGTGGACAGATGCTGGCTTGGCCGCGGGATCCGTCTCGCGGCCCATGGTTGCCGAGAAGGAAACATCGTTGCTGATATCACACCAATCCCAGGGATGGTATTCGTCAACCACATGCGGGGCGCAGTCGCCATAGGGATACAAGGCGCCTTTGTCCAGCTACTTCCGACAGAGTGCCACATGGGTTATAGTTTCGTGGCTATGCAAGAGGTTGTTCCAAGGAGGAAGGAAATCATAAGTGTCTCCTAGCTGAAACAGGAAAAGGTCGGTGCATCGTGATAGAGAAGGACAAGCTCTGGGAAGGAAAAGAATCCTGAGGCCTCCCCAAAGGGTCAAAAGGTGGAACAAGACTAGGACCAGACCTCATCGTTTTCTTCCAACTTTGGCCTATAAAAGATATCTTGTCTCCTCTTCCCTCCTAGCCACGAGGGAAGAGGAGCTTCCTAGTCGGTCATTGTGATGTCCCCTTGAAGCTATAAAAGATGGGCCATGACCAAAGGAAGAGAGGTAGAACAAATAGAGAGAGCAATAATAGTAGCTAGCTCCTTCGCCGGCAAGCAAGGACTCCTATGTAACCTTTTTTCCTCCCTTAGATCAATACCACCAGACAAGTAGGAAGTAGGGTTGTTAGCCTCTGAGCGGCCTGAACCTAGGTAAACTCCTTCTGTGAGTTCATTGTCCCTAGCAGAGAAGATGGCCTAGAGTCCTCTTGCTTCCCTTATATGAATCTCTAAAAGGGGGTATCCATTACACTTAGTGTTCATGTTCACGCGCATGGCATTATACTCATACAAACAAGTTGCAACTTCTTTTCCAGAAGCTCATCTCAAAGAACCTCCAGGTTAAGCGTGTTTGGCCTAGAGCAATTTAAGGATGTTTGACCAACCGAGAAGTTGTTCTCGGGTACGCATGAGTGAGAACAAAGCATGTAGAAAAGATGGTTGGAATGTTGAGTTAGTCTAAAGATCCAAGAGACCCGCAAGAGGTAACAACCGTCGGGCCGGAGTGGGATATGAAACTTCTAAAGTGAAATTCATAATTTTATTGTTTATGAAATAAAATAATAGTACCAAGAAAAATCCTTATAAAACCCTAAAAATGGAAACTTCACTAAAATAGAAGGGAATTCAAATAAAATGAAATCAATTAAAAAATACCAAGGATTGCATTACATATAGTTGCATTAGAGCATTATTTAGTTTTATCAGAACATTGTGTTTATCGGATAATGATTACTATTTTTAGAATCCAAAGTCTAGGGTCGAGTAAAACTTTCAAGTTGGATTATCTTGCAGTTACCCGACAAGTTCATTATTGCATAAACCTGGTGAGACCAGACTCATACCTTTTGCGAGTTCAATCTTATATGTCCTTTGAAATATCTTTCAAAATGTTTTCAAAACTTTATCATATGTATTCAAAAGAAACATTGTTTTCTGAATGAAATAAATTGAAAGTGGTGGACAGTAGAATCATGAATGGAATGCATGGTTGAACGATCATGTAGTGGAGATTCCATTGTACCGTGAAAGTTAGGATTAACAAACAAGTAGTCAGTACAAAATAGCTAAAACCCCAGATCTTATTATGGGGCGAGTGTGTCAGAAGTACCTTCTTCCTTTCGTCTATCCTCGCATACTTAGTCGGGATGTGATCCAAAGTGGAGATCAGTGGGTGGAAGCACGTAACGTCTCTATTCCGTGCTATGGGATAACGACCTAGTTTATTAGATGGGATGATAATTGAACATAGGTCTCTCGACAAAAATTCGTTAGAATGGGTGGGTAGCGTGGTCGCGGAGGGGGACTCGACCTGACTTGAATAAATTTGGTAATATGCCCCATACCCAATGAAGTATGGATGAGAGCAATAAGGCCAAGGACGGTTGTGGGAAAAGTAGCACACTTCTCAAGGGTGTATAAATGTGACATGTTACTCCCTATCATGGGAAAATATTATGAACACGACGTGGAAAAAGAAACTCCACGAAGTTCATACAACCCGGGGAGAATGACAAACTTAGATTTTATAAAATCTAAAACTTCCCTTTTTAAAAACCATTTACAAAAACCTACACGAGTCGTTGATTGTTGATATATGGAACTAGATAGAGTTGTACTTAGTCTATCCGTAAACCATTGCTTAGATTGTCAAGGTCAGAAGATTGACGTAGAGGTGGAATTCAACGACATGGCATCAGAATAGCATAATGCAATTGAGATGTAAATATAGAACTCTACCTATGCATGCATAGGTAGTTGATCTAGCAATAGTGTAGCTTCTCCAGTAAGCTGCCAGCTCCAATGGTTCTAAGCTTACTATTACCATTGATTAGAAAGCTATACAGTTACATTTGAATTTCCATCGCGTTGTGAATCCTCATTGGACCGAGAAAGATCTCAAAGCTTTTGTACACTTTTTGCTCTTGGAATGAATAAATGAGAAGTTGGACCCGCAATGTTTCTGTTGTACCACTCCGAGGGATGTAATATTTGCGAGAAGAGGACTTTTGTAAGTGTTATATCAACAACTTGTACAGTACAACATGAAGTGGTGTACTGGGTCACCAAATGGGAATTACATAAATGATATAAATGATCATAATCATGTTGGGCAGCTCATATGGAACTAAACAACGATAACATGAGAGAGAGATAAAGCTACTGCCATAAACCCATAGTCAAGAGGTGGACTACTCCTTCTTCATCATGGATACGGTGTTGATGTTGTTAGAGAAGGTCGAGATCTAGTCAGAGATGGTTCTGGCAACGTCTCCCCCTCTAGTCTTCACAGGTTCGGGTTGTTTCTTGGTTTTTGTGTTTTCTTTACCATGTCTTCTGAGTTTGCGATTGGGGACCTTTTTATAGACGTTTTTCGGTCAAGACTTCGATGTAGGGCACAAGATGAATGATTGGTGATGCTCAGGAGGGAGAGAGATGTGGTGGCGCGGTCCTCCTAGGCCATGCCACATGGGCCTAGGGCCTCCTTTGGTGTGGTTCCAATGATCCATAAGGTTCTTGTGATGAAAAAATGATCCTCGAAAAAACCTAGGTCTGTTTGATTTCGTTTAGGTCCCTAAAAGTGAAAAATACACAAAACAGGATTTTCCTGTCTACAGAGTTATAAACCAGATAAAGTGGATCATTGATAAATCCCCATAAATCAATGTAAAACATGGATACAACATTGTATATGTTGCAAATATGTTGGAATATGTGACAATAAATTACGAAGATCATGTATGCATTTTACATGCATTAGTGAGATCATCAAGAGCGGCGTGAGATAAAGAAGGGGTTCAAGGAGGTGCGTATGAACACTGTTGCTAGTGAGGTATTTGAGTGTTGTGGCATTGAGATCTCTTCATAGCAGGTGTACAACCACCTGCATATGTGGAGGCCCAGATGGATTCTAATGTCCAAGATAAGAGACCTTAGTGGAGCTGGCTGGGATGAGGAGAGTTGCAGCATCATCTTGGAGGGCACATATTACAGGGGCCATATATCAGTACTAACTACTTTGAGTTTTTCTACTAACCTCCATTTTGTTTCAACTAGCACTAACCTCCATGCAACTCCTTGTCTCAGGATCACCCCAAGGATGAGAGCACTAGAATAAGCTAATCGCCAACTATGTGCAGATGCAGACCATTTTCTCCTTTGGCCTTGCCACCGAAAGGTTTGCCATGGGTTCCAGTGAGACTCTTGGCAAACATATCCCTAACTACATGCATACCTAGGAGTCCAAGACAGTGAAACTTTATGACGAGAACGAGAACGATCATCCTGCAAGTGTTGGCGACGGTCGTGCCGGCATTGGTGGAAACACTGCTAGTGGCAGCAATACTGGCTGTTGGTGATGGCTTCGATCCTTCTAAGAAGAGGAAGAGATCGATGCTAGGACAGGAGGACATCATCACCATCACCACATGACCGTGGTCGTGAAAGCGGTAGAGGTCGCCATCACCACTGCGTCCCCTCCAGATGTGCACCTAGCTCTCGACGATGTCATCATGAGCGCCATCGGCTTCATCCATGAGGCTCTGATGGTGGCGCCCAATCCACATCTTAGACAACAAGGCATAGTGAAACGACTTTGTTCAGATGAAGGAGGACCACATGGAGCTCTGGCTCAGGACCTTCCTGATGCTGGCTCCCTGGTCATGGAGCTAGTGGTGGTGTGTGCATGAAGAATATGAACTTGTTGGTTGTATATTTTGGAGTAGCTACGACTTGACCAAAACTTATTCCAAGACCTATTTATTGTGAGGTGGTATATACTAACCCCCACATGATGGAGAACTTGTGGTGGCAGGATTACACCCCTTTTGATTTGGTGGTACGATGACACCATAGAAGTTAGTGTGATCGGTAGTATCACACTTGCTTGTTATACTGAATTGTTGATGCTTTTGCCCATAGATCTTGCATGCTTAAGTTGTTAATGTTGATTAGCTTGTGTTCTAAACTTGATTTGCCTACTTTACTTGTGATACTTATGTTGCATATGTTCTATCTCGATAGAAATACAACTAGTACATGTACTAGGAAAGGAGTCAGAAATGTACAAGACATGCGAGTGTAGCGAACAAGTGTGAAGGGAATATGCCCTGAGAGGCAATAATAAAGTATTTATTATGTGTATTCCAAGTATATGATAGATGTTTATTTTGCATGCTATAATTGTATTAATACGGAAACGTTAATACATGTGTGTTTAATAAACAAACAGAAAGTTCCTAGTTATGCCTCTCTCATAAACTAGCTTGTTGATTAACAAGATGATCAAGGTTTCCTGATCATGGACATTGGATGTTGTTAATAACGGGATCACAACATTAGTGTAATGGTGTGATGAACATTCATCCGAAGTATAGCATTGCGATCAAAGTCATTGAGTTTATATTGCTATAACAACTTACGAAGTGATCCTAATCCTTAGACCATGAGATCATGTCAATCACTAACACCGGAAGAGTTTCTTGATAACACCAAACATCACACCGTAACAGGGTGATTATAAAGATGGATTCAGAACTAATAAAGTGTTATGTTGAGGCTCATGGATCGAGAGTGGAATTTGTTCATCCCGATGACGGATAGATATACTCTGGGCCCTCTCGGTGATATCACATTGATTAGCTTGCAAGCAAGTGATTTGATCACTAGAATGTTATATCACAGGAACGAGAAAAGAGTGCATGTCGGTAACGAGATCAAACTAGGTATGGAGATACCGATGATCGAATCTCGGACATGTAATATATCGTGAAACAAAGGGATTAAGATACTAGCGTAAAAGGTTCTGACGATCACAAGAAAGTCATCGTTGAATGTGTGGGAGTCAGTATGGGTCTCCAGATCCCGCTTCTGATTATTGATCCGAGAGGGGTCTCGATCATGTCCGCATTATTCATGAACCGTAGGGTGACACACTTAAGAGACACCGACATCCAATAGGAGCAAATGTTTCATGCCGAAAGAATGAACAAGCGCAGGAATTTATTTCACTAGATACCGAAACAGGTTTTCAGGTGAAATTGCATAAAGTGGTTATGCATGTGAAATAGAATTCTAGCAAGGGGTTATTTGTGAATGTTTGTCATTAAAGTAATTGACAAAATTCTGAATAAAATAAAAGAGTTTTATTTAATGAGAGTTTGCATTAAATTTGGTGGAAATTTAATGGGAATTTGAGTGGACTTTTGAGTGGAGGGATTTTAAAGGGCATTTTGTGAGTGGAGTGTCCACCCACATGAATGAAGGAGGGGAGGGGGCAGCCCCCATGGCCGGCGGCCACCCCCTTGGGTGCCCCCCTCCTCCTATAAAAGGAGCCCCCCTCCTCACTTGTCTCTCACACCTCCTCGTGAAGGATCTCTCTCCCCCTCTAGAATTTATCCCCCATGGTCTCGGACTAGCGAGATACATGTTCCCGGTGGCTATTCAGCAAGAAAGAGTTGTGCTTCCGCTGCATCGCTGGAGCGAGGACGCGGAGGTTGCTCGGTGCCTCGAACGTGTGTGCGAGCATGGATGCGCTGCTGATTTGCGACGCTAGGACTTCCTCTCGATCTTGAGATCGGCAAGAGATCGTCTACATCAACCACGAGTTGAACTCGTTAAGCTTTGTCGGTCTTCGAGGGTATGTTCTCTACGGATATACATCCGCCCGTTGTTTGTATCTAGTAGATAGATCTTGGTATATAGTTCACATCGTAGGAAAATTTTTGTTTTCTATGTTGCGAACCCTACAGTGGTATCAGAGCCAGGTTTATGCGTAGATACTTTACACGGGTAGTACACATATGAGTATGTGAGCGATGAAGATCATGTTGTTGCTCCTTTGTTGTAATTTTGGATATTGGTGGCATAGTGGGATGAAGCGGCCCGGACAAACTTTACATGTCCTCGCACATGAGACCTGTTCCACGCTTTACATGCAACTAGTTTTCATAAGTGGCTAGCGGGTGTCTGTCTCTCCTACTATAGTCAATATCTATTTTGCAAGCGAGTTGTCAACAATTTGATTATCCTCATTGTGGTTCATGTTCGTAGGTAAGAACGGTTCTATCTCGAAAGCCCTAAGCCACGTAAAACTTGCAATGGATAAATTAGAGGCGTCTAGTTTAGATTGTTGCTGGACTAGTGTTATGATATGATAGTGTTGTAAGTAGAAGTATGAGATGATACTCTTACAACACACATAGCGTGTAAAATCCATAGACCTTGGATTTACACATATAGGTATGATAGTGATCATACCACGATGCACATGATAGAGATCATCTGCGGGAACCATATAATTTCACTAATAAACATATGATGTTTGATAGCATCTTATATTGCTTGTTTAGCGCTTTGTTAGCATAATAAGATGATCCCTCATTTAAATATCAAGATAAGAATGTGTTCTTCCTTTAGTATGCACCGATTATGTTTTCGTCGCTCCAAGACATCACGTGATGATCGGGTGTTCTTGGATCCACGACCATATTTCGGGTGTAAAACAGTTACACACGCGAATACTAAGGTTCTAACTTGGCGAGCCTAGCATGTACAGACATGGCCTCGGAACACGGACCGAAAGGTTTAGCATGAGTCATATAGTTGATATGATGCCCATTTGATGCTCGTCTTTGAAGCTATACCGACTCACGTGATGATTGGACTTGGTTTAGTGGATTTGGTTCATGTAATCACCAAAAAGGCACGAGGGATGTCGTTTTTGAGTGGGAGTTCATTCGTAATATAAATTAGTTAAACTCAATCTATCATACACTTAGTCTAAACTTTACAAATTCTGTTGTAGATGACACCACCTGCTTTTAATTTCAATGTGTTCATGGAGAAAGAGAAACTAGCAACGAACGGTAGCAACTTTACCGAATGGGCCATGAATTTGAGGATTCTCCTCTCAGCTGCACAAAAGCAATATGTGCTAGAAGCGTCGTTAGGCCCCCCACCTTTAGATGATGCCCCTGACGAGGAGAAGAATGTCTGTCAGACTCGTCAGGAGGACCACAACTTAGTTCATTGCGGCATATTGTATGGGCTAGAGCCAGAACTTCGAAAGCGTTTCGAAAACGGCAATGCATTTGATACAATGGGTGATTTGAAAATGATTTTCGACACACATGCTGCTGTAGAGAGCTACAATGCTTCAGAAAAGTTCTTTAGCTGCATGATGGAAGAGCATAGCTCCGTTAGTGAGCATGTACTCAAGATGTCGGGTTACGCCGATAAGCTTGTGTCCTTGGGAATATCGATTCCCATTGACTTAGGCATCCATCGTGTTCTGCAGTCTCTGCCACCTAGCTATAAGAGCTTCGTGATGAACTATAATATGCAAGGCATGAAGAAGTCTCTCCCCGAGCTTCTATCAATGCTTAAAACTGCAGAAGTGGAGATAAAAAAGGAACATCAAGTGTTGATGATCAATAGGAACACTGGTTTCAAGAAAGACAAGAAGGGAAAACGGAAGGAAAGTAAGGGCGGCAAGCCTGTTGCCGCGCCTAAAAATAAACCCCGAGTTGGACCTAAGTCTGATTCCGAGTGCTACTATTGTAAGGGGACTGGCCACTGGAAGCGCAACTGCCCTAAGTATCTGGCAGACAAGAAGGCCGGCAAGGCAAACAAAGGTATATATGATATACATGTTATTGATGTGTACTTGACTAGTGCTCGCGGTAGCACCTGGGTATTTGATATCGGTTCAGTTGCTAATATTTGTAACTCGAATCAGGGGCTGCGGAACAAGCGACCGCTAGCAAGGGGTGAGGTCAAGATGCATGTCGGCAATGGATCAAGCGTTGATGTGATCGCCGTCGGAACGCTGCCTCTCCACTTACCGTCGGGATTAGTTATAAACTTGAATAAATGTTATCTGGTGCCTGCACTGAGCATGAACATTGTATCTGGATCGTGTTTGATGCGAAGTGGTTATTCATTTAAATCCGAGAACAATGGTTTGTCCATTTATATGAATGAAATCTTTTATGGTCATGCACCGATGATGAATGGTTTATTTCTATTAGATCTCGATGATAATGTTACACATATTCATAATGTTGATGCTAAAAGGATTAAACTTAATGATGATATATCCGCATATATGTGGCACTGCCGTCTAGGTAATATTGGCGTTAAACGCATGGAGAAGCTCCATTCGGATGGACTTTTGGAATCACTTGATTATGAATCATTTGATACATGTGAGCCATGCCTTATGGGCAAGATGACTAGAACGCCGTTTTCCGGTTCAATGGAACGGGCGACAGATTTATTGGAAATCATACATTCTGATGTATGTGGTCCAATGAGTGTGTCGGCGCGAGGTGGATATCGTTATTTTGTTACTTTCACGGATGATTTGAGTAGATACAGTTATATCTACTTGATGAAACACAAGTCTGAAACCTTTGAAAATTTCAAGGAATTTCAGAATGAAGTGGAAAATCATCGTAATAGAAAGATCAAATTTCTACGGTCCGACCGTGGAGGTGAGTATCTAAGTTACGAGTTTAGCACTCACATGAAAGAGTGTGGAATTGTTTCACAACTCACACCTGCCGGAACACCACAGCGAAATGGTGTGTCGGAACGTCGTAATCGTACTTTATTAGATATGGTTCGATCTATGATGTCTCTGACGGACTTGCCGTTGTCATTTTGGGGTTATGCACTAGAAACTGCTGCATTCACTTTAAATCGGGCACCATCTAACCGTTGAAAAGACACCGTATGAATTGTGGTTTGGAAACAAACCTAAGCTGTCATTTCTTAAAGTTTGGGGATGCGATGTTTATGTGAAGAAACTTCAACCGGATAAACTCGAACCCAAAGTGGAAAAATGCGTCTTCATAGGATACCCTAAAGAAACTATTGGTTATTCCTTCTATCACAGATCCGAGGGCAAGGTTTTTGTTACCAAGAATGGATCCTTTCTAGAGAAAGAGTTTCTCGCGAAAGGTGTGAGTAGTCGGAAGGTAGAACTCGAAGAGGTTGTGGAACCTTCTCTTCAAAGTATGGCGAGTAGAGCAGCGCCGGAAGTTGTTCCGGAGTTGGCTCCACCCGTTGAAGAGGGAACTAATGATAATGATCATGAAACTCCGAAAGAGAGTACTACCGAACCTCGCAGGTCAAACAGGACGCGTGCAGCTCCCGAGCTGTACGGAAATCCTGTCATGAATTTCATGGTTGATGAAAATGATGACCCTGCGATGTATGAAGAAGCGATGATGAGCCCGGATTCCAACAAATGGTTAGAAGCCATGAAATCCGAGATGGAATCCATGTATGAAAATCAAGTTTGGAACTTGGTGGAATTACCTCACGACCGAAAGGCCGTGGAGAACAAATGGATTTTCAAAAGGAAAACTGATGCTGATGGTAATGTGACCGTCTATAAAGCTCGACTTGTCGCAAAGGGGTTTCGACAAATTCAAGGAGTTGACTACAATGAGACTTTCTCTCCCGTAGCGATGCTAAAGTCAGTTAGGATTATGTTAGAAATTGCTGCATATTTCGATTATGAGATATGGCAGATGGATGTCAAAACCGCGTTTCTCAATGGTAATATTGAAGAAGAGTTGTATATGATACAACCAAAGGGTTTTGTCGATCCTAAGGATGCTAACAAGGTGTGCAAGCTTCAGCGATCCATCTATGGATTGAAGCAAGCATCACGAAGTTGGAATCTCCGCTTTGATGAGGTGATCAAAGAGTTTGGATTTGTCCAAACTTATGGAGAAGCTTGTATTTACAAGAAAGTGAGTGGGAGCAATGTGGCATTTCTGATATTATATGTGGATGACATATTATTGATAAGAAATGATATAGATCTTTTAAACAGTGTTAAAAGTTATCTAAACAACAAATTTTTAATGAAGGACCTAGGTGAAGCGTCATACATATTAGGCATAAAGATCTATAGAGATAGATCTAGGCGCCTAATAGGGCTATCGCAAAGTACATACCTTGATAAGATTTTAAAGAAGTTTAAAATGGACGGAAGTAAGAAGGGGTTCTTACCTATGTTGCAAGGCAAGACATTGAGTAAGACTCAAAGTCCGGCTTCGGCGGAAGAAAGAGAGATAATGGACAAAGTCCCCTATGCTTCAGCCATAGGCTCTATAATGTACGCCATGCTATGTACAAGACCGGATGTGGCACATGCTATTAGTTTGACTAGTAGGTACCAAGAATATCCTTAAGTACTTACGAAGAACTAAGGATATGTTTCTTGTATACAGAGGTGAAGAAGAGCTCGTCGCTAAGTGTTATGTCGACGCTAGCTTTGACACCGATCCGGATGACTCTAAGTCTCAATCCGGATACGTATTTCTCATGAATGGCGGAGCAGTTAGTTGGAGGAGCTCCAAACAACCTATGGTAGCGGGATCAACAACGGAGGCCGAATATGTTGCTGCTTCAGAAGCGGCTCAGGAAGCAGTTTGGATGAAGGAGTTCATATCCGAACTAGGAGTGGTGGCAAACGCGTTGGACCCAATGGTGATCTATTGTGACAACAATGGTGCCATTGCCAATGCCAAAGAGCCAAGGTCTCACAAGCATTCCAAGCATATTAAGCGCCGGTTTCACTCCATCCGCGAGCATGTCAAGGATGGAGATATAAAGATTTGTAAAGTACATACGGATCTCAATATAGCAGATCCGTTGACTAAAAATCTCCCTAGAGCAAAACATGATCAACACCAGAACTCAATGGGTGTTAGATTTATCACTAGGTAACTAGATTATTGTCTCTAGTGCAAGTGGGAGACCGAAGGGAATATGCCCTGAGAGGCAATAATAAAGTGTTTATTATGTGTATTCCAAGTATATGATAGATGTTTATTTTGCATGCTATAATTGTATTAATACGAAAATGTTAATACATGTGTGTTTAATAAACAAACAGAAAGTTCCTAGTTATGCCTCTCTCATAAACTAGCTCGTTGATTAACAAGATGATCAAGGTTTCCTGATCATGGACATTGGATGTTGTTAATAACGGGATCACAACATTAGTGTAATGGTGTGATGAACATTCATCCGAAGTATAGCATTACGATCAAAGTCATTGAGTTTATATTGCTATAACAACTTACGAAGTGATCCTAATCCTTAGACCATGAGATCATGTCAATCACTAACACCGGAAGAGTTTCTTGATAACATCAAACGTCACACCGTAACAGGGTGATTATAAAGATGGATTCAGAACTAATAAAGTGTTATGTTGAGGCTCATGGATCGAGAGTGGAATTTGTTCATCCCGATGACGGATAGATATACTCTGGGCCCTCTCAGTGATATCACATTGATTAGCTTGCAAGCAAGTGATTTGATCACTAGAATGTTATATCACAGGAACAAGAAAAGAGTGCATGTCGGTAACGAGATCAAACTAGGTATGGAGATACCGATGATCGAATCTCGGACATGTAATATATCGTGAAACAAAGGGATTAAGATACTAGCGTAAAAGGTTCCGACGATCACAAGAAAGTCATCATTGAATGTGTGGGAGTCAGTATGGGTGTCCAGATCCCGCTTCTGATTATTGATCCGAGAGGGGTCTCGATCATGTCCGCATTATTCAAGAACCGTAGGGTGACACACTTAAGAGACACCGACATCCAATTGGAGCAAATGTTTCATGCCGAAAGAATGAACAAGCGCAGGAATTTATTTCACTAGATACCGAAACAGGTTTTCGGGTGAAATTGCATAAAGTGGTTATGCATGTGAAATAGAATTCTAGCAAGGGGTTATTTGTGAATGTTTGTCATTGAAGTAATTGACAAAATTCTGAATAAAATAAAAGAGTTTTATTTAATGAGAGTTTGCATTAAATTTGGTGGAAATTTAATGGGAATTTGAGTGGACTTTTGAGTGGAGGGAATTTAAAGGAGATTTGTGAGTGGAGTGTCCACCCACATGAAGAGGGGAGGGCAAGGGGGCAGCCCCATGCGCCGGCCACCCCCTTGGCGTTCCCCCCTCCTCCTATAAAAGGAGCCCCCCTCCTCACTTGTCTCTCACACCTCCTCGTGAAGGATCTCTCTCCCCCTCTAGAATTTATTCCCCATGGTCTCGGACTAGCGAGATACATGTTCCCGGTGGCTATTCGGCAAGAAAGAGTTGTGCTTCCGCTGCATCCTGGAGCGAGGAGGCGGAGGTTGCTCGGTGCCTCGAACGTGTGTGCGAGAACGGATGCGCTGCTGATTTGCGGCGCTAGGACTTCCTCTCGATCTTGAGATCGGCAAGAGATCGTCTACATCAACCACGAGTTGAACTCGTTAAGCTTTGTCGGTCTTCAAGGGTATGTTCTCTACGGATATACATCCGCCCGTTGTTTGTATCTAGTAGATAGATCTTGGTATATAGTTCACATCGTAGGAAAATTTTTGTTTTCTATGCTGCGAACCCTACAAAGTGACGGGTTACGAGTACAACCACCCTAAAGGGTTTAAGACTCTAGAGGAGACACACAAATCCTTTTCGGAGTTCTTAACACAAGGTACTCCATGATTTGTAGCTCAACATGTTGATCCATCATTGATTGCAGCTCCATAGCTTGCAACTCAACAGGTTACAGCTATGAGCAGCGAAAGTATGATCAAAGACTTCATTATCGTCGGTCTGGTCATGTGGATTGTGTATAACACGTTGTTCCAAATCGTGTGATCATATGTAAGACCTTAAACCCTGAACTAGTAGCTGGTAAGCTCGCCATATATGGTGTGAGGTAACTATATCGGGTCGTATGTCGGCTGTCCAAACGTTGTGCCTTGCATTTGCCGAGCCTATTCTAGACAACCAAATAAAGTGAGCATAATTATTGCCCTTATGCAGCAACCACTCTGTGGGCAACCAAACAAAACGTCCATACATACCGAGTCTCACTCTCCCCGCATACAGTTTTCTCCAAACAAGACCTAAAACATGAAATGTGAATGCGACTAACCAAACACTCCCCTAGGCTACTACTACAAAAAAAATGCATAAGTTTTCCTATTCTTGTTAATTTAACTTCATCTTTTCAGGCTGGTGGCCTGCAGCCTCTACATAGATTTGGAGTTTATTTGTTGGTACAGTTTTAAAGTGGTCCACGTGCATTTCATCTTATTTGAATTTCTGTGGCATAACGAATAATTTTGCTAAATTTTTCCCTACTAGGAAGAAACTACATTCTTTTTTAGGATATACATGATGTTTATTTGAGACATCTAAAAGACGTTTAGATACTCCCTCTGACCTATACTCAAGTTTGTCTAGATTCATATGTATCTAATTAAGTATATAGTCTAGATATATCCGTATCTAGACAGAGGTGGGTCAATTAATATAGGTAAGATGGAGTACATTCGTTTTACAAAGCTAAAACGTCCTATATTTCTAGACATAGAAAGTAATATTAAACCGTGTCCCAAAGATAAAATATCCATATACACTCACATCAGCACAACATGCCAGAAGTGTACATGAGTCGTTGCAATTTTTACATTTCTCTCAACATTTCCTAACTATATCTTGCAAAAATCTCATGTCGACTAGGATACGACGTGGGATCCCTTTGTATAATTTCAAGCATTATCCTTATGCCGTAATGTTGGCGTGGCACATACTGTTCAGCTGCTGCAATGGGCAGAAGCTGGCACCGGCACATCGGGCAGCTTCCCTTCATCTCGAGCCACCTCTCGACGCATCTCCCGTGGAAGACGTGCCCGCACGCCGTCTCCTTCCACTCCGGCGCAGACGCGGTCTCCTGACCCATGCATATGGGGCATTCTTCTCCGTCGGATGGTGCCTCCGTCGGCTTTAGCACCCCTGCCGCCGGCGAGCGCGACGGTGCCGAACCGTCTCGAGTGGCAGTGCAGCCCTTCTCGCGCGGTTCCATGCTACGAACCCCTACAGATGATATTGGAGAAGGTGGAGATCAAGTCGTAGATGGTTCCAACAGCGTTTCCCCCTCCAATCTTTGTTGGTTCTGGGTTTGTTTCTTGGTTTTTCTGTTTTCTTTGCCCTGTCTTCTGAGATCGTGATTGGGGATCTTCGATGTAGAGCACAAGATGAACGGCCGGTGATGATCTAGGAAGGAGAGAGAGATGTGGTGGCACGGTCCCCCTAGGCCACGCCACATGGGATTTATGGGCTTGGGGCCTCCTCTAGTGAGGTTCCAATCCTCCATAAGGTTCTCGTGATGAAAAAATGATCCTTGAAAAAACCCATGTCTATTTGATTTTGTTTAGGTTCCTGAAAGTTAAAAATAGACAAAACAGGGTTTTACAGATTATAGAGTTATAAACCAAATAAAGAGGATCATTGGTAAATCTCCATAAATCAATGTAAAAAACGGATATAACATTGTATTTGTTAGAATGTGTGACAATAAAGTACAAAGTTCATGTATGCATTTTACATGCATTAGTGAGATCATCAAGAGCGGCGTGATGACAGAGAAGGGGTTCAAGGAGGTGCACCTAAACATTTTTTCCAGGAAGTTGTTTGAGTATTGTGGCATTAAGGTCTCTTTACAATAGGTGTACAACCACCTGCGTAAGTGGAGAACGAGATGGATTCTTGTGTCCAAGCTAAGAGACCATAGCGGAGCTGGCTAGGATGAGGAGAGCCGCACCATAATCTTGGAGGACACATACTACATGGGCCATATCTCGGCACTAACTACTTTGAGTTCATCTACTAACCTCCATTTTGTTCCAACTAGCACTAACGTACCTGCAACTCCTTGCATCAGGATCACCCCAAGGATAAGAACACTAGAGCAAGCTAATCGACAACTATGCGCAGATGCGGACCATTCTATCCTTTGGCCTTGCCACTAGAAAGTTTGCCATGGGTTCTAGTGAGCCTCTTGGCAAACATATCCCTGACTACGTGCAGACGCAGGAGTCCAATACCGTGATCCTTTATGACGAGAACGAGAACGATCATCCTGCAAGTGCTGGTGACGGTGATGTCGGCATTGGTGGAAACGCTATTGGCGGCAGCAATACTGGTTATGTTGGTGGTGGCTCCGATCCTTCTAAGAAGGAAGAAATCGATGCTGGACAGGAGGATGTCATCACCATCACCCACATGATTGAGGTCATGAAAGCGGTGGCGGTTGCCATCACCACTGCTTCCCCTCCAAATGTGCACCTAGCTCTCGACGACATCGTCATGAGCGCCATTAGCTTCACCCCTGAGGCTCTGATGGTGGCTCTCAATCCACATCTTCGACAAAATGCACAGTGAAACGACTTTGTTCAGATGGCGGAGGACCACATGGAGCTCTAGCTCAGTACCTTCCTGATGCTGGCTCCCTGGTCATGGATCTAGTGGTGGTGCATGCATGGCGAATATGAACTTGTTGGTTGTATATTTTGAAGTAGCTACGACTTGGCCAAAACTTATTCCAAGATCTATTTATTGTGAGGTGGTATATACTAACCCATCACATAATGGAGAACATGTGGTGGCAGGACTACACCCCTTTTGATGTGGTGGTATGATGACACCATATAAGCTACTATGATCGGTAGGATCACACTTGCTTGTTAAACTGAACTGTTAATGCTTTTTCCCATATGATCTTGCATGCTTAAGTTGTTTATGTTGATTAGCTTGTGTTCTGAACTTGATTTGCCTACTTTACTTGTGATACTTATGTTGCATATGTTCTATCTACAAGACATACGAGGAGTGTAGCGAACAAGTGACGGGTTACAAGTACAACCACCCTAAAGGGTTTAAGAGGGTTTAAGAGTTTAGAGGAGACACACAAATCCTTTTCGGAGTTCTTAACACAAGCTACTCTACGGTTTGTATCTCAACATGTTGATCCATCATAAGTTGCAGCTCCATAGCTTGCAACTCAAGAGGTTACAACTATGATCGGCAAAAGTATGACCAAAGACTTCATTATCATCGTCACATGGATTGTGTGTACAACATGTTGTTCTAAATCGTGTGATCATATGTAAAACCTTAGACCCTAAATTAGTAGATGGTAAGATCGACATATATGGTGTGAGGTAACCATATCGGGTTGTATGTCGGCTGCCAAACGTTCTGCCTTGCATCAGCCGAGCCTATTCTGGATAACCAAATAAAGTGTTGCCCTTATGTAGCAACCACTTTGTGGGCAACAAAATAAAACATCCATACAGATCGAGTCTCGATCTCCCCACATACAGCTTTCACCGGGCCAAGTCCTAAAACAGGAAATATGAATGTGTCTAACCAAACACTCCCCTAGGCTACTGCAAATAAAATATGCACGGAATTTTCCTCTTCTTGTTAATTTAACTTTCTCTTTTCAGACTGGTGGCCCGCACATAGATATGGAGTTTATTTGTTGGTACAGTTTTAGAGTGGTCCTCGTGCATTTCATATTTGAATATCAGCGGCATAAAGAATAATTTTGCTACATTTGTCCCTACTAAAAAGAAACTATAATCCTTTTAGGATATACATCTTGTTTATTTGAGACATCTAAAAGATATCTAGATACATTCATTTTACAAAGCTAAAATGTCTTATATTTTTAGACGGAGAAAGTAATATTAAACCAATTCTCAAAGATAAAATATCCATATACACTCGCATCAGTACAACATGCCGGGTACACGAATAGTTTTATTTTTTACATTTCTCTCAACACTTCCGAACAGTTCCTAACTATATCTTGCAAGAATCTCATCTCGAGTAGGATACGACGTGGGATCCCTCTCCATAATTTCAAGCATTATCCTTATGCCGTAATGTGGACGGGGCACGTACTGTTGTTGTGCAGCTTCAATAGGCAGAAGCTGGCAGCGGCACATCGGGCAGCTTCCCTTTATCTCGAGCCACCTCTCCATGCACCTCCCGTGAAAGATGTGCCCGGGCGCGGTCTCCTGACCCATGCATATGGGGCATTCTCCTCCGTCGGACGGCGCCTCCATCGGCTTTAGCACCCCTGCCGCCGGCGAGCGCAACGGTGCCGAACCGGCTGCAGTGGCAATGGAGGACTTCTCGCGTGGTTCCATGCCCGAAATACTTTGGACGCTAGCGAAACAAGGACTCTTGGGTACAAGGTACTCCATGGTTTCTATCTCAACATGTTGATCCATCATTGATTGCAGCTCCATAGCTTGCAACTCAACTGGTTACAGCTATGAGCAGCGAAAGTATGATCAAAGACTTCATTATCATCGGTATGATCATGTGGATTGTGTATAACATGTTGTTTCAAATCGTGTGATCATATGTAAGACCTTAAACCCTGAACTAGTAGATGGTAAGCTCACCAGATATAGTGTGAGGTAACTATATCGGGTCGTATGTCGGCTGCCCAAACATTGTGCCTTGCATTTGCCGAGCCTATTCTAGACAACCAAATAAAGTGAGCATAATTGCTGCCCTTATGCAGCAACCACTATGTGAGCAACCAAACAAAACGTCTATACAGACCGAGTCTCGCTCTCCCCGCATACAGTTTTCTCCAGGCAAGACCTAAAACAGGAAATATGAATACGACTAACCAAACACTCCCCTAGGCTACTACAAAGAAAATAATATGCATAAGTTTTCCAATTCTTGTTAATTTAACTTTCTCTTTTCAGACTGGTGGCCTGCAGCCTGCACATAGATTTGGAGTTCATTTGTTGGTATAGTTTTAAAGTGGTCCACGTGCATTTCATCTTATTTGAATTTCTGTGGCATACTACATTTTTCCCTACTAAAAAGAAACCATATTCTTTTTTTAGGATATACATGATGTTTATTTGAGACATCTAAAAGACATTTAGATACTTCCTCTGACCTATATTAGTTGACTCAAAGTTTGTCTAGATTCATATGTATCTAGTTAAGTATATAGTCTATATACATCCATATCTAGACAAAATTGAGTCAATTAATATAGGTGAGATGGAGTACATTCGTTTTACAAAGCTAAAACGTCCTATATTTCTAGGCATAGAAAGTAATATTAAACCGTGTCTCAAAGATAAAGTATCCATATACACTCGCATCAACACAACATGCCAGAAGTGTACATGAGTCGTTGCAATTTTTACATTTCTCTCAACAGTTCCTAACTATATCCTGCAAAAATCTCATGTCGACTAGGATACGACGTGGGATCCCTGTGTATAATTTCAAGCATTATCCTTATGCCGTAATGTTGAAGTGGCACATAATGTTCAGCTGCTGTAATGGGCAGAAGCTGGCACCGGCACATCGGGCAGCTTCCCTTCATCTCGAGCCACCTCTCCACGCACGTCTCGTGGAAGATGTGCCCGCACGTCGTCTCCGTCCAGTCCGGCGCAGGCACGGTCTCCTAACCATGCATATGGAGCATTCTTCTCCGTCTGATGGCGCCTGTCGGCTTTAGCACCCCTGCCACCGGCGAGTGCGACGGTGCCGAACCGTCCTTCTCGCGCGGTTCCATGCCAGAGATACTTTGGACGCTAGCGAAACAAGGACTCTTGGGCGTGTTGGCGTTGGACGACGCGTCGTTGATTCGGTTTGATGGATTCTTCGGGAGCGTGTTTTGGGGGCGTTTATATGGACGGCGAGGCCGGGAGGACGTGCGGTAGGAGTTGGAGTCCGTTTCAATTTCGTCGTAACCGGTTCTATTCGGTCATACCAGTCCATGTCCGAGGGCGATTTGGCCGTAGTCCGCTGTGGGTCAACCAAGCGTCCCTGGCCCAGCTCGTAGTCAGACGTATTTCGTGATGCCTCGTTAGTTGCCCCCCTTGTCAGCCTGCTAGTCAGCTAGTATCTTTTTCCATCTTTTCTTTCATGCTTTTCTTTTTATTAACATCGTGTCGCCGGGAACAATGGTTGCAGGTCACGGCTGACCGGCCGCGGGGACATGGAACCAGTTGGAGGTGGCGGCGCTGGACACCACGGCCCTGACCCTGAGTACGTGCAATGCTAGACTCGAACTTAAAGGACCGTCTGGCTTACCAGCACTAGAGACTCACAACCATGATCATGCACATCAACATCTTTCGTGTGCTCGTGCGTCAAGAATAGCTTTTCCTCCGACTTAAATTATTTGACTTAAATTTGTCTAGATTTCAATGTATCTAGACCTATTTCAGTACTAGATATATCCAAATCTAGACAAAATCAGGTCAACTAAACAAATATTACTTAAATATGTGTAGTTCTAGCATTTTTCCTAAATCAAATTTAATAAATTTTGACCAATTTTATTTTGTCGTTTACCGATCTCCATCGGTCCCACTAACTGGTCCACAAATTTAGAGACGTGTACCAACTTCAGCAAATGATTCGTGTAGAGAACAAAGGAAAATGGCCAAATTAGCAACCAAATTCTAGATCTACAATACCACGTGTTAATCATGCGAATTGGTACACTTGTAGACTAGGTCCCATAAAATTGTTTTCCCACGTCCGAGGCCCGATCGAGGGGGATTGCCCTGATCGATTCCGTCCTGCACTGCACCATGGCCTCGTCGTCCGCGGTACACGACAGCCGCGACGCGCTCATCTACAGGTTAGCTCACGATCCCGTGCGCCACTGCATCGTGATGCTCCTCCTGTGCAGTCCTGAGGAGGAGTCACGAACAGGCACGCTTGTCCTCCACATCGCGCGCGGCGAGCAACCGGTGCGCGTGCGCCCCAAACATGGGCGCCACAAGGACAAGGTCGCGGTACGGCAACAGTGCAAGCAAACCAGGCAGGCGGTACAATTGGTATTAGAGCATCTCCACTCGTTGGGCTTACTCAGACCAAAAAAAAGATAGGCTGACGGCATTGCCGTCGGCATAGCTGCCGTCAGGGCAAACGGCCGTCAACCGTGTGATGTGGGCCCCACATTCTTTACGCCGACGGTATCCTCTACACCGACGGGCAAACAGGCTATGCCGACGGTCATACGCCGACGGCAGCCGTCGGCGTACCTATGCCGACAGCAATCAGTGGCTACGCCGACGGGAGCCGTCGGCGTCTGGTCTGTTTTCTGTAGTGCGATCTTATATATCTAGATGGAGGAAGTAATATTAAACCGTGTCTCACAGATAAAATATCCATATATACACTCGCATCAGTACAACATGCGAGAAGTGTACATGAATCGTTGCAATTTTTACATTTCTCGCAACACTTCCAAACAGTTCCTAACTATATCTTGCAAGAATCTCATCTCGATCAGGAAACGATGTGGGATCCTTATGGCGGGATGTCGAAGGGGCACATACTGTTTTGCGGCTGCAATGGGCAGAAGCTGACACCGGCACATCGGGCAGCTTCCCTTCATCTCGAGCCACTTCTCCACGCACCTCGCGTGGAAGGTGTGTCCGCACGCCGTCTCCTTCCACTCGAGCGCATACGCGGTCTGCTGACCTATACATATAGGGCATTCTTCTCCGTCCGATGGCGCCTTCGCAGGCGAGCGCGACGGTGCCGAACCGTCCTTCTCGCACGGTTCCATGCGAGAAATACTTTGGACGCTAGCGAAACAGGACTCTTGGGCGTGTTTGCGTTGGACGAAGCGTCGTTGATTCGGTTCGATCTGGGAGCTTGGGTGGATTCTTCGGGATCATGTTTTGGGGGGTACTTTTATGGACGGCGAGTTGGAGTCCGTTTCGATTTCCACGTCTATCGGTCACACCAGTCCACGTCCGAGGGCGATTTGGCCGTAGTCCGCCGCTGTAGGTCAACAAAGCGTCTCTGGCCCAGCTCGTTGTCAGACGAATTTCGTGCCCCTCCTCCCCCCCCCCCCCCCCCCCCCCCCCCCCGCGTGTCAGCCTGCTAGTCAGCTAGTATCTTTTTCCATCTTTTCCTGCATGCTTTTCTTTTTATTAATATCGTGTCGCCAGGAACAATGGTTGCAGCTCACGGCTGACCGGCCGCGGGGACATGGAACCGGTTGCAGTTGGAGGTGGCGGCACTGAACACCACGGCCCTGACCCTGAGTACGTGCAATGCTAGACGCGAACTTAAAAGGATCGTCTGGCTTACCAGCACTAGAGACTTCTCAAAATAGGCTTTACGCCCAACTTTATAAATAAAGCAACGACCAGCCAGAGTATCACAAAATCAACGACGCTCAAGCCACAAGGAGAAAATAAAAAAAAGTCTGCTGGGGCAACAGCATAATAAACCCGAAAAAAAAGGGCCAAGCGCAGAGAAAAGAGCCCCTACCCCCGGACGCCCTAGCAGGGACCGCGACCAGCACTAGAGACTCACAACCATGTCATGCACATCAACATCTTTCGTGTGCGTGCGCCAAGAATAGCTTTCCGTCCACTTCTCTATAGTAGTAACAAATATTACTCCTTCCGTCTGCAAATAAATATAGTTCTAGCATTTGTCTTAAATTAAATTTAATTAAATTTGACCAATTTTATTGATAAATAAACATAGCAATATTTATGACGCAAAACTAGTATTAGTAGATTCGTTTTGAAATACACTTCCATAATATGTAGATTCCATATATTTTGCTAGATTAGTTTAAAGAAATAGTTGACCTTTTTTTTTGACTTATACAAAAAACTATAAATAGACTTATTTATGGATGGAGAAATGGCTAATGCACGCCATGCGAACAATTCCCTCGATCGATTGATGGACGCACATAAAAATGCGAGGAATCAAGAAAATAACTCGGAGAAAACTTGCCCGGCCAGGCAGTCGTTGCCGTGTGGCCTCACCTCCTAATACTAGGATTACAAGGAACGAGAATGAAAGAGTCACCGATGGAAAACAGGCGTATAGTCCCGGGACGTAACATGCTCTAGTCTCGGTTTTGGGCCGGGACTATCAAAACGGGACTAGAGCCCCTCCCCCCCTCTCTCTAGTTTCGGCTCGCTACGGCCTACGACAGAAGACATCCACGTGGTTGTTTCAGCGCGGCGAGGGCGGAAACTGATACGTCGGAAATGTATCTATAATTTTTGATGTTCCATGCTTGTTTACTATCTACTTTGCTTTGTTTTGTCTACACTTTGAGGTGTTTTTATATGTTTTCTGGAACTAACCTATTAACAAGTTGTCGTAGCGCTAGTTGCATGTTTTCTTCTGTTTTTGTTTCCAAAAAGGCAGGAAATTAATATTCTCGAAATTGGACGGGACAAAAGCCAAAGTCGATATTTTACCGTGGGCAACATAAAGTCCAGAGGAGAGACGGAGAGGCGCCACAGGGTGGCCACCCCCCAGGCGCGGCCAGGGTGGGCCCGTGCCTAGGCAGGGTGTAGGCCCCATGGGCAACCCCTGTATCGCCTCTTCGCCTATAAGAATCCCCCGATGCAGAAACCCTAGAACCCGATCAAAAAACACCACGAAACCTTCTGTAGCCGCCGCCACCATTGTCTCTAGATCGGAGGGACCTGAAGTTCTTCTCGGCACCCTGTCAGAGGGGAAATCATCCCGGAGGCCTTCTTCTCCGGTATGATGCGTGAGTAGTTTCACCTTGGACTACGGGTCCATGTAGTAGCTAGATGGTTGTATCTCCTCCTTGTGCTTTCATGTATAGATCTTGTGAGCTCCGTTCATGATCAAGATCTAACCTATTTGTAATCATGCTTGTTGTGTGTGCGAGAATCCGATGGATATTGAGATTACTATGTCAGATTGATTAATGGTTTTATCTATTTGATTCTATCATGTTTGTGTTGTTTATGATCCTGCATGCTCTCCGTTGTTAGTAGCTATCTTGTCCAAGTAGTTGCTAGTGACTCCAAGAGGGGGTATTTATGCTCGATAGTGGGTTCATGCCTCTAGTTTCCAAAGGAAGTGACAGCAATCTCTTCGGTTGTAGATGTGTTGTTGCCACTAGGGAGAAAACAACGGTCTCTTGTTCATGGAGAAAGTGGATTGTTTACCTTACACACTTTGCTTAAAGCAGTTGTCTATTGCTTGCAACTTAATACTGGAGGGGTTCGGATGATAACCTGAAGGTGGACTTCTAGTCATAGATGCAGTTGGATGGAGGTCTATGTATCATGTTGTATTGGCCAATCGAATCTCGTAGGATCTTTTTGTCTAGTATTGCATTGTTATGACTTGCTCAGTTCCTGTCAATTGCCCTACTGTAATTTTTTTACCCTTCATACCATGTTGTTTATCTAAGGAGAGCACCTATAGTGAACTATGGACCCCGGTCCAATCTTTACCATTGATACATCTTCCACTGTTACTGTTTACTTGCTGCAAACCATCATCACCTTCCATACCATACAGTTAATCCTTTGTTACAGCAAACCGGTGAGCTTGACAACCTCACTGTTTGTTGGGGCAAAGTCTTGAGTTTGTGTTGTGCAGGTTTCCACGTTGCTTGCAACACCTTTGAGACGTTTCCTTCCTCCTACTGGTTCGATAACCTTGGTTTCTTACTGAGGGAAATCTTGTTGCTGTGCTACTTTATACCTTGCTCTTGGGGTTTCCAACGAAGCGCTCCAACATCAACCCAGCACTCCATCAAGCTTTTATGGCGCCGTTGCCGGGGAAGCTAAGGACGTCTTCACAAGGGGAGTCCTCCACTTTCTTTCTCTTTACTTTGTTTTTAGTTTGCTTAGTTTATTTTGCTTGGTTTTGTTTGCCTCTTTTTATCAAAAACTCCAAAACAATTAGTTTAGTTTGATTTGCTTTCTCTTATCAAAAACACAAAAAACTTAGTTCCTACTCTAGTTGCTGGTCTGTTATTGCCTTGCCTTGTCATGCTTTCTATCGATGGATGGTTTCTTTGAAACTAGTTCTTATTGGCAAGGTGGGTTCATGGAAGAGGAAAAGTATTATTATAAGGAACACCGTTGTCACAAAAAGGGAAACACTTATGGGAACAAATTGATAGATTGAATACTATTGCTAGAGAGGTGTGCTCTACTTATAATGTTACTTATTGCTTTGATAAATCTTGTTGCTGTAGGAGGTATAAACACATGCCTTTTCAATGTGAGTATAATGATAATGTTACCATATCTTCTTATGTTAAACGAAACTATGATTTTTATGATGTGGAACAAATTGAAGAATTTATTTCTTTCAAGGGTGCATTTGAACTTGCCAGTTTGCTTGAAAATACTGATGATGCACCTTATGAATATGAGGTTTATGAGATACTTAAATTTTTCTTTGATAATTACAAGAAATAAAATGGCTATATTCTTGAATAATTTAATAGGCGTTTTCCACAAATGGAAGAGACTAATGCCTTGCAAGAGCCTATGGAAGAAGAAATTGCTGAAACTAAAAGATCATTAGATGAAAAAGAGGAGGAGAGTGATGGTCAAGAGGAGGAAGAATGGATCTACCCATGTCTACCTTATAATGAGAGTAACTCTTTACCTCTTACATTATTTTATTGTCCCCCATGCTTACCAAAGGAGGAAGAATGTTATGTTCATGTGGATTCTTTCCAAATATCTGCTATGGGTAGAACTTATGATAATAGTTATGCTCCTGTTATCTATGATAATCCTATATTTGTGCCTAACTGTAGGGGTTCGTAGCATGGAAAACAAAAATATTCTACCGCATGCAAACAAACAAGCCAAGATCTATCTACTAGATTGTAGCAACGAGTCGATAGAGGAACTCACCCTCGAAGATTCCAAAGCGGTTAACGAGAGCAGATTCCCGTGGGTGATGTAGTCATACTCTTGCCGATCTCAAGATCGCGTAGATGATCCTTCCTGCGCTGCGTTCCGGAAGCGCTTCCGCAGTAGGTCACACATTCGGTACTCGATGAAGACCTTCCTCTCCCTTGTTCCAGCAGGCAGCGGAGGTTGTAGCACTCTCCTCGCGATTCCGGCAGCACGATGGCATGGTACCGGAAGTAGAGGGGAGATCTCGCAGGGCTTCGCCTTAAGCCGGAGCGAGTAGGTGGACTATGAGAGAGGCCTTGGCGATCTAGGGTTTAGAAGGCACCAAGGGGAGAGTGTAGCCGACGGCTAGGGTTTGGGATCACCCCAACTCGGCGAGTTGGTGGTGCCCTAGGCGGCGGCAGCAGCAGGGGTGGTGGCGCCGGCGACTTAGGGTTAGGGTTTGGGGTGTGAGAGGTGTGTGGAAGAGGGGTAGCCCTGCCCCTCCTTATATAGGTGGGAGGGCGTGGCTTGGGAGGAGGGAGTCCTCCCCCAAGTCGGCCTCCTTGGCCGGCGGGTGGAGGGAGAGGAACTCCTCCCCAAGTAGGTTTCCTACTCTCCCTCCACCAAGAAAACTTGCCGTTTGCCTTTTTCAAATTGGCATTTGACTTTCAAACTAGGATTTGATTTCTCCCTTTATTTTGCCCAGCCATGTTACCTAATACATGATGCAACCATTCCACATTGTCATGACACATTCATGTACCCTTCCCCTCCGGAGTGCCGGACCTTCCGGACCCTTCTAGAACATTCCCGGTGAAAACACCGGAATCATTCCCCAACTCCGAAATAGGACTTTCCTTATATGAATCTTATTCTCCGGACCATTCCGGATCTCCTGGTAATATCCCGGATCCCATCCGAGACTCCGAACAACATTTGGTATCTTACTCATCATTCCATAACTACTCAACAACATCGAATTCTTAAGTGTGTCTCCCTACGGTTCGTGAATTATGCGGACATGATCGAGACACTTCTCCGATCAATAACCAATAGAGGAATCTGGAAATTCATATGGCTCCCACATATTTCTACGATTACTTTGTGATCGAATGAACCACTTACATACGATACCAATTTCCCTTTGTCTCACGATAGTTTACTTATCCGAGGTTTTGATCATCGGTATCTCTGCATACCTAGTTCAACCTCGTTACTAATAAGTACTCTTTTCTCGTTCCCGTGGTATGTGATCCCTTGTGAGCCAGTCACATGCTTGCAAGCCAATTGGATGACATTCCACCAAGAGGGCCTAGAGTATATCTATCCGTCATATGGATGGACAAATCCCACTCTTGATCCATGTGTCTCAACCCATACTTTCCGAACACTCAATGCCACTTTTATAGCCACCCAGTTACGGTGTGGTGTTTGATGTCATAAAAGCATCCTTCTGGTGATGGTGATTAACATGATCTCATGGTCGAAGGAATTAGGTTACTATGTATTAGAAAGCTTATAGCAAATGAACTATATTAAATGACTTGATCTTTATGCTACGCTTAACTATCCTAATGATATGATCTTGTTGTTAACAACATCTCAATGTTCATGATAGGGAAACCACAATCATCTATTAACCAACAAGCTAGTATTATGAAGAGGCTTTACTAGGGACTCTAATTTAGTTTACAAATCACACAAGTATTAATGTTTCCTGGTTAATACTGTTATAGCATGAATGTAAACATTTATCATAAACACAAAGATATAATAATAACTACATTTATTATTGCCTCTAGGGCATATCTCCAACACTAACTTCGAAATGCATGGTACTAAAGAGTGTTGCTTAGAAAATGTTTATGATAAAACTCTAGATGATGGTCCTATATTGAATAATCAGTCACCTTGTTATAAAATGGTTAAAAGTGGGTTTGAAGGTTTTAGTCCGACTATTTTTGAGCTTGATAGAAATTATGTGTATGTAGATCATGAAAAGCATACTTTATGTGATAGTTATATTGTTGAGCTTATTCATAAGGCTACTGGAAGTTATTATGAGAGAGGGAAACATGGTCTTATGTATCTCAACAATATTAAGTTGCCCCTCTTTATGTTGAAAATCTTGAAGTTACTCTTTTTTTATCTTCCTATGTTTGTCGCTTTGTTCTTTGTGAATTTATTTGCATACAACATTCATATGAATAGGAAGTGAGTTAGACTTAAATGTGTTTCAAATTTTCTCCTTGATGCTCTCTTTTGCTTCAATTCATATTTCTCATGTGAGCATCTTCTCAAACTATCATGCCTAACTTAAAGCGTTAAAGAAAAGTACTTGTTGGGAGATAACCCAAGAGTTTCCTTGAGTCTTGGAAGTTATTACTTCAGTAATTACCTCTCCTTATCCTTTTGTTTGCTTTCTTATGCCAAGAATGACCTCTAATGAGAGGGAAGTAAGATTTGGGGAGTTGCTGTCCCGAAACAGATTTCTGTCCTCCACCATAAAAATTCGTGAGGATTCTCTGTATGTCGGATTGAGATGAAAATTTATGAATAAATCCCCCAGTATGTTATCTAACTTTAGTTAGTTCAACACTTTTTGATTTGAGAAAGAGAATATTTTCTAAAAAATCGGTTTCTACCTGCTAGTATGTTTTGACAGATTTCTGCCATTATTTGCATTTGCTTTTTATTGATTCCTTTTTGAGTTATCTTTTGGCTAATTGAGATTTTTGAAGGAGTTTATTAATTATATTGTGTTTTTAGTGAAACGTTTTGCTGTTCCAAAGCTAATCCTAAAGGTTTATTATCTTTTGAATATACTAATATTGCTAATGAAGATTGTGTGAAGTTCGGTATGAAGGAAAAAATTTCAGGTGTAGAGAGAGAATGATGTAATAAGATGAACAATGGACAAAAGCTCAAGCTTGGGGATGCCACCATGGTTTCACCTAAAGAAATATCCAAGAGGTACAAGCGCCAAAGCTTAGGGATGCCTAAGGCATCCCCTTCTCATCAATAAAAAGCTCAGGTCTGTCTAGACACTTCGTTTTTATTGTTTCATGCATAGTTGTGTTGTTCTTGGAGCATCTTAGTTTTCGTTTGCTTTGATTATTTTGTTTAGTTTGCTTGAATAAATTAGTTTGGACCCCCTGTTGTCGCCGTGTTATTTCAAATAAGTCAATTGGTGTTGGAAAGGAGTAGAAAGTTCTTGCTTGGAAGTGCAGGAGGAGCTTGTATTGACTGTGACTTAGACTTTAACATGACATGCTAGGTTTTTTTTTGACATTATGCTTAGTGATTATTACTATAGCATGACTTGCTCCAAGTCACTGGGATTGCTTAGTGTTCCTTGAAAGAATCATGCGTTGTTTTAGCATACAAAAACATAGTATCGTGGTATTGTCCTTTGATGCTTTGTTTGTGTTGACTTGGCACATGATCACACCATGTTATGACTATGAACAAGTCACCATAGCCTTTATGATCATTCATTCCTTGACTTGTAGTACCACTCTATGCTTTGATTAGTAATGTTTTGTCGCTCTGCATGATTATGGCCATTATTGCTCTCTTAGTTGGTTGCTCCAAGTCTTTTGCTAGACTCCACTTGTATGAGTAAGCTCTACTCATGCTTCCAACTACCAAAAACCAAGTTATTCCAAAGTCTCCACTATAAACTCCTATGTATGGTGTGTTACACCATTCCAAGTATATTCTTGTTTTTTAGCTATCTTCCAATTAAAAAATATTTTGTGATGTGAAACTTAGTGATTAAAGCCCTCACGAACTTGATGACACACTTTATATTATTTCCCCCTAATAAACTTGAACCATTGTGTCGTCTATGTTGTATATGATTGCACTTATACGTTGGAATTAGCAGAACCATGTTGTCATGGGGAATGTTTTCAACATTGCACTTATACTTTGTACAAAGTTGATATCATTCTGTTTTGTCTGTGGATGTCACCGGTGTGAAATAAAGAGGGATCTTGTAAGTCCATGGAGTTATGTGTTTTGTGTTAGAGAAACGCCTGGGCCGCTAGCCTAAGTCATGCCTAATCATGGTGGAAACTTGCAGCATCACCATAGTGAGCTATCTGTGAAGCATCCTCAATAAAAAGGTATGCACATAGTAAATAAAAAGATCGCTGAGATGCTCATTGTCTGCTTGCCTTGTCATTTTGGTTATGGGATAGCTCATGTTCCGTGTGCAAGGGGTACCTGTTGGCGGTTCTCTATGATACACATGTACTTACTATGAGAAGAACTTACAGGTGACTGAAGTAGAGTAGCATGAGGTGTGGCCCTCATATTCAAGGGACATGAGATTGCCAACTTATACTTTGTCAAGCATATACTCCATAGTTTGTTCACTTTAACCTTAATCACTTCAAGATGCTTATGATAGGGGCAATGAGGGATGAAAGCTAACAAGTACCATAATTTTTGGAATCTCTTTTGAAACTTGAAATCCCTGCTTCCCTTATGAAGGGCATTTCTTCCACTATTATGTTGAGTCTCCACCTTCTACCTTTAGGCACCATTAAGAGAGCATAGTTGCCATTCTTAGTTCTATGTGCAGTGCCCCAAAACTTATTGATTGATGCATATTTTGATATTGCTTGTTCTTGTGCTATTTGTATCTAGTCACTCTTATGAACTTTGAAGGTGTCCTATGCATCTATTTGCTACTCTATGAGGGACAAGCTTATTGCCACTATGCCATGTTTTCTGTATGTGAAATAAATAAACATTTTTCAATGCATACTATTCATGATGTTTGTTTGTAGCCTTTCATGTTGCATGCATAATTACTTTGTTTTACTGTTAGAACTCCATCTTTCATGCACATGTTTAGAGTTCTTTGATCCCAACTTTCAATGCTTGCAAATGGTTTGATCTTGGTTTTGATGGTGCATGTCACCTAAAAAATTATTCTTTTATCACTTACCTACTCGAGGACGAGCAGGAGTTAAGCTTGGGGATGCTTGATACGTCAGAAACATATCTATAATTTTTGATGTTCCATGCTTATTTAGTATTGTGGCATCCCGCAAAACCACTACTAGAAAATCGCGTTGTTTTTGTGCATTGCATCATCATGACCGCATGCTCATGTCATCATGCCACATTGCATTTGAGCATCGTCATCATCTTGCATCTGTTCGCATAAAACTATTTTTGAAAAGTCTGGTTTTGTTTTCGAAACGCCCCGTCTTAATTCAAACGCAAAAACCAGGTCTCCGGATTATTTTGTTTTGCCTGTTATCGTTTTGCAAAAACCCTGTTTGAAATAAATAAAATATTTAATTATTTTAGGGGGGGCAGTCGAACGGGCCGATTCGACCCGAACGACCACCCCCAGGAATTAAACGGTCCACCTAAATCCCTAGCCTATCCAACCTAATCTACCCACACCCCCTCCACCTCACCCCAGCCAATCCCCGGCTGCCACCTCACCCTCTCCCCTCCCTCTAACCTATCCCACACCGCCAACTCACCTCCCACTCACCCAGCCCCAACTACCACCTCACACATGCAACCACGCACCCACGCCCCAGCCCACCTGCCAGCCGCCCCAGCCACCTTTTCCACCTCCGGCCCCGCCCCTAGGCCCCACCCCTGGCTCCCTCTGGCCCACCCGCGCCCCACCGCTTCCCACCTGCCCCGCCTGCTCCTTCCTCTCTCCTTCCTCCCGCATCCCTCCACCCCGACGCGAGCACGCCTCCTCCTCCCCTCTGCAACTGTGCGGCCCACCCTCCTCCTCTCCTCTTCCCCTGCGTGCGCCGCCTGCCCCTCGCCTCGCTCGCCGCCGGCCGCCCGGTCCTCGCGCCGTTCCCCTCATCCCCGTCCCCGGCGTCTGCGCCCGGCCCGAGCTCCCCCCCCCGTCCTCGAGCCACCCCGGCAGCAGCCGCCACCAGCCCCGCCGCGGCCCCCTCTCGTCGCTCTCCCGCTCGCCGCCGGGCCTCACCACCGTCCCCGCCGCCTGCAGCCGCCGCCGGCGCCCTTCACCCTCCTCTCCGGCCTCCCTCGCGTCTCCATCCCGCCACCGCCCGTCGCCGTCCGACCCCCGCCCCGCGCCCTTCTCCGCCGCCCCGACCCTCCATCCCGCCGCCACGCCCGGCTCCCCTCTGCAGCCGCCTCCGCGACCCCACCTCGTCCTCCGCCCCGCGGCCGGCGCTCGCCACCGCCATCGCCGCCGTTCTCCTCTGCCCCACCCCCTCGTCTGCGGGCCGCCCGCCTTCTGCTCTGGCCTCGTCACCATGTCCCTCTCGCTCCTCGGCTCTCCAAGCCCTGCACGTCGTCTGCCTCACGCGAGCCTCGTGCTAGGCCTCTTCCTGTCGCAGCCTTGTCCAACAGCTATTCATGTTTGTTTGTAAGGAGACACCTCCCAGGAAATAATCTGCACCAGCGGCCGCTTTTTGTTCTGTTGATGTTTGGAGGCTTCAGTGCGTGCTCCTCGCCCCCCGTTCCTGGACAAGTGCTGCCGTTGTTGGTGCGCCGCCACGATGCCAAGTTCGGCTAACGACAAGACCGACACGAGTCGAGACCCGGGGAGACTATGCAAGACCACGGCGCCGGACCCGAAAACCCAACCTCGACACGCCAAGTTCTTCACGGAACACCGAGAACTTCCCCCTGAACGCCAAGGTCGTCGACACGGTTACGACATGAACTTCCGCTCGGCAACGCCAAGTGCTCCTTCCCGGACCCGAAGACCATCGGTCAAGTTCACCACCGACAAAAGATGGAATACAAGTTCTACTTCACGGATACCAAGCGACAAGATCTACTACCCCGATCCGAAGACCCTAACCCCGGAGTCCGAGAACGATCCCGTCGAGACCGATCCCGTCGAACCCCGAACCCCAGATCCAGACCCCGAGACCCGACCCCGAACCCCGTCGAACCCTAACCAAGATCTGCCGAACCCTAATGTGTGAACCTTTTCCCGAGCCCCTATTTTATAAATGCTAAATATAAAACCTGTTGCATAATAGTCATTCATCTCGCATGCATATTTCTGTGGTTTGGAGGCTTTATGTCGATTCACCTAAATTAAATATGGGGCCCATATGCGGGCAAATCTAGTCTCATATTGGCCTCATTTAAATTTGTGCATCGAACCGTTGTCATATCTTGCCTTGTTAAAACAACATTTAATTTGCGAGGTAGATAAATAACTTGAACCATCTAATTAATTGTCGGGACCCCGGTTCCGCTTAATATGGCCTAATTGCATCGCACCTTTGCCATGCATGCCATGCATCATATCATAAGCATGCCGATCTTTTGCCGTAGTATTAAATATTGCATCCGGTGTTTATTCTAGTGTTTTGCTTCTTCGCGGATAAGGCCGTTGAGTTGATGCGAGTGTCGACCCGATCTTCGGTTGCACCTTCGACAATGTTTTCAGGCGAGCATCTCCCCCTTTCCACCTATCTTACTTTTATAGTATTTATTCCCTCCTGTTGATCTATTGCTATCTGTGTTGCGTTGCTCTAGTTTTCGTACCCGTGATATCCCTTGCAGCCCTATATTGCCATGGCCACCTCCTATTACCTGTTGTTTGGTAGATAGTTGGACTTGCGCGTCGTAGTCGCTTGCTCAAGTGTTGTTGCGTGTCGCCATGTACCACAGTTGTTGGAGTATTGCCACATGTCGGATGTTGGAGATGATCTCGGCTTTATTTATCATTCACTTTAATTCCTGTTTAACAACTAAAATTGAAGTAAGTAAGAAGAGGCATCGGTGGGTGATAGATAATATTTGGTTTCCGACCGCCCACTTGTGTCCCGTAGGACCCCGAGTACTTGATACCTGTTCCTTGAATATTCGCGCTATCCACATACGGGGAATTATGGGACCCCCCTTAGCCAGAGCTTGATTCATTCTTATTTCTTGGGGCCACAAACTAGTTTGAGGTTTTATTTACGATCCTGTACTTATGCCATGCTTTACTGCTTTATTTACGATTGTGCGAGGAGAACACTGTACTGTTTAGGTAAGCGGAGTGTTTTCGCGGTATCGACAAGCCCAGTTTTGGGTTTCCAGTCGTTTACAGCCATTGTCGCAAACCTTGAGTCCGTCTCGGAGTCAGCTAGCTTCGTTGCGGATCTACTCAATGGGGTGGCCCCCTGAAATATTTATGAATCCTGTGATTGCTTTGTCGTGAAAGCCTCGTTGGGTTTTGATTTGGTTTTTCCGAGGTCGATCGTGTGTGTGTTGCTATTTGTGCACCCCGGCCGGGTTAAAACTTTCTGAAAGTCGTGTCCGCGGTTATGGACGACTTGGAGCACAGTATCTCGATCATAGACAACTATAACTAAAGTAGTGCTATAAATTTGACTTTATAATGACTAGTAATCAGCTTCACTATAATGGAATGGCTAAATAAAACTGCCAACAATTGCTTGCTTGAGTTGTCGCTTGCGACCATTGTACCTGACTAGTAAGTATTGCAACTACAACGGAATGGCTGAATAAAAGTACCAACAACTGCTAGGTTTTGGGTTATCTCATGCTAATTGTATCTGACTAGTAAGTGTTGCCACTATAACGGAATAGTTAACTAAAAGTGCCCACTGCTATTTTATCAGGATGATTATCTACACCTGACTAGTAATTGTTGCAACGATAACTGGATAAATAAAACTGCCAACTGTGTGAGTTCCTCGGTTGACTTCCTCGTTTGGTCTCGAGGGGGAAACACCAGGATGGGTTTGTTTGATGGTAGCATCAGGTTGGTTCCGAATAGGTCTTTCTTACCCCTCTCTGATTGCCGCCAGTTGTATCGAGTCTCTATAGGGTGTTCAGTGCTTGCTGCCGCTGCCGCTTCAGTCCACCATACCTATGTAGGCGAAGACCGCCGAATTCTAGCCTCGTCGTGTACTGGCCTTAGTACTGACGCTCCTCTTTTCCTTTGCCCTTTGTCGGCACCCCTTTTGTTTAAGCAGGTTTTCAGATCGACGTCGTTAGCAGGGTTACCCTTCCGGCTTGGCCTGGGCAGGGTTATGGACGCCATTGGTTATTCTTCAGGGCTCTTATCCCCATTTGCATCTTGTCCGTAGTCGGACGCGCTATCATTTCAAGGTGATTTGGATCTTTGTTCTGTATATCTGTATTCTTGACTCTTTGAGCGGTGTTGTATATATATCTGTTCTATGGGTCCCATCGAAGACTGTTGTGTAATGTTATTACTTCGTTTTCCACCCGCACGAAAGTGCCTAGTGGGCACCTTTGAATCGTTTCTATGCGGGTTTGGCGAGTTTCGCTGAAACTTGCATAGGTCCGATTCTGAGGGTGTTACAAGTATCTACTTTGCTTTGCTTTGTCTACACTTTGAGGTGTTTTTATATGTTTTCTAGAACTAACCTATTAACAAGTTGTCACAGTGCCAGTTGTCTGTTTTCTTATGTTTTTGGTTCCAGAAAGGCAGGAAATCAATATTCTCAGAATTGGACGGGACACGAAGTCCAGAGGAGAGACGGAGAGGCGCCATAGGGTGGCCACCCCCCCCAGGCGCGGCCAATGAACCCAACGTCATATCTTCTAGCTCTTTTGCATTCAAGCATCTTCATTCTACAGAATATAATATCATACAAAAGGATATATAGTTAGGATAATATATTAAATGCAATGAACGAGCTGAGCTACAAACTTAATTATAGAAATAAATCACTTATAGACAGCAGCAACCAATGATAGATTTTTCGAGGGCGTGCTGTTTGTATAACTGAAACAGTTCGGTCATTTGAACCTGTATCGAGTATGGTTTCAAGTGATGCTCCTTTCTCACGTCCACCGCAAACCAATCTTTCTAAAGCTTTTTTCTATTTGCAACATATAACATGTGTGCAGATTTCGCATATGTGTGGATATACGCGCGAGCTCCTCATTACTGACTAGAGGCTCCCCTTAGACATACTTCCATACTATCTTACTCACTGGCGTATCTTCGTAGCCTAAATATTTTGACCAAGAGACGTATTTGCTTTGGTAGCAAGTGCTTTGGCCTCCGATACAGTGATTCCCATTAGTGCAGCATTAGTACTGGCTCTGGGGTCCATTATTTGCATGTCCATATCCATTTCATCTCTGAAGGCCTTGTCGAGGTCTGAAATCACTTTGAGCGGGGCGACCGATTGATTCTTCTGTTGTCCGAGCTGGTCAACTTGCTTCCCACTTTTTGCACTTGTGCTTTTTTCTTCTTTGCTTGCTTAATAATATCCCGGTCATAGTCTGATTCCAGATTCATCGATATCTGGAATGGTTGATCAAGAAAGGACTTATCCCACTTTTTGTTTTTTCATCATATACCGGTTTTGGCTCAGGCTTTTTGGGTGCAAAATGCGCCTTAACTTGGGCAGCCACATCCGCAGAATTTTCCTCATCGGTCTTGTCATAAGGTATCTCTGGAAGAGCTGGCGGGATGTCGACTATCTTCGTCATTTGACCTTTCTTTGATGTGGGGCGCGGGGAGCGTCAACCTTCCGTTTCTTTGATGAGGTAGTATTGTACGGAGCCGAAAGCGGAGATCGAGTTGATGTACTCCTGTTGTGGCAATCTACATCGGGGCGGGGTGGACTTTGAGGTTGACGATAATCGGGGCGGGTAGACTTGGAGGTTGACGATCATCAAGGCAGGGTGGACTTGGATTCCTCGGAGTCGGTGGCCTTGGCGCCGAGCCTGGAAACTGGATATACTTCTTCTTCCATAGACTGATGTTGTGCGTGACATCTCCTAGTTTCGTAAGTCCTTCAGGCGTAGCGATGTCAATATTTAGGTCCGCAAAATCCTCCACTATGTCATCCACCATGACACGAGCATAGCCAGGTGGAATCAGAAGTGAATGGTGGAGTGCTCCAGGTAGACAAGGTAAAGCGGTGCCGATCGCCACCTTGAAGGAAAGGTTGTTAATTGGCTGATGTAGATCACATTGTGCCATCTCTATGACATCATCCACGGGGTAGCGAGGAGCCGGTGCATCATCCAACAGTACTTGATCATCAGCCCGAACCTCCGTGGAAGCCACACTGCTTCTCCGCTGGCTAAGATCCAATGCATGATCATCAGCATGCGGGTGAGTTGACGACGACCTTTGGTTAATTTCTTACATGAGCTTCTTCAGATAAGCTAGGTCCTGCTCTACCTTCAAGATCCGTTTTGCCTCCCGGTCCTTCTTTCTCTGACGGCTTCTATAACTGTCATCGTACTAAGGAAACCCTTTCTTCCACGAGACACCGACGCCTTTGCCTCGTGTTCATCCACCCTTTTCAGGATTCCCGAGGGCGCGTGTCAGCTCATCGTTCTCTCTCTCGGGACGGAACTATCCCAATTGAGCATCGTTCATTGCTTGAACAAGGTCTTTAGAGGGTTTTAGAAATTTTTCATGAAATAATGTCTTCCCTGTTTCTGGGTCCAACGATCCCTCGTGCCTGTACCACCATTTCTTTGACCTCTCGGGCAATTCATATGTACCAGGAGTGATGCCTCTAGTCCTCATGTACTTCTCCATAGTTTCCCACTTCGGGACGTCACTCTTGTAGCCACTTGTTCCCATTTTATGATGGTATTTGTTTTTGGCAGCATTTAACGCTTTTTTTCCGACTTTGCCTTTGCTTTATCAGATTGCTTGTACGTTACAAAATAGGATCACTGTTCTCTCAACTTCTCGTTTTATCCTTTGAAGTATGGAGTTTTCTTTTTCACAACATATTTCGCGTATAAACTTTTCTTGTGGTTCCGGTACAGTTCGGCCATCTTGATCAGAGCCCACTCCTTGACATTCGCTCTTCTTTCAAGCCCACCCGGCCTTGGGGTAATACCATCCGCCTCAAATTCTTCATACTCTGGAGGTAGTATGAAATACGCTATGAGCTTCTGCCAAAGGTCATCTTTGGCATCATCGGTGACATAACTGTTGGATTCTTCACCGGGTTTCTTTGACTTATTCAATTCTTGAATGGTGATCGGCAGGTTGTCCCTAACAAGCACCCCACATTGATTTGTAAACATCATCCGGTGCTTCTCTGGAGCAATCGGTTCACCATCATCATCTATTTCTTCGATGGTGAACCTCTGATTACCATCCAACTTTCTGTTCGGCCCTCGTTTCGTTCGAGCTGTCGATTGCTTTGATCCAGTGGGCTAAACGAAGAAGAGAGAATGATTAATATATATATATATTTTGATATATCCAGATCAATTAATGCATAAAGGTAACATGAGGCTTTATATATATACCTCGCTGGACCCTGTCGAGGGGCCATCATTGTTGTTATTTGTTTGCCCTTTGTTCGTCCGGTCTTCCCCTTGGTACATCATGTTTACCTCTAGTCCATCACCGGATGGATTCAGATATGCGGAAATCTCTTCCTCGAGCAAAATATCTTCACCGGTAGTAATAAGAGGAATTTCACCTCTTATCATGCCCTGAAGAAGATCTTCACCGCTGCGATCAGGATCCATGACTTAACTATAACAGAAAGAGAGTTAAACAGGTTAGAAAAATATATTATATAAACTTTATTCTAATAATATAATAATTATAATAATATATACTAATAATATACTACTAACAATATTACCACAAATAATATAATATACAAATAATATTACTACTAACTACATTACCACAAATAATATACTACTAACACTACTACTAATAATATACAAAACCCTAATAATATTATATTACCACAAAATAATATTTCCTAATAATATAATAATTATAATAATATATACTAATAATATTAATAATATACTACTAACAATATTAACCCAAATAATATAATATACAAATAATATTGCTACTAACAATACTACTAATAATAATATACAAAACCCTAATAATATAATATTACCGCAAAATGTGATATTTACTAAAACAATAACTAATATAATAGCATTTATATATTAATAACAATAACTAAAAAATACTACTAACCGACGCACACGTTTAGTGCGGGTCGGCGGCAGCACGACGAGGCGGCGGCGTTGCGGGGCAGCGGCACAGCGGGGCGGCGCGCCGGGGCACGAGGCGGCACGGCGAGGCGGCAGCTCGGTGCGGGGCGGCGACATGGCGGGGCGGCCTTAGACGAGGGCGGTGGCGCGGTGGAATCGGGTAGCACCTCCCCTGCGTCGGCGCCTTCTCGTCTTCGTCTTCATCGTAGAATTTCCTAAGTGCCGGGTGGGTGCGCCATCCCCTGGCGCACGCGGTATATAAAGGGACAGGTCTCTAGTCCCGGGTCGTGGCTTAACCCGCAACTAAAGACCCACCCTCTAGTCGCGGGTTAAGACACGGCCTAGGACTAGAGGGTTTTTTCGGCCGCTTTGTTTTCGCGCACGCAGGAAACCTCTAGTTCCTGGTCCAGCCACGCCCCGCGACTAGTATCTTTTCTATAATTTTTTTCTTTTTAATTCAAATCAAATATAAAACTTTGGAAAATCATATCTCCTATTGTAAAAATCCAAATAAAACAAATAATATGTCTATTATTAGAAAAATATAAAGAATCTTAATGTAATATCCATACATTTGTTTGCATCATTTATAAATTGTGTCATTTGTAAATTTTATTTTTATTAATTCAAATCAAAAATAAAATTTTGGAAAATCATATCTCCTATTGTAATAATCCAAATAAAACAAATAATATGTCTATTATTATTAGAAAAATATAAAGAATCTTAATATAATATCCATATATCTGTTTAAATCATTTATAAATTATGTCATTTGTAAAAAAAATTATTCAAATTAAATATAAAACTTTGGAAAATCATATCTACTATTGTAAAAATCCAAATAATACAAATAATATGTTTATTATTATAAGAAAAATAAAAAGAATCTTAATATAATATCCATACATCAATTTGCATTATTTAGTCCCGGTTGTAGTCACTAACCGGGAATAAAGATATTTCCCGCCATTTCCCACCGCTTCTCGCCAAGTTTTCCCGCCCTTTCCCTTTTACCAGAGCTTTTAGTTCCGTTTGTAGTCACTAACCAGGACTAAAGATATTTTCCCCCATTTCCCACCGCTTCCCGCCAAGTTTTCCCGCTCTTTCCCTCTATATCTAGGTCCATCGCGCCATGGCTATCTACACATCCACACCTTCCTCTCTCTCACAACAATGGACAACGCCTACTGGGCCATTCTGACCCTCGAGGAGACTGAGGCATTGTGCGCCTCCAGCTACCCTTGCCCGTCGGGCTACCGGCCGCCCGTTGGCTGGATGCTGAGTGATGGAGGGGTTCCTGTCCCTCCTGTCCCTCAAGGTTCCGCACGCCAGGCGGCCATCACGAACCACTTCTACCACGAGCTCATGCCAGAGCAACGGATGGATCCCCAGTGGGATCCCGACAACTATGACACCTGGAATGCCTTCTTTTCTAACCGGCAGGAAAGAGAGCTCGCCAGGTACGAGGGTGACGACCCTCCCCCGGTGAACCACAACGAAGCCGGATGCTGTCTGTGGTGGGCGAACCAGACTATCATCGGTGTGATGCGCTACATCGCCGGGGGAGACCATCCTCGTATGCGGTACTGGCAGCTGCCACAGAGCCATAAGAAGGGTGGCGGTGATGAAGGCCGCGGGTGTAGTGGCGTCGTCATCCGGTAGCCCCCTTCCCAACGTGTCATGAATCCGAGGTCGGAGTGGCAGGTGCCCCCACAATATGCCATGGCTGGTCTGAGGATCCATCCTCGTGCGCCTAGCAACGACGACGATGACGTAGACGAAGACGACCCTGAAGTTGCATACTATAGGGCTAGATATGATCATGACTAAAGGGGGGCCTTTAGTCCCAATTTCTTAGTCTCAGTTTTCTAATATTAATAAATGTATTGAGTGTTAGTCCCGGTTTATGGCTGGACCGGGACTAAATGGGGGCCTTTAGTCCCGATTCCATAGTCTCGGTTTTAATATTAATAAATGTATTGAGTGTTAGTCCCGGTTTGTGGCTGGACCGGGACTAAAGGGGGGCCTTTAGTTCTGATTCCGTAGTCTCAGTTTTTTAATATTAATAAATGTATTGAGTGTTAGTCCCTGACATGAGCAGTTCAATCATTCAAGCCCACCCGATCTCGGTTTTTTAATATTAATAAATGTATTAAGTGTATCCCTTGTTTGATTGTCCTGAAAGGTTACTAAGAGCAGGCCAATCATTGATTGTTACGAAAAGCAATGCTCGGAGGTCAAATTCTTCCTGCTTGTGCTCATCCCACATGCGTATGCCAGGTTCGTGCCACAACTGTAAAAGTTCTTCAACTAATGGCCTTAGGTACACATCAATGTCATTTCCGGGTTGCTTTGGACCTTGGATCAACACTACATCATAATGAACTTCCGCTTCATGCATAACCCAGGAGGAAGGTTATAGATGCATAGAGTCACGGGTCAGGTGTTGTGACTGGAGATCTGCTCCCCAAAAGGATTCATGCCATCTGTACTTAGACCAAACCTTAAACTCCTTGCGTCATCTGCAAAGTTCGGGTATTTTTTATCGATTTTTCTCCATTGCGACCCATCAGCAGGGTGTCTCAACATCCCGTCTGACTTATGTTCCTCTTTATGTCATCACAACAAATTGGCATGCTCTTTGTTTCTGAATAAGCGTTTCAACCGTGGTATTATATGAGCATACCACAACACCTTGGAAGGAACTCTCTTCCAGGGGGGCTTGCCCTCAACGTCACCAGGGTCATCTCGTCTGATCTTATACCGAAGTGAAGTGCATACCGGGCATGCATCCAAATTCTCGTACTCCTCACTGCGGTAGAGGATGCAGTCATTAGGGCATGCATGTATCTTCTGAACCTCTAAACCTAGAGGGCAAACAACCTTCTTTGCTTCGTACGTACTGGCGGACAATACATTATCTTTTGGAAGCATATTTTTTATCATTTTTAGCAACTTTTCAAATGAGGAGTCAGGTATAGAACACTCTGCCTTCCGTTGCAGCAATTCTAGTGTGCTGCCCAGCTTTTTCAGACCATTTTCACAATTTTGGTACAATAACTTTTTGTGATCCTCTAACATGTGATTGAACTTCTCCCTCTCCTTTTCATTTTCACAGTCTCTTCGTGCATCGGCAATGGTCCGACCAAGATCATCAGCGGGTTCATCATATGTCTCTTCTTCATCCTCCCCTTCAACATCCCCCCATGGAAGTATCTTCGTACTCAGGGAAACCATGGTAGTTGTCATCCTCCTCCTCTTCTTCATTGTCTTCCATTATGACCCCTCTCTCTCCGTGCTTGGTCCAACAATTATAACTGGGCATGAAGCCGGACTTCAACAGGTGGTTGTGAAGGATTTTTAAGTTAGAGTAATCCTTCCGATTCCTACATCCACTACATGGACAAAATACAAAACCATTGCGCTTATTTGCATCAGCAACACAGATGAATTCATGCACGCCATTAATGAACTCGCCAGAGCGTCGGACAGTGCCGTACATCCAATCCCGGACCATTTGCATTATAGTAAAAGTATATTAAAAACCATTACACAACATGATAAAATTATTACAAGTTATAATGAGAGCTTATAGATCATTAATTTCGAACTTTGAAAAATTTACATGCACCAGTTTGTGAATTGGAGAAAATAATTAACATGATAAATGTGGAGTTTTTGATTATTGTTCTATCAGTGAAAACCTCATTTCATTCTAAGCTCTAAAACTCTAAAATTACACATTTCAATTTTCAGTAACTATGTGTCTAATCAAAATTTGTTACACTTATCAAAATCCTTCTACTTATATAGCATGCATGCAAATCCATATCTCTATACTTCTAGAGCATTATAGAGCTAAAGTAGTAATAAGAGATGAAAGAATGGAGTTCTAGCCTTTTAAAACTTTGGATTTAGGGGTTGCAAACTAAATCTTGACAAATCATGAGAAAAAAATGACATGAACTCGGCTTGCTTCTTTGAGTAAAATGGCCACCATATGGCTAGGGCAGGTGGACACGAACTGTATATATACTGAGGGACAACTAGTCCCGGGCCGTCATACGACCCGGGACTAATAGTCCCCGAAAAGAGCAGTTGGCCCGCTCCAGGTTATTAGTCCCGGACCGTATTACGCACCGGGACTAGTGGTCTGGTCCGGCCCGGAACTAGTGGCTATCGCGATTTCTAGCCGTTGGAGGCCTCACGGACCGGGACTAGTGCTAGCACTAGTCGCGGTTCGTGACAGGCCGGGACTGCTGACATTGTTCAGATCGAACCGAATACCTGTTTTCTAGTAGTGAGTCAAAGTTAAACATGCTAAGGGAGCAAATGTGAAAACATAGGAGTGTGAGATCAGCTGTATGGGTCACGGTTGCCACGGTGCCGATGCCAACGTTTCTATGTGTGGACAAAATACAAGGCATTGCCTAGTTCGAAATCCAAGTTTAGAGTAAAGAAAGCAGATCTAAACCATGCTCTGTAGGGTTGCAAAGTGGCATTCCATCTGCCCAGCTTCGTAGACAAATTTTATTAGTCTACTTCAATTTTTACTAATTTAGTCTGGCTTAATCAAACTTTTGCTTTCACGGGCTTATGCAGGTTGCCTCTTGCAACCCTAATGGATCTCGTCACATTGTTACTGTACTGTGAATGTTATTTACTTGAGATATACATCATACACTTGAAAGAGCTGGAAAAACAAGGAATACTTTTCACGGCAAAAAAAAAAACTCAACTCGTATCGAATACTGGTTGGAGATGCTCATTACTTGAGAAAATGCAACTCGTAACAAATACTGGTTGCCAGTTGCACATTTTTTGAGAAAAGGTCGAACTCAATTTGAAAACCTGGCTAGAATCACACCTGTAAAAATATCAACGGGAGTTGGGCATTTCTTAAGAAAAGCCTCACTTATAAAATAACAACACAAAAATACATATATCACCTTGGTTGCACTTTTCTCGACAAAAAATGCAAATATTGTTTGGCAAAAGTTCAACCTATATAAAGTAACAAAGAAGCTGACAAATACAACCAACAAAAAATAGAAAAATACATACAAATCCATGCTTACATATTTCCCGAAGAGAAATTTCTATAAAGGTGCAACCATGAAAATAAAAAGGAAATACAAGGTATGGAAATAAAAAAAATAACGAAAGCAGATCTAAACTATGCTATGTAGGGTTGCAAAGTGGCACTCCATCCGCCCCGCTTTGTACACAAATTCTATTAGTCTAGTTCAATTTTTACAAATTTTGTCTAGTTTAATCTAACTTTTGTTTTCACGGGCTTATATTATGGGGGTTGCCTCTTGCAACCCTAATGATCTCATCACATTGAAACCGTACTGTGGATGTATTAATTAATTTGAGATATACGACATGCACTTCAAAGAGCTAGAAAAACAAGGAATACTTTTCACGGTGCAAAAACACAACCCGTATTGAATACTGGTTGGAGATGCTCATTATTTGAGAAAATGCAACACGTAACAAATATTGGTTGCCAGTTGCACATTTCTTGAGAAAAAATCGAACTCATTTTGAAAACCCAGCTAGAATCACACTAGTAAAATTATCAACGGGAGTTGGGCATTTCTTAAGAAAAGCCTTACTTTTTAAAATAACAACACAAAAATACATATATCACCTTGGTTGCCCTTTTTTGCACAAAAAAATGCAAACATTATTTGGCAAAAGTTAAATCTATCTAAACTTTATTCTAATAATATAATAATTATAATAATATATACTAATAATATACTACTAACAATATTACCACAAATAATATAATATACAAATAATATTACTACTAACTACATTACCACAAATAATATACTACTAACACTACTACTAATAATATACAAAACCCTAATAATATTATATTACCACAAAATAATATTTCCTAATAATATAATAATTATAATAATATATACTAATAATATTAATAATATACTACTAACAATATTAACCCAAATAATATAATATACAAATAATATTGCTACTAACAATACTACTAATAATAATATACAAAACCCTAATAATATAATATTACCGCAAAATGTGATATTTACTAAAACAATAACTAATATAATAGCATTTATATATTAATAACAATAACTAAAAAATACTACTAACCGACGCACACGTTTAGTGCGGGTCGGCGGCAGCACGACGAGGCGGCGGCGTTGCGGGGCAGCGGCACAGCGGGGCGGCGCGCCGGGGCACGAGGCGGCACGGCGAGGCGGCAGCTCGGTGCGGGGCGGCGACATGGCGGGGCGGCCTTAGACGAGGGCGGTGGCGCGGTGGAATCGGGTAGCACCTCCCCTGCGTCGGCGCCTTCTCGTCTTCGTCTTCATCGTAGAATTTCCTAAGTGCCGGGTGGGTGCGCCATCCCCTGGCGCACGCGGTATATAAAGGGACAGGTCTCTAGTCCCGGGTCGTGGCTTAACCCGCAACTAAAGACCCACCCTCTAGTCGCGGGTTAAGACACGGCCTAGGACTAGAGGGTTTTTTCGGCCGCTTTGTTTTCGCGCACGCAGGAAACCTCTAGTTCCTGGTCCAGCCACGCCCCGCGACTAGTATCTTTTCTATAATTTTTTTCTTTTTAATTCAAATCAAATATAAAACTTTGGAAAATCATATCTCCTATTGTAAAAATCCAAATAAAACAAATAATATGTCTATTATTAGAAAAATATAAAGAATCTTAATGTAATATCCATACATTTGTTTGCATCATTTATAAATTGTGTCATTTGTAAATTTTATTTTTATTAATTCAAATCAAAAATAAAATTTTGGAAAATCATATCTCCTATTGTAATAATCCAAATAAAACAAATAATATGTCTATTATTATTAGAAAAATATAAAGAATCTTAATATAATATCCATATATCTGTTTAAATCATTTATAAATTATGTCATTTGTAAAAAAAATTATTCAAATTAAATATAAAACTTTGGAAAATCATATCTACTATTGTAAAAATCCAAATAATACAAATAATATGTTTATTATTATAAGAAAAATAAAAAGAATCTTAATATAATATCCATACATCAATTTGCATTATTTAGTCCCGGTTGTAGTCACTAACCGGGAATAAAGATATTTCCCGCCATTTCCCACCGCTTCTCGCCAAGTTTTCCCGCCCTTTCCCTTTTACCAGAGCTTTTAGTTCCGTTTGTAGTCACTAACCAGGACTAAAGATATTTTCCCCCATTTCCCACCGCTTCCCGCCAAGTTTTCCCGCTCTTTCCCTCTATATCTAGGTCCATCGCGCCATGGCTATCTACACATCCACACCTTCCTCTCTCTCACAACAATGGACAACGCCTACTGGGCCATTCTGACCCTCGAGGAGACTGAGGCATTGTGCGCCTCCAGCTACCCTTGCCCGTCGGGCTACCGGCCGCCCGTTGGCTGGATGCTGAGTGATGGAGGGGTTCCTGTCCCTCCTGTCCCTCAAGGTTCCGCACGCCAGGCGGCCATCACGAACCACTTCTACCACGAGCTCATGCCAGAGCAACGGATGGATCCCCAGTGGGATCCCGACAACTATGACACCTGGAATGCCTTCTTTTCTAACCGGCAGGAAAGAGAGCTCGCCAGGTACGAGGGTGACGACCCTCCCCCGGTGAACCACAACGAAGCCGGATGCTGTCTGTGGTGGGCGAACCAGACTATCATCGGTGTGATGCGCTACATCGCCGGGGGAGACCATCCTCGTATGCGGTACTGGCAGCTGCCACAGAGCCATAAGAAGGGTGGCGGTGATGAAGGCCGCGGGTGTAGTGGCGTCGTCATCCGGTAGCCCCCTTCCCAACGTGTCATGAATCCGAGGTCGGAGTGGCAGGTGCCCCCACAATATGCCATGGCTGGTCTGAGGATCCATCCTCGTGCGCCTAGCAACGACGACGATGACGTAGACGAAGACGACCCTGAAGTTGCATACTATAGGGCTAGATATGATCATGACTAAAGGGGGGCCTTTAGTCCCAATTTCTTAGTCTCAGTTTTCTAATATTAATAAATGTATTGAGTGTTAGTCCCGGTTTATGGCTGGACCGGGACTAAATGGGGGCCTTTAGTCCCGATTCCATAGTCTCGGTTTTAATATTAATAAATGTATTGAGTGTTAGTCCCGGTTTGTGGCTGGACCGGGACTAAAGGGGGGCCTTTAGTTCTGATTCCGTAGTCTCAGTTTTTTAATATTAATAAATGTATTGAGTGTTAGTCCCTGACATGAGCAGTTCAATCATTCAAGCCCACCCGATCTCGGTTTTTTAATATTAATAAATGTATTAAGTGTATCCCTTGTTTGATTGTCCTGAAAGGTTACTAAGAGCAGGCCAATCATTGATTGTTACGAAAAGCAATGCTCGGAGGTCAAATTCTTCCTGCTTGTGCTCATCCCACATGCGTATGCCAGGTTCGTGCCACAACTGTAAAAGTTCTTCAACTAATGGCCTTAGGTACACATCAATGTCATTTCCGGGTTGCTTTGGACCTTGGATCAACACTACATCATAATGAACTTCCGCTTCATGCATAACCCAGGAGGAAGGTTATAGATGCATAGAGTCACGGGTCAGGTGTTGTGACTGGAGATCTGCTCCCCAAAAGGATTCATGCCATCTGTACTTAGACCAAACCTTAAACTCCTTGCGTCATCTGCAAAGTTCGGGTATTTTTTATCGATTTTTCTCCATTGCGACCCATCAGCAGGGTGTCTCAACATCCCGTCTGACTTATGTTCCTCTTTATGTCATCACAACAAATTGGCATGCTCTTTGTTTCTGAATAAGCGTTTCAACCGTGGTATTATATGAGCATACCACAACACCTTGGAAGGAACTCTCTTCCAGGGGGGCTTGCCCTCAACGTCACCAGGGTCATCTCGTCTGATCTTATACCGAAGTGAAGTGCATACCGGGCATGCATCCAAATTCTCGTACTCCTCACTGCGGTAGAGGATGCAGTCATTAGGGCATGCATGTATCTTCTGAACCTCTAAACCTAGAGGGCAAACAACCTTCTTTGCTTCGTACGTACTGGCGGACAATACATTATCTTTTGGAAGCATATTTTTTATCATTTTTAGCAACTTTTCAAATGAGGAGTCAGGTATAGAACACTCTGCCTTCCGTTGCAGCAATTCTAGTGTGCTGCCCAGCTTTTTCAGACCATTTTCACAATTTTGGTACAATAACTTTTTGTGATCCTCTAACATGTGATTGAACTTCTCCCTCTCCTTTTCATTTTCACAGTCTCTTCGTGCATCGGCAATGGTCCGACCAAGATCATCAGCGGGTTCATCATATGTCTCTTCTTCATCCTCCCCTTCAACATCCCCCCATGGAAGTATCTTCGTACTCAGGGAAACCATGGTAGTTGTCATCCTCCTCCTCTTCTTCATTGTCTTCCATTATGACCCCTCTCTCTCCGTGCTTGGTCCAACAATTATAACTGGGCATGAAGCCGGACTTCAACAGGTGGTTGTGAAGGATTTTTAAGTTAGAGTAATCCTTCCGATTCCTACATCCACTACATGGACAAAATACAAAACCATTGCGCTTATTTGCATCAGCAACACAGATGAATTCATGCACGCCATTAATGAACTCGCCAGAGCGTCGGACAGTGCCGTACATCCAATCCCGGACCATTTGCATTATAGTAAAAGTATATTAAAAACCATTACACAACATGATAAAATTATTACAAGTTATAATGAGAGCTTATAGATCATTAATTTCGAACTTTGAAAAATTTACATGCACCAGTTTGTGAATTGGAGAAAATAATTAACATGATAAATGTGGAGTTTTTGATTATTGTTCTATCAGTGAAAACCTCATTTCATTCTAAGCTCTAAAACTCTAAAATTACACATTTCAATTTTCAGTAACTATGTGTCTAATCAAAATTTGTTACACTTATCAAAATCCTTCTACTTATATAGCATGCATGCAAATCCATATCTCTATACTTCTAGAGCATTATAGAGCTAAAGTAGTAATAAGAGATGAAAGAATGGAGTTCTAGCCTTTTAAAACTTTGGATTTAGGGGTTGCAAACTAAATCTTGACAAATCATGAGAAAAAAATGACATGAACTCGGCTTGCTTCTTTGAGTAAAATGGCCACCATATGGCTAGGGCAGGTGGACACGAACTGTATATATACTGAGGGACAACTAGTCCCGGGCCGTCATACGACCCGGGACTAATAGTCCCCGAAAAGAGCAGTTGGCCCGCTCCAGGTTATTAGTCCCGGACCGTATTACGCACCGGGACTAGTGGTCTGGTCCGGCCCGGAACTAGTGGCTATCGCGATTTCTAGCCGTTGGAGGCCTCACGGACCGGGACTAGTGCTAGCACTAGTCGCGGTTCGTGACAGGCCGGGACTGCTGACATTGTTCAGATCGAACCGAATACCTGTTTTCTAGTAGTGAGTCAAAGTTAAACATGCTAAGGGAGCAAATGTGAAAACATAGGAGTGTGAGATCAGCTGTATGGGTCACGGTTGCCACGGTGCCGATGCCAACGTTTCTATGTGTGGACAAAATACAAGGCATTGCCTAGTTCGAAATCCAAGTTTAGAGTAAAGAAAGCAGATCTAAACCATGCTCTGTAGGGTTGCAAAGTGGCATTCCATCTGCCCAGCTTCGTAGACAAATTTTATTAGTCTACTTCAATTTTTACTAATTTAGTCTGGCTTAATCAAACTTTTGCTTTCACGGGCTTATGCAGGTTGCCTCTTGCAACCCTAATGGATCTCGTCACATTGTTACTGTACTGTGAATGTTATTTACTTGAGATATACATCATACACTTGAAAGAGCTGGAAAAACAAGGAATACTTTTCACGGCAAAAAAAAAAAACTCAACTCGTATCGAATACTGGTTGGAGATGCTCATTACTTGAGAAAATGCAACTCGTAACAAATACTGGTTGCCAGTTGCACATTTTTTGAGAAAAGGTCGAACTCAATTTGAAAACCTGGCTAGAATCACACCTGTAAAAATATCAACGGGAGTTGGGCATTTCTTAAGAAAAGCCTCACTTATAAAATAACAACACAAAAATACATATATCACCTTGGTTGCACTTTTCTCGACAAAAAATGCAAATATTGTTTGGCAAAAGTTCAACCTATATAAAGTAACAAAGAAGCTGACAAATACAACCAACAAAAAATAGAAAAATACATACAAATCCATGCTTACATATTTCCCGAAGAGAAATTTCTATAAAGGTGCAACCATGAAAATAAAAAGGAAATACAAGGTATGGAAATAAAAAAAATAACGAAAGCAGATCTAAACTATGCTATGTAGGGTTGCAAAGTGGCACTCCATCCGCCCCGCTTTGTACACAAATTCTATTAGTCTAGTTCAATTTTTACAAATTTTGTCTAGTTTAATCTAACTTTTGTTTTCACGGGCTTATATTATGGGGGTTGCCTCTTGCAACCCTAATGATCTCATCACATTGAAACCGTACTGTGGATGTATTAATTAATTTGAGATATACGACATGCACTTCAAAGAGCTAGAAAAACAAGGAATACTTTTCACGGTGCAAAAACACAACCCGTATTGAATACTGGTTGGAGATGCTCATTATTTGAGAAAATGCAACACGTAACAAATATTGGTTGCCAGTTGCACATTTCTTGAGAAAAAATCGAACTCATTTTGAAAACCCAGCTAGAATCACACTAGTAAAATTATCAACGGGAGTTGGGCATTTCTTAAGAAAAGCCTTACTTTTTAAAATAACAACACAAAAATACATATATCACCTTGGTTGCCCTTTTTTGCACAAAAAAATGCAAACATTATTTGGCAAAAGTTAAATCTATCTAAATTAACCAAGAAGCTGACAAATACAACCAACAAAAAAAATAGAAAAATACATACAAAGCCATGCTTGCATATTTCTCGATGAGAAATTTCTATAGAGACGCAACCATGAAAATAAAAAGGAAATACAAGGTACACACAAATAATAAAAATAACGAGAATTAAGGCAAAAAAAGAACACTATCGGTACCACAAACCGGCAGGTCAGGCTCGCAAATTCAGCGATCTGTACACAAAAATATATGTGAACTATACTGTGTGTTAGTCCTTATTAAGTTTGTCTCGAAGATAAAATATGCATATACACTCAGCATCAGCACAACATGCTTTGCGTTTTTTCTACATGTCTTTCAACACTTGCAAGCAGTTCCTATCTATATCTTGCAAAAATATCATCTCGGCAGGGAAACGGGGTCAGATCCCTCTCCAATAATTCAAGCATGATCCTTATAGCGAGATGCGAAGGGGGCACGTACTGTTCTGCAGCAGCAGTAACTGGTGGTTCTACAATTAGAATCTTGCGCCGGCACATCGGGCAGCTTCCCTTGGTCTCGAGCCACCTCTCCACGCACCTCCCGTGGAAGCTGTGTGTCTGCATGGTGTCTCCTTCCACTCCAGCGTGGGCGTGGCCCCGGTCTTCTGACCCATGCATATGAAGTATACTTCGCCGTCGGACGGCGTCTCCACCATGTTTAGCGCCCGTGCCGCTGTCGAGCCCGGCAGCGTTGAACCGTTTGCGGCGGCAGTGCAGCACTTCTCACATGGTTCCATGGCGGAAATACTCTGGGTGCTAACTGAAACAGAACCCTTGGGGGCGGCGTGTCGGCGTTGGAGGATCTGTCGATGACGATTAGGTTCAGCCGGGAGCTTGACCCGTTTGATCGTCCTTGGGGAGGGCGTTTGGGTGGTACAGTATTTATTGACGGCAAAGCCGGGAGGGCGTTTCGATCTCGTCGTTTACCGCTCTATCAGTCCCACTACTACTCCACTTCCGTTCCGAGGTGGATCGATCTGGCCCGACACTTTTCCAGACCGTAGCTAGTAGTATCCAGACGTGTTTCTTGATGCCTCGTTGCCCCACATGTCAGCCTGCTAGCCAGGTACCGAAGTAGTACTGTAGTACTGTACGACAAGTTTCCTTGGTGCTTTTTATCCTGTCAGCGTTGCAGGTCACGGCTGACGGAGCGATGAATCAGCATGAACACCACGGCCCCGAGTCCCCGTGGCCCACGTCGTCCGCAGACCGCAGTAGACGACTGCTGCCCTGCCGGGGGAGATCACGTCATAGCCTAGCCGGCCTTCGGCACGGCACGCTTAGCCTTCCTCGGTCTGCATGTGGCATGTCGTGCACCTCTTCCTACAACGCGTGCCTCAAGAAATCGATCTACGCATTCAAACATAAAAATATTTCTAACATACCATTTAAATTATTGGTAATGCATATAAAGGCCAAGAAAGACTTGTTATAAAGGTTTAAAATGTGTCACGCAGATTATACCCCGCAAAACGGAACAATAAAATGGCATAATCCTAGAATCTTTTTTTCCTCAACCTCTTCTTCCTGGCCACAACTGCTCGCCCATCATCTAGTGCCCTCCCTCTTGCCGCCCGGCCGTAAGCACTTTCTCTCTCGCCGCCCGCTCGCACTCCTCCTGGCCTTCGTGATGGACGTCTCTGGCGATGTGACTCGAAATTGGTCCGAGTTGATATGAGCAACGAGAAACTGACAACAATTTGCCAATGTGTGTGATTTGTTTTTCGTATTTTTTTAAAGAAATACGATTTCCGCTTATAATTTATAAAAATTGAGTTTACATGTACATCGCCATGTTTACTACTACCCGAGCAACTGACCCCTTTGTGGAAGCTTTAGAGCATCTCTAGCATATCCCGGAGAAAAAATCAAAACCAAAAAAACTCTAGCCATGAATATATCCGCGAAAATTGCCCGGCGTCGATATAGATATTGGCCTGCAACACCGCTATATACTGGGGTCAGATGGTGATATTCAGTTTCATTCCACAACCCCCTTTGCCGCAATCCACCCCTCTCTGCCGCAATCCTCCCGCGAGCAATTGCTAACACATCCATGGCGGGCTGGAAAAATAGAGATCACGAGGGATACTCTGGGGCGATAGTTGGCCGTGGGGGAAGCTCCAACACCCCCACTCATGCCTAGGATGCGGATGCAGGGAGCTCGAGCATCGAGGCGGCCGGTGGCTAAGGTGCCCGTCAAGCGATCTGGAGCCAAATCCCATCGAGATGCTTGGGGATGAGAGGAAGCCCGGTCGTCCCTGAGTCGCCTTAACCGACACCGTACCATGCCGCCCCGCAGGAAAACATGCTGCAGCGCCGCTGATATTCGATAAGAAGCCATCAACATGGAGACGCGGATCTTGCCATGATCCACAAAAGGAAACGCCGTCACCATCGTGCGCAGCATGAGCTTTGCCCGTGTGCATCATGTAGAGGCGATATGGGGAGCGGAGATGGGAAGGGGCCTAGGCACCTAGGGGTTTCACGTGTCGCTTTAGAGGACGACGCAGAGGTAGCTTATGTTCTACTTCCTCCAATCCATATGCTAGATACATCTATTTCTGCGACAATTAATATGGATCGGAGGGAGTAATAGCAATCGTGTAAAATTGTTGGACAGCTCATGATTGTCAACTACTAATACAACTACTAGTATTAGTAGATTATAATTACTAGATTACCCCTACTATTATTAGTACATTATATGATTATTAGATCACAACTAGTATTTGTACATTGCCTAAACCTTCAGTCTAAGTTCTAGATGTTAGCTTGAGCTTTATCCTAGTGGTAACTGAGCAATACTACAGGCATGATAGAATTTGTATGATTGTTTGGTACGATCAGACTCATATTAAGGCTAGCCAGGATATGGGCTTGGTCCTTTGAAGTCCTGTCGTGAGTCTAATCGTGATTTATTGCTCCCATTAGCACCCCTCCATTCACAATATATTAGGTTGTATTCTCGATTTAGTCAAAGTCAAACTTTTTGAATTTTAACCAAATATTTAGTAAAAAATAAATATATATATATATATATATATAATTTATAGTATTGGAATCTTCATAAGTTGTATGTTTATACTATATGCATTTGAATTCAAATGAATGTTGATATATTTTCCTATATTTTTGGTCGAAGTTGAGATAGTTAGACAATGAAAAATCCTGAAACACGAAGTAATAAAAAACGGAGTGAGCACCTAAAATATCATGATTTATTGCTCGACCTAAAAAATGAAGAACTCCGCACGGTCGAATCCGATATTGGCAATATTAATTGTTGATGTTATTCTCCACTGAGCTAGAATTGTGCCCCCTTTTTAAGAAAATAGCTGGGAAATCCAACAATCCATACATGCTTATGTATGTGAATTCTTTCATGTCTTTATACAATAAAATTTATTTCAAAGATAAACAGGCCGTATACATTCTCATCAACACAACATTGCTAGAAGTTCATATAAACTAATACTACATGTCCCTTAACACTTCCAATTAGTTCCTACGGGCGCCACGTAAAAATGTCATCTTGGTGTGAAGACAGTGCGAGATTCATCTCCACGAATTCCATGACGAATCTGGATAGGCTAATACGACGGTGATCACCGGGTGGTATTATCTCGAGCCACCTCTCGACGCATCTCCCGTGGAAGACGTGCCCGCACGCCGTCTCCTGACCCATGCATATGGGGCATTCTTCGCCGTCCGATGACGCCTCCGCCGGCTTTAGCACTCTCGCCGCCGGCGAGCGCGACGGTGCCGAACCGTCTCGAGTGGCAGTGCAGCTCTTCTCGCGCGGTTCCATGCCAGAGATACTTTGGACGCTAGCGAAACAAGGACTCTTGGGCGTGTTAGCGTTGGACGACGCGTCGTTGATTCGGTTTGAGCCGGGAGCTTGGGTGGATTCTTCGGGATCATGTTTTGGGGGTTACTTTTATGGACGGCGAGGCCGGGAGGACGTGCGGTCGCAGTTGGAGTCCGTTTCGATTTCGTGGTTTACCGGTCTATTCGGTCACACGTCCGAGGGAAATTTCCCAGACCATGGCTAATAGTCAGACGAATTTGAATTTCGTGATGCCTCACCATGCGTGTCAGTTGTCACAGCTGGAACAATCGTTACGTGTCAGTTGTCCCTGATCGAGTACGTGCCGCACCATGCCCTGAAAATAAATATTTCGACACAATTTTCCTCCGGTGATTTCTCGTGATGGTTACCCCACGAAAATTCATTGGCGATGAGTACTTCTCCAACCGCAATTTGCCTACGGTAATTTATTTTCCTCGCATTTCACTCTTTAGCGGTAGTTTTTGACACATTTTACCTTTCGTAATTCCCCTTCAGTAGGTATCCATGTAAGGGCATCTTCATTGGGTCAGCCCATCCCATCCGAGCGAACGCGCAGGACGTGCCCGGGGTTCCAGCGCCCTGACTTATCTGGACAAACGTGTCTGGTTCGACCCATTCGTGTATCAAATCTGGACAACGGTTGCATCGATCCGGACATGCGCGGACAGCGCGGGCCGCACGTGCCACTGGCCAACCCGTCAGCCACCGCGTACCGCGTCAGCGACACCGATTCAGATACAGCCACGACACCGATTCAGAGACACTGGCGGAAGGCTGATCGGCGGCAGCCTACACCATCAATGGTGACTAGACAGCACACTAACTCACTGGACGCCGCATGCGTTCCCGCGCAGGAAATGATGGAGAAGGAGCGGGAAGTTGCGTGCGTTCGCGGGAAAAGGGGCTATTTAACCCTGCGCCGTCGGTGCCCCATTCCTCACCTCTCGCCATCGCAACACTAGCAGCCGCCGCCAACACCAACAATGAAGACGCCGTCATGGTTGAAGAAGGAGAGGATCAAGAACGACCACGAGGCGTTTGGATCTAGCAGCCAGCGCTCCCGCGAGCCTTTCTCCGCGATGCATCGCTGCCACCTCCGCCGCGGCCAAAAGAGTTCAAGGGCCGCCCCATGGGGGACTACACGTCACCGCGGGAACGCCGCAAACGGCGGTACTTCCGCGTCGCGGAGTGCGAGCGCTAGTGGAGGAAGGGTCGGGGCATCCAACAAACGGATGTCTCCCTCTCCACCGGCTGGCACCTCAACTGGGACCGTGTCCTAGTGCCACCCGTGCCCAAGCCGGGCAAAGGGCTAGAGGAGGAGATCCGCCGCCGGATCTCCAACCTCCCGCAGTCCCAACAGTGGGAGAGAGGCTACCACAGTGAGGACTACTGGGTAAAGTTCCTTGAGTGGGAGCACAAGGCGCGGCGCGCAGACACCATTCGACGCTACCTACACCCGGGGGAGGTTTACCCCGTCCCCAACATCGACTCGAATGACGAGGGCGCCTTCAACCACTCCGACGCCGACCTCAACAGTGCGGACGACAACAGCAAGGAGGACGATGACATCGTCGTCAAACAGAAGGCGATGGACGCCATCATCGCCATCGCCGCCAACCTGCCCCTAGAGTACCTTGAGGTCCTGGCGTGGGGCTACGACGAGGACTCCTTCACCGAGCAGGCCATTGCGGCCAGTGCACGGGACGAGGAAGCCCGGTGGGCCGGCTACCAAGAAGTCGTCCAGCTCACCGACATGGTGGCGCAGGCAAACGCCTTGCTGCCTCCACCGCCGCTGCTGCCGGGATGTGCGCCACCAATCGCTCCGAAGGTAGGGATGGAGCTGACATACCTTCAGCATGATTAGGTGTCGTGACCTGGGCAGGTGATCAATCCACCTATGTCGTGCCCTCTCCGGCCCTGTCACCGTCCAACCTCTGGACGCTGCCGTGCGGCGTCGATGCGTGAAGATCCATAGATATAGTTAGGAGTAGTTTAAATTTCGTTTTTTATATTTTGAATATAAATTAAGTATGAAACATATGAAATTTGCCTCTTTTTTTAGCGCAAACGGTTTACGTTTGAATCTGGAAAAAAATACCTCGTCTAGACCGGACAACTGGGTCGCGCCGCTGGACGCGATCGGCCGGACAGACCGAACCACGACCCGAAAAACAGCGCGAACAAACCACAGAAAAATACGGTTTGGGTCGGATATGTCAGCCCATTAGAAATATCCTAACTCCTAAAACGTAAGTGATTGTCTCACTGTAGTTCTATAATTCATCAACGTTTATCCCTTCTTGGCAATTTTCCGACACACTTTCCAAGCAGTAATTTTCTGTCGATAACTATCCATCGGTGACTCTTCGATGGTGACTAATTTCATGACGGCCAGCGATGACTCAAATCATTTTTTGCTCTTTTTTTGCAAAATAGATAGTATTACTTAAAACTCGGGAATTACAAAGTTTTGGCAGATGTCATCTAAACCCTCTGGGACAGAAGACAACCACATTGCCGTTCGTTCACTATGAAGGGTTTCGCAGCATAGTAAATCAAAAAAATTCTACGGATGCGAACGGAAAAGCCAAGATCTAATCTAGGAGATGCAAACAACGAGGGGGATTAGATTAGATCTTCATACCCTTGAATATTCGCATAGCGGAACGTTCGTCAGAACGTGGGTGATGTAGTCGTACTCGCTTCTCCTCCTCGCGATCCGAACCGATCTAACACCGCAAGTGGCGATGCCTCCGAGAGATGCACACGTGCGGCACCTCGATGTATCCTCCTTCCTCGGTCCAGCAAGTATGGTGGAGAGACGGATTGTATCTACAACGCGACGGCGCGGTGCAAGTGGTGGAGAGTTTCTGCAGCAGGTTTTCGGATACGTGCAGTCGGGAGGGAGAGAGAGAGGAGGGCATCAGGGCGGCTAGGGTTGTGGAGGAGGTGTGGGGGGAGGGTGCGCCCCAGCCCTCTATATATAGAGGGGTGGGCGCCAGCCCTAGCCCCTCCCCCAAGCCCTAGGCCGGCGTCCAAGGAGGGAGGAGTGGGGGGCAAGTTTCCCCCCCTTCTAGAAGCTTTCCTAGGGTTTGACTAGATCTGGCCGGCTGGGCCGTATGGGGCCTTGTGCCCCTGGCCCAATGCGGACAGGGCACTCCCTCATAGGCCCATGCCCCCTCCCAGCAGGTGGGGCCACGTTGGTCCCCTTCCGGAAGGTTCTAGAAGCTTCCGGTACAATACCGATTAACTCGCCGAACTCCAAAAACTGCATTGCCTTATATGAATCTTATTCTCCGGACCATTCTGGAACTTCTCGTGATATCCCGGATCCCATCCGAGACTCCGAACAAAAAATCATAAACCAATTATCCAATCTATCCTAGCGTTGAGACACGTTAAGTGTGTGACCCTTCGGGTTCGAGAATATGCAGACATGATCTTCTATCAATAATCAACAGCAGGGTCTGGAAACCCATATTGACTCCCACACATTCATCGATGATCATATCGGATGAACCACGATGCCAGGATTCAATCAATCCCATATATATATATATATTCCCTTCGTTTCGCGATATTTTACTTGCCCGAGATTTGATCGTCGGTACCGTCATACCTAGTTCAATTTCGTTCACAGCAAGTACTTTACTCGTTCCGTAATCCGATATCACTTTGTGATTAACTCCTTAACCACATGCTTGCAAGCGGTGTTGATATCGATTACCGAGTGGGCCCGAAGTATATCTCTCCAACTTGGGAGGGACAAATCCCATCTCGAGACATACAACCCAACAGGTACTTTTCGATCACCTGAGAGACACCTTTATGATTACCCTCTCATAGGATGACGTTTGATGACCTCAAAGTTTTCTTCCGATACCAGGGAGTTGTATTATCTCATGTTCTAAGGAATACAATATTTGACATAAAAAAAGCTTCGCAAAGATGAACACGATGACACGATCAAATTGCTCCGCTTAGTTTGGGTCTGTCCATCATATCATTCTCCCAATGACATGATCTCATTATTAATCGACAACTCATGTCTATGGTTAGGAAACCTTAACCATCATTAATCAATGAACTAGTTCATAGAGGCATACTAGGGACACGGTGTTGTTCACAAACCACACAAGTATTAAAGTTTTCGCTTAATACAATTCTAGCATGGAATATAAACTTTATCATGAACAAGAATTATAATAATAACATCTTTATTATTGCCTCTAGGGCATAATTCCAACAGTCTCCCACTTGCACTGGAGTCAATAATCTAGTTTACATCTGGCAACAATCTAACACCCATGGCACTAAGGTGCTGATCATGTTTTGCACGTGGAAGAGGTTTAGTCAATGGATCTGCAATATTCAGATCTGTATGTACTTTGCTAATCTTCAGATATCCATCTGCTATATAATCTCGGATTATATGAAACTTCCGGCTGATATGCTTGGTCTTTGGATGATATCTTGGTTCCGTAGCGAGTGCTATGGCTCCAGTGTTGTCACACAATATCTCCAGTGGGTCCAATGCACTTGGAACCACGCCAAGCTCAGTGATGAAGTTCCTGATCCAAACTCCTTCACTTGACGCCTCTGCATCAGCCATGTATTCCGCTTTTACTGTAGATCCCGCGATCATGCTTTGCTTGCAGCTTCTACAGCTCATAGCTCCTCCATTCAAAATATAAATGTATCCTGTCTGAGACTTAGAATCATCCTTGTCGGTGTCGAAACTAGCGTCGACGTAACCCTTTACGACGAGCTGTTCATCACCTCCATAGACTAAGAACATTTCTTTAGTCCTATTTAGGTACTTTAGGATGTTCTTCACGGCTGTCCAGTGTTCCACTCCTGGATCACTTTGGTATCTGCTCGTCAAACTAAGAGCATTGGACACATCCGGTCTAGTACACAGCATGGCATACATGATAGAACCTATGGCCGAGGCATAAGGAACTTTCCTCATGGATTCTCTATCATTTACCGTAGCTGGACACTGAGCCTTGCTCAATATCTTACCTAACAACATAGGCACTGAACCTTTCTTTGCCTTATCCATTCTGAACCTTTTCAGAACTTTGTCTAGGTATGTACTCTGGCTTAAAGCTATCAGGCGTCTTTGTCTATCTTTATAGATTTTGATGCCCATTATATAAGCAGCTTCACTTAGGTCTTTCATTAAAAAACACTTGTTCAAATAACTCTTCACATCGTTAAGCATGTTAATGTAATTTCCAATAATCAATATGTCATCCACATATAGTACCAGAAATTTCACCGAGCTTCCACTCACTTTCTTGTAGATACAACCTTCGTAGAAATTTGGAACAAATCCAAAGCTCTTGATCACTTGATCAAAACGAAGGTTCCAACTCCGAGATGCTTGCTTTAGTCCATAAATGGAACGCTGAAGTTTGCATACTTTATCAACATCCTTAGGATCGACAAAACCTTCGGGTTGCATCATATATAACTCTTCATCAATGTTGCCATTGAGGAACGCTGTCTTGACATCCATCTGCCATATTTTATAATCATGAAATGCAGCAATTGCTAATAAAATCCGAATGGACTTAAACATCACTAAGGGAGAGAAAGTCTCATCGTAGTCAATACCTTGAACTTGTCGAAAACCTTTTGCGACAAGTCGTGCTTTATAGACGGTAACATTACCATCCGTGTCCGTTTTCTTCTTGAAGATCCATTTGCACTCAACGGCCTTTCAGTCGCTATGAGGGTCCACCAAAGTCCATACTTGGTTTTCGCTCATGGATCCCAATTCGGATTTCATGGCTTCTAGCCATTTCTCAGAGTCTGGGCTCATCATCGCTTCCTCATAGTTCGTAGGTTCACTGTCTTCTACCAACAAGACAGTCAAGACAGGGTTGTCGTACCACTCAGGAGGGGCACGCGACCTTGTCGACCTGCGACGTTCAGTAGCAGCATCGTCCGAAGCTTCATGATCCTTGTCATTAGTTTCCCCTATTGTTGGTGCAGGCGGCACTGGAACAATTTCAGGTGCTGCGCTACTCTCCAATTCAAGAGAAGGTTCAACAACCTCGTCTAGCTCTACTTTCCTCCCACTCACTTCTTTCGAGAGAAACTCCTTCTCAAGAAAGGAACCGTTCTTTGCGACAAACACTTTGCCTTCGGTTCTGTGATAGAAGGTATACCCAATAGTTTCCTTAGGGTATCCTATGAAGACGCATTTCTCCTCTTTGGGTTCGAGCTTGTCCGGCATCAACTTCTTGACGTAGGCTTCGCATCCCCAAACTTTAAGAAACGACAACTTAGGTTTAGCACCAAACCACAGTTCATACGGTGTCATCTCAACGGATTTAGATGGTGCCCTATTTAAAGTGAAAGCAGCGGTTTCTAATGCATAACCCGAAAATAATAACGGAAAATCAGTAAGAGACATCATTGATTGGACCATATCTAATGGAGTTCGATTCCGGCGTTCAGACACACCATTGCGCTGTGGTGTTACGGGTGGCGTGAGTTGCGAAACGATTCCGCGATCGGATCGTAGAAACTTAATCTTTCTGTTACGATGGTTCTCCACTTCATTCTAAAATTCCTTGAACTTTTCAAATGTTTTAGATTTATATTTCATTAAGTAGATATACCCATATCTACTTAAGTCATCGGTAAAAGTGAGAAAATAGCAATATCCACCGCGCGTCGAAACACTCATCGGTCCGCATACATCGGTATGTATGATTTCCAACAAGTCCGTTGCTCGCTCCATCATTCCGGAGAACGGGGTTTTGATCATCTTGCCCATGAGGCATGGTTCGCATGTGTCAAATGATTCAAAATCAAGAGACTCCAAAAGTCCATCAGAATGGAGTTTCTTCATATGCTTTACACCAATATGACCTAGACGACAGTGCCACAAATAAGTAGTATTATCACTATCTACTTTGCATCTCTTAGCCTCAGTGTTATGGATGTGTGTTTCATCCCTTTCGAGATTCAGAAGAAATAAACCATTCACAACAGGTGCATGACCATAAAAGATGTTACTCATATAAATAGAGCAACCATTATTCTCCGATTTATATGAATAACCGTCTTGCAATAAACATGATCCAGAAATAATGTTCATGCTCAACGCAGGCACATAATAACACTTATTAAGGTTTAAAACTAATCCTGAAGGTAAAACTAAGGAGAGCGTGCTGACGGCCATCACATCAACTCTTTATCCATTGCCAACGCGCATCGTCACCTCATCCCTCGCAAGCCGCCGTCTATTCCATAGCTCCTGTTTCGAGTTACAAATATTAGCAACTGAACCAGTATCAAATACCCAGGCACTACAACGAGGGCTAGTAAGGAAAACATCAATAACATGTATATCAAATATACCTTTGATGGTGCCAGCCTTCTTGTCCGCTAAGTACTTCAAACAGTTGCGCTTCCAGTGACCCTTGTCCTTGCAATAGAAGCACTCAGTGTCCGGCTTGGGTCCAGACTTGAGCTTCTTCTCAGCAGGGGCAACGCGCTTGCCGCCGCCTTTCTTGAAGGGCTTCTTGTTGGAGATATGCCCTAGAGGCAATAATAAATGTAGTTATTATTATATCTGTGTGTTTATGATAAATGTTTACATTCATGCTATAATAGTATTAACAAGGAAACATTAATACTTGTGTGATTTGTAAACTAAAATAGAGTCCCTTGTAAAGCCTCTTTATAATACTAGCTTGTTGGTTAATAAATGATTGTGGTTTCCCTATCATGAACATTGAGATGTTATTCACAACAAGATCATATCGTTAGGAGAATGATATGGTGGACATACTCCTATAGATAAGCGTAGCATAAAGATCAAGTCATTTTAATAGTTCAATTGCTATATGCTTTCTGATACATAGTAACCTAATTCCTTCGACCATGAGATCATGCATATCACCTTCACCGGAAGGATGCTTTGATGACATCAAACACCACAACATAACTGGGTGGCTATAAAGGTGGCATCGAGTGTTCGGAAAGTATTGGTTGAGACACATGGATCAAGAGTGGGATTTGTCCATCCATATGACGGATAGATATACTCTGGGCCCTCTCGGTGAAATGTCATCCAATTAGCTTGCAAGCATGTGACTGGCTCACAAGGGATCACATATCACGGGAACGAGAAAAGAGTACTTATCAGTAACGAGGTTGAACTAGGTATGCAGAGATACCGACGATCATAACCTCGGATAAGTAAACTATCGTGAGACAAAGGGAAATTGGTATCGTATGTAAGTGGTTCATTTGATCGCAAAGTAATCGTAGAAATATGTGGGAGCCATATGAATTTCCAGATTCCTCTATTGGTTATTGTTCAGAGAAGTGTCTCGATCATGTCCGCATAATTCACGAACCGTAGGGAGACACACTTAAGGATTCGACGTTGTTTGAGTAGTTATGGAATGATGAGCAAGAGACCGAATGTTGTTCGGAGTCTCGGATGGGATCTGGGATATCACGAGGAGATCCGGAATGGTCCGGAGAATAAGAATCATATAAGGAAAGTCCTGTTTCGGGGTTGGAGAATGGTTCCGGTGTTTTCATCGGGAATGTTCTAGAAGGTTTCGAAATGTCCGGCACTCCGGAGGGGAAGGGTACATGAATGTGTCATAACAAGTTGGAATGATTGCATCATGTACTAGGTGTCATCGCTGAACAAAATAAAGGGTTTAATCAAATCCTAGTTTGAAAAGTCAAACGCCAATTTGAAAAGTCAAACGGCTATTTTGTGAGGTGGAGGGGAAGTAGGAAACCTACTTGGGGAGGAGTTCACTTCCTCCACCGCCGGCCCACTTCGGATCCGAGTTGGGGAGGGACTCCCCTCCACTGGCGCGCCCCTCCACCTATATAAGGAGGGGCGGGGCTGCCCCTCCAAGTACACAACACCTCCACCTCTAAACCCTAACCCTAGCCGCCGCCCTCCATAGCCGCCGCCTAGGGCAACTCGTCGCCGCCGCCGCCTAGGGCAAAACCTAGACGCCGGCCTTGCCCCCTCCTTGGTGCGTCTAAACCCTAAATCACCGAGGATCTCTCTCATAGTCCACCATACTCGCTCCGGCTTAAGGCGAAGCCCTACGATATCTCCCCTCTACTTCCGGTACCACGCCGTTGTGCTACCGAAATCGCGAGGAGAGTGCTACAACCTCCGCTGCCTGCTGGAACAAGGGAGAGGAAGGTCTTCGTCGAGTACTGAACGTGTGACCGACTGCGGAAGCGCTGCCGGAATGCAGCGCCGGAAGGATCGTCTAAGCGATCTTGAGATCGGAAAGAGTACGACTACATCACCCACGAGAATCCGCTCTCGTTAAACACTTTGGAAACTTCGAGGGTGAGTTATTCCATCGACTCGTTACTACAATCTAGTAATAGATCTTGGCTTGTTTGTTTGTATGTGGTAGAATTTTTTTGTTTTCCATGCTACGAAACCCTACAGTGGTATCAGAGCCGTGTCTATATGTAGATCTGTTGCACGAGTAGAACACAATGGTCATTATGGGCGTTGATGCTTTTGTTGTCGATTGCTTCTTGTGTACTTTGCATCTTGCGGGATGGTGGGATGAAGCGGCCCGGGCTAACCTTACATGACATCGTTCATGAGACTTGCTCCACGCTTGACATGCAACTTGTATTGCATAAGTGGCTTTGTGGGTGCCTGTTTCTCCTAACATAGTTAAGATTCAATTTACAACGGGTGATTAACAATACTAGTATCAATGTTGTGGTTCTTGTTCGTAAGTTAGAACGACACTTTTTGAAAGCCCCAAACCACGTAAAACATGCAAAGAAAGTAGAGGCGTCTAACTTTGTTTTGCAGGGGTGTGCTGTGATGTGATATGGCCATGATTGTGATTATATTTGATGTATGCAATGTTCCTTATTGTAAGTTGGCAACCGGCAGGAGCCATATGGTTGTCTTTAAATTCTGTTAAGACCCGCGTGTCTATTCAAAGTAGTTGTAATAGTTGAAGCCGGTGGACGACAACCATGGAGCAGCGTCATTGACCTTGATGCAATGCCGGTGATGATGGAGATCATGTTCGTGCTTGAAGATGGAGATCAGAAGCACAAAGAAGAAAGGCCATATCATATCACATATTATGAATTGCATGTGATGTTAATCCTTTATGCATCTTGTATTGCTTAGTTAACGACGGTAGCATTATAAGATGATCCCTCATGCACATGAATTTCAAGTTCTAAAAGTGTTCACCCTTAGTAAGCACCGTTGCTAAAGGTTGTTGTTTCGAAGCACCACGTGATGATCGGGTGTGTTAGATTCCGCAAGTGTATACAACGTGAGCAAGCCAGATTTGCTCATGCGGAAGCTAAGGTTTGATCTTGACGAGCCTAGCATGTACAGACATGCTCTTGGAACACGGATCACCGAAAGGTAAAGCATGAATCATATAGTAGATATGATGAACATGTCGATTGTTCGCCATTGAAGCTACATCAACTCTCGTGATGATCGGTGTTGATGTGGTGGATTTGGTTCGTGTGATCACTAAAACAATGTGAGGGATATTGTTTTGAGTGGGAGTTCACCTAGATTAATTTAACTATTAATTAAAACTCAATTTGTCATAAACTTAGTCTAAACTGTTGCAAATATGTTGTAGATCAATGGCAGCCCCTACCATCAATTTTAATGCGTTCCTAGAGAAAGAAAAGTTGAAAAACAATGGAAGCAACTTCGCGGATTGGTTTCACAATTTGAGGATTGTCCTCACAGCTGGTAATTTGACCTATGTGCCGGATGCATCGCTGGGTGACCCACCTGCAGTTGATGCTCCCGATGAAGTAAAGAATGTTTACCTCGCTCGGAAGAATCAGTACTCCATAGTTCAGTGTGCTATCTTGTATGGTTTGGAATCGGAGCTTCAGAAAAGGTTTGAGGATTCAGACCCATATGATATTGTCGAGGATCTCAAATTGATTTTTGAGACTCATGCGGCAATTGAAAGCTATGAGGCTTCTGAAAAGTTCTTTAACTGCAAGATGGAAGAGGGCAGCTCCGTCAGTGAGCATGTGCTCAAGATGTCTGGGCATGCAAACAAACTTCAAAGCTTGGATATAGTGATTCCTAATGTTTTGGGGATTTACCGTGTCCTCCAATCACTACCACCAAGTTACAAGAACTTTGTGCTGAACTACAATATGCATAACATGAACAAGTAGTTTCCAGAACTCTTTGCCATGTTGAAATCTGCAGAAGTGGAGATCAAGAAAGAGCACCAAGTGTTGATGGTCAATAAGACCACCAAATTCAAGAAAGGCAAGTCTAAGCAAAAGGGACACTTCAAGAAGGGTGGTAAGAAAGTTACCGCGCCGACGAAGAAGACCAAGGCTGGACCTAAGCCTGATACTGAGTGCTTTTACTGCAAGGGAGAAGGTCACTGGAAGCGGAATTGCCCAAAGTACTTGGCGGATTTGAAGAACGGAAACATCAAGAAGAAAGGTATATCTGATATCCATATTATTGATGTGTATCTCACTAGTACTCGTAGTAGTGCCTGGGTATTTGATACTGGTTCGGTTGCTCATATTTGTAACTCGAAACAGGTGCTACAGAATAAACGTAAGCTAGCGAAGAACGAGGTGACGATGCGCGTGGGAAACGGATCAAATGTTGATGTGATCGCGGTCGGCACGCTACCTCTTCATCTATCATCGGGATTAGTTTTATACTTAAATAATTGTTATTTGGTGCCTGCGTTAAGCATGAACATTATATCGGGATCTTGTTTATTGCGAGACGGTTACTTGTTTAAGTCCGAGAATAATGGTTGTTCGATTTATATGAGTAATATGTTTTATGCACATGCACCTTTGATAGATGGTCTATTCTTATTGAATCTCGATAGTGAAAATACACATATTAATAACATTGAGGCTAAACGTTTGAAATCGAGCGATAACTCGACCTATATGTGGCACTGTCGTCTTGGTCACATTGGAGTGAAGCGTATGAAGAAACTCCATTCCAATGGACTTCTTGAATCACTTGAAAGATGCGAAGCATGTCTGATGGGTAAAATGACTAAGACTCCATTTTCTGGTATGATGGAGCGAGCTACGGACTTATTGGAAATCATACATACCGATGTATGTGGTCCAATGAGTGTAGCATCGCGCGGTGGTTATCGTTATGTTCTTACCTTCACGGATGACTTGAGTAGATATGGGTATATCTATTTCATGAAACATAAATCCGAAACTTTCGAGAAGTTTAAGGAATTTCAAAGTGAGGTTGAGAATCAACGTAACAAGAAGATTAAATTTCTACGTTCTGATCGTGGAGGTGAATATCTAAGTTACGATTTTGGCGAGCATTTGAAGAAATGCGGAATACTTTCACAATTGACACCGCCGGGAACACCACAGCGTAATGGTGTGTCCGAACATCATAATCGAACTATCTTAGATATGGTTCGTTCTATGATGTCACTTACAGATTTACCGCTATCATTTTGGGGTTATGCATTAGAAACAGCCGCGTTCACTTTAAATAGGGCACCATCTAATTCCGATGAAACGACACCGTATGAATTATGGTTTGGGAAGAAACCTAAATTGTCGTTCCTTAAAGTTTGGGGTTGCGAAGCCTATGTAAAGAAGTTACAGCCGGACAAGCTTGAACCCAAAGCGGAAAAATGCGTCTTCATAGGATACCCGAAGGAAACTATTGGGTATACTTTCTATCATAGATCCGAAGGCAAAATCTTCGTTGCCAAGAATGGATCCTTTCTAGAGAAGGAATTTCTCTCGAAAGAAGTGACTGGAAGGAAAGTAGAACTCGACGAGGTTGTCGAACCTTCTCTCGAACTTGCGAGTAGCGCAGCACCGGAAGAAGTTCCTGTGGTGCCTGCACCAATAAGAGACGAAGCTAATGATGATGATCATGAAACTTTGGTTGTAGTTGCTACAGAGCCTCGCATGTCAACAAGAACTCGTACCACTCCTGACGGTATGATCCCGTTATGAATGTCATGTTGCTGGACAACACCGATGACCCTGCGACATATGAGGAAGCGATGATGAGCCCAGATTCCAATAAATGGCAAGAAGCCATGAAATCCGAGATTGGATCCATGTACGAAAAACAAATGTGGACTTTGGTGGACTTACCGAATGGCCGGAAAGCTGTCGAGAACAAATGGATTTTCTAGAAGAAAACAGATGTTGATGGCAATGTTACTGTCTATAAAGCTCGAATTGTCGCAAAAGGGTTTCGAAAAATTCAAGGAGTTGACTACGATGAGACCTTCTCACCAGTAGCGAAGCTAAAGTCTGTTAGGATTATGTTAGCAATCGCTGCATATTATGATTATGAGATATGGCAGATGGATGTCAAAACAGCGTTCCTCAATGGAGACATTGATGAAGAGTTGTATATGATGCAACCCAAAGGTTTTGTCGATCCTAAAGATGCTAACAAGGTATGCAAACTTCAACGGTCGATCTATGGATTGAGGGTGTGTTTGGTTCTGCTTCTCCAACCAACTTCTGCTGTAACAAAGCTAAAAGCAAACCAAACGGAAATTTTTCGTAGCCGATTCTACCAACACAGCCAGCTTTTATTAGTGTTATTCTCAAAGCAGCTGTACCCCTGCTTCCATCGCGTTGGCTTCTTAATTTTCTAGATTAATTACCCACCAATGCCCCTAGCTAGTCATACCGATTCGTTTTCTTTTCTCATGTCTCTTACGAAAGGCATCTCTCTTCCCCGGACGTCTCCTTTTTCCTGTGCAGCCCCGTCCATCCGGCTGGCCGGCCCCTCCCGACGGTGCCAGCTAGTACGGTCTCCCTAATCACCATTGTTTCGTCTCCCATCGGCAAGTTGGCTGGTTTACACGGCGCCTCTCCCACCAAGACGAAAATAACGCCCATGTTGCTTACTGCCTGTGCGGCGCCTCTCCCCAACCAAGATTGAATGATCGATGTATGGAGGTACAAGCTAGCTAGTAACTTGTTTGCTAGATGGTCTAGATCGATGGATATTGCTAGCACACATACCCGAGTTATAGCTAGCTTTGCTAGATTTCACCGGATCGATACAGTATGGCACAAACATAACCTGATGAAATTCAGGGGAGGAGAACGAGGATACAATGAATAATTTTTAAAATAGAGAATAGCAACATCTTGTGTTACAGTGATACAGAAATATGATAGCTATGTTGATAGAGGACATCATCGGTGAATCATATAAATATTATCCGTGTGTAACATTTCAAAGGTTGATATTTCTATTGTTAACGTTGTTATTTGCAGAGTACATGTCATTCCAAGAAAAATGGGTGCTTCAGCGGTCAGTTAAAATCTCTCAAGACCTCAGGGGTATTACAGTAGTTCCTAAAAAATCTACAGTTTCACAGTTGCTCCAGCAAAACAACTTATAGATTTAACACAGTTCCCTGGTCACAACAGCTTTTTTACAATTCACAGTTCACAACAGCTTTTTTAGAATCCACAGCAGAACCAAACAGACCCTGAAGCAAGCATCCCAAAGTTGGAATCAACGTTTTGATAAGGTAATCAAAAGTTTTGGTTTTATACAAACTTATGGAGAAGCTTGTATTTACAAGAAAGTGAGTGGGATCTCTGTAGCATTCTTAATACTATATGTAGATGACATATTGTTGATTGGGAATGATGAAGACCTTCTTAATAGTGTCAAGGAATATTTGAATAATAGTTTTTCAATGAAAGATCTTGGCGAAGCAGCTTACATATTAGGCATAAAGATTTATAGAGATAGATCGAGACGCCTAATATCATTGTCACAAAGTACATATTTGGACAAAGTTCTAAAGAGGTTTGGAATGGAAGATAGCAAGAAAGGGTTCTTGCCCATGTTGCCCAGAGTAAAACTCAAAGTCCGACAACGGCAGAAGATAGAGAAAGGATGAGTAAAACTCCCTATGCCTCAGCCATAGGATCTCTGATGTATGCCATGCTATGTAGTAGACCCGACATTGCATATGATGTTAGTTTAACTAGCAGATATCAAAGTGATCCAGGAGTGGATCATTGGACAGCGGTCAAAAACATCCTTAAGTACTTCAGAAGAACTAAGGATATGGTTCTTTCTTATGGAGGTGATGAACAGCTCGTTGTTAATGGTTACACCGATGCTAGTTGGAACACCGATCCAGATGATTCTAAATCACAATCTGGATACATATTTACTTTGAATGGTGCAACAGTTAGCTGGAGGAGTGCAAAGCAAAGCGTTGTGGCGAGATCTTCAACTGAATCGGAATACATGGCTGCTTCGGAGGCTTCACAAGAAGCGATATGGATGAAAGAGTTCATTACAGAGCTCGGTGTGGTTCCAAGTGCGCTGGACCCAATGTCTATCTACTGTGATAACATGGGCGCCATAGCCAATGCGCAAGAACCAAGGTCACACAAGAAGCTGAAGCATATCAAGCTACGTTTTCACGCTATTCGAGAACATGTCCAAGATGGGGACATAAAGATTTGCAAAGTACACACAGATCTGAATGTGGCGAATCCGTTGACCAAACCTCTCCCGAGGGCAAAACATGACCAACACCAAACTGCCATGGGTGTTCGGTATATTACCATGTAATCTAGATTATATGACTCTAGTGCAAGTGGGAGACTGTTGGAGATATGCCCTATAGGCAATAATAAATGTAGTTATTATTATATATTTGTGTTTATGATAAATGTTTACATTCATGCTATAATAGTATTAACAAGGAAACATTAATACTTGTGTGATTTGTAAACTAAAATAGAGTCCCTAGTAAAGCCTCTTTATAATACTAGCTTGTTGGTTAATAAACGATTGTGGTTTCCCTATCATGAACATTGAGATGTTATTAACAAAAAGATCATATCGTTAGGAGAATGATATGGTGGACATACTCCTATAGATAAGCGTAGCATAAAGATCAAGTCATTTTAATAGTTCAATTGCTATATGCTTTCTGATACATAGTAACCTAATTCCTTTGACCATGAGATCATGCATATCACCTTCACCGGAATGATGCTTTGATGACATCAAACACCACACCGTAACTGGGTGGCTATAAAGGTGGCATTGAGTGTTTGGAAAGTATTGGTTGAGACACATGGATCAAGAGTGGGATTTGTCCATCCATATGATAGATAGATATACTCTGGGCCCTCTCGGTGAAATGTCATCCAATTAGCTTGCAAGCATGTGACTGGCTCACAAGGGACCACATATCACGGGAACGAGAGAAGAGTACTTATCAGTAACGAGGTTGAACTAGGTATGCAGAGATACCGACGATCATAACCTCGGATAAGTAAACTATCGTGAGACAAAGGGAAATTGGTATCGTATGTAAGTGGTTCATTCGATCACAAAGTAATCATAGAAATATGTGGGAGCCATATGAATTTCCAGATTCCTCTATTGGTTATTGTTCGGAGAAGTGTCTCGATCATGTCCGCATAATTCACGAACCGTAGGGAGACACACTTAAGGATTCGACGTTGTTTGAGTAGTTATGGAATGATGAGTAAGAGACCGAATGTTGTTCGGAGTCTCGGATGGGATCCGGGATATCATGAGGAGATCCGGAATGGTCCGGAGAATAAGATTCATATAAGGAAAGTCCTGTTTCGGGGTTGGAGAATGGTTCCGGTGTTTTCATCGGGAATGTTCTAGAAGGTTCCGGAATGTCCGGCACTCCGGAGGGGAAGGGTACATGAATGTGTCATAACAAGTTGGAATGATTGCATCATGTACTAGGTGTCATCGCTCAACAAAATAAAGGGTTTAATCAAATCCTAGTTTGAAAAGTCAAACGCCAATTTAAAAAGTCAAACGGCTATTTTGTGAGGTGGAGGGGAAGTAGGAAACCTACTTGGGGAGGAGTTCCCTCCCTCCACCGCCAGCCCACTTGGTATCCGAGTTGGGGAGGGAGTCCCCTCCCCTGGCACGCCCCCTCCACCTATATAAGGAGGGGCAGGGCTGCCCCTCCAAGTACACAACACCTCCACCTCTAAACCCTAACCCTAGTCGCCGCCCTCCATAGCCGCCGCCTAGGGCAATTCGCCGCCACCGCCTAGGGAAAATGCTAGCCACCGGCCTTGCCCCCTCCTTGGTGCGTCTAAACCCTAGATCACCGAGGATCTCTCTCATAGTCCACCATACTCGCTCTGGCTTAAGGCGAAGCCCTGCGAGATCTCCCCTCTACTTCCGGTACCACGCCGTTGTGCTGCCGGAATCGCGAGGAGAGTGCTACAACCTCCACTGCCTGCTGGAACAAGGGAGAGGAAGGTATTCGTCGAGTACCGAACGTGTGACCGACTGCGGAAGCGCTGCCGGAACGCAGCGTCGGAAGGATCGTCTACGCGATCTTGAGATCGGAAAGAGTACGACTACGTCACCCACGAGAATCCGCTCTCGTTAAACACTTTGGAATCTTCGAGGGTGAGTTATTCCATCGACTCGTTGCTACAATCTAGTAGATAGATCTTGGCTTGTTTGTTTGTATGCGGTAGAAAATTTTTGTTTTCCATGCTACGAAACCCTACACTTCTTTGCACCCTTACCTTTCTTGAAGGTGGGGGGCTTGTTGACCATCAACACATGATTATCATTTTTGATGTCCACCTCCGCAGCCTTCAGCTTTGCGAAGAGCTCGGTGATCGTATCAGTGGAACCAATCTGATTGTGAGTCACTACAAAACTTTTGTAGCTGGGAGGGAGTGATTGCAGAACCCTGTCAATCTTGAGCTCCTATGGAATCTTGCAGTCCAGTTGCTCAAGGCGTTGAGTGTAGCCCGACATCTTTATGGCGTGCTCACTAACGGAACTCCCTTCCTCCATCTTGCAGTTAAAGAATTTCTTAGAGATCTCATATCTCTCAGAACGGGCCTGAGTCTGAAACATAGTTTTTAGCTCCTCAAGAATCTCAAAGGGCCCGGGATAGTCTTCAAAACAATTTTGAAGGTCCGATTCCATAGCAAACAACATGGTGCTCTTAATCACACCATAATCATCTTTGCGCGACTGATAAACAGCTTTCTCATCAGCCGACGCATCTACAGCAGGGGCGTCACCTAGTGCATTTTCAAGGACATAGTCCTTTTGTTGGAATTATGCCCTAGAGGCAATAATAAAGATGTTATTATTATAATTCTTGTTCATGATAATGTTTATATTCCATGCTAGAATTGTATTAAGCGGAAACTTTAATACTTGTGTGGTTTGTGAACAACACCGTGTCCCTAGTACGCCTCTATGGACTAGCTCATTGATTAATGATGGTTAAGGTTTCCTAAACCATAGACATGAGTTGCCAATTAATAATGAGATCATATCATTGGGAGAATGATATGATGGACAGACCCAAACTAAGCGAAGCAATTAGATCGTGTCATCGTGTTCATCTTTGCGAAGCTTTTCTTATGTCAAATATTGTATTCCTTAGACCATGAGATAATACAACTCCCTGGTATCGTAAGAAAGCTTTGAGGTCATAAAACGTCATCCTATGAGAGGGTGATCATAAAGGTGTCTCTCAGGTGATCGGAAAGTATCTGTTGGGTTGTATGTATCGAGATGGGATTTGTCCCTCCCAAGTCGGAGAGATATACTCCGGGCCCACTCGGTGATCGATATCAACACCGCTTGCAAGCATGTGGTTAAGGAGTTAATCACAAAGTGATATCGGATTACGGAACGAGTAAAGTACTTGCTGTGAACGAGATTGAACTAGGTATGACGGTACCGACGATCAAATCTCGGGCAAGTAAAATATCGCGAGACGAAGGGAATATATATATATGGGATTGATTGAATCCTGGCATCGTGGTTCATCCGATATGATCATCGATGAATGTGTGGGAGTCAATATGGGTTTCCAGACCCCGCTTTTGATTATTGATAGAAGATCATGTCTGCATATTCTCGAACCCGCAGGGTCACACACTTAACGTGTCTCGACGCTAGGATAGATTGGATAATTGGTTTATGAGTTTTTGTTCGGAGTCTCGGATGGGATCCGGGACATCACGAGAGGTTCCGGAGTGGTCCGGAGAATAAGATTCATATAAGGCAGTGCAGTTTTTGGAGTTCGGAATTGTTCCGGGTTAATCGGTATTGTACCGGAAGCTTGTAGAACCTTCTGGAAGGGGACCAACGTGGCCCCACCTTCCGGGAGGAGGCATGGGCCTATGAGGGAGTGCCCTGGCCGCATTGGGCCAGGGGCACAAGGCCCCATAGGGCCCAACCGGCCAACTAGGGTAAAACCCTAATTGGAGCTTCTAGAAGGGGGGGTTCCTTGCCCCCCACTCCTCCTCCTTTGGCCGCCGGTTTAGGCTTGGGGGAGTGGCTAGGGCTGCCGCCCACCCCTCTATATAAAGAGGGCTGGGGGCGCACCCCCCCCACATCTTCCCCTTAAGCCAGTCGCCCTGCTGCCCTCCTCTCTCTCTCTCCCTCCCGACTGCGTGTAGGCGAAGCCCTGCTGCAGAAACTCTCCACCACATACACCGCGCCGTCGCGTTGTAGATCCAATCCGTCTCTCCACAATACTTGATGGACCGAGGAAGGAGGAGACGTCGAGGTCCTGCACGTGTGCATCTCACGGAGGCACCGCCACTTGTGGTGCTAGATCGGATCGGATCGCGGAGGAGAAGCGAGTACGACTACATCACCCACGTTCCGACGAACGTTCCGCTGTGCGAATCTTCAAGGGTATGAAGATCTAATCCAATCTCTCTCGTTGTTTGCATCTCCTAGATTAGATCTTGGCTTTCCCTCTGTTCGCATCCGTAGAAAATTTTGATTTACTATGCCGCAAAACCCTTCAGTGGTATCAGAGCTAGATCTATGCGTAGATGTGTTTCACGAGTAGAACGCAACATGGTTGTTGCGGGCGTTGATGTTTTCTGTTGCAAGCCTCTTGTTTGTGTTCTTATTATGACACGGGATAGTGAGATTGAAGCGGTCCAGGCCAACCTTACGCGACGTCGTTCGCGAGACCGGCTCCGCACTTGACGTGTGGCTTGTTCCACACATGCGGCTGGTGGATGCCAGTTTCTCTCACTATAGTTGTCATGGGATTAACACCGGGGTTTGGCAACCATAATATCACCGTTGTGGCTTTCCGTAGGTAAGAATCGTTCTTAGCATCTATTCCCATAAGCCACGTAAAACATGCAACAACAAAGTAGAGGCGTCTAACTTGTTTTTGCAGGGAGTGTTTTCTATGATATGGTATGGCCCAAGATGTGATGTGTATAATGTATGCGATGATCATCTTTTGTAATGTTTCACGACTTGCATGTCGATGAGTACACAACCGGCAGGAGCCATATGGTTGTCTTTATAATTGTGTATGACCTGTGTGTCAACTTCTTATACGCCATGTAATAGTTTCACTTTATCGCTAAGTAGTTAGCAATAGTTGTAGTTACTATTTGTGGTGGAGGCAATCATGGTGGAGTGATGGAGATCATGCCGGCATGCACAAGATGGAGATCATTGCGTGAAGATTGGCTATACCATGTCACATAAAGTTATATGCATGTAATGTTTATCCTTTTATGTATCTTATTATGCTTAGATCGCGACGGTAGCATTATAAGATGATTCCTTACTTAAAGATCAAGATAAAAACTGTGTTCTCCCCAAGTATGCACCGTTGTGAAAGTTCGCCGTGTCCAAGGATCACGTGATGATCGGGTGCTATAGACTCTACGTTCACATACAACGGGTGCAAGCCAGTTTTGCACACGCGGAAATACTTGGGTCTAACTTGACGAGCCTAGCATGTACAGACATGGCCTCGGAACACATGAACCGAAAGGTTAAGCATGAGTCATATGAATGATATGATCGACACTTCGTTGTCCACCATTGAAACCACATCTCTTCTCGTGAAGATCGGATTAGGTGTGGTGAATTTGGATCGTGTTCACTAAACAACTTGAGGGATGTTGAATTTAGTGAGAGTTCATCTAGTAATTTGATTAAATGTTGAACTAGTTATCATGAACATAATCTAATTTGTACTTGCAAATATTGTAGATCAAATGGCTAAGTCCAACTTCAACTTCAATGTTTTTGCTGAGAAGGAAAAGCTTAAAAACAATGGGTCTAACTTCACCAACTGGTTCCGCAATCTGAGAATCATTCTCTCTGGCGGTCAAAAGGACTATGTCCTTGAGAGTGCGTTAGGTGACGCCCCTGCTGCTACTGCGCCGGCTGATGAGAAAGATGTCTATCAGTCGCGCAAAGATGATTATGGTGTGATTAAGAGCACCATGTTGTTTGCTATGGAATCGGACCTTCAAAATCGTTTTGAAGACTATCCCGGGCCCTTTGAGATTCTCGAGGAGCTGAAAACCATGTTTTAGACTCAAGCCCGTTCTGAGAGATATGAGATCTCTGAGAAATTCTTTAACTGCAAGATGGAGGAAGGGAGTTCCGTTAGTGAGCATGCCATTAAGATGTCGGGCTACACTCAACGCCTTGAGCAACCGGACTACAAGATTCCAGAGGAGCTCAAGATTGACAGGGTTCTGCAATCACTCCCTCCCAGCTACAAAAGTTTTGTAGTGACTCACAATCAGATTGGTTCCACTGATACGATCACCGAGCTCTTCGCAAAGCTGAAGGCTGCGGAAGTGGACATCAAAAAGGATAATCATGTGTTGATGGTCAACAAGCCCCCCACCTTCAAGAAAGGTAAGGGTGCAAAGAAGCCCTTCAAGAAGGGCGGCGGCAAGCGCACTGCCCCTGCTAAGAAGAAGCTCAAGTCTGGTCCTAAGCCGGACACTGAGTGCTGCTATTTCAAGGATAAGGGTCACTGGAAGCGCAACTGTCCGAAGTACTTAGCGGACAAGAAGGCTGGCACCATCAAAGGTATATTTGATATACATGTTATTGATGTTTTCCTTACTAGCCCTCGTTGTAGTGCCTGGGTATTTGATACTGGTTCAGTTGCTAATATTTGTAACTCGAAACATGAGCTACGGAATAGACGGCGGCTTGCGAGGGATGAGGTGACGATACGCGTTGGCAACGGATCAAGAGTTGATGTGATGGCCGTCGTCACGCTCTCCTTAGTTTTACCTTCGGGATTAGTTTTAAACCTCAATAAATGTTATTATGTGCCTGCGTTGAGCATGAACATTATTTCTGGATCTTGTTTATTGCAAGACGGTTATTCATTTAAATCGGAGAATAATGGTTGTTCTATTTATATGAGTAACATCTTTTATGGTCATGCACCTATTGTGAATGGTTTATTTCTTCTAAATCTCGAAAGGGATGAAACACACATCCATAACATTGAGGCTAAGAGATGCAAAGTAGATAGTGATAATACTACTTATCTGTGGCACTGTCGTCTAGGTCATATTGGTGTAAAGCGCATGAAGAAACTCCATTCTGATGGACTTTTGGAGTTTCTTGATTTTGAATCATTTGACACATGCGAACCATGCCTCATGGGCAAGATGATCAAAACCCCGTTCTTCGGTATGATGGAGCGAGCAACGGACTTGTTGGAAATCATACATACCGATGTATGCGGACCGATGAGTGTTTCGACGCGCGGTGGATATCGCTATTTTCTCACTTTTACCGATGACTTAAGTAGATATGGGTATATCTATTTAATGAAACATAAATCTTAAACGTTTGAAAAGTTCAAAGAATTTCAGAATGAAGTGGAGAACCATCATAACAGAAAGATTAAGTTTCTACGATCCGATCGTGGAGGTAAATATTTGAGTTATGATTTTCTCACGCATCTTAAAGCAAGTGGAATCGTTTCACAACTCACGCCACCCGGAACACCACAGCGCAATGGTGTGTCTGAACGCCAGAACCAAACCCTATTAGATATGGTCCGATCGATGATGTCTCTTACTGATTTGCCGTTATCATTTTGGGGTTATGCATTAGAAACCGCTGCATTCACTTTAAATTGGGCACCATCTAAATCCGTTGAGACGACACCGTATGAACTATGGTTTGGTGCTAAACCTAAGTTGTCGTTTCTTAAAGTTAGGGGATGCGAAGCTTACGTCAAGAAGTTGATGCCGGACAAGCTCGAACCCAAAGCGGAGAAATGCGTCTTCATAGGATACCCTAAGAAAACTATTGGGTATACCTTCTATCACAGAACCGAAGGCAAAGTGTTTGTCGCAAAGAACGGTTCCTTTCTTGAGAAGGAGTTTCTCTCGAAAGAAGTGAGTGGGAGGAAAGTAGAGCTAGACGAGGTTATTGAACCTTCTCTTGAATTGGAGAGTAGCGCAACACCTGAAATTGTTCCAGTGTCGCCTGCACCAACAATAGAGGAAGCAAATGACAAGGATCATGAAGCTTCGGACGATGCTGCTACTGAACGTCGCAGGTCGACAAGGTCGCGTGCCCCTCCTGAGTGGTACGGCAACCCTGTCTTGACTGTCTTGTTAGTATAATACAGTGAACCTACGAACTATGAGGAAGCGATGATGAGCCCAGACTCTGAGAAATGGCTAGAAGCCATGAAATCCGAATTGGGATCCATGAGCGAAAACCAAGTATGGACCTGTTGGAGATATGCCCTAGAGGCAATAATAAATGTAGTTATTATTATATCTTTGTGTTTATGATAAATGTTTACATTCATGCTATAATAGTATTAACAAGGAAACATTGATACTTGTGTGATTTGTAAACTTAATGTGAAGTCCCTATACTTCACTAGCTTGTTGGTTGATAGATGATTGTGGTTTCCCTATCATGAACATTGAGATGTTATCAACAACAAGATCATATCGTTAGGAGAATGATATGGTGGACATACTCCTATAGATAAGCGTAGCATAAAGATCAAGTCATTTCAATAGTTCAATTGCTATATGCTTTCTGATACATAGTAACCTAATTCCTTCGACCATGAGATCATGCATATCACCTTTACCGGATGGATGCTTTGATGACATCAAACACCACACCGTAACTGGGTGGTTATAAAGGTGGCATTGAGTGTTCGGAAAGTTTTGGTTGAGACACATGGATCAAGAGTGGGATTTGTCCATCCATATGACGGATAGATATACTCTGGGCCCTCTCGGTGGAATGTCATCCAATTAGCTTGCAAGCATGTGACTGGCTCACAAGGGATCACATATCACGGGAACGAGAAAAGAGTACTTATCAGTAACGAGGTTGAACTAGGTATGCAGAGATACCGACGATCATAACCTCGGATAAGTAACATATCGTGAGACAAAGGGAAATTGGTATCGTATGTAAGTGGTTCATTCGATCGCAAAGTAATCGTAGAAATATGTGGGAGCCATATGAATTTCCAGATTCCTCTATTGGTTATTGTTCGAAGAAGTGTCTCGATCATGTCTGCATAATTCACGAACCGTAGGGAGACACACTTAAGGATTTGACGTTGTTTGAGTAGTTATGGTATTATGAGAAAGAGACCGAATGTTGTTCGGAGTCTCGGATGGGATCCGGGATATCACGAGGTGATCCGGAATGGTCCGGAGAATAAGATTCATATAAGGAAAGTCCCGTTTCGGAGTTCGGGAATGATTCCGGTGTTTTCATCGGGAATGTTCTAGAAGGTTCCGGATTGTCCGACACTCCGGGGGGGAAGGGGTACATTAATGTGTCATTACATATTGGAATGATTGCATCATGTACTAAGTGTTCTTGATGTCCCAAATAAAGGATTAAATTGAATCCTAAAACAGAAAAATCAAATGTCCAGTTTGAAAGTCAAACGGTTAAAACAAGAAACTGTCGGAAACAAGCAAGAGGAGTTGGAAACCAACTTGGAGGAGGATTTCCTCTCCTCCAAGCCGGCGGCCAGGCCTAGGCCGAGTTGGGGAGGGACTCCCTCCCTCCCTGGCGCGCCAATCCCCCTCCCACCTATAAAAGGAGGGGCAGGGCCTCCTCCTCTAGACACACAAGTTTCTACCTCTAATCTCCGGTTTAGAGCCGTTCTGGTTTAGAGCTTCTAATTGCTTTAGCCTGCGGTTTAGAGCCTCCTAATTGGTGTGTCTAATCTCTAGACCACTAATTGCCCTCTCTCATACTCCACCATACTCGCTCCGGCTTAAGGCGAAGCCCTACGGGATTTCCCCTCTACTTCCGGTACCACGCCGTTGTGCTGCCGGAATCGCGAGGAGAGTGCTACAACCTCCGCTGCCTGCTGGAACAAGGGAGAGGAAGGTCTTCGTCGAGTACCGAACGTGTGACCGATTGCGGGAGCGCTGCCGGAACGCAGCGCCGGAAGGATCGTCTACACGATCTTGAGATCGGGAAGAGTACGACTACATCACCCACGAGAATCCGCTCTCGTTAAACGCTGTGGAATCTTCGAGGGTAAGTTATTCCATCGACTCATTGCTACAATCTAGTAGATAGATCTTGGCTTGTTTGTTTGTATGCGATAGAAAATTTTTGTTTTCCATGCTACGAACCCCTACAGTGGTATCAGAGCCGTGTCTATATGTAGATCTGTTGCACGAGTAGAACACAATGGTCATTGTGGGCGTTGATGCTTTTATTGTCGATTGCTTCTTGTGTACTTTGCATCTTGCGGTATGTTGGAATGAAGCGGCCCGGGCTAACCTTACATGACATCGTTCATGAGACTTGCTCCACGCTTGACATGCAACTTGTATTGCATAAGTGGCTTTGCGGGTGCCTGTTTCTCCTAGCATAGTTAAGATCCAATTTACAACGGGTGATTAACAATACTAGTATCAATGTTGTGGTTCTTGTTCGTAAGTTAGAACGACACTTATTGAAAGCCCCAAACCACGTAAAATATGCAAAGAAAGTAGAGGCGTCTAACTTTGTTTTGCAGGGGTGTGCAGTGATGTGATATGGCCATGATTGTGATTATATTTGATGTATGCAATGTTCCTTATTGTAAGTCTGCAACCGGCAGGAGCCATATGGTTGTCTTTAATTTATGTTAAGACCCGCGTGTCTATTCAAAGTAGTTGTAATAGTTGAAGCCGGTGGACGACAACCATGGAGAGGCGTCATTGACCTTGATGCAATGCCGGTGATGATGGAGATCATGTTCGTGGTTGAAGATAGAGATCGGAAGCACGAAGAAGAAAGGCCATATCATATCACAAATATATTGAATTGCATGTGATGTTAATCCTTTATGCATCTTGTATTTCTTAGTAGACGACGGTAGCATTATAAGATGATCCCTCATGCACATGAATTTCAAGTCATAAAGTGTTCACCCTTAGTTAGCACCGTTACTAAAGCTTGTTGTTTCGAAGCACCACGTGATGATCGGGTGTGTTAGATTCCGCAAGTGTACAACGTGAGCAAGCCAGATTTGCTCATGCGGAAACTAAGGTTTGATCTTGACGAGCCTAGCATGTACAGACATGGTCTCGGAACACGGATCACCGAAAGGTAAAGCATGAATCATATAGTAGATATGATGAACATGACGATTGTTCGCCATTGAAACTATATCAACTCTCGTGATGATCGGTGTTGATGTAGTGGATTTGGTTCGTGTGATCACTAAAACAATGTGAGGGATATTGTTTTGAGTGGGAGTTCACCTAGTTTAATTACATTAATTAATTTGAACTCAATTTGTCATAAACTTAGTCTAAACTATTGCAAATATGTTGTAGATCAATGGCAGCCCCTACCATCAATTTTAATGCGTTCCTAGAGAAAGAAATGTTGAAAAACAATGGAAGCAACTTCGCGGATTGGTTCCGCAATTTGAGGATTGTCCTCACAGCTGGTAATTTGACCTATGTGCTGGATGCACCGCTGGGTGACCCACCTGCAGCTGATGCTCCCGATGAAGTAAAGAATGTTTACCTCGCTCGGAAGAATCAGTACTCCATAGTTCAGTGTGCTATCTTGTATGGTTTGGAATCAGAGCTTCAGAAAAGGTTTGAGGATTCAGACCCATATGATATTGTCGAGGATCTCAAATTGATTTTTGAGACTCATGCGGCAATTGAAAGCTATGAGGCTTCTGAAAAGTTCTTTAACTGCAAGATGGAAGAGGGCAGCTCCGTCAGTGAGCATGTGCTCAAGATGTCTGGGCATGCAAACAAACTTCAAAGCTTGGGTATAGTGATTCCTAATGCTTTGGGGATTTACCGTGTCCTCCAATCACTACCACCAAGTTACAAGAACTTTGTGATGAACTACAGCATGCAGAACATGAACAAGACGTTGCCAGAACTCTTTGCCATGTTGAAATCTGCAGAAGTGGAGATCAAGAAAGAGCACCAAGTGTTGTTGGTCAATAAGACCACCAAATTCAAGAAAGGCAAGTCTAAGCAAAAGGGACACTTCAAGAAGGGTGGTAATAAAGTTACCACGCCGGCGAAGAAGACCAAGGCTGGACCTAAGCCTGATACTGAGTGCTTTTACTGCAAGGGAGAAGGTCACTGGAAGCGGAATTGCCCAAAGTACTTGGCGGATTTGAAGAACGGCAACATCAAGAAGAAAGGTATATCTGATATACATGTTATTGATGTGTATCTCACTAGTACTCGTAGTAGTGCCTGGGTATTTGATACTGGTTCGGTTGCTCATATTTGTAACTCGAAACAGGTGCTGCAGAATAAACGGAAGCTAGCGAAGAACGAGGTGACGATGCGCGTGGGAAATGGATCAAAGGTTGATGTGATCGCGGTCGGCACGCTACCCCTTCATCTACCATCGGGATTAGTTTTATACTTAAATAATTGTTATTTGGTTCCTGCGTTGAGCATGAACATTATATCGGGATCTTGTTTATTGCGACTAGAGATCCATAACGACTCCCACTTACTCAACGATGAACTAGTGATCGCGTGAACCTTTTTCGTAGTAACCAATTTCTTTTGTCTCGCAATATATTACTTGTATGAGATCCAATCATCTGGTATCGTCTGTACCTAGTTCGATCTCGTTATCAACAAGTACTCTTTTATTTGTTTCATGATATAACATTCTCGTGAGCCAGTCATGTGCTTGCAAGCGATGTCAATGTGATATGACCGAGAGGGCCCAGAGTATATCGCTCCGTTATCGGGATGGAAAAAAATCCCAATTTTGATCTATGAGCCTCAACTAACACTTTCTAAGTACCCAACTACATCTTTATAATCACCTATTATGGTGTGACGTTTGGTGGAATCAAAGTACTCTTCCAGTATTACTGATTGACGTGATCTCATGGTCTAAGAATTAGTGTTACTTCGTGTGAGGTTGATATAACAATATAAACTTTGATGACATGATAGTATTGCTATACCTACTGTGGGTGTATGTTCATAACATTATTCTCCAATGACATGACCTTGTCATTAACAACATTCAATGTTCATGATCAGGAAACCTTGATCATCTGTTAATCAACAAGCTAGTATAATGAGAGGTATTAATGTTTTCGGTTAACATAATTATAGCATGGAAAATAAACATCAATTATAAACTTGGAATAATATAATAACCACTTATTATTGCCTCTCGGGCATATTCCTTTCAGTCTCCCACTTGCATTAGAGTCAATAATCTAGTTTACATAGTAATGAATCTAACAAACATGGAGTTCTGCTGTTGATCACAAGCACGCAGTCGTCGATCGGATAAACTCCGTCGGAGCCGGATTGCCTCTTCACGGAATAGAGCTTCCAGAAGAGGCCAAAGTGTGGCTCGATACCGAGCCAACACTCGCAAAAAGTGTTGAAGCAGGCGATGTGGAGAAGATAATTGGGCGAGAGATGGTGGAGTTGTATGCCATAGAAGAACAACAGTACACGGAGAAAATCGTGGACTGGGAGCGAGAGGCCCCGAAGAACAAAGGCAACGAACATGACCTGAAACCCTGTGGGTGGACGGGGAATTACCTCATCACCGGGGATCTTGACGGCCTCTTTGCCATGCGGGATTAAACCCCGCTCACGAAGCTTGCGCAGGTCGCCCTCGCGTGTCTCCGTGCACCGCCACCCACCTTCGAAGACACGAGCGGCGGTGCTGCCCTTCTTGCCGCCGGCAACGGCATTGGTGCTCGCTACGGTGGAGGCCTTCTTCGATTTCCCCATCGCGGCGCGATGACGGCGGCGGTGCGAGCGCAAGAACAAGGAAGGGAACAATCGGAGAATGTCCAGCACGCGACCAAAAAGCTCAAGGAAATGGAAGCAGTAGAAAGCAAATGGCTAAGGTGAAAACAAACTACAGTTTCCCCACAGTTATAAGGACGAAGACGATGAACAGGGACCTTTCATCCAGAAACCCTAACGTCAGAATCAAATCCAACCGTCCACGTGTCGGCACAGCAACGAACCGTCGCTCGCACGCCGTCCACTACGCATGGAAATCTAGGAGACGTCGTAATTCTCCTCACGTCGCGCATGACCAGTCAACTCCAAGTTAGAAAGTGGGACCCACGTTCATCCAGTCACGTCACCTCTAGCACCGCAGACGATTGAGGGCACCGATCATCAGCACTGACGTCATCAAATCCACACTAGCAACGGTCACAAATCTTCGGCTAAACAACTAAAGTACTCAGTCGAATCTATGATTCCAGCAACTACTCGGGGGCTACTCCTATCAGGAGCGCTGGCCGCGCACCCGAAGCATGAATAAGGTACTACACCAATGATCTATTCTTCGAGTCCTACGTCGAGTCTATGACTCCACTACGGACTCGGGGGCTACTCCTATAGGGAGGATTGATTCAAGCATCCGAAAAAATTGTGTCCTATGGACCTGAAGCCAACAACGGTTGAATTAAAGTTTCTGCTCGAGTCTACGACTCAAACAGACACTCGGGGGCTACCCCATAAGGAGCGCTGGTCGTGCACCCTATGAATTCTTCCACTGCGATCCTTCGGATCAGAATGCAAAAACTTTTTGGCAACTTTACCCCAACAAACGCTAAGTGAGTAACATCCTCCTTGGCCACCCGAAACACCTCCGCGGTGATAAAATTTCGGATGATGTGTCTACGACGCAAACATAAGACCTATAGATATCATATGATGGCCTGGTAACGCACCCGACTGCGCTCTGCTAGTAAAAATCCGTGCCAACAGGCGCGATGAAAATCCCGACGGACGCGTTGGGTACATCGCTCGAAACTACTGGAATTCGACTCCTGTAAGACCTCAGCGGCCTGAGTCGAATTGCGTCAGCATTTGTTCCGGGTTCGAGTCTAGGGACTTGAGTCTGAACAAGATCGTGTTGTTTTGTGCTAAGATAGTTAACTGACCCTGATCCGTCAGGAGAGTCAGGCACACACATCAACAATCCCTACATATTAAAATCGTTCCTTTCTCTAATAAACAGAAACAACTACACCCGAAAGATTAAAGAGTCCTCAGCCGAATCTACGATTCGACTAAACACTCGGGGCTACTAACATGGTTATACCCTACGGGTACACGACATCAACATACCTGGTCCAGCCCAAGGAAGGCCCACAAGAATATACGCGGCCCATGAAGATTTTCGGGTGGCCCATGCCCATGACATCTTCAGATCCTTGGAGAGCAAGACTAGAATAGATAGAATATTCAAAGGGGCAAACCCGAAAACTTGTAACCAACTCGATCTGTTCCCGAGACCTGCCCATCTCTATATAAAGGCTAGGAGGGCACGACGAGGAGGACGAATCTCACCTCACCGCATACACACCTCCATGCCAGATTGCATCTGTGCACCCTTGTAACTTTCGGTTCCGCCGTTGACATGGTTATACCCGACGGGTACATAACTTCAGCATACCTAGTCCAGCTCAAGGAAGGCCCACTGCAGGCGTACGCTGGGCCATGAAGATTTTTGGGTGACCAAGGCCCAAGACATCTTCGGATCCTTGGAGAACAAGACTAATTTAGATAGGAAACTCAAAAGGGCAAACGCCCTACAACTTGTAATCGACTAGGACTATGCCCGGGACCTGCCTAAGTCTATATAAAGGCCAGGAGGGCACGTCCTAGGGAAACTCAACCAACTTCGACTCATACTTTCGTGTACGCATCCACGCCAGATCGAATCTGCGCTCCCTGTAACCTTCGGTTCCGCCGTAATCAAAGAGCAGACAAGCATGAGTAGGGTTTTCCCTCCGGGGGCCTGAACCTGGGTAAATCTCGTGTCCCCTGGTTGCTTGTCTGTTAACCGTGCCACGATCTCCAGCATCCCCATCTTCTCCAAAACCCAAGTCCATAACAATGGGCATTGACGAGATTAAACCTCGTCAATTGGTGCCGTCTGTGGGAACTGGGGCTGCTGATTGTGCGGTCGTGACGGTTCCGACCCGATTGATCTACAACTCCGCGGCGACGGAGAATCACCTCCTCTTCGGCGCTTTTGACTTCACCGCCTCGAAATTTTGTTCGGGACGGACTCGAAATTTTGTTCGGGAGTTTCTGCTTCCAGGTGGGACAAACTGGCACCCTCCGCCTCCCCGAGCGGGTGCCCGTACCGTCGATCAGGCCCGCTAAGTGGGCTCCACACCCCGTGCTACGCACGTCACCATCAACAAATGAGTTCTACAGCAGCAGCAGCTGCAACTCCGATCTGTGCGATCCACCTTCGGATGAAGGGACCTACGGCTCCGGATCCGAAAGCTGTGGCAGCAGCCAACCAATCTGCAGGCGCTACCTGTGCGCCGCAGTCATCCAAACCGACGAGGAAACGCCTAACCCGCCGCCCAACCCCAACCCGGATAGAAACGGCGAAAACGGTGGAAACGGCGATAACGGGGAAAACGGCGGCCACCTCATCCAACTTAGCAAAGAAGGATGGGTCGAAGCACGCCGCGCTGTCGCAGGCGAAATAGTCCTACCTTTGGACTCCCCACGTGATCTGCTGAGGGCATACCACTACCTCCTCATCGAGGAGCACAAGAAGCAAGTCGAGATGCAGAAGACGCTCGACAAACGCAAGCAAGCAGCCTCTGAATCCAGTGCGAGACGAACTGCACTCTCCGCCATGGAACCTGGCTCAAGCACAAACAGAAACCAGGGGAACAAGCACCGTTCTCGGGTGGAAAACATGGACCCGAAGGAACGGCGTGACGTGACCCGAACTCTCCATACATCGTTCATGGACATGGACGCTGACGGAAACATCATCCCGAAGACGCCACAAGCTGCGATCATTGCAGCCACTGCGTACCTCGCGGCTCACCCACCTCCGAAGGGGGACCCGAAAAGGGCCATGCATAAGTCTACACTCACCGGACTAGGACTAATCGGAGCTGCGCTCCACGAGGACGCTCCTGCGGAGCCGAAAAAGAAAGCTCTGGCCAGGTGCGACCGGAGCCCCACACCCTCATCCAAAGAGGAAGATGAGCACGATCTTCCTCGAAGGAAGAAGAGCTCCAACCGCCATAAATTCGACTACGACGCCAGAGACAAACTTACATAGCGCAAGATCGACAAGGCACGTGCCAAACACGCATGCTCGTCTGAATCTGAGATGGATGAAGACGAAGGAGAACTCTGTGGAGCCCGATGCTTCAGCAGATCCGTCCGGCGAACGCAGATGCCACGTGTAACTACCTCGGTGAACTACGCTCCTAGATACAAGCCTGGATGAGTGGTAGTGGTTGAAATAGTACGGTGGGGCCCCAAAAGCCACTCACTGGTAGTCCTTTCAGACGTCCCAACCACTACCCTCTCAACGGGACCTGTACGGGCGGCGTAGTCGGCAGGCGAAGGGATCAACTACGTACACAAGTGGGTATGTACGCAAGCCACCATACAAGAGTACATCAGAGCCATACCATCTAGAAAGAAAGGAAAATATAGCAACGCCATACGGCAAGATTCAACTGACCTAGATAGATCTATATTTTAGGATACTTCCTCATACAACACACATCAGAGTATCATGCGGAAGCGGCAAACAAAATCCGAGTACGGATAAGAAGCAAATCGGCATAAGATGCCATAGAAATAAGCACATCCCAACTACAGGTCTCACGGATCCCCGTGCCCGGAATCTCTACACCGAACGATCGTTGCCCACATCTTCGGCTTCTTCCACCCAGTATCCGTCCTGTGGGGGTACCTGTTCATCTGAACCAATAATTTATCGTGTGAGACCCTAAGGGTACTCGGCAAGTCTTAATGCCTCTAAAGGGGACACAACCTGGGGTGACGCAATTGCAGCGAAAGATGAACCCTAGCAGTTCTACAGATAAACGCTAACCATCCGCCCAACCAATGATAGACGGATGTCCGTGAATTAAGAACAACAGTTATAATAGTAATCTCATCAGATCCATCCTCCTCCCTGCTTACCAACAAGGAAGCGGACGAACAACCCCCCATCCGTTGGCAATTTTATTAACCATTCCATGAGTATTGCACTATTTACTAGTCAAGTTACTTAGTCAAATTAAAGCGGTACTTTAGTTATGCTTGTCTATGATCGAGAAACTGTGCTCCAAGTCGTCCATAACCGCGGACACGGCTTTCAGAAAGTTTTACCCGGCCGGGGTGCACCAATAGCAACACACACTCGATCAACCTCGGAAAAACCAAATCAAAACCCAACGAGGCCTTCACGACAAAGCAATCACAAGATTCAGAAATATTTCAGGGGGCCACCCCTTTGAGTAGATCCCGCAACGAAGTAAGCTAGCTCCGAGACGGACTCAAGGTCTGGGTAGACAGCTGTGAGCGACTGGGAACCCCAAACGGGGCTTGTCGACACCGCGTAAACGTGTCCCGATCCTAAACAGTACAGGTGCTATCTGTCGCACAATCGTAAATAAAGCGGTAAAACATGGCATAAGTACAGGATCGTAAATAAAACCTCAAACTAGTTTGTGGCCCCAAGAAATAAGACGGAATCAAGCTCTGGCTCAGGGGGGTCCCATATACCTCCCGGATGTGGATAGCGCGATAAATCAAGGAACAGGAATCAAGTACTCGGGGTCTTACGGGACACAAGTGAGCAGGAAAAACCAAATAGCAGATGTTGCTCACCGGTGCCTCTTTCTTTAGTTATCCCACTACTACTCAAGTTAAGTTGTTTAGGTACCTCATTATCCAACAGACGCTCACATACCCTACACATGCTGTTCTACGACTCGCATGGCTCAAACAACTCCTATAGTAGTGGCTCATGGGATGGAGGAACAAGCTTGGTGGGGTTTAAAAGTAAAGGCTATGCATACTTGGGATTCAATTTAATGCAATCGCGACTCAATGATGCAAGAATAAGATAGAGGCAATAGGTACTGTATGTATGCAAGCATGTGGAAGTGCTTGCCTGTTATCTCAGTTGAAGCGAGGGACGGATCTGGGTAGTGCTCCTGGTTCTCTTGATACAACCCCTGCTCAGTGTCTATCCGAGAAAAACCAAACAAACAAGGCCAACATGAATATAGAGCACAAGCATATGAATAAGATGCGTCAAGCAAACAATCATGCCATGATGAATGATGCACAATTTACATGGCAAGTAAGGTAGCATGGCATGGTGAGGTGTGGAAGACAAGTAATAACATTTTAATGGGGTTTTGGAATCACATTTGTTGTCATAACACTTGCTGTACCCTATATTTTTATATGATGCATGCTTCAATTAAAGTCATGGATAGCATAAACAGAAAGGTCTCGTCGAGCTGATCATTTTAGACATATCATTTGTTGAATTCGGAGTTTTAAATCAAAAGTTATTAAGTTATTAAATTCCAATGGCATTTGTGGTAATTTAAATAAACTTGGAATTTTAATGTGCAAAAGGCAATTTGAAGGTCATATTTGGAATCCTCTCATTTTTCTGATATCCAAACATATATCATTTGTATTATTTGGAAATACGATGGAAAAGTTATTGAAATCTGAATTGAAATTGAATTTTGAAATTATTTAAACAAGTTTGAATTCAACCAGACGCAGAAACCATTTTATACACAGCCAAACTTACCCTCAGACGCTTACAGGTGGGGCCCAGGGGCTTGCGGTCCCACATGCCAGCGGCTGAGGAACAAAAGGACCGCGGGTGGATATGGAAAAAGCCAGGGAGTCTTTTTAGAAAACTACCCCGACGCTGACAGCGGGGCCAAGGGGACTGCGGGTTGGGAACATAAAAAGGCAGGGGGTTTTATAGAAAAAGGGCATCAGAGCCCTGTTCCTCTTCCTGAACCTCTGTCGCCAGGCGTGCGCGCGTCAGCGGACAGCGAGCTGCGGGGGGCTCCAACTCGCGACCCCGGGCGCGCCAGCGGAGGCGGGAACCACTGCGGTAGGATGGGGCGTGTGTCTGGAGGGCGGACGCGAACTATCTGAAGCCCTAGACGGCGCGGAAGCTAGCGGACGTGCGTGCTCGTCGGTGCACCGAGAGTGCACGACGAATTTTCCGGCGGACCTAGCGCGGAAGCGAGCGGGCGACCATGTCCAGGGGGATCGGTGGCTTACCGCGAGGTCGATGGAGGGCTTGGATCGGGGCGGGGAGCAGCCGTGCGACGGTGTAGCAGGCGCTCCAGGAGCTAGGGTTTCGGGGGTGGGCGCGGCAGGTCCTGGTGGCTCCGGTCCGTCTCCTCCTCGATGGCGTGGTTCCGGTGAAGCAGGGGATCAACCTCGACTCCCGCGGCTCCTGCCGCGACGAGCTTGACGTCCAGCAAGGTGGGGCGACGGTGATGCAGACGGTGGGCGACGCCGGCTGCCGGGGCGTCGTCGGGAGAGAAAAGGGGAGGAAGGAAGCGGCTCTGGGGAAGGGATCTGGCGAGGCAGTGAGGGGTGAGGGAGGATAAGAACGAGGGGCAGGAGGGTTGCGTGGGGGAGGGGAAGCTGGCCAGGGCGCCACCTTTTCTGCTCACGTGCTCGGCACGGTCAGGACAGGGCAAGGCAGGGCAGGCGTGGGCACTAGAGGGGGGGCTGGCAGGTGGGGTAGGCGAGGCCAGGGAGGCAGACAGGTGGGCCTGGGGGCGTGGGCAGGTGAGGCAGAGAGGGTGAGAAAAAGAGGGAAGGGGAGAGGGGCCGGCTCGGGCTAGGGCTAGGGTTGGGGTCCAGGTCGTGTGGGGGAAAGGTAGCTGATAGGGTGCTGGGGTGGCCTTCATGGCAGGTAGAGAGAGGGGGCCGAGAGAGAGGGAAGGGGCATGGCTTGAGCCTAGGGTTTAGGTGAGGGGGTGATCATGCTAGGTAGGGGAAGGGGAGGTGTAGCTAGAGTTTTGTTTAGGAAAAAGGTGTAGATTAGGGGTAAGGGTGGCTTAGGGTTTAGGTGTAAGAGAGGGGTAGGGTAGATGGATAGGGGTAGATAGATGGAGGTGTGGTCAACTTGATCATGCCTCACAAGACAAGCTCACAAGATTCAAGACAAGGAGAAAAAGAGAAAAAGAGAGAGAGATGATTAAGATGATGATGGGGTTCTTCTTTAGTTCATGCATGATCCAAACAATGACCAAGCAAGATCCAAGGAAAAGGGGTGGTTTGGTAGGTGCATGCCTCATGAGCACATGTATGTGCATGGGGCATGGGGGTAGGGGTTTAGCTAAAGGGGAGAAGGGAGGGAGATGACTTGATGAAGAAAACTACAAGCCCAAAACAAGATTAAGAAAAGGAAAAGATGATCCACTTAGAATGCAAGAAAAACCAAAAACTAGAAAAGGTGGCACTTGCATGGCCCATGCATAATAATTAATGCCACATTTATCCTTGTGAAAACAATAATATTATTATGGCATTATTCATATGCATTCCCAAAAGGTGGGCCAGGCCAAGCTAAAGAATAGGGGTGGAATCCAACCAACCAACATGAGCCAGAGATAAATCAACAAAATGCCAAGCTCAGATTAGTTGGATGGTGGAATTATAAGGTGGTGATAGAAAAGGTGGTGGAGTCAATAAGAGAGATGCCCTCAACTCAACTTGGGCATTTAACAATTTATTAAGAACCAAATACAATATCAAGAGGCAACTACAATTAATCATGCACATGAGATAGGAACCAAACAAGAAAGGGTTTTATATGATGCTCAAATGCAAGGGGACATGATGACATGAGCATGATATGATGATGATGCAACAATTATATGTTGGAAGTGGCCCATTTTATTATTATAACCAGTAGCATTACAGGGGTTAGACAACTGGGATGCTACAACTCTCCCCCACTAAACAGGAATCTCGCCCCGAGATTCTAGGAAGAAGAAGAAGAAGATACAAAGAGAGAAGGATGGTTGGCACGGAGTTCATCTTCACGCTCCCATGTTGCTTCATCAACAGAATGGTGTGACCACTGCACCTTGCAAAACTTGATGGACTTGTTGCGCGTCCTTCGTTCTGCGGTCTCAAGGATTTTGGTGGGGTGTTCTTGATAGGACAGATCTTCTTGGAGGTCGATTAGCTCATGGTCCACGGTCTTGCCGGGGTCTTTGAAGCACTTCTTGAGCTGAGAGATGTGGAAAACATCATGGACTTTGAGTTTTTCCGGAAGCTCCAGTGCATAAGCAACTTCTCCTCTTCTCCCACGTATCTTGAAAGGACCGATGTATCTAGGAGCCAACTTTCCTTTGATACCGAAGCGGTGGGTTCCTCTCATGGGAGTGACACGAAGGTAGACGAGATCACCAGGGGCATATACCATATCCGTGTGTTTCCTGTCATAGTTGCTCTTCTGACGACTCTGAGCAATTTTCAGGTTCTCCAGAATGATATGCACCTTCTCCTCTGCTTGAGTTACAATGTCAGGGCCAAACCAGATTCTTTCTCCTGCACCTGACCAACCAATCGGAGTTCTGCACTTGCGACCATAGAGAGCCTCGAATGGTGCCATCTTCAGACTCTTCTGGAAGCTGTTGTTGTAGGAGAATTCAGCGTATGGAAGACATTCCTCCCACTTCATGCCAAACAAGATGACGCAAGCCCGAAGCATATCCTCCAGAATCTGATTGGTTCTCTCCACTTGTCCTTGCGACTGAGGGTGGTAAGCAGTGCTGAAGTTCAACTTTGTTCCCAAAGCTTTTTGGAAACTCTCCCAGAACTTTGAGGTGAAGATGCTCCCACGGTCTGAACTGATTTCAAGTGGAACCCCATACAGAGAGACAATCCTGTTGATATAGAGCTCAGCCAACTGAATTCCAGAAATTGTTTCTTTGACTGGGAAGAAATGAGCCACTTTAGAAAGCCTGTCGATGACAACAAAAATTGCATTGCTGCCCTTCTGCGACCTTGGAAAGCCAGTGATGAAGTCCATCTCTACTTTCTCCCATTTCCATTCCGGAGGTTTCAATGGCTGTAGAAGACCAAATGGTTTCTGATGGACAGCCTTGACTCTGCGGCAGACATCACATTCTGAGACGTACTTGGCACAATACCTTTTCAACCCAGGCCACCAGTATTGTGTTTTCAAGTCCATGTACATCTTTGTGCTGCCAGGATGGATAGAAAGAACCGAATCATGTGCCTCCTTGAGAACTTGGTCTCTCAGACCCGGGTAGTTTGGAACAAACATCCGGTGTTCAAAGAAAAGCGTGCCTTGATCATCAACGTGGAAGGACTCAAACTTCGGAAGCCCAAGTTTAGAGATGAGCTTTCTGGTGTGCGGATCACCACGCTGACGAGAGCGAATCTTTTCTTCCAAGAGAGGAGTAGCCAGCAGGTTCAGGAGATACCCTTGTTCCACAACTTCAAGGTTGAGCTGACGGAATTCCTCGCACAAGAGAGGCTGCTGTTCTTCTATCATGAGGTTGTTGACATAAGCTTTGCGGCTAAGCGCATCTGCCATGACGTTTGCTTTGCCTGGAGTGTAGTTGATGGTCACATCAAAGTCATTGATTGCTTCAATCCATCTCCTCTGCCGAAGGTTGAGATCAGGCTGAGTGAAGATATACTTCAAACTTTTGTGGTCAGAAAAGATCTCACAACGGTTGCCAAGCAAGTAGTGCCTCCATAGCTTCAAAGCAAAGACAACTGCTGCTAGCTCGAGGTCATGTGTGGGATAGTTAATCTCATGCGTCTTCAACTGACGAGAGGCATAAGCAACCACCTGTTTCTCTTGCATAAGGACCGCACCCAATCCTTGCAAAGAGGCGTCGCAGAATATCTGGAAAGGCTTAGATGTATCTGGAGGAACCAAGACTGGCGTGGAAGTGAGCTTCTCTTTGAGTGTCTCAAAACTTTCTTGACAAGCAGGAGTCCACAGGTACTTCTTGCCCTTCTTGAGGAGATCGGTAAGAGGCTTCGCTATCTTCGAGAAGTTCTGCACAAAGCGACGGCAATAGCTAGCCAGACCAAGAAAACTCCGCACTTCCTTGACATTAGCAGGAGGAAGCCATTCGACAATTGTCTTCACCGTTTCCGGGTTGACTGCAATGCCCTTGGCAGAGATAACATGACCCAGGTATGTTACTTCAGGCAGCCAAAACTCACACTTTGAGAACTTTGCATACAAGCGGTTCTCACGAAGCTTGTTTAAGACACACCGCAGGTGTTCCTCATGCTCCTCCTTGGACTTGGAATAGACCAGAATGTCATCCAGATATATCACAACAAACTTTTCCAGGTACTCCATGAAAACGGAGTTCATCAGCCTCGGGAAGGTAGCAGGTGCGTTGGTGAGGCCGAAAGACATGAACGTGTACTCATACAGGCCATAGCGGGTGGTGAAAGCTGTTTTGGGCACATCTTCTTTGCAAATTTTGATTTGGTGATAACCACTTCTCAAGTCCAGCTTAGAGAACAACACAGCTCCTGCCAGCTGATCAAAAAGATCATTTATCCGTGGAAGAGGATATTTGTTCTTGATGGTTTTAGCATTGAGAGCCCGGTAGTCAACACATAGCCTATCGGTTCTGTCACGCTTCTTCACAAAGATTGTTGGGCTACCCCAAGAAGAAGTGCTATGTTGAATGAAACCCAACTTCTCTTGTTCATCAAGTTGTCGTTTGAGTTCAGCCAACTCAGAAGGACCCATTTTATATGGCCTCTTGGAGATAGGAGTCGTTCCAGGTTCAAGCTCAATCACGAATTCAACCTCGCGATTCGGAGGCATACCTGGCAACTCTTCAGGAAAGACATCTGGGAACTCACAGACCACTGGTACACCCTGAATAGCTTCCATAGCATCATTATTCAGAGTCGCCAAGGAAAAGAGCTGGACAGCAGGAGTCAGACTTGGAGAAAAGACTATATGGCCTTCAGGAATCTTCAGAGACACTGAGCGTTCAGCACAATCAATCACAGCTGCATTTGCTGTCAACCAATCCATGCCCAAGATGACATCAATGTCAGAGTTGCCCAGAACAATCAAAGAAGCCAAGAATGAAGAACCCCCAATCTCAACTTGATTGCCATGGCTGATATGCTCAGCCCTCATGTTTGAACCCGGTGATTGTACCACCAACCGCTTAGAGAGAGGAACCATGACTAACTCATTCTCTCCTGCAAACTTGTGTGACACAAAAGAATGCGATGCACCAGAATCGAACAAAACTCGTGCAGGGACTGAGTTCACGGAAAGCATACCCATCACGACTCCCGGTGCTTGCTCAGCTTGAGCGGCGCTGACACAATTGGCACGAACAACCGCAGACCCGGGCTTGGTGTTGATGTTGAGAGCCCGAGGTGGTGGTGCACGAACCGAAGGAGAGCTTGTTGCAGATCTTGGCGGGGGTTGAGGGAGAGCTTTGTTCTTCATTGGACAGTTCCAGTGGGGATGTCCAGGATCTCCACACGTGAAGCAGGCACCAGCTGGACGTGGAGCAGAGTAGCCAGGGACTCCGCCAGGCGCTCCAGGGTAGTGGTTGTTGTAGCCCCTGGGAGCCGCAGTGGTGAAGTTTGGTGGCCTTGGCGCGAAACTTGCAGGTCTTGGTGGAGCCGGGAGCGACGGTGGGGTGTTAGGAACCCAGACACGCCGCTTAGGAGGAGCTGCCATAACCGAAGAGCTTGATGCATCCCTGTTATGTTTCTTGGACTCCTCGAACACTTGCCTGCTTGCCTCCTCTTGCAGGGCTGTGTGCTGTACTTCCAGGAAAGATGCCGGCCTTGCATGAGTAATCGCATACTTGATCGATGCATTGAGCCCTTGCCTGAACCTCTTCTGCTTCTTCTTGTCATCAGATACCTCATCACCACCATAACAAGATAGATTCATGAAGTTCCTGATGTAGGTGTTGACGTTATCATTTCCCTGCTTCAGGTTGAGGAAAGCCTCCTTCATCATTTCCATCACAATCTCTGAGAGAAACTGCTCCTTGAAAGCTGCAGTGAACCTCTCCCAAGTTGGCTGGAACCCAGTGCAGCTTGCCTTCAAGTAGTTTTCCCACCAAAGAGCTGCATCTCCCTTGAGAAGGTGAGTAGCACACTTGACCCACTCCTGTTCCGGAACATCAGCAGTCTCGAGCAACCTTGAGATCTCACGCAGCCAATCATCCGCGTCCAGAGGTCGGTCAGACACATCAAACTGACGAGGGTTGAACTCGAGGAAGCTCTTGATGTCTCCGCGCTTGGGAGGTGGAGGAAGTGGAGCAAACTCGTTTCTTCTGACACTCTCCTCAAAGCGCTGCTGGTTCTCTTGCATAGCTGCCAAAGCATTAGCAATGTTTGACAGCGCGGAGCCCAATTCCGGAGGTATGTCCTCATCAGTCCGGCGTGGTGGAGCCATCCTGTCATTGATATAAAACTCAAGTCAGTACTATAATGGAGAATGATAATAATCCAAAATAGTATCAAGATGGAATTAACCAAGATTTAAAGGATACAATTTACTGAGATGATATTAAAATATCAACAAAGTTCAAAGCACCTAAAAGATATTAAGCATATCGCACACGACTGAAAAGGAGTGTGGTACACAAATATATCAAAGAAAAATTTTCCACAAATTTCGGCATTAAAATACCAATAGATGCGCAAAATTACTTAACGAATCAAGATTAGTGACTCTACCGATTCAATATACAAAAGCGAATGATACAAGTAGTGGTATGGTCGCGACTCCATCCCGCACTCAAATCATTACTCCGCACATGAACAAGTGGAACACATATCCTAACCCCTTCTTCTCACGACGAAACCTAAAGATTGGTAACTACGGAAACGAACACCCCAAACAAGATAGCGTCGGATACAAGAGGAAGCTAGATTGCGTCGGTTTACAAAAACCTGTCGGTATGGAATGTACCAACAGTTGATAACCAAAGGCAGATAAGATAACAACTTGGATGCAACAGGTAGACAAGGGATTACACACGCATACACACATACACAACCTATGGTACTACGGAAACCCAGAACACGTGAATCCTAGTTTGAATTTTGAGAAGAGGATTGAAAACGTTGCACTTCCTTACCAGAAAAAGGGTGGGTGGGAGGGTAAGAAGAAAAAGTGGAAGCAGTCCTACTCTCGCGTTTTGTTTTTCCCTAATATACATAACTACCAAAATATTTGCTAGACTGACAACGACCGTTTGGCTGAAACCCTGAAGGTCGGGATGGCTCTGATACCAATTGTAACTACCTCGGTGAACTACGCTCCTAGATACAAGCCTGGATGAGTGGTAGTGGTTGAAATAGTACGGTGGGGCCCCAAAAGCCACTCACTGGTAGTCCTTTCAGACGTCCCAACCACTACCCTCTCAACGGGACCTGTACGGGCGGCGTAGTCGGCAGGCGAAGGGATCAACTACGTACACAAGTGGGTATGTACGCAAGCCACCATACAAGAGTACATCAGAGCCATACCATCTAGAAAGAAAGGAAAATATAGCAACGCCATACGGCAAGATTCAACTGACCTAGATAGATCTATATTTTAGGATACTTCCTCATACAACACACATCAGAGTATCATGCGGAAGCGGCAAACAAAATCCGAGTACGGATAAGAAGCAAATCGGCATAAGATGCCATAGAAATAAGCACATCCCAACTACAGGTCTCACGGATCCCCGTGCCCGGAATCTCTACACCGAACGATCGTTGCCCACATCTTCGGCTTCTTCCACCCAGTATCCGTCCTGTGGGGGTACCTGTTCATCTGAACCAATAATTTATCGTGTGAGACCCTAAGGGTACTCAGCAAGTCTTAATGCCTCTAAAGGGGACACAACCTGGGGTGACGCAATTGCAGCGAAAGATGAACCCTAGCAGTTCTACAGATAAACGCTAACCATCCGCCCAACCAATGATAGACGGATGTCCGTGAATTAAGAACAACAGTTATAATAGTAATCTCATCAGATCCATCCTCCTCCCTGCTTACCAACAAGGAAGCGGACGAACAACCCCCCATCCGTTGGCAATTTTATTAACCATTCCATGAGTATTGCACTATTTACTAGTCAAGTTACTTAGTCAAATTAAAGCGGTACTTTAGTTATGCTTGTCTATGATCGAGAAACTGTGCTCCAAGTCGTCCATAACCGCGGACACGGCTTTCAGAAAGTTTTACCCGGCCGGGGTGCACCAATAGCAACACACACTCGATCAACCTCGGAAAAACCAAATCAAAACCCAACGAGGCCTTCACGACAAAGCAATCACAAGATTCAGAAATATTTCAGGGGGCCACCCCTTTGAGTAGATCCCGCAACGAAGTAAGCTAGCTCCGAGACGGACTCAAGGTCTGGGTAGACGGCTGTGAGCGACTGGGAACCCCAAACGGGGCTTGTCGACACCGCGTAAACGTGTCCCGATCCTAAACAGTACAGGTGCTATCTGTCGCACAATCGTAAATAAAGCGGTAAAACATGGCATAAGTACAGGATCGTAAATAAAACCTCAAACTAGTTTGTGGCCCCAAGAAATAAGACGGAATCAAGCTCTGGCTCAGGGGGGTCCCATATACCTCCCGGATGTGGATAGCGCGATAAATCAAGGAACATGAATCAAGTACTCGGGGTCTTACGGGACACAAGTGAGCAGGAAAAACCAAATAGCAGATGTTGCTCACCGGTGCCTCTTTCTTTAGTTATCCCACTACTACTCAAGTTAAGTTGTTTAGGTACCTCATTATCCAACAGACGCTCACATACCCTACACATGCTGTTCTACGACTCGCATGGCTCAAACAACTCCTATAGTAGTGGCTCATGGGATGGAGGAACAAGCTTGGTGGGGTTTAAAAGTAAAGGCTATGCATACTTGGGATTCAATTTAATGCAATCGCAACTCAATGATGCAAGAATAAGATAGAGGCAATAGGTACTGTATGTATGCAAGCATGTGGAAGTGCTTGCCTGTTATCTCAGTTGAAGCGAGGGACGGATCTGGGTAGTGCTCCTGGTTCTCTTGATACAACCCCTGCTCAGTGTCTATCCGAGAAAAACCAAACAAACAAGGCCAACATGAATATAGAGCACAAGCATATGAATAAGATGCGTCAAGCAAACAATCATGCCATGATGAATGATGCACAATTTACATGGCAAGTAAGGTAGCATGGCATGGTGAGGTGTGGAAGACAAGTAATAACATTTTAATGGGGTTTTGGAATCACATTTGTTGTCATAACACTTGATGTACCCTATATTTTTATATGATGCATGCTGCAATTAAAGTCATGGATAGCATAAACATAAAGGTCTCGTCGAGCTGATCATTTTAGACATATCATTTGTTGAATTCGGAGTTTTAAATCAAAAGTTATTAAGTTATTAAATTCCAATGGCATTTGTGGTAATTTAAATAAACTTGGAATTTTAATGTGCAAAAGGCAATTTGAAGGTCATATTTGGAATCCTCTCATTTTTCTGATATCCAAACATATATCATTTGTATTATTTGGAAATACTATGGAAAAGTTATTGAAATCTGAATTGAAATTGAATTTTGAAATTATTTAAACAAGTTTGAATTCAACCAGACGCAGAAACCATTTTATACATAGCCAAACTTACCCTCAGACGCTTACAGGTGGGGCCCAGGGGCTTGCGGTCCCACATGCCAGCGGCTTAGGAACAAAAGGACCGCGGGTGGATATGGAAAAAGCCAGGGAGTCTTTTTAGAAAACTACCCCGACGCTGACAGCGGGGCCAAGGGGACTGCGGGTTGGGAACATAAAAAGGCAGGGGGTTTTATAGAAAAAGGGCATCAGAGCCCTGTTCCTCTTCCTGAACCTCTGTCGCCAGGCGTGCGCGCGTCAGCGGACAGCGAGCTGCGGGGGGGCTCGAACTCGCGACCCCGGGCGCGCCAGCGGAGGCGGGAACCACTGCGGTAGGATGGGGCGTGTGTCTGGAGGGCGGACGCGAACTATCTGAAGCCCTAGACGGCGCGGAAGCTAGCGGACGTGCGTGCTCGTCGGTGCACCGAGAGTGCACGACGAATTGTCCGGCGGACCTAGCGCGGAAGCGAGCGGGCGATCATGTCCAGGGGGATCGGTGGCTTACCGCGAGGTCGATGGAGGGCTTGGATCGGGGCGGGGAGCAGCCGTGCGACGGTGTAGCAGGCGCTCCAGGAGCTAGGGTTTCGGGGGCGGGCGCGGCAGGTCCTGGTGGCTCCGGTCCGTCTCCTCCTCGACGGCGTGGTTCCGGTGAAGCAGGGGATCAACCTCGACTCCCGCGGCTCCTGCCGCGACGAGCTTGACGTCCAGCAAGGTGGGGCGACGGTGATGCAGACGGTGGGCGACGCCGGCTGCCGGGGCGTCGTCGGGAGAGAAAAGGGGAGGAAGGAAGCGGCTCTGGGGAAGGGATCTGGCGAGGCAGAGAGGGGTGAAGGAGGATAAGAACGAGGGGCAGGAGGGTTGCGTGGGGGAGGGGAAGCTGGCCAGGGCGCCACCTTTTCTGCTCACGTGCTCGGCACGGTCAGGCCAGGGCAAGGCAGGGCAGGCGTGGGCACTAGAGGGGGGGGCTGGCAGGTGGGGTAGGCGAGGCCAGGGAGGCAGACAGGTGGTCCTGGGGGCGTGGGCAGGTGAGGCAGAGAGGGTGAGAAAAAGAGGGAAGGGGAGAGGGGCCGGCTCGGGCTAGGGCTAGGGTTGGGGTCCAGGTCGTGTGGGGGAAAGGTAGCTGATAGGGTGCTGGGGTGGCCTTCATGGCAGGTAGAGAGAGGGGGCCGAGAGAGAGGGAAGGGGCATGGCTTGAGCCTAGGGTTTAGGTGAGGGGGTGATCATGCTAGGTAGGGGAAGGGGAGGTGTAGCTAGAGTTTTGTTTAGGAAAAAGGTGTAGATTAGGGGTAAGGGTGGCTTAGGGTTTAGGTGTAATAGAGGGGTAGGGTAGATGGATAGGGGTAGATAGATGGAGGTGTGGTCAACTTGATCATGCCTCACAAGACAAGCTCACAAGATTCAAGACAAGGAGAAAAAGAGAAAAAGAGAGAGAGATGATTAAGATGATGATGGGGTTCTGCTTTAGTTCATGCATGATCCAAACAATGACCAAGCAAGATCCAAGGAAAAAGGGGTGGTTTGGTAGGTGCATGCCTCATGAGCACATGTATGTGCATGGGGCATGGGGGTAGGGGTTTAGCTAAAGGGGAGAAGGGAGGGAGATGACTTGATGAAGAAAACTACAAGCCCAAAACAAGATTAAGCAAAGGAAAAGATGATCCACTTAGAATGCAAGCAAAACCAAAAACTAGAAAAGGTGGCACTTGCATGGCCCATGCATAATAATTAATGCCACATTTATCCTTGTGAAAACAATAATATTATTATGGCATTATTCATATGCATTCCCAAAAGGTGGGCCAGGCCAAGCTAAAGAATAGGGGTGGAATCCAACCAACCAACATGAGCCAGAGATAAATCAACAAAATGCCAAGCTCAGATTAGTTGGATGGTGGAATTATAAGGTGGTGATAGAAAAGGTGGTGGAGTCAATAAGAGAGATGCCCTCAACTCAACTTGGGCATTTAACAATTTATTAAGAACCAAATACAATATCAAGAGGCAACTACAATTAATCATGCACATGAGATAGGAACCAAACAAGAAAGGGTTTTATATGATGCTCAAATGCAAGGGGACATGATGACATGAGCATGATATGATGATGATGCAACAATTATATGTTGGAAGTGGCCCATTTTATTATTATAACTAGTAGCATTACAGGGGTTAGACAACTGGGATGCTACACCACGCAACTTCAAGCTTCCTTCGGACACTCCGAAGTTCAACGGCACACAAGATCCAAAGTCCTGGCTCAGTGACCATCTGTCATCCGTCAAGCTTCACGGAGGTAACAAAGAAACCGCCATGCAATGCCTTCAGCTGCAGCTGACAGGCGCGGCGCGAGTCTGGCTCAGCAGCCTATCATCAGGATCCATCCGAAGCTGGGAGGAGCTCTCTTACAGTTTCATCTGAAACTTCAAAGGCACCAGCAAGAGGCCCACCTCAATCGAAGAATTGCGAGCCTGCACTCAAAGAACGGGTGAATCTATTCGCTCATACATACTACGCTGGTCTACGACCAAGAACTCCGCAGCACACATCTCCTAAGAGAGGGCCATCGACGCCTTCAGGGACGGCGTCAAGCGCCCAGACTTCAAGGAGGAACTTGGGCGTGTAAAGCCCAAGACACTCGATCACCTCATGGAAATCGCCAACAGCTGGGCAGACGGCGAAGATTGCATCCAGCGACCGCAATCAGATGAAGAGGACGACTACGGTCGAAGATGCGAACGCCGCAGCAAGAGGAGATCACGCGTATACGAGGACCGCGACGGACCCGACATGGTCGCGGCCGGCTACGCCGACCGCCGCAACGACAACAGCCGCAACAGCGGAGGATACTACAGCGGAAACTTCCACGATAGCGGACGACCAACGCAGTCGTGGCAACGCCGCGACCGCGACAACGGACCCTCGGCATTCGACAAACTTTCGGGTCCATGCACCATCCACTTCTACATCGACAAGAAGGATGGAAAAAAGAAAGCCAGCCACATGCTCAAGGACTGCCGCGAGTTCCAAAAACTCAGCGAAGGCATGATGCAGATGAGGCAACAAACACCAATTCCTGCGTTCGGAAACGCACCTGCGCCAGGTGAAATAGCACACGGAGCTCCTCCACCGCCGCCTATTGGAGGCCAAAACCAACCAGTCGCACCAGCGCAAAACAACACCGGGGTCCCATATCCCCCACCAAAGGGAGCACTAAACATGATCCAGAAGGGACGCCCAACAAACAGGGTGCAGAAGAAAATCACCCGACAAATCAACTTGGCTATGGCAACCCCACCTGCAATCCCTGAGTACCTCAGCGGATCGGAGTCCTGCATCACATTCACTCGCGCGGATCACCCTTGCCAGATCCCTCGCCCAGGTCATGTTGCCCTGGTGCTGGAGGCACAGATCGGAGGCTTTGAGATGAGTCGCGTCTTCATGGACGGCGGTAGCGGCATCAACCTAATGTTTGCAAGCACTCTAGCAGCTATGCGGATCCCGCAATGCAGCCTAGAACAATCAGACACAACGTTCCACGGCATTGTCCCAGGGAAGGGCATCTTCCCCCTGGGAAAAATAGGGCTCGACGTCATCTTCGGGAAGCCGGACAACTTTCGGCAGGAGCGCCTAGAATTCGAAGTGGTGGACTGTCCATCGCAATACCATGCCATCCTGGGACGCGTAGCATTCGCAAGGTTCCTGGCCGTCCCACACTACGCATACCTACTCCTCAAGATGCCAGGACCAAGGGGCGTCATCACAGTCCACGGGAGCTTCACCCGATCGGACCAATGCGACAGGGATTTCAAAAAAATCTCCCAGTCCTTCGGCATGCAAGACGAGCTCGTAAGGCTCCGCGAGGTGACGGACAATGGACTACCCCCAGTCACAAGGCAGAACGCACCCGACATGTCCTTCGACTCCACCGTCAACACCAAGAAAGTGCAGGTCCATCCGACAGACGCCTCCAAGATGGCGATGATCGCCAACGACCTCAGCACCGCATAGGAAGGTGCGCTCGTCGAATTCCTCCGTGAGAGCTGGGAAATCTTCGCCTGGTGTCCTGCGGACATGCCAGGAGTTCCCCGGGAATTCGCCGAGCACGCACTCAATGTCTTCCCAGACACCAAGCCAGTCAAGCAGTCTATCCGAAGACTGTCAGAGCCACGAGCCGAAGCTATCGGCAAGGATATCAACAGATTACTCACAGCAAACTTCATCCGGGAAATCAAGGAAAGCGAGTGGCTGGCAAATACAGTAATGGTCCCGAAGAAGGACACGGACATCCTGCGGATGTGCGTAGACTTCACGTCACTAAATAAACACTGCCCAAAGGACCATTTCCCTCTTCCTCGGATCGACCAGATCATCGATTCGACTGCAGGTTGTGAGAAGCTCTCCTTCCTCGACGCCTACTCAGGCTATAACCAGATTCGACTCAAGGTCGAAGACCAAGAGAAGACGGCGTTCATCACACCGTTCGGAGTATTCTGTTACAACACAATGCCCTTCGGGCTAAAGAACGCGGGTGCCACGTACCAGCGATGCATGCAGGCCTGCCTCAAGAACCAGATCGGTCGCAATGTCCAAGTCTATGTCGACGACATAGTCATAAAAACCAAGGAAGCGGGAACACTTATCGACGATCTCCGCGAGACGTTCGACAACCTTGATCGCTACAGGATCAAGCTCAATCCAGAAAAATGCGCCTTCGGCGTCCCCTCGGGTCAGCTGCTCGGATACTTCATCTCTCAACGAGGGATCGAAGAGAACCCGAAGAAAATCAAAGCTATCATGACAATGGAGAAGCCGAAAAACCTCAAGGGCATTCAGCAGCTCGCAGGACGAGTAGCGGCACTAAGCAGGTTCATCAGCCGCATGGGCGAGAAGGCCCTACCATTTTACCAGCTGCTGCGCAGGGCGGACAAGTTCGAGTGGACACCAGAAGCCAACGACGCATTCGAAAGTCTCAAGCGGCTCCTCTCCACCTCACCCGTTTTGGTCACGCCAAAAGAGCGCGAACCCCTTCTGATGTACATAGCAGCCACGCACCAGGTGATCAGCACAGTACTCGTGGTCGAACGACCCGAAAAAGGCAAGACCCACGGGGTACAACGCCCAATTTACTACCTCTGCGAGGTACTCACTCCAACAAAACAGCGGTACCCGCACTACCAGAAGCTGGCCTACGGCGTGTTCATGACGGCTCGACGACTGAGCCACTACTTCCAGGAGCATCAGGTGATGGTCGTCAACGAGGCACCCCTGAACAGCATCCTGAATAATCCAGAGGCCACAGGACGCGTGGCCCTATGGGGCATTGAACTATCACCCCTGGACATCATCTACGAGAAGCGACACGCAATCAAATCACAAGTCCTTCCGGACTTCCTGGTGCACTGGATGGAGCTACAGCTGCCTGACACCCCAGACATGTCGCAGTCCTGGACAATGCATTTTGACGGCTCCAAACGCGAAGCCGGAGCAGGGGCAGGGGTCATACTGACCTCCCCGCAAGGTGACAAGATGAAGTACGTCCTTCGGATGAAATTCAGAGCCTCTAACAACAAGGCCGAATACGAAGCCCTCATCCACGGCATGAAGATGGCAAAAATATGTGGCGCAACGCGCCTGGTCATCTACGGTGACTCCAACCTTGTCGTACAGCAGACGATGAATGAGTGTGATGCACACGCCGAAAATATGATCGCGTACCGCGCGCTCTACAACGCACTCGAAGGAGAATTCGACGGATGCGAACTTCGGCACGTCGGAAGAGAGAGCAACGAGGAGGCCGATAGACTCGCCAACATCGGCTCCACTTGTGCAAAGGTACCACCAGGTGTGTTCCTCGAACAGATCTGCGTGCCATCTATCAAGCGGAAATTCCTCAAAGGATCACCCGAAGAAGCAGAGCACCTGGGGGCTACGCTACCCGAAGGTCATGAAGGACCCAAAAAACTGGATACCGAAGTGGCCATGGTCAACCTGATGCAGGTCATGGCAGTCGAAGAAACTTGGACACATCCATACCTCCAGTTCCTGATAAACGGAGAATTGCCTGACAGCCCGACAGATGCCCGGCGCATATCTCGTCGGTCAAAATCCTTCACCATCATCAACGGCGAGCTATACAAATGCAGCATTACGGGTGTACTACAACGATGCGTCACCATCAACGACGGCAAGGCCATACTCCAAGATATTCACGAGGGCATCTGCGGCCACCACGCAGGTAGCCGCTCCCTCGTCGCCAAAGCTCTGCGAGCAGGATTCTACTGGCCAACGGCCATGAGCGACGCGAAGGACATCGTCCGAAGATGCAACGAGTGCCAACGGTTCGCCGACAAACCGCACGCACCTGGGTCCGAACTTCGACCCATACCCATAGCTTGGCCTTTTGCCCAATGGGGCCTTGACATGATTGGCAAACTGCCAAAATCCTCGAAGGGAGGACACGTCTTCCTCCTGGTCGCAGTCGACAAATTCACCAAGTGGATCGAGGCAATGCCAGTCACCAACCAGAAGGGCACAACCGCCGTCAAGTTCTTCGAATCCATTGTCTACAGATTCGGCGTACCGCACAGCATCATCACCGACAACGGATCAAACTTCATCTCTGAAGAATTCCAGGACTTCTGCGAAGGCCTCGGGATCAATATCACATATGCCTCAGTGGCACACCCGCAAACAAACAGGAAAGTAGAAAAGGCCAACGGCCTAATCGGCGCTGGTATCAAGAAGCGCCTCATCAGCTCACTCGAGCACAAAGCTAGAAACTGGACGACAAAGCTACCGTCTATCCTGTGGAGCTTACGTACTACGCCAAACATCTCCACCGGCTACACACCGTTCTTCATGGTGCACGGAGCTGAGGCCGTGCTACCAGCCGAAGTACGCCATCAGGCTCCACGCGTCGTCGCTTACAGCGAAGCCGAGTCCACGGCTGCACTCGAAGATGCCGTCGACACACTCGATGAGGCACGCGATATAGCAGCAGCTAGATCAGCGGTGTACCAGCAGAGTCTCCGCAACTATCACAGCTGCCGGCTGCGCCCAAGGTCCTTCGTCGAAGGAGACCTCGTCTTGCGACTCAAGCAAAAACGACCGAACAAACTCGATTCACCATGGGAAGGACCCTACGCCATCACCGAGGTCATCCCAGGTGGCGCCTATCGCCTAAAGCACGTGGAGTCCGGAGTCTCATACTCCAACCCGTGGAACGTCTCGCACCTGCGACGATTCTACCCGTAGCAACCTACCCCCCCTTTTTATTTTCAATAAGGCTTTCAGCCAAGGCTACTCAGCCGAACCATGTACCTCCTCCATTACGATATAAATAAAGCTAAGTGTCTCGCTCCCAACCTTCGGTTGACTACTTTTCTGCAACTTTACTACATGCTACAAACGCGCTCGGGGGCTCCCCCACCTCACGATTTCATCGACTGAGGACAAAACGTGTACACCTGAGTAGTTGACCACGTCAGGCAAACGAAAATGGCACATACTCAATCAAAGCACTGCGTGCTCACAAACAAGAAAACCTTTACAACAAAGGGCACATACACGCCCAACCGCAATACACAAATTTTACATCTATCTGTTTATTTTCAGGTCCTACCTATTCTGAAGGATATCTTGAGCACGCTGCTCAAACAAGTCCACAATTTGCTCGGCATACTGCCTTATAGCCGCATAATGCGGACGCATGTTCCACTCGCCACCATCTGGTCGAGGAGGTGGCCCGGTCGCCACAGCAGTCAAATCTACGTCAGGGCGGTGCACCCTCACAAGAGACAAGGCAGCCTTCACCCCTGCGACGAGCTGCTGCCGCACCAGCTCCTTGACATTTCCGGCATTTCGAAACTTCGTCAGAAGACCCGCAAGAGTCGTTGGCACGACATCCAACGGAAACATGACGTGAAGTACCGAAGACAGTGATGTCTGCACCTGGCGGAGCACCCGCGAAACCTCGTAGACGCGATCTTGCACCGTCGCCAGAACCATGGCGCGATCACGATCCATCCAGAAGAAGCCGCCGGCCTCCATGTCCTGTTGAGTCAAACAGTTGACTCGAACAGCAATACGCTCTTTCTCTCCCCTCGGAGCAATATTGGCACCTGCGACAAACGCACAAAACAAGAGTAAGGCCAGCAGGCTCACCCGAATAACTGGGCTACAGCCCGAAAAAAGGATCAACTTACATTGCAGCTGCTCGGACAGTCGACCCAGCTCCGCCATCAAATACTCCTCTCTGGCTGCACCACGGTCTGCTTTGGATTTCCAAACATCAGCACGACCGCGTAACCCAAGCAAATCCCCTCTCCAAGCGATGCACACGATCCCGAAGAAAAGCGAGCTGCGAGGAATCATCCAATGATGCTCGCAAGGGCCTTTCGGATGAAGTATCAACTGGGTCAGCACCAGAAGGAACCTATAGCAGTAGAAAGGCACACAGACATTCAGCCAAGGATAAAAGCACAACACGGAGGATTTCATTAAAATAAGGCCACTACGTGGCACAAGGATGGTATCACAAAAGATATTTACAATAGAAGCAGATTACAAACTAATCTACGCCTACTACGCCTAAGGTGCAGGACACTGAGTCGCCTCAGAGCCAGACTGCCTAGCCTTAGCCTCGCCCTGCTGCCGCAGCGCGTACTCAGACAACAAGTCAATGAGCTTGGGACCATATCGTCGGCAGCGAGCGGAGTAGGCGGCGAAGGCTACCTCGGATCCATCCGCAGCCGTCGGCATTCGAGAAGTGATCTGGGGCAGGTCCAGCTCCGCCCCAGCCGCCATGGCCATCGCCAGCCCGACAGACGCCCCGATGCCCTTCTGCTTGCGCTTGGACGCGGCAGACGCTTCGCCTGACAGAGCCTCTGCCAAGGAATCCACATCTTCAAGGGAGGCGCCCTTCGGGAAGAGCTCCTGGTAGAAGCGACCAAGGACCTCCTTCGCCTTGGCAAGGGAGTTGACTACGGTGCTGCAGTGGTCTTCGACCGCTACAGTGGCATCATCCAGAGCACTCCCGTGCTCCAGAGCACCGCGGTCGAACTCAATGCCTGCGGCATCTGAGACAAAACATAAGAAAGACATGAAGAAAGGTAGCATAAAAAGAAGATCCGTCGAAAAAGAAACAAGTCCCAAAGCTTGTACTCACTCGAAATGGCCTTGGCAGCAGCCATGAGCTTATCTGCCACCCCTTTTCACGAGCAGCCGCAACGGTGGCCAGCTGCTCCTCACGATCTGCAGCCTCCTGCTGCAGACGCTCCTTCGCTTCGGCTGCCTTCGTCAGCTCCAGCTCAAGGCGCTCTTTCGCACCAGCGGCAGCCTCGGCCTTCTGCTCCAATTGGCCAAAGCTCTTCTTCAGAGCATCAACCTCACAGAGAGAGTCATTATGCTCCTCTGCATTTACCACAAGCACACGTCAAAGAACAGGACCAGGACAAAACAAGAGAAGTACTACGAGGCAGACGAATACCTTGAAGCTGCCGCAGTTTCGCCTCCAGCGTCAGGCGCTCCTCCACTAGCCGCTTGGCCTCTTGGACAAAAGGCTGCAGAAAACAGCAATAGAAGTAAGAACAGGACTTGGGGGCTACACCCAACACAACGCAAAAACAACATCAGCACTCGAAGACACTTGGGGGCTCCCCCCGTAGCATCAAGAAGAAAACTTACGTGCTCCGAAGGCGAACCTGCAGGCTCGTCTGCGAAATTCTGGGGCGCAACCACCAGCCTCTCCTGCACCGGAGGAACTGGTGCAACGTCACCCGAAGTCTCCACCGTCTGAGGAGGAGGCGACGCAATGTTCGACTCCCCCATCATCTCGTGCGCTCCATCACTAGAGCCGTCGGAAGATTGCCTGCACACGAACCAATCAACACAGGTGCAAGAACAACAAGGGAACAAAGGAAAACAGGAGCAACAAGAACACTTACGAGCCCAACGCGCTCAGATCGAAGATAGGAGAAGCCCTTCGAGCCCTCTTCTCTTCCTTCTTTTCTTCCTTCTTCTCCTCCTTCTTTTCTTCCTTCTTCCGCTTTGCTGGCGGGTGCGGAGCAACAGCTCGCACAGGAATGGCATGAAGAGGAGAAGAAGAACCCTCATGAACATCACCCTGACGCTCAAGGCCCAGAGGATTCCTGGGAGTCAGAGGAGTCGAGGCATCCGAAGACTCGCTGGAGCTCCGTGATCGCTTGCGCGAATGGTCCTCACTCGACTCGTCGGCATCCTCCGCTGGAGATCGCACCGACGGTAGCTCGGACACGGAGTCTACGACTTCATTATCCGGGGCATTCGGATACCTTTCGGGCAATGGTGGTGCCATGCCTGGCACTTTGAAGCTCTACAAAAGGAGACGGAACTTTATTAAGCAAACAAAGAAAAAAGTACACAGCTGACAAAGCAAAAGGGGAGCACTACGTGCGCAAATCTACACCTGCGGTACGGCCAACGTCGAAGAAAAGGGAGGAGTCTGCGACTTCCCCGGAATTTCTTCGTCTGCCTTGAACTTCAACAACGCGCGAAGAGTCTTGTCAAGTTCCGCCTCGGAGATTTTATCACTCGAAACCCTCGTCGGATCACGGCGCCCAGAGTAAAGAAACATCGGATGCGCCCTCGCTTGGAGAGGCTGCACCCGACGCTCAAGAAATGTTCGGATGACGTCGACACCGTTCACCTCCTTCTCAGGAATCAGTTGGAGATCCTCCACTCGACGGTACAGGGCCTCAATCTCCGCCACCTCACCATCTAAGATTTGGTTTTTCCAGGATCTTTTCTTCTCAATCAACTGGGAGGGGTCAAAAGGAACGAGACCAAAATCTTGCCCAGGCAGTACGGAGTCACGGATGTAAAACCATTTCCTCCGCCAGTACTGGACAGATTCAGACATGGAAAAAGAAAAGAATTGGACATTGGGACTGAGAGAGATGATGAAACCCCCAATGGGATACACACCATCCGAACCAGATTGCCTCTTCACGGAATAAAGCTTCCGGAAGAGGCCAAAGTGCGGCTCAATGCCAAGCCAACACTCGCAAAGCGTGATAAAACACGCAATGTGGAGAAGGGAGTTGGGAGACAGATGATGCAACTGAACCCCATAGAAGAAGAGCAGCCCACGAAGGAAGTCATGGACTAGATACGATAAACCACGCAAGACAAAGGCAAAAAACATAACCCGATACCCAGCTGGGGGACGGGGGATTACCTCATTGCCAGGGAGTCGCACGGACGTCGTGTCCTGCGGGATCAGGCTCCGCTCACGCAGCTTGCGGAGATTGCTCTCCCGCGTTTCCGATCGCCGCCATCCACCATCGGTGACGCGCGCAGCGGCGGTGCCCTTCTTGCCTCCGGCGGCGCTGGTCCCAACCGCAGATGAGGATTTCTTCGTCTTCCCCATGGCGCTACAGCAGTGGTGCCGTTAGCAAGGACAAGGACAAAGGAAATGTGGAGGAAAAGCTCAATGCGCAGCAAGAATCACTCAAGAACAAAGAGAAAGAGAGAAGATGAACTGGTGCGGTGAAAAGCAAACCATGATTTCACTCAGGATTATAACAGCGAAGACGATGCACGTTGGTCGTCCATCGAGAAGACCTAACACCAACGGTAGATCTGGCCGTACACGTGTCAACACCACAACGAACCGTCCTTACCACGCCGTCCACTACGCGCGGAAATCGAGGAGGCACCATGATCATCTCCACGCCGCGCGTGACCAGTCAATTCAACGTCAGCAAATGGGACCCACGCTTCGTCCAGTCAAGTCACCTCTGGCGTAGCAGACGCCTGAGGTCATCGATCGTAAGCACTGACGTCATCAAAAGCTATACTAGCATCACTTCGGCTCCACGGCTAAGAGTACTCACTCGAATCTGCGATTCGATTAAATACTCGGGGGCTACTCCTATCAGGAGCGCTGGCCGCGCACCCGACCGATAAATGAGGACAAAATTACTTCTCTGAGTCCTAAGTTGAGTCTACAACTCCACTACGGACTTGGGGGCTACTCCCATAGGGAGGACGGATTTAAGCATCCGAAAATTTTCGAGTCCTGCGGACCTAATGACTGAAACAATGCCTGGACTAAAAAGTCTCCTTGGGTACCCGAAACACCTCCGAAGTGAGCAACAATCTCCTTGGCCACCCGAAACACCTCCGAAGTGATAAAAGTTCGGATGTTGCGTCTGCGACGCAAAGATAAGACCTACAGATATCGTCTGATGGCCTGGCAATGTACCTGACTGCGCTCTGCTAGTATGAACCCGTACCAGCAGGTACGATGAAAAAATCCCGACGGACGCGTTGGGTACACCAATTAAAAATCACTGGAATTCCACTTCTGTAAGTCCTCCGTGGCCTAAGTCGAATTACGCCAGCATATGTTCCAGGTCCGGGTTAAGGGACCCGAACCTGAAGAAGATCGTGTCGTTTCGTCCTAATACAGTTAACTGACCCTGATCCGTCGGGTGAGTCAGGCACACGTATCAACAATCCCTACACATTCTCTTGAAAGACAGAGCTGCACCCGAAGGATTGAAGAGTCCACAGCCGAATCTACGATTCGACTGATCACTCGGGGGCTACTGACATGGTTATACCCTACGGGTACATAACTTCAACATACCTAGTCCAGCTCAAGGAAGGCCCACTGCAGGCGTACGCTGGCCCATGAAGATTTTCGGGTGACCAAGGCCCAAGACATCTTCGGATCCTTGGAGAACAAGACTAATTTAGATAGGAAACTCAAAAGGGCAAACGCCCTACAACTTGTAACCGACTAGGACTATGCCCGGGACCTGCCTAAGTCTATATAAAGGCTAGGAGGGCACGTCCTAGGGCAACTCAACCAACCTCGACTCATACTTTCGTGTACGCATCCACGCCAGATCGAATCTGCGCTCCCTCTAACCTTCGGTTCCGCTGTAATCAAAGAGCAGACAAGCAGGAGTAGGGTTTTCCCTCCGGGGGCCTGAACCTGGGTAAATCTCGTGTCCCCTGGTTGCTTGTCTGTTAACCGTGCCACGATCTCCAGCATCCCCATCTTCTCCAAAACCCAAGTCCATAACAATGGGCATTGACGAGATTAAACCTCGTCAGCCGTAATCAAGAGCAGACAAGAAGGAGTAGGGTTTTCCCTCCGAGGGCCTGAACCTGGGTAAATCTCGTGTCCCCTAGTTGCTTGTCTGTTAACCGTTTCGCGATCTCCAGCACCCCCATCTTCTCCAAAACCAAGCTCATAACAATGGGCATTGACGAGATTAAACCTCGTCACCCGGAGACACGATATAAACACCAAAGCAAGAAGGAAATACAGAAAAAGTAAAAGAAATACTCTCTTCGTTTCAAAATATAATACTCTCCCTTCGATCCATATTACTTGACTCAAATAAATCTAGACTAGATACTTAATTAGATACATATGAATCTCCAGTCTCCAGACCAGAGTTTTCGGTCTCCAGACCGAAGTTTCCGGTGTGGAAATTACATAACGGGCAAAAAAACAGTCGGAAGTGAGTGGGCATATATAAGGGTCCCTTCTTTCCCAATGGGGAACCCCGAGTTTTGCAAGTCTTCCCCTTCATTGTTGACTTTCTTGAGCTTGCTTCCCCTCAATTCCTCTTATGATTTTTGCATATTCTTGAGGGATTTGTAAGAGGAGATCTAGATCTATAACCCCACCAATCAATCTCTCCTCTAAGTGAGTGTAACATATTGGGATCTAGATCTTAGAGTCTTTTGTGGATTTTCTTTATTGTTTTTCCTCTCTTATTCCCCCATAAGCTTTTGTAGTTTTGGTGGAATTTGGGAGAGATGGACTTGAGCACTCTTCGTGTTCTTGCAATTGCATTTGATGCATCGATTAGAGTTCTCGATGAGGATTCGATTGGGTGAAAGTTGAGAAGCTTTTTACTCTTGGGTTTTTGGAACCCTAAAAGGTTTAGTTGTTTTGCAGGTTTGTCGATTACTTGGGGCCTCTAATTAAGTTGTGGAGCTTTTATCAACCTTGTTTATTGGGAGCCTCCAATTGAGTTGTGAAGAAGTGCCCCAAGTTTATAAGAGGTTCCAGATTGCCACCAACAAGTGCACCCGATAGTGGAAGTTTGGATCGATCCTGTTGGGCTGAGATTCACAGCAGAACAAGGGAGACCTTTTGTGGCGTTGGTGGTTTTATACCACCCCCTCCAAACGAGACGTACTCCATGTTGGAAGGAACTCGGTAAAACATCGTCGTCTCCGCGTGCCTCTGTTATCTCTATATCCGAGCTCTTACTTATGCATCTTACTTTGTGATAGCCTTCGTGCTTGCAGTTTATATCTTGCTATCACATAGTTTCTTGTATTGCTTAGTATAACTTGTTGGTGCATATAGGTGAACCCTAGTTGTTCTAGGTTTTGTGCTTGACAAAGTAAACGCTAGTTTAACTCCTTCTTTGTTCAGCCATTCTCGAAAAAGTTTTTAAACCGCCTATTCAGCCTCCCCCTCTAGGCGATATCCGCGATCTTTCGGGTGGGACGCGCTCGCGTTGGTGCATGCGGACCGACGGGAAGCGGTGCAGGCCAATCCTGATGACGATTCCGTGTGTGTCCGCCTCGCCCAAGCTGAAGAGTCGAGCCAGACGCAGCGAGCGATCATCGTGTCTCTCGAAGAAGAATGGTGTATTACCAACCCATCGCAGCCGCCGCCCCCAGCACCGTAGGCGGCGCATATGTGCGGTGTGCTTGTAAAAATGGTTTTAAGACTTGAATACAACTTTTCATTGCAAATGGCCGATGCCCATATTGCTACATCGTACATGGCGAGTGCATAGCCTAGCCTACTCGTCGGAGTCGAAGTCAGATTCGGAGTGGTAGCAGCGACAACACATGGTGTCATCGAAGATGCTTACGGTGACCCTTCCTTCGCCGTCCGTCGTACTTGAAGACAATGATGTTACCCACTTCGTTCTGGTGTGCGCGGGGAAACTCCTCCCAATCGTTGGCGAGGAACATCTGGCCGATGCGGTCGAACAACACCTCCACCGGGTACATGGTGGTTTGACACCAGATGCCCGCAGAATGAGCTGCTGGGGCTCTACACCATCGACCAGCGACGTGAATTTACAGGGAAGGGGCAACCTATCCCGCGCGCATGCCTGGGTGGATGGCCACAACGAACTCGATGTCGGTGTCGACAAAATCGGGTGATGACGGCGGTAAGGGAGAGCGTGGCGGCGTGTTGCTTTGGCCGCACCCTCCACGCCTCCCTCGTCGTCCACGGCCTGGACCCTATGGTTGTCCTAGACACCCTCCCCTCGATCCAATGCCGCCGGCCATGGCTAGCCACTGGTAGTGGAGGATGGGAAGGAGAAGGAGGAGAATGTGGTATGGTGTGGCATGGGAGAAGCTGGCCCACGACCCATTAAAAAGGGCTGGCATCAGATGCCATCGCGAAGGCCGAAGCGACGACATTGAAGTGTCGTGGCAAGAGGGCAGGCGTCGGGCGACACCAGCAGCTGACGAGGTTTAATCTCATCAATGCCCATTGTTATGGACTTGGGTTTTGGAGAAGATGGGGATGCTGGAGATCGTGGCACGGTTAACAGACAAGCAACCAGGGGACACGAGATTTACCCAGGTTCAGGCCCCCGGAGGGAAAACCCTACTCCTGCTTGTCTGCTCTTGATTACGGCGGAACCGAAGGTTACAGGGTGCGCAGATTCGATCTGGCGTGGAGGTGTATGCGAAAGTATGAGTCGAGAGATCTAGGACGTGCCCTCCTGGCCTTTATATAGACTTAGGCAGGTCCCGGGCATAGTCCCAGTCGGTTACAAGTTCTAGGGTTTTGCCCCTTTGAATTTCCTATCTATGCTAGTCTTGCTCTCCAAGGATCCGAAGGCGTCATGGGCCTTGGCCACCCGAAAATCTTCATGGGCCAGCGTATATCTACTGTGGGCCTTCCTTGGGCTGGACCAGGTATGCTGAAGTCACATACCCGTAGGGTATAACCATGTCAGTAGCCCTCGAGTGATCAGTCGAATCATAGATTCGACTGAGGACTCTTCCATCTTTCGGGTGCAACTATGTATTAATAGTATATGTGTGTAGGGATTGTTGACGCGTGTGCCTGACTCACCCGACGGATCAGGGTCAGTTAACTGTCTTAGGACGAAACAACACGATCTTCTTCAAGTTCGAGTCCCTCAACTCGGACCTGGAACATATGCTGGCGTAATTCGACTCAGGCCGCGGAGGACTTATAGGAGTGGAATTCCAGTGATTTTATTTAATGTACCCAACGCGTCCGTCGGGATTTTTCATCACGTCTGTTGGCATGGATTTGTACTAGCAGAGCGCGGTCATGTACGTTGCCAGGCCGTCAGATGATATCTGCAGGTCTTATCTTTGCATCGCGGACGCAGCATCCGAACATTTGTCACCACGGAGGTGTTTCGGGTGGCCAAGGAGATTTGTAGCTCACTCAGCGTTTTGTTGAGGCAGAGTTGCCAAGAAGCCTTTGCGTGCTGATCCGAAAGATCGCAGTCGAAGAATTCATAGGGTGCGCGACCAGCGCTCCCTATGGGAGTAGCCCCCGAGTGTCTATTCGAGTCGTAGACTCGAGCAGAGACTTTAGTTCAAGCATTGTTCAGTTGTTAAGTCCGTAGGACTCAAAAAATTCCGGATGCTTAAATCCATCCTCCCTATGGGAGTAGCCCCCGAGTCCGTAGTGGAGTCGTAGACTCTACGTAGGACTCGAAGAAATACTTTGTCGTTATTCATCTTCCGGGTGCGCGTCCAGCGCTCCTGATAGAAGTAGCCCCCGAGTATTTAGTCGAATCGAAGATTCGAGTGAGTACTCTTAGTTGTGGAGCCGAATAATTGTAGTTGGTGCTAGTATAGCTTTGATGACATCGGTGCTGACGATCAATGACCTCAAGCGTCTGCTACGCCAGAGATGACTTGACTAGATGAACGTGGGTCCCACTTGCTGACTTTGAATTGACCGGTCACACGCGGCGTGGAGATAATTACGGCGTCTCCTCGATTTCCACGTGTAGTGGACAGCGTGGTAACGACGGTTCGTTGTGATGTTGACACGTGTACGGTCAGATCTATCGTTGGCGTTAGGTCTTCTGGATGGACGGCTGTCGTGCATCGTCTTCGCTGTTATAATCATTGGGGTAAACCACGGTTTGTTTTCACCGCACCAGTTCTTGTGTTCACTGCCTCCTTGTGCTCGAGCGATTCTTGCTTCGCGCTGGGATTTCCTTCCACATTTCCGTCGTTCTTTCTGCGTTTTCACCGTCGGCGCCGTCGTAGCGCAATGGGCAAACCAAAGAAATCTTCATCTGCGGTTGGGACCAGCGCCGCCGGTGGAAAGAAGGGCACCGTCGCTACTCGCGTCACCAATGGTGGCTGGCGGCGATCAGAGACGCGGGAGAGCGATCTCCGCAAGCTTCGCGAGCGGGGCCTGATCCCGCAAGATAGGGAGGCCGTCAAACTCCCCGGCAATGAGGTAATCCCCCGTCCCCCATCTGGGTATCGGGTTATGTTTCTCGCCTTAGTTTTGCGTGGGTTTTCTTTTCCGGTCCACGACTTCCTTCGTGGACTGCTCTTCTTCTATGGGATTCAGCTTCATCATCTGTCTCCCAATTCTCTTCTCCACATTGCGTGTTTTATCACTTTTTGCGAGTGCTGGCTTGGCATTGAGCCGCACTTTGGCCTCTTCCGGAAGCTCTATTCCGTGAAGAGGCAATCTGGTTCGGATGGTGTGTATCCCATTGGGGGTTGCATCATCTCCCTTAGTCCCAATCTTCTCTTCTTTTCTTTTTCCATGTCCGAATCTGTCCATTACTGGCGGAGGCGATGGTTTTATATCCGCGACTCCGTAGTGCCCGGGCAAGATTTTTGTCTAGTTCCCTTTGACCCCTCCCAAATGATTGAGAAGAAAAGATCTTGGAAAAACCAAATCTTGGACGGTGAGGTGGCGGAGATAGAGGCCCTTTACCGTCGGGTGGAGGATCTCCAGTTGATTCCGGAGAAGGAGGTGAACGGCGTGGACATCATCCGAACGTTTCTTGAGCGTCGGGTGCAGCCTCTCCAAGCGAGGGCGCATCCGATGTTTCTTTATTCTGGGCGCCGTGATCCGACGAGGGTTTCGGCTGAGAAAATGTCCGAGGGGGATCTCGACAGGGCCCTTCGCGCGCTGCTGAAGTTCAAAACCGGAGAAGAAATCCCGGGGAAGTCGCTAACTCCTCCATTTTCTTCGACGTTGGCCGTACCGCAGGTGTAGATTTGTGCACGTAGTGCTTTTTGTCGGCTGTGTTTTTATTTCCTTTGTTTGCTAACAAAGTTCCTTCTGATTTTGCAGAGCTTCAAAGTGACGGGCATGGTACCGCCGTTGCCCGAAAGGTATCCGAATGCCCCAGATAATGAAGTGGTTGATTCCGTGTCTGAGCTACCGTCGGCGTGATCTCCGGCGGAGGATGCCGACGAGTCGAGTGAGGACCGTACGTGAAAACGGTCACGGAGCTCCAGCGAGTCTTCGGATGCCTCGACTCCTCCTACTCCCAGAAACCCTCTGGGCCTTGAGCATCATAGTGACGGTCATGGAGGTTCTTCCTATCCCCTTCCTGCCATTCCTGTGCGGGCTGTAGCGCCGCACCCGCCAGCGAAGCGGAAGAAGGAAGAAAAGAAGGAGGAGAAGAAGGAAGAGAAGAAAGAGGAGAAGAGAGCCCGAAGGACTCCTCCTGTCTTCGACCTGATCTCATTGGGCTCGTAAGTTTCTTGTTGCACTATTATCCTTGTTTCTTCATGATTTTTGCACTTGCGCTGATTGGTTCGTATGCAGGCACTCCTCCCATGATTCCTCCAGTGATGGTGGGCGAGAGATGATGGGGGAGTCGAAAATTGCGTCTCCTCCGCCTCAGACGGTGGCGACTTCGGGTGGCACGGCTCCGGATCCTCCGTTGCAGGAGGTGCAGGTGGTTGTGCCTCAGAATTTCGCAGGCAGTCCTTCGGAGTCGCCATCAGAGCATGTAAGTTTTTCTGCTTCATGTCACGGGGGGAGCCCCCGAGTGTCTTCGTGTGCGAATTTTGTCTTTGCTTCTTCGTGTTGGGCGTAGCCCCCAAGCCCTTTCCTTACTGCTATTTCTTTTTCTGCAGTCTTTTGTGCAGGAGGCCAAGCGGCTGGTGCAGGAGCGCCTGGCGCTGGAGGCGAACCTTCGGCAGCTTCAAGGTATCTATCTGCCTTTTAATGCCTCTCTTATTTATCCTGGTCTTGTTCTTTGAAACTAGCTTGTCTTGAATGCAGAGGAGCATAACAATTCCCTCCGTGAGGTTGACGCTCTCAAAAAGAGCCTTGGTCAATCGGAGCAGAAGGCCGAAGCCGCCGTTGGCGCGAAAGAACGCCTCGAGCTAGAGCTGACTAAGGCAGCTGAAGCGAAGGAGCGTCTGCAGCAGGAGGCCGCAGATCGTGAGGAGCAGCTGGCCACCGTTGCGGCTGCTCGTGAAAAGGAGGTGGCGACGAAGCTCATGGCTGCTGCCAAGGCTATTTTGGGTGAGTGCTAGTTTTGTACTTGTTTCTTTTTCTTCGGGTCTTCTTCTATGCTGCTTTTCTTCATGTTTTTCTTCTTATTTTTTGTCTCAGATGCCGCAGGCATCGAGTTCGACCGCGGTGCTCTGGAGCACAGGAGTGCTCTATATGATGCCACTGTGGCGGTCGAAGACCGCTGCAGCACCGTCGTCAGCTCCCTTGCCAAGGCGAAAGAGGTCCTTGGTCGCTTCTACAAGGAGCTTGTCCCGAAGGGCGCAGCCCTTGATGATATGGATGCTCTGGCGAAGGCTCTGTCAGCCGAAGCGCCTGCGGCGTACAAGCGCAAGCAGAAGGGCATCGGCGCGTCGGTCGGGCTGGCGATGGCCTTGGCGGCTGGAGCGGAGCTGGATCTGCCCCAGATCACCTCTCGGATGCCGACGATTGCGGATGGATCCGAGGTAGCCTTTGCTGCCTATTCTGCTCGCTGCAAGCGATATGGGCCCAAGCTCATTGATTTGCTGTCTGAGTATGCACTGCGGCAGCAGGGCGGGGCCAAAGCTAGGCAGCCTAGCTCCGAGGCGACTCAGGGTCCCGCATCTTAGGCGTAGTAGACGTAGGGTAGTTTGTAGTCTGCTTTTGTTGTAAATATCTTGAAGAACACCATCCTTGTGCCACGTAGTGGCCTTATATATTTAATGAATTCCTCTGAGTTGTGCTCTATCCTTAGCTGAATGTCTGTGTTCCTTTCTTTTGCTGTTGCTCTAGGTTCCTTCGGGTGCTGACCCTGTTGACGCCCCATCCGCAATGCCATTGCGTTGATCCTTGGATGATTCCTCGCAGCTCACTTTCCTTCGGGATCGTGTGCGTAGTCTGGAGAGGGAGTTGCTCGGGTTACGCGGTCATGCCGACGTTTGGAAGTCCAAGGCGGATCGTGGTGCAGCCAGAGAGGAGTACTTGATGGCAGAGCTGGTTCGGCTATCCGAGCAGCTGCAATGTAAGTTGTTCTTTGGTTCGAGCTGTAGCTCAGTTCTTCGGATGAGCCTGCTGGCCTTACTCTTGTTTTGTGCGATTGTCGCTGGTGCGAATCTTGCTCCGAGGGAAGAAAAGGAGCGTGTCGCTGTTCGGGTCAATTGCTTGAATCAACAGGACATGGAGGCCAGCGGCTTCTTCTGGATGGATCGCGATCGCGCCATGGCTCTGGCGACGGTGCAGGATCGTGTTCATCAAGTTTCGCGGGTGCTCCGCCAAGTGCAGACATCGCTTTCCTCGGTGCTGCACGTCATGTTTCCTTTGGATGCCATACCGACGAGCCTTGCGGGTCTTCTGTCGAAGTTTCAGAACGTGAGCAATGTCAAGGAGTTGGTGCGACAACAGCTCGTCGCAGGAGTGAAGGCTGCTTTGTCTCTTGTGAGGCTGCACCGGCCTGACGTGGATTTGGCTGCTGTGGCTGCTGGGCCACCTCTTCGCCCTGATGGTGGCGAGTGGGACATGCGTCCGCATTACGCGACTGTAAGGCAGTATGCCGAACAGATTGTAGATTTGTTTGAGCAGTGTGCCCAGATTATTCTTCAACATAGGTAGTACCTGTAAAAAGAGAGAGATGTAAAATTTGTATATTTCGGCTGGGCGTGTTGTGCCCTTTGTTGTAAAGGTTTGTTTGTTTGTGAGCACGCAGTGCTTTGATTGAGTATGTGTCCTTTTCGTTTGCCTGACGTTGTCAGCTACTCAGGTGTACACGTTTGGTCCTCAGTCGATGAAGTCGTGAGGTGGGGGGAGCCCCCGAGTGCGTTTGTAGCATGTAGTACAGTTGCAGAAAATAGTGAACCGAAGTTTTGGGGCGATACACTTAGCTTTATTTATATCGTAATGGAGGAGGTACATTGTTCGGCTGAATAGCCTTGGCTGGAAGCCTTATTGAAAGTAAAAGGGGGTAGGTTGCTATGGATAGAATCGTTGCAGGTGCGAGATATTCCATGGGTTGGAGTATGCGACTCCAGACTCCACGTGCTTGAGGCGATAGGCGCCACCCGGGATGACTTCGGTGATGACGTAGGGTCCTGACCATGGTGACTCGAATTTATTCGGTCGCTTTTGCTTGAGTCGCAAGACGAGATCTCCTTCGACGAAGGACCTTGGGCGCAGCCGGCGGCTGTGGTAGTTGCGGAGACTCTACTGGTACACCGCTGATCGAGCTGCTGCTATATCCCGTGCTTCGTCGAGTGTGTCGACAGCGTCTTCAAGTGCAATCGTGGATTCGGCTTCGCTGTAAGCGACGACCCGCGGGGCCTGGTGGCGTACTTCGGCTGGTAGCACGGCCTCGGCTCCGTGTACCATGAAGAACGGTGTGTAGCCGGTGGAGCTGTTTGGCGTAGTCCGTAAGCTCCACAGGACGGATGGTAGCTCTTTCGTCCAGCTTCCAACTTTTTGTTCGAGTGAGCTCATGAGGGGCTTCTTGATGCCGACGCCGATTAGGCCGTTGGCCTTTTCCACTTGCCCGTTCGTTTGCGGGTGTGCCACTGAGGAATACGTGATGTTGATCCCAAGGCCTTCGCAGAAGTCCTGGAATTCTTCGGAGATGAAGTTCGATCCGGTGATGATGCTGTGTGGTACGCCGAACCTGTAGATAATGGACTCGAAGAACTTGACGGCAGTTTTGCCTTTCTGGTTGGTGACCGGCATGGCCTCGAACCACTTGGTGAATTTGTCGACTGCAACTAGGAGGAAGACGTGTCCCCCTTTCGAGGATTTTGGCAGTTTGCCGATCATGTCGAGGCCCCATTGGGAGAAAGGACAAGCTATAGGTATGGGTCTGAGCTCGGACCCAGGTGCGTGCGGTTTGTCGGCGAACCGTTGGCATTCGTTGCATCTTCGGACGATGTCCTTTGCGTCGCTCATGGCCGTTGGCCAGTAGAATCCTGCTCGTAGAGCTTTAGCGACAAGGCAGCGGCTGCCTGCGTGGTGGCCGCAGATGCCTTCATGGATGTCTTGGAGTATGGCCTTGCCGTCGTCGATGGTGACGCACCCTTGAAGTACACCCGTGATGCTGCGCTTGTACAACTCGCCGTTGATGATGGTGAAGGCTTTTGACCGGCGAGATATGCGTCGGGCGTCTGTTGGGCTGTCAGGCAATTCTCCGGTTATCAAGAACTGGAGGTATGGTCGCGTCCAAGATTCTTCGACTGCCATGACCTGCATTAGGTTGACCATGGCTACCTCTGTGTCCAGTTTTTCGGGTCCTTCGTGACCTTCGGGTAGCATAGCTCCCAAGTGTTCTGCTTCTTCGGGCGATCCCTTGGGGAACTTTCGCTTGATGAATGGTACGCAGATCTGTTCGAGGAACACTCCTGGTGACACTTTTGCGCAAGTGGAGCCGATGTTGGCGAGTCTATCGGCTTCCTCGTTGCTCTCTCTTCCAACGTGCCGAAGTTCGCAGCTGTCGAATTCTCCTTCGAGTGCGTTGTAGAGCGCGCGGTACGCGATCATGTTTTCGGCGTGTGCGTCGCACTCATTCATCGTCTGCTGGACAACGAGGTTGGAGTCACCGTAGATGACTAGGCACGTTGCGCTGCATATCTTTGCCATCCTCATGCCATGGATGAGGGCTTCGTATTCGGCCTCGTTGTTGGAGGCTCTAAATTTCATCCGAAGAACGTACTTCATCTTGTCGCCTTGCGGGGAGGTCAGTATGACCCCTGCCCCTGCTCCGGCTTCGCGCTTGGAGCCGTCGAAGTGCATTGTCCATGACTGCGACATGTCTGGGGTGTCTGGCAGCTGCAGCTCCATCCAATGTACCAGGAAGTCCGGAAGGATTTGAGATTTAATTGCGTGTCGCTTCTCGTAGACGATGTCCAAGGGTGACAGTTCGATGCCCCACAGGGCCACCCGTCCTGTGGCCTCTGGATTATTCAGGATGCTGTTCAGGGGTGCCTCGTTGACCACCATCACTTGGTGCTCCTGGAAGTAATGGCTCAGCCGTCGAGCCGTCATGAACACGCCGTAGGCTAGCTTCTGGTAGTGAGGGTACCTCTGCTTTGTTGGTGTTAGTACCTCGCTGAGGTAGTAAATTGGGCGCTGGACCCCGTGGGTCTTGCCTTCTTCGGGTCGTTCGACCACGAGTACGGTGCTGACCACCTGGTCTGTGGATGCTATGTACAGCAGCAGGGGCTCGCGCTCCTTTGGCGTGACCAAAACGGGCGAGGTGGAGAGGAGCCGCTTGAGGCTTTCGAATGCGTCGTTAGCTTCTGGTGTCCACTCGAACTTGTCTGCCTTGCGCAGCAGCTGGTAGAATGGTAGGGCCTTCTCGCCCATTCGGCTGATGAACCTGCTTAGTGCCGCTACTCGTCCTGCGAGCTGCTGGACGCCCTTGAGGTTTTTCGGCTTCTCCATCGTCATGATGGCTCTGATTTTCTTCGGGTTCGCCTCGATCCCTCGTTGAGAGATGAAGTACCCGAGAAGCTGACCTGATGGGACGCCGAAGGCGCACTTTTTGGGATTGAGCTTGATCCTGTAGCGATCAAGGTTTTCGAACGTCTCGCGAAGATCGTCGATAAGTGTCCTTGCCTCCTTAGTTTTTATTACTATGTAGTCGACATAGACTTGGACATTGCGACCGATCTGGTCCTTGAGGCAGGCCTGCATGCATCGCTGGTACGTGGCACCCGCGTTCTTTAGACCGAAGGGCATTGTGTTGTAACAGAATACTCCGAACGGTGTGATAAACGTCGTTTTCTCCTGATCTTCGACCTTGAGCCGAATCTGGTTATAGCCTGAGTAGGCGTCGAGGAAGGAGAGTTTCTCGCAACCTGGACTCGAATCGATGATCTGGTCGATCGTGGAAGAGGGAAGTGGTCCTTTGGGCAATGCTTATTTAGTGACGTGAAGTCCACGCACATCCGCAGGATGTCCGTGTCCTTCTTCGGGACCATCACCGTGTTTGCAAGCCACTCGCTTTCTTTGATTTCCCTGATGAAGTCTGCAGCGAGTATTCTAATGATTTCCTTGCCGATAGCTTCGGCTCGTGGCTTCGACAATCTTCGGATGGACTGCTTGACTGGCTTGGTGTCTGGAAAGACATTGAGTGCGTGCTCGGCGAATTCCCTGGGAACTCCTGGCATGTCCGCAGGACACCAGGCGAAGATTTCCCAGCGCTCACGGAGGAATTCGACGAGCGCTCCTTCCTATGCGGTGCTGAGGTCATTGGCGATCAAGGCCGTCTTGGAGGCATCCGTCGGATGGACCTGTACTTTCTTGGTGTTGACGGTGGAGTCGAAGGACATGTCAGGTGCGTTCTGCCTTGTGACTGGGGGTACCCCATTGTCCGTTACTTCACGGAGCCTTACAAGCTCGTCTTGCATGCCGAAAGACTGGGAGATTTTGTTGAAATCCCTGTCACATTGGTCCGATCGGGTGAAGCTCCCGTGGACTGTGATGACGCCCCTTGGTCCTGGCATCTTGAGTAGTAGGTATGCGTAGTGCGGGACGGCCAGGAACCTTGCGAATGCTACACGCCCCAGGATGGCGTGGTATTGCGACGGCCAGTCCACCACTTCGAATTCTAGGCGCTCCTGCCGGAAGTTGTCCGGCTTCCCGAAGATAACGTCGAGCCCTATTTTGCCCGGGGGAATATGCCCTTTCCTGGGACAATGCCGTGAACGTTGTGTCTGATTGTTCCAGGCTGCATTGCGGGATTCGCATAGCTGCTAGAGTGCTTGCGAACATTAGATTTATGCCTCTGCCGCCATCCATGAAGACGCGGCTCATCTCGAAGCCTCCGATCTGCGCCTCCAGCACCAGGGCAGCATGGCCTGGGCGAGGGATATGGCAAGGGTGATCCGCGCGAGTGAATGTGATGCAGGACTCCGATCCGCTGAGGTACTCAGGGATTGCAGGCGGAGTTGCCACGGCCAATTTGATTTGTCGGGTGATTTTCTTCTGCACCCTGTTTGTGGGGCGTCCCTTCTGGATCATATTTAGTGCTCCCTTGGTGGGGGGTATCCGACTCCGGCGTTGTTTTGCGCTGGTGCGACTGGTTGGTTTGGGCCTCCAATAGGTGGCGGTGGAGGAGCTCCGTGTGCTATTTCTCCTAGCGCGGGTGCGTTTCCGAACGCAGGGGTCGGGGCTTGTTGCCTCATCTGCACCATGCTTTCGCTGAGTTTCTGGAACTCGCGGCAGTCCTTGAGCATGTGACTGGCTTTCTTTTTGCCATCTTGTTTGTCGATGTAGAAGTGGATGGTGCATGGACCCGAAAGTTTGTCGAATGCTGAGGGTCCGTTGTCGCGGTCGGGGCGTTGCCACGACTGTGCTGGTCGTCCGCTGTCGCGGAAATTTCCTCCGCGGTAGCCTCCGCTGTTGCGGCTGTTGTCGTTGCGGCGGTCGGCGTAGCCAGCCGCGACCATGTCGGGTCCGTCGCGGTCTTCGTCTGATTGCGCTCGCTGGATGCAATCTTCGCCGTCTGCCCAACTGTTGGCAATTTCCATGAGGTGGTCGAGTGTCTTGGGCTTGACACGCCCAAGTTCCTCCTTGAAATCTTGGCGTTTGACGCCGTCTCTGAAGGCGTTGATGGCCCTCTCCTCGGAGATATGTGCTGCGGAGTTCTTGGTGGTAGACCGGCGTAATATGTACGAGCGAATAGATTCCCCCGTTCTCTGAGTGCAGGCTCGCAACTCTTCGATTGAGGCGGGCCTCTTGCTGGTGCCCTTGAAATTTCGGATGAAGCTGTAAGCTAGCTCCTCCCAACTTCGGATGGATCCTGTGATAGGCTGCTGAGCCAGACCCGCGCCGCGCCTGTCAGCTGCAGCTGGAGGCATTGCATGGCAGTTTCTTTGTTACCGCCATGCAGCTTGACGGATGACAGATGATCGCTGTGCCAAGATTTTGGATCTTGCGTGCCGTTGAACTTCGGAGTATCCGAAGGAAGCTTGAAATTATGTGGCATCTGTGTTCGCCGAACAGATCTGCTGAAGCATCGAGCTCCACAGAGTTCTCCTTCATCTTCATCCATCTCGGACTCGGACAAGCATGCGCGTTTGGCTCGTGCTTTGTCGATTTTGCGCTGTGTAAGCGCGTCTCTGGCGTCGTAGTCGCGTTTATGGCGATGTGAGCTCTTCTTCCTCCGAGGAAGGTCGTGCTCCTCCTCCTCTTCGGATGAAGGGGTGGGGCTCCGGTCGCGCTTGACCGGAGCTTTCTTCTTCGGCTCCGCAGGAGCGTCTTCGTGGAGCGCAGCTCGGACGAGTCCAAGTCCGGTGAGTGCGGACTTATGCATGGCTCTTTTCGGGTCCCCTTCCGGAGGTTGGTGGGCCGCGTGATACGCAGTGGCTGCGATGATCGCAGCTTGCGGTGTCTTCGGGATGATGTTGTCGTCGGCATCCATATCCATGAACGACGTGTGGAGAGTTCGGGTCACATCACGGCGTTCCTTGGGATCCATGTTCTCCACCCGCGAGCGGTGCTTGTTTCCCTGGTTTCCGTTCATGCTAGAGCCGGGTGCCATGGTGGAGAGCGCAGCTCGTCGCGCGCTGGACTCGGTGGCTGCTTGCTTGCGTTTGTCGAGCGTCTCCTGCATCTTGACTTGCTTCTTGTGCTCCTCGATGAGGAGGTAGTGGTACGCCATCAGTAGGTCACGTGGGGATTCCACGGGTAGGACTATGTCGCCTGCAACGGCACGGCGTGGCTGGACCCATCCTTCTTTGCTAAGTTGGATGACGTGGCCGTTGTTTTCCCCTTCGGGTGGGGGGGGGACTGGCTTCTTCTGTTCCCGCCGTTTCCGTCGTTTCTATCCTGCGGGTTCGGGTTCGTGTTGGGCAGCGGGTTAGGCATTTTTTGTTCCTGGATGACTGCGGCGCATTGGTAGCACTCATAGATCGGTTCGCTGTTGCCGCAGCTTTCAGATCCGGAACCGTAGGTCCCTTCATCCGAAGGCGGATCGCACAGATCGGAGTTGCAGCTGCTGCTATTGTAGAACTCATCTGTCGATGGTGATGTGCGTAGCACGGGGTGTGGAGCCCACGAAGCGGGCCTGATCGATGGAACGGGCACCCGCTCAGGAAGGCGGAGTGTGCCAGTTTGTCCTACCTGGAAGCAGAAGCTCCCGAACAAAATTTCGAGTCCGTCACCTACGGGCTCGAAATCCTTCATGGTGGCCGGCGAGTGGGCGGTGAAGTCGAAAGTGCCAAAGAGGAGGTGATTCTCCGTCGCCGCGGAGTTGTAGATCGATCGTGTCGGGACCGTCACGATCGCACAATCAGCAGCCCCGATTCCCACAGACGGCGCCAATTGACGAGGTTTAATCTCATCAATGCCCATTGTTATGGACTTGGGTTTTGGAGAAGATGGGATGCTGAAGATCGTGGCACGGTTAACAGACAAGCAACCAGGGGACACGAGATTTACCCAGGTTCAGGCCCCCGGAGGGAAAACCCTACTCCTGCTTGTCTGCTCTTGATTACGGCGGAACCGAAGGTTACAGGGTGCGCAGATTCGATCTGCCGTGGAAGTGTGTGCGAAAGTATGAGTCGAGAGATCTAGGACGTGCCCTCCTGGCCTTTATATAGAGTTAGGCAGGTCCCGGGCATAGTCCCAGTCGGTTACAAGTTCTAGGGTTTTACCCCTTTGAATTTCCTATCTATGCTAGTCTTGCTCTCCAAGGATCCGAAGGCGTCATGGGCCTTGGCCACCCGAAAATCTTCATGGGCCAGCGTATATCTGTTGTGGGCCTTCCTTGGGCTGGATGGGTCATGTCGTTGGGACGCCGTTCATGTCCCAGGCGAACGCGTTCGGACGTGTTCAGACGGATTGAGTCGACCGAGTGAAAATGCCCTTAGGACATTTGAATTTTTTCAAAAATGATTTATTATTTAAATTTAGCACACATATGTTTTTTTTTAAATTGCTCCAAGACTGCAACAGTAGTGCGCCGCAGCTTTCGCGTACCGCGAACGACGTTGGCATGCTGCGGCACGTACTGAGGGCCGTGGTGTTCAGCGCCGCCACGTCCGACTGGTTCCATGTGACCATGTCCCCGCGGTCAGCCGTGACCTGCAACCATTGTTCCCGGCGACACGATAAAAAAGAAAAACACAAGAAGGAAAAGATAGAAAAGGATAGTACAGTAGTACTGCGCTAGCTTTTTTTTTTTTAGACAAGTACTCCGATAGCTGACTAGCAGGCTGACAAGGGGGGCATGTTCTGGGAAAGAGCTGGGCCAGGAACGCTTGGTTGACCCACAGCAGACTGCGGCCAAATCCCCCTCGGACGTGGACTGTTGTGACCGAATAGACCCGGTACGGGGAAATCGAAACGGACTCCAACTCCTAACGCACGTCCTCCCGGCATCGCCGTCCATAAATATACACCCCAAAACAAGCTCCCGAAGAATCAAACGACCCAAGCTCCTCGACGCGTCGTCCATCCCCAACACGCCCAAGAGTCGTCTTTCGCTAGCGTCCAAAGAGTATTTCTCGCATGGAACCACGCGAGAAGTCCTCCACGGCCGCCCCAGACGGTTCGGCACCGTCGCGCTCGCTGGCGGCAGGGGTGCTAAAGCCGGTGGAGACGCCATCCGATGGAGAAGAATGCCCCATATGCATGGGTCAGGAGACCGCGCCTGCACCGGAGTGGAAGGAGACGACGTGCGGGCACGTCTTCCACGGGAGATGCGTCGAGAGGTGGCTCGAGATGAAGGGAAGCTGCCCGATGTGCCGGTGCCAGCTTCTTATAGTACCACCCGTCCGTCGTATTAGCCTATTAAGATTCGTCATGGAATTCGTGGAGATGGATCTCGCACCGTCTTCACACCAAGATGACCTTTTTACGTGGCGTCCGTAGGAACTAATCGGAAGTGTTGAGGGACATGTAGTATATAGTTTATATGTACTTTCGGCATGTTGTGTTGACGAGAATGTATACGGCCAGTTTATCTTTGAAATGAATTTTATTGTGTAAAGACATGAAAGAATTCACATACATAAGCATGTATGGATTGCTGGATTTCCCAGCTATTTCCTTAAAAAGGGGACACAATTCTAACTCAGTGGAGAATAACATCGACAATCAATGTTGCCAATATCGGATTCGACCGTGCAGAGTTCTTCATATTTTTGGTCGAGCAATAAATCATGATATTTTAGGTGCTCACTCCGTTTTTTATTACTTCACGTTCTAGGATTTTTGATTGTCTAACTTTCTCACCTTCGACCAAAAATATAGGAAAATATATCAACGTTCATTTGAATTCAAATGCATATAGTATAAACATTCAACTTATGAAGATTCCAATACTATAAATTTTATATTTATATATATATATATTTATTTTTACTAAATATTTGGTCAAATTTCTAAAAGTTTGACTTCGACTAAATCGAGAGTACAATCTAATATATTGTGAACGGAGGGGTGCCAATGGGAGCAATAAATCACGATTAGACTCACGACGGGACTTCAAAGGATCAAACCCATATCCTGGCTAGCCTCTTAATATGAGTCTGATCTTACCAAACAATCGTGCCTATAGTATTGCTCATAGTTACCACTAGGATAAAGCTCAAGCTAACATGGGGGCCACTCGATCTAGAACTTAGACCGAAGGTTTAGGTAATGTACAAATACTAGCGGTGATCTAATAATCATATAATATACTAATAATAGGGGTGATCTAGTACTTATAATCTATTAATACTAGTAGTTGGCAATCAGGAGTTGTTCAAGAATTTTACACGATTGCTATTACTCTCTCTGATTCATATTAATTGTCGCAGAAATAGATGTATCTAGCATATGGATTGGAGGAAGTAGAACATAATCTACCTCTGTGTCGTCCTCTAGAGCGACACGGGAAACCCCAAGGAGCCTAGGCCCCTTCCCATCTCCGCACCCCATACCGCCTCTACATGATGCACACATGCAAAGCTCATGCTGCACACCATGGTGGCAGCGTTTCCTTTTGTGTATCTCGGCAAGATCCGTGTCTCCATGTTTATGGCTTCTTACCGAATATCAGCGGCGCTGCAGCGTGTTTCCCTGCGGGGCGGCATGGTGCGGTGTCAGTTAAGGCGACTCAGGGACGGCCGGGCTTCCTCTCATCCCCAAGCATCTTGATGGGATTTGGCTCCAGATCGCCCGACGGGCACCTTAGCCACTGGTTGCCCCGACGCTAGAGCTCCCCACCATCCTGGGCATGAGCGGGGGTGTTGGAGCTTCCCCCACGGCCTATGTCACCCCAGAGTATCCCTTGCGATCTCTGTTGTGCCCGCCCGCCATGGATGCGTCAGCAATTGCTCGCCGGAGGTTTACAACGGAGAGAGTGGATTGTGGCAGAGAGGATTGTGGAATGAAGCTAAAAATCACCGTCTGACCCCGATATATAGCGGTGTTGCAGGCCGATATCGTGTACTCTACTCTATAAATTTAGCCCATATCCTGGCTAGCCTCTTAATATGAGTCTGATCGATCGTGCCTATAGTATTGCTCATAGTTACCACTAGGATAAAGCTCAAGCTAACATGGGGGCCACTCGATCTAGAACTTAGACCGATGGTTTAGGTAATGTACAAATACTAGCGGTGATCTAATAATCATATAATGTACTAATAATAATAGGGGTGATCTGGTAATTATAATCTACTAATACTAGTAGTAGTAGTAGTTGGCAATCATGAGCTGTCCAACAATTTTACACGATTGCTATTACTCCCTCCGATCCATATTAATTGTCGCAGAAATAGATGTATCTATCATATGGATCGGAGGAAGTAGAACATAAGCTACCTCTGTGTCGTCCTCTAGAGCGACACATGAAAACCCTAGGCGCCTAGGCCCCTTCCCATCTCCGCTCCCCATACCGCCTCTACATGATGCACACATGCCAAGCTCATGCTGTGCACGATGGTGGCGGCGTTTCCTTTTGTGGATCTCGGCAAGATCTGCGTTTCCATGTTGATGGCTTCTTACCGAATATCAGCGGCGCTGCAGCGTGTTTCCCTGCGGGGCAGCATGATGAGGTGTCGGTTAAGGCGACTCAGGGACGGCCGGGCTTCCTCTCATCCCCAAGCATCTCGATGGGATTTGGCTCCAGATCGCTCGACGGGCACCTTAGCCACCGGTCGCCCCGACGCTCGAGCTCCCTGCCTCCGCATCCTAGGCATGAGTGGGGGTGTTGGAGCTTCCGCCACGGCCAACTGTCGCCCCGGAGTATCCCTCACGATCTCTGTTGTGCCCGCCCGCTATGGATGTGTTAGGAATTGCTCGTCGAAGGATTGCGGCAGAGAGGGGTGGATTGCGGCAAAAAGGGTTGTGGAATGAAACTGAACATCACCATCTGACCCCAGTATATAGCGGTGTTGTAGGCCAATATCACGTCCCCTCCATAAATATATTGATGCCAGTCAATTTTCCCGGATATATTCATGGCTAGATTTTTTTGGTTCTGAGTTTTTCTTCGCGATATGCTAGAGATGCTCTAAAGCTTCCACAAACGGGTCAGTTGCTCGGGTAGTAGTAAACAGAAACAAGGGCGATGTACAGGTGAACCCAATTTTTATAAATTATCATAAGGGCAAATCGTATTTCTTAAAAAAAATACGAAAAACAAATCACACACATTGGTATGCGACAGAAACCGAATGTTACAGCCGTTGGGTCCACTCTCGCGAGCTGGCAGCCTTTATTTACTGTGCCGTACGCCGGACGCCACAATTCGGACGCCGGACTACGAAATCACACCGGAAGGCCAGATCAACAAACGCCGCCGGAGAGAGAGAGAGCGAAGAGAGAGAGAGAGAGAGAGAGAGAGAGAGAGAGAGAGAGAGAGAGAGAGTCGCCGCTGCTTGAAGCCGATGGCGGCGGTTCCGTGGAAACCTCTCTTTTGGGAGAGATTCGGCGACTCCTTCACCTTCGCCGGCGCCGCCCGCGACTGCCTCGCCGCAGTGGCGCAGGACCTCGCCTCGCCTCTGCGCGGTGGCGAAGAGGACCGAGCGCTCGTCCGGATCGACAAGTGCGACAGGAAGCTCGCGGAGGCCGCTAAGTTCCTGGCGTTCACGGTATCCGGGCTGGGCACCGTGGAGGTGCTCGCGCTCAGATGCCTGCGGAGCGACGACGTGGAGGAGATCCGTGCGAGACCAAGGGCGCGGGCCGCCAGGGAGCGGGCCAGCAACGCGTACGACGCACTCGCCTCGTCGCGCGGCCACCTGGGAGCCGCGGAGCGCCTGTTCGCCGCCACCGCCATCGCCAACGACGCCGTGGAGGAAGAGCGGGTTGACGTCTTGGCGGCCATCGAGGCCTCTCTGGAGGCTCTCGACGCAATGCAGGAGTCGCGCACGAGCGATGCGAGCGTCCCCGACGTTGTCCTTCCCCGCGTCCAGTCTCGCACGCGCTCGGCCGCCGAGACGCCCAACCTCGTTGGCGGGAGCAGCGCCGCCGCGTGGATCTCGCTCGGGAAATCTACGCCAGGATCGCTCGTCCGCGTTGCCCTCAACGGAGCTGTCGCAGAACTTGAGGCGGCACATGCGGCGCTCCGGGTCATCGCGGATGCCATCGACAAGGACTCCAAGCTCACCGCTGCCGCCCTCGGCCTCTCCGCTGCCGCCGCCGACTGGTCCGACAACTACCACAAGTCGTTCCTCGCATTGGGCGCCGCGCACGCCGCGCTCTCCGCCCTCCTTGCCGTCAAGGGGGAGTCAGACTTGGTGTTCCTGCGCTGCGCCCCGCAGCTCGGCCTCAACCGCGGCGGGCCGGGGTGGATTTGCTGGGAGGCAGCGCGCGCAGACGCGGAGCGCCACGGGCGAGCGGCGCTGGACCACCTCTGGTCCGCGTCTTCTTTCGTGGATTACTGCCTCGCCGGCGTGCTTGCTTGGGGCTCTGCCGGGCAGGAAGCCCGGGAGCTGATGCTCCGAGCCCTCGCCAACGCTGGCCAGGCACGGGTCGCTGCCGACCGGTTGCGGCACGCCGCTGGACGTGCGTTCTACCACGCGCGGAAGGTGCTCCAAGGTGCGCGCTGTTCTGAAGCAGCGCCAACTCCATCGCCCAAGGCCAACCATCAATAGTCTATGCTCTGGTTCTGGTCCGTGCAGGAGGCGATTTCTTTCCCTTCGTGAGATGCTACCTTGTTCTGTGATTGCGTTTTCCGTTCGTACGTGTACTCATCGGTAATGCTCAGTCCCTGGAATCGGTTTACCCAATTAGCCTACTCGATCTTCAAGTCTTGATCGGTTAGACAATTTAGTTGTTTCTGCAAACTCTTTAAACCCTGCGGGTTTCCTAGTAGTATGTGATTTGGGTGTTATATCGTTGTGACAATCACTTAAATGAGGAGTTCACAAACTGATCGATCCCATGATATTATATCTTTCTGAACTCTGAATCAGTTTTGTCGGATTCTAAACACCTCTGTGCTGAATTAGTTCCTACTGCAACTTAATTGCATGATATATTGTTTCTGAACTCTGAATCAGTTTTTTCATATTCTGAACTCTAATTCAATTGCTAGCTTTTTTACTGCCATGCCAATGGACTGACTGGCTCCCCTACTGATGTTGATTACGTGCTTAGAGACACTGGTAATCTGTGAGATAAGAATAACTGAACTCTGTAACTTTGGGAGTTTGTAGCTGTGATTTCATCGACTATTGTCGTCCAAAACTTTGTGATTGACCCTTGTTCAGAATTCATAGAATCGGACAAGGTGGTTAAGGTGCTGTCTGTTATGCTGAGCTTAGATGAGAGGAGAAGTGGGTGTGGGTACAATATTCCTGCTACCTTTTATGTGTTTTACCTAAATATCAATATTTCTTAATGGGATGATACCATAGATTTTCCATAGGGATAATCTCATATTTTCCAACTTATCATGCATATTAGTATAATTTTGTGTTAACAGGTGAGTAAAGTGTGCAATTTATTTATATGCCACAGCAATAGAAATATATTTGTCGAGGAGAATTTAGAGACAATATACCTGGTATGTAAGCTCTTAGTCAATGCTGTGTACAAATCAGGGCTTCAACAGTTTCAGGTATTGGGCCACTTCGGTAGTCGTTGAGAACTCGTTCAGCTGACCTTTAGTCTGGCTCGGATGCATAGTTGATATAGGAACGCAGTGTTTGTTCTGAACATTCACTTGTCCGATCTTTGATTTAGAGGTTTTGCAGCATGGGCTTGTGTAACTGTGGCATTAACAGAAGAGAGATCAACGGTATAAAGTAACAACCTGTAACTACTCCAAGGGCTAAGGTACCAGTGTAACTTCGTGTGGCTGCACAATATACAGTTGCAATCTAGTACATTAACTATCTCTAGTTTACGTTCTGAAATAAACATATCTGGACTAGAGGTTCAAGAGCTCAGTACTCTCAGGACTTATTTGATTTGCAAGATAGTAAAATTGAAGGGATAAAAAAATCATTGGATTGATATGGTCTGTCCAGTGAAATCCTCCATATTTTCTTTCCTCCACAAGAATTTTTCCATGAGCCTGTGATCTAATGCAAAATTTCCTATAAAATAGACTAGGGGAAGTGTCATAGAAAAAATTCTACAGATTCTGTTCCTACAAATCAAACGGCAGTAGTAGAAAAAAATCCATAGGATTTCATTCCAATGAAAATCCTTTGCTATTCCTACAAATCAAAAAAGGCCTCAAATTTAGAAATGTTAGTAGTTCACCACGAGGGAGAACCCGGGTTTGTTGGTCGACTCTCCGCAACGGTGACGTGTCCAATGCATCAACATGGAACCGTAACTATACTTAATTTTTTTTGTGTACCGAAAACAGGGAATCTTTCTAATATGGCCCCCTTTTGAGTATTGAGTATCACCGGGCATAGGTAAAAATTACTCCTCTCTAGTCTCCATAATATGGTGTATATAAGATTTTATGTCAAAAAGTATAATGCATATAAGATTTTAAAAAAATCCAAACATCATCCGGACAGTACAAACATCTCGGAATTTTTGTTTATGCACCGGCTCAGATCGATTAATTTTTTGGGAATGTAACGAAAAGAAATCGATGAGGTATAATAAGAGTTTAATTGATTACTGTTCTCCAAGACTATAAGAGGGAGCTGGGAAAAAAAAAGTCCGTTGTTTCCTCCAAACCACAACATGTACTGTACACGAGAGCAGTTCCACAAACAATTAGATTATGGTATCGCTGTTACACGGCTGAGCTACAAAGTTAGCAGCTCAGGGCAAATATCTAGCAGTATATGGCACTATTAATATAGCAATCACACGTATAGTACAAGAGTTCGGAACCGAAGAAGCGCCAACGGGACAACAATAAAAAACATGTCCAGATGAAAAGAAACGGAAATAGCGGTGAAGTGACTAAACAATGACGATCCACGACCGCTGCGCCCTTCAACTATGTCCCGCCACGACTCCCAGCACCCCGAAGCGCCCCATGCCAAGCAACACCTCAAGGAAAGAGGCACAGTCAACAAACCGATGCTGCCCGGACCAGGGCACTGGGCCTAGGGTTTCCGCCGGCACTTAGGATAAAGAGGAAAGGGAATCACCGCGACACCCTCCAAGAAGGAATGGCTTCACTCAAAAGAGGCACTATGGCGGTGTCGAACATACCGACAAGGATTTCTCCCGATCCCCTCCCAAACCCCGGGCACAACTGAGCACCACCACCAACCGCACCGCCCACGAGCATGCGCTACCACGATCTCGGATGCACCATTGTCCTCCCTTCGTGAACCTTGGTTCGCAGCCTGCAAGAAAGAGGCACGACTTCGCTAGACGAGGGACATCAACAACTCAAGCATGCGGGAGGGAACAACCTCCACCACCAAGAGGCGGTAGTCGACCGGACAAGTCAGACAAGGGCATACCAGGCCTAGGCGGGCACATCCGGCCCCTGATAGCGCCCGTAAAGCCCCTGGTGCCCTATTGCAACAAGCACGCCCGCCTCGTCGATGTCCCCTGTACCAGCATCCGCTGCTGCCATCTCCAGGGGGTAGGGCAGCTACTAGCCCGCCCAGGCCCATATGGGGCCTGTGGGGCCCAGATCTAGGCCAGGAACGTAATGCCGGTGACAACCACCGAGTCACGCCACCCCGCCGCATCTCCTTCCACCCAGCAGGACGTTGGGCTCGTCCTCTTCCGAGTTGGGCAGTGGAAGCGACGGATCCTCGGGAACTCCAGCAGCACCACGAGATGGTGGTGGTGGATAAGGGCTTCGCCTAAGCACCGTACTCGTGATAATGAATCGTCTAGCAAAAGGGAGAAGATGCCAACCAAAGGGCATATGAGAGAGATGAAATGAAGTGAGTGGAGAGGGTCTCCACCCCTCCTTTTATAGGAGAGGGGGGCACACCAAGGGGGTGTACGGCACCCCATATGGTGCCCCCACCTCTCCCCTCTTGATTTCTAGTGGAGTCTCCACTCACAAAAAATCAAGGGGCACTTTGTCCCATTAAATCTCCACTCAAAAAATCAAAGGTCTTTTCAATAAAACACTTCTAATTCAATTAGTTAATACCACTTAATTTAATGAACACTTCATTTAATGAGTATTTCATTTAATGAACACTTTATTTAATGAACACATTAATAATTTATTTCCTTGCACTATTTCGATACACCGAAACTATTTAAGCAGTTTTATTAAAATAGTTTATGCGTTGTCCAGTATTTTCTCATGCATTCTGTATCCACTCAAATGCGTTGACGAGCCTTAAGTGTATCACCCTATGTCTTGTGAACTAAGTGCACATAATCGAGACTCTCTCCGATCAATAATCATCATCGGGATCTAGAGATCCATAACGACTCCCACTTACTCAACGATGAACTAGTGATCGCGTGAACCTTTTTCGTAGTAACCAATTTTTTTTGTCTCGCGATATTTTACTTGTACGAGATCAAATCATCTGGTATCATCCGTACCTAGTTCGATCTCGTTACCAACAAGTAGTCTTTTATTCGTTTTATGATATAACATTCTCGTGAGCCAGTCATGTGCTTGCAAGCGATGTCAATGTGATATGAACGAGAGGGCCCATAGTATATCTCTCCGTTATTAGGATGGAAAAAATTCCACTTTTGATCTACGAGCCTCAACTAACACTTTCTAAGTACCCAACGACATATTTATAATCACCTATTATGGTGTGATGTTTGGTGAAATCAAGGTACTCTTCCAGTATTACTGATTGACGTGATCCCATGGTCTAAGAATTAGTGTTACTTCGTGTGAGGTTGATATAGCAATATAAACATTGATGACATGATCGTATTGCTATACCTACTGTGGGTGTATGTTCATAACATTATTCTCCAATGACATGACCTTGTCATTAATAACATTCAATGTTCATGATTAGGAAACCTTGATCATCTGTTAATCAACAAGCTAGTATAATGAGAGGTATTAACGTTTTCGGTTAACATAATTATAGCATGGAAAATAAACATCAATTATAAACTTGGAATAATATAATAAGCACTTATTATTGCCTCTCGGGCATATTCCTTTGAGTCTCCCACTTGCACTAGAGTCAATAATTTAGTTTACATAGTAATGAATCTAACAAACATGGAGTTCTGCTGCTGATCATGTTTTGCCCTTAGAAGAGCTTTAGTCAATGGGCATACAACTTTCAGATCCGTGTGCACTTTGCAAATCTCTTGGGCATGTTCCTTTGAGAGTAGGGGAGATTCGCTAGGTGAGGGGAGACGGGCGCCTCGTCGCCCTCTAGGGGGCGAGATATGCGAGGAGGTATTCTTTCCTGCTTACACTGGCAATTATGAACACAACAGATGATTTCCATGGAAATTTGCGGCCATGGTTATTTACTTAGAGCATCTCCACTCGTTCCTGTATAGTCCCGGGCTTTAGCCGTTTGGGGTTTTATCGGGGCAGCATGTCAAGGAGAGACTCAATTACGTCTAAGTAGTTGGAACGGTAAACTGTTGTCTTTAGGGAGAAGATTGGTTCTTATCAATTTAGTCCTGAGTAATATGGTACTGTATATGATATCCTTCTTTCTTCTGCCCAAAGGAATTTTTAAATGGTTGTATTATTTCCTCTCAAGATTATTTTGGCAAGACGATAATGACAAAATAAAATAAAGAATGGCTAAGTGGAGTGCGGTTTGTCGCCCTAGAGATCATGGAGGGCTTGGTATTCATGATCTTGAGGTCAAGAATTCAGATCTCCATGGCAAGTGGATCTTCGAGTTACTTACTAAAGATGGGATTTGGCAGACTCCCCTTAAGAGGAAATATGTTGGCTCAAAATCTTTATCCTATGTTCAACAGAAACCATGAGATACACATTTCTAGGATAGGCTGATGGCAACAAAGAAACATTTATTTCGCTTCGGGTCTTTCCCGATTAAGGATGGATCTGAGATTCGGTTCTGGGAGGATAAGTGGTTAGGAATCGCTACCCTCCGATAATAGTATCAAGCCTTGTACAACATTGTATGTCACAAGAGTGATACTATTTCCACAATGTTGGGATCTTCCCCACCTAATGTAACGTTCATGAGAGATCTACTGGGTTCTAGACTTGTTTCTTTGCAGACCATGATTCACCGTTTGGCTTCTGTACAATTGACAACTGGACACGATGAATTTCGCTCGAACCTTAATGAGAACGGAGAATTCTCGGTGGCTTCCATGTACAACGCACTAATCCAAACTGACTTGCTAGTAGTAAATTATATATACACATGCAAGATGAAGATTCCTCTAAAGAATAAAATCTTCACTTGGTATCTTTGTCGAAGAGTTATTCTTAATAATGACAACCTTTCGTGGCAGAATTGGCATGGAAGTAAATCACGTGTTTTTTCATCATGATGAGACAATTAAACATCTATTTTTAATACAAATTCGTCTGTTCTATATGGTCAATCATCCAAGCAGCTTCAGACTTGTATCCTCTGAGTAACATTGCCAATATATTTGGAAATTGGCTACACGGTATTGCTCACAAGTATAAGGTTCTTCTTAGGGTGCAGAGATTGTATTAATTTGGTCGTTATGGCTATGTAGAAATGATAAAGTGTTTAATAATAAAAATTCTACTCTTTGGCAGGCTATCTACCGGTATATGGGTACACTCCGCACCTGGTCTTTGCTACACCGTGTGGAGTTCTGACACCTTTTTACGAAGGTGTGTATAATACTGGAGGATACGGCGAGGGATTTTCTTTCTCATCATAGATGGCAGCATAATCTACGGACAGAGCCTCCATCATCTTAGGCGTTTTACAATTTCTCAATATGATAGGTAATCTGTCTATGTTTTTATTTTTATACTTTTCCTGGATTCTGGACTTGTTTGGCTATGTGCATCCTGGTTATGCAGATGCCGAGTATAATGCTTAACTTTAAATAATAAAATCCCTTTATCGAAAAAGATGAATGTTTTAGGATGGACGAAGCTTTCCCCATAGCCGTAGCAGCCCCACAAAATTTGGTAGATGAAACTTCTACGTCGTTGCTTTTAGGAACCACTCCGACTGTCGTGGGCTTGGCCATCTCCATATCGATGGCCGCCTCGAAAATGCCCCCCATGGCCCACACCGATTCTCTAACCTAGGTCACCATAAGCATGAGGATGCTATATGTGACCTCCAACTTGTCCCCGAAGCGGCGACGTCAAGCACATGAACAACCTCTCTGGAGCGCCCCCTCGGCATGCACGCCCCATACTTGAAGGCCATTAATGTGCCAGAGCTAGGCGAGTACTTGGCCGGCCGAATGAACCTCTGTGTGGCCATAGAGGAGATCAAGGCTAACACCCTGGTCCTGTCCACCACGCTGCAAGATCCGGCGAATGGCATACGGTTTGGGCTAGCCCGTGCGCCGCCTCAACTCCTCTGCCACCATTTGCGCACACCTCGCCAGCCCCGCCGCTGAGGCTACCTCCTGGGTTCCCGTGGCCCGAGCCTCGCCGCCAACCGCACATTTCTCCTCAACTCCAACACTAGCACGAGGGTGGACGAGCCGAGTACGCCACCGCTGTGGCATGGTGTCCTGATGCTGGGAAGGGGAGAAGCCATGCAGGATTTGCATCCCACCTCCACGCCATACGCCATCACTCTGCTCGCCTGCAGCTTGTTGTCGGGCTCCCCTACCGTGCTCAAGCTACCACTGCTGCTGGGGAGAGTACTAGTTGTAGGGTTCGCAGCATAGAAAACAAAAATTTTCCTACGATGTGAACTATATACCAAGATCTATCTACTAGATACAAACAACGGGCGGATGTATATCCGTAGAGAACATACCCTTGAAGACCGACAAAGCTTAACGAGTTCAACTCGTGGTTGATGTAGACGATCTCTTGCCGATCTCAAGATCAAGAGGAAGTCCTAGCGCCGCAAATCAGCAGCGCATCCGTGCTCGCACATACGTTCGAGGCACCGAGCAACCTCCGCCTCCTCGCTCCAGCGATGCAGCGGAAGCACAACTCTTTCTTGCCGAATAGCCACCGGGAACATGTATCTCGCTAGTCCGAGACCATGGGGGATAAATTCTAGAGGGGGAGAGAGATCCTTCACGAGGAGGTGTGAGAGACAAGTGAGGAGGGGGGCTCCTTTTATAGGAGGAGGGGGGAACCCCAAGGGGGTGGCCGGCGCATGGGGCTGCCCCCTTTCCCTCCCCTCTTCATGTGGGTGGACACTCCACTCACAAATCTCCTTTAAATTCCCTCCACTCAAAAGTCCACTCAAATTCCCATTAAATTTCCACCAAATTTAATGCAAACTCTCATTAAATAAAACTCTTTTATTTTATTCAGAATTTTTTCAATTACTTTAATGACAAACATTCACAAATAACCCCTTGCTAGAATTCTATTTCACATGCATAACCACTTTATGCAATTTCACCCGAAAACCTGTTTCGGTATCTAGTGAAATAAATTCCTGCGCTTGTTCATTCTTTCGGCATGAAACATTTGCTCCAATTGGATGTCGGTGTCTCTTAAGTGTGTCACCCTACGGTTCGTGAATAATGCGGACATGATCGAGACCCCTCTCGGATCAATAATCAGAAGCGGGATCTGGAGACCCATACTGACTCCCACACATTCAACGATGACTTTCTTGTGATCGTCGGAACCTTTTACGCTAGTATCTTAATCCCTTTGTTTCACGATATATTACATGTCCGAGATTCGATCATCGGTATCTCCATACCTAGTTTGATCTCGTTACCGACATGCACTCTTTTCTCGTTCCTGTGATATAACATTCTAGTGATCAAATCACTTGCTTGCAAGCTAATCAATGTGATATCACCGAGAGGGCCCAGAGTATATCTATCTGTCATCGGGATGAACAAATTCCACTCTCGATCCATGAGCCTCAACATAACGCTTTATTAGTTCTGAATCCATCTTTACAATCACCCTGTTACGGTGTGACGTTTGATGTTATCAAGAAACTCTTCCGGTGTTAGTGATTGACATGATCTCATGGTCTAAGGATTAGGATCACTTCGTAAGTTGTTATAGAAATATAAACTCAATGACTTTGATCGTAATGCTATACTTCGGATGAATGTTCATCACACCATTACACTAATGTTGTGATCCCGTTATTAAAAACATCCAATGTCCATGATCAGGAAACCTTGATCATCTTGTTAATCAACGAGCTAGTTTATGAGAGAGGCATAACTAGGAACTTTCTGTTTGTTTATTAAACACACATGTATTAACGTTTCCGTATTAATACAATTATAGCATGCAAAATAAACATCTATCATATACTTGGAATACACATAATAAACACTTTATTATTGCCTCTCAGGGCATATTCCCTTCAGTCTCCCACTTGCACTAGAGACAATAATCTAGTTACATAGTGATAAATCTAACACCCATTGAGTTCTGGTGTTGATCATGTTTTGCTCTAGGGAGAGTTTTAGTCAACGGATCTGCTACATTGAGATCTGTATGGACTTTACAAATCTTTATATCTCCATCCTTGACATGCTCGCGGATGGAGTGAAACCGGCGCTTAATATGCTTGGAATGCTTGTGAGACCTTGGCTCTTTGGCATTGGCAATGGCACCATTGTTGTCACAATAGATCACCATTGGGTCCAACGCGTTTTCCACCACTCCTAGTTCGGATATGAACTCCTTCATCCAAACTGCTTCCTGAGCCGCTTCTGAAGCAGCAACATATTCGGCCTCCGTTGTTGATCCCGCTACCACAGGTTGTTTGGAGCTCCTCCAACTAACTGCTCCGCCATTCATGAGAAATACGTATCCGGATTGAGACTTAGAGTCATTCGGATCGGTGTCAAAGCTAGCGTCGACATAACACTTAGCGACGAGCTCTTCTTCACCTCCGTATACAAGAAACATATCCTTAGTTCTTCGTAAGTACTTAAGGATATTCTTGACCGCTATCCAGTGTTCCGAACCTGGATCCGATTGGTACCTACTAGTCAAACTAATAGCATGTGCCACATCCGGTCTTGTACATAGCATGGCGTACATTATAGAGCCTATGGCTGAAGCATAGGGGACTTTGTCCATTATCTCTCTTTCTTCCGCCGAAGCCGGACTTTGAGTCTTACTCAATGTCTTGCCTTGCAACATAGGTAAGAACCCCTTCTTACTTCCGTCCATTTTAAACTTCTTTAAAATCTTATCAAGGTATGTACTTTGCGATAGCCCTATTAGGTGCCTAGATCTATCTCTATAGATCTTTATGCCTAATATGTATGACGCTTCACCTAGGTCTTTCATTGAAAATTTGCTGTTTAGATAACTTTTAACACTGTTTAAAAGATCTATATCATTTCCGATCAATAATATGTCATCCACATATAATATCAGAAATGCCACATTGCTCCCACTCACTTTCTTGTAAATACAAGCTTCTCCATAAGTTTGGACAAATCCAAACTCTTTGATCACCTCATCAAAGCGGAGATTCCAACTTCGTGATGCTTGATTCAATCCATAGATGGATCGCTGAAGCTTGCACACCTTGTTAGCATCCTTAGGATCGACAAAACCCTTTGGTTGTATCATATACAACTCTTCTTCAATATTACCATTGAGAAACGCGGTTTTGACATCCATCTGCCATATCTCATAATCGAAATATGCAGCAATTGCTAACATAATCCTAACTGACTTTAGCATCGCTACGGGAGAGAAAGTCTCATCGTAGTCAGCTCCTTGAATTTGTCGAAGACCCCTTTGAGACAAGTCGAGCTTTATAGACGGTCACATTACCATCAGCATCAGTTTTCCTTTTGAAAATCCATTTGTTCTCCACGGCCTTTCGGTCGTGAGGTAATTCCACCAAGTTCCAAACTTGATTTTCATACATGGATTCCATCTCGGATTTCATGGCTTCTAACCATTTGTTGGAATCCGGGCTCATCATCGCTTCTTCATACGTCGCAGGGTCATCATTTTCATCAACCATGAAATTCATGACAGGATTTCCGTACAACTCGGGAGCTGCACGTGTCCTGTTTGACATGCGAGGTTCGGTAGTACTCTCTTTCGGAGTTTCATGATCATTATCATTAGTTCCCTCTTCAACAGGTGGAGCCAACTCCGGAACAACTTCCGGCGCTGCGCTACTCGCCATACTTTGAAGAGAAGGTTCCACAACCTCTTCGAGTTCTACCTTCCGACTACTCACACCTTTCGCGAGAAACTCTTTCTTTAGAAAGGATCCATTCTTGGCAACAAAAAACCTTGCCCTCGGATCTGTGATAGAAGGAATACCCAATAGTTTCTTTACGGTATCCTATGAAGACGCATTTTTCCGCTTTGGGTTCGAGTTTATCCGGTTGAAGTTTCTTCACATAAACATCGCATCCCCAAACTTTAAGAAATGACAGCTTAGGTTTGTTTCCAAACCACAATTCATACGGTGTCTTTTCAACGGATTTAGATGGTGCCCGATTTAAAGTAAATGCAGCAGTTTCTAGTGCATAACCCCAAAATGACAACGACAAGTCCGTCAGAGACATCATAGATCGAACCATATCTAATAAAGTACGATTACGACGTTCCGACACACCATTTTGCTGTGGTGTTCCGGCAGGTGTGAGTTGTGAAACAATTCCACACTCTTTCATGTGAGTGCTAAACTCGTAACTTAGATACTCACCTCCACGGTCGGACCGTAGAAATTTGATCTTTCTATTACGATGATTTTCCACTTCATTCTGAAATTCCTTGAACTTTTCAAAGGTTTCAGACTTGTGTTTCATCAAGTAGATATAACCGTATCTACTCAAATCATTCGTGAAAGTAACAAAATAACGATATCCACCTCGCGCCGACACACTCATTGGACCACATACATCAGAATGTATGATTTCCAATAAATCTGTCGCCCGTTCCATTGAACCGGAAAACGGCGTTATAGTCATCTTGCCCATAAGGCATGGCTCACATGTATCAAATGATTCATAATCAAGTGATTCCAAAAGTCCATCCGAATGGAGCTTCTTCATGCGTTTAACGCCAATATGACCTAGACGGCAGTGCCACATATATGCGGATATATCATCATTAAGTTTAATCCTTTTAGCATCAACATTATGAATATGTGTAACATTATCATCGAGATCTAATAGAAATAAACCATTCATCATCGGTGCATGACCATAAAAGATTTCATTCATATAAATGGAACAACCATTGTTCTCGGATTTAAATGAATAACCACTTCGCATCAAACACGATCCAGATACAATGTTCATGCTCAGTGCAGGCACCAGATAACATTTATTAAAGTTTATAACTAATCCCGACGGTAAGTGGAGAGGCAGCGTTCCGACGGCGATCACATCAACGCTTGATCCATTGCTGACACGCATCTTGACCTCACCCCTTGCTAGCGGTCGCTTGTTCCACAGCCCCTGATTCGAGTTACAAATATTAGCAACTGAACCGGTATCAAATACCCAGGTGCTAATGCGAGCACTAGTCAAGTACACATCAATAACATGTATATCATATATACCTTTGTTTGCCTTGCCGGCCTTCTTGTCTGCCAGATACTTGGGGCAGTTGCGCTTCCAGTGGCCAGTCCCCTTACAATAGTAGCACTCGGAATCAGACTTAGGTCCAACTCGGGGTTTCTTTTCAGGCGCGGAAACAGGCTTGCCGCCCTTACTTCCCTTCCGTTTTCCCTTCTTGTCTTTCTTGAAACCAGTGTTCCTATTGATCATCAACACTTGATGTTCCTTTTTGATCTCCACTTCTGCAGTTTTAAGCATTGACAGAAGCTCGGGGAGAGACTTCTTCATGCCTTGCATATTATAGTTCATCACGAAGCTCTTATAGCTAGGTGGCAGAGACTGCAGAACACGATAGATGCCTAAGTCAATGGGAATCGATATTCCCAAGGACACAAGCTTATCGGCGTAACCCGACATCTTGAGTACATGCTCACTAATGGAGCTGTGCTCTTCCATCATACAGCTAAAGAACTTTTCTGAAGCGTTGTAGCTCTCTACAGCAGCATGTGTGTCGAAAATCATTTTCAACTCACCCATTGTATCAAATGCATTGCCGTTTTCGAAACGCTTTCGAAGTTCCGGCTCTAGCCCATACAATATGCCGCAATGAACTAAGTTGTGGTCCTCTTGACGAGTCTGATAGACATTCTTCTCCTCGTCAGGGGCATCATCTAAAGGTGGGGGGCCTAACGGCGCTTCTAGCACATATTGCTTTTGTGCAGCAGAGAGGAGAATCCTCAAATTCATGGCCCATTCGGTAAAGTTGCTACCGTTCGTTGCTAGTTTCTCTTTCTCCATGAACACATTGAAATTAAAAGCAGGTGGTGCCATCTACAACAGAATTTGTAAAGTTTAAACTAAGTGTATGATAGATTGAGTTCAACTAATCTATATTATGAATGAACTCCCACTCAAAAACGACATCCCTCGTGCCTTTTTGGTGATTACATGAACCAAATCCACTACACCAAGTCCGATCATCACGTGAGTCGGTATAGCTTCAAAGGCGAGCATCAAATGGGAATCATATCAACTATATGACTCATGCTTAACCTTTCGGTCCGTGTTCCGAGGCCATGTCTGTACATGCTAGGCTCGCCAAGTTAGAAACTTAGTATTCGCGTGTGTAACTGTTTTACACCCGAAATATGGTCGTGGATCCAAGAACACCCGATCATCACGTGATGTCTTGGAGCGACGAAAACATAATCGGTGCATACTAAAGGAAGAACGCATTCTTATCTTGATATTTAAATGAGGGATCATATTATTATGCTAACAAAGCGCTAAACAAGCAATATAAGATGCTATCAAACATCATATGTTTATTAGTGAAATTATATGGTTCCCGCAGATGATCTCTATCATGTGCATCGTGGTATGATCACTATCATACCTATATGTGTAAATCCAAGGTCTATGGATTTTACACGCTATGTGTGTTGTAAGAGTATCATCTCATACTTCTACTTACAACACTACCATATCATAACACTAGCCCAGCAACAATCTAAACTAGACGCCTCTAATTTATCCATTGCAAGTTTTACGTGGCTTAGGGCTTTCGAGATAGAACCGTTCTTACCTACGAACATGAACCACAACGAGGATAATCAAATTGTTGACAACTTGCTTGCAAAATAGATATTGACTATAGTAGGAGAGACAGACACCCGCTAGAGAACATACCCTTGAAGACCGACAAAGCTTAACGAGTTCAACTCGTGGTTGATGTAGACGATCTCTTGCCGATCTCAAGATCGAGAGGAAGTCCTAGCGCCGCAAATCAGCAGCGCATCCGTGCTCGCACACACGTTTGAGGCACCGAGCAACCTCCGCCTCCTCGCTCCAGCGATGCAGCGGAAGCACAACTCTTTCTTGCCGAATAGCCACCGGGAACATGTATCTCGCTAGTCCGAGACCATGGGGGATAAATTCTAGAGGGGGAGAGAGATCCTTCACGAGGAGGTGTGAGAGACAAGCGAGGAGGGGGGCTCCTTTTATAGGAGGAGGGGGAACCCCAAGGGGGGTGTCCGGCGCATGGGGCTGCCCCCTTGCCCTCCCCTCTTCATGTGGATGGACACTCCACTCACAAATCTCCTTTAAATTCCCTCCACTCAAAAGTCCACTCAAATTCCCATTAAATTTCCACCAAATTTAATGCAAACTCTCATTAAATAAAACTCTTTTATTTTATTCAGAATTTTGTCAATTACTTTAATGACAAACATTCACAAATAACCCCTTGCTAGAATTCTATTTCACATGCATAACCACTTTATGCAATTTCACCCGAAAACCTGTTTCGGTATCTAGTGAAATAAATTCCTGCGCTTGTTCATTCTTTCTGCATGAAACATTTGCTCCAATTGGATGTCGGTGTCTCTTAAGTGTGTCACCCTACGGTTCGTGAATAATGCGGACATGGTCGAGACCCCTCTCGGATCAATAATCAGAAGCGGGATCTGGAGACCCATACTGACTCCCACACATTCAACGATGACTTTCTTGTGATCGTCGAAACCTTTTACGCTAGTATCTTAATCCCTTTGTTTCATGATATATTACATGTCCGAGATTCGATCATCGGTATCTCCATACCTAGTTTGATCTCGTTACCGACATGCACTCTTTTCTCGTTCCTGTGATATAACATTCTAGTGATCAAATCACTTGCTTGCAAGCTAATCAATGTGATATCACCGAGAGGGCCCAGAGTATATCTATCCGTCATCGGGATGAACAAATTCCACTCTCGATCCATGAGCCTCAACATAACACTTTATTAGTTCTGAATCCATCTTTATAATCACCCTGTTACGGTGTGACGTTTGATGTTATCAAGAAACTCTTCCGGTGTTAGTGATTGACATGATCTCATGGTCTAAGGATTAGGATCACTTCGTAAGTTGTTATAGCAATATAAACTCAATGACTTTGATCGTAATGCTATACTTCGGATGAATGTTCATCACACCATTACACTAATGTTGTGATCCCGTTATTAACAACATCCAATGTCCATGATCAGGAAACCTTGATCATCTTGTTAATCAACGAGCTAGTTTATGAGAGAGGCATAACTAGGAACTTTCTTGTTTATTAAACACACATGTATTAACGTTTCCGTATTAATACAATTATAGCATGCAAAATAAACATCTATCATATACTTGGAATACACATAATGAACACTTTATTATTGTCTCTCAGGGCATATTCCCTTCACTAGTACTAGTACTAGTCTGAGAGAGAAGGTGTAGGCGTGGGAGAGAGAGAGATGGCGGAGGCGGCTTGGAGGACATGACTCCGGCATGTGGTGAGCGCACGACCGCCTCCGCGACGCAGATGAGAGGCTCAGTCTCGCGGAGGCTTTCTTCCACCTGCCGATCCACCCGGAGGCCACCGCGCAGGGGCCGATGGCCCGGAGAGAGAGAGAGAGAGAGAGAGAGAGAGAGAGAGAGAGAGAGAGAGAGAGAGAGAGAGAGAGAGAGAGAGAGAGGTGTTTCGTGGCTAGGCCACACCCACACATGCAAGGTGAGAAAAAAATTGTTGTTTGACTTATTGACCTTTTGTGAAGGTTTCATAAGGGATTTTGACCATATAAACCTTGATCCACAGGCACTGACAAACATTGTTAATTCACATGGATAATATTTTAGGTGAACGGTATAAAGAACATTAGACTATTCGTTGATTCACAAAACAGAGAAAAACTAATATTTAAGATTTTGAGATCAATCTATTTGCAGGCATGCATTCCATCCTAGTGACACTAGATAGTCAAAGCAAAGCATCTCGTGCTTCCTTCAACTGCACAAAAAGATTGCACGAACACAATTTTAATCCTCGTACTGAATGTGGGAGACCCTCCTTCACATCAACGAGAAAATGATGGTACATCTCCATATGTTGTGATTCCATCAACATGAAATGCAACATTTCATCAGCGACATTATCTACTTCAACACGTTGTTCATTTCAACACTACTAGAGGGGTCATCCGGAAAGTTCTTATGAGAACCGCATAGGGTTAACAGGTTACCAGTCTGCAACTGGAGCTCTATGAGACGGGTAATCTCTACATAAGCGGTCTCGGCCATATGTTCCTCGGCCATATGTTCATGGAGAATTAGGTGAATTTAGTGGAGTAGGTTAATACTATTTTGGTTAGACCCATTGCAGAGTTGGGAAAATTGTGTAGCTTCATTATCTTTGCTATATTGGTATGGCATTCGACTAAGCTTTCAATATAACCTTTCCAAGGGATTTTCTCTAAAAAAAGATAAGTTCGGATGTAAAATATTTATACTAAACTTTTAGACTTAATAAAAAATATTTATTTATCAAAGCACAATCTACGATGAAAGGGTTTTCTTTTGGAAACTTCTCTATAAAAATATTCAAACCAAATCTATACAAAATGAGAAATAACAACAGGGTGCCCGTGGGGAATTAAAGTTAAATTCCTTACATTTATCTCTCTGTGTGTGTATGTGTTTGTAAAAGTGAATATACTTTAGTTCCTTGTAGAGATCTATAAAGAGTATATCAAAAAATAATATTAGGCATAAGGATAGTTATAACTCCTTTATAAAGAGTATAGATCAAATAATAATATTAGGCATAAGGATAGTTATAACTCATTTTCTCCTTCTCTCTATCTGTGGGGAAGGTGTGGTTGTGTGGGCACACACGTATTTGCATATATTATATTTTATTTTTGGTCAAGATCTCTAAAGTGAATGGATCAAGAAATATATTGATGAAAATTTCTAGTGTATGGGAAGGTTAAGGACATAGAAACTTCTAGGGTATACATGGTGTTTATTAGGAACTATTCATGACCATTGGAATGCCACGCTTTAGCCTTTTCTTAGTCAGATGTTTTTCACATTCTAAAACCGGTTCGGTAACCAGTTGGTGTGTGTGATATATTGAAAAATGCACTGGATCCAACTATTTTTTTCGCATATACAATTTTGTTATTTGATATGGTCACCAGAATGTGCCTAGGATCATCCAGCATATTCAAGTGCTTTAGAAAGTTTCTCAGATGAAAAGTCGTTTGTTATGACTTTGAATTTATAAACAAAGGTTGGTATAGAACAGAGTTCTTTTTGTAGTAGGGTTTACAAATGTGCAATTCAGTATTTGACTACAGTGGTGCATTCTAAAACATCAAATCACTTAATGTTCACATTAGAAATGAGTAAATTGGCTACTTGCACATTCTGAAGCATAAAATTGCACACAAGGTTGTGCAATCTTGTGTATTAAATGTGCCATTTGTGAGTTGCACAATCTGGAGCCTTTGGGTTTACATTATTATTTTGAGTACTCTATTATTTTTATACAATTATAGATCCAGAATGTGAGCAAATACCACGAAATTTCTAATCAAAATACCACGACAGTAACTTCCGTTCAAAATACCACGAGATCGGCGTGGGTGTTTCCTACAGCCACAGGCACGCAAGCCCCGCTCGATCGACTCGGTGATTCGTCTAACTAACACGAGTTAGTACCATGTCCGGCGGCACGGCCACCTGGAGAACTCGACGCGGCGGCCAGCGCGTGCAGCCGGCGGCGGCACATGGCGCAGCTCCTCTCGTGGACGTCCCTGGCCAGCCACTTCTCCAGGCATCGCCCGTGGAAGGCGTGCCCGCACGGCGTCTTCTTCCACACCTCAGCTGTCTCTACTTCGCCCAAGCAGATCGGACAATCGCGGCCGTCGGACGACGCCTCCACCGTCTTCAGCGCCGCCATCACCGCGAGGACGTCGCGGTTCACCGTGGATGCAGACCGATCGTCGGGAAGCACGTGGACGTCGCTGAGCCCCGACTCCCGCACGGACTGGATGAACAAGTGGAATGGGAGGTAGGCCTGGTCGTCCTGCTCCTCTGCGGTAAGCACCTGGAGGTTGTCCATGGCTTCTATTGTGGCTTAGTTGATATGCGATTTTGAACAAAATTCTCACTTGCTTTTATAAACACTCGTTTTGATAATAGAACTTAGAGAGTATACTATATACCTCCATGGGAATCTATGGTTACCTTTATATATATAGTTTTCAAATTATTTGGAAACAAGGTTAGATAGATGAAGACATGGGTCAAAAATGATCTTTCAGTAAAATAATCCAAAATGATGTTTTAAACAATACTCTCAAAAAACTGGTAAGTAATATCTTGAAAATAGTACAAAGATACTATCTTATATATCCACATATATTTGAAATACTTTAGGGGACTTTGGCTGAAAAAAAGCCTTTAAATAGGAGTATAACCAAATAGGGTTTAGTAAATATCTTTGATATCTTCTTACAAAGGCATGATTACTAGACCCATGGGTTGTGTAGGTTCACAATCTTCTTTAACAACCAAGCCAAACATCCACACAAACCTATCAAGCACATAAATCATGCATAGAATCAGTCCATCTCATTTATCAACAAACATTTTTGTTGGCTCCAAATTTTAGCTCATTCAAGCTAAGCATGCGAAGTTCGAAATTTTGGGGTGTTACACAGTTTTCATGCGCACGCATGAGAATAAGCTGAGCATTTTTGGCGTTGGTGGCCTTATATGGCGCCAGACCTCTCCATCAAAGACGTCACTCCCTTAACAATGAACAAACTTCGAAAATACATCTTCGTGTCTCCATTGCATTTATTTCTATCATTTACTCTTGTATAGTGTTTACTTTGCTTGCTTTTCGTATAGGGAAATTCACTTGGTTGCATATATACCAAATTTACCTTTGGATCAAGCCTAATTTAAAAAAGAACTACATTTTGGTTAGCTCCTATTCACCCCCTCCACTCGCCATAATTTTACTTTCACTATGTGTGTGTATGTTTTGTAAAATTGAATATACATGAGGGTCTTGGTAGAGATCTATAGAGACTATAGAGTAAGAAACGTATTGATAGCGATTCCTATAAATACACATAAGTAGAGTTATAGCTACCTCTCTCCCCCTCTCTTTGTGTCCGGGGAAGGTTGTGTGTTTGTGTATGTACGCACAAGTATTTGCATATTTTATTATCTTTAAATTGTTGGTTGGGATGTCTAGAGAGAGTGAAGCAAGAAATATATAGATGGCAGTTTCTAGTGTATAAGTTTCGTTAAGGACATAGATAATCCTAGTTTATATAGGTGCTTATTAGGAACTTTTCACGACCATTAGAATACCTCTTTAGCCTTAATTTCTTTGTAAAAAATGTTTTCTGCATGCTTCAACTAGTTCAGTAACTGGTTGGTGTGTGTGCTCTATTGGAAAAATGCAGTGGATTCGCTTATTTTTACATATATGATTTTATTATTTGATATAGTCACCACAACATGCTTAGGATCATCTAATATATACAAGTGCTTTAGCCAGTTCGTTAGATAAAAAGTTATTTTATAACTTTAAATTTATAACTGAAAGTAATGAAGGCTAGAATCGAGCATGGTTCTTTTTGGAGATACGGTTTGTAAAAGTGCAATTCGTTATTTGACTAGTGTTGCATTCTAAAATATCAAATCACACAAATTTTATTGTACACATTTATGCTTAGGAATGTGTAATTGGACACTTGGACACTCTGAAGTATAAAATTGCATAGAAGTTTGTGCCATTTTGTGTATACAAATGTGCCATTTATAAGTTGCACATCTTACATTATTATTTTATAATATTACGGTTTATGAATGTTTGGTTAGTTTTCTCACACATTTATAGCTTGAATCTGCATATAATTGACTTTGTCCCCAATTCCGGGCTTAGAAATAAAAAGCCTGAAATGGCTTATATGCTTATAAAAATTAAGTAGCTTTACATTATGTAGCATAAACAACACAACTAGTGCACTCAATTGCATATTTATGTTCTCTCAAAAAAATTGCATATTTATGTCAAAACATAGTTTTTATTAGCTTTCTGGTGTTGATTTTTTATCACATTACAACTTAAGTAGTGTAGTTTTTTTCTAGAAAAGGTCTAACACATTAATAAATTCACAACATCGTTAAACATTTTCTCACATATGAATTCTCGAGGAACGTCATGAAAAATATAAATGGACAAAGCTTACTAGCCCTAGTAAGACAATGTGTCGCTTCATTCGTGACATGAGTAACATGAATGAACTCAAGTGATAAGATATTTGCCGCTAGAAAATTGGCATCGGCAATCACCATGCTCATAGATATTGGCCCATAGCTTTTGATCACAATCCCTGAAGGAAGAGAATTCGATGTCGTGCCACCACAATGTTTCCAAAGCTCTCCGCATGGGCAGTTGATAGAGCACGATGAACTGCCTCCGCTCTAGTAGCTCGGGTTCAAAATTCCCAATGATACATTGGATCGCATTACCAACCACCGGTGTTGTTCCGAATAACCACATCGAAACCCATACGGTCCAAGCTCGCAAAGACAACATCATCAACATTTATAATTACCTTGTCTGTAGGCGGTGGAAGCTATGAAGAACGACAACTGTGTTCAAACTCGATAGCCCAAGAAGGCTTACAAAAAATGCTATTGCACTATTTTTGAGTTGCTTGTAGAACTGGGTAGTTGCAAGTTGTAAGCTTAAACTTGCAAGTTGTAAGCTTAAACTGGGTCTGGGATCTCAGATCAACAACCAGCAAGCTAAAGCATAGATCCCTGCAATTAACAGTACAGAAACAACAGGCGCAGTTCGCACTATCCATCATCCAAGCATGAATTCGGTACCATCCACAACAAGATCATCAAGAAAACACACACAGTAGTGCGCGTGCGTTCGTGCCACGCCAACGCGAATGCGAACGAACGGATCGACCGATCAAGCAAACAGAGTCGTGCAGGCAGAGCTAACCAAGAGGAGAAGGAGTCACGCCGACTGGATGCGTGCGGGAGGCTCGGCGGCGCAGGAGACCATCCCGCTCATGTTCACCATGGCGCCCAGCACTTCCCGGATTTGGTTGGTGGCGGCGTCGACCTGCTCCTCCATGACGGCGTGCAGGCCAGCAGGCGCGGGGAGGTGGGCAGCCATGGCCTGCGCTGCCGACAGGTGGCCGAAGGCCGCCTCCGTGGCGCGGAGCGCGTCCTGGCCGTACTCCCTGGCGATCTGGAGCCTGGCGAGAGCGAGCCACACGTCGTATGGGCGTCGGCGCCGCCGTGGAGGTCGCCCGGCGCAGCCACCGGGTCGGTCGGGACGGGCGCGCAGCCCCGGAGGGCTAGGTACTCGATCGCCACCGTGCCGGCCATGGAAGCGGAGAGGAGCCACGACGCCTGCTCGACGTTGTCCGCCCCAGAATCCAGAAGGATGTAGCGCCCCTCGCCGTCGCGGTCCTGCAGGTCCCGCAGCGCGTCGCCGAGACGATGCCAGGCGCGGACGCAGTCGCCGAGCGCCGTCGCGAGACGGACGGCGGCCGCCCTCTTCCAGCTCTCCTCCGCCTCCGGCATCTATCTCTCTCTCTCTCTCTCTCTCTCGCTCGCTCGCTCGCTCGCTCTGTCTCTTTTGTCTCTGATCTCTCTTCTGGGACCAGAAAGTCATGGACGTGTTGATATTCGTGGTTTGTCAAAGCAGGCCCGGAGATGCATTCTGACGTGGCGTGACAAGGGGAGTTTCACTGACAAGGCGGACCCCACCCTGTAACTCCTTTTTACCCCTCGCCGTCTCCAGAAGCTACCTCCCCGGCCGGCGTCTGCCCCACCATAAAAGGATCTCACGTCTGCCGGTAAAATTCCTACGCAGCCATCGGCACAAGTTAGAAATAGCCTCGTCTTGTCAAATTCCTACGCACGCCGACGCCGACGCCGACGCCGACGCCGGTGTAGAGAGAGAGAGAGCGCGCGGCAGCGCACGCCGACGCCGGCAATGGAGGATTGGAAGAGCATGGCGGAGGCGGTGAAGGGCGACAACCCCAATTCGAACCCCACGGCGACCGCGGCATTCCAGGCCATCGAGGTCGCCCGCACCCACTTCGCCCGTGCGGCCGAGGTCTGCGCCAGGTTCCGCCAGGAGGGCCGCGCTGGAGCAGATGCGCCGCGCCGTCGTCGCCCAGTTCTTCGACGCCTGCGGGATTCTTCTGTGTCCCGTGCCACCCTGAAGCAGCGCCAACTCGATCGGTACAGGAATCGACTTCTACCCCTGCCCGCTTTCCTCCATCGATCAAGGTTTAACCAAAGTTCAGACGCTACGTACGTCGATCTGTGATTGTGGATATACTCCTATGATTTCAGTTTGTAGGTGATCTGTAATGCTCAGTCCGTGAACTCCTTAAACCCGGTGGATTACAAACTGATCCATCGCATGATATATCGTTTCCGAACTCTGAATCAATTTTCTCGGATTCTGAACTCTGAATCAATTGTTTCTGCAAGCTCCTTTAACCCGGTGGATTTCTTGTGTGGTTTTGCATGTGCTACTTGAAACCTGTTGCATTCAGAACGGGCTTGTTTAACATACTACAGCTACTACTACACCTGCCCTCTATTGATGTTTCGAACTTGAAAACTGATCGATCAATTCACAGCCACTAAGCCATAAAAGGTAACAATATAATTAACAACTATTCCTAGCTACCTATTTCAGCACTGATTAATCATGCACAACTCCAAAAATACTAGCTAGTGCACTGCAACAAATAACATCACACAAGTTAGTGGATGTGAAGAAGCTAGTATTCTGAACAAGCTTGTTCAACATACCAACTACTAACTCAAAAAATGTAATTTCTTATACCATTCTTAATTAGTGATGTGAAGTACACCTGTCCTTGTGGATGTTTCTAGCTCTACTGAGGTTTTTCTTGCATTTGAGTAGTTAACTACGGTACGTACATCTAATTCCTGAAATTGCACATAATTTTTGTGTGATCTCGATGTTATGCTTCAACTTAGGCACAAGGTAAAAGAGTATGTGTGAATTGTACAAATAATTTCAATCTTAGGCGCATAATTATACAAATAAATATGTGCGACCTTGATGTTGAAAAACTCCAATGTTAGGCACAATGTGCAATTGCTCAATTGCACATCTCTAAACCAAACAAAAATTATGTGCAATTTCAGGATTTATATACATGTATACGTAGTTAACTACTCAAATGCAAGAAAAACCTACCTTCAACCGGAATACATGCCAATTCGGTCAAATCGGGTCGGGTTTCAATTCTAAGTTGCCCATCCCCTATAGTAGTCAAATACTTTCTCTATTTCAAAATATAAGATGTTTTAGTTTCGTGAAGGGAGTGTATGTAAACCCCTTTTAGTCCGAATCTATACACTAAAAGGGGTCTAGATACACTCTCTTTACAAAACTAAAACATCTTATATTTTGAAACGGAGGGAGGACTCAATTGCAGCCTTGTAAATCCAAAACAAAAAAGTATATCAATTTTAACATTTATGTATAAACTTAATGTTTGAAAAAACGACATGTGCAATTTTAAGCTTTGGATTTTGCGACTAGCTAATTGAAAAAGACCTTAGGTATGACATCACAAAAGTACTTACGCATATGTATAAGTTAATTAAATTGACAGTGTAATCAAGTTGGGAGAACAAATTAACGAGCCAATAAGAAGCTAAAAGAAATGTAATCCACGGACATGGTGTTTTGGATCGCAAGTCTAAATGCATATATTATGAAAAAATACGTTTTAAATATATATCAAAATGTCAAACAAATCCAAAAAAAAAACTATGGGATGCACATCTAGATATTCTACCTTCCACACAAAGTTTTTGCGGTAAAGGACATTTGCTGTGGCTTGTATAAAAAGACAATAAAAATATCTCGTGACAAGCTACTTTGAAACACTGGAAATTGTCTTTTTTACACAAGTCACAAAAATATATTTTCACGAGACTTTGTGTACGAACATAGAATGCATGCATGTACACCTAGATATTTTGTAAAAATATTCGAATATTTTGAAATATGTTTTTAGACTATGGGCACACACACACGTGTGAGCCGAATTGGATTTCCCGTAAGTGCTGACTACATATAAACCCCCACAAAAAACTGGAGAACACATGAATCATACAAACTATCACACGACAATAACCACTTCGACATTGCACTTGTTTATCACAATCGTATATCTATTCGAGAATCACGAAATCACCTGCTTATAATAGTGTAACTAGTCTTGTATGCTCTGTAGTTTGTGAACTTGTGATGCACCTTGGAATTAATCATTCTCAAAAAATAGCCTTGGAATTAACGTGAGTATATATGTTCACGGGCAAGAACGTATTTGAGAGCCTTGGAATTAAACTATGTATGGATCTAAAATTTACAATTGAGTGTGTTTGGGCCCCTCCTCTCTCCACGATACATGTGCTCGCGTGGCCGGAGGCCGGGCCTCTCCCAGGTACACTATGTCGGAATAGCCAGCTGGAGGGAGAGGCGCTGGAGTAGTTAGGGGTAGCGGAGTAGCTAGGATTAGTGTTTTCAACTCCTTGCCGGTAGTGGGTCTTGTGCCCAGATGTGGAGTTCCGATTCATTGGTGACTGGATTGGGGCTCTAGGGTTCGTCCTCCTAGCTCTCAAGCTCCTCTGGTTCGAGTGATGGGCGATGCCAACGGCCACCACATCCTTTGATAAATTTGAGGCTATGTGTCGCCTCCCAGCTTGGGCTGCTCCCGAGCTCCTCCATTTTCCTCTGACCAGCCATGGTGGAGAGGGGAAGGAGATGGAGAGCATGGTCACCCTTGGTTCTAGAGGCGGTGAGGAAGTTTCTGCTTTGGTGCGTGCGCGTGGCGGCGAGCGGTGGCCTACCTCGTGTCCACCTTGTTGTGTCTTTCTCCGACCGGACGTGGAGGCAAGGGGATGAAGCTGACGACAATGTGGCGAGAAGCCAGCTCCTACTTATTCAAGTGCCACTGACGTCCTACTGGTAGCTTCTACGCGACTTCCTTTCTCTCAGTTGGCCATGGCAGCAAAGAGAGAGAGAGAGAGAGGGGTGGCCCTTCAGCAGATGGTCCTGGGCAACGACTCGTGAAGCTGCTTTGTCGAGCATCCCATGTGGTGGTGGCTACGTGGCCTCCGCGATCTTTGGTCGGAAGGACGACCGTCTACACAACCTCCAAGATGGAGGCCCGTATCATAGCTTCTCGTCGGAACCATCGGCTCTGCGCAACCAAGTGGTGCGTCCCAGCAACGCAATGATGGCCGGCGATGGAGGCTCACAGGTGGCGGAGAAGACCGAGGACTAGATTACTTTTTTTTAGATTTTGTCCAAGGGTCTTTTTTACAAGTTTCAAGGCTTTATATTCAAATTTCAGGTTTAGTAGGCCACGAGTTTTTAGGGGCCTTGATGTAATTTTGTACCGTTGTTTTTTGCAGCTTCTAGGCCATTCGTGGTGTTTCTCGTTAAAAAAAGGCAATTGAAAGATGTCTCAATGCAGAGAGAACATCCTATCGAGAGAGAAATCTTGCAAGCAGCAGAGTCATGCACAGGAAACACACGGCACATGCGGAGTTGCGTGCTTCGCTCGAAGCTTTATTTACGGCGGCCCGCCGCGCGCTGTGTGAAAATTGCGTTAGCTTGGGAAAAAAGTTGTTACCACAGGAATTCAGCCATGGACGTACCATTTCACTGACAACATGGGCTCTACCGGTCTCAGATGTTCAACCACGCGCCCCGTTCACTTTTCACTTTTGCCTGTGGGTGAATTGGCCGTTACGGAGGTGGGGTCCACCCAACCAGGCTGGCCCCTGCTGGGTATTTTACCAGCGGAGCACCGCCACGCCAGAACAGAAGCCGCCCGCCGGAAAAGTTCAGACGCACCCCACCGCAACGCAGCGTAGAGGAACAACCACCGCAAGAGAGAGAGAGAGGGGGAGAGAGAGAGATCGATGGCGGAGGCGGCGTGGAGGACGCGGCTCCGGCAGCGCGTGGTGAGCGCGCACGGCAGCCTCCGCGAGGCAGACGAGAGGCTCACGGAGGCATGGAGGCACGCCTTGCGCGTCAAGCTCAACCTCGCGACGGACTCGCTCACGGAGGCGGCGCGGAACCTCAACCACGCCGTCGCCTACATGGAGGCGGCCGACATCCTGGCGCTCCATGGAGGCACCATCACCGCGTCGGCGCCGCCCCCCTCCATCCAGGACTTCTACATGCAGGAGGCCACGATGCAGCACGCCCTGGGCAGGCTCCAGACCTCCCGCAAGAAGGCGGCGGGCGCTTACGCGTTCGTCAGGTGGTGCCGCGGCCACCTGTCGATGGCCATGGCCCTGGTCCACGACGACAACCATGGCATCCCGAACGCGACGAGCCTCTCCAATGGCGAGAACAAGGCCGCCTTCACGGCCCTCGGTGAAGCGATCAAGCGGACGGAGGATGCGTTGCGTGATGTCAACTCCGCCCTGCAGTTCCTTGCTCCTTAGCTGTTGATTGGCCCGTCGTCGATCGCCCTGCAGTAAGTGCTGATCGATCTAATTCTTGGTTTCATGGAGTTGGTGGACCTTGTTGGGTTCTAATTCTTGGAGTTGCGATTCTGCACCCGATGCTTGTCCGCTAGCTAGATCTAAATGCGTACTGAAACTATAGGATCCCGGCCGGTACTGTCAGTTGTTGTTGCGGTTATCTGGAACTGGAATTGCAGTAATTCCATGGTTTGGATGTGTGTTGATTGCTGCTGCTAATTAGCACCAGCATATACATTATCCTGTTAATTGCATGTTTTCCGTGGATGATATGCAGCAGCTAGCGATTCGTCCACCATATATGATAGGCTCAAAGTGCAATTTGGAGTCAAAGTTTTGCAGTTTTAATTCGATCAGGGACCGATACGATCGTGAACCAGTAGCAATGTAGCATATCCATGGGTTCACCCACACATTTGTATCTGATTAGCAGCAGTTTATTTTTACTTCCCATTAACACCATAGATGGGTGATAATTTAAACAGTAGGCACCGATGCACTGCAATTCAAAATGTTCGTTCCCGGCAGAATGAAGTGCTACACTACATGAACAAGTCAAGCCTTCGACGGCCAGACGCTACGCCGACTAGCTAGGCCCTAAGGGGGGCAACCAAGTAAACCGGCAGTCGGCCTAGGTTTGCCGTCGGTGTAGGAATAGGCCAACGGCATCCATCGGCATAGGGGATTGACCGTGACAGCGATGCAACGACGCCGATGGCATTGCTCTTTTCTCTTTTTGCCATATTAATCATAGAAAAATCATTCTAATTTAGGAAAATACAAATAATATATCAAAATTTGTAGAAAAATAAAATCTATCTACCTAAACTTAAATACTACACATTTGTGTTGAATAAAATTTAATGAAAACAAAAAACATTACATATACTTTCGTATAACACATTTTCTATTTCTCGAGTGTCAAAAAATAGAGTGTTTGTGAAGCAGGCACCAAATAAAAGTTTCAAAATAATACCACCCTATTTTTTAAAAATACTAGACCACCTTTCATGGACAATTTCCAAACCAGAGTATCTTAAACCTTTTCGTTCACCCTATTTTGTTTTCTGGAGCGCATTCCCCAACACCTCCACCACAACACAAGACCACCACTCTTTCCAACACAATCCACTGCCACACCATGCCGAAACCCGAGACTCCACCTGATCTTCTCCATCGCTTTGGCCTTCTTGGTTTCGCACAAAAACACCACCTTGGGGTTGTAGGATCTCGTCAGATCTCTAAGCTCGCCCACTACCGTGTCCAACCCCAAACCGCGGCAGTTTAGGCCCAACATATTCATTGATCTCGGCGGCCCTGCGCCATAGGGTCCACCGCCTGGTCTTGAATTCTGTCAAAAACTGAGTTCGTCCTCTGACGCTTACCCGCCGAGCCTGAGCTCTCCACTCCCACAACCTGCACCGGAACATCCATCCATACTTGTCTCGGACCCCTATTCCTGCTCCTAATGCCCTGTGGCATCTTCGATATATCAGTGACTCTACCTTGAACAGGATTGTCGCTGCTTACGACCAAACTTCATGGGCCTATTCTTCTCTACTCTCACCTCTCTCTTCACATGTTTGTCCTTCTCAAGAGCCTCATTCGCCCAGTGGCGTTCTATTAGGCTCGAGACTGCTTCACCATCTTGAGGGCGATCTCTGCCCCTCTCGACCCACTCCTCCTTTTCCTTTCTTGGCTCATAATCGTCAGTATGAGACGAGCCAGAATATGAGTAATCACGCGCAAGATTGCGACGTGGAGGCAGATCATAGACGGTTGGATGGCTATAGAATATGCTCTCCGACCATGCCAACCTGCTGCTGAAACTTTTCGAGGACATGGAGGGACGAGCAGCGTCGATTCAGCATAAACCTAATGCGCAATTCTTCTCCGCATGCAATCCCTTCCTCGTCAACATCCACAGAGACATACTCCCTAGTCCACCCACCGATCAGTTCACAATAAACCCTATTCATGTAATCCAGTGGAAGATCTAAGACTCTAACCCAGACCTCCACCGAGTCAAAACTCATCTCAGATGGACGAACAGCTCCATCAAAGTCCTTCAGAAGAGCAGCGTTGAAATCAAATTGCCATGGACGGTTCTTCAGAGCATGTCTTGAATCTCCTTTTGAGTTAAAACAGAGTACGAATCTATTCTCTCCAATATCCTTGAATTGGGCCTTGTGATGGAGACCCCATGCCCTCTTCATTGCTCTTTCGAACGCACCGATGATGAGCTTTTGTGGTGAGCACACCTTGCCCACCACCGCCCAGCGAGGTTTTGGGGCGTAACCATGATCGATCTTCTTCAGCACCAGTCCCTGAGCCTCCTTCTCCGTGATTTGCACCGACAGATTATTTTCAAAAAAAATAGTTGACGACACTCAAAAAATTACTGATAAATAGTTAACGTCGAAAAACTACCATGGAGATCTAGCTAAGACTCTAATCCAGACCTCCACCGAGTCAAAAACTCATATCATATGGACGCATCAAAGTCCTTCAGAAGAACCACATTGAAATCAAATTGCTATGGACCGTTCTTCAGAGCATGTCTCGAATCTCCTTCTGAGTTGAAACAGACCACAAATCTATTCTCTCCAATATCCTTGAATTGGGCCTTGTGATGGAGACCCCACGCCCTCTCCATTGCTCTTTCCAACGCATTGATGATGAGCTTTCGTGGCGAGCACACTGTACCCACCACCGCCCAGCAAGGTTTTGGGACGTGATCATGATCGATCTTCTTCGGCACCAGTCCGGGCCTCCTTCTCCATGATTTGTATCGACAGATTACTTTGAAAAAAATTAGTTGACGACACTCAAAAAATTACTAATAAATAGTTAACGTTGAAAAACTATTGTGGAGATTGAAGATTCCTACCGTTGGATTACTTTTTTTTGCCGAAGTTAAAAGTTTCTACAGATGAATTACGTACTTTAAAAAGAATTACAATCCAGTGTAGTACATGTACTAGCCTTGTACTCTTTCTTGTTCGCGGGCAAGAATATAATGGGAGCTTTAAAGGATATCTCGATTTATTAATTAGAATGACAATCCAACGTGAACATGATGCGGTGCCGATCGAGAAAAAAAATCTTTCGGCGCAGCAGAGGCAAGCACACGGCCGTCAATCCGTGAGGCGCGCTGTGTGGATAAACACGGCACACACCAAGTGAAATTTGTGTTCCCACCCTTCTCCAATAATATTCAGCGACGCGACGTTTCACTTTTCACTTTGGCCGCGGGTGAAATGGCGGTTACGGCTGTGGGGTCCACCCAGCCAGTCTGGCCCCAGCTGGGTATTTAACCAGCGGAGCACCGGGACGCGATCGAGTAGGCCGTCCGCCGGAAAATTTCAGACGCACTGCAACCGCAGCGTAGAGGAACAACCACCGCGAGAGAGAGAAAGATGGCGGAGGCGGCGTGGAAGGCACGGCTCCGGGAGCGCGTGATGGGCGCAAACATCCCTGTCCGGGAAGCCGATGCGGAGCTCAGGGCCGTGAACGCCCTGTTCACGTCGCCGGTCTCCCTGGAGGCGAAGCGGCCGGGGACGCTGGCTCGGGTGGCCACCATCCGCGGCTTGTACACCGTCGCCCTCGAGTGGCTCACGGAGGTGGCGCACCACCTCAACTCCGCCGTCGTCCACATGGAGGCGGCCGAGATCCTGGCGCTCCACGGAGGCAACCCGGCGGTGCCGTTCCCCTCCATAGAGCACCTCGCGCAGGCGGAGCCCGCAGTTTACGCCGCCATGAGTAGGCTCCAGACGTGCCGCGCGATGGCGGTGGCTGCTTGCAAGGACGTCGGGTGGTGCCGTGGCCACCTGTCGACGGCCATCACCCTGGTCACCGTCCCTGGCATCCCGTACGCGCACCACTTCATCGAATGGGAGTGCGCAACCGCCATGAACGCCCTCGCAGGCGCGATCGAGCGGACGCAGGCTGCGCTCGGTGATTTCGCCAGCGCCCTGCCGCTCCTTGCTCCTCCTCCTTAGGTGCTGATTGGCCCGTCGTCGCCACGCCTTTGCCGAACGTAAGTGTTGATGGATCTCTCCTAGGCCAGTTAGTGTTGGTGGACCGAATTCGTGGAGTCGCGATCAGCATCAGTTTAATTCCTCGTCCGTCCCCAGTACCGTCAGATGCGTATACTGAAACTATGATCCTTGCATTACTGTCAGTAGTTTTCCTGTACGCTGAATACGTACTGTTGTTAGCTGTTGCGGTTATCTGGAACTGGATGCAATACTAATTCCTCAATTTGGATGTGTGTTGATTTTTGCTAATTAGCAGTTTATTTCCTTTTAACAGAATGCTTTGGATGGATGATATGCAGCAGCGATTTGTTTCTGCAGCTTGTTTTTTGACAGGAAGTTTCGTGACTTGCTTGTTGTTGGTTCATCTGACATCCCATTGTTAAGTGCTGTGATCCTTTTTCTGTTGATTGTGACGCTTACCTGGAACTGGTATCGACGCAGCAATTCCTTGATTTGGTTGTGTGCCGTTGTTGATTACTACTGATTAGCAATTTATGTCCTATTAACACTATGCATGGTTTACAACAATGTACTTTTCAGGCAGAATGATTACTGATTGGCTGTTTATTTCTTATTAGCACCATGCTTGGTATCCCAAATGATCTTCTCTGACAGGATGAAGTGCTAGTCCTAGAGCAGGAAGTACATCGATCATGTAGATTCAGTACGCATACAGTAACAGCAGTGTCAACTGTCAAACCAGCGAATGCAAATCGAAGTTTCAGCGCGAACTATCGAAGAGAGGATCGACCGACAGTCGAAATCGAAGTTTCAGCGCGTGCGCCAATCTGCCATCAGCAGTTCTAGTCGACGATCGCACAGCCAATTGCTAGCTACGGATGATCAGCAGCGCCGGACAGATCGTCCCGAGTCCCGACCCCGGGCGTAGTTGGCGGCCTCCAGAAGCTCATCTTCCCCATCACCAGCGCGTGGTCGAGGCCGAGGAGGGTCCTGGTGCGCGTACCGTCGACGCCAGGGACGTCGGGATGGTCCAGCAGGGCGCCGGCCGCGGCACCACTCGATGGCCGTGGACGCGTTCCTCGCGTTCGGGCACGCGCGATGCAGAGCCCGGCGAGCCTGGATGGAGCCAAGGCGGCCGCCCCGAGCGACTCCAGGCTCCAACGCGTCGTAGAGGTCGGCGCGCTCGGCCTCCGTCGCGTGGATCGGCGCGTCGATGAGCCGCACGCCATGGCGCCGCAGGGGTCAGCGGCCGTGCGCCACGCGGTCCTGGGTCACTTCAATCACGCCTTCCTCCATCCCCTCTCGCGGTCCTGGACCCCACCTCCGTAGCATGCCAAGATTCGCTTGATAAAGAATGTTAGTCAAGCATGTTCCTTAAAGAATAATGCACGTTCAGTTTGTACATTTTGATACAGCATTTTACATTTGTTCTACTTCTGGAGCCTCTCTTCATTTTCTTTTCCGTATAGGCCATGTTGTAAACTTCAAGTGTGCTTAATCCAAAATATGTTGTATTCACTCCCTCAAAAAAAAAAAAAAAATCTGGGTATGTGAATAGTGCACTTTCGAATCTTGTTTGAATCTTCATGTAAGCAATAATATATCCTATTTTAAACGAGACTTTCTTTTACGAAATTTCATGATTTATCAATAAACATCAACAACCGTAATAACAATAAAATAAAAAATTAAAATATGTTCTTATACCATCTAGCGATGACTACAAACACTATTACGAGCCGATTACACGTTGTTGTCCTAGCCCCCTCATCATTCGAGCCGGACAAACCTTAGCGTAGGAGACCTTGTTATATACATGAATTATACACCATTGCCTCTATGTACATATTTTTTTTCCCGATTTTTCTGAAAATTTTTATATTGTTTATACATTTTTAAATAGTGAGCACGGTCTCCAATTGAATTTTTCGCATCGGGTGCCTATTAACCTATTGTGCCTAACTACTACTGTAAAGTCGGTGGTTCGTGAAATTGTGATGCACCTTGGAATAGACCAGAATATATTAGTATTATACTCTTGTTCACATGCAAGAGGAACTTGCAAAAAATCAATATATTTGAAGCTGGGGTTTTAAAAAAACACCAGTTTTCAATTTTTGCATAGAAATTCATAGGTTGTCAACCCTTTTTTTCTTCAAAAAACACGAATTGATCACTAATGTTTCAGACTAGATGGCCCAGTGTAAGTGCTGACGAGGCAGGAACGAGAAAATCCAAGAATATAAAACCAGTCTAACTTTTATCTCCTTTGCCTCTTCTTCTGTGTCCTAAGTGGACAACCCTAATCCATAGCCTACAGTCCGCACACCATCTTTTTAGAAATAGGCGTTTTATTATAAATAATAAGTTTACACCTGGCCTCTGCATAGCTAGAATGCACACAGCCGATCAACCACACAACTTCAGATCAAAGCAAAAGTTCTAGAAATATAAAGAAAAGGCCAACAAAAATAAAGTTCTCCACAGTAGCTAAGGGAGATTTATCCGTAGTTTATCACGCTGCCATCCATGTCGGAAGAAGATATCCCTCGCATGTCCTCCAACCGCATACAACCTTCCACAAACAAGTCATGGAACTCCATGCGTTGTAGAGTAGCCCAAGATCGGAGGATAGCGATGGCTCGATAGATAACATTGGAACTCCAGATAGCCCCCACGCCATGGCCGGCCCAAATCCTCCTTGTGCCACCCCCGAGCTCCACCAAAGACCCAGATCCTCCCCACCACCAGCGTTGGTGGCTCCTTCACCTCTGCCTCCCGTAACGTGCGCGTGCAGTCGCGCTGGAGTTGCACCCATGATGGCTGATGCCAGATACTGTTGTCGCTTCATGCTCGTCAAGGCCGCGGCAAGATCCTACGCTACATGTGTCCATAGGCGTGCACTGTTGCTATGGCGGCGAAGGCGACAATGTCCAACGTTGTTGAAGGCGTGTTGGGCCAGCTCCTCCTAGGGAGTCGGGAGTGTTATATGTTGATCCAAATTCTACAAAGTATAGGCCAACTTCTGACGAGTGGAGCGAGGCCCGTCGCCGGAGGCTTGGGCCGAGTGTAACGAGTCTGAAGTTGGCCCACACCGTGCCCAACGGGGACGCCTGTGGGGGGTGCGGTACGGATCGTCGAAGACCTAGGTTTCCACCGATATATAAACCCCTTGTAAGCCGCCGGTTGGGATAAGTTGCATCTGTGAAATCCCCGGCGTTTGTAAACACTCCTCGATATAGTGAAGTTTCGCTGGCTGGCGCCCGTGGTTTTTTCCTCTCTTTGTTGGAGAGGTTTTCCACGTTAAATCTGTGTCCCCTTGCTGTGTTTTTCGTTTTCGTTCTTCGTTATCTTCTTGTCGCAATTGTAACAAGTGGTATCAGAGCCCCAGGTTCTAATCTAGGGTTTGCGACATGTCGTCATTGAAGTTTGATCTACCATAGCTGGACTACACCACAAGATTCTCCTTGTGGCAGGTGAAGATGCGGGCGATTCTCGCCCAAACTTCTGATCTGGATGAAGCGCTGGATGGATTCGGTGAAAAGGATGCTAAGACCTGGTCCGCCGAAGAGAAGCGGAAGGACCGTAAGGCTTTGTCTTTGATTCAACTTCATCTGTCCAATAATATTTTGCAGGAAGTACTGGAGATGAAATCTGCTGCTGCCCTATGGAAAAAGCTGGAAACGATATGTGTGTCAAAGGATCTAACCAGTAAGATGAACGTGAAGATGAAGTTGTTCTCGCACAGGCTGCAAGAAGGTGGATCGGTAATGAATCACATATTTGTTTTTAAAGAGATTGTTTCAGACTTGCAGTCTATGGAGGTAAAATATGATGATGAGGATTTAGCTCTTCTACTCTTATGCTCGTTGCCTAGTTCCTATACACACTTTCGTGATACAATATTGTTGAGCCGTGATGAACTAACCCTTGCCGAAGTACATGACGCCCTCAAACAGAGGGAAAAGATGAAAACTATGGTAGGGTCAGATGGGACGCCATCCAAGGCTGAGGCTCTGTAGGTTCGTGGCAGGACCGAGCAGAGATACAACAACTATGGCAACAGAGATAAGAGCAAGGACGGTAGAAGTCGTTCAAAGTCCAAGGGAAAGGATAAATTCTGCAGGTATTGTAAGAAATCTAATCATGTTATTGATGATTGTTGGAAGTTGCAGAATAAGGAGAAAAGAAACGGAACTTACCAACCGAAAGATAGGACTGAAGGTTCTGGTAAGGCTGCTGTTGTTTCTGATAGTTCTGATGGTGAATGCTTAGCTGCTTTTGCTGCTTGTGCTTCTCGTGATGATGAATGGATACTTGATACTGCATGTTTGTTTCATATTTGCTGTAACAAAGATTGGTTCAGTTCATATGAGTCTGTGCAGACTGGAGATTTTGTGCGTGTGGGGAATGACAACCCATGCCATATCGTTGGTGTTGGATCTGTTAAGATTAGGACACATGATGGCGTGACACGCACGTTGAGTGAGGTGAAGCACATACCAAGCATGGCCAGAAATTTGATCTTCCTGAGTACCATGGACGTTGATGGATACAAGTATGCCGGTGGGCATCGAGTTCTGAAGGTATCAAAAGGTTCTCTTATTCACATGATAGGTGATATGAATTCTGCTAAATTATATGTTCTTAGAGGTAGCACTTTGCCTGGTATTGCTGCTGCTGTTACTTCTAATGATTCTGATGATTGTGGTAAAACACATCTATGGCATATGCGTCTTGGGCATATGAGCGAACAAGGCATGGCAGAGTTGGTCAAGAGAGAGCTGATTGATGGTTGCAACTTGAGTAAGTTTGAGTTCTGTGAGCACTGCATCTTTGGTAAGCATAAAAGAGTTAAATTCAATGTTTCCGTTCATACCACCAAAGGCATATTAGATTATGTGCATGCTGATGTATGGGGTCCATCCCGTAAGACTTCTATTGGTGGTGCTAATTATATGCTTACTATTATTGATGATTACTCAAGAAAGGTGTGGCCTTATTTTCTGAAGCATAAATCTGATGTTTTTGATGCTTTTAAGAAGTGGAAAGTTATGGTTGAAAAACAGACTGAGAAGAAGGTAAAGGTACTACGTACTGACAATGGTATGGAATTCTGTTCTAATGAGTTTGAGGAGTTTTGCAGTAACGATGGCATGATCAGGCATCACACCATTCCATATACTCCTCAGCAGAATGGCGTGGCAGAGCGCATGAACAGAACCATCATCTCGAGGGCTCGTTGTATGTTGTCTAATGCAGGTATGCATAGACGTTTCTGGGCTGAAGCGGCCAATACAGCGTGTTACCTCATCAACAGGTCACCTTCTATTCCACTTGAGAAGAAAACTCCCATTGAGGTATGGTCAGGTTCGCCTGCTGATTATTCACAGTTAAAAGTTTTTTGCTGCACTGCATATGCTCATGTTGATAATGGAAAGTTAGAGCCTAGGGCTGTTAAGTGCATATTCCTTGGTTATGGTTCAGGAGTTAAAGCATATAAACTATGGAATCCTGAAACTAAAAAGATTTTGCTAAGTAGAAACGTTGTTTTCAATGAGTCTGTTATGTATCATGATAGCTTGCCATCAGATACCTCTCCTGTTGTTGTTGGAGAGGAGAGAGTTAATGTGCAGGTGGAGAACCTGCAGAAAACTGTTGATAATGATGCTATCGTTGAAGATACACATGAGGAAAACATTGATGATATTGTTGTTCAGCACTCACCTACTGTTTTGCAGCAGCCACATGAGTCCATTGCTGCTGATAGACCGAGGCGTAACTGTGGTCCTCGTCCTCGTTTAATGGAAGAGTGTAATCTTGTACATTATGCTTTGAGTTGTGCTGAACAGGTGGAGAACGATTCTGAACCTGCTACATATAATGAAGCCATTGCATCCGTTGACCGCGAGAAGTGGGTTTCTGCTATGCAAGAAGAGATGCAATCGCTTGAGAAAAATGGCACATGGGATGTTGTGCGCTTGCCTAAACAAAAGAAGGCGGTCCGCTGCAAGTGGATCTTCAAGAAAAAGGAAGGTCTATCTCCCAAAGAGCCTTCAAGGTACAAGGCAAGGTTAGTAGCAAAAGGGTTCAGCCAGATTCCAGGTATTGATTACAATGATGTGTTCTCTTCAGTTGTGAAGCATAGTTCCATTCGTACTTTCTTTAGTATTGTGGCTATGCGTGATCTTGAGCTTGAGCAGTTAGATGTCAAGACTGCTTTTCTGCATGGAGAGCTTGATGAGGAAATATACATGGACCAACCAGAAGGGTTCATAGTGCCTGGTAAAGAGGATTTTGTGTGCAAATTAAAGAAGTCTCTTTATGGCTTAAAGCAATCTCCAAGACAGTGGTATAAAAGGTTTGATTCATTTATGATCTCACATGGTTTTGAGAGGTCTAAATATGATAGTTGTGTTTATATCAAGTTTGTTGATGGGTCACCTATATACTTGCTGCTATATGTTGATGATATGTTAATTGCTGCCAAGGGCATGAAAGAAATCACTACTTTAAAGGCACACCTAAGTAGTGAGTTTGAGATGAAGAATCTTGGTGCTGCTAAGAAGATCTTAGGTATGGAGATTACCCGAGATAGAAAATCTGGTTTGTTATTTCTTAGCCAGCAAAGTTACATTAAGAAAGTTCTTCATCGTTTTAATATGGATGGTGCAAATTCAGTTAGTACTCCTATTGCTCCTCATTTTAAATTGTCAGTTTCTCAATGTCCTACTACTGATGAAGAGTTTGAGTACATGTCAAAGGTGCCATATTCTAGTGATGTTGGTTCTTTGATGTATGCCATGGTTTGTTCTCGTCCTGATTTATCATATGCTATGAGTTTGATAAGTAGATACATGGCTAATCCTGGTAAAGAACATTGGAAAGCTGTTCAGTGGGTTTTCAGGTACCTTCTTGGCACTTCCAATGCTTGTTTGAAGTTTGGCAGGACCGGTGAGGGACTCGTTGGCTATGTGGATTCAGATTTTGCTGCCGATTTGGATAAGAGAAGATCCCTCACAGGTTATGTGTTTAATATTGGAGGTTGTGCTGTTAGCTGGAAGGCTACCTTGCAGGCTGTTGTTGCACAATCTACTACTGAAGCTGAATACATGGCTATTGCTGAAGCTTGCAAAGAATCTGTTTGGTTGAAAGGTTTGTTTGCTGAGCTTTGTGGAGATGATTCTTGCATTACTTTGTTTTGTGACAGTCAAAGTGCCATATACCTTACAAAAGATCAGATGTTCCATGAGAGAACTAAGCACATTGATGTCAAGTACCATTTTGTTAGAGACATTGTTGCTCAAGGTAAATTAAAGGTATGCAAGATCAGCACTCATGATAATCCTGCTGATATGATGACTAAACCTGTTCCTGTTGCTAAGTTTGAGCTTTGCTCGAACTTAGTTGGTTTAACTGATTAGCCCAAGTGGCTATTGGCGCCGAAAGTATTTGCTTTGTTTGTTCAGGGAGATGGTTGCTGTTGATGCTACAAGGAGGAATTTGTCTCAAGGTGGAGTTTGTTATATGTTGATCCAAATTCTACAAAGTATAGGCCAACTTCTGACGAGTGGAGCGAGGCCCATCGCCGGAGGCTTGGGCCGAGTGTAACGAGTCTGAAGTTGGCCCACACCGTGCCCAACGGGGACGCCTGTGGGGGGTGCGGTACGGATCATCGAAGACCTAGGTTTCCACCGATATATAAACCCCTTGTAAGCCGCCGGTTGGGATAAGTTGCATCTGTGAAATCCCCGGCGTTTGTAAACACTCCTCGATATAGTGAAGTTTCGCTGGCTGGCGCCCGTGGTTTTTTCCTCTCTTTGTTGGAGAGGTTTTCCACGTTAAATCTGTGTCCCCTTGCTGTGTTTTTCGTTTTCGTTCTTCGTTATCTTCTTGTCGCAATTGTAACAGGGAGGATGACTAGGATAGAATAGAGAACCACCTCGTCGTTGATCAAAACCCGCCGCCACATCAATCGGCGTCTGCGACCATTTTGTCAACACCGGCGAATTTTGACCTTCGCGAAACCCTTTCAAGGTGCGCGGTAGGATGCTCGAGAGGTCGCCGCTGGTGACCTAGCCTGACCACGCACACGACCCGATGGTGGCAGTGGTCGACGTGGGGAGCCATATAGGCAGTTGGACGACGCGGTGGCTTCGACTAGATGCTTCGGTGAATTTGAGCGAGAGCGAGAGGGGGGAGATTTGACCGGGGAGCTAGAAGGAGCTTATAGACATGTCATTCAAATAATGTACATACACCCAGTAATTAGATCCCTCCAACTTTTGCCTCCCTATACCATTTACTACACGCCACATCGTCTGTTTACTAGCCGCATCGATGAGAAAACACCGTCATACGAGTTAAAGCGAACGATTAATGTATATAAAAAAATTAGAAGGTCAATCCGTGGTTTTCTAGATTTTTCTTTTTTAAAAGTGATAGTTTCTGAAACTCAAACCTCTAATGTTGTGGTTTTTTTCAAATTTCTCCGATTTAGAATGACAGACGCAGAGTGAATATCTTTCCGATTGAGAGAAAAATCGTGTAGCGCAGCAGAGACATGCACACGGCCGGCACACGCAACACACAACACACAACACGCGGTGTTGTGGATGTACAGAGTACGAAGAGAAAATTGCGATGGCTTGGGAAAATAAAGTAGGAGTAGTAAGTACTACCAGGGGAATTCACCGTGACCGTATCGTTAGACTGACAATGTCGGCCCCACCGGTCTCGCATGTTCAACAACTCGCCGTTTCACTTTTCACTTTGGTGGCGGGTTAATTGGCAGTTACGGAGGTGGGGTCCACCCAGCCAGGACGGAGGTATTTAACGAGCGGAGCGCCGGGACGGGAGAAACCGCCCGCCGGAAAAGCTCAGACCCACCGCAGAGGAACAGAACAACCACCGCAAGCGCAAGAGAGAGAGAGAGAGAGAGAGAGAGAGAGAGAGGAGCGAGGAGAGAGAGATGGCGGAGGCGGCGTGGAGGGCAGTGGTCCGGCAGCGCGTGGTGAGCGCGCAGGACCGCCTCCACGAGGCATACGGCGTCCAGGGGATCGGGACGGTGAAGGGCTACTTCCACACGCCGGTGGGCCCGTTTGCCACGGCGCCGGGGGAGGTGGCCCATGTTTCCGGCATGCGCAATAAGCTCCGCCTCATGATGGATATGGTCACGGAGGTGGCGCAGAACCTCGACTCCGCCGTCGTCTACATGGAGACCGCCGAGATCCTGGCGCTCCGCGGAAGCAACTTGTCCGGCCCGGAGTGGCCGTTCCTCTCCGCCCAGCTCCTCGGCCCGCAGGAGGCCGCGCTGCAGACCGCCCTGGGCAGGCTCAAGACCTCCCGCGACATGGCGGAGGCTGCTTCTACGTACGCCAGGTGGTGCAGCGGACACCTGTCGATGACTACCGCCCTGGTCGACTACCTTGGCATCCTCCCGTCCGCGACGAACCTCCTCGATCGCGAAGCCCACACCGCCTACCTCGCCATCGATGTCGCGAGCAGGCGCACGGAGGATGCGTTGCGTGATGTCGCCGGCGCCCTGCAGTTCCTTGCTCCTCCTTAGCCGTTGATTGGCCCGTTGACGATCGATCGCCTGCACTTGCCGCACGTAAGTGTTGATCGGTCTCTCCCAGGCCAGCGTTCCTGGACCTTCTAATTCTTGGAGTTGCGATTCTGCACCCGTTCTTTGTTCTTTGTTCTGAAACTATGTACTCACTCCGTTTCAAAATATAAGATGTTTTAGGTTTGTGAAGAAGATGAATCTAGACGTATTTTAGTATATAGATTCATCCTAAAGTTGAGTGAACCTACGTACTAAAATAAGTCTAGATTCATTTTCTTCACAAACCTAAAACATCTTATATTTTGAAACGGAGGGAGTAGTAGGATCCCAGTATTGTCAGTTGTTGCGGTTATCTGAAACTGGAATCACGTACTGTACTATGTATATATAGTAGTATCAAGATGATGAATGCACAAAATTGTCACACAAAATCCACCATCATAAAATTATCACAAAAATGAACACCGTAGCACACACCGTAGCACAAAAATGGACACTGTAGCACAAAAATAGAAACCGTAACACACACACCGTAGCACAAAAATGGACACACCAATTTATCTACTGCTCTATCTCTAGTTCAGCGTGCGCAACAAGATAGTCAGCAAACATATCATCGGCAAATTCCTGTCTAAAGTTGGACCATGCAGCTATGTGTTGGACACTTCTAATTAAAGTAGCATCATCAGCTGGCTCAGGAGCCATAGCAGCTAGTTCAGCGTCGACTTCTTGCAGCAACAAATTATCCCTCACATGTTGTCTATCCCTTGCATAGTTGTACAACACACAACACGCATTAATAATTCGAATCGGCAAATATTTATTTCTATATCAGTATTTGTTGTTATCAAAGAATTAATTAGTCCAACACCATATTGACATGTACTACCTGGTCATCTATGCCAAAGAAGGAACAAGAACGTAGGAAGGTCCATTTCTTCTTCAACAATCCAAAAGTTCTCTCCACTACGTTTCTAGCACGAGCATGCCGCAAGTTGTACAACTCCTTTTCATTTTGTGGCTGTTGTTGACTAGCAACCCACTCTTTCAAATGGTACCGAGTAGATCCAAATGGAGATAGAAATCCAGGTCCATTTGTATAGCCAGCATCAACAAGATAGTACTTTCCTATTTATGAAGTAAATAAGTTATCTAACAATTAAATATGATAAAGAAAAAAAGGCAATAGATAGAGCCATACCCTGTGGTACAACAAACGCATTTTGGCGCTCATTTCTCATAGCATATTTCAAGACTCTCGAGTCTGATGCAGAGCCCTCCCATCCAGGTAGAACAAAGAGAAATTTCATGTTCCAATCAACCACACCTAGCATGTTAGTGGTGATTTCTTGTTTTCTGTTTCTATACCTTCCTTTGTCCACAACATTAACAAACACTGGAATATGACACCCATCTAGTGCTCCAAGTGCATGGCCAAACCATTTCCATTTGTAATCATTGGGAGGGGTAACAGAAGGATCGGGAAGCTTGATTAACTCCCCATGTAAAGATAGGATGGCTGATAACACCGATGAGAAATTCCTACCGATAGTCTCTAAAGACCGCTGATAAGTGTCACCCAACATTCTCATTTTAATTCCATGTCCAACAACGTGTAAGAACATAGCAAGATTTTCTTCTACTGTCACAAACACGCTATCTTTGAGACCACACTTCTCACGCAACATAGCACAAAGGTCATGAAAGTTTCTTTTAGTTAGGCGTAGCTTATCATAGCAAGTTGTCTCGGATCCATCATATGTTTGTTTCAATATATACTTCCTATATGCAACCTTCTCCTCATCATCATTGTAGCATCCTAGATTTCTCGGTGCCCTCTGCGTACTAACATAATATAGAGCAAGACATGACATTTCGAAAAACTTCTTTGTCAATATATCCCTTTTCTTTTTCTTCGTTTATTATCTTCGGTGATGTAATCAACCAACTCTTGTTGAGACATGATTCTACAATTCACACAACATTTAAATTATCATATAACCAAATATAGTACTATATCTATGTATTGACTACACAAAATTTTAATCTACAATTCAGAGTTACAACTGTGTGTATAACTAGTCTACCAACATGCATGCAAATCAATATGTAGCGAGGCATAAAAAAAATGGGCTTCAGTAGTGGATGAGTAGGACATGCATGCAAATCAATATGAAGCGACGCGGGCACACGGTGGCATACATAATTTGTTGCTTCTGGTATGCTTAGAAAACAAGAACGATATATATTGCTTGATACTGGCTAGTCTTCTTTTAGACCCACGGTGGCATACATAATATGAGGTGACTACCTTTTAGACCCAAAAAAATATATATCTTCAAAATACTCGCTAGTCTTCTTGGCAACTCCTCATTTTTGAACCATTCTCTATTTTTATCCTAGATTCGCTACTGCGTACACCACATCTAGTACTCCTTCCGACCCATATTAGTTGACTTGTATTTGTTAAAATTTGGACAAACCTATATGCTACATAATGTCTAGATTTATCCAAATCTAGATAAATTTGAGTCAATTAATATGGGAGTATATACATCTTACTACACCGACTAATGACTCCATACACCACATCTATATATACATCTTAGTACACGCACAGTAGATTAAACGTATACAATAGATTATATGTATTACCACAATCAGCTAATCCTGCTACTTCAGTCATCGGACTAGGCGGCGGTTCAACTAGTCAGCAGTTCAATCCCAGTAAATTACACAAGTATTACTACAACCAGCCCGGGTCGTCGGACCTGCTACTTCAGTCGTCGCTAGATGGAAACTAGCCTAGCACAGAGAGATCACGATCACATGTACGAACTCAAGAAGACACAAGATTGCAAGCACAAACCATTGGAATAGGACATGTAGAGGGTGTGGACGGGGATCCCACCGCTGCCACGCCTCAGTCCGCCGCCAACATACCTCAATCCGCCGCCAACAACTAGGATTAGGGCTGTCGGACATGAAGGAGCGAAGGACGGCGGAGAGAGAAGACTGCTAGGACCAGAGAAAGAAGGGATGGGGATGGAGGAGGGCGGGAAAGGGGCGAGGATGGGAGGGAGGGAGGAGGGAGGAGGGGAAGCCTTACCGGCGGCGGATGGGAAGGCAGCGCGGCGATGGTGTCCCGCGATGAAGCTCGGGACCTGACAGAGATCGCGTCTAGGGTGAAGCGGTACGCGGGGGAGTCGTTTCCGTAATGATTCGGAGGGGAGAGGCTCTGAATTGGACGTAACGGGATGACTGGCCTCGCCGGGGGTCCTGGAATTGGGTTGTTGTTTCCAAGGCTGATTTCCAGGACAAAACAAATGGTAGAATTTAAAGTGCGTTTCCAATTTCTCAATTCTAGGCCCAATTGGATGCATCCAAACAGGGTTAAAAGAGATTCATCAGTAGTAAAATGCTAGTCAAGTGTGCACTATGTCCCAATAAAATGCACGTTCACTTGTTAATAGTTGAGTAATAGGTTTTCTACTTCCGGAGCCTCATTGCAGAAAAAATCCCGATGTTTCCCCTAAAAAAAACACGGAAAGGTGAGGAAGAATTTCGTCTCGCGCCTGTCCATACACCAGGCGAGCGCAGGCGCAGCAAAAACATTCCGTGTATCCCAAAACGGAAGGAACCCTAGGGATAAAAGCGTTTCTAGGTACACTTCACCACGGGCGCGCGCACGTTCCTCCTTCCACTCGCACAACAATGATCTCATGGGACACCTTCCATGGCCGCCAATGATCTGTCTCATTCATTCATTCATTTGATTTCCTATTTATGTATTTATGAGATGAACAATTATTTGTCCTCTCAACGATTCATTACTTGATTGAAACTATTGTTGTAATTTGATTTGAAAAATATTATAATTTGGATGATTATTGTGTGCTGTGATGTTTGAAACCTTCATAGATATTTGCCTATGATTTTATCTTTTTCATTTTGATATGCAAATGATGAAAAGTGCAAACCTGTTTCGGGGTTCCAACTGTACCGGCGGGGAGCAGAACTCGCAAACTGTTGAGCTTGCGGGATCTGTTCTGCGCCGGCACAAATAGAATCGTAAAACATGTTTTCCGCGCCGTGTATACACGTTTTATAGGTTGTGTGTTTATGGGGTCTGGTAGAGTCGCTCTAAGCTCCGGCTCCGCGGATTCGGCTGATTCACTAAAGGAAAACGATTGGTATCATCCGGGGGATCGCACGCGATGCGTCCCCCGGCTCCTGCGCGCGACACGTGCCTCCGCTTTCGCTCGATGGGCAGCTGCCGTGGGTGGTCCCAGCTCCTCCTTTGCCTATTCTTATCCGGAATAGCACGTCTCTCAAACTCATCCCCATTTTCTTCAGCAGGAACTCCATAGCATGAGTACACGGCCGTCGCCGGCCTACCACCGTCAGATTGTCCCGTGCGTCTCATGGTGTATCTCTTCCAGTTCAATCAGCCTCCATCTTCATGGGTTCGACCTGTCGCCGGCCCTCGTCTCCGCGACCACGTCCATGGCGCCCGCTCGCTCACTTCGACTCCACGTCCCCACCTCTGTAAGCTCGTTGCTCCTTGGCTCGCAGCCCGCCAGCAATCCCCCACGTGATTCGCCGCCCTCCACCTTCGTGAGCTTTCCCCTTCGGACTCCATATTTGTGCCCCTTGAGCTCCATAGATGTTGTTGCTGCCGACGGTTCCGGCCATTGCTACCAGCCATGCCAGGCGTTGCTACCTTGGGCGATCGCATTTGCTACCTTCGGCGATTGTCTTGCTATCATAGGCGGTCAATTTTGCTACCTTGGGCGGTCGTCGTTGCTACCTCGGCCGTTGATTTTTGCTTCATTGGATGGTCAGGTTTGCTATTGGTGTCTAAATTTTGCTACTTTGGCGCCTGGCTTTTGCTACATTGGGTGGTCGGATTTGCTACTTTGGCGTCTGGATTTTGCTACCTTGGATATTTTTGCTATATTGGGTGGTCGGATTTGCTACTTTGGTCTCTGGCTTTTACTACCTTGGGCGATTGTCTTGCTATCTTAGACGGTCAATTTTGCTACCTTAGGTGATTGTCTTGCTATCTTAGACGGTCAATTTTGCTACCTTGGGCGGTCGTCTTTGCTACCTTGGCCGGTGATTTTTGCTTCATTGGATGGTCAGGTTTGCTATTTGGTGTCTGAATTTTGCTACTTTGGCGTCTGGCTTTTGCTACATTGGGTGGTCGGATTTGCTACTTTAGCGTCTGGATTTTGCTACCTTGGATTTTTTTGCTATATTGAGTGGTCGGATTTGCTACTTTGGTCTCTGGATTTTGCTACCTTGGGCGTCCAGGGTTGGTGCCAACTTTGGGGGGCCTTGCTACACGAGGATGACAGTGATGCTATCAACGATGATACTTGCTATGAAGCTCCCGTTGGTGCTCAAGATAGAGGCAAAGCTTACTCGCCGGCAAACACCACATATGTGGACCTGCTTGCGAGAAGCCGAGAAGCGGCACATGAAGGGAAATCTTTGTCGTCGATGTGGTACTAAGTTAAAGAGAAACTAGACACGAGCTGTGGTTTTTCTTGCCATGTGCTGAGTGGAGCCAGGGTGGACACGTGTCGACCAACGGAGGCGGGGGATCGGAAACCCAGATCCCCCGGGGGACGCTCAGCACGACCCTTCACTAAAAGAGATTCAGTAGTAAAATGCTAGTCAAGCGTGTACTATGTCCCAATAAAATGCACGTTCACTTGTTAATAGTTGATGAGTAATAGGTTTTCTACTTCCGGAGCCTCATTGCAGAAAAAAATCCCGATGTTTCCCCTGAAAAAAAAAAACGGAAAGGTGAGGAAGAATTTCGTCTCGCGCCTGTCCGTACACCGGGCCAGCGCAGATGGAGCGAAAACATTCCGTGTATATCCCAAAACGGAAGGAACCCCAGGGATAAAAGCGTTTCTGCGTACGCGTCACCACGGTCCACGGGCGCGCGCACGTTCCTCCTTCCACTCGCACACAGCCTGGCACGTCTCGCTCCGCTCGAACCCAGAGGCTGACGCCACGGGGCACTTCCATGCAAGCGCTAACTCTATACAGTGATCCTTCTCTTTCTCTCCCCGTGTGTCACTCTCACGGTCTCACCTCGCCTAATTCTTTGGACATCCTCGTCTCTGAACAAGCTAAGCCTGAAACTCTTGAATTTCGCTGAATTTTGTGAACTGTTTTTTTCTGGTTCGGCCACGACCGGAGGAAGATCGAGGAGCATTCCCGCACGAAGAGGTAATCTGAGTGAGTGTCCATCAGGACTTCCCCATGAATTACTTGCATTACCAAGATTCGAGAAATGCAGCGTCTCGGTTGTGCTGAACTGCTGACTGGTGACTATCTGTCCACGTGTAGGTGTCAGTGTGCAGATACGTACCCACGCTCAGTTCCTCGGAACAACTCCTTCCTCGAGGTCCAGAGGCTGTCGCCCTAGTAGTACCGAGCTGCAGGCTCTCGCCGTCCCAATGGCACGGGATTGTGTCTCCACTTCTACACTGGCTTAGCGTTCTGAACTACTACTACTGAACAATGTGCAATTTCAGCTCCCTTTATATGGTTTCTTGTCAGGTTGCAGGCGGGGCGGGGCGGGTTGCGGCTGGCCGCTACCAAGCTTGGCGGGGCAGCGTCATAGTCGCGGTTTGACGTCGCAAATCGCTTGGATTAGCGTGGTTCACTGCAGCAACCCGCATCAGCCCGCGTCAACCCGCATGTGTGCAATCATAGAGCTAGACTAAATTGATCAGCACAGTATGTCATGAATGTTGGATTATTAGGCATAATTTCCACGATTAATTCCAGAATATAAATCATGACAAAACCAGCTACTAGCTCATGTAACTCGAACATACTAGATGTACTAAACAATAGGATGATCGGAAACAAACATCAGCTTAACATGTACTCGCAGAACATGATGAACAACCAAACAGGTTCACGTAGCACGTACCGTTCGGTTGTAGTAGTAGAAACTTTGGGGAAGAGTGATCACAGCAGATGGCGACGAAGACGGAGGTAGGCAGCACCGCCTGACTTGGATGGAAGACGACCCGTGATGAAGAACTCGAGCAATCGCGCAGAGCGCTTCCCAAAAACCTTATTCGCCCTCTCCCGTACAGGATCACAAGGGCGAGTGGTTCCGGAGACCTGCTCTCCCGTCCGCCGGTGCACGCCGGCAAGCGGGATGGAGTAGACTACGGTGACGGCGCAAGTAGAGAGGATGGCAAAACCCTAGATTGGTTTTCGGTGGTGTTGTGGCGGTAGCCGCGCAGGACTTTATATAGAGCGGCTCAGGAAACCCTAACGGAGGCGAACGTGGGCCGAGTCCACTCCGGGAGCGACCCGAATAAGCTAACAGTTTGACACGTCTGTCAATTTTCCTGAGCAGCAAAATAAAGCTCGGCTCGGCGAGATTCCCGCAACCCGCGTGTCGTGTCGTGTCGTGTCGTGTCGTGTCGTGTCGTGACGAGGCGAGCGAGCGGCGTCGTCGGAGGAGGAGCGCGCGTGTGTATCTCTCTTATTCCCACTCACTTACAAAGTGGTGCAACACTCCACCTTATAAGGTGGTGCAACTCTCCTCCAACTTTCCATGTGGGACTAAACTTTAGCTCCCACTCCACTCCCATGTGAGCTGCCATAAACATGGGCCCAAACACATATGGGCTGCCACAAATTTGGGCTTTGAGATTTAGGGAAAATCTGAAATACTCATGGGCCTAAATGGATTAGCCCCATTATTTCTAACAATCCCCCACCAGATCTCAAATGCCCATTTGAAGATTTGCCAATCCTTGCTACTTGTTTATATACCAGTGTTTCAGCAGAGACTGTTAAGTTGAACTTCCGCCTAGAATCTTGAACTACGTCTATCAACAACTTGAACAATGGACGAACCTTGAATTGCAAGTTTGGTGTCAATAGATTTCGTTCAAAATCATAACTAGTACTTGGCTGTCAGTAGCCTACCCCGCGGGTTGGATCATATGCGTCATACTCCCTGGTCTCTTCATGAGTTTACTAGAGATCACCCAAATCTCATAGACCGCGACGTTTACAGTCGAGCTCATATAGGTGTGTTCTTTCAAGAATGCCCTGTAGGACGGTATCTTTGCTAATTAAAGCCAACAGAAACACATTAAGACATGTCGCCAACCTGCCTTACAGATTATGAGAGTCATGCATCTTCACATAGAGAGGGTTACAAAATACTCTCCTCAGTCAAACCACTAGCTTGTTCTTCCCAGGTCCTAATTCACGGGATCTCCGATCACATAGGTTGGGTTACCACTAAGGTGTGACATCCATGGGTCTCAACCCCATCTTCCTCGATGCACTTTCTATCACATTTCGTGATAGTCCCTTTGTAAAGGGATCTGCCAGGTTTTTGTCTGTTTGAATATACGTAACAGTTATTACTCCGGAGTTTCTCAATTTCCTGACAGATTTCAAACGTCTCTTCACGTGTCTTGATGACTTCGCGTTATCCTTAGAATTGTTCACTTTGACAATATCAGTTTGGTTGTCACAATTCAAAAGGATTGCCGACACAGGTTTTTCAACCACAGGCAAGTCCATCAAGAGCTCACGCAGCCATTCTGACTCAACAGTGGCTGTGTCTAAAGCAGTAAGTTCTGCTTTCATAGTTGACCTCGTCAATATGGTTAGTCTATGAGACCTCCATGACACTGCGCCACCTCTAAGGGTAAACACATACCCGCTCGTGGCGTAGAGTTCATCAACGTCAGAGATCCAATTCGAATCACTATATCCTTCAAGCACAGCAGGATTCCCTGAATAGTGAATCCCATAGCTCATTGTACCACATAGATAGCGCATGACCCTTTCAAGTGCATGCCAATGATCAATACCCGGGTTAGACATGAACCTACTCAACTTGCTCACATCAAAAGAGATATCGGGTCTTGTAGCGCTTGCTAAGTACATGAGAGAACCAACAACTTGTGAATATTTCAGCTGATCTGTTGGTTCCTTCTTATTCTTTCGTAATGTCAAACTGGGATCATAAGGTGTTGGAGAAGTCTTGCCATCATTAAAGCCAAATCGGCTCAAGACCTTCTCAACATAATGAGATTGCGTTAAAGTAATCCCATTCTCGTTCTTAATAAGCTTGATATTCAGAATGACATCAGCCTCTCCCAGATCTTTCATATCAAAACTCTTTGACAGAAAAGACTTGACTTCATTTATCACTTTCATGTTTGTACCAAAGATCAGAATGTCATCCACGTACAAACATAATATAACGCTATCGCCCCCACCATGGCGATAGTAAACACACCTATCAGCCTCATTAATGACAAAGCCAGCAGAAAGTAGAGTTCTGTCAAACTTCTCATGCCATTGCTTAGGTGCTTGTTTCAGGCCATATAAAGATTTCAATAACTTACACACCTTTGTCTCTTCACCTTTTACCACAAACCCATCCGGCTGATCCATATAGATCTCCTCTTCCAACTCTCCATTAAGGAAAGCTGTCTTCACGTCCATTTGATGAAGGAGAAGACCATAAGAGGCAGCCAGGGATAGTAGTACTCGAATGGTGGTCAGTCTAGCGACAGGTGAATAGGTGTCGAAGTAATCTTCGCCTTCTTTCTGTGTGTAGCCCTTAGCTACAAGACGCGCCTTGTACTTCTCAATAGTACCATCAGGCCTTAGCTTCTTCTTAAACACCCACTTACATCCCACAGGTTTACAACCATAGGGTCGTTCTGATAATTCCCAAGTTCCATTAGAAAGAATCGAGTCCATCTCATTTTGGACAGCTTCTTTCCAATCATCTGCATCAGGAGATGCATATGCCTCAGTAATGGATCTGGGAGTATCATCCACAAGGTACACGATGAAATCATTACCAAAGGATTTTGCAACCCTCTGTCTCTTACTCCTCGTGAGAGGTTCATCGTCATCCTTCTCAAGAAATTCCTCATGTGGTTGTTCAGAATTATCAATAGATGCACTAGATTCAGTAAGTATTTCAGAAGAAATCCTACCAATGCTATGCATATCTTTCATAGGAAAAATATTCTCAAAGAATGTTACATCACGAGATTCCATTATAGTATCAACATGCATATCAGGTACCTCAGATTTAACCACTAGAAATCTATAGCCTACACTCCGTGGAGCATATCCTAGAAAGATACAATCCACTGTCTTGGGTCCGAGCTTGCGTTTCTTGGGAATCGGTATGTTGACCTTCGCCAAACACCCCCAAGTACGCAGATACGAAAGTGATGGTTTTCTCCCAACCCACTCCTCATAAGGGGTCTTTTCTTTATTCTTGTTAGGAACTCTATTCAGGACATGACATGAAGTCAACAAAGCCTCCCCCCACCATGCCTTTGATAAACCAGCAGTGGCTAACATGGAATTCACCAAGTCAGTCAGTGTGCGGTTTTTCCTCTCGGCAACCCCGTTTGATTGAGGCGAGTAGGGAGGCGTCCTCTCATGAATAATTCCGTGTTCCTGACAGAATTCATCAAATATTTTGGGAATATACTCACCACCACGATCCGACCTAAGACGCTTGATCTTTCTCTCTAGTTGATTTTCAACCTCGACCTTATAGATTTTAAAGTAGTCTAAAGCCTCATCTTTAGTTTGCAACAAGTAAACATAGCAGAATTTAGTAGCATCATCTATCAACGTCATGAAATATCTCTTTTCACCTTTTGTCAACACACCATTTATCTCACATAGATCAGAATGTATGAGTTCTAGAGGTGCCAAGTTTCTCTCCTCGGCAGCCTTGTGAGGCTTTCGAGGTTGCTTTGATTGCACACAACTATGGCACTTAGAACCTTTGGCAATAGTGAAATTCGGAATTAAACTCATGCTGGACATCCGAGACATCAAACCAAAATTAATGTGACATAAACGAGAATGCCAAACACTGGTATCATCATTAACACCACCACAAATATGATTCACGGATTTATTACAAAACTCTGAAAGTGAAAACCGGAACAAGCCTCCGAACTCATAACCTTTACCAATAAATTGTCCATGTTTCGAAACAACGACTTTATTAGACTCTAAGACAACCTTAAACCCATCTCTGCAAAGAAGGGAGCCACTAACGAGATTCTTGTTCATAGTAGGGACATGCTGCACGTTCCTCAGCTGTACGATCTTTCCGGAAGTAAACTTCAGATCCACCGTGCCAACACCACGAACAGAAGCATGTGATCCATTCCCCATTAGGACGGATGAATCCCGAGCGACCTGATAAGAAGTGAACATAGAGATGTCAGCACACACATGAACATTAGCACCCGTATCAAGCCACCAACACGGTGATTGAAATACTGAAAGAACAGTAAATAAATTACCATACCCATCGGTATTGCTAGCGGTCACGACGTTGACAGTCTTGGCCTTTTTCCCTCTGCGGTCTGCGCGTTCTGGACAGTCCTTGGAAAAATGACCGGGCTCTCCACAAGTGTAACAAGACAGTTCACTCTTGTCTCTGTTCGTCTTCTTCTTCTTGAAGGTTGTAGTCTTTACAGGCTTGTTCCCGGCGAGATTCCCGCAACCCACGTGTCGTGTCGTGTCGTGACGTGACGTGACGTGACGTGACGAGGCGAGCGAGCGTGCGTGCGTGCGTGCGAGCGGCGGCGTCGTCGGAGGAGGAGCGCGCGTGTGTATCTCTCTTATTCCCACTCACTTACAAAGTGGTGCAACACTCCACCTTATAAGGTGGTGCAACTCTCCTCCAACTTTCCATATGGGACTAAACTTTAGCTCCCACTCCACTCCCATGTGAGATGCCACAAACATGGGCCTAAACACATATGGGCTGCCACAAATTTGGGCTTTGAGATTTAGGGAAAATCTGAAATACTCATGGGCCTAAATGGATTAGCCCCATTATTTCTAACAATGAATTCCCGCATGCGTGCGATCATAGAGCTAGAGTCGCGCTCTGACCGGCCTGCTGGTTGGACCAGAGTACCATTGCTAAAACTGATGAAAACAAGTCTTAGTGCTGATAAATACTGATCTTACGGTATATCATGGCGTATATCAAACAAGTGCCCCAAAGTATAAATACTAATCTTACAGTATATCATAGCACTGTTAAAGTCAAACAAGTACCCCAAAGTATAGGATTGACTGATTGAGTACACTTGGTGTAAAAATATTAGCAAAGAATACCATCATAAACAGATCTGAAATCAACAAGGTAATCAATATTTCTTTATTACATGGTTCAGCAAATTACTTGACCATTGTTTATATATAACATGACAAACAACAACAAAACCCATCATAAGTAGACAGATTTCACTGATTCCTTCTGTGAACGGAGGCTTACCAAGTTCAATGCCTCACGACACTTGAAACTGAGAAAATAGTCTTGTTCGATCTGTCACCAAGTTTCACTCTCAAATTGTCAAACGGGTAAACTTTTGGAGTCTGCATGAAAAAAAACATGACACAACAAAGTCAAACTAGCATCTGTAGTAACTGTCCATGAAGTTTAAGCAGCTGTTAAGCTTCACAGATGGCCCTATGTGTAACCCCTGGGGATCTCACAACAGGAACTACCGGTGACTTCAACCTCTTCTTTGACGGAGCTTTTGGGGGTCTTATATTTTCTCCTAAACAAAGATAACTATCAGAGCCACAAGATATTGTTAAAATCAGAACAGTCTAAACAAATTACAAAGCTATCATGTCTATTCAGATAGGTACTATGCTGAATAGTTAGTTTTTTGGGGAGCAGAGTTATCATTTTCCAGGTTCATCATCGAACTCCCAGTCGCTACCGTCGTTGTCCAAGTTTCAGTAATACCTACATGTCTTAAACAGAATAGATATGAAGTTTCTCTAGGCATGATACAAGCTTAACATATATCAAAGTAAAAAATGCATCATGAGAAGTACAAAATGCATAAAAGCACAGCAAAAAGCTGCTGGGATCGACAAAAGGGAGCTGTCAAAGTGAGAACATTTTGATGTATCATTTTCAGGGATGCAAAAAACTGGAATTGTCAGCTCATTTTTGTTAAGGTTTTTGTTTATTAAAATGTAGTCATTTTGCAGATCTAAGCATCCGATGATGAAAATAGATACTACTAGTACTATAATCCTCTTAGCATAGAAGATGAACTTAAAAGAGAACATTAAGAGAGCGATCACGATACGGCTGCTATATACACATGCTGCCCAAGCCCAACGTTCTTCATTCAGTTACGAAACTTTCTTGTTAGTCGGCATCTAACATTACACTGTAATATTCTGCATGTTCTTCAGGCATGCTGAACTTGAACTGGACAGGCACCTGTTCAGCACTGGAGGCAATTGCTGACCCGGTTGTTGCACCACATGCAGGTAATTGTTGCAAACAGTTGTTGCAACACATCTGATTTTCGCTCTCTAGAAAAGCAATAATGTTGCATCCAAAAAACCATAACAAATATCTCGTGTGATTCAATTTCCCTTTCATAGTTTCTTGTCGTCAGTCATCTGATGTTACCTTGCAATCTGAATGTTCTTCAGAGTTCAGACATGCGGAACCTGGAGCGGGCAGGCACTTGTTCAGCATCAGTTTACCATGGAGCCAGACTGAACACATGCAGGCAACTGTTCCCTGTCATCTGATTTTCCCTCTCTACAAACCCAAAGTTGACCTCCCTTTCAATTTACTTTGATGTCAGCTCATTCATGGGGAAGCCGAGCTTCAGCCACGCGACCATGGACTGGGCTGGCACAAGCGAAATGTCGGCGACCGCCGATGCGCAGGACGAGACGATATGGCACCTTCCACCGTCTTCACCTCAACTAGCGATTGAGTTCTCAAATTCTGAAGCATTTTGTTGCGGGGTACTAGCTAATATTTGGTGCAGTTGTGCATGCAGACAAGGTTGAAGTGGCTCGGAACTATGGTTAATCAACCACTCGTAGTTTGTTTCCTTTAGTTGCTGAGTCGATGTGAATCTGTAAATGATCAGCTTTGATGCTCACCCCATGTTACATCGATGTATATCATACAAATTGCAAACCAGACAAGAAATGTCCACCGGGTTAAACAAGTTTGCAGAAACAATTAGTAACTTGAAGAGTACTAGCTTATTAATCGAGTCCTCGAGTTCATCTACAAACTGAAGACTTGCATTCTGTAGTTCATCTACGTACAAATTAACTGAACATACAGAAGAGTAGGTGTATCGCAGTCACAGATCGACGTAGGGTTTGAAGTACTTGGTTGAAATTTGACCGACATCGATCGGGGAAGAAGTCGATTCCTTGCAGGGATCGATCATAGCGATGAACTGAAACAGAAGAGAGATACTATTGCTGGCGATCGTCGTCGGCTCCTTGGGGATGCCACGCGCGCGCGCACTCAGCGGCGGGACAGAAGCATCCAGGCGTCGAAGTACTTGGCCACAACGGCGGGGCGCATCCGCTCCAGCGCGGCGCGCGCCATGGCCAGCTCGTAGGTGGTGCGGCCCAGGAGCAGCTCGTTCGCGCGTGCCCAGGCGTCGCAGATCGGGGCCGACTCCAACATGATGTAGAAGACGTCACGGGCCGCAGCGCCGTTCGAGAAGGCGGATCGTAGACTCAGAAGCGCCATGTCAGCGTGGGCGGCAGCGCCGGCGTGGTGGCCTTCCCACCTCTGCAACCACCACGGCGCGACGCCCTGGAGGCCGAGCTGCGCGGCGCCGATGGAGAAGACGTGGCCGGATGCTGCGTGGTATGTGCCGAGACGCCTGGTCCAGGAGATGGCGAACGTGACGCGCTCCATGGCGAACCCGACGCGCTCCACGGCGAACCTGACACGCTCCATGTCGGCGGTTAGGTCGAAGGGCGCGTCGCCGACGCGGGTCTGGCTGAGCAATCTCAGGCGGAAGTTGCGGCAGACCTCGGCGGCCAGGACGAGGTACGCGTGGGCGGCGTCGATGGCTTGCGATGCTACGATCGTCATGTTGATGTCGGTGAGGTTCTGAAGCGACGCCGCCGCCGCCGTCCTCCTCCAATCCGCCGCCATTGCTGCCGGCGTCGGCGTGCGCTGCCGCTCTCTCCACACGTCGGCGTCGGCGTGCTATGCGTGCGTGTGAGTCTGTGTTTGCGTGAGATGAGACGATATCTGGCCGGGTAACTTCTGGAGACGGCGGGGTAAATAGTCCGTTACAGGGTGGGGTCCACCCTGATAGCTGGCCCCACTTGTCTGTGAAACTCGCGAAGTCACGCAGAATCATCTCGTTCCCACGTCAGAATCCATTTCGGGTCCCGCTTGACCAACCACCGTGATCAGCACACCTATGACCAGCGGGTCCTACCTTTGGAGAGAGTCGATATGCCCACTGCCAGTTTGCCGAGTTCCGGGCCTGTCAACCCATGCCAGCTGGCTACTTCAGGGAGAGAGCGAGCGAGCGAGGAGAGAGAGAAAGCGAACCAGCGAGAGAGAGAGAGAGATGGCGGAGCCGAGGTGGAAGACGGCGTTCCGCGCTCATATCGCCCCGGCGCACGCCGCCTGCGTCCACGCCAAGAGTCTTCTCGCCGCCGCGCTGCGGGCTCTGGTGTCGCCGCAGCTGCTGCAAGACCGCGACGCCGCGGGGCGGTACGTCCTGCTGGATTTTGCGATGAACAACGTCGACCAGGCATGGATCTGCCTCTCCGTTTCCATGGACTTCATGGTGGCGTCCGAGCTCGTGGCGCTCCGTGGCTGCGGGCCCGTCCCGATGCTGCCGGTGGCGAGCGTCGACCTACTCCGCCGCGGCGCCGACGCCGACGCCCACCACGACGTGTGGCTCGCGCTGACCAGGCTCCAGAGCGCCAGAGGGTACGGCCAGGACACGCCCGGCAGGACGGGGGCGGCATACCGCCACCTGTGCGCCGCGAGGTTCATGATTGCCCACCTGCCCCCGCCTGCTGGCCCGGACGCCGCCATGGACCAGTTCCACGCCGCCGTCGGCCACATCCAGGTCATAGAGGGCAGCATCGTGAACATGCTCTCGATGATCACCAACGCCGGCCGGCCTCCCGCCCGCATCCAGTGGAGGAGGTGACTCCTTTGATTGGTTAGCTCTGCTTCACGTTCGACTCTGTTTGCTTCATCGATCGGTCGTTGGTTCACGTTGGCCGTGGCAACTGTTTGTGTTTTCTTGCTCATCTTGTGAATGGATACACTGAACTGAACCCATGGATGGTCCGTGGAATTCGAACTACATTACATCTGTTGTTGTTTCTGTATGCTGTAGTGATTTCGTCTCTGCAATCTGGGTTTTCTTGTCAGGAAATTTCTCCAACTTATTGATTTATTATCTGACATCCTAGGGTTAATTGTTCTAACCCGCAGTAACTTGATTTGGGTAAACCACGATGATAGATATACCTTACGCAGTTGCAAGTTGCAACCTGGAATCAGTATGCAGTAGCAGTCCGTGCAGCTTTGAACAGTATTTGCAATCTGGAATCAGTGTGAGCTGCGATCAGGGCCGGCGAGATACAATTGTGTCCATGCACACATTTTCTGCTGATCAGTAGCAGTTTAACAGCATGCATGGGTGATAATGCAGCAGTGGTTCGTTTATCTGGGATCCCAGAGTTAGTTAAGTTCTAACAAGCAGTTACTACTTGATTTGGGAATTCTTTACTTACTGTAGTAACATGATAGATATACTGTTAATTTCAAGGAACGATTAATGCTTTTCATGGATGATATAGTCTGTTGCAAGTTGCAACCTGGAATCAGTGTGAAATAGCAGCCGTGCAGTTTTGAACTTGATTTGCAATTTGCAGTTGTGTACTGCGACCAGGGGCAGATATAGTTGTGTTCGTGCACAAACATTTGTTGCTGATTAGCAGCAGTTAACTTCCTGTTAACAGCATGCACGGGTGCCGCCGATTCTCTGCGGCCCGAAATGTACTTTTCAGCCAGAAGATAGTGTTAGTATTAAATCAGGAAGTACTAGTAGATTAATCAGACAAACATTTACTGTGCATTCGTCCTATAGATTCAGTACGCAGATATACTGATCGAGCTAGCGAAAGCAAATTCCATGGTGACTGCAAGTCTTCAACAATCAGAATTGCAGGGCATATCACTCTGCAAGGTGAAGTACTACAGATGATCAAGTAGACATTGTACAGGCCGGCCTGAGAAGTCGCCATAGGCGGGGCGACAGATCCTCCCGGGCGTACTTGGCATGTACACGTAGAAAGCCTGACCCTATCGCACGACCCAAACGGTCCTGAGCAGTGCACGTCCTCTCTAGCGAGGAAACCGGACCGCGCACCAAATTTGAGCACGTTTGCGTTAGAGCAGACAGTGTCCTCTCGCTTGGGCCCTTCAGATTTCTAAAGAAAACCATAGAATATAAAACCAGTCTAACTTTTGTCACCTTTGTCCGTTACGTACCTGCCTCGTCAACACTTAAACTGGGTCATCTAAACAAGGTATAGTGAGCAATTAGTGATTTTCTAACAAAAAAGTTAAAAATGGTGGTAGGTGGTCCCGTGACCTATTTATAATTTTTATTATTTTAATACCTCTATGTACTACTGTTGGTGATTATTTATATTTTGGTAAAATTTCGCAAATAAAAAGAGTACAAGACTAGTACCCTAGTACATATATACTCTGGTCTATTCCATGGTGCATCACATTTTCACTTCCACAAACCACCGACTTTACAGTAGTAGTTAGGCGTAATAGATTAATAGGCACCCGATGCGAAAAAAAAACAATTGGAGACAATGATAGAGGTGTGAGGATCACAACGCGCATTCGACCGATAATATTGTCTGTAGTCGTCGCTAGATGGACTAAGGACATATTTATATTTTTGATTAACTTCTCAGGACTCTTTGTACTGTTGTTGTTGATATTTAGTAATAGATTGGTGGAATTCCACAAAAGTCTAGTTTAAAATATGATGTATTATTGGTTATATGAAAATTCTAACAAGATTCGAATGTGCACTTTTCACACCGTCGGATCTAGGTGGGGTAGTAGTAGAGTAGAATACAACATATTTCTTTTCTTTTTGAGGGAGAAAATACTACATATTTGGGATTTAGACTTTGCACGGTTGAAGTTTATAACATGGCCTATACGAAAGAAAAAAAATGAAGAGATGCTCCGGAAGTAGTACTCGCTCCGTTCTAAAATAGATTTTTCAGACAAATTTTGATAAATCTAAGACATCTATTTTATAACGGAGGGAGTAAATAAAATTGTAAAATGCGGTCTCAAAATATACAAATTGAACGTACATTCTTTAGGAACATGCTTGACTACCATTTCATACTACGGCAGTGGGGTCCACGCCGCCAGCGTGCCAACCGAACGCCGGGAGGCGATCAAGATGCGGGCCGACGAAAAAGTTCCGGAGAGAAGCACGCACAAAAAACACCTGACGCGAGAGAGGGGATGGATGGAGGGCGTGAAGGAAGTGATCCAGGACCGCGTGGCGCACGGGGCGGACATGGCCGGCGTGCGGCTCATCGACGCGCCGATCCATGAGACGGGGACGGAGCCGGAGGCCGACCGCGCCGACCTCTACGATGCGCTGGAGCCTGCCTGGAGTCGCTCGGGGCGGCCGCCTTGGACCGAACCACCGCCGCGGAGGCAGCCCTTACCCGGCGCAGCCGCTCGGCTCCATCGCCGGCCCGCAACCCCGCGGCACGGAACGCTCTGCATCGTCTCGTGCCCGAACGCGTCCACGGCCATCCAGTGGTGCCTGCGCCCTGCTGTAGCATCCCGATGTCCCTGGCCGACGGCAAAGCGCACGCTGGTGATGGCGAAGAGGCTCTGTCCGGCAAGCGCACGCTGGTGATCGCAATTGACTGTGCGATCGTCAACTAGACCTTGCTGATGGCAGTATGGCACAGGCGCTGAAACTTTGATCTCGACAGTTGGTCGATCATCTGTTCGATACTCTTGCTGATGGCAGTATCCAGTATGGTACAAATATGCATTCGCTGGCTTGACACTACTGTTACTGTATACGTACTGAATCTACATGATGGACTTAATGCTTTAAGACTAGCAGAGAAGATCATTTCGGATCGCGAAGCGTCGAGGCCTACCAAGCATGGTGTTAATAGTAGGAAATAAACTGCCAATCAGTAATCATCGCCACATAACCAAATCAAGTAATTGTTGCATCGATTCCAGTTCCAGGTAAGCCTAACAAATAACTGTAAAAGGATCATACTAGTTTCAGCCGCAAGGATCATATCGCTTAACTATGGGATGTCAGATAGATGAAGCAAAAATAAGTCACAAAACTTCCTGTCAAAAAACAAGTTGCAGAAACAAATCGCGCTGCTGCATGTCATCCATACAAAACCATTCTGTCAACCAGTTTTAGCACAAGGATGAACCAACAGCAAGTCACAAAACTTCCTGTCAATGACACAAGTTACAGAGACGAAAGCGCAGCTGCGCATCATCCACTCTGTCAACAGGAAATAAGCCGGTGCATTCTAATTATAACTATGGGATGTCAGATGAACAAATAACAAGCAAGTCAAAAAAGTTCCAGATAAGCAAGTCACAAAAGCAAGACACAAGTTGCAGAAACAAATCGTGCTACTGCATATCATCCATCGATATCAATTCTGTCAACAGGAAATAAGATGCCGCATGCTAATTAGCCACAATCAACATAACATCCAAATTGAGGACTCACTGCATCGATCGTGATCCCAGTTCCAGATAACCGCAAAACAACTACTGACAGTACTGCAAGGATCATAGTTTCTTTCAGTACGAATCTGACACTACTGGGGATGGACGGACGAGGAATTGAACTGATGCTGATCACGACTCAGACGAATTCGGTCCACCAACGCTAAGTGGCCTATGAGAGATCGACGAACACTTACGTGCGGCAAAGGCGTGGCGTGGCGACGATGGGCCAATCAACAGCTAAGACGTGTCGAAATCACCGAGCGCAGCCTGCGTCCGCTCGATCGCTGAACAGAGAATGTTGATCAGGTGGATGACCCGGTGTTGAGAAGCATCCAGGCGTGAAGGAATGCCCGCCCTGCCGCGTGGCGCAGGTTGTCACTGGCGTCCCGCGCCTCGCCAGCGTCGGCGAGGGCATGATCCATCAGCCCCCGGGCCTCCTGCCACGAACAAGACTGAGACTGCCAAGCGAGGACGCCGGCGAAGCTGAAGTCCACCCACTAAGGCGGACGCCGACCAGAGGCGGTCGAGCGCCGCTCGGCCGTGGCGCTCCGCGTCGGCGAGCGACGCCTCCCAGGATCGCCAGCCCTTCCCACCGCGGTCGAGCCCGAGGTGCGGCGCGCAGCAGGCGAAGACGATGCCGCACTCGTTGTTCAGGGCGAGGAGCCGGCAGAGCGCGCCGTGGGCGGTCTCCAAGGCGCGGAACGCAGAGCTGTAGCACGCGAACCAGTCGACTTCGGCGGCGGCGTCAGCAGCCTTGGAGGCGTTGCCGATGGCATCCCCGCTGGCCAGGAGGGCCGCTTGCGCGGCCTCGATCTCCTGCAGCGCTCCAGAGAGGGCGACCTGGAGAAGGACGCCAGGCACGGAGGCCGCAAGCACCCTCCACGTCGCGTCGCTGCTCGCGGCGACGAGGCTGGATTCCTCGCCCGCCGAGCGCGTGGGGGTGTCGACGCGGGGCAGGGCCACACCAGGGAGGGCGGCGTCGCTGCTGCGTAACTGCTGAAGGTCGTCGAGCATCCGCGTCGCCGCCTCAATTGCGGCAAGGAGCGCCAGGCGCTCGCTGTCGACGGCGTGGTCCGGGATACCGGTGGTGGTGAGGAGACGCCCCGCCGCTCCCCGGGCTTATAGCTCCTATGCGACGTCTTTACATGGAATTGGAAGGAACACGACATCGTTGAAAAGAATAGCTCGCACGCGACACTTCTGAAGCGGCAAATAGCTCCATTGCGATACTTCCACTTAACCCCACGAGACCGTCAACGAATTCGAATCAGCTAAACACAGTAGGACCCACAGCCTCTCCACGTCACGGCGGAACTCACCTGATGTCCACCTCATATCGTGGGACCCACCCTGTGGTTGAAGAGAGCCGTTGGCCCCGATCCGTCCCCGCACCCGAGCACTCCCGCCACCGTTCCAGCATCTCATCCCCTTCTGTTTTCTTCTCCGGCGAGCAAGTGCGGCAACGCCGGCGAGGGATGTCGAGCTCTGCTTCCTCCCACCGTTCATGGCCTCGGTATGGTGCGGTGCCGATGAGGAGGTGCCCCGATTGCCCCCGTACCGCGCCCCTGAAGCGGCTTGTCACATCCACCGACAAGAACGGCAACATTGGTCGGGAATTTGTGAAGTGTGGGAGCAAGCCCGAGCCGGGAAAGGTGAGATCTGAGTGTTCTGAGCGCCAATTTCTCGCTTTTCTTTCGAAATTTCATGCATTTCATCGAATTTGGGATTTATGGTTCATCTCTGCGATTTCAGGAACTGCCAAAATGTGGGCATTTTGAGTGGCTTGATGAGTACATCGAGCGAATTGGGGTGGAGGTAGCATCCCGGGAGCTCGAAAACCCGTCCGTGGTGGAGCAATTGGGATGTGGCAACCCATTTCCGCTGGTACTACGGTGGATGCGGAAGTGAAGGCCGAGCTAAAGAAGATGAAAAAGCAGCTAAGGCAAATCATCGAATTGAAGAAGCAGGACAATCTGATGGCCGGTTTTTTTATTTTTGTGTAATTTCTCTCAGATTAGTTTATCTCCTCATCGTTAGTCATTAGACAGCGTAGTCAGTGTTCGAGTGATGCTTTGTAATGGATGTAATGGTCTATGTCTTTGGCTTAAATAAAATGCAACACAAATTCGGGCTAATTTTGAGCTGCTCTGTTTTCGAAATCAGTGTTTCTTCAGTTTCGTCAGTTTCGTCAGTGTTCCTTTTATGTGTGCAGGGGGCGCCCGTGTGCAGGGGAGGGGAGGGGTTGAAAAGTAAAAAAACAATTGACGAGGATTGAAAAAGGTCAGGCCCAAATATAACTTAGCAATGCCAAAATGGACGTATCCAGGCCCAATAGTAACTATATGTTGATTGGGCAAAAAAAAATGGTACTCACGTTACAATCTAAATAGGAACGTGTGGATCTGAAGATACTCGTGCTCAGGTTGCAATCTTTTTTTTTGCAAAAGTAAATATATAAATGAAGTCCAAGGACATCCATTTAACTAACATAACTTGGGCGCTCCTTTAACTTATGTAAATATGTAAATGTCTTATTTGAAAATGAACCATGTGTTGTATGAACTTGTTTTTGTGTCTTTTGTTTTATACACTTGTAAATATATAAATATTGCACGAGTATTATATGAACTTGTTTTTGTGTGTTTTGTTTTATACACTTGTAAATATATAAATATTGCACGAGTATTATATAAACTTGTTTTTGTGTCTTTTGTTTTATACACTTGTTGTTTTGGGTGTTTTGACAAATGACAATACAATAAAACACAGATTACAATGAAACAAGGGATGGAATAGGCGCAATAATATTACAATAAAACACAGATAACATTACTTATATTAGATAGGGGGATCGATAACATTACAATAAAAATAAAAAGGTATAATAATATAGAAGGGGCGGAATAGGCGCCCCGCCTAAACCCTGGGCTAGCCCCTAAACCCTAACCCCCTACTCCATCGGCGGTGGAGGCGGTGCCGGTGCAGCCGCATTCCACGCCGCCAGCCTCTCCCGCTGGTCCCGCTTCCGTTGCTCCTCCCGGAAGGCCCGGCCATTGGCCTCCCGTTGCTCCTCCTCCTGCCGTCTGCGCCTTTTCTTCAAGGAGCGCTGGGCCTCCTTCTCCTCCCACCTGGCGATGGTAGCCTCCTGCCTTGCCTCCTCCTTCGCCGCCTTAGCCCAGTAGGCTTCGGAGGGGAGGTCGCCGCCGCCGGGGAGGTTGGGGACGGGGTTGTGGACAATGGGGCCCTGGTCTCCCCAGGGGCAGGGTGGGGACTTCTTCTCCTTCTTGCCACGCTTGGGGCGGCGCGTGGGCTCCCGCTCCCACCACTGCTTGTGGTCCGGGTGGTTGTCCTCGTCGCTTAGTTCGGTGTCGGAAGGGAGGCGGAAGGGGGAGGTCGCCATGGTCGGAGTGTTTGGGGGGCGGCTGGGAGGAGTCAAAGGGACGGGCTCGAGGTTGAAGAGATGAGGGGCAAGATGAGATGAGGAGGCAAAGGCGTTTTGCCTATTTATTGAGGGCGGAGCGTGAAGGGCGGCGTGGGAATCCAGCGTCGCGTTGGCGTAGACGCCGAGACGAGACGCGTGCGCTGCGTTGCCCCTGCATGCATGATCAATGCGAAAGAGACGGAAAGCGGGGCAGCGGGCGTGATCAATGCGAAAGAGAGAAAAAAATAGCTAGGATGCGACGCCCCCGCCCCTGCATGCATGCATGTGCATTAATGCGAAAGAGAGAAAAAAACGTTCAAGGTAGTTGTTCATTGGCAGTGAAAAATAAAAGGGAAAATATAATTTGGCCTTGATTTACTTCGATAATAAATGCAGGAATCTAGTACCAAGGTACTCGTTCGTTTTTACACACGCAAGAAAAATCGGTGGGAGTAATATTGACTTTTTGTATGGCGCATGAACCAGATGCAAGTAAATTTGACTGAAGAAAGTTGTTCGACGTACACTTATTTAATGGGGCAGCGCTGTTGCACGCAAAATAGCTAGACTGCGACGCTAGGGGCAGCTGCTGCATGCATGGTGCAGCCCGCCCAGACGCCGAGATGAGACGCGTGCGCTGCGTTGCGTGTGGGAAGCGGGCGTGATCAATGCGAAAGAGAGAAAAAAATAGCTAGGATGCGACGTATTGTAACCCCTGCACCGCCGCCCCCGACCCTGCATGCTGCATGCATGGTGCAGCCCGCCCCGCCCAGCGCCCTCGCGCCACGCTTGGTCCAACGGTCTCGAGTGTGCCAACGCTGTACGTTATATTTATTACATATTTTAGATTTTGATATTTTTTCTGCTGGTCATAGTGACATGCATACTCCCTCTGTCCACAAATAAGTGTACGTTTGGCTTCAAAATTTGTCCACAAAAAATGTACTTCTACCTTTCCAATGCACTTGGGCATCCACTATGTAGTCCATAAGGCTATCCACAAGCCAAAAAGTAGTCCATAAGACTAGTCATAGTGGGAGTAACTTAGGTAGTAACATGCATGTACATGCAATGCCAATTAGGCAAATTGGTGACATGGCATGACAATTAATGAAGAAAGAGAGAGAGGTAGTAACTTAGCTAGTTATCATAACATCACACATACCAAGATCATATGAGTCTACAACCTAATTAATTAGCTCTTGCATGACACCATACATATGTTATCACCCACTATGAAGGTAGTAACATCAACTAGTAACATGTGCAAGTTACTAGTCTTAGTTACTTAGCACTATGACCAGCCTAAGGCTATCCACGACGCTAGGGGCAGCTGCATGCCCGCATGGTGCAGCCCGCCCCTCCCAGCGCCCTCGCATGCCACGCTGTTGCACGTAAAAATGATGAAGCCAATCAGATTCCAGAATCATCCATCCCACGGAACGCCAAGAGCTAGCCACGAAATCCTTCTAAGAGACGCCAACCAATCAGGTTGCAGAACAAGCCCTTCCACAGATCGCCCAGAGCCACCCGCGGAATCCTTCTAGAAGACGCGATCAGACGGCCACAGTGTCGCGCTAGGGTTAGATCTACGGTCCTCATTCGGCCTTAGGATTAGCGGGGTTTAGGATGCAGTCAACGGGGTTTCACAAGTTTGACCAAACATTTAAATGTGCATAACTAATTCAAAAAAAATCAAAAAAATACAAAACCTTCGCATGGTGTCATGTTATGTCACATAGTTGTGAGGAAAAATATCAAACTTGGTCTATTGATCATATTTCAAAAAACCCTTCACAAAATGACCTATCTCCTCCGAGGTTTTCTGGCTTTCGGGTCAAATGACCAATGATATGGCTAGAATCAAGGCATAGTTTGTGATAATGTGCCCATATTTGGCAGGCATGTCTATAATGGGATGACTAACAATGTTGTAGCACAAAGTTTTCCTTTTCGACGCACAGAAAAATCATTTTCTATTTTCTGAGTGCCGAAAGAGGGGGGGATTTGTGAAGCAACCACCAAATTGAAGTTTCAAAATGGTAACATCCTATTTTTCAAAAATACTAGACCACCTAGAATGTACAATTTCCCAACCTGAGTATCTCAAACCTTTTATTCCATCCCTGGTGAAAAAGACAAATCCTGCCGAATCGGCTGGAAGTGGGTAAGATATGAACTACAGGTACATGATTCCATGCTGATGATTTTTTGTAAAAATAATTTTTAGGTTCACAACATGCTATTTCATCAGAGATCCAATGCTAGTTTTGCGAGCCTCAGCCCCTAGCTAAGAATATTTATGAAAACCCTTCAAGTTTGACCAGACATTCAAATGTGCATAACTAATTAAAAAAAATCAAAAAAATACAGAACCTTCGCATGGTGTCATGTTATGTGACATAGTTCTGAGGAAAAATATCTAACTTGGTTTTAGAAATGGTCGAAAAAAAACTTGCTTAGAAATGGGGTGGTTTACCCTAGCTTTGGAGCTCATTTCTACCCCATTTTGGGTGAGGGTGAGTTGTACTTCACAAAAGGGATCAGGGTGAGGATGAGTTGTATTGTACATATGAGAAAAACGTTGGAAGCTCATACAAACATAGAAAAGTGACATAGCTACATATGTTGAAATTCAAATTTACCATCATATTTGAATTTTGTCCAAATTATCAACAAGTGACAAATTATTATAATAACAAATGTTTACAACAACAAGTGCCAAATTATTACAACAACAAGTGTCAAATGTTTACAACAATAACAAATGTTTACAATAACAAATGTCTATTTCTTTTGGCTCTTCTTACCCCTCGTTTTCTTCTCCTTCACAAGTTTCACACCACACAATAGGTTTATGCTCTTATTTTTCTTACCATTACCATCTGGCCTCCCCACAACACGTCCAAGAGTCTCCTTCACCTCCTGCACCTCCTCAACAACCTCATGATCATGATCCAGAGCCTCATCAACATGGTCACTTTGCACTAGAGCCTCAACAACATGGTCACTTTGCACCAGAGCCTCAACAACTTGGTCAGTTTGCATCAGAGCCTCAACAACAGGCTCATTTTGCACCAGAGCCTCAACAACAGGCTCATTTTGCACCAGAGCCTCAACAACAGGCTCATTTTGCACCAGAGCCTCAACAACAGGCTCATTTTGCACTAGAGCCTCAACAACAGGCTCATTTTGCCCCTCATTTTGCACCAGAGCTTCCAAATCAGAAACGGTGTGCCCTAAAGCCTCAACAGTTTGCACATCATCCTCCAAAACAAGTTCAGATTGCACCTCAGCAGCACCAAACATGATCTGGTTAGTTCTCTTCTTTCTTTGGCCATTGATTCTTGCCCTTTTCACTGGCCAGCATTCGTCAACAACAAGAGGTGGGCCTTTTTCTCCACGCTTCCTCCTGAAAACAAGCAAGTTAGCTGGGGGAGAAAAATCATCAACAAGAAATGGGATAGATTTTGGATGAACATACTTTGGCTTTTCAGCAGTGTATCTGCACTTGGTAGAGCCAGCTCGGTGTCCAAGTTCTTCACAGAGTTTGCATCTATTCTTGTTACCTTTTTGGGCACTTTTTGGCTTGGCATCTTTCTTTTCATCTTTCTTTCCCTTCTTGCTGCTCCCACCTTTCTCAAACCAAGCCTTGAATCTACTCTGCTTGGGCCTGCCAGCCTTTCTTTTCATCAAAGGAGGACACAAGGAGAACTGAATGTCCACTTCAGGCCACTGAGACTGATCTGTAAGTGCTGGAATTGGTGTTCCATATGCAGCCTTGAATTTTGCTACAGAATAATACTCATGCAAATATGGGTGCATATTTAGCTTGTGTTTGGAGGCCAAGAAAAGTATGGCATGCTCACAAGGCTTCCCAGTGTGTTGCCACTCAAGGCATGTGCATTCATGCAATTGAGTGTCAACAACATGCCTCCTGCCAGTCTTTGTATCTCTGACTTCAGCACCCCAGAATGAGGATTTCTCAACACGCAAATGTGCAAGATTTCTGCTCCTGCTGACCACCTGCTGCACAACATCAGGAAGCTTATCTCCTTGAAGAACATCACCAAGCCTTCTTCTCAATTCCCACAACCTCATGATCATGATCCTGATCTGGTCAACCATGTCATGGACAGGCAAGTCTTTTAACTCCTTCACTTTGTTGTTGAAACTTTCTGCCAAATTATTGTTGATATGATCACATTTGATGGCAGCGTTAAAACCAGACCTGTACCATAAAAGAGAATGGTAGGTTTCCAACCATGTACAAAACTTGACCCTATCCTCCTCAGAGCATGCCGCCTTAATCTTCTCAAGGTGATATGAATGTGTCTGCCTGGTGTAAGATCTTGCTGCTGGCCACATGCGTCTAAAATCATCTCCTCTGAATTTTTTGATCAAATTCATCCACATATGGCCGAAGCACTCCCTCTGCTCAGCATGAGGGAAAACAATCTTCACTGCATTTTCTAAACCTTTACATGCATCTGTGTGCACTGCCAATGGAGAGACTGGCCCTATGCATCTTTTCAACTGCATCATGAACCATGTCCATGATGCCTCTGTCTCAGACTGAAACATGCCAATAGCTACAGGAACATCCAATTGTGTCCATCTAAAGCATTGCATGCTGCTAGTTGACCATTCCACTTTCCAGTCAAGAAAGATGAGTCTATACTCAAATATGGACGGCAACCTGCTTTGAAGCCATCGATGCAAGGCTTTAAAGCCATGAAGAATTTAGAGAAGAATACTTTCCCATCAGCTGTTACCTCAGTATCTATCTCCACAACACTGCCAGGTGACCTCTTCTCTACTTCTGCTTTGAAGTTATAAAGCATTCGAAAGGTATTTGCCCAATCACCATATAGCTCTTTCATTGCCCTTTGCTTTGCCTTCCACACTGTAGTATAATTCAGCTTAATGGGGTACTGCTTTTCCAAGTCTATTTTCAGTCTCTTTGCAGTGTTGTTTGGTGTTGTGGCTAAAATGGGCTTGATCTTTTCTGCAACCCATAATTGTGATGTCATCTTTGTAACTGTTTGAGAACTTGTAATGCAAGTATGAGGGTTTGGAATTTGATTCACTCTTATTGTCCTTCCATCAGGTTGGCGTCTAGCAGATATATACCACTTGCAAGGCTTGGCACCACCATCATAACCTATGCATTTTGCATAGAACTTCTTTTTATCAGTCCACATAGTCTTGGTAGCAAACTCACGTTTGACTGCATATGTCCTGAAACACATCCTGAATTCATCCATGCTTGGAAACAATCTCCCAACTTCAATAACTGGGTCCTCTTTGTCATAAACTGTTACTAGCTCATCATCATGTGCATCATCTACATGAACTGCAGCATTTTCCAACAACTCTAGATCTATATCTGCCTCTTCATCTCTTAAATGGTTGTCACCATCATTTGCAGCTTCATCCCTCTTCTTCTCCTTGTCTCTGTCATCTATAGGAATGCCAAAAAGCTTTGCCATTTCAATATCATCTATTGGTGCAATGACCAAATCAGTGCGGTCATGTATCTCAACTGAATTCCAATCAACAGTTACAATCCTTTGTGCATTACCATCTGCAGCCTCCCCTTGTGCATTAGCATCATCATCCTCCACTGTTAACACTTCCAACTCAGTAAGTATAGGCATTACTTGCCTTTGTGCAGCCCAATCATCCTCGACCATCTGAGCAGCCAGCTTCGAGGCCACATATCCAACCCTCGAATCAGGTTTCAGATCAATGAGCTCTGCTAAAAACAAAACAGTTTTGCTTGTCCAACCGTTTCGCTCATCGATTTCATCAACTATATGTTCCCCTGTCTCAACCCTAACATAGTCACATTTGCAATCATCAAATCGTAACAAAGAAACTTCTTGCTCTGGCCCCCAAACCACACTATCCCCAATTTTTCCACCATTTTCCTTACTGCCTCCTCTCCCATGTTTATTAGCTCTTGGGGATCAACATGTTCTAATTCCACCTCACATTTAACAACCGTGTCTCTCTCAATGATCAGCGTGCTGCCATCAACTAAAACAGCCCTAGAGGGAAAGAAATTGATGCGAAATTCGAAGGTTTGACGCGCAACATCGTCTCCCCTATTTTTGGCGGGCACTGTGAGCTAGCGGAAGCGAACAGAGAGCTCAACCTTAGAGAAATTAAGTGCAGAGATACGGGATATACCGATTAGAAGTCCCCTCTCCATGCTCCATATCGTTCCCCCTCGCCTCCACAATCTAGCATCAATGGGCACGCTCAGATCTCGAATTGAGAAGAATGGGAGAGGAATTAGCTTTCAAATGGCACTCACCACCTTCGTCGTCGAACGAAAGCGCCGCCGCCTAAATTAATTGCCGTGCCGCCGCCGCCGGTGCCGAGAACGATGGGTGAGGTCCGCCGCCGCCGTCGGGGAAGCTACAGTCAGTGTTACGCGCGCTCTCGGTCGGAAGCGGTTGGTTTGACTGGCTGTCCCAACCAACCGGTTTGGCTTAACCCTAATATTGGAACAAAGTTAAATGTGTCCTTACGACCGTTTTAAGTCCCGTGTGGCCCTGGGATATTAGCTGCCTCACAACCGTCGCATGCGAGCTATTCTTTTCAACGATGTCGCTTTCCTTCCAATTCCATGTAAAGACGTCGCATAGGAGCTATAAGCCCGCCGCTCCCAGGTGGCCTCGCGCTGAGGAGACCATATTGTAGGCGTCGGTCGCCATCGCCCTGGCGGCGCGTGCCCTGGGCCGAGCCCGCACCTCTGCGGCGTCGCCGGTGAGCACGCACCGGAGGGCGAGGAGCTCAACAGTTCCTAGCGCCGAGATCCCGAACGCCAGCACCTTCGCTGCCTCTTCGAGCTTCTCCCCGCAACCCGTGATGACGACGACTGCAGAGCTGCCGCGCAGGGGTGAGGAGAGGTAGCCGGAGGCTGTGGCGAGGACGTCGCGGACGGAGCCGGCGACCGCGAACGCGTCGCCGAACCTCTCCCAGAACAGGGGTTTCCAGGCCACCGGCGCCATTCGCAAGGCGGCGAGTCTATCTCTCTCTCTCCCTCTTCTCTCGCTCTTCTCTCTCTCTCGCTCGCTCGGCAGGAAAATATTTCGTGGGGCGGCTTCTCTCCTCGGGCTCCGGCGTACGGTTCCCTGGTTAAATCCCGGCTGCAAGCTGGCGAGGTGGACCCCACGCGGTAACCGCCAGTTTAACCCTGCCGCTGATGTAAAAAAACAGATACTCGTGGTACAAAATTGTCAAGCAGAATATCATCTCGTCTGCTCCCTCTGTTCCAGAAATAATTGACATTCGAATTTAGACGAACCCAATTTAGTTATTTCTGGATGGAAGAAATAGTAATTTGATTTTTGGTGGCGTAAAAATTTGACTACACCGCTTTCCTTTCTTCTGAATCAGTGATGGAGTAAAAGGTTCAATAGTTGTCTAAAAACTTGACTTCTGATGCATGATGCAGGAGAAAGACAGACGGGGTTAGAGCATCCCCACTTGTTTGGAGGTTTACAGGACCAAATTCGTTGCTAGATGGAGTAAAATAGTTCTGGATGGATTTTTGCCTAGAAATGATGGTTTTCCAGCCGTGTTCCCAGCGCTCGCGTCGGTTCGTGGTCGCCGTGGCGCAAGCGCCTCTGCCTCGCAAGTCCTTCGCGGAAGAAAGGAAGGGGCGACGTGCGAGGGTGCCGCAATTCTTGGGCGTTGTGGTGCTAATACTAGCACTGAACCGTGCCGAGCGGACCTCCTCCTCTGGCAAGCATGGGAACGACCTGCAAGGGGCGCATGCGAACTAGGTGTAGGACGACGAGGTTTCGTTGCGGCGTCGTGAAGTTGAAGGAGAGCTTCGGGCGCGGGGCCTAGCGAAGGAGCTTGACACGGGCGATGGCGACGTGCGCAAAGGGGGCTGGGAGCGGAGACGAGGGAGAGCGCTATGCTGTTGGTGGCTGGGGCGTAGAGGTGGGGTTCGGCCACGGGTAGAGGGCGAGCAGGGAGGTGGCGGGGAGAGAGATAGGGAGAGAGAGGGGACACGTGGGAGAGAAGGAGTGGTGGACGTTTCATCCGGCGTTTCCAGCGTCCCGAGAATGGCCTGGAAATGCGTGATGTAAATTGGACAAAAATCGGTCTGGGGACGCCTCTTGAGAACGTTACCGGGTGTTTTTTGTATGTGGATGAAAAAAGTGGTCTGAAAATGATCTTCTGAAAATGCTAGTGGAGATACTCAGAGGATGTCTTTGGTGTGAAATGCCCCCCCCCCCCCCCCCCCCCCGGATTCGTGGAGTAAAAAGGGGTTGAAATTTCTAGGCGATTTTTATTCATGGTGCAAATATGATAACCTTCCGTGAGTTCAGGGCCTTATCACTCTACTTTTCATCCACGTCACATGTGCCATGATACCACTTTCACAAAATTTAAACTTTAAATGTCAAATATTTGAAAGAAATCTGTGTGTTCACAAGATATGTATTTACATTCCCTAGAATATTCGGAACCAAATTCAAAATTGGCACGTAGAAACAAAATTTACAAATTGCTAGGAGTATATGAATAGTGTTATCTTGTCTTTTTGTGACACTATTGATGTCGTATTTGTTCTTCTTGTTTTTTCCACGTGCATTTCAAATTTGGTCATGTAAATACTAGTTATTGTAAACGTGAACATCCGCCGCATTTTCATTCCATGTTTTTCAGTATCCCGGTGAACTGTGCACTTCAGTTGAGATTTTGTCTTTTTGTGATTTTTTTTTTACTTTTGCTGATTTTTGGAAAATTTACACACAGATACAATACAACATTGACTACATCCAAGTATTTGTTTGTTTTTAAAAACTTAGAAATGAAATATTCGAAAGACTTAAAATAACTATGGCAACAGGCTACGGGGCTCAAAAGTGGTTTTCTGCTAACCAACGATGATATAAAAAAGAAATGTCCATGTTTCCTCCGCATAGTTCAAATAGTCCTTTACTGTACTAGTACCTCATGATAACAAAGAGGTTGTCTCTTAAGCATTTACTTGCCCCATAATAACATGCTAAGGGACTCTTTGAAAGACCTAGTAACTATAGTACCTCTCGTAATTAAAAGGGTCGTATCCATCGGGAAAGCAATCAGGATTCCTCTCAATTACTTCAAGTAGCATCTCTCTAAGTAGATTACGAGGACGATAAACTCGTTCTGCAGCAGCCACAGGTTGTTCCATGGTCAGAAGGTGGCACCGACACATCGGGCAGCTTCCATGAAGCTCGAGCCACTTCTCCACGCAGCCGCCGTGGAACCTGTGTCCGCATGCCGTCTCCTTCCACTCCGTCGCCGGTGCCGTGGTCTCCAGGCCCATGCATATGGGGCATTCTTCGCCGTCCGATGGCGCTTCCGCCGGGTTTAGCACCTCCGCCGCCCGCGAGCGTGACGGCGCCGAACCGTCTCCGGTTACAGCAGTGCAGGACTTCTCGCCCGGTTCCATGCCGGGAAGAATCCGTCCGCTAGAAAAAACAGAGCTCTTGAGTGGTGTGTTGGCGTGGACGACCTGTTGATTTGGGTTGAGCTTGGATCGTTTGGTTCTTGTGGAGGGCGTTTGGGGTGGGGGTATTTATGGATGGCAAAGGCCGGGTGGACGTGCGGTAGGACCGGTGGATTATGAGTCCGTTTCGGTTTCCCCGTCAGGCCTTGTTTACTTCTAGGGTATTTGAAGGGATGGGAAGAAATTATTTCATATCCCGAAATTTTCCCGATAGGTCGTTTACTAGTCCGGATTTGGAGGGGATAATCCCGAAATATCCCCACAAATCCCCTCCACACTAGTGTATTTTTGGCTAGATTAAAAAATCTACATCATGGTAGAGTATTTTTGGAAAGTGTATTTGAGGGGATTTGAGAGTATTGGGTGGACACCAAATCCCCGCATATTCCCGTATCTTTTGGGATAAAAATACCGAATAAGTAAACAAGGCCTCAGTCGGTCCCACTACTCCACGTCCGAGCGGGATTCTGCCGTGAACGGCGCGAGCCACCGATTTCCAAGCGTGGATTCAGTTGCACGGTTTGTAGCGGTGCTGCGCGCGATGCGGCTGGATGCTGTGCGTGAACCTGATGACCGAGTTGTAGCTGACGACGTGCGCGTGCACACTAGCTAGCACGACAGAATCCGACCCGTCCGCCGATCGCTAAAACGCAAATTCGAAACGGACTCCAACTCAACTCCCACCGCGCGCACCTCCTCTCGGCTTAATCTCCCGTCCACAAATACCCCACCCAACAAGCACCCTCCCCAAGAATCAAAACGAGACAGATTTTCCAACGCCAACACGCTGCTGAAGAGCTCTGTTTCGGCAGCGTACGCCCGGAGTATATATTTCCGCCATGGAACCGCTCGAGCAGTCATGCAACAATGCCACCACATCACCGGCGGAAGAGGTGCTAAAGCCGGCGGAGGCGCCATCGGACGGCGAAGAATGCCCCATATGCATGGGCCTCGAGACCACGGCGGCGGCGTCGGAGTGGAAGGAGACGGCATGCGGACACAAGTTCCACGGCAGGTGCGTGGAGAAGTGGCTCGAGCTTCAGGGAAGCTGCCCGATGTGTCGGTACCAGCTTCTGGCCATAGTACCGCCTCTTGCTGCGGAACAAGTTTACCGCCCCCCGAATCTCTTTCAAATGGTGCTTGATGAAAATAGGGCGAGGTTTCCCGAGCTCTTTTCCTGATCAAGATCATAAATATAGGTAGGAGTTGTTTATAAGTGTTGAGATACATGCATGTTGTGAAAATACGCAACGGTTGTTTGTGTACTTTTGATGGTTGTACGCATATATGCATTATCAGAATTATGTATGTATACACATGGATAATTTTTTTGTTCGAGGCAAAACATATTACTAGATCACGGACATCGGTGACTAGATTATTGAACATTTTTTTCTACAAAAATCCAAATTATTGAACTTGCGACAGCATGGCCCACTGAACATACGAGTGAAGTGGTGATGACGGTTTTTTTCTTGGAAAATGATACGTAGCCCCCTGGGGACAACTACTTCGCGATCCCCCGGGTTGGACCATACGCGCACGTCGTTTCCAACCGAGAAGAGTCCCCCGTACGCTTCCTCCTTTCCCGCAAACTGACGCAGCTGCCTCCATGTTTCTGTCGTGCTGTCGGGCCAGAGATGGAGGTCCGTGCACTGCCGCTAGACTGCATGCGCCGCTGCCAAGGTCCGTGCACACGCGCCGTTGACGGGGGTTTGCGCGAATTCATGCGACATGAGGAGCCGGGGAAAGCTCTTCGCCACGGGAGAGACGAGTGGTAGTGGGAAATGGGGTTGTCTCGTCGACAGGATTGGCCCACCCGTGTTTTAGCTTCGTCCGGTGTTTCCAAGGCGTTCCCAGCGCCCCAGGATCGGACTGCGATCTCCGGACGAAAGTTGGGCCAAATCCGGACGAAATCAACGTCTTGTAAACGCGACTGGGCAAAAATCAGCTCTAGACGAAAAAAACGCTCTGGAAACACGTGTGGAAAATGCTCTAAGCTGTTCAATAGCTGTCCAAAAACTGTCTTCTGATGCATGAGAAAGATGGGGGTTAGGGATGTCGTTGCGTGTGAAATGCCCTCGCTAATTCATGGGGCAAAAAATAGGGTGAAATCTCTGGATGATTTTTATTCACGGTGCAAAAGGCCTAATCACTCTACTTTTCATCCACGTCTGCCGTAGTTGGAGTATGTATCAATGCTAGTTCATAAAAGTTATTACGGAATTAAATTTTAAATGTCTATTTTCACAATATTTAAATTTTAAATGTTAAATATTTGAAAGAAAATTGATTTTTTTTGCAAAGGAAATTTGTGTGTTCACAAGATATGTATTTACATTCTCAAAAATATTCAGAACCAAATTCAAAATTGGCACATACAAACAAAATTTACAAATTGCTAGGAGTATATGAATGGTGTCATCTTGTCTTTTTTTGACACTATTGATGTTGTATTCGTTCTTCTTGTTTCTTCCGCGTGCAATTCAAATTTGGTCCTTTAAATACTAGTTATTGTAAACATGAACACTTGCAACATTTTTATTGCATGTTTCCTCTTTTGTAGCATGTTTTTCAGTGTCTCCGACGGTGAACGGTGCATTTAAGTTGAGATTTTGTCTTTTGTGAAAATTTATAATTTTGCTGATTTTTGGAAATTTTACACACGGATACAATACAACATTGACTACAACCAGGTATTTCTTTAAAATTTTCAAAACTTTAAAATCAAATATTCAAAAATTTCAAAATAATTGTGGCAACAGGCTACCGGTATCCCAGGCTCAAAAGTGGTTTTCTGATGTCATTAGTATAGCCAGCTGGAATGTCACAGGCCAAACCCAGGAACTGCCTGGGAACGCCGGATGAAGCGAAAAGAGGGTGGGTCAACCCTATTGGTGATACAAGGCCAAGCTCCTTCCGTTCTTATCCCTCTCGCCACCATGTCTTCGTCGAACTAAGTCAAACTTTGCCGAACTGGGCCAAACTACGCCGAACTACGACGAATTTAAGCCTATTTTGAGCCGAGTTCAGGAGAAATGTCGCCAAACTAGGCCGAACTATGCCGAACTAGGCCAAACTAGTCCGAACTAGGCTAAACTACTCTGATCTATGATGAATTTGAGCCAAATTTAGGCGAAATGCTGCCAAACTACGCCGAACTATGCCGGACTAGACCAAACTATGCTGAACTTGACCAAACCGGGCCAAACTAGGCCAAGCTAGGCCGAATTTGAGCAGAATTTGGACGAAATGTCGTTGATTTTACCTTATGTGAAACTGCTCCTTAGAACGCAAGTGAAAAACTGGCTATTGACATGCCGAAATTTATCCGGCGATTTAGCGCTGGATTTGGGTCGAGGAACGCCGAAGCAGTGGAGGTGGTATTAATGTGTTGAACGATAATCAATAAAAGGGTCAGAGTTAAAAAAAAAAGTGTAGGCGTACTGTCTAAAACGACAAGGATAAATTGAGGATAAGACAAAAGAACTTTTGAGGTTTTATTACTTGTCTCTGTGAGCATCTTCGCTTTAGTGGGCAAACTGAACGCATTTCTTTTACTGCTTCAACTTTTCTTGCTTGGCTAGTTTATTTACTGCGTGAACTTTGCGTACAGCTTTTACAAATTTCTACCGCCACCTCTCAGCACACGTCCAGTTTGTAGACAATGACTGGGAGGGAATTCGCTATCGTCCAGAGCACACGCGCTCAGCACACGGGACGTGCAATGTTTGGTCCCGCCGACTTGATCGCACGGAGACGGCGGGCATCGACCGACCGAATCCCACTCGCACCTGGACTACCTAGCGCGACAGAGTCCGATCCGTCGATTCATCGTTAACGCAAAATCAGATACGGACTCCAACTCAACTCCTCTCGGCTTAATCTCCCGTCCACAAATACCCCACCCAACAAGCACCCTCCCCAAGAATCAAAACGAGACAGATTTTCCAACGCCAACACGCTGCTGAAGAGAGCTCTGTTTCGGCAGCGCACGTCCGGAGTATTTCTGCCATGGAACCGCTCCAGCAGTCATGCAACAATGCCACCGCCACATCGCCGGGCTCGCCGACGGCGGCAGAGGTGCTAAAGCCGGTGGAGGCGCCATCCGACGGCGAAGAATGCCCCATATGCTGGGGTGAGGAGGCCACAACGTCGGAGTGGAAGAAGACGCCGTGCGGACACCGCTTCCACGGGAGCTGCATGCAGAGGTGGCTCGAGACGAAGGGAAGCTGTCCGATGTGTCGGTACCAGCTTCTGGTCGTAGTACGGCCTGCTGCTGCTGCGGAACAAGTTTACAACCCTCCGAATCTCTACCAAATGGCGAGGATTGAATCTAGGCGGAGGTTCCCCATGTTATATATATCCTGATGACAATTCTGTGAGGAGGTATAGGTAGGTAGGAGCTGTTTGGAAGTATCACAGAATGCGATGTATTCGAATTTTTGCTGAACACGAAATGCGATGTATTTGAATTTTTGCTATTCACAACTGTTCACCGTGACAAAATCCGGATTCGTCATTTTTGTTGAACACAAAATGCAATGTATTCGAATTTATTTATAACCGTTAATTTTTAATATTTTAAATGTTCAAAAAGTTAGCTCCGTTTAGCTCAGCGCTCCAAAAGGCCGCTCGTATTTTCTCTTCTAGACAAAAAAGAAAGAAAGAAAGATTTGTAATTCGCATACAACGGTGTACAAATTATTAAACTCGCAAGGATGTGGCGCCTATACATTCACTCGGACTGAGATCCTCTGATATAGGAAACCATGCAGTTCCCTGACTTTGGGTTGGGACCCACTCCCTGCAGAACCCACATGTAAGAGACTTAAAGGCAGAATTGGCCACGCTAGGGGAGCCGTGTCCCATTGACTCGACCACGGTGACCTGGAACACAACGAAGCTGGAATAGTTTTTTCTTCCAATGGATATAGAAGTGATGAAGGGAATTCTGTTATGCATGAGGAACCAAGGAGATATGCCCTAAAGGCAATAATAAATATAGTTATTATTATATCTTTGTGTTTATGATAAATGTTTACATTCATGCTATAATAGTATTAACAAGGAAACATTAATACTTGTGTGATTTGTAAACTTAAATTGAAATCCCTACTAAAGCCTCTATATATATTACTAGCTTGTTGGTTAATAAATGATTGTGGTTTCCCTATCATAAACATTGAGATGTTATTAACAACAAGATCATATCATTAGGAGAATGATATGGTGGACATACTCCTATAGATAAGCGTAGCATAAAGATCAAGTCATTTTAATAGTTTAATTGCTATATGCTTTCTGATACATAGTAACCTAATTCCTTCGACCATGAGATCATGCATATCACCTTCACCGGAAGGATTCTTTGATGACATCAAACACCGCATCGTAACTGGGTGGCTATAAAGGTGGCATTGAGTGTTCGGAAAGTATTGGTTGAGACACATGGATCAAGAGTGGGATTTGTCCATCCATATGACGGATAGATATACTCTGGACCCTCTCGGTGAAATGTCATCCAATTAGCTTGCAAGCATGTGACTGGCTCACAAGGGATCACATATCACTGGAACGAGAAAAGAGTACTTATCAGTAACGAGGTTGAACTAGGTATGCAGAGATACCGACGATCATAACCTCGGATAAGTAAACTATCGTGAGACAAAGGGAAATTGGTATCGTATGTAAGTGGTTCATTCAATCGCAAAGTAATCGTAGAAATATGTGGGAGCCATATGAATTTCCAGATTCCTCTATTGGTTATTGTTCGGAGAAGTGTCTCGATCATGTCCGCATAATTCACGAACCGTAAGGAGACACACTTAAGGATTCGACGTTGTTTGAGTAGTTATGGAATGATGAGAAAGAGACCGAATGTTGTTCGGATTCTCGGATGGGATCTGGGATATCACGAGGAGATCCGGAATGGTCCGGAGAATAAGATTCATATAAGAAAAGTCCTGTTTCGGAGTTGGAGAATGGTTCCGGTGTTTTCATCGGGAATGTTCTAGAAGGTTCCGGAATGTCCGGCACTCCGAAGGAGAAGGGTACATGAATGTTTCATACCAAGTTGGAATGATTGCATCATGTACTAGGTGTCATCGCTGAACAAAATAAAGGGTTTAATCAAATCCTAGTTTGAAAAGTCAAACGGCTATTTTGGAAAGTGGAGGGAAGTGGGAAACCGAGTTGGGGAGGAGTTCCTCCTCCACCGCTGGCCCACTAGGGATCCGAGTTGGGGAGGGACTCCCTCCCCTTGGTCGGCCCTCCCACCTATAAAGGGAGGGGCAGGGCTGCCCCTCCTAGCACACAAGTTCTCCACCCCAAAACCCTAGCCCGGCGCCGCCACCTCCTATTGCCGCCGCCTAGGGCTCCCCTAGCCGCCGACTTGGGCAAGCCCCAAGCCCTAGCCGCCGGCCCTAACACCTCCTCCTTGGTGTGTATAAACCCTAGATCGCCGAGGAGCTCTCTCATAGTCCACCATACTCGCTCCGGCTTAAGGCGAAGCCCTGCGAGATCTCCCCTCTACTTCCGGTACCACGCCATTGTGCTGCCGGAATCGCGAGGAGAGTGCTACAACCTCCGCTGCCTGCTGGAACAAGGGAGAGTAAGGTCTTCGTCGAGTACCGAACGTGTGACCGACTGCGGGAGCGCTGCCGGAACACCACACCGGAAGGATCGTCTACGCGATCTTGAGATCGGGAAGAGTACGACTACATCACCCACGAGAATCCGCTCTCGTTAAACACTTTGGAATCTTCGAGGGTGAGTTATTCCATCGACTCGTTGCTACAATCTAGTAGATAGATCTTGGCTTGTTTGTTTGTATGCGGTAGAAATTTTTTGTTTTCCATGCTACGAAACCCTATAGTGGTATCAGAGCCGTGTCTATATGTAGATCTGTTGCACGAGTAGAACACAATGGTCATTGTGGGCGTTGATGCTTTTATTGTCGATTGCTTCTTGTGTACTTTGCATCTTGCGGGATGTTGGGATGAAGCGGCCTGGGCTAACCTTACATGACATCGTTCATGAGACTTGCTCCACGCTTGACATACAACTTGTATTGCATAAGTGGCTTTGCGGGTGCCTGTTTCTCCCAGCATAGTTCAGATTCAATTTACAACGAGTGATTGTCAAAACTAGTATCAATGTTGTGGTTCTGTTCGTAAGTTAGAACGACACTTATTGAAAGCCCCAAACCACGTAAAACATGCAAAGAAAGTAGAGGCGTCTAACTTTGTTTTGCAGGGGTGTGCCATGATGTGATATGACCATGATTGTGATTATATTTGATGTATGCAATATTCCTTATTGTAAGTTGGCAACCGGCAGGAGCCATATGGTTGTCTTTAAATTCTGTTAAGACCCGCGTGTCTATTCAAAGTAGTTGTAATAGTTGAAGCTGGTGGACGACAACCATGGAGCAGCGTCATGGACCTTGATGCAATGCCGGTGATGATGGAGATCATGTTCGTGCTTGAAGATGGAGATCGGAAGCACAAAGAAGAAAGGCCATATCATATCACATATTATGAATTGCATGTGATGTTAATCCTTTATGCATCTTGTATTGCTTAGTTAACGATGGGAGCATTATAAGATGATCCCTCATGCACATGAATTTCAATTTCTAAAGTGTTCATCCTTAGTAATCACCGTTGCTAAAGCTTGTTGTTTCGAAGCACCACGTGATGATCGGGTGTGTTAGATTCCGCAAGTGTATACAACGTGAGCAAGCCAGATTTGCTCATGCGGAAGCTAAGGTTTGATCTTGACGAGCCTAGCATGTACAGACATGGTCTCGGAACACGGATCACCGAAAGGTAAAGCATGAACCATATAGTAGATATGATGAACATGTCGATTGTTCGCCATTGAAACTATATCAACTCTCGTGATGATCGGTGTTGATGTGGTGGATTTGGTTCGTGTGATCACTAAAACAATGTGAGGGATATTGTTTTGAGTTGGAGTTCACCTAGATTAATTTAACTATTAATTAGAACTCAATTTGTCATAAACTTAGTATAAACTATTGCAAATATGTTGTAGATCAATGGCGGCCCCTACCATCAATTTTAATGCGTTCCTAGAGAAAGAAAAGTTGAAAAACAATGGAAGCAACTTCATGGATTGGTTCCGCAATTTGAGGATTGTCCTCACAGCTGGTTATTTGACCTATGTGCTGGATGCACCGCTGGGTTACCCACCTGCAGCTACTGCTACTGATGAAGTAAAGAATGTTTACCTCGCTCGAAAGTCTCAGTACTCCACAATTCAGTGTGCTATCTTGTATGGTTTAGAATCGGAGCTTCAGAAAAGGTTTGAGAATTCAGACCCACATGATATTGTCCGTGATCTCAAATTGATCTTTGAGACTCACGCGGCAATTGAGAGCTATGAGGCTTCTGAAAAGTTCTTTAACTGCAAGATGGAAGAGGGCAGCTCCGTCAGTGAGCATGTGCTTAAGATGTCTGGGCACGCAAACAAACTTCAAAGCTTAGGTATAGTGATTCCTAATGCTTTGGTGATTTACCGTGTCCTCCAATCACTACCACCAAGTTACAAGAACTTTGTGATGAACTACAATATGCAAAACATGAACAAGCAGTTGCCAGAACTCTTTGCCATGTTGAAATCTGCAGAAGTGGAGATCAAGAAAGAGCACCAAGTGTTGATGGTCAATAAGACCACCAAATTCAAGAAAGGCAAGTCTAAGCAAAAGGGACACTTCAAGAAGGGTGGTAAGAAAGTTACCGCGCCGACAAAGAAGACCAAGGCTGGACCTAAGCCTGATATTGAGTGCTTTTACTGCAAGGGAGAAGGTCACTGGAAGCGGAATTGCCCAATGTACTTGGCGGATTTGAAGAACGGCAACATCAAGAAGAAAGGTATATCCGATATACATGTTATTAATGTGTATCTCACTAGTACTCGTAGTAGTGCCTGGGTATTTGATACTGGTTCGGTTGCTCGTATTTGTAACTCGAAACAGGTGCTGCAGAATAAACGGAAGCTAGCGGAGAACGAGGTGACGATGCGCGTGGGAAACGGATCAAAGGTTGATGTGATCGCGGTCGGCACGCTACCCCTTCATCTACCATCGGGACTAGTTTTATACTTAAATAATTGTTATTTGGTGCCTGCATTAAGCATGAACATTATATCGGGATCTTGTTTATTGCGAGACGGTTACTTGTTTAAGTCTGAGAATAATGGCTGTTCGATTTATATGAGTAATATGTTTTATGCACATGCACCTTTGATAGATGGTCTATTCTTATTGAATCTCGATAGTGGAAATACACATATTAATAACATTGAGGCTAAACGTTTGAAATCGAGCGATAACTCGACCTATATGTGGCACTGTCGTCTTGGTCACATTGGAGTGAAGCGCATGAAGAAACTCCATTCCGATGGATTTCTTGAATCACTTGATTTCGAATCACTTGAAAGATGCGAAGCATGTCTGATGGGTAAAATGACTAAGACTCCATTTTCTGGTATGATGGAGCGAGCTACGGACTTATTGGAAATCATACATACCGATGTGTGTGGTCCAATGAGTGTAGCATCGCGCGGTGGTTATCGTTATGTTCTTACCTTCACGGATGACTTGAGTAGATATGGGTATATCTATTTCATGAAACATAAGTCCGAAACTTTCGAGAAGTTTAAGGAATTCCAAAGTGAGGTAGAGAATCAACGTAACAAGAAGATTAAATTTCTACATTCTGATCGTGGAGGTGAATATCTAAGTTACGAGTTTGGCGAGCATTTGAAGAAATGCGGAATACTTTCACAATTGACACCGCCGGGAACACCACAACGTAATGGTGTGTCCGAACGTCGTAATCGAACTCTCTTAGATATGGTTCGTTCTATGAGGTCACTTACAGATTTACCGCTATCATTTTGGGGTTATGCATTAGAAACAGCCGCATTCACTTTAAATAGGGCACCATCTAAATCCGTTGAAACGACACCGTATGAATTATGGTTTGGGAAGAAACCTAAATTGTCGTTCCTTAAAGTTTGGGGTTGCGAAGCCTATGTAAAGAAGTTACAACCGGACAATCTTGAACCCAAAGCGGAAAAATGCGTCTTCATAGGATACCCGAAGGAAACTATTGGGTATACCTTCTATCATAGATCCGAAGGCAAAATCTTCGTTGCCAAGAATGGATCCTTTCTAGAGAAAGAATTTCTCTCGAAAGAAGTGACTGGAAGGAAAGTAGAACTCGACGAGGTTGTCGAACCTTCTCTCAAAATTGCGAGTAGCGCAGCACCGGAAGAAGTTCCTGTGGTGCCTGCACCAATAAGAGAGGAAGCTAATGATGATGATCATGAAACTTCGGTTGTAGTTGCTACAGAGCCTCGCAGGTCAACGAGAACTCGTATCGCTCCAGATTGGTATGATTCCGTTATGAGTGTCATGTTGGTGGACAACACCGATGACCCTGCGACATATGAGGAAGCGATGATGAGCCCAGATTCCAATAAATGGCAAGAATCCATGAAATCCGAGATTGGATCCATGTACGAAAACCAAGTATGGACTTTGGTGGACTTACCGGATGGCCGGAAGGCTGTCGAGAACAAATGGATTTTCAAGAAGAAAACAGATGCTGATGGTAATGTTACTGTCTATAAAGCTCGACTTGTCGCAAGAGGGTTTCGAAAATTCAAGGATTTGACTACGATGAGACTTTCTCACCTGTAGCGAAGCTAAAGTCTGTGAGGATTATGTTAGCAATCGCTGCATATTATGATTATGAGATATGGCAGATGGATGTCAAAACAGCATTCCTCAATGGAGATATTGATGAAGAGTTGTATATGATGCAACCCAAAGGTTTTGTCGATCCTAAAGATGCTAACAAGGTATGCAAACTTCAACGGTCCATCTATGGATTGAAGCAAGCATCCCGAAGTTGGAATCAACGTTTTGATAAGGTGATCAAAAGTTTTGGTTTTATACAAACTTATGGAGAAGCTTGTATTTACAAGAAAGTGAGTGGGAGCTCTGTAGCATTCTTAATACTATATGTAGATGACATATTGTTGATTGGGAATGATGTAGACCTTCTTAATAGTGTCAAGGAATATTTGAATAATAGTTTTTCCATGAAGGATCTTGGCGAAGCAGCTTACATATTAGGCATAAAGATTTATAGAGATAGATCGAGACGCCTAATATCATTGTCACAAAGTACATATTTGGACAAAGTTCTAAAGAGGTTTGGAATGTAAGATAGCAAGAAAGGGTTCTTGCCCATGTTGCCCAATTCGACCTTGAGTAAAACTCAAAGTCCGACAACGGCAGAAGATAGAGAAAGGATGAGTAAGACTCCCTATGCCTCAGCCATAGGATCTCTAATGTATTGTGGCATCCCGCAAAACCACTACTAGAAAATCGCGTTGAATTTGTGCATTGCATCGTCATCATCATGCATTGTTTGCATAAAACTATGTAAGCCCGTTTTGTTTTTCTAAAACGCCCCATCTTATTCAAACACCGAAAACCGGGTCCCCGGAATATTTTGTTTTGTCCGCTGTCGGATTGCAAAAAAACGCTGTTTGAAAATACATAATTTAACTAATTATTTAGTGGGGGCAGCCGAACGGGCCAAATCGACCCGAACGACCACCCCCGTACAAAACAGAACGGCCCAACCTAAATCCTAAGGCTACCAGGAAACCTACCCACACCCCCTGGCCACCTCACCCCCTCCAATCGTTGGCCGCCACGTCACCTTTCTCCCTCACCCCTCCAATCAGCAGCTGCCACCTAATCCTACCCCCTCTCCTTTTTCCTCTCTCTCTCCCAACCCACCAAACACCACGCACGCAACACCCCCTGGCCACACAGCCGATCCTCACCTCTCCCCTGGATCCCCACCCACCTGTCCGCGTGGCCCCACCCTGCAGCCCCACGCGCGACCGCTCCCCACCGTCTCCTTCCTCTCTCCCTCACGCGCTCTCTCCCCTCTTCCTCCCTGCCCGCTCGCGTCTTCCCTCCCTCTTCCTGCTGCGGGCGAGCGCCGCCACGCCGGCCCACGCTCGAGCGCCGCCGCCGCCAGGGCGCACTCCCTCGTCGCCGTCGCCAGGAGCCCGCCGCCTCGCTCGCCGGCGTCCCCCCCGGACCAAGCTCGACAGGCAAGCCCTGCACGCCCGCGTAGTCAACGCCTGAGGTCGCACCTGCCCTGCCTCTGGCCGGCCCCGCGCGAGCCCTGGCTGCCGTCCCCAGCTCCGCTCGCCCCACCTCGCCGCCGTTCCCCTCCAACCTCCGCTGCGTCGCCGCCTTCGACCGCCAACCCGCGTCCGCGCCCCGCTCCGACGCCGCCGTTCGCCCTCGCCACGAGCTCCTCGTCGCCGCTCCGCAGCCCGCGAGGCCCCGTCCACGCCGCGCCCGTGGCCGCCGGCCTCCCTCCGGCGACGCCGCGGCCAGCCTGCCCCGCGCCGCCACCAACCACCTGCCGCTGCCTTCCACCTCCTGCCCCGCTTCGGTTCGCGCCGCCGACGGAGCCCACCTTCCTCGACCCCACCGGCAGGCCCGAGCCCCGCCGCCCAGGAAGCCGCCGCCGCGAACCCCTCCCTCGCCGACCCGTCCGTCTCCATGTCCGTCGCCGAGGACGTGCCCCTGTTCTCGCTCGCGCAAGAACCCGTAGGACAGGCGCTGCCACGGAGGCCGCCTCACGGCACGAAGTTGTCCCTGTCAAGGGACTGCTCCTATTGTTTGGAATTATGCAGGTCGACAAGGGAACCACGACACACCAAGTCCTACCACACGGAAACCGGAGACCGATCTAGAACGTCGAGGCCTTCGCATGGAATCGCCAAGAACCACCAGCGCCATAAACCAAGACCGACAGCGTCACCCGGGAACTCCGACAAGGACGCCGTGACCTTCGGCAAGGTTCCGACAAGATCGTCTACACGGATGTAAAATTCTCGACCCCGAAGACTGAGCCCAACAGAGACCCGAGCGAGCCCCGATGAACCCTCGATGACCATCGAAGAACCGCCGACAAGGGTATCAAACGCCATGCTCGGCTTCAGGGATCCTCACGAACGTCGACGCGGAACCAAGTTCTCTACGAGCAACCAAAGCCGGAGCCTTCAAGGTTGGCGGTGGAAAACCCAGAGAATCCCCGGACGCCAAGACCGTCGACATGGATACCGAAGAACGCCGAGCGCCAAGTACCTCCTCTCGGGACGCCAAGATCTACCTCGGTTGTCCGACCCCGAAACCGTCGAACCCTGGACCCTGAGACCGACCCCGAACCCCGGAACCCCCAAGTTCGTCGAGACCCCTCAATGTGTGGCCCTTATTCCAGAACCCTATTTTATAACATAATAACCTTGTTGCATACTCAATTGTCATCTCGCATGCATATCTGTGGTTTGGGGGCCTTATGCCGATTCACCTAATAATTAAATATGGGGCCCATATGCGGGCAAATCTAGCCTTATATTGGCCTCATTTAAACTTGTGTAGCGAACCGGTACCATATCTGGCCATGTTAAACAACATTTAAATTGCGGGGTTTCTAAATAACATGAACCACCTAATTAATTGTCGGGACCCCGGTTCCACTTAATATGACCTAATTGCACCGCATCTTTGCCATGTCATACATCATACATGCATCATGCCGATCTTCTGCCGTTGTATTAAATATTGCATCCGGTGTTTCTTCTAGTGTTTTGGTTCTTCGCGGATAAGGCCGTTGAGTTGATGTGAGCTTCGCCCCGATCTTCGGTTGAACCTTCGACAATGTTTTCAGGCGAGCATCTCCCCCTTTCTACCTATCTTACTATTATAGTATTTACTTCCCTCCTGTTGATCTATTGCTATCTGTGTTGCGATGCTCTAGTTTTCCGTACCCGTGATATCCCTTGCAGCCCTATATTGCCTCGGACACATCCTATTACCTATTGTTTGGTAGATAGTTGGACTTGCGCGTCGTAGTCGCTTGCTCAAGTGCTGTTGCGTGTCGGCAAGTGCCACAGTTGTTGATGTATTGCCGCATGTTGATGTTGGAGATGATCATAGTTTTACTTATTGTTCACTTTAATTCCTGTTTAACAACTAAAATTGAAGTAAGCAGAGGCATCGGTGGGTGATAGATAACTTTTGGTTTCCGAACGCCCACTTGTGTCCCGTAGGACCCCGAGTACTTGATACCTGTTCCTTGATTTATCGCGCTATCCACATATGGGGAGTATGGGCCCCCCTTAGCCAGAGCTTGATTCCGTCTTATTTCTTGGGGCCACAAACTAGTTTGAGGTTTTATTTACGATCCTGTACTTATGCCATGCTACTGCTTTATTTAAATTGTGCGATAGATAGCACACTGTACTGTTTAGGTAAGCGGAGTGATTACGCGGTATCGACACCCCGAGTTTTCGGGTTCCCAGTCGCTTACAGCCATTGGCGCTAACCTTGAGTCCGTCTCGGAGCTTGCTTACTTCGTTGCGGGTCTACTCAATGGGGTGGCCCCCTGAAATATTTCTGAATCTTGTGATTGCTCTGTCGTGAAGACCTCGTTGGGTTTTGATTTGGTTTTTCCGAGGTTGATCGTGTGTGTGTTGCTATTTGTGCACCCCGGCCGGGTTAAAACTTTCTGAAAGCCGTGTCCGCGGTTATGGACGACTTGGAGCACAGTATCTCGAACATAGACAACTATAACTAAAGTTTACTGTTATAAATTGACTTGTATCTGATATGACTAGTAAATATTGCAACTACAACGGAATGGCTAAATAAAACTGCCAACAAATGCTTGTTTGGATTGTCGCTTGCGACCATTGTACCTGACTAGTAAGTATTGCAACTACAACGGAATGGCTGAATAAAAGTACCAACAACTGCTGGGTTTTGGGTTTATCTCATGTCATTTGTATATGATTAGTAAGTGTCGCAACTATAACGGAATGGTTAACTAAAAGTGCCCACCGCCTACTTTATCAGGATGATTATCTATACTTGACTAGTAATTGCTGCAACGATAACCAAATAAATAAAACCGCCAACTGTGTGAGTTCCTCGGTTGACTTCCTCGTTTGGTATCGAGGGGGAAACACCAGGATGGGTATGTTTGGTGTTAGCTTCAGGTTGGATCCGGATAGGTCATTCTTACCCCTCTCTGATAACCGCCAGTTGTATCGAGTCTCTATAGGTTGTTCAGTGCATGCTGCCGCTGCCGCTCAGTCCACCATACCTGTGTAGGCGAGGACCGCCGAATTCTAGCCTCGCCGTGTACTGGCCTCAGTACTGACGCTCCTCTTTTTCCTTTGCCCTTTGTCGGCACCCCTTTTGTTTAAGCAGGTTGTGAGATCGACGTCGTTAGCAGGGTTACCCTTCCGGCTTGGCCTGGGCAGGGTTATGGACGCCATTGGTTATTCTTCAGGGCTCTTAGCCCCATTTGCATCTTGTCCGTAGCTGGACGCTATATCGTTCTCAAGGTGATTTGGATCTTTGTACGGTATATCTGTATTCTTGGCTCTTTGAGCCGCTGCTATATATATATCTGTTTTGTGGGTCCCATCGAGGACTGTTGTGTAATGTTATTACTTCATTTTCCACCCGCACGAAAGTGCCTGGTGGGCACCTTTGAATCGTTTCTATACGGGTTTGGCGAATTTTGCCCAAACTTGCATAGGTCCGATTCTGAGGGTGTTACAGAGTGGTATCAGAGCTCAGCAGTTACGATACCCCCACAAGTCCAGCCTGTAGGATAACCTAGCTAACGGCCGAAGTAGAGTGTCAAAACTATTTTTGCAAAATCGGTTGGATAGTTCTGATTAGGTCTGATTTTACTCCTTACCCCTCTGCTATTCTCCTCTTATCTCGACGTGTTTTGGGATCCGCTCTCGTCTCTTTCTTCGAGTCCAGGAATTTCTCGTGGTTGGGTTTTTCGTCGTACCTTCAGGGTTTCGCTTCCTCCTCTGTTAACGGTGTTCTACCATCTGGTGTTCAAGCTGCCTGATGAATCCGTCTACGGTGTTACCATCCTTTGTTCCTTGTTTGTGCTTTCCGGTGTTTTCCCGACGCGACGACATCATCTACGCCAGATCCGATGCAGAGTCTGCATCACTCCGTTGTTCCGAACCTCGCTTGTCGAGATCTTCAGTCTGATTCCGAGAACGGCCGCATGCTTTTCTACTGATTGTGCAGAGTAATAGTTTGGGTGCGTGATGGATTGGCCCCCATGCCCGACTACCCCTTCTATTCGCTTTTGTACATTGAAGTGGATGAGAATGCATCGGTTCCCTTTTCCATCGGAGTAGAGGTGGCTTTATTTGCGATACCTCTACCTTCGACCTTTTGTTCCCGGAGTGTTCTCTCGACGATCACGGACAACGACCCCTTGTTAGTGGTGTCGCGAGGATCTACACGATGCGAGAAGACGCAGATCACCGACCTTCTTTCCGGTACCATGAGGCGGATCTCGAGGGCGAGATCCATTGTTAGTGGTGTCGAATTGTGGCATCCCGCGAAACCACTACTAGAAAATCGCGTTGAATTTGTGCATTGCATCGTCATCATCATGCATTGTTTGCATAAAACTATGTTCGCAAGCCCGTTTTGTTTTTCTAAAACGCCCCATCTTATTGAAACACCGAAAACTGGGTCCCCGGAATATTTTGTTTTGTCCGCTGTCGGATTGCAAAAAAAACGCTGTTTGAAAATAAATAATTTAACTAATTATTTAGTGGGGGCAGCCGAACGGGCCAAATCGACCCGAACGACCACCCCCGTACAAAACAGAACGGCCCAACCTAAATCCTAAGGCTACCAGGAAACCTACCCACACCCCCTGGCCACCTCACCCCCTCCAATCGTTGGCCGCCACGTCACCTTTCTCCCTCACCCCTCCAATCAGCAGCTGCCACCTAATCCTACCCCCTCTCCTTTTTCCTCTCTCTCTCCCAACCCACCAAACACCACGCACGCAACACCCCCTGGCCACACAGCCGATCCTTACCTCTCCCCTGGATCCCCACCCACCTGTCCGCGTGGCCCCACCCTGCAGCCCCACGCGCGACCGCTCCCCACCGTCTCCTTCCTCTCTCCCTCACGCGCTCTCTCCCCTCTTCCTCCCTGCCCGCTCGCGTCTTCCCTCCCTCTTCCTGCTGCGGGCGAGCGCCGCCACGCCGGCCCACGCTCGAGCGCCGCCGCCGCCAGGGCGCACTCCCTCGTCGCCGTCGCTAGGAGCCCGCCGCCTCGCTCGCCGGCGTCCCCCCCCCGGACCAAGCTCGACAAGCAAGCCCTGCACGCCCGCGTAGTCAACGCCTGAGGTCGCACCTGCCCTGCCTCTGGCCGGCCCCGCACGAGCCCTGGCTGTCGTCCCCAGCTCCGCTCGCCCCACCTCGCCGCCGTTCCCCTCCAACCTCCGCTGCGTCGCCGCCTTCGACCGCCAACCCGCGTCCGCGCCCCGCTCCGACGCCGCCGTTCGCCCTCGCCACGAGCTCCTCGTCGCCGCTCCGCAGCCCGCGAGGCCCCGTCCACGCCGCGCCCGTGGCCGCCGGCCTCCCTCCGGCGACGCCGCGGCCAGCCTGCCCCGCGCCGCCACCAACCACCTGCCGCTGCCTTCCACCTCCTGCCCCGCTTCGGTTCGCGCCGCCGCCGGAGCCCACCTTCCTCGACCCCACCGGCAGGCCCGAGCCCCGCCGCCCAGGAAGCCGCCGCCGCGAACCCCTCCCTCGCCGACCCGCCCGTCTCCATGTCCGTCGCCGAGGACGTGCCCCTGTTCTCGCTCGCGCAAGAACCCGTAGGACAGGCGCTGCCACGGAGGCCGCCTCACGGCACGAAGTTGTCCCTGTCAAGGGACTGCTCCTGTTGTTTGGAATTATGCAGGTCGACAAGGGAACCACGACACACCAAGTCCTACCACACGGAAACCGGAGACCGATCTAGAACGTCGAGGCCTTCGCATGGAATCGCCAAGAACCACCAGCGCCATAAACCAAGACCGACAGCGTCACCCGGGAACTCCGACAAGGACGCCGTGACCTTCGGCAAGGTTCCGACAAGATCGTCTACACGGATGTAAAATTCTCGACCCCGAAGACTGAGCCCAACAGAGACCCGAGCGAGCCCCGATGAACCCTCGATGACCCTCGAAGAACCGCCGACAAGGGTATCAAACGCCATGCTCGGCTTCAGGGATCCTCACGAACGTCGACGCGGAACCAAGTTCTCTACGAGCAACCAAAGCCGGAGCCTTCAAGGTTGGCGGTGGAAAACCCAGAGAATCCCCGGACGCCAAGACCGTCGACATGGATACCGAAGAACGCCGAGCGCCAAGTACCTCCTCTCGGGACGCCAAGATCTACCTCGGTTGTCCGACCCCGAAACCGTCGAACCCTGGACCCTGAGACCGACCCCGAACCCCGGAACCCCCAAGTTCGTCGAGACCCCTCAATGTGTGGCCCTTATTCCAGAACCCTATTTTATAACATAATAACCTTGTTGCATACTCAATTGTCATCTCGCATGCATATCTGTGGTTTGGGGGCCTTATGCCGATTCACCTAATAATTAAATATGGGGCCCATATGCGGGCAAATCTAGCCTTATATTGGCCTCATTTAAACTTGTGTAGCGAACCGGTACCATATCTGGCCATGTTAAACAACATTTAAATTGCGGGGTTTCTAAATAACATGACCCACCTAATTAATTGTCGGGACCCCGGTTCCACTTAATATGACCTAATTGCACCGCATCTTTGCCATGTCATACATCATACATGCATCATGCCGATCTTCTGCCGTTGTATTAAATATTGCATCCGGTGTTTCTTCTAGTGTTTTGGTTCTTCGCGGATAAGGCCGTTGAGTTGATGTGAGCTTCGCCCCGATCTTCGGTTGAACCTTCGACAATGTTTTCAGGCGAGCATCTCCCCCTTTCTACCTATCTTACTATTATAGTATTTACTTCCCTCCTGTTGATCTATTGCTATCTGTGTTGCGATGCTCTAGTTTTCCGTACCCGTGATATCCCTTGCAGCCCTATATTGCCTCGGACACATCCTATTACCTATTGTTTGGTAGATAGTTGGACTTGCGCGTCGTAGTCGCTTGCTCAAGTGCTGTTGCGTGTCGGCAAGTGCCACAGTTGTTGATGTATTGCCGCATGTTGATGTTGGAGATGATCATAGTTTTACTTATTGTTCACTTTAATTCCTGCTTAACAACTAAAATTGAAGTAAGCAGAGGCATCGGTGGGTGATAGATAACTTTTGGTTTCCGAACGCCCACTTGTGTCCCGTAGGACCCCGAGTACTTGATACCTGTTCCTTAATTTATCGCGCTATCCACATATGGGGAGTATGGGCCCCCCTTAGCCAGAGCTTGATTCCGTCTTATTTCTTGGGGCCACAAACTAGTTTGAGGTTTTATTTACGATCCTGTACTTATGCCATGCTACTGCTTTATTTAAATTGTGCGACAGATAGCATACTGTACTGTTTAGGTAAGCAGAGTGATTACGCGGTATCGACACCCCGAGTTTTCGGGTTCCCAGTCGCTTACAGCCATTGGCGCTAACCTTGAGTCCGTCTCGGAGCTTGCTTACTTCGTTGCGGGTCTACTCAATGGGGTGGCCCCCTGAAATATTTCTGAATCTTGTGATTGCTCTGTCGTGAAGACCTCGTTGGGTTTTGATTTGGTTTTTCCGAGGTTGATCGTGTGTGTGTTGCTATTTGTGCACCCCGGCCGGGTTAAAACTTTCTGAAAGTCGTGTCCGCGGTTATGGACGACTTGGAGCACAATATCTCGAACATAGACAACTATAACTAAAGTTTACTGTTATAAATTGACTTGTATCTGATATGACTAGTAAATATTGCAACTACAACGGAATGGCTAAATAAAACTGCCAACAAATGCTTGTTTGGATTGTCGCTTGCGACCATTGTACCTGACTAGTAAGTATTGCAACTACAACGGAATGGCTGAATAAAAGTACCAACAACTGCTGGGTTTTGGGTTTATCTCATGTCATTTGTATATGATTAGTAAGTGTCGCAACTATAACGGAATGGTTAACTAAAAGTGCCCACCGCCTACTTTATCAGGATGATTATCTATACTTGACTAGTAATTGCTGCAACGATAACCGAATAAATAAAACCGCCAACTGTGTGAGTTCCTCGGTTGACTTCCTCGTTTGGTATCGAGGGGGAAACACCAGGATGGGTATGTTTGGTGTTAGCTTCAGGTTGGATCCGGATAGGTCATTCTTACCCCTCTCTGATAACCGCCAGTTGTATCGAGTCTCTATAGGTTGTTCAGTGCATGCTGCCGCTGCCGCTCAGTCCACCATACCTGTGTAGGCGAGGACCGCCGAATTCTAGCCTCGCCGTGTACTGGCCTCAGTACTGACGCTCCTCTTTTTCCTTTGCCCTTTGTCGGCACCCCTTTTGTTTAAGCAGGTTGTGAGATCGACGTCGTTAGCAGGGTTACCCTTCCGGCTTGGCCTGGGCAGGGTTATGGACGCCATTGGTTATTCTTCATGGCTCTTAGCCCCATTTGCATCTTGTCCGTAGCTGGACGCTATATCGTTCTCAAGGTGATTTGGATCTTTGTACGGTATATCTGTATTCTTGGCTCTTTGAGCCGCTGCTATATATATATCTGTTTTGTGGGTCCCATCGAGGACTGTTGTGTAATGTTATTACTTCGTTTTCCACCCGCACGAAAGTGCCTGGTGGGCACCTTTGAATCGTTTCTATACGGGTTTGGCGAATTTTGCCCAAACTTGCATAGGTCCGATTCTGAGGGTGTTACATGTATGCCATGCTATGTACTAGACCCGAAATTGCATATGCTGTTAGTTTAACTAGCAGATATCAAAGTGATCCAGGAGTGGATCATTGGACAGCGGTCAAAAACATCCTTAAGTACTTGAGAAGAACGAAGGATATGGTTCTTTCTTATGGAGGTGATGAACAGCTCGTTGTTAATGGTTACACCGATGCTAGTTGGAACACCGATCCGGATGATTCTAAATCACAATCTGGATACGTATTTACTTTGAATGGTACAACAGTTAGCTGGAGGAGTGCAAAGCAAAGCATTGTGGCGAGATCTTCAACTGAATCGGAATACATGGCTGCTTCGGAGGCTTCACAAGAAGCGATATGGATGAAAGAGTTCATTAAAGAGCTCGATGTGGTTCCTAGTGCGCTGGACCCAATGTCTATCTACTGTGATAACATGGGCGCCATAGCCAATGCGCAAGAACCAAGGTCACACAAGAAGCTGAAGCACATCAAGCTACGTTTTCATGTTATTCGAGAACATGTCCAAGTTGGGGACAAAAAGATTTGCAAAGTACACACATATCTGAATGTGGCGGATCCGTTGACTAAACCTATCCCGAGGGCAAAACATGACCAGCACCAAACTGCCATGGGTGTTCGGTATATTACCATGTAATCTAGATTAGATGACTCTAGTGCAAGTGGGAGACTGTTGGAGATATGCCCTAGAGGCAATAATAAATATAGTTATTATTATATCTTTGTGTTTATGATAAATGTTTACATTCATGCTATAATAGTATTAACAAGGAAACATTAATACTTGTGTGATTTGTAAACTTAAATTGAAGTCCCTACTAAAGCCTCTATATATATTACTAGCTTGTTGGTTAATAAATGATTGTGGTTTCCCTATCATGAACATTGAGATGTTATTAACAACAAGATCATATCATTAGGAGAATGATATGGTGGACATACTCCTATAGATAAGCGTAGCATAAAGATCAAGTCATTTTAATAGTTCTATTGCTATATGCTTTCTGATACATAGTAACCTAATTCCTTCGACCATGAGATCATGCATATCACCTTCACCGGAAGGATGCTTTGATGACATCAAACACCGCACCGTAACTGGGTGGCTATAAAGGTGGCATTGAGTGTTCGGAAAGTATTGGTTGAGACACATGGATCAAGAGTGGGATTTGTCCATCCATATGACGGATAGATATACTCTGGGCCCTCTCGGTAAAATGTCATCCAATTAGCTTGCAAGCATGTGACTGGCTCACAAGGGATCACATATCACGGGAACGAGAAAATAGTACTTATCAGTAACGAGGTTGAACTAGGTATGCAGAGATACCGACGATCATAACCTCGGATAAGTAAACTATCGTGAGACAAAGGGAAATTGGTATCTTATGTAAGTGGTTCATTCGATCGCAAAGTAATCGTAGAAATATGTGGGATCGATATGAATTTCCAGATTCCTCTATTGGTTATTGTTCGGAGAAGTGTCTCGATCATGTCCGCATAATTCACGAACCTTAGGGAGACACACTTAAGGATTCGACGTTGTTTGAGTAGTTATGGAATGATGAGAAAGATACCGAATGTTGTTCGGAGTCTCGGATGGGATCCGGGATATCACGAGGAGATCCGGAATGGTCCGGAGAATAAGATTCATATAAGGAAAGTCCTGTTTTGGAGTTGGAGAATGGTTCCGGTGTTTTCATCGGGAATGTTCTAGAAGGTTCCGGAATGTCCGGCACTCCGAAGGGGAAGGGTACATGAATGTGTCATACCAAGTTGGAATGATTGCATCATGTACTAGGTGTCATCGCTGAACAAAATAAAGGGTTTAATCAAATCCTAGTTTGAAAAGTCAAACGGCTATTTTGGAAAGTGGAGGGAAGTGGGAAACCGAGTTGGGGAGGAGTTCCTCCTCCACCGCCGGCCCACTAGGGATCCGAGTTGGGGAGGGACTCCCTCCCCTTGGTCGGCCCTCCCACCTATAAAGGGAGGGGCATGGCTGCCCCTCCTAGCACACAAGTTCTCCACCCCAAAACCCTAGCCCGGCGTCGCCACCTCCTGTTGCCGCCGCCTAGGGCTCCCCTAGCCGCCGACTTGGGCAAGCCCCAAGCCCTAGCCGCCGGCCCTAGCACCTCCTCCTTGGTGTGTCTAAACCCTAGATAGCCGAGGAGCTCTCTCATAGTCCACCATACTCGCTCCGGCTTAAGGCGAAGCCCTGCGAGATCTCCCCTCTACTTCCGGTACCACGCCGTTGTGCTGCCGGAATCGCGAGGAGAGTGCTACAACCTCCGCTACCTGCTGGAACAAGGGAGAGGAAGGTCTTCGTCGAGTACCGAACGTGTGACCGACTGCTGGAGCGCTGCCGGAACGCAGCGCCGGAAGGATCGTCTACACGATCTTGAGATCGGGAAGAGTACGACTACATCACCCACGAGAATTCGCTCTCGTTAAACACTTTAGAATCTTCGAGGGTGAGTTATTCCATCGACTCGTTGCTACAATCTAGTAGATAGATCTTGGCTTGTCTGTTTGTATGCGGCATAAATTTTTTGTTTTCCATGCTACGAAACCCTACAGTGGTAGCCAAGACCGCTCGTCGTGGAGGTGTGGGAGCGATTTCTCGATCCCATGAAGGCGTGTACTTGGGTGCCTCAGTGGTGGCTTATGACAGCATAACTCACCCTTGGTGTCTAGAGGCGATGGCATTGCCGAGAGGCAACAACACTTGTGGCTGATCTGCATGTAGGTCTGGTGATAGTGGCCGTAGAGAGTATGGAGGTGATCCAGGGCAGAAACCTTGGGTTTGTTTAGCCGTGTTCTAAGGGAAATCCGAGAGATGCAAAGGAAAGAGGTGGTGTTTCCGAAAAATCTTTTCTATAGACAACGACACATGTCGGTAAAGCATCCCCCGTCCTTTGTCACTTTGAGACTGGTGCAGCACTTGGCCTTTTTCCTAACCAACACATGGATGGCGTCGCGCTGATGTCACCAACTAAAACCGGACTAAAACTTAACTGAAACATTAAAACAGATTGTGAATGGTACAAAATGCTTCACTAGTTTAGACAAGTTTCACATGTTTCATTTTTCTTTCAAGAAATTTGGGAAAGTTTGGCCAGCACATGTTGGCATCATGACATGGCACTCCGATAGATACCGGTGCCGGTAGAAACGCCGGGTTCGTGGTGTCTCCTTCCGCCACGAATTAAGAGGCACATCATCTTGCACGCATGTCAACTACTCTACCTGCTGGCCATCATGCCTGTCTAGGAGCTAGGCCAGAGGTTGTAAACATTCTAGTTAGAGCATCGCCCCTAGCGTTCCCAGGAAGGCCTCTCCAGGGAGATTTTTCATTCAAGCGGCGAAAATTCGTCTAGTCGTGTTCCCAAGCGTCCAGTTTTTGCCTGATTTAGCCCATTTTACATCCAGGGTTCACAGGCCGAACCTAAGACGCCGTGAACCGCCTGAGAACACCGGATAAAGCGAAAAGAGGGTGGGACAACCTTGTTGGCGACACAAGGCCAAGCTCCCGTCATTCTTCTCCCCCTCGCCTCCATGTCGTCGCCGAACTAAGCCAAACTAGGCTGAACTTTGTCGAACTAGGCCAAACTATGCTGAACTATGACGAATTTAAGCCTTGAGCCGAATTCGGGCGAAATGTCGCCAAACTAGTCCAAACTAGGCCAAACTAGACCGAACTAGGCTAAACTACACCAAACTATGATGAATTTGACTTAAATTTGGGTGAAATGTCGTCAAACTAGGCCGAACTAGGCCCAAAAAAAAGTGTAGGCGTACTGTCTAGAACGACAAGGATAAATTGAGGATAAGACAAAAGAACTTTTCAGGTTTTACTTGTTTATGTGAGCATCTTCGCTTTAGTGGGCAAACTGAACGGCACTGCTTCAACTTTTCTTGCTTGGCTAGTTTATTTACTGCCTGAACTTTGCGTACAGCTTTTACAAATTTCTACCGCCACCTCTCCAATTGACTGGCTCCCCCTCACAGTGACTGGGAGGGAGCACACACGCTCAGCACACGTGACGTGCAACGCTTGGTCCCGACGACTTGATCATAGGCAGCTATGCACGGAGACGGCCGGCAGCGACCGAATCCCACGCGCACCTGGAGTCCTGGACTAGCTAGCTCGACAGAGTCCGACCCGTCGATTGATATTCGAAACGGACTCCATCTCCCACCGCGCGCACCTCCTCCTCTCGGCCAATCTCCCGTCCACAAATACCCCACCCAACAAGCACCCCTCCCCAAGAATCAAAACAAGACACAACTCATCTAAAAAAAAGACACAAGAAATATTCTGCCATGGAACCGCTCGAGCAGTCATGCAATGCCACTACATACGGGTCGCCGTCGCCTGCGGCAGAGGTGCTAAAGTCGGTGGAGGCGCCATCCGACGGCCAAGAATGCCCTATACATATATTGGAGCCAGGAGGCCGCGGCGACGCTGGAGTAGAAGAAGACTTCATGCAGGCACAGCTTTCACGGGAGATGCGTGCAGAGGTGGCTGGAGATGAAGGAAAGCTATCCGATGTGCCGGTGCCAGCTTCTGATCATAGTACCGCTCGCTTCCCGGATCTCTTTCAAATGGCGATTGCTGAAACTAGGGCGAGGTTTCCCGATGTCTTTTCCTGATCATGTTCATAAGTATAGGTAGGAGTTGTTTATAACTGTTGAGATACATGCATGCATGTGAAAATACACAACGGTTGTTTGTATACTTTTGATGGTCGTACCCATGCATATATATGGGCCAGAATTATATATGTATACACATAGATAATTTTATGTTCGAGGCAAAACATATTAGTACTAGTTCATGTACATCAGTAGCTAGATTATTGAACTTTTTTCTACAGGCTACAAGAACTGTGAGGAGGAAAAGAAACCAGGTGCCGCAACAATAGGGAGCGGCGAAATGGCGTCCGTCACCGCCTGGTTCTGCATGGTAAATGTGGATGGGGCGATAGCCAAGACTACTCGTCATGGAGGTGTGGTAGCGATTTGTCGATCCCATGAAGGTGTGTACTTGGGTGCCTCAGTGGTGGCTTATGACAACATCACTCACCCTTGGTGTCTGGAGGCGATGGCATGCCCAGAGGCAATGGCACTTGTGGATGATCTGCATGTAGGTCAGGTCATAGTGGCCTCAGACAGTATGGAGGTGATCCAGGGCATCCATGGCAAAAACCTTGGGTTTTTTTTAACCATGTTCTAAGGGAAATCCGAGAGACGCGAAGGAAAGAGGTGGTGTTTCCGAAAAATATTTTCTATCGGCAACGACACATGCCGGTAAAGCATCCCCCGTCCTTTGTCGCTTTGAGATTGGTGCAGCACTTGGCCTTTTTCCTAACTAACACATGGGTGGCGTCGCGCTGATGTCACCAACTAAAACCGGACTAAAACTTAAATGCAACATTAAAACAGATTGTGAACGGTACAAAATGTTTCACTAGCTTAGACAAGTTTCATTTCTATTTCACGAGATTTTTAAAAGTTTGGCCAGCACATGTTGGCGTGATGACGTGGCATTCCGGTAGATACTGGTGCTGGTAGAAACGTCGGGCTCGTGTGTCTCCTTCTGCCACGAATTAAGAGGCACATCATCTTGCACGCCTTGCAACTACTCTACCTGCTGGCCATCATGCCTGGCTAGGAGTTAGGCCAGAGGGTGTAAATTCCAGTTAGAGCATCGCCCCTAGCGTTTCCAGGAGAGCCTCTCTAGGGCGATTTTTTCATCCGAATGGAAAAAATTCGCCTAGTCGCGTTCCCAAGCACCTAGTTTTCGTCTGATTTGTCCCATTTTACATCCGGGATTCACAGACCAAACCCGGAACACCGGGAACCGCCTGGGAATACTGGATGAAGCGAAAAGAGGGTGGGCCTACCGTATCGGCGACACAAGGCCGAGCTCCCGCCATTCTTCTCCCCCTCGCTGCCATGTCGTCGCTGAACTAAGCCAAACTAGGCCGAACTAGGCCAAACTATGCCGAACTATGACGAATTTGAGCCGAATTCGGGCAAATTGTCGCCAAACTAAGCCGAACAATGCCGAACTAGGCCAAACTAGACCGAACTAGGCTAAACTACACCGAACTGTGATGAATTTGACCTAAATTTGGGCAAAATGTCGCCAAACTAGGCCAAACTATGCGGACTTGGCCAAACCAGACCGAACTAGACCAAACTATGCCAACTAGGCCGAATTTTAGCCGAATTCGGAAGAAATGTCGCCAATTTTACCTTATCTGAAACCGCTTCTGAGAACACGGGTGGAAAACTGGCCGTTCCAGGCCGAAAGTTTATAGCGCCGGATTTCGGTCCGAAAACGCCGAAGTAGTGGAGGTGCTCTAGTATGTTGAACGATAATCAATAAAAGGGTCAGAGTTAAAAAAAAAAGTGTAGGTGTACTGTCTAAAACGAGAAGGATAAATTGAGGATAAGAAAAAAGAACTTCTCAGGTTTTACTTGTTTCTGTGAGCATCTTCGCTTTAGTGGGCAAACTAAACGCATTACTCTATGGCTTAAGTCTGATCAAAACCGAGCGATGTGAGGCTACTTACGAGCGTTTTGTCAATCTTGTGTCCCTGCATGTGGGCTTTCGTTTCTTCCCGTCGTTGCGTGTGGACCTGGCAGAACTACGTGTGGGCCTGGCTTAGCCCAAAGGCAACCCCGAAACATTCTTTCTCTTCCACATCGACTCTCTCTGGAGCAGCTCCTCTGACCCCTAGGGTTTACGTCGCCGTCCCCGATGGGGAGCCTCACCTCGGCGACGACGGCGATGCGGCCAGCGGGACATGGATATGTCGGGGTCGGAATGGGGCGGCTGGCGTGACGGAGGTGTTGGACTAGTTGGGGAGGCGGCGGCGCTTGTTGGCTGACTCGGCGGCGTAGGTGGCCCCGATGGCCTGGAGCTCATCCTCGGCCGCGGCGTCCCAGTAAAATTCTTCGTCTTCGACACAGGACCACACGGGCAGAGTGGCGGACACCATGGCGGCCAGATCGGTGGCAAACTCATCGGGGCGCCGTCGTCAATGGTGGGAGGAGTTTCTTTTACTGCTTCAACTTTTCTTGCTTGGCTAGTTTATTTACTGCTTGAACTTTGCGTACAGCTTTTACAAATTTGTACGGCCACCTCTCAGCACACGTCCAGTTTGTAGACAATGACTGGGAGGGAATTCGCTGTCGTCCAGAGCACACGCGCTCAGCACACGTGACGTGCAACGCTTGGTCCCGCCGACTTGATCATAGGCAGCTATGCACGGCGACGGCGGGCAGCAACCGAAGAATCCCACTCGCAACTGGACTAGCGCGACAGAGTCTGACCCGCCGCTAACGCAAATTCGAAACGGACTCCAACTCCCACCGCTCCTCCTCCTCTCGGCTCTAATCTCCCGTCCACAAATACCCCACGCCCAACAAGCACCCTCCCCAAGAACCAAACGAGACAGAACTCCAACGCCAACAGTACATATTTCCGCCATGGAACCGCTCGAGCAGTCATGCAACAATGCCACCACATCATCTCCGGGCTCGCCGGCGGCAGCAGAGGTGCTAAAGCCGGCGGAGGCGCCATCCGACGGCGAAGACTGCCCCATATGCTGGGGTGAGGAGACAGCGGCGGCGGAGGAGTGGAAGGAGACACCGTGCGGGCACAGCTTCCACGGGAAGTGCGTGGAGAGGTGGCTGGAGATGAAGGGAAGCTGTCCCAAGTGTCGGTGCCAGCTTATGATCATAGTACCGCCTACTGCTGCGGAACAAGTTTACAGACCTCCGAATCTCTTTCAAATGGTGCTTGATGAAAATAGGGCGAGGTTTCCCGAGCTCTTTTCCTGATCAAGATCATAAATATAGGTAGGAGTTGTTTATAAGTGTTGAGATACATGCATGTGAAAATACGCAAGGGTTGTCTGTGTACTTTTTATGGTTGTAGGCTTATATGCATCAGAATTATGCATGTATACACATGGATAATTTTTTAGTTCGAGGCAAAACATATTACTAGATCACGGGCATCGGTGGCCAAATTATTAAACTTTTTTTCTACGAACATCCAGATTATTGAACTTGCGACAGCATGGCCTGCAGAACATACGAGTAAAGTGGTGAAGAAGGGTTTTTTCTTTGGAAAATGATACCTAGCCCTTGGGGATAACTACTTCGCGATCCCCGGGTTGGCCAGGCGCGCACGTCATCTCCAACCGAGAAGAGTCCCCCGTACGCCTCCTCCTTTCCCGTGAACTGACGCAGCTGGCACCATGTTTCTGTCATGCTGCCGGGCCAGAGACGGAGGTCCGCGCGCTGCCGCCAGACTGCACACGCCGCCGCAGGAGGTCCGTGCCCACATGCCCATTCACGGAGGTTCGTGCAAATTCATGACGACAGGAGCATCTGGGAAAAGCTCTTTGCCGCGAGAGAGGCGAGTGGTAGTGGGGAATGGGGTTGTCTCGCCGACAGGGTTGTCTCGCCGACAGGGTTGGCCCACCCATGTTTTAGCTTCGTTCGGCGTTCCCAGGCGTACCAGCGCCTCGGGATCTGCTTGGGATCTTCGGACAAAAGTTGAGCCAAATCTGGACGAAATCGGTGTCTTGAAAACGCGACTGGGCAAAAGTCGCCATCCAGATGAAAAAACGCCTTGGGAACGCCATCGTGGGAACTCTGATGGAGATGCTCTAAGCTGTTCAATAACTGTCCAAAAACTGTCTTCTAATGCAGGAGAAAGATGGGGTTTAGGGATGTCGTTGCGTGTGAAATGCCCCCCTAATTCGTGGGGTAAAAAGATGGTGTGAAATCTCTAGACGGTTTTTATTCACGGTGCAAAAGGCCTAATCACTCTACTTTTCATCCAAGTCTGCCGTAGTTAGAGTATGTATCAATGCCAGTTCATAAAAGTTATCATGGAAATAAATTTTAAATGTCCATTTTCACAATATTCAAATTTTAAATGTCAAATATTTGAAAGAAATTTGTTTTTTTTGTGAAAGTAATTTGTGTGTTCACAAAATATGTATTTACATTCCTAAAAATATTCAGAACCAAATTCAAAATTGGCACATACAAACAAAATTTACAAATTGCTAGGAGTATATGAATAGTGTCATCTTGTCTTTTTGTGACACTATTGATGTTGTATTCGTTCTTCTTGTTTCTTTCGTGTGTATTTCAAATTTGGTCCTGCAAATACTAGTTATTGTAAACATGAACATCTGCAACATTTTTATTGCATGTTTCCTCTTTTGTAGCATGTTTTTCGTTGTCTCTGACGGCGAATGGTGCATTTAAGTTGAGATTATGTCTTTTGTGAAAATTTATAATTTTGCCGATTGTTGGAAATCTTGCTGATTTTTGGAAATTTTACACACTGATACAATACAACATTGGCTACAACCAGGTATTTCTTTAATTTTTTAAAAAACTTAGAAATCAAATATTCGAAAGATTCAAAATAATTGTGGCAACAGGCTACCTGTATCCCAGGCTCAAAAGTGGTTTTCTGCTGATCAAAGATGATATAAAGACATTCATTGCCCTAGCAAAAGAAATGTCGATGTTTCCTCTGCATAGTTCAAATAGCCTTTTAGTACTACATACACCGTCGCAGTACTATCTTGTGGGAATCTCCGGTGCACTTCGCAGGTCACTCTCGCAAATCCAACGGGCTATGCGCCGTATTTTGGCCCTTCCAAGGTGCAATGCTCTTGTTATTATAAAATTTAAAAATCATATTTGCCGATCTCAGAAATAATGAAAATTAATGCGTATGTAGCCAATGATATATCCCATAAGCGTGCAATATATTAATTTCAAATACATTGTATTCTTCTTGTAAAACAAAATTCTGAACTACACAAAAATTACAAAATGGTAGATATGTGCATGCATATTTTTAGATTTCCAAATTTATCATAATTTTTTAATTTTTGTCTAGCCCACAATACAAAGAATTTCGCATTGCAATTTTGCATGTTGAAAATCAGCAGTAGGAAGCAGCTGCTAGAGCAAAGATTTGGTGTTTGGCAGTAGTGCTTTTTTATGACTGTTTTGCTGTTTTAAGGATAAAATGTCTAGAATACCCCGAAATTGTATAAATGGTTATTCAAATCAAATTAGCTAATACAAACATTTTAAACATAGTTGCCATGCTTAAGAGCTAAATTATCTTAACTAACCTATCTATTGTAGAGCTAAATTTTACATAATAATTACTTTCTCCGATCCAAATTAATTGACTTAGATTTGTCTAGATTTAATTATATCTAGATACATTTTAGTGCTAGATATACCTAAATCTAGACAAATTTGACTCGATTAATTTGGGTACAAGGGAGTACTTGTTTCTTTCAATAAAACAGTTGTAAACACCTTTTTACTGAAATAAGTTTGGGATATTTAGTTAGGGGCTTTTAGCTTTTTAATTCCTTCTAACATAATTATCATGTTCAAGATCACAATCACGAACAGCCAGGAAATTAACCCCGCCTCCATGCGCTCAGGGGAAAGGACGGCAGGCACGCTCCAAGGGAAGAACGACAAGTGCACTCCACGGGGTGGTGGTTGAGCCCGTGCCTCCGCGCGTTCCAGGGGACGGCCGGTGAGCTCCGTGCTCTAGTGACGACCGGCGAGCCCGCGCCTCCATGCTCTAGGGTTGGCCGGCGAGCTCCATCCTCCGTGTGCTCCAGAGGACGGCCGGCGAGCCCACGCCTCCGCACTCCAGGGTCGTCCGGCGAGCTCGCGCCTCTGCGTGCCAGGTCGGCCGACGAGCCTCCGTGCGCTCCAGGGGACGGTCGTTGAGCCTACACATCCACGCGCTACAGGTGAGCTCCAGGTCGGCCGGCGAGCCCGCGCCTCCGCGCTCCAGGGACTCTGCTGCTCTCCCTTCTCCGGCGGCCGACGGGTACGATCTCGACCGTGGTGCAGGGAACGGCCACGGCGGTGGCTAGGAACGGCAGTGACAAGAATAGCAGCGTTGTTGGCAGGGAACGACGACGGCGGCGATGGAACCCTATCAGGGGTCGGGGAACAACGGCGATGGCGATGGAACCCATGCAAGATTATCCTGGAGGCGTTCTTCATCATCATGCCAGCCTCCGGAGTGATATGTGAGTAGTTCATTCTTGGACTACGAGTTCATAGCAGTAGCCAGATGGTTGTTTCTCCTGTTTGCGGTACCATGTTTAAATCTTGTGAGCTGGCTATCATGATCAAGATCATCTTATTGTAATTCTACCTATTTTGTTTGCGGGGATCCGATGGATATTGAGTATTATGTTAGATTGATTATTGTTTTATCATGTCTATGTTATTTGTGATCTTGCATGCTCTCCGTTGCTAGTAGTTACTTTGACCAAGTATTTGTTTGTGACTTCAAGAGGGGGTATTTATGCTCGATAGTAGGTTCATGCCTCTAGTAATCTGGGAGAGTGACAGAAATTTCTAAGATTGTAGATGTGTTGTTGCTATTAGGAAGAAAACAATAATCCTTTGTCCAAGGGCAATTGTATTATTTACATTACACACTTTGCTTAATGCAATTATCTGTTGCTTGCAACTTAATACCCGAGGGTTGTTCGGATGATATCCTGGAAGTGAATTATTAGTCATAGATGCAATTGGATTACACTCTATGTATCATGTTGTAATGCCTAAATGAATCTCATAGTGACCATTATGTCATGTACATGCATTGTTATGCATTCTCTATTTGTTAATTGCTCCGTTGTAATTTGTTCATCCAACATGTTATTTATCTTATGGAGAAAACACCTCTAGTGAACTGTGGACCCTGGTCCATTCATTCCCATTGATATTCTATCTATTGTTTATTGTTTACTTTCTGCAATTACCACAAGCAATTACTATCTTTCACACTATACATTTAATCCTTTGTTTTCAGCAAAACCAGTAAGCTTGACAACCTCATTGATAAGTTGGGGCAAAGTATTTTGGCTGTGTTGTGTGCAGGTTCCACATTGCTAGAAACATCTTCGGAAGTGGTTTCTTTCTCCTACTGGTTCGATAACCTTGGTTCTATAACTGAGAGAAAACTTGTTGTTGTGCTCATCATACATTTCTCTTGGGGTTCCCAACAAGGCTCCACATCAACTGAGCCAACATCACCTCGCGGCGCCTCTTCATCTCTCCTTTGGACTCCGTGTTGTGTCGGGAAAAATAGGAACTTTGGCTTTTGTTTTGTCCAATTTCGAGAATATTTCTTTACTAGTTTTTCTAAAACCAAAAAATAGCAGAAAACAGGAAACTGGCTATGTGGCACTTGTTAATATGTTAGTTCCAAAAAATTCATAAAAATGCTACAAAGTGTAGACAAAACATAAGATAGTTGGTGCAAAACAAGCATGGAGCATAAAAAATTATAGATACATTTACAACGTATCATTAGTGTCAAACAGGTGTCTTGTCCATGTCTCAGTTGGAATTTTCACTAGCCATTAATATGCCTCTACACAATCTCTCTTCATTGGTTCCATTGCCAAATCAAACACATTCTTTGTGTAAGAGTAGCTAAAACCTGTTGCAAAGTTGGCATAAATATGCCTGAGACAAAATCTCTGTGGAGAATTTGGAAAAACTTGTGAAATTGCTTTTAACAGTGCATATAAAAGTTAATTTGGAAGGCAATTAAAATAAATCACATAGATTCTCCTGTCAGACATAATATAATAGAATTAGGATTTTTCCTTCTGCCTGTTAGAGATAATGGTGTAGTTACCAAATTTGCCAGATTCTCCAATACAGTACCTAAGTTGAGTTAGGAACCAAGCCAGCTAGCTTGATCTTCCTTGTCAACTACACCAAAAGCAATTGGAAAGATGTCATTGTTGCCATCTCTCCCAGTTGTAGCTAAAATTTGCTACCCAATGGTCAATTTGATGAAACACCCATATACTCCTACAATTTATAACAATGAACACATGAAATCCATAAATAAGACTAATACATAGCTGGGCTATATGTAATTTGTAAGTATTACCTATGAATGGTTTGCATTCATTGAGAAAACCTTGGAGTGAAGCATTGAAGCATATGAATAACCCATGGAATCTTGGATTAGGGCTAGGATGTTCCACAAGATCCTTGATTGTCACTACACACCTGCTGACTGGGTTGGTCTCTAATATAGCATCAAATAACCCTCAGCCTAGTATATTGTTTTTTCTGATCTCTAATGACAACAACATATGCCTTCATTATTGCTCTGTAGGCTTTGGTCTTTGGCACTTCAACTTAGCATTGTCTATCAAAGTGTCAACATAAGTATTTGGTCTTGTCCCTATTGCCTGCATAGATTGAGCTGCTAGCCAATCAATGCTCACCCTTGTGTTCTCACCATGAGCTATCAAGTGTGCTCGCACTTGAATTTCTTAATGCAAAAAAGTTTGCTCATTTGCAATCTTGGAGGCTGTCAAGTAGAACTCACGCCCCTGTTTCTTGCCTTTATTAGTGAACCACACAATGATCCTATCAGGAGTGTTCCTGTGAAAGTGGAAGTTCCTGAGCTAGGCTATGTGGTAGTTTCTAAGAGCTATTCTAAACTGGTAAACATCTTTGAAGCATAGCTTGATGTAGAATTGCAAGTGTGAGTCTACTCTATTAGGATCATACCACATCCTCTTCTTCATCTTCTTTAACTTTCTCTTCTTTCCACTTGCAAGTGTGTACTTCTGGACTGCCCCATCATCATCACTATCCCCTATATCTTCTGTACTGAGGTCCTCATCACTGGAAGGAATGAAAGAAGGGAATGGTGCTTTATTTGCCTCATGATGACAGTTGCTAGTTGGGTGTAACATCCCAGCATTAGATCTTAGAAATAAGCTGAACACAGTTGTGTGCATTGCATTCATGCATAGAAAATCCGAATAATTTTCGCGCTTTTGAACAATACTTGTCAAAGTGATTGAAGCTTCTCTTAACTTTATGGAATTGAAGTAGATCATCAAGTTGACTGCGATAAGTTTCAATATGATCTTTGTTAAAACCTTATGTTGGGTAAGGAAGATTTGATGTAAGGGTAGATCAAATGTAATAAAATTAAAATATCTTAAGTAACATTTGATCCTTAAGTAATCATATCCTAATATTCATTACACAACTCATGGATACCAAGTTAAAAATATAACTTAAGTAATAGGAATGTAACAACTAAATCCTGATCTATCTTAATCTCATCTAGTTCTACCATGAGTATCATGGTAATACCTAACCTTACTTCTTTAGTAAGATTGAGTATGAAAGAAACCAATGCAAGATCATTCACATATATCTTTCTTCCCATATCAATCTTTAACATCTCTATTGAACCTTATTCTCATATTTGTTGTTCATCAATGTTGAGTAATCAACTATTGATTCACCAATCCTTAACTTGTCAATTATTAATCTATCAACTCTTGTCCAAATCATAACATTCACTTAAGGCCTATAAAGAGAGAAGTAAGGAGAGGTAAATAGTAATGCTAGCTATAGATATCATCTATATGATGAGGGTGTTGGGAGAGAATAGGATCAATATGATAATTGATGGAGTTAACTCACTCCTGAGTGGATAGAAGAGTTATCTGGAGTATATATTTGTAAGGTAACAAAGAATATTACAAGGATGAATATTGAAGATAGTTACCAAGGAGTAATACTATTGGATTAAGTAGGCATAATCAATGAATAGTATTTCTTAGTCAAGTAGAGATACTAAGAAGATAATTATAATACAACTGTAATGTTGTATTGATGAAGGCCTTGATTAGCCAACTTGAAACCTAAACCATAAAGGATCAAAGGATTATAATGATTATGCTTTAGACACCAAGATTGAATGCTTATATCATGTATAAGTGACATTGGTGGATATAACATGATTGAACCTAGTATAGATATGTTATCCTAGGTTAGCTATGACCAATCACCATGGTACACTATGAAGTTGAATATAAGTTATTGGAGCCAAGTAGAGATAGATGTTATGAATAAGATTATGCTTAGAAGCACTGAGTTATTGAAGTAGTAATATTCCTATTAAAGAATAGTAAGCACTAGAGGATAGTAGAATTTGATATATACATCCATTGGGGTAATATTAGGTTGGATGGTTAAGGAAGAGAATTAATGAAGTAAATGTAACCACCTGTTGGATGGGAGAGTATTAGTAGTAGAATAGTTCGATAACCAAGTATAAATATGAGAAGATTATGAAGATATTTAGTGTCAAGATCATTGGATTTACAAATGGATTCAAAAGGATAATGGGTGGATAAGATTATTTTTGTGAAGTAAAGCCCATCATGTTAACACATGATGATGTATAGGAAGAAGTAGTATATCTAGGAAAGGAATCCCTTAATTAGAAGTCCAGGATTGGGAATTATGGAAGATAGGAATTCTTGGTAAACACTAAACCCTAAATCTTTAACCAAACCTAATATCCATTTCATCTGATTGATCTATCATCTTGTTTCCACAATGTAGGAATATTTCCTATAGCAAATCACTTAAGCAAATCTTTGGCATTTCCAATTATCATAACCATATGTGCTTATGAGTTATCTTTATCAATTCTTTTCCTTAAGTCACTCTAGAAAATAACTTTCTATTTTAAAAGGGTGATATCATTCTTGATCACCAACATAAAAACAATATGTCTTAACCAATAATCTTTATTCATGTAAATAAAAGAAATATGAGAATATTAAATCTCCTAAGAACTTATGGTAAGTATTTATAACTTCAAACCTTAATTATTATGTTAATTATAATAAAATGTTTACATTGATATTTCCTAAATTCATGAGGATAATATTAATCATATTAAATTCCTTAAAAACCTTATGTATCAAATAGTAATGAAGGATCACTATATATATAAAAATTTATTTAATAATATAAGTTAATGAGAATCAAATATCATGAGTTAATAATAGTGCATTCTTTAATAAATTTATGGATATAGGATAAAATAAAATTTATGTCAAAGGCCCTTACAAATACTAAATGGAAAGGTATATATATATAAAGAAAATAAACAAATAGTCACATTATACAATCAAAGCTCACAAAATGATACTAAATACATTTTAGTATTGTTACAATTTTCTAGCAAGTAAATTTCTATAAGAAAGGTGCAAATCAAATATTAAAATACAAATCTAAAAAGCAAAACAGAAAACAGAAAGGAAAAACAAATAATAAAAAAACATTCTGGACACAGCCCATCCTTCCTTCTCTTTATCTGCTACTCACGCCAGGGACAGCCCATAGCAGCCCACTTCGTCCCAGGAACTAGCCCGACTTATCTTGCTCTGTGACTGACAGGTGGGACACTGCCAGGGACCGCGGGTTTGTTTCGAAGAAGCTAAGGGGGTTTTCTGCAAAATTATCGTTGTCGTCATCCTCACGCACACAGGCACCTGCGTGCGTACCGTCGATGCCGTCCGCCGTCGTCATCAAAATTCGACCGCCGTGATGCTCGCCGTCGACCCTGAGAGGTGTAGATAAGATCGCCGCGTCCTCCTCTATCCTCTCATACTTATCTCATCTTCTCTCGTTCCCTCTATCTCTCTCTCTCTCGCATGGAACACCGAAAACCTAACCGCCGGAGTCGCTTGTCGCCGTCGTTTGAGACCACCCCAAGACCAACTGGAGATGCCACAAGCTCCGCCATAGTGGACTTCGTCTGCTTGGAGGAGGAATCGAGCCAGAAAGCCTGAAATCATGTGCATCGAGTTCGTTTGTCCACCGCTCACCGTCGACCATGGCGACACCGTCTGAGCTCGATTCCTCGTCGTCGCCACTACAAGATTCCTGGTGAGCTTCTGCTTTTGATAGTCCTCTCCGATTTGCTCCTAGCCATCTGTAACGCCGTATCCATGTTCGCCGACAATAACCATCGCTGGCCGCTGTAACACCCCCGGCCACTCTGGACCGACGGCTGCCACTTCTGGCAGCTCAATAGGATCTCTAGACTAACCCCACAGACCAACACTAGTCTTTTCTGCGCACTTTGTCCTCACTCGTGCGCACTCGGTACCCACTTCCCGGTCGGTCACCCATCCTAGAATTGCTCTAGGCCAAGCACGCTTAACCTTAGAGTTCTTTTCGAATGAGCTTCCGGAAAAGAAGTTGCAACTTGTTGGTATGGGTTTCCCATCAATCCTATTGAGCCATGGGACAGGGTCTCACAGACCGACGGCTGTCACTTCTGGCAGCTCAATAGGATCTCTAGACTAACCCCACAGACCAACACTAGTCTTTTCTGCGCACTTTGTCCTCACTCGTGCGCACCCGGTACCCACGTCCCGGTCGGTCACCCATCCTAGAATTGCTCTAGGCCAAGCACGCTTAACCTTAGAGTTCTTTTCGAATGAGCTTCCGGAAAAGAAGTTGCAACTTGTTGGTATGGGTTTCCCATCAATCCTATTGAGCCATGGGACAGGGTCTCACAGCCGTCGTCGCCCACTGTGCTCCGGCAACCAAATACGGGCGGCACTACCACCACTAGAGTCGCCTCTACCTCCTCTTTCTGATAAGCCCAAGCACCAACCCGCGCACGCACCCGATTCACGGATTCAACCATGATCTGAGGATCATCCAGGGGTGATGTCAGCGTGACATCATGCTGATGTCATATTTCTATGTTTTATCATTTTAAAAATTGTGTTAATATTTTCTGTAATAAATCAAAACATTAGATATGACGTGGAATAGACCCCATTAGTCAGTTACTGGGGGTAAGAATAGACCTGGTGAGAAAAACCTTTCACCTCATGCTGACATCAGCATTACATCATAAACAATTTAGTTTATTAATTCCTAAAATTAAAAAAATGATTCAATCTTATAAAATCAATAACTTTTGTTTTATAATTCACAAAAATATGTTTAATATATGAAAATTTTCAGAAAAATAAAATCTATAACATTAAACTATTATCAAACATTATTATGTTAATTATTTAGATAAACATTATTTAATAAAGGTTTTATGAGTACTAACACTTTGATAATTCATAATTAAATAATGGTAAAAGATAAAAATATAAATAAAATACCCAAAATCTTAGAAAAATAAGAACTATAATCATGCATTATTATTTCACTTAATTAAATATTATTATTTATTAAGTATTTATAAAGTAATAAACTTTATAAAAATCATATTTTATTATTTAAAAATCATAAAAATACATATAATAAACCAAAATGATCACAAAAATAATATCTACATGTTAAAAATATAATATTCCACTTTTGAGTTAAATAAAAAGTTAAACACTTTAATAACTTGAATTTAAACCTATGTCCTTAGTTGATAATTCATATATAAGTAAATAAAAATTTGCTAATATTTCTAAAATTAGCCAATTAAGTCTAGTAAATAGTATTAGTCTTAAATATTGATATTATAAAGTCAAAATGGTTCAACACATCTTAAAAACAATTTTATTGAATTATCCTTCACCCATAAGTGTAGATTATTTTTTAAAAAGGATCCTTATCCAATATAAAATCTCCAAGAATAATTTGTGACTAAATTAAACCTATTCCTTTACTTGAACAACAAGTTTATCAACATACCAAAACACTATAGTGAATTCATAAGTTGTTAAGTAATATTATTCCCTTGATTACAAACCATAACCACTCATTTATAAAAATATAAATGATTCTATTCCATTATAATCGTGAAAAACCACTGTACCAAATAAAAGTAATACCATTCCTAGTTAACTTTAAAGGAACCTTATGAAGAGAACAAAGTACAATTATCATAAGCAATATCCCTTAAATGCATCTATGTATTTAAAGTTAACTTTAGTCTACAATATTTTAAATACTATGCTAAAGACTTTGTTATGTGTTTTATAGTTAACTTTGGTCTGTTATAATTAAGTTATAAAGCATCTCAAAACCAAACTATTCCAACAAGCACAAACTTCATCGACCACATTTGATTAACCCCAAAGATTGTTTAGACCTTAGAAAAGGAATCTTTTCTTCAAAAGTTATTCGTTTTGCCGCTTCAGTCACAGATAACAATTAATCGTAATCACATTACTTTATACTATTATTAATAACATTTAAGATCTTTATAAGTGACATTACTTGTAAAGTAAAATTTGAAGATAAACACTTATAGTGTAAGCAATCTTAAGTAGCATTTCACCTTTGTGTGTATCTCATTGTTTTATGATATTATAATTGCATGATGGTTCACACACACTTACAAGCCTTAATAAGAAGCACACATAAGAAACTAATCTAAAAGAGAAACACATTCTAAAGAAACCAATTCCAATATCCAAATCCTAGAACAACGTTATTCCCGGGATTCGAGTTTACGAAATTGCATTACATTACTTATGCATAAAAGCATCTTGCTTCTTTAAACATTAGTCCTTACCGGACCAATGATGCTGTTTTCAGATATTGGATCTTATATTGTCTTAAAGACTATGAGAGCATAATCTTGCAATCACAAAAAGGCAAGTTCACACTTGCTCATGTCCTTTGATTATTTTCCGTAAAGTATTTTGCAAATCCAGTGTTGTCATCACCTGCATTTCAAAAAGGTCAGAAAACACTATTTTTGATGATAATGTGAATTATTGGTTACTGATCCAGGGTGATCAGCTAATATTTTGTGGCATCCCGCAAAAACCACTACTAGAAAATCGCGTTGTTTTTGTGCATTGCATCATCATGACCGCATGCTCATGTCATCATGCCACATTGCATTTGAGCATCGTCATCATCTTGCATTTGCTTGCATAAAATTATTTGCGGATAAACCGGTTCATGTTTTCTAAACGGCCGTCTTAATTCAAACGCAAAACCCCGGATGCTGCCGGATATTTTGTTTGTCCAAAACTATTTACAAAGTTCGTCGCAATCAAATAAAAATATTAAATTATTTTGGGCGGGGCAGTCGAACGGGCCGATTGACCCGAACGACCGCCCCAGAAATTAAAACGGTCCAACTACAACCGCCCTTCCAAATCCTAAACCTACCCATCTTTCTCTACCCAGCCTCCCCTCCACATCACCCCAACCAACCCCCTTGTGCCACCTCACCCTCTTCCCTTCCCCCTAGCCAATCAAACACTGCCACCTAATCCTACCTCACTCCTCACACCCACACACACAACACCACGCACGCCACCTCCCCACACCGGATCCCCCACCCCGCTGACCCCACGCCTGGTCCACCCCCTGGGCCACGCGCCCCTTCTCTCCTCCCGCACGTCTCTCTCTCCCCCCACGATCCCTTCTTCCTCCTCTGGCTCCCTCCCAGCCCCGACGCGACCCCCTCCGCCCTGCTCCTCTCTCCCCTCCGGCGCTCCACCTCCGCCTCTCCTCCCCGCCCCAGCACGCCACCCACGTCCTCTCCCCTCCCCAGCTCGCCACCCCGCCTACCGCCTCCACCGCGCCGGCGAGCACCCGCCAGACCCCGCAACCACCGCCCGTCGCCGGCGACCGCTCCGCCCCGCCTCCGCCGGCGTCTGCTCGCCGCGCTCGCCCATGCCTCCCCGCGCGTACCTCTGCCTCCGCCGGCCCTCGTCAGCCCCGGCTCGCCTCCCCGCTCCCTCAGCCGCGCGCCGCCCAGCGCCCTCCGCCTCGCCCCCCCTCTCCCTGCGAGCTTCCTCACCCCGAGCCCCCTCCGCGGCGCTTCATCCCTAGGCCGGCGACCCCCTCCTCCCCAGGCTCCGCCGCGGCTCCCGCAGCGCGCCGCCGACCACCCTCTGCCTCGCCGTTGCGCTCCCCTCGCCTTCCTTCCCGTCCTCGCGCCGTCGCCTGTCGGCCCGGCGAGCCCGGCCGGCTCTGCCGCTCGCTGTTTTGGGCCACCTCCTCCTCGAGCCGCGCCTCCCCGAGTTTTCCCCTCCCCGCGCGCAGGCCACCCAAGCTCCTCCCGGCGAGCCCCTGCTGCCGCGGCCAGGGACCTTGCTTCCCGCGTGTCCTGCCGCCAAGACCGCCGAGCCGGAGTGTGCCGACCTTCCCCTGGGTCTGTTTCTCTGTGCAGTACGGGTCCCAGCAAGCTCCTGCTCGTCGCTGTCATCCCGCGGCCGCCGACCTTGCCTGTCCTGGAAGCCTGCGCTGGGCATGCGTGCGTGTATGCCTGTGCGTATGTTTCTTGGCCTCAGCGTACCATCTTGTGGTTTGTCAGACAAGATCGTCCGAGGAGGCAACACCCTGTGCTCTGTCTGTGTTCCAAGGCCGGTTGAATCAGTGTCTCTGATTCTTGACACCTCGACATGGATTCCAAGTACTCTCGCTCGGACGACGCAAGATCTCCTACTCAAACCGAAGACCTTCGACATGGAACGACAAAGACGGCTACCAGAGCCGTGGTCCTGAAGATCCCTGGATGCCAAGATCTTCCTCAGGGACTCGAATACCTCGATGCCCCGATTCGAAGACCGATCCCGGCGTACGAGACCCCGAAGGCCGACCTCGCCAAGACCCGAACCGGGAGGACGCAAAGATCGCCACGAGAACGACAAGCGCTTCACCCGAAGCCAAGACCGACCCGACTTGAGGTCCCGACAAGATCTGCGCAACGACAAGATCGGCACCGACCAGGGCGGACCCGCTACGCCTCGACGCCGAACCAAGTCTTTCCCGGAGTCCGAGCATGATCCCGGAGTCCGAGACCGATTCCGTCGAACCCTGGACCCTGACCCCGAACCCCGGAACCCCAAGTTCGTCGAGACCCCCCTAATGTGTGAACCCTTTTCTCGAACCCTATTTTATAAATGAAATATAACATTGTCGCATATTAATTGTCATACTCGCATGCATATTATCATGTGGTTTGGGGGCCTTATGCCGATTCACCTAATAATTAAATATGGGGCCATATGCGGGCAAATCTAGCCTTATATTGGCCTCATTTAAATTGATGTAGCGAACCGGTACCATATTTTGGCCATGTTAATACAACATTTAAATTGCGGGGTAGGTAAATAACTTGAACCATCTAAGTATTGTCGGGACCCCGGTTCCACTTAATATGACCTAATCGCATCACATCTTTGCCATGCCATACATCATACATGCATCATGCCGATCTTCTGCCGTTGTATTAAATACTACATCCGGTGTTTCTTCTAGTGTTTTGGTTCTTCGCGGATAAGACCGTTGAGTTGATGTGAGCTTCGCCCCGATCTTCGGTTGAACCCATCGACAATGTTTTTCAGGCGAGCATATCCCCCTTTCTACCTATCTTACTTTTATAGTCTTTATTCCCTCCTGTTGATCTATTGCTATCTGTGTTGCGATGCTTTAGTTTCCGTACCTGTGATATCCCTTGCAGCCCTATATTGCCTCGGACACATCCTACTACCTATTGTTTGGTAGATAGTTGGACTTGCGCGCCGTAGTCGCTTGCTCAAGTGCTGTTGCGTGTCGTCAAGTGCCACAGTTGTTGATGTATTGCCGCATGTTGATGTTGGAGACGATCATAGTTTTACTTATTGTTCACTTTAATTCCTGTTTAACAACTAAAATTGAAGTAAGCAGAGGCATCGGTGGGTGATAGATAACATTTGGTTGCCGAACGCCCACTTGTGTCCCGTAGGACCCCGAGTACTTGATACCTGTTCCTTGATTTATCGCGCTATCCACATATGGGGAGTATGGGCCCCCCTTAGCCAGAGCTTGATTCCGTCTTATTTCTTGGGGCCACAAACTAGTTTGAGGTTTTATTTACGATCCTGTACTTATGCCATGCTTTACTGCTTTATTTAAATTGTGCGACAGATAGCACACTGTACTGTTTAGGTAAGCGGAGTGATTACGCGGTATCGACACCCCCGAGTTTTCGGGTTCCCAGTCGCTTACAGCCATTGACGCAAACCTTGAGTCCGTCTCGGAGCTAGCTTACTTCGTTGCGGATCTACACAATGGGGTGGCCCCCTGAAATATTTCTGAATCTTGTGATTGCTCTGTCGTGAAGACCTCGTTGGGTTTTGATTTGGTTTTTCCGAGGTTGATCGTGTGTGTGTTGCTATTTGTGCACCCCGGCCGGGTTAAAACTTTCTGAAAGCCGTGTCCGCGGTTATGGACGACTTGGAGCACAGTATCTCGACCATAGACAAGCATAACTAAAGTTTACTGTTATAAATTGACTTGTATCTGATATGACTAGTAATCAGCTTCAACTACAACGGAATGGCTAAATAAAACTGCCAACAATTGCTTGTTTGGTTTGTCGCTTGCGACAATTGTATCTGACTATTAAGTATTGCAACTACAACGGAATGGCTGAATAAAAGTATCAACAACTGTTGGGTTTTGGGTTATCTCATGCTAATTGTATCTGAATAGTAAGTGTCACAACTATAACAGAATGGTTAACTAAAACGGCCCACTGCTTATTTTATCAGGACGATTATCTATACCTGACTAGTAATTGCTGCAACGATAACTGAATAAATAAAACTGCCAACTGTGTGAGTTCCTCGGTTAACTTCCTCGTTTGGTTTCGAGGGGGAAACACCAGGATGGGTTTGTTTGATTGTAGTATCAGGTTGGTTCCGAATAGGTCTTTCTCACCCCTCTCTGATAGTCGCCAGTTGTACCGAGTCTCTATAGGTTGATTAGTGCATGCTGCCGCTGCCGCTTCAGTCCACCATACCTATGTAGGCGAGGACCGCCGAATTCTAGCCTCGCCGTGTACTGGCCTCAGTACTGACGCTCCTCTTTTTCCTTTGCCCTTTGTCGGCACCCCTTTTGTTTAAGCAGGTTTTGAGATCGACGTCGTTAGCAGGGTTACCCTTCCGGCTTGGCCTGGGCAGGGTTATGGACGCCATTGGTTATTCTTCAGGGCTCTTAGCCCCATTTGCATCTTGTCCGTAGCTGGACGCTCTATCGTTTCAAGGTGATTTGGATCTTTGTATATTATATCTGTATTCTTGACTCATGGAGTCGCTGTTATATATATCTGTTCTGTGGGTCCCATCGAGGACTGTTGTGTAATGTTATTACTTCGTTTTCCACCCGCACGAAAGTGCTTGGTGGGCACCTTTGAATCGTTTCTATGCGGGATTGGCGGGTTTCGCTAAAACTTGCATAGGTCCGATTCTGAGGGTGTTACAGAGTGGTATCAGAGCTCAGCAGTTGCGATACCCCACAAGTCCAGCCTGTAGGATAACCTAGCTAACGGCCGAAGTAGAGTGTCAAGACTATTTTCGAAAAATCGGTTGGATAGTTCTGATTAGGTCTGATTTTACTCCTTACCCCTCTGCTGTTCTCCTCTTACCTCTACGTGTTTTGAATCCGCTCTCGTCTCTTTCTTCGAGTCCAGGAATTCTCGTGGTTGGGTTTCCGTCGTACCTTCAGGGTTTCGCTTCCTCCTCTGATAACGGTGATCTATCATCCGGTGCTCAAGCTGCCTGAGGAATCCGTCTGCTGTGATATCATTCTTTGTCCTTGTTTGTGCCTTCCGGTGTTTTCCGACGCGACGACATCATCTATGTCAGATCCGATGCAGAGTCTGCATCACTCCTTTGTTTCCGAACCTCGCATGTCGAGATCTTCAGTCTAATTCCGAGAATGGTTGCACTCTTTTCTACTGATTGTGCGGAGTAATAGTTCGGGTGCGTGATGGATTGGCCCCCATGCCGACTACCCTTTCTTTTCGCTCTCGTACATTGAAGTGGGATAGGCCGCATCTTTTCTCACCTTCTATCGAAGTTAGAGGTGGCTTTATTTGTTGATACCTCTACCTTCGACCTTTTGTTTTCCGGAGTGTTCCCTCGACGATCACGGACAACGACCTCTTGTTAGTGGTGTCGCGAGGATCTACACGAAGCGAGAAGACGCCGACCGCCGACCTTCTTCCCGGTACCATGAGGCGGATCTCGAGGGCGAGATCCATTGTTAGTGGTGTCGAATTGTGGCATCCCGCAAAAACCACTACTAGAAAATCGCGTTGTTTTTGTGCATTGCATCATCATGACCGCATGCTCATGTCATCATGCCACATTGCATTTGAGCATCGTCATCATCTTGCATTTGCTTGCATAAAATTATTTGCGGATAAACCGGTTCATGTTTTCTAAACGGCCGTCTTAATTCAAACGCAAAACCCCGGATGCTGCCGGATATTTTGTTTGTCCAAAACTATTTACAAAGTTCGTCGCAATCAAATAAAAATATTAAATTATTTTGGGCGGGGCAGTCGAACGGGCCGATTGACCCGAACGACCGCCCCAGAAATTAAAACGGTCCAACTACAACCGCCCTTCCAAATCCTAAACCTACCCATCTTTCTCTACCCAGGCTCCCCTCCACATCACCCCAACCAACCCCCTTGTGCCACCTCACCCTCTTCCCTTCCCCCTAGCCAATCAAACGCTGCCACCTAATCCTACCTCACTCCTCACACCCACACACACAACACCACGCACGCCACCTCCCCACACCGGATCCCCCACCCTGCTGACCCCACGCCTGGTCCACCCCCTGGGCCACGCGCCCCCTCTCTCCTCCCGCACGTCTCTCTCTCCCCCCACGATCCCTTCTTCCTCCTCTGGCTCCCTCCCAGCCCCGACGCGACCCCCTCCGCCCTGCTCCTCTCTCCCCTCCGGCGCTCCACCTCCGCCTCTCCTCCCCGCCCCAGCACGCCACCCACGTCCTCTCCCCTCCCCAGCTCGCCACCCCGCCTACCGCCTCCACCGCGCCGGCGAGCACCCGCCAGACCCCGCAACCACCGCCCGTCGCCGGCGACCGCTCCGCCCCGCCTCCGCCGGCGTCTGCTCGCCGCGCTCGCCCGTGCCTCCCCGCGCGTACCTCTGCCTCCGCCGGCCCTCGTCAGCCCCGGCTCGCCTCCCCGCTCCCTCAGCCGCGCGCCGCCCAGCGCCCTCCGCCTCGCCCCCCTCTCCCTGCGAGCTTCCTCACCCGAGCCCCCTCCGCGGCGCTTCATCCCCAGGCCGGCGACCCCCTCCTCCCCAGGCTCCGCCGCGGCTCCCGCAGCGCGCCGCCGGCCACCCTCTGCCTCGCCGTTGCGCTCCCCTCGCCTTCCTTCCCGTCCTCGCGCCGTCGCCTGTCGGCCCGGCGAGCCCGGCCGGCTCTGCCGCTCGCTGTTTTGGGCCACCTCCTCCTCGAGCCGCGCCTCCCCGAGTTTTCCCCTCCCCGCGCGCAGGCCACCCAAGCTCCTCCCGGCGAGCCCCTGCTGCCGCGGCCAAGGACCTTGCTTCCCGCGTGTCCTGCCGCCAAGACCGCCGAGCCGGAGTGTGCCGACCTTCCCCTGGGTCTGTTTCTCTGTGCAGTACGGGTCCCAGCAAGCTCCTGCTCGTCGCTGTCATCCCGCGGCCGCCGACCTTGCCTGTCCTGGAAGCCTGCGCTGGGCATGCGTCCGTGTATGCCTGTGCGTATGTTTCTTGGCCTCAGCGTACCATCTTGTGGTTTGTCAGACAAGATCGTCCGAGGAGGCAACACCCTGTGCTCTGTCTGTGTTCCAAGGCCGGTTGAATCAGTGTCTCTGATTCTTGACACCTCGACATGGATTCCAAGTACTCTCGCTCGGACGACGCAAGATCTCCTACTCAAACCGAAGACCTTCGACATGGAACGACAAAGACGGCTACCAGAGCCGTGGTCCTGAAGATCCCTGGATGCCAAGATCTTCCTCAGGGACTCGAATACCTCGATGCCCCGATTCGAAGACCGATCCCGGCGTACGAGACCCCGAAGGCCGACCTCGCCAAGACCCGAACCGGGAGGACGCAAAGATCGCCACGAGAACGACAAGCGCTTCACCCGAAGCCAAGACCGACCCGACTTGAGGTCCCGACAAGATCTGCGCAACGACAAGATCGGCACCGACCAGGGCGGACCCGCTACGCCCCGACGCCGAACCAAGTCTTTCCCGGAGTCCAAGCATGATCCCGGAGTTCGAGACCGATTCCGTCGAACCCTGGACCCTGACCCCGAACCCCGGAACCCCAAGTTCGTCGAGACCCCCCTAATGTGTGAACCCTTTTCTCGAACCCTATTTTATAAATGAAATATAACATTGTCGCATATTAATTGTCATACTCGCATGCATATTATCATGTGGTTTGGGGGCCTTATGCCGATTCACCTAATAATTAAATATGGGGCCATATGCGGGCAAATCTAGCCTTATATTGGCCTCATTTAAATTGATGTAGCGAACCGGTACCATATTTTGGCCATGTTAATACAACATTTAAATTGCGGGGTAGGTAAATAACTTGAACCATCTAAGTATTGTCGGGACCCCGGTTCCACTTAATATGACCTAATCGCATCACATCTTTGCCATGCCATACATCATACATGCATCATGCCGATCTTCTGCCGTTGTATTAAATACTACATCCGGTGTTTCTTCTAGTGTTTTGGTTCTTCGCGGATAAGACCGTTGAGTTGATGTGAGCTTCGCCCCGATCTTCGGTTGAACCCATCGACAATGTTTTTCAGGCGAGCATCTCCCCCTTTGTACCTATCTTACTTTTATAGTCTTTATTCCCTCCTGTTGATCTATTGCTATCTGTGTTGCGATGCTTTAGTTTCCGTACCTGTGATATCCCTTGCAGCCCTATATTGCCTCGGACACATCCTACTACCTATTGTTTGGTAGATAGTTGGACTTGCGCGCCGTAGTCGCTTGCTCAAGTGCTGTTGCGTGTCGTCAAGTGCCACAGTTGTTGATGTATTGCCGCATGTTGATGTTGGAGACGATCATAGTTTTACTTATTGTTCACTTTAATTCCTGTTTAACAACTAAAATTGAAGTAAGCAGAGGCATCGGTGGGTGATAGATAACATTTGGTTGCCGAACGCCCACTTGTGTCCCGTAGGACCCCGAGTACTTGATACCTGTTCCTTGATTTATCGCGCTATCCACATATGGGGAGTATGGGCCCCCTTATCCAGAGCTTGATTCCGTCTTATTTCTTGGGGCCACAAACTAGTTTGAGGTTTTATTTACGATCCTGTACTTATGCCATGCTTTACTGCTTTATTTAAATTGTGCGACAGATAGCACACTGTACTGTTTAGGTAAGCGGAGTGATTACGCGGTATCGACACCCCCGAGTTTTCGGGTTCCCAGTCGCTTACAACCATTGACGCAAACCTTGAGTCCGTCTCGGAGCTAGCTTACTTCGTTGCGGATCTACTCAATGGGGTGGCCCCCTGAAATATTTCTGAATCTTGTGATTGCTCTGTCGTGAAGACCTCGTTGGGTTTTGATTTGGTTTTTCCGAGGTTGATCGTGTGTGTGTTGCTATTTGTGCACCCCGGCCGGGTTAAAACTTTCTGAAAGCCGTGTCCGCGGTTATGGACGACTTGGAGCACAGTATCTCGACCATAGACAAGCATAACTAAAGTTTACTGTTATAAATTGACTTGTATCTGATATGACTAGTAATCAGCTTCAACTACAACGGAATGGCTAAATAAAACTGCCAACAATTGCTTGTTTGGTTTGTCGCTTGCGACAATTGTATCTGACTATTAAGTATTGCAACTACAACGGAATGGCTGAATAAAAGTATCAACAACTGTTGGGTTTTGGGTTATCTCATGCTAATTGTATCTGAATAGTAAGTGTCGCAACTATAACAGAATGGTTAACTAAAACGGCCCACTGCTTATTTTATCAGGACGATTATCTATACCTGACTAGTAATTGCTGCAACGATAACTGAATAAATAAAACTGCCAACTGTGTGAGTTCCTCGGTTGACTTTCTCGTTTGGTTTCGAGGGGGAAACACCAGGATGGGTTTGTTTGATTGTAGTATCAGGTTGGTTCCGAATAGGTCTTTCTCACCCCTCTCTGATAGTCGCCAGTTGTACCGAGTCTCTATAGGTTGATTAGTGCATGCTGCCGCTGCCGCTTCAGTCCACCATACCTATGTAGGCGAGGACCGCCGAATTCTAGTCTCGCCGTGTACTGGCCTCAGTACTGACGCTCCTCTTTTTCCTTTGCCCTTTGTCGGCACCCCTTTTGTTTAAGCAGGTTTTGAGATCGACGTCGTTAGCAGGGTTACCCTTCCGGCTTGGCCTGGGCAGGGTTATGGACGCCATTGGTTATTCTTCAGGGCTCTTAGCCCCATTTGCATCTTGTCCGTAGCTGGACGCTCTATCGTTTCAAGGTGATTTGGATCTTTGTATATTATATCTGTATTCTTGACTCATGGAGTCGCTGTTATATATATCTGTTCTGTGGGTCCCATCGAGGACTGTTGTGTAATGTTATTACTTCGTTTTCCACCCGCACGAAAGTGCTTGGTGGGCACCTTTGAATCGTTTCTATGCGGGATTGGCGGGTTTCGCTAAAACTTGCATAGGTCCGATTCTGAGGGTGTTACATATTTTAAGTCTAGTCGTTGGAATACCATTGCACAGGACTATATCACCTAGGACTTAACAACCAATGTCGCCAGATTCTTGCGCCATATATTACGCGTTGACCATGAGATTTGGAATGGAACGGAGAAGTCAGCTGTATCTTTTCCCTCTCGCATGGATCCGGATGTGCGAGTCGTGGCTGTTATCACTTGTAGCATGCATATTAATTGGTAATTCATAGAGGATATGCAGCATATGGGTGGGAACCCTCAATGTCTCACGATAGTTCCGGCATCTAAACGGTCTGTACTGCCAATTGCCGTAATTCAATAGGTGGGCTGGCCTACACCAAAGAGACATGCGGGGTCGCGGAGAAGGCAGTGATTGACTTGGATCTTAGTCTGAGCCTCACACAAAGGAAGTGTGAACGAGCCTATAACTCGGATGTGCAACAAAGCTAAGATCTCTCATGGGTAAAGTGACGCACCTCTGCAGAGTGTAAGAACTGTAACTTGTTACTCCCTGTTCCGGGAAGGAGCTACGAACGCGGCGGGAAAGGAACTTCATGAAAGTTTTGGTAAACCCGTAAAGGCTGACGGACATAGCTTTTCAAAATAAAATCAAACTTTGAAGAGATGTTTACGAAAACTTGCATTGCCTACGACCTACGGTCTGTGGCTATAGATATAGTGCATCAAACACTCCTTTTCTAGTGAAATTGCTGAGTACGCTCGTACTCAACGTATCTTCTTAACCCTTGCTAGATTCTAAAGATAGTACAGACAATGTCTATATCAATTTATGCTCCAAGAATCATCACCAGAAGCTAAGTTCTTTAATAAAGTCAATAAAGTCAACATATACATCAACTCAAGTGAAAACGAAGTTACTGATTAGCTAGGAATACAATCTCTAGCCATAGAACCTATTTCTATAGTGTATTGCAATAGCAGCAATGCCAGACCAATAGTTAAAATACTAGTCTTAATAGTATGATAGTTTTTGAGTTGTTTATTTCTGATTCTTATTTGTAAGAAGTTTCTTTCTCTCTCTTTAACTTAGGGTGTTCTTTGGATCTTGTGTACAAAGTGAGTTGTAACCTTAGCCACGTATTGGACCTGCTGTGTTTCTGTTGTACTACTCCGAGGGATATAATACTGGTGAACGGTGTTTCATTAGTGTTATGTCAACGACTATAGTATACTACATCATGCAGTGGTATGCTGGGTCACTGCATTGGGCCTGGCCTAGATGCCTTTTTCTTGGAAAAATACTCATCCTCAACAGCCTCCTCATTTGTTTCAATGTCATTTTCAGTTTCTTCATCATCAAAGAACTCCTCCACATTTATGTCCCCTTCAAAATGCAGATAAGGGTCCTCTCTCTACTTCTTCATTTGTTCCATTTTCTCCATTACTGCAGCATCATGATGGTCTATAGATTTCTCCCTCTTCTCACTCCTTAATTTCCTAATTAGTTCTAACTCAACAACAACCTATCTGTTATGCTCTTCAAAGTTAACCTGAGCAGGATACATCCACTCCTCATTGTCTGAATCACCATTCTCTGAATCACCATTATCTAAGTCAGCATTCTCTGAATCATCTTCATGGATAACTTCTACATCAACACTCTTTTTTTTCCTTCTGAAAGTTACAGCTTTCTTGAGTGCCAATGTACAACACATCAGAAAAATCAATTGCCACTGGCACAATTTCTTGTTCATCATCATCTAATATTAAGTTGTATCTCACACCATCTGAATCAACTGACAGTTTTACTGGTTCTTGGATTATCTCTGGTTCTTCTTCTCTAATGTTCAGGTCAGCTGGCCATTCTATATTTTTCCTAAGCACAGTGATAATCAAAACACGGTCATCTTCATAAATGGCCAGCATCTCCCTTACATTGGCCATGCTTTCAATTACCACCATCCCCATCCTATCATTTTCCCTTTTCCCTCACAAAATACATATGATGTCCCTATGTCCATACCCATGACACTCTATTAGAGCTAGCAGATTCGACACTGTTATGTCAGATCTACTAAGTGTCCTCTCTAGATTGTCTTCCCCGTGAAAATGAAATCTGATCTCCCAATTGTCATCATCTAGGCTATAAAAAGATTACAAATAAAACATATTCAGTACCTAATTTGGAGAGGGTGACAACCATATCAATGGTAAAAAATAAAATGATTTTTATTTCAGTATTATGCAATTTTTGTTCAACACATTTGGAGAGGGTGATAGCCATATTCAACACATTTAATACTATGAAATTTTGTTTAGATCATGGGAATTAACAAATTTCACTTCATAATCATAACCACCTACATCATAACTAGACAGAGGGGGAAAATAGGGAGAGAATAAGTGAAAAAACTACTTACTCGACTCCACCGAGTGGGGAAGCCCATCAATGGCTGCTTTTCGATGGAGAGGAGACCACCGCCCGCGCCAGTGTGGCCCCTGACCTTGCCTCCTAGGTCAGCACCGGCGGCGGCGAATCAGTTGAGCCCATGCCACCGTGGATAGAGCCGACGCCACTGCGAATCAAGTGTGCGTCGCCCGCAAACGAATCAGCACTTCCACCGCTGTAGCTTCTTTTGCCGCCACCATTGCCGCCAGCGGCGCCGCCGCCGGGAGTCGCCGCCATCGCCCAAGGTACAGACACGGGAGTGAGCTTCGGACACACGCCAGTAACTGAAACCTAGCACGTTAGGACAACGCCAAGTAACGGGCGTTAACTGTCATGCCGGTCACCATCCTGACTTGCCACATCATCGTTTACGGTGGGCCAGCCCTATCAGATCCGGTGTCAATTCGCGTTCAATGTGCGTTTAGTGCTATTTGAGAAAACAAACACAAAATATGGTAAATTTTTGCTGAGAAAACGTAAACTGGTAGATTTTCAGAATTTAGCTCTCAAACTGGTAGTTTTATGCTATCAACTCATCTATAGTGCATCTGGCCACTGTCCTCATCGTACGGTCCCTGCAACACATCTTGTCGTTGTCCCATCCATGAAGACCGCATTTGGAATCTGTCCCGACGTCCAGCTCGTGTACCACAGCTGACCGCTATCCCGTGTCCTATAGCTCACCGGCGCGGGTTCTGTCCTATAGCTCACCGGCGTGGAACCCCTCGTGGCCTCGTCCTGTCGAAAAGCTTCCGACCGGCAAGACCCCGACCAGAGTAGCGAATCTCTCGACTCTCGTGGTCGGACGGATCTGAAGGCCCATGTACTCCACAATATATAAGTGTTGCCTAGTGTGAGTTGTAAACATATCAGGGGTAGAGGCATCGTGGAAGACAGGAAGAGGGACGCGTTGCGACGTAGGGCGCCCTGATTTCTATTGTAATGTTAAATCAAATCAATTTGATTTGATATAGGGCAATGGATCAACCGATCTCATATTTATTGTCTTAGAGATTAGAGAAGGTAAGGCAATAGGACACCGAGATCAACTCAAGTTTGGACCGGTAAGTTTTCCGTCAAAATTTGCATGGACATGCATTTTTTACTTATAGGTAGCGTCTGTGGTATTATATGTTTTGATGAGAGGGTAAAATTATCCAAAAAAAATATTGAACCGAAAGAAACATTTTATCATTTATTATTATTATATATATATAGAGAGAGTAGTAGTACTTTCTCTCGGAGATGGAGAGAATTATCCACCGCGATAATCTGTTGTGAAACGACAAATATCCGATCCCATGAATTCCCTTTGCCACATATTTTTTGCTGTGTGGTATTGGGCGCACAATTTTTGCTAAGGCCATGTTTGTCACAACTTCTGCTTCTACTTTTAACTCCAAAAGCGCGCTAGTACAAACAAACAACATCAAATAGCAAAGCGCTTCTAGAAGCGTGGTCGTAAAATACACTACGAATGGGGAAGTGAGGCAAAGCGTAGCGAGGGGGTGCTTCCCGCAGCTTTTGCTGCTTCCCGAGTTGCCGTGGACCTAATTGTCCTTTACACTCATGCCTAATTACAAGGAAATTGCCATTCCAATGTCGAGAGGCCACCGAACCCCATCACTAGACCGGTCGTCATTTTCCCCTCGACCTCCTGTCCCATCTCAGGATGTAAGTGGCTGCTCCACTGGACGATGTGGTGTCAGCCGATTTCGCCGCATGTGAATTAGGCGGGTTTTGCGGCAGCCGTTTAAGATGTTTTGTGTCTTTCGCCGGAGAGTCTCCGCCAGGGAGGAGCCCCTTGAGAGCAGAGGTCGGCCTCTCCGCGTGCGTTCAGGGCGAGTGGTGAGGTCCTCCTGGTGGCACCGGCGTTGGAGCAGGAGGATTATATTGGTGCGGTCCGATCTGGGTCAAATAGGAAGGGCTTTTGCTGTCTTGGTATTGCTGTCGCCTGGAGTGGTGGTGACTCGTCCATGGCAGATCTCGTGCGATCAGCAGCCTCGAGGGCAACACATCGACTTTCTAAGTCCACATGAAATCTGCAATGTAGTAATGACTATCGTATATCTGCATCTGCAACTGTCGACTAGCTAAAGCCTCCGGCGCATCGTTCGCTCACCATGCTGGTTGCCGTTGCGCGTCAAGGATGCGAGTACGCTCCATGCTTTTTGCCCCGTCGTTCATGCGATCCAACCTAAGTTTCATGCGTCCAGCCTAAGTTCCACAGCAACGAAATCTTTACGCCGCCGGCTCCAATGGATTATACGGTGATGTCTACTTTAGCCGCTTAATTTTAGCGGCTTGCCGCGACAGCCACATACAGGTTTTTTCCCGGGCGGCGTATGTGGGACCGGTGGATGCCGCCCCCACTTACATCCTGACTTGTGAGTGGTGGTCAGTATTAGTCACAAAACAAACTTCCAATAATGCACACAACCTGTCAACTAAACATCACTGCTTTTGAATGAATGAGTTTAAGAGACTACTACAAATTAAATCGGGTCATTACTACAGTTACATCATCCTGCACTTTGAAAATTGTATGAACCGAAGAGATCGATCTGGGGACACAGGCAGGAATCTGTACCAGCAGGTCTTCCCTAAAACATCAAAACGTCAGTCAGACGGCGCAGGCTGCCATCCGCGAGGGCGGCGCTGGTAACCTCGGCTCCGGCTCTGGCCTCCTTGAGCGCAGCCTGGAGGTCAGCGACGGCAGCGAGTCGCTGAGCGTCTACGCAGTGGTGGGGGAGAAGACTGGACAGCCACCCGGTGGCGGTTATGAAGTGTACGTAGCCCGCCCGCTGGAGGTCGTCCGCCGCCTGAACACACGCTCTGGCGGGAAGCAGCCGCAGGACGGCGCCGTCCACCGGGAACCTAAGGGAGGTGACGATGTTGCTCGCCGACCCCGAGGCGCATGCGAGGGCGGCCTTCGCGTCCGTCAGCTTGGCTTCGACGAGCTCGATCCTTGCGCGCAAGCCCACGGCGCTCAGCAGGTGCAACTCACGCTCCTGCAGCTGCGGCAGCGCCTCGGCCAGGAGCCCACCGGCGAGGCGGAGGCATTGGTCCACGACGACCACGTTCCGGTAGAAACGCGACTCCGCTACACTCCAACCATGGTAATTATCCCCTAGCAGATGCTTCCCGCCGTTTCTTTGGATGATATATCCCTGAGTTCAGGAAGTACATCGTCGAGTTCACAAGGAGGAGTCAACGTGCGTCGGCACACGGGGCAACTCGCCTTCTCCTTGTCCTTGATCAGCCACTTCTCCAAGCATGCCTCGTGGAACCTGTGCCTGCATGGCATCTCCTTCCACACGCCGGCCGCGCTGTCCAAGCAGATCGGGCAGTCGCTGCCGTCGGACGGCGCCTCCACCGTCCTCAGCGCCTTAGCTCGCCGCCCCGCCGTGTTATCCTGCTTCCCAATCAAAAACTCTCGCCATCCCGTCAACCAGGGCTCCTCCTCCTCGTGGTCTAGTAGGGCATCGACGAGGCGCGCCGCAGACGGCATGTTAGTTTCGTGGATCTATTAATTTATTTCTGTTGCTCGATCGAGATGCGTTCGTTGATCTCCAAACAATAATATGCTACCAGCGTCGGCCCGGCGGCCTGTTTATTATACACGTCCTGCCTGCCTCGCGACTATCTAGTAGTACTCTACTATAGTCGAATTCGGACACGACCTGCTCCCGTACGTTTCCTACTCGACGCCGCCGCGCCGATTCACCCGTGTGGTCGAACACGCGCATGACTCGGACTACAACAGTACGCCCATGAACCAAAAGGGAACGAACGTACGGAGCGCCAAGCTGCATCCCGTCTTATTTGAAGTGCTTAATTAGTGCGTATTATCAAATTATTAAAACAAGCCTTGGACGTGACTTGGAAAGGGGCGGTTTTTTGTTTTCGATCGTGGTGACTACAGGAAAAGACGCATGCATGCGCCCGACGCGTCCGGCTAGCTTTCTGTCGGCGTAGTCCGCGATTGTCCTCAGCGTAGGCTATGTCAATGGTTGTCGTCGGCGTAGTGTCTACGGGGCCTATATTCGGCAATTGCGGTCGGTTGGTCTGGTGGTAGCTTCTTTGTTGTTTTTTCACAAAACAAAATTATTATTTTTTTAATTATTTGACTCGTTAATCTGACAAGCGTCTTTTTGAATTGTTTAACTCGTCTTTTTTAATTTTAAGTACGCAATCTTCAATCAAATTGCACTCACGATTGACGGCGCCGTACGGTCCGGTGGTAGCTAGTTTTTCTTTATTTCAGAAAAAAATCATTTTTTTATTTTCTTTAAATTTTTTAATTGTTTGACTCGTTAATCTTACAAACCTATTTTTTGAATTTTTTAACTCGTTAATCTCACACGCGTCTTTTTTAACACTAAGTACGATTAATCTTTGATTAAATTGTACTCATGGTTAAAAATTTTGATCCATCACCCATATGTAACTTCCCAGTATTTAGGACCTAACGAAGGGTAGATTTAGGAATATGAATTGTTGCATGCATTCATCTTTGAAAATATGGATAAATTTTTTGCCAAATAAAAAAACCTAAGTGATCAATGTTTCTTTCATACTTTGAGATTAGATTTAGTCTTAAGGGGTGATTGTTATAAACTTTGACATGATCTTAAGGAGTTATGTGTTTAAAATGAATTTGAATTTTAAACTTGGGTGTTTGAATTATAATTTAAATGATTTAGATATAAGATTTGAATCTTAAAATGATTAAGAGATAAGTATTATAACTTAAATCGTATCCAACAAGATTGAATATGAAATTCATTTCATATGATTAATACATAAACAAGTTACAAAGAATGTAACATACTGAAGCCATTTCCAAATTTCAGAATTTATAACAGAATAAAGAATAAGAATATTCTTTATTAAATAATAATATAATCTTTATTACAATTAAATAAAATAAAGATTACAAGAATAATAAAAGAAAAAATACAAAAGAATAAGAAAATTACATTTGAATATCTACTAACTATCCTATATCTAAATCTACACTAAATCTTCATCTTTATTTTTGTACCTACAAAGCAAAGATTAAATAGAAACAAAATAAGATTAGTGTTAATATATATTTCTCTCAAATATGTCAGTGAAATGCACTTGACAAATTCATCATTGAGAAATGTTATAAAGGGGCAAGTTTCACCAATATGAAAGATTTCATCTTTCATAAATTCAAAGCCAGAAGTCAAATGACAGCCAAGAAGAATCAATTCACCAGCCAGGTGAAAGTAAGCTGGTAATAGTAAGTTCAAAAATTCCGAACCTATCCACAAGTGCATAGCAGGCGCACAAGATGGACACACACCAGCATGCAAATGGTGTGTTGTCGACCTCACAAGCACAACCAGATCACACAAAACCATAGCATAGCCGTGGAGAAGCATTAGTGCATCTCTCCACTACACAACACACAAGCACAGCCAGGGTAGACAGCAAGAACAGTAGCCAAACCAAATCACCCAGATCAACCCAAACATCACTAGGATGGTGACATAAGGAGGGGGATAAATCTGGTGGACAGTAAGGTTAATCCCAGAAGCTAGGAGAAGCAGGCAAGCTCAAGAGCAAGCTCAGGAGCCCAGCAAAAGTAGAAGCGGAATACATGGCTGCTGCAGAAGCGTCAAGTGAAGGAGTTTGGATCAGAAACTTCATCACTGAGCTTGGCGTGGTTCCAAGTGCATTGGACCCACTGGAGATATTGTGTGACAACACTGGCGCCATAGCACTCGCTAAAGAACCAAGATATCATCCAAAGACCAAGCATATCAACCGCAAGTTTCATATAATCCGAGATTATATAGCAGATGGAGATCTGAAGATTAGCAAAGTACATACGGATCTGAATGTCGCAGATCCATTGACTAAACCTCTTCCACGTGTAAAACATGATCAACACCTCAGTGCCATGGGTGTGAGATTGTTGCCAGATGTAAACTAGATTATTGACTCTAGTGCAAGTGGGAGACTGTTGGAATTATGCCCTAGAGGCAATAATAAAGATGTTATTATTATAATTCTTGTTCATGATAAAGTTTATGTTCCATGCTAGAATTGTATTAAGCGGAAACTTTAATACTTGTGTGGTTTGTAAACAACACCGTGTCCCTAGTACGCCTCTATGGACTAGCTCATTGATCAATGATGGTTAAGGTTTCCTAACCATAGACATGAGTTGTCAATTGATAATGAGATCATATCATTGGGAGAATGATATGGTGGATAGACCCAAACAAAGCAGAGCAATTAGATCGTGTCATCGTGTTCGTCTTTGCGAAGCTTTTCCTATGTCAAATATTGTATTCCTTAGACCATGAGATAATGCAACTCCCTGGTATCGGAAGAAAGCTTTGAGGTCATCAAACGTCATCCTATGAGAGGGTGATCATAAAGGTGTCTCTCAGGTGATCGGAAAGTATCTGTTGGGTTGTATGTATCGAGTTGGAATTTGTCCCTCCCAAGTCGGAGAGATATACTTCGGGCCCACTCGGTAATCGATATCAACACCGCTTGCAAGCATGTGGTTAAGGAGTTAATCACAAAGTGATATCGAATTACGGAACGAGTAAAGTACTTGCTGTGAACGAGATTGAACTAGGTATGACGGTACCGACGATCGAATCTCGGGCAAGTAAAATATCGCGAGACGAAGGGAATATATATGGGATTGATTGAATCCTGGCATCGTGGTTCATCCGATATGATCATCGATGAATGTGTGGGAGTCAATATGGGTGCCCAGACCCCGCCGTTGATTATTGATAGAAGATCATGTCTGCATATTCTCGAACCCGCAGGGTCACACACTTAACGTATCTCGACGCTAGGATAGATTGGATAATTGGTTTATGAATTTTTGTTCGGAGTCTCGGATGGGATCCGGGATATCACGAGAGGTTCCGGAATGGTCCGGAGAATAAGATTCATATAAGGCAGTGCAGTTTTTGGAGTTCGGAATTGTTCCGGGTTAATCGGTATTGTACCGGAAGCTTCTAGAACCTTCCGGAAGGGGACCAACGTGGCCCCACCTTCCGGGAGGGGGCATGGGCCTATGAGGGAGTGTCCTGGCCGCATTGGGCCAGGGGCACAAGGCCCCATAGGGCCCAGCCGATCCTGGATAAGTTTAAACTCGTTTAAACTAGAGATAGGATTTCTAGATAAGGGAGAGTTTAAATCGTTTAAACTAGAGATAGGATTTCTAGATAAGGGAAAGTTTAAATTGTTTAAACTAGAGATATGCTTGGAGGAGGGGCAAGGGCTGGCCGCCCCCCCTCTATATATAGAGGGGTGGTGCGCCCCCTCCCCATACACACCTTCCTTCAAGCCCTAGCAGCCTTGCTATCTTCCTCTCTCCCTCCCGACTGTTTGTAGGCGAAGCCCTGCAGCAGAAATTCTCCACCATATACACCACGCCGTCGTGCTGTAGATCCAATCTATCTCTCCACCATACTCGCTGGTCCGAGGAAGGAGGAGACGTCGAGGTGCTGCACGTGTGCATCTCACGGAGGCACCGCCACTTGTGGTGCTAGATCGGATCAGATCGCGAGGAGGAGAAGCGAGTACGACTACATCACCCACGTTCCGACGAACGTTCCGCTGTGTGAATCTTCAAGGGTATGAAGATCTAATCCAATCTCTCTCGTTGTTTGCATCTCCTAGATTAGATCTTGGCTTTCCCTCTGTTCGCTCCGTAGAAAATTTTGATTTACTATGCCGCGAAACCCTTCATATAGATATGCGGTATGCAGTACCACAGGGCTCAGAGGATGGTTCTGAATCAGAACTTCCTATTGAGAATTCAGATGGTTGGAGGATGGGATCATATCATGGATCTCATGAACACCAGATGTCCACAGATGGTTCTGACAGAAATGTTGGATAATCTAGTTGGATGGGTGCAAGAATGAACCCTAATAATAGTAGTAGAAATACCATGTCAATAGATGATCAGGATGAAGAAGAAGATCCTGAAGAGAGAGTGTTTGAATCATCAACATCTTCTCAAAACCCAGGGAATATATATTATCCAGTATTTAACTATCTTGCCCACGAGAGCACCTGGGGAGCAGCAGGATCTGTGTATCCTATTGACAACTCAAGAAATGAAGCTCAGGAGATGCAGGTTGGAGATAATGTTGAATATGTTTCTGAAGACTTTTCAGCTGAGCTGGAGGGAGTCGATGCGCTCAGGTTGAGTAATGACTCAAGTCCTAACACTTCAGATACAGAGTATGTTCCTTCTGAAAGGCCATATGTTCCACAAACTGTGCGACGAACAACACATCATCACAGTTGGACATCAGGCATGTATGATGAGCGTAGTTACTACTAGACGGAGACAAGTAGTCAACAGTATCAAGCACTGTGTATTGTACTCCAAGTAATAAGGTAGTGAGATGAATACGATACTTTTGTGATTATACCTATATGGTATATGTTGTAAGAACTTTGTATCATTATGATATTATGTATGATATGTGAAATGCATATTTGGATTTTCTTTGGATCTTCATTGTGTGACTAGTTCTGTGCGTAAAGTCGAGCTCAGAACACATGTGCATGATGTAATTATGAGTATTCGCTTTATATTGCAGAACTAGGGGGTCATGGATACGGGTGTAGAAATGGAAACTGAGCAGCAGCGGATGAAGCGAGAGGCCATGGAAAAGGCCGATGCAGATGCAGCAAACCAAGAAGTAGTACCACCACCACCACCAATGAGGTTGTTAATGGAGCAGAACTTTATGCAATGCATGCAAATGATGCAAGAGACCCAAAACAAGTTCATGGAAGAGCTGTTGGGGCGAGCAAATTAGAGGGTACCTGAAGGTGGAGTGAGTTTATCTGATTTCCAGAATGCAAGACTGTTAACTTTTGTATCAGCTCCTGAACCAATGGATGCAGAAGACTGGCTAGCTGATATAGAAAGGAAGCTGAAAACTGTGGGTTGCAATGATGAGGAAAAATTGAGGTATGCAACTCATCTGCTGACTAGACCTGCAGCATCATGGTAGGAAAATCAGTTAGCCATGCAACAACCAGGAAGAGAGTTTACCTGGGAGGAGTTCAAGCAGAGATTCCGTGAATATCATGTTCCGGAAAGCGTCATGGAGTTGAAGCGGAGAGAATTTGAGGAGCTTCAGCAAGGATATACTAGTGTCATGAAGTACATCCGGGAGTTTAGCCAACTGTCTCGTTATGCTGAGGAGGATGTTAACACTGAAGAGAAGAGGAAGAAACGTTTCTTGCATGGATTAAATCCGTTTGTGAAGATGCAGCTAAGGTTAGCCAATAATCCACATGCCCGCCGTCCCGGGTTGCCAAGCGCCGTCCCGGGTTGCCAAGCGCCCCGTTTATCCTTGAAGTGAGTGTGCGTTCGTTTGCCGCTCCCTAGTTCGATTAGACGATCAGTTGATCACGTTTCAGCCTTGAACTTGAAGATTGAAAAAGGTTTGCATGATTTTCTCTCATTAACTTGGCTTCAGACGTCTAAAATTTAATTCACGTACTGTCTGAATTAAATCTTAGTACTTCCTTCGTCTTAAAATAGATGTCTTAGGTTTTTTAAAATTTGTATAGATCTATGTGCTAAATAGTATCTAGATTAATCCAAATTTTATAAAATTTAAGACATCTATTTTGAGACGAAGGGAGTATTATTTTTTGGTTTATACAGCAGAAAGAATCACGTCTTCTCGAGATAGAAACTATTGATAATTTGGCAACAATAGCACTTTAAAATGATAGTTGTGAGAAGATTAATTATTAATTGAAGATTTTATTTTAAAAAATACACAACAGATGATACTTTTCGGTAGGACATGAGGTTAGATGATTGCTCTACTGGTACCTTTTAGTTGAATTAATTTTTCACATATTTCTACATATTGTATGGAATTATATTCATACCGAAGTTATATAATGAAGTGAAAACGTGTTTAAGCTATTATTATGTGAATTTTTTTAAGTTTAGGGCCCTGGTTTGCATTTTTCACAGGGGCCCCGAATTTCAGGAGACGACCCTGATTACAAGGAAACTGACATTCCAGTGTCGAGGCCACCGAACCCCATCGCTAGACCGGTCGTCATTTTCCCCTCGACCTCCTGTCCCATCTCAGGATGTAAGTGGCTGCTCCGCTGGACGATGTGGTGTCAGCCGCTTTCGCCGCATGTGAATTAGGCGGTTTTTGCGGCAGCCGTTTAAGATGTTTTGTGTCTTTCGCCGGAGAGTCTCTGCCAGGGAGGAGCCCCTTGAGAGCAGAGTTCAGCCATCTCCGCGTGCGTTCAGGGCGAGTGGTGAGGTCCTCCTGGTGGCACCGGCGTTGGAACAGGAGGATTGGTGCGGTCCAATCTGGGTCAAATCGGAAGGGCTTTTGCTATATTGCTGTCGCCTGGAGTGGTGGTGACCGTCCGTGGCAGATCTCGTGCGATCAGCAGCCTCGAGGGCAACACATACACTTTCTAAGTCCATATGAAATCTGCAATGTACTCCTTCTGTTTGGAAATATAAGATGTTTTAGGTTTGTGAATGAGATGTATCTAGACACATTTTAGTGTCTAGATTCGTTTGAACCTATACACTAAAAGGTGTCTAGATACATCTCCTTCACAAACCTAAAACATCTTATATTTCTAAACGGAAGGAGTAGTAATGACTATCATATATCTGCATCTGCGACTGCCGATTAGCTAAAGCCTCCGGCGCATCATTCGCTTACCATGCTGGTTGCCGTTGCGCGTCAAGGATGTGAGTACGCTCCATGCTTTTTGCCCCGTCGTTCATGCGATCCAACCTAAGTTTCATGCGTCCAGCCTAAGTTCCACAGTAACGAAGTTTCAGCAAGGATATACTAGTGTCATGAAGTACATCCGGGAGTTTAGCCAACTGTCTCGTTATGCTGAGGAGGATGTTAACACTGAAGAGAAGAGGAAGAAACATTTCTTGCATGGATTAAATCCGTTTGTGAAGATGCAGCTAAGGTTAGCCAATAAGCAAACTTATCAGCAGTTGTTGGATGCAGCCATTACTTTTGAGGATGACTATAAGAATGTCCAAGAGGATCGGAGGAAGAGAGCCAATAAGGAAACCAAGAGAATTCAGGCAAGCAAACCTAAACCTAACCTGGAGTTCAAACCTCGGAATAGGAATTATGGCAACAACAACAATAACAATAACAATAACAAGGGCAGTGGTGGAAATCAATCTAATCCGAGAAGGAATGTTATCTGTAAAAATTGTGGAATTTCAGGGCATTTGCAGAGGGAATGCAAAAAGCCTGTAGTGATCTGTTACGGTTGTGGCTAGAAGGGGCATATCAAGCCAGATTGTCCGAGAAAACCACCAGGAGGATGGCCTACCAAGGGAGGAGGACAAGCCAGTGGAGGAAATGGACAACCTAATAAAGGGGGAAACAATGGCAAGAACAACAATGGCAAGAGAAACCGACCTACCGGAAAACTGAATTGTGCAACCCTATAGAATAAGCTGTTGAGTCCAATTAAGTATCTAGTTAGTAGTAACTAACGGAGCCGAGCAGCATGAACTCTATAGAATAAGCTGTTGAGTCCCACTCCTAGTCGGAGTTGTTACCTTTAAATTTCCGCTGAACACTTTATATTTTGGTTTGTAAGTTGGATCTTTTGGAAGTCTTGAACTTCTGGTATTGTAATAATAATAATGTGTGTACTTTTGTAATATGGACCCGCAATGTTTCTGTTGTACCACTCTGAGGGATGTGATATTTACGGAACGGTGTTCTGTGGATGTCATGTCAACGACTATAGTGTACTACACATGCAGTGGTATGCTGGGTCACCGCAGTTGGTATCAGAGAAAATTGCTTTGACCTTAGGTTGGAAACCTAGTAAAGGGTATTACCTATAGGAGAATCAACAACGATAAAGAATTCTCTAAAAGTAATATAATGGGTATTCAAATGAGAATATTCCGTTATATATTTTAGTGCAATAATTCTTTGTTATGATGCAATATGTCATTGTATACTAATCAAAATTATTTTTCTGATATACAGAGATATGGCACCAAAGTTTCCAAAACAGACTTTGGTAAGGAAAGAGGAGACTCTTGATGATTATCAAGGATCATTTACAGACCAATTCGTCAACTTTTAAAGCTCTTTAATTGTCCAACTAGAATTCCAGTGAACACTATCACTTACCTTGATGGCCAGATGTTATCCAAGTATCGTGTGAGTATCCAACTTCCAGAGAGGCTTGGATTATATCATGATCTACCCATAGGATAAGGTAGGAGTCATTTAGCATCTTATCATGTTGCTGTTGTGGAGGCGATAGCTAATATCCGGGAGCAAAAAACCAAGGAATTAGAAGGTAGCACATTCTCTATGATACCTCATGATTCTATAGACTCGGAGCCTATACCGGATCATCTTACTTTGGTTAAGAAGCATCCTAAGTTAGCTTCCAAGTTTATGGATAGATACCGAACACTCATTGCGTATTTTTATAAGACCCATCAAGTGATTGTTGAAGATAAAAATGACATGTTAGAGAATCTAACTGATCTGAAAGGAGGAAGAAGTTATCATTCCAGTTAGAGAAAGAAGCAAGTAGTAGTGCAATACCTATCTTTAAGGATATACCAATAGATCCGGAATCTTTTATACCATATCCTTACTCACCAAGACCTGAACCTACACATGATCCTACTATAGTGTTGGAATTATGCCCTAGAGGCAATAATAAAGATGTTATTATTATAATTCTTGTTCATGATAAAGTTTATGTTCCATGCTAGAATTGTATTAAGCGGAAACTTTAATACTTGTGTGGTTTGTAAACAACACCGTGTCCCTAGTACGCCTCTATGGACTAGCTCATTGATCAATGATGGTTAAGGTTTCCTAACCATAGACATGAGTTGCCAATTGATAATGAGATCATATCATTGGGAGAATGATATGGTGGATAGACCCAAACAAAGCAGAGCAATTAGATCGTGTCATCGTGTTCGTCTTTGCGAAGCTTTTCCTATGTCAAATATTGTATTCCTTAGACCATGAGATAATGCAACTCCCTGGTATCGGAAGAAAGCTTTGAGGTCATCAAACGTCATCCTATGAGAGGGTGATCATAAAGGTGTCTCTCAGGTGATCGGAAAGTATCTGTTGGGTTGTATGTATCGAGTTGGAATTTGTCCCTCCCAAGTCGGAGAGATATACTTCGGGCCCACTCGGTAATCGATATCAACACCGCTTGCAAGCATGTGGTTAAGGAGTTAATCACAAAGTGATATCGAATTACGGAACGAGTAAAGTACTTGCTGTGAACGAGATTGAACTAGGTATGACGGTACCGACGATCGAATCTCGGGCAAGTAAAATATCGCGAGACGAAGGGAATATATATGGGATTGATTGAATCCTGGCATCGTGGTTCATCCGATATGATCATCGATGAATGTGTGGGAGTCAATATGGGTGCCCAGACCCCGCTGTTGATTATTGATAGAAGATCATGTCTGCATATTCTCGAACCCGCAGGGTCACACACTTAACATATCTCGACGCTAGGATAGATTGGATAATTGGTTTATGAATTTTTGTTCGGAGTCTCGGATGGGATCCGGGATATCACGAGAGGTTCCGGAATGGTCCGGAGAATAAGATTCATATAAGGCAGTGCAGTTTTTGGAGTTCAGAATTGTTCCGGGTTAATCGGTATTGTACCGGAAGCTTCTAGAACCTTCCGGAAGGGGACCAACGTGGCCCCACCTTCCGGGAGGGGGCATGGGCCTATGAGGGAGTGTCCTGGCCGCATTGGGCCAGGGGCACAAGGCCCCATAGGGCCCAGCCGATCCTGGATAAGTTTAAACTCGTTTAAACTAGAGATAGGATTTCTAGATAAGGGAGAGTTTAAATCGTTTAAACTAGAGATAGGATTTCTAGATAAGGGAGAGTTTAAATTGTTTAAACTAGAGATAGGCTTGGAGGAGGGGCAAGGGCTGGCCGCCCCCCCTCTATATATAGAGGGGTGGTGCGCCCCCTCCCCATACACACCTTCCTTCAAGCCCTAGCAGCCTTGCTACCTTCCTCTCTCCCTCCCGACTGTTTGTAGGCGAAGCCCTGCAGCAGAAATTCTCCACCATATACACCACGCCGTCGTGCTGTAGATCCAATCTATCTCTCCACCATACTCGCTGGTCCGAGGAAGGAGGAGACGTCGAGGTTCTGCACGTGTGCATCTCACGGAGGCACCGCCACTTGTGGTGCTAGATCGGATCGGATCGCGAGGAGGAGAAGCGAGTACGACTACATCACCCACGTTCCGACGAACGTTCCGCTGTGCGAATCTTCAAGGGTATGAAGATCTAATACAATCTCTCTCGTTGTTTGCATCTCCTAGATTAGATCTTGGCTTTCCCTCTGTTCGCTCCGTAGAAAATTTTGATTTACTATGCCGCGAAACCCTTCAGTGGTATCGGAGCTAGATCTATGCGTAGATGTGTTTCACGAGTAGAACGCAACATGGTTGTTGCGGGCGTTGATGTTTTCTGTTGCAAGCCTCTTGTTTGTGTTCTTCTTATGACGCGGGATAGTGAGATTGAAGCGGTCCAGGCCAACCTTTCGCGACGTCGTTCGCGAGACCGGCTCCGCACTTGACATGTGGCTTGTACCACACATGCGGCTGGTGGATGTCAGTTTCTCTCACTATAGTTGTCATGGGATTAACACCGGAGTTTGGCAACCATAATATCACCGTTGTGGCTTTCCGTAGGTAAGAATCGTTCTTAGCATCAACTCCCATAAGCCACGTAAAACATGCAACAACAAAATAGAGGCGTCTAACTTGTTCTTGCAGGGAGTGTTTTCTGTGATATGGTATGGCCCAAGATGTGATGTGTATATTGTATGCGATGATCATGTTTTGTAATGTTTCACGACTTGCATGTCGATGAGTGCACAACCGGCAGGAGCCATATGGTTGACTTTATAATTGTGTATGACCTGCGAGTCAACTTCTTATACGCCATGTAATAGCTTTACTTTATCGCTAAGTAGTTAGCAATAGTTGTAGTTGCTATTCGTGGTGGAGGCAATCATGGTGGAGTGATGGAGATCATGCCGGAACGCACAAGATGGAGATTGTCGTGGGAATGACCACGACAGATGCTGCAATAGGCAGCGAGTAGTAGAACGAGGGGCAAGGGCGGCCTGCCATCTGCGGTGCGAGATGAGGGCAAAGACACAGGGATTTACCCAGGTTCGGCCCCCCGGAGGGTAAAGACCTACTCCTGCTAGATTGTATTATGAAGGTGTTTACAATGGGCGTACTCGGCGACTAGGCGGCGAGTAGCTTGGGTGTATGAGGGAACGTGTCTCTACTCACCCCTTAGGGAGGTTTATATAGGCTTACCTCCCCTAGGGTTTACATATCTCAACCGATTTGGTTACAACTTTGGCAATCGTTTAAACCTAGACCGACTGGGCCTATCCACTCGCCTGGGCCTTCAACTTCCAGTCGCCTGGTATCTTGCTGGGCTTTGATCCACTCGCCGTTCTGCAGGCCCACTCGCCAGCCTTCGGGCCAGTCGGAAACGTCCCGCTGAGTATACCCCAGTAGGCGTATCCCCATCAGTAGTCCCCGAGGCCGTCGTTGATTAGGCATGGGTGGCTGCTGGCAGTCGGAGTATATGGCTTCAAGTTGGCATCCAGTCGAATCGTCGGCGGGCTCCTGCATGAAAGAATAAATCCGGCGAACCGAATCGCGTCTTGGGCGAGTCGAGCCAACGGGACACGGTCTCAGCGAGTGACTTTAGCGAGCCGAGTGACAGGAGGCAGACCGTCGGGCGTGGTCAAACTAGCCGTTAAGGTAACTCAACGGTAACTTTTGGCGTAATCATCGCGTGGTAACGGCCCCCTAATTTGGCGGGCAACCTCCGCTATATAAGAGGAATGGTAGGCCATCGGAAAGCCAACCGCCCACCATTTCTTCCGAGTACGCACAACTTCCGTCCGTCGATTCCGCGATCTGATCGACCCGCAACCCTCCGACCTCCAAGTAAATCCTCAGCCATGGCCCTCTCCACTGAATCTTGGGGTAGATCCAAGTGCACCAGGGCGCAGCTGGCCTCCTTCGAGGAGGCCGGAATCCTGCGGGCCGGCTGCTGGCGTATCCCCGCAGCCGGAGAAACGACCCCGAACCCACGAGAGAGAGAGTTTATCTGCTTCACTAGTCACCTCGAGCGGGGGTTAGGGTTTCCCACCTCCTTATTCTTCCGGCGCTTCTGCGCCTACTATGGGATCCAGCCCTCAGATCTGGGTCCCCATAGTATCGAGCAGCTCGCCATCTTCGTGGCGTTCTGCGAGTGCTACTTGGGCTGCCGGCCCTATTTTCCCCTGTGGCAAGATCTGTTCCACGGACGGATCAGCCGCGAGGAGGCAGGCGGCCCAATGCTAGCCGCGAGCGGCTTAACCTTTCAACTCAAATCTAAAGCCTCCTTCTTCGACCTGATGCTGCCGGCCAAAGCAGCGAGCGACTGGAAAAAGTCGTGGTTCTATGTGACCGAGGCGACTCCGGAGGACGAAGCAGCGATCCCGCGGTACTCGGCCAATCGTTCCGAGCCGCGCCATCTCCAGGTCGGCAAGCTCCCCGATGACCAGCGGATGGTCGTCGACGAAATGCTCCAGACCATTCGCGGTCTGAAGAAGAAGGGGCTCCAGACGGTGAACTTGTACAACTGTTGGCTTGGGCGGCGGCTCGTTCCGCTCGCCCAACGCGAGCATTATATGTATCAGTACACAGGCCGAGGAGACTCGACGAAGGCCTGCCTCGCCGAGTGGAATCTGGAGGACTACCTCCTGGCGCTGAAGAGGATCACCCAGGCGGCATACACGGATGCGCAGGCCGGGGTCCCTCCTTACACCGCAAAGCGTCCGGCTCCAACGGTAATCCTTTTATCTTGTTCGCAGTCGCAGCATGTGCAGTCGCGGTAATTCTAACTTTGTTCCGTGTTTAACGCAGCTATTCCAAGTGGTGGAAGGGTGGCTGCCACCCGCCGATGACGAGAGCTCCGGGCCATCCGCCCAGGACACAAGCGAGTCGCCACCCGCCAAGGGTACCGAGGACGACGAGGACGAGTCCGAAGAGGAGATTGCCCCACTGGTCCGAAAGACCCGCGGGCAACGTCAGCGCGAACTCGAGGCGAGCAGGAGCCTCGAGCGTCATGACGATGACGAGGAGCTCCCGGAGACCACCTCGCTTCGTCAGGCCACTCCCGCGAAGAAGAAGAAAGGGAAAGAGGCGAGGGCCCCCCTGAGGAGGAAGACGAAGCCGCCGAAGATGGCCTCACCGCCGCACTCAGCGAGCAGCTCTGATGCTCACAGCTCGGCCGGTGACGGCGCAGTCCTGACGACAACCGCGCTAGATGCGCCATCCATGGAAGCGTCGCTGGCCTCAATGCCTCCGCCCTTCGCTCCGGTCTCCGGGCTGGGGAAGGCTCCGGCTGTGGCGACTTCACCTCGCAAGGAGGTCCCGAGCGTGGTGGTCTCGCCTCGCAAGGAGGCTCCGGTCGCGGTAGCTCCACTTCGCGAAGAGGCCTCCGCCGAAGGCGTCCCGGAAGCGCCAACCGCTACTTCAACGTCAAAGAAGCCATCCGTATCCTGGGCCCCTGACGTCCTGGAACTGGGGCTTAGTCGTCGACTAGGTCCTGAGCTGGAGAAACCGGCCGGCCTTCGTACAGGGCTGCGTTTCATTCCAGTCGCCAAGTGAGTGCATTCGGCCTTCACCTTTCTCTTTTAGTACTTCGACTGTTTCTTATTGCTTTGTCTTGACGTGTAGGACCGGAGTGAAGAAGATGGGCCACCCGACGGTGGCCAAGGTGCCCTCCGCCGCTAGCGAGGAGGATCCTTCCCGTAAAAGGAAGGTGGACGAGGTTGCCGCCTCCACGGAAGGTAGCAAGAAAGCCAAGGGCGACGACATCGTCGCTGTCTCTGATGACACGGCAGCCGCGCCAGCTGGGCCCGCCGTGGAAGCGACCGCGTCCACGAAGGGGGGCATTTCGTTGCCTAGACCGGAGGAAGCAAGCTCCTTTGGGGCAGGTGCGTCAATCGCTACCTTCCCCCGCTTCATGACCAAGGTGGCCACAGCGAGTGAGGCTGCGGCTCCAATTCTCGCTCCAGGGACCGTCGACGCTGAGATTGACCAACGTCGCGGGCACACACCGGCGCTGCTCGCGTCTGTGGACGCGGTGCAACTTCACGACATGCTTGGCGCGGCCATCCAGGTACCTCCAGTCCCCGAGGATCAAGTCGGTGCTTAGCAGCGGCTTGATTCTTATAGTTACTTGTTTTGTACGTCCGATTCCAGCCCCCGAGTGCGCACCCGCTAAATTTTAGCGGGTGGGCACTGAGTAATTTTTCGTGGTCACCAGTCCCCGAGTGCGCACCCGCTAAATTTTAGCGGGTGGGCACTGAGTAATTTTTCGTGGTCACCAGTCCCCGAGTGCGCACCCGCTAAATTTTAGCGGGTGGGCACTGAGTAATTTTTAGTGGTCACCAGGCCCCGAGTGCGCACCCGCTAAATTTTAGCGGGTGGGCACTGAGTAATTTTTAGTTGGTACTGACTTTGAGGGAGTGCAGGGTCTGCAACTGGAGTCGGCAGAGCGATTGGCTGCGAAGCAGCGTGCTGAGAAGGAGTTGGCCACTCTCCAAGAAGTAAACAACGACCTTCAGGCTGTCGCTGCGCAGGCGGAGGTGGCTCGCCAAGAACTTGTCCCTGCTGGCGAACTGGCGGCGGCGAAATCTGCGTTAGGCACCGCTGAGCAAAGGATCGCCGACCTCGAACGCGAACTGCGGGAGGCGAAGGAAGAGGCGAGTGAGGCTAACGGGCGAGCAAAAGCCGCCGTTGCGGCTGCAGAGGAAGACCGGAAGGTGTCGGAAGCCCTCATTGTTGGGCTTCAAGACGACCATACGGCGCTTCAGAGTTTCATCACGGGACTCGCCCGCCCGCTGCTTGGTGAGTGCATCTTCCCAGTCTTGTAGTTGTATTGTTTGTGGTTTCCCTGGTACTCACGACTGTTTCCGTCTAGCAGGCCGTGTGATTGGTAGCCACGAAGAAGCGAGCTCTCTTGACGCGAAGCAGTGCGTGAGCATGCTCGTCGACTCGGCGACGCTGTCGGCGACGTGCATCCGCGCCTATCTTCAAGAGATGTCTCCCACAGAGGTTATTCCCAGTGACCTCGTTGAGGTGTGGGAGTACTTGGAGAAGGCGCCCGCGGTCGTAGAGTTCATGACGCGGTCGGCGTTTCGACGCGGGGCGTCGACCGCTCTGAGCCTGGGACTCGCTCACTTCCCCGAGGACTTCGACCTCGACGATGTGACGAGTGGGTATCCCTCGTCGACTGGCTCGGTGGATCTGTCCGAGGTTCTTAAGCTGCAGGAGCGTGCCGCCGCGTACTCGGAGCGTGTCTGGGCGATGGGCGACCTCCTTCCCTACCAGGAAACGGTCGTCGCGCCAAACGACCCCGAGCCGCCACATCGAGACTTCAAGGTTGAACAACCTTTCCGTGCGGCGATGGCGGGTGAGATGACGACGTATCCGTCGAACCCGTACACCGCGTTCATCCGGAAGCGCCGGGACTCTGGTGCATCACCGTCGAAGCCTGCGGAATAGGGTAGTATGCCTAGATAAGTTAGTAGCAGTTCTGCCGAAAAGGCATAGTTTGTAATGTAAGACAATGCAATGTGCGATTGAATTGGATGTTGTGTCCATTTTGCTAATAATTGTCGTGTTTTGGATTGATTTTGGATGAGTCCCCGAGCGCGTCCGCCCTTTTTGTGGGGTTCACCTTGTGTATGATGTTTGTTGTTATCGTGTGTTTTGTTAATTTAGTCGACTCGCCCGAGCTCGAAGAGCCAGTCGCAAGGCGACTCCCTTGAGCGCTCTGTACTTTACCGTTTTCCCGGACGCGAACGGGGTCGGGTGGCCGAGTCCCCGAGCGTGGTACTTAGTATTTCGAGGCGCGACTCGAGGGTGGTTGAGGACTGAGCGCGTTGGTATGGGCGCGTCACTCCTGCCTGGCCCGGGGGGTCAGTCGCATGGCGAGTCCAGGGCGTGCTCCCTTACTTGACGTTTTCCCTGACCGATCGCGACGAACTGGTATTCAGTCCCCGAGCGTGGTACTTAGTCGTTCGAGTCGCTACGCCGAGGATGCGGAGGACCGAGGCCGCTGTGAGAAGCGAGGGCAGTTGTCTTGGTTTGCAAAACCAGTCGAGCTAGGCGACTCCAATGGGGCTCCGGATTGGCGTTTTTCGTGGACGACACAGGACCTGAGGTGACTCAGTGCTCCTATATCGCACTACTTGGCCGTGCCGGTCGCTGTACCAAAGGTTGACTTCTGCATGTTAGCATGATGCTGTTATTACGAGTGCGAGTGGCACAAGGTATGGAGAGTAGACGCAATTTGCGGTAACCGTTTCTTTTATTTCATAGTGTCTGGAGAGTACATATGCGGGGTTCTAGGAGTAGAACTTCCGGAGGAGATTTACATTCCATGGCCTCTGGACATCGAGGTCGCCGTCTCCGCGGACGTCGATGAGGTAGTAGGCGTCGTTGCCGAGTACGCGCCCGATAACGAACGGACCTTCCCAGGGAGGGGAGAGCTTGTGCATGCCCTTCTTGTCCTGGATGAGGCGTAACACCAAGTCGCCTTCCTGGAAGGTCCGGGTTTTCACCCGTCGGCTGTGGTAGCGGCGGAGCCCTTGCTGATAAATGGCAGTGCGCGATCGGGCGAGGTCGCGTGCTTCGTCGAGTTGGTCGAGCCCATCTTGGCGGGCCAGCTCGTTTGCGGCCTCCGTATAGTGGACGACCCGAGGCGAGTCGTGTTCTAGGTCGGTGGGCATAACCGCTTCGGCGCCGTAGACCATGAAGAATGGGGTGAATCCCGTCGACCTGTTTACCGAGGTGCGGATTCCCCAGATGACGGAGGGTAGCTCTTCAACCCAGCATCCGGCGGTACGCTCAAGTGGTACCTGGAGTCGCGGCTTCAGACCGTGGAGGATGCTTTGGTTGGCTCGTTCCGCCTGACCGTTGGATTCCGGATGTGCGACTGACGCGAGGTCGAGCCGGATGTGGTGCTCTTCGCAGAATTCGGCCATTGCTCCCTTGGCGAAGTTTGTGCCATTGTCCGTGATGATGCTGTTGGGGAATCCGTAGCGATATATGAGCTCGCGTAGGAACTTAGTGGCAGTCTTCCCGTCGCATTTCCGGACTGGCTTGGCCTTGACCCACTTCGTGAATTTGTCGACGGCGACCAGCAGGTGGGTGTAACCGGAGGGGGCCTTCTTGAAGGGGCCTACCATGTCCATGCCCCACACAGCGAATGGCCAGGTGATGGGGATTGTCTTGAGCGCCGAACTTGGTACGTGCGTCTGGTTGGCGTATTTCTGGCACCCAGCGCATCGCTGGACGATATCGACAGCGTCGGCGTTTGCGGTAGGCCAGTAGAAGCCGTGTCGCATAGCCTTGGCGACCAGGGAGCGCGCGGCGGCGTGGTGGCCGCAGTCGCCTGAGTGGATGTCGTGTAGGATTTTGCGTCCTTCAGCCGGTTGGACGCAACGCTGGAACACGCCGGTGACGCTGCGCTTGTGCAGCTCGCCGTCGATGATGGTGTAGGACTTGCATCGGCGGGCAATCATTCGAGCGCTTGTCTCGTCCACGGGTAGGGTGCCGGCTTCCAGGTAAGCGATGTAGGGCTTGGTCCAGTCGTCTGGCTCGGTGATGAGTGCGACCAAGGCTGCCTCTGGTTGGAGGGGTACTCCGATGTCGATCTCCCTCGGGGGAGAGACTGATGGTTTGGAGATTGTGTCGAGGAACACGCCGGCGGGTGGTGCGAGTCGAGCCGACCCGATGCGAGAGAGGGCGTCGGCCTCTTCGTTTCTCCGCCTGTCGATCCACTCGACAGAGTAGCCGGTGAAGTGGCCGCCCAACTTGTCCACCTCTTGGCGATAAGCCGCCATGGTAGGGGAGACGGCGTCGCAGGTGCCGGCGACCTGTCCTGCAACAAGGTCAGAGTCTCCGTAGCATCGAAGGCGATTGACGCTCATCTCCTTTGCGGCTCGCATGCCGTGGAGTAGGGCCTCGTATTCAGCCATGTTGTTGGTGCAGGGCGTGAATTCGAGGCGGAGGATGTAGCGGAGCTTGTCGCCCTTTGGCGAAGTCAGCACTATCCCCGCGCCTGCGCCGTCCGCGTTCTTGGACCCGTCGAAGTGCAGGTTCCAGTAGTGTAGGTACGGCGGCTTCTCAGGCTGCTGGGCCTCCTCCCAGTCGGCGATGAAATCTGCCAGTGCCTGGGACTTGATCGCCCTCCGTGGCTCGTATTTAATGTTGTGGACGCCGATCTCGACGGCCCACTTGGCGACCCGCCCGGTCGCCTCGCGATTGCGGATGATGTCTTGTAGTGGCGCTGAGGAGACGACCGTGATCGGATGCTCCTGAAAGTAATGCGGCAGGCGCCGCTGAGCCCGGAAGACCGCGTACACTAGCTTCTGGTACTGCGGGTATCGCTGGCGCGACTCGGTAAGGACCTCGCTGATGTAGTACACCGGCCGCTGTACCGGGCGCTCCTTTCCTTCCTCTGGTCGTTCGACGACCATTACGGCGCTGACGACGCGCTCGGACGCCGCGACGTAAACCAGCATGGGCTCTTTGTTAGCGGGTGCGGCGAGTAGTGGTGCGGCGAGTAGCACATTTTTGAGGTCGCGGAGCGCGTCGTCCGCCTCCTTGTCCCACTGGAAGGTGGGATTCTTGCGCATCAGGCGGTATAGGGGCATCGCCTTTTCGCCCAGGCGGGGGATGAAGCGACTGAGGGCCGCTACACGCCCGGCCAGCCTCTGGACGTCGCGCAGGCACTCGGGTTTGCCGAGTCGGGCGATCGTGTCGATCTTCGTTGGGTTTGCCTCGATCCCTCGTTTGGAGACGACGTACCCTAGTAATTGCCCGGCGGGTACACCGAAGGTGCACTTGCCCGGGTTGAGCTTTATCTTGTACCTCCGCAGGTTGGCGAAGGTCTCCGCTAGGTCGGCGAGGAGGTCTCCTTGGCGAGCGGATTTCACGACCACGTCGTCGATGTAAACGTGGATGTTGCGGCCAATTTGGCTCGCGAGGCATTCTTGCATGCACCGCTGGTAGGTCGCCCCGGCGTTCTTGAGGCCGAAGGTCATGGCGGTGTAGCAGAATGCTCCGAATGGCGTGATGAACGCCGTATTCTCCTCATCCTCGACAGCCATTTTGATCTGGTTGTACCCGGAGTAGGCGTCGAGGAAACACAGCGACTCCGAGCCCGCGGTTGAATCGATTATCTGATCGATCCGCGGGAGGACGAACTGCTCCTTTGGGCAGGCGCTGTTCAGGTTTGTGTAGTCGATACACATTCTCCAGGTCCCGTTTTTCTTCTCGACCAGGACTGGGTTTGCCAGCCACTTGGAGTACTTGATTGGCCGGATGAAGCCGGCAGCGAGCAGGCGCTGCACTTCCTCGGCGATTGCTCGACGGCGCTCTTCATTGAAGGGCCGTAGCGACTGCTTGACTGGTCGCACTTTGGGGTCGGCGTTTAGTTTGTGCTCAGCGAGCTCCCTAGGGACACCAGGCATGTCGGAGGGTTTCCATGCGAAGACGTCCCTATTCTCACGAAGGAACTCGATGAGCGCGCCTTCCTATGCTGGGCTCAAGCCTGTCCCGATCGTCACCGTCTGGCTGGGGTCGCCTGGGACCAGCTCGACGGTGCGAGTGTGCGTCGTGGCCTCAAAGGTTGAGGTGTTCGTGCCCTCGGAGTTGGGCTTCTTGAGTATTGTGGGGTCGTCATTGTTGACCCCGCTCGCGTATTTGGCGAGCTCGTCGGCGTGATTAGCTTCCGCCGCGATGACTGCGTCGGCGAGTTCGGCTCCTTTGGCCTCGCATTCGGCGGCCATGTCGGGGTCGCCGTTGATGGTGATGACGCCGCACGGCCCGGGGAGCTTCATCGCGTTGTACGCGTAGTGGGGCGCCGCCATGAATTTGGCGAACGCCTGGCGCCCCAGGACGCAGTGGTAGGGGCTGTCGAATGGTACCAGCTCGAAGACGATCCGCTCGGTGCGGAAGTTTGCCGGAGTACCGAAGGTGACGGGTAGCGTGACTTTGCCGATCGGATACGCCTTCCGACCGGGGACGATGCCGTGGAACGTGGTGTGGGTTGTCTCGATCATCGACTGCGGGAGCCGCAGCCGCCTGAAGGTGTCGAGGTAGAGGATGTTGATGGAGCTGCCGCCGTCCATCAGAGTCTTGGGGAGCCAGTAGTCGCCGACCTTGGGCTTGACCACCAGGGCGACTCGTCCTGGGTACTCGATGCGTGGCGAGTGGTCTTGCCGGCTCCAGGTGATGGGCTGTTCCGACCAGTTCAGGAACTGGGGGACGTCTGTTTGGGCCACCGCGTTGACGGCGACGGCGCGGGCGATGACCTTCTTCTCGCGCTTCGTGTTGAAGCCGGTGAAGGTGTGGAGCGAGCCGGCTACTTTGCCGAATTTATCGCCATTTGGCGGGTTGTTGTCGGTGTCCTCCCGCGCATGTCGTGCCTTCTCGATTTCCCTGAGGGTGTGGCAGTCGGCGGTGGTGTGCGTGGCAGGCTTTCCTTCCCTGCTGTGAAACGCACATGGTTGGTTGAGGAGGGCCGCGGGATCGAACCGTGGCTTGTTCTTGTAGTTCCCGCCGTCGCGTCGTTGCCCTCTGTCGCGGCGGTAGCTCTTGGGCTCGCGTTGTGCGTGCCCAGCGTTGGCGACGAAGTCGACTCGCCCGTCGTTGCGGCGCTTGCCCGTGAGGCGGGTGCCGCTGTAGCGTAGGTCGACTCGGCGTCCGCCGTCGTTGCCGCCCGTGCGGCGTTGCCCCCCTGAATCGTCGTCGACGTCTTGGTTGGGATCTTCCTCGGCGTACCGTTTGGCGATCTCGAGGAGGTCGGGGATGTTATCGAGTGTGCGGGCGTGTCGCTTGAGCTTGGCGACTAGAGGCTCGTAGCGGCACGAGGTCTTGAAGCAGTGGATCGCGGTGTCCGGGTGGATGCCGACCGCGTTGTACCAGAGCTCTTGCCACCGTTGGACCCAGTTGCGGGTCGACTCGCGGGGTCCCTGGACGCATCGCTCCAGGTCCTCGATGGTGGTGGCGCGGGTGTAGGAGCACTCGAAGTGCCTGACGAAGGCGTCTCGCATTTCCTCCCAGGAGTCGATACTGTCCTGGGGGAGCGTGTTGATCCATTGCCTGCACGTCCCTTCCATCATCAGTGGGAGGTAACGGGCGGCGAGTAGGTCGGTGTGACCCGCGATCCCCATTGCCATGAGGTAGGTGTCAAGCCAGACCGCGGGGTCGTACGAGGAGTCGTACTTTTCGATCTCCTTTGGCGCCTTGAAGTTTGGCGGGTACTTTTCGCCTCGGATCATTGGTCCGAAGCACTTAGGCCCTAGTCGACTGAGCGACCCCATGGGCTCGCCATCGCGGCGAGTATTTAGGGTGTGCCGCAAGTCGTCGGGCTGGCGTGCGCGCCAGTTTTGGTTGTTGATGATGTGAGTGCGGGCGTCGACGGGTTCTCCGTTGGCGGCGACGAAGTTGGTCGCAGGCCTGGGATCGTTGGTGGAGAGTGCCGCGTTCGCGGGTCGGCGTTGGAGCTGCAGTGGCTCTGGCGGCGGGCAATTGAGTGTATTTGCCGCCGCTGGGCGGCCGCTTGAGGCCGCCCTGCTTCCTGAGGAGCGTGAGTATACTCGCCCTTGCGAGTCGGCGCCCGCTTTTTGCTGCTCCACGGCCTTTGCGAGCAGGGCCCTAACGTACTGGATTTGTAGGGCGCCGTCGCCGGTGGCCGTGATGCTGTCGGCTGCTGCTCTGCCTGCCACTAGGTTGTCCATCGGGGTGGAGAATAGTGGTAGGCCGTTCGCGTCTCGCTCCCGTGAGGAGACGACTATGCGCGGCTGGTCCCTGGGAGGGGTGCGGTTGGGTGGTGGTGGGGCACCCATCGCCGTTGATCCTGGCGGGGGTCGAGCACTTCCCCCTGGTGGCGCGTTCTCGCAGATTGCGCGTTCGGCTATGCGAGCCGGGTCGTTCTCGTCGTCGAAGTTCAGGGCGCGCCCCTGAACGGTGGGGTTCAGGCGTGACCTGATTCGCTGTTGGTGGTAGCGTGACAGCTCCTGCGCTGTCACCTGCTCGAGGCGAAATTTTTCGCGCTCGGCCTGCTCCTTGCGTACCGCCTCCGCTAGTTTCAGGCGGAGTTCCTCGACCTCCGTTGCCGTGGCGTTGGGAGGGATTGGCATGGAGAAAGGATCCTCCGGCGGATCGGCACCGGTGGCCATGTAGGTCGCAGCGTGGCGACCAATTCCGTCGTGGAGGTCGGTGGAGTTTTCCGACCCGGAGTCGAAGTCGAAGATCCCGAGGATGGAGGGGTCCTCGAAATCTCCCGCGTTGGAGACCTGAGCGATGGAGCCCGCGGAGGAGGCCGCGGTGATGGATCCGGCGAGTGACGCCAGGGTCGCCGAGTCGGCGTCGTCGGTGAGGGCCGCGTCTTCTGCAGCCGCTGAGTTCTCAGCCACGTTGCTGTGGGCCGAGTTGTACTCGGAGGCGAGGCGGCGGATCGTGCGGACCTGGCTCTCGGAAAGCCGATCGCGTGGTGGCGACTCGCGGATGCGAGCCAAGTCCTCCGAGGTGGTAACGTCGGTGAGGCCGACGAAGAGGCTGATCGTGCCGATCGGCAGGATCATGCTGTGCGTGACGGGCCGCGCCGCCGGGACATAGCTGCTCGGCAAGATCTGGAGCATCTCGCCGATCGCTATCATACGGCCGGTGGCGACCGTCTCGTTGATGGGCAGATTGGATCTCGCCGCAGAACACCGGCCAGACCGGCCAGGCCCCACGGTGGGCGCCACTGTCGTGGGAATGACCACGGCAGATGCTGCAATAGGCAGCGAGTAGTAGAACGAGGGGCAAGGGCGGCCTGCCATCTGCGGTGCGAGATGAGGGCAAAGACACAGGGATTTACCCAGGTTCGGCCCCCCGGAGGGTAAAGACCTACTCCTGCTAGATTGTATTATGAAGGTGTTTACAATGGGCGTACTCGGCGACTAGGCGGCGAGTAGCTTGGGTGTATGAGGGAACGTGTCTCTACTCACCCCTTAGGGAGGTTTATATAGGCTTACCTCCCCTAGGGTTTACATATCTCAACCGATTTGGTTACAACTTTGGCAATCGTTTAAACCTAGACCGACTGGGCCTATCCACTCGCCTGGGCCTTCAACTTCCAGTCGCCTGGTATCTTGCTGGGCTTTGATCCACTCGCCGTTCTGCAGGCCCACTCGCCAGCCTTCGGGCCAGTCGGAAACGTCCCGCTGAGTATACCCCAGTAGGCGTATCCCCATCAGTCGGCGAGTAGCTTGGGTGTATGAGGGAACGTGTCTCTACTCACCCCTTAGGGAGGTTTATATAGGCTTACCTCCCCTAGGGTTTACATATCTCAACCGATTTGGTTACAACTTTGGCAATCGTTTAAACCTAGACCGACTGGGCCTATCCACTCGCCTGGGCCTTCAACTTCCAGTCGCCTGGTATCTTGCTGGGCTTTGATCCACTCGCCGTTCTGCAGGCCCACTCGCCAGCCTTCGGGCCAGTCGGAAACGTCCCGCTGAGTATACCCCAGTAGGCGTATCCCCATCAGTAGTCCCCGAGGCCGTCGTTGATTAGGCATGGGTGGCTGCTGGCAGTCGGAGTATATGGCTTCAAGTTGGCATCCAGTCGAATCGTCGGCGGGCTCCTGCATGAAAGAATAAATCCGGCGAACCGAATCGCGTCTTGGGCGAGTCGAGCCAACGGGACACGGTCTCAGCGAGTGACTTTAGCGAGCCGAGTGACAGGAGGCAGACCGTCGGGCGTGGTCAAACTAGCCGTTAAGGTAACTCAACGGTAACTTTTGGCGTAATCATCGCGTGGTAACGGCCCCCTAATTTGGCGGGCAACCTCCGCTATATAAGAGGAATGGTAGGCCATCGGAAAGCCAACCGCCCACCATTTCTTCCGAGTACGCACAACTTCCGTCCGTCGATTCCGCGATCTGATCGACCCGCAACCCTCCGACCTCCAAGTAAATCCTCAGCCATGGCCCTCTCCACTGAATCTTGGGGTAGATCCAAGTGCACCAGGGCGCAGCTGGCCTCCTTCGAGGAGGCCGGAATCCTGCGGGCCGGCTGCTGGCGTATCCCCGCAGCCGGAGAAACGACCCCGAACCCGCGAGAGAGAGAGTTTATCTGCTTCACTAGTCACCTCGAGCGGGGGTTAGGGTTTCCCACCTCCTTATTCTTCCGGCGCTTCTGCGCCTACTACGGGATCCAGCCCTCAGATCTGGGTCCCCATAGTATCGAGCAGCTCGCCATCTTCGTGGCGTCTGCGAGTGCTACTTGGGCTGCCGGCCCTATTTTCCCCTGTGGCAAGATCTGTTCCACGGACGGATCAGCCGCGAGGAGGCAGGCGGCCCAATGCTAGCCGCGGGCGGCTTAACCTTTCAACTCAAATATAAAGCCTCCTTCTTCGACCTGATGCTGCCGGCCAAAGCAGCGAGCGACTGGAAAAAGTCGTGGTTCTATGTGACCGAGGCGACTCCGGAGGACGAAGCAGCGATCCCGCGGTACTCGGCCAATCGTTCCGAGCCGCGCCATCTCCAGGTCGGCAAGCTCCCCGATGACCAGCGGATGGTCGTCGACGAAATGCTCCAGACCATTCGCGGTCTGAAGAAGAAGGGGCTCCAGACGGTGAACTTGTACAACTGTTGGCTTGGGCGGCGGCTCGTTCCGCTCGCCCAACGCGAGCATTATATGTATCAGTACACAGGCCGAGGAGACTCGACGAAGGCCTGCCTCGCCGAGTGGAATCTGGAGGACTACCTCCTGGCGCTGAAGAGGATCACCCAGGCGGCATACACGGATGCGCAGGCCGGGGTCCCTCCTTACACCGCAAAGCGTCCGGCTCCAACGGTAATCCTTTTATCTTGTTCGCAGTCGCAGCATGTGCAGTCGCGGTAATTCTAACTTTGTTCCGTGTTTAACGCAGCTATTCCAAGTGGTGGAAGGGTGGCTGCCACCCGCCGATGACGAGAGCTCCGGGCCATCCGCCCAGGACACAAGTGAGTCGCCACCCGCCAAGGGTACCGAGGACGACGAGGACGAGTCCGAAGAGGAGATTGCCCCACTGGTCCGAAAGACCCGCGGGCAACGTCAGCGCGAACTCGAGGCGAGCAGGAGCCTCGAGCGTCATGACGATGACGAGGAGCTCCCGGAGACCACCTCGCTTCGTCAGGCCACTCCCGCGAAGAAGAAGAAAGGGAAAGAGGCGAGGGCCCCCCTGAGGAGGAAGACGAAGCCGCCGAAGATGGCCTCACCGCCGCACTCAGCGAGCAGCTCTGATGCTCACAGCTCGGCCGGTGACGGCGCAGTCCTGACGACAACCGCGCTAGATGCGCCATCCATGGAAGCGCCGCTGGCCTCAATGCCTCCGCCCTTCGCTCCGGTCTCCGGGCTGGGGAAGGCTCCGGCTGTGGCGACTTCACCTCGCAAGGAGGTCCCGAGCGTGGTGGTCTCGCCTCGCAAGGAGGCTCCGGTCGCGGTAGCTCCACTTCGCGAAGAGGCCTCCGCCGAAGGCGTCCCGGAAGCGCCAACCGCTACTTCAACGTCAAAGAAGCCATCCGTATCCTGGGCCCCTGACGTCCTGGAACTGGGGCTTAGTCGTCGACTAGGTCCTGAGCTGGAGAAACCGGCCGGCCTTCGTACAGGGCTGCGTTTCATTCCAGTCGCCAAGTGAGTGCATTCGGCCTTCACCTTTCTCTTTTAGTACTTCGACTGTTTCTTATTGCTTTGTCTTGACGTGTAGGACCGGAGTGAAGAAGATGGGCCACCCGACGGTGGCCAAGGTGCCCTCCGCCGCTAGCGAGGAGGATCCTTCCCGTAAAAGGAAGGTGGACGAGGTTGCCGCCTCCACGGAAGGTAGCAAGAAAGCCAAGGGCGACGACATCGTCGCTGTCTCTGATGACACGGCAGCCGCGCCAGCTGGGCCCGCCGTGGAAGCGACCGCGTCCACGAAGGGGGGCATTTCGTTGCCTAGACCGGAGGAAGCAAGCTCCTTTGGGGCAGGTGCGTCAATCGCTACCTTCCCCCGCTTCATGACCAAGGTGGCCACAGCGAGTGAGGCTGCGGCTCCAATTCTCGCTCCAGGGACCGTCAACGCTGAGATTGACCAACGTCGCGGGCACACACCGGCGCTGCTCGCGTCTGTGGACGCGGTGCAACTTCACGACATGCTTGGCGTGGCCATCCAGGTACCTCCAGTCCCCGAGGATCAAGTCGGTGCTTAGCAGCGGCTTGATTCTTATAGTTACTTGTTTTGTACGTCCGATTCCAGCCCCCGAGTGCGCACCCGCTAAATTTTAGCGGGTGGGCACTGAGTAATTTTTCGTGGTCACCAGTCCCCGAGTGCGCACCCGCTAAATTTTAGCGGGTGGGCACTGAGTAATTTTTAGTGGTCACCAGTCCCCGAGTGCGCACCCGCTAAATTTTAGCGGGTGGGCACTGAGTAATTTTTCGTGGTCACCAGTCCCGAGTGCGCACCCGCTAAATTTTAGCGGGTGGGCACTGAGTAATTTTTAGTGGTCACCAGTCCCCGAGTGCGCACCCGCTAAATTTTAGCGGGTGGGCACTGAGTAATTTTTAGTTGGTACTGACTTTGAGGGAGTGCAGGGTCTGCAACTGGAGTCGGCAGAGCGATTGGCTGCGAAGCAGCGTGCTGAGAAGGAGTTGGCCACTCTCCAAGAAGTAAACAACGACCTTCAGGCTGTCGCTGCGCAGGCGGAGGTGGCTCGCCAAGAACTTGTCCCTGCTGGCGAACTGGCGGCGGCGAAATCTGCGTTAGGCACCGCTGAGCAAAGGATCACCGACCTCGAACGCGAACTGCGGGAGGCGAAGGAAGAGGCGAGTGAGGCTAACGGGCGAGCTAAAGCCGCCGTTGCGGCTGCAGAGGAAGACCGGAAGGTGTCGGAAGCCCTCATTGTTGGGCTTCAAGACGACCATACGGCGCTTCAGAGTTTCATCACGGGACTCGCCCGCCCGCTGCTTGGTGAGTGCATCTTCCCAGTCTTGTAGTTGTATTGTTTGTGGTTTCCCTGGTACTCACGACTGTTTCCGTCTAGCAGGCCGTGTGATTGGTAGCCACGAAGAAGCGAGCTCTCTTGACGCGAAGCAGTGCGTGAGCATGCTCGTCGACTCGGCGACGCTGTCGGCGACGTGCATCCGCGCCTATCTTCAAGAGATGTCTCCCACAGAGGTTATTCCCAGTGACCTCGTTGAGGTGTGGGAGTACTTGGAGAAGGCGCCCGCGGTCGTAGAGTTCATGACGCGGTCGGCGTTTCGACGCGGGGCGTCGACCGCTCTGAGCCTGGGACTCGCTCACTTCCCCGAGGACTTCGACCTCGACGATGTGACGAGTGGGTATCCCTCGTCGACTGGCTCGGTGGATCTGTCCGAGGTTCTTAAGCTGCAGGAGCGTGCCGCCACGTACTCGGAGCGTGTCTGGGCGATGGGCGACCTCCTTCCCTACCAGGAAACAGTCGTCGCGCCAAACGACCCCGAGCCGCCACATCGAGACTTCAAGGTTGAACAACCTTTCCGTGCGGCGATGGCGGGTGAGATGACGACGTATCCGTCGAACCCGTACACCGCGTTCATCCGGAAGCGCCGGGACTCTGGTGCATCACCGTCGAAGCCTGCGGAATAGGGTAGTATGCCTAGATAAGTTAGTAGCAGTTCTGCCGAAAAGGCATAGTTTGTAATGTAAGACAATGCAATGTGCGATTGAATTGGATGTTGTGTCCATTTTGCTAATAATTGTCGTGTTTTGGATTGATTTTGGATGAGTCCCCGAGCGCGTCCGCCCTTTTTGTGGGGTTCACCTTGTGTATGATGTTTGTTGTTATCGTGTGTTTTGTTAATTTAGTCGACTCGCCCGAGCTCGAAGAGCCAGTCGCAAGGCGACTCCCTTGAGCGCTCTGTACTTTACCGTTTTCCCGGACGCGAACGGGGTCGGGTGGCCGAGTCCCCGAGCGTGGTACTTAGTATTTCGAGGCGCGACTCGAGGGTGGTTGAGGACTGAGCGCGTTGGTATGGGCGCGTCACTCCTGCCTGGCCCGGGGGGTCAGTCGCATGGCGAGTCCAGGGCGTGCTCCCTTACTTGACGTTTTCCCTGACCGATCGCGACGAACTGGTATTCAGTCCCCGAGCGTGGTACTTAGTCGTTCGAGTCGCTACGCCGAGGATGCGGAGGACCGAGGCCGCTGTGAGAAGCGAGGGCAGTTGTCTTGGTTTGCAAAACCAGTCGAGCTAGGCGACTCCAATGGGGCTCCGGATTGGCGTTTTTCGTGGACGACACAGGACCTGAGGTGACTCAGTGCTCCTATATCGCACTACTTGGCCGTGCCGGTCGCTGTACCAAAGGTTGACTTCTGCATGTTAGCATGATGCTGTTATTACGAGTGCGAGTGGCACAAGGTATGGAGAGTAGACGCAATTTGCGGTAACCGTTTCTTTTATTTCATAGTGTCTGGAGAGTACATATGCGGGGTTCTAGGAGTAGAACTTCCGGAGGAGATTTACATTCCATGGCCTCTGGACATCGAGGTCGCCGTCTCCGCGGACGTCGATGAGGTAGTAGGCGTCGTTGCCGAGTACGCGCCCGATAACGAACGGACCTTCCCAGGGAGGGGAGAGCTTGTGCATGCCCTTCTTGTCCTGGATGAGGCGTAACACCAAGTCGCCTTCCTGGAAGGTGCGGGTTTTCACCCGTCGGCTGTGGTAGCGGCGGAGCCCTTGCTGATAAATGGCAGTGCGCGATCGGGCGAGGTCGCGTGCTTCGTCGAGTTGGTCGAGCCCATCTTGGCGGGCCAGCTCGTTTGCGGCCTCCGTATAGTGGACGACCCGAGGCGAGTCGTGTTCTAGGTCGGTGGGCATAACCGCTTCGGCGCCGTAGACCATGAAGAATGGGGTGAATCCCGTCGACCTGTTTACCGAGGTGCGGATTCCCCAGATGACGGAGGGTAGCTCTTCAACCCAGCATCCGGCGGTACGCTCTAGTGGTACCTGGAGTCGCGGCTTCAGACCGTGGAGGATGCTTTGGTTGGCTCGTTCCGCCTGACCGTTGGATTCCGGATGTGCGACTGACGCGAGGTCGAGCCGGATGTGGTGCTCTTCGCAGAATTCGGCCATTGCTCCCTTGGCGAAGTTTGTGCCATTGTCCGTGATGATGCTGTTGGGGAATCCGTAGCGATATATGAGCTCGCGTAGGAACTTAGTGGCAGTCTTCCCGTCGCATTTCCGGACTGGCTTGGCCTCGACCCACTTCGTGAATTTGTCGACGGCGACCAGCAGGTGGGTGTAACCGGAGGGGGCCTTCTTGAAGGGGCCTACCATGTCCATGCCCCACACAGCGAATGGCCAGGTGATGGGGATTGTCTTGAGCGCCGAACTTGGTACGTGCGTCTGGTTGGCGTATTTCTGGCACCCAGCGCATCGCTGGACGATATCGACAGCGTCGGCGTTTGCGGTAGGCCAGTAGAAGCCGTGTCGCATAGCCTTGGCGACCAGGGAGCGCGCGGCGGCGTGGTGGCCGCAGTCGCCTGAGTGGATGTCGTGTAGGATTTTGCGTCCTTCAGCCGGTTGGACGCAACGCTGGAACACGCCGGTGACGCTGCGCTTGTGCAGCTCGCCGTCGATGATGGTGTAGGACTTGCATCGGCGGGCAATCATTCGAGCGCTTGTCTCGTCCACGGGTAGGGTGCCGGCTTCCAGGTAAGCGATGTAGGGCTTGGTCCAGTCGTCTGGCTCGGTGATGAGTGCGACCAAGGCTGCCTCTGGTTGGAGGGGTACTCCGATGTCGATCTCCCTCGGGGGAGAGACTGATGGTTTGGAGATTGTGTCGAGGAACACGCCGGCGGGTGGTGCGAGTCGAGCCGACCCGATGCGAGAGAGGGCGTCGGCCTCTTCGTTTCTCCGCCTGTCGATCCACTCGACAGAGTAGCCGGTGAAGTGGCCGCCCAACTTGTCCACCTCTTGGCGATAAGCCGCCATGGTAGGGGAGACGGCGTCGCAGGTGCCGGCGACCTGTCCCGCAACGAGGTCAGAGTCTCCGTAGCATCGAAGGCGATTGACGCTCATCTCCTTTGCGGCTCGCATGCCGTGGAGTAGGGCCTCGTATTCAGCCATGTTGTTGGTGCAGGGCGTGAATTCGAGGCGGAGGATGTAGCGGAGCTTGTCGCCCTTTGGCGAAGTCAGCACTATCCCCGCGCCTGCGCCGTCCGCGTTCTTGGACCCGTCGAAGTGCAGGTTCCAGTAGTGTAGGTACGGCGGCTTCTCAGGCTGCTGGGCCTCCTCCCAGTCGGCGATGAAGTCTGCCAGTGCCTGGGACTTGATCGCCCTCCGTGGCTCGTATTTAATGTTGTGGACGCCGATCTCGACGGCCCACTTGGCGACCCGCCCGGTCGCCTCGCGATTGCGGATGATGTCTTGTAGTGGCGCTGAGGAGACGACCGTGATCGGATGCTCCTGAAAGTAATGCGGCAGGCGCCGCTGAGCCCGGAAGACCGCGTACACTAGCTTCTGGTACTGCGGGTATCGCTGGCGCGACTCGGTAAGGACCTCGCTGATGTAGTACACCGGCCGCTGTACCAGGCGCTCCTTTCCTTCCTCTGGTCGTTCGACGACCATTACGGCGCTGACGACGCGCTCGGACGCCGCGACGTAAACCAGCATGGGCTCTTTGTCAGTGGGTGCGGCGAGTAGTGGTGCGGCGAGTAGCACATTTTTGAGGTCGCGGAGCGCGTCGTCCGCCTCCTTGTCCCACTGGAAGGTGGGATTCTTGCGCATCAGGCGGTATAGGGGCATCGCCTTTTCGCCCAGGCGGGGGATGAAGCGACTGAGGGCCGCTACACGCCCGGCCAGCCTCTGGACGTCGCGCAGGCACTCGGGTTTGCCGAGTCGGGCGATCGTGTCGATCTTCGTTGGGTTTGCCTCGATCCCTCGTTTGGAGACGACGTACCCTAGTAATTGCCCGGCGGGTACACCGAAGGTGCACTTGCCCGGGTTGAGCTTTATCTTGTACCTCCGCAGGTTGGCGAAGGTCTCCGCTAGGTCGGCGAGGAGGTCTCCTTGGCGAGCGGATTTCACGACCACGTCGTCGATGTAAACGTGGATGTTGTGGCCAATTTGGCTCGCGAGGCATTCTTGCATGCACCGCTGGTAGGTCGCCCCGGCGTTCTTGAGGCCGAAGGTCATGGCGGTGTAGCAGAATGCTCCGAATGGCGTGATGAATGCCGTCTTCTCCTCATCCTCGACAGCCATTTTGATCTGGTTGTACCCGGAGTAGGCGTCGAGGAAACACAGCGACTCCGAGCCCGCGGTTGAATCGATTATCTGATCGATCCGCGGGAGGACGAACTGCTCCTTTGGGCAGGCGCTGTTCAGGTTTGTGTAGTCGATACACATTCTCCAGGTCCTGTTTTTCTTCTCGACCAGGACTGGGTTTGCCAGCCACTTGGAGTACTTGATTGGCCGGATGAAGCCGGCAGCGAGCAGGCGCTGCACTTCCTCGGCGATTGCTCGACGGCGCTCTTCATTGAAGGGCCGTAGCGACTGCTTGACTGGTCGCACTTTGGGGTCGGCGTTTAGTTTGTGCTCAGCGAGCTCCCTAGGGACACCAGGCATGTCGGAGGGTTTCCATGCGAAGACGTCCCTATTCTCACGAAGGAACTCGATGAGCGCGCCTTCCTATGCTGGGCTCAAGCCTGTCCCGATCGTCACCGTCTGGCTGGGGTCGCCTGGGACCAGCTCGACGGTGCGAGTGTGCGTCGTGGCCTCAAAGGTTGAGGTGTTCGTGCCCTCGGAGTTGGGCTTCTTGAGTATTGTGGGGTCGTCATTGTTGACCCCGCTCGCGTATTTGGCGAGCTCGTCGGCGTGATTAGCTTCCGCCGCGATGACTGCGTCGGCGAGTTCGGCTCCTTTGGCCTCGCATTCGGCGGCCATGTCGGGGTCGCCGTTGATGGTGATGACGCCGCACGGCCCGGGGAGCTTCATCGCGTTGTACGCGTAGTGGGGCGCCGCCATGAATTTGGCGAACGCCTGGCGCCCCAGGACGCAGTGGTAGGGGCTGTCGAATGGTACCAGCTCGAAGACGATCCGCTCGGTGCGGAAGTTTGCCGGAGTACCGAAGGTGACGGGTAGCGTGACTTTGCCGATCGGATACGCCTTCCGACCGGGGACGATGCCGTGGAACGTGGTGTGGGTTGTCTCGATCATCGACTGCGGGAGCCGCAGCCGCCTGAAGGTGTCGAGGTAGAGGATGTTGATGGAGCTGCCGCCGTCCATCAGAGTCTTGGGGAGCCAGTAGTCGCCGACCTTGGGCTTGACCACCAGGGCGACTCGTCCTGGGTACTCGATGCGTGGCGAGTGGTCTTGCCGGCTCCAGGTGATGGGCTGTTCCGACCAGTTCAGGAACTGGGGGACGTCTGTTTGGGCCACCGCGTTGACGGCGACGGCGCGGGCGATGACCTTCTTCTCGCGCTTCGTGTTGAAGCCGGTGAAGGTGTGGAGCGAGCCGGCTACTTTGCCGAATTTATCGCCATTTGGCGGGTTGTTGTCGGTGTCCTCCCGCGCGTGTCGTGCCTTCTCGATTTCCCTGAGGGTGTGGCAGTCGGCGGTGGTGTGCGTGGCAGGCTTTCCTTCCCTGCTGTGAAACGCACATGGTTGGTTGAGGAGGGCCGCGGGATCGAACCGTGGCTTGTTCTTGTAGTTCCCGTCGTCGCGTCGTTGCCCTCCGTCGCGGCGGTAGCTCTTGGGCTCGCGTTGTGCGTGCCCAGCGTTGGCGACGAAGTCGACTCGCCCGTCGTTGCGGCGCTTGCCCGTGAGGCGGGTGCCGCTGTAGCGTAGGTCGACTCGGCGTCCGCCGTCGTTGCCGCCCGTGCGGCGTTGCCCCCCTGAATCGTCGTCGACGTCTTGGTTGGGATCTTCCTCGGCGTACCGTTTGGCGATCTCGAGGAGGTCGGGGATGTTATCGAGTGTGCGGGCGTGTCGCTTGAGCTTGGCGACTAGAGGCTCGTAGCGGCACGAGGTCTTGAAGCAGTGGATCGCGGTGTCCGGGTGGATGCCGACCGCGTTGTACCAGAGCTCTTGCCACCGTTGGACCCAGTTGCGGGTCGACTCGCGGGGTCCCTGGACGCATCGCTCCAGGTCCTCGATGGTGGTGGCGCGGGTGTAGGAGCACTCGAAGTGCCTGACGAAGGCGTCTCGCATTTCCTCCCAGGAGTCGATACTGTCCTGGGGGAGCGTGTTGATCCATTGCCTACACGTCCCTTCCATCATCAGTGGGAGGTAACGGGCGGCGAGTAGGTCGGTGTGACCCGCGATCCCCATTGCCATGAGGTAGGTGTCAAGCCAGACCGCGGGGTCGTACGAGGAGTCGTACTTTTCGATCTCCTTTGGCGCCTTGAAGTTTGGCGGGTACTTTTCGCCTCGGATCATTGGTCCGAAGCACTTAGGCCCTAGTCGACTGAGCGACCCCATGGGCTCGCCATCACGGCGAGTATTTAGGGTGTGCCGCAAGTCGTCGGGCTGGTGTGCGCGCCAGTTTTGGTTGTTGATGATGTGAGTGCGGGCGTCGACGGGTTCTCCGTTGGCGGCGACGAAGTTGGTCGCAGGCCTGGGATCGTTGGTGGAGAGTGCCGCGTTCGCGGGTCGGCGTTGGAGCTGCAGTGGCTCTGGCGGCGGGCAATTGAGTGTATTTGCCGCCGCTGGGCGGCCGCTTGAGGCCGCCCTGCTTCCTGAGGAGCGTGAGTATACTCGCCCTTGCGAGTCGGCGCCCGCTTTTTGCTGCTCCACGGCCTTTGCGAGCAGGGCCCTAACGTACTGGATTTGTAGGGCGCCGTCGCCGGTGGCCGTGATGCTGTCGGCTGCTGCTCTGCCTGCCACTAGGTTGTCCATCGGGGTGGAGAACAGTGGTAGGCCGTTCGCGTCTCGCTCCCGTGAGGAGACGACTATGCGCGGCTGGTCCCTGGGAGGGGTGCGGTTGGGTGGTGGTGGGGCACCCATCGCCGTTGATCCTGGCGGGGGTCGAGCACTTCCCCCTGGTGGCGCGTTCTCACAGATTGCGCGTTCGGCTATGCGAGCCGGGTCGTTCTCGTCGTCGAAGTTCAGGGCGCGCCCCTGAACGGTGGGGTTCAGGCGTGACCTGATTCGCTGTTGGTGGTAGCGTGACAGCTCCTGCGCTGTCACCTGCTCGAGGCGAAATTTTTCGCGCTCGGCCTGCTCCTTGCGTACCGCCTCCGCTAGTTTCAGGCGGAGTTCCTCGACCTCCGTTGCCGTGGCGTTGGGAGGGATTGGCGTGGAGAAAGGATCCTCCGGCGGATCGGCACCGGTGGCCATGTAGGTCGCAGCGTGGCGACCAATTCCGTCGTGGAGGTCGGTGGAGTTTTCCGACCCGGAGTCGAAGTCGAAGATCCCGAGGATGGAGGGGTCCTCGAAATCTCCCGCGTTGGAGACCTGAGCGATGGAGCCCGCGGAGGAGGCCGCGGTGATGGATCCGGCGAGTGACGCCAGGGTCGCCGAGTCGGCGTCGTCGGTGAGGGCCGCGTCTTCTGCAGCCGCTGAGTTCTCAGCCACGTTGCTGTGGGCCGAGTTGTACTCGGAGGCGAGGCGGTGGATCGTGCGGACCTGGCTCTCGGAAAGCCGATCGCGTGGTGGCGACTCGCGGATGCGAGCCAAGTCCTCCGAGGTGGTAACGTCGGTGAGGCCGACGAAGAGGCTGATCGTGCCGATCGGCAGGATCATGCTGTGCGTGACGGGCCGCGCCGCCGGGACGTAGCTGCTTGGCAAGATCTGGAGCATCTCGCCGATCGCTATCATACGGCCGGTGGCGACCGTCTCGTTGATGGGCAGATTGGATCTCGCCGCAGAACACCGGCCAGACCGGCCAGGCCCCACGGTGGGCACCACTGTCGTGGGAATGACCACGGCAGATGCTGCAATAGGCAGCGAGTAGTAGAACGAGGGGCAAGGGCGGCCTGCCATCTGCGGTGCGAGATGAGGGCAAAGACACAGGGATTTACCCAGGTTCGGCCCCCCGGAGGGTAAAGACCTACTCCTGCTAGATTGTATTATGAAGGTGTTTACAATGGGCGTACTCGGCGACTAGGCGGCGAGTAGCTTGGGTGTATGAGGGAACGTGTCTCTACTCACCCCTTAGGGAGGTTTATATAGGCTTACCTCCCCTAGGGTTTACATATCTCAACCGATTTGGTTACAACTTTGGCAATCGTTTAAACCTAGACCGACTGGGCCTATCCACTCGCCTGGGCCTTCAACTTCCAGTCGCCTGGTATCTTGCTGGGCTTTGATCCACTCGCCGTTCTGCAGGCCCACTCGCCAGCCTTCGGGCCAGTCGGAAACGTCCCGCTGAGTATACCCCAGTAGGCGTATCCCCATCAGTAGTCCCCGAGGCCGTCGTTGATTAGGCATGGGTGGCTGCTGGCAGTCGGAGTATATGGCTTCAAGTTGGCATCCAGTCGAATCGTCGGCGGGCTCCTGCATGAAAGAATAAATCCGGCGAACCGAATCGCGTCTTGGGCGAGTCGAGCCAACGGGACACGGTCTCAGCGAGTGACTTTAGCGAGCCGAGTGACAGGAGGCAGACCGTCGGGCGTGGTCAAACTAGCCGTTAAGGTAACTCAACGGTAACTTTTGGCGTAATCATCGCGTGGTAACGTCCCCCTAATTTGGCGGGCAACCTCCGCTATATAAGAGGAATGGTAGGCCATCGGAAAGCCAACCGCCCACCATTTCTTCCGAGTACGCACAACTTCCGTCCATCGATTCCGCGATCTGATCGACCCGCAACCCTCCGACCTCCAAGTAAATCCTCATCCATGGCCCTCTCCACTGAATCTTGGGGTAGATCCAAGTGCACCAGGGCGCAGCTGGCCTCCTTCGAGGAGGCCGGAATCCTGCGGGCCGGCTGCTGGCGTATCCCCGCAGCCGGAGAAACGACCCTGAACCCGCGAGAGAGAGAGTTTATCTGCTTCACTAGTCACCTCGAGCGGGGGTTAGGGTTTCCCACCTCCTTATTCTTCCGGCGCTTCTGCGCCTACTACGGGATCCAGCCCTCAGATCTGGGTCCCCATAGTATCGAGCAGCTCGCCATCTTCGTGGCGTTCTGCGAGTGCTACTTGGGCTGCCGGCCCTATTTTCCCCTGTGGCAAGATCTGTTCCACGGACGGATCAGCCGCGAGGAGGCAGGCGGCCCAATGCTAGCCGCGGGCGGCTTAACCTTTCAACTCAAATCTAAAGCCTCCTTCTTCGACCTGATGCTGCCGGCCAAAGCAGCGAGCGACTGGAAAAAGTCGTGGTTCTATGTGACCGAGGCGACTCCGGAGGACGAAGCAGCGATCCCGCGGTACTCGGCCAATCGTTCCGAGCCGCGCCATCTCCAGGTCGGCAAGCTCCCCGATGACCAGCGGATGGTCGTCGACGAAATGCTCCAGACCATTCGCGGTCTGAAGAAGAAGGGGCTCCAGACGGTGAACTTGTACAACTGTTGGCTTGGGCGGCGGCTCGTTCCGCTCGCCCAACGCGAGCATTATATGTATCAGTACACAGGCCGAGGAGACTCGACAAAGGCCTGCCTCGCCGAGTGGAATCTGGAGGACTACCTCCTGGCGCTGAAGAGGATCACCCAGGCGGCATACACGGATGCGCAGGCCGGGGTCCCTCCTTACACCGCAAAGCGTCCGGCTCCAACGGTAATCCTTTTATCTTGTTCGCAGTCGCAGCATGTGCAGTCGCGGTAATTCTAACTTTGTTCCGTGTTTAACGCAGCTATTCCAAGTGGTGGAAGGGTGGCTGCCACCCGCCGATGACGAGAGCTCCGGGCCATCCGCCCAGGACACAAGCGAGTCGCCACCCGCCAAGGGTACCGAGGACGACGAGGACGAGTCCGAAGAGGAGATTGCCCCACTGGTCCGAAAGACCCGCGGGCAACGTCAGCGCGAACTCGAGGCGAGCAGGAGCCTCGAGCGTCATGACGATGACGAGGAGCTCCCGGAGACCACCTCGCTTCGTCAGGCCACTCCCGCGAAGAAGAAGAAAGGGAAAGAGGCGAGGGGCCCCTGAGGAGGAAGACGAAGCCGCCGAAGATGGCCTCACCGCCGCACTCAGCGAGCAGCTCTGATGCTCACAGCTCGGCCGGTGACGGCGCAGTCCTGACGAAAACCGCGCTAGATGCGCCATCCATGGAAGCGCCGCTGGCCTCAATGCCTCCGCCCTTCGCTCCGGTCTCCGGGCTGGGGAAGGCTCCGGCTGTGGCGACTTCACCTCGCAAGGAGGTCCCGAGCGTGGTGGTCTCGCCTCGCAAGGAGGCTCCGGTCGCGGTAGCTCCACTTCGCGAAGAGGCCTCCGCCGAAGGCGTCCCGGAAGCGCCAACCGCTACTTCAACGTCAAAGAAGCCATCCGTATCCTGGGCCCCTGACGTCCTGGAACTGGGGCTTAGTCGTCGACTAGGTCCTGAGCTGGAGAAACCGGCCGGCCTTCGTACAGGGATGCGTTTCATTCCAGTCGCCAAGTGAGTGCATTCGGCCTTCACCTTTCTCTTTTAGTACTTCGACTGTTTCTTATTGCTTTGTCTTGACGTGTAGGACCGGAGTGAAGAAGATGGGCCACCCGACGGTGGCCAAGGTGCCCTCCGCCGCTAGCGAGGAGGATCCTTCCCGTAAAAGGAAGGTGGACGAGGTTGCCGCCTCCACGGAAGGTAGCAAGAAAGCCAAGGGCGACGACATCGTCGCTGTCTCTGATGACACGGCAGCCGCGCCAGCTGGGCCCGCCGTGGAAGCGACCGCGTCCACGAAGGGGGGCATTTCGTTGCCTAGACCGGAGGAAGCAAGCTCCTTTGGGGCAGGTGCGTCAATCGCTACCTTCCCCCGCTTCATGACCAAGGTGGCCACAGCGAGTGAGGCTGCGGCTCCAATTCTCGCTCCAGGGACCGTCGACGCTGAGATTGACCAACGTCGCGGGCACACACCGGCGCTGCTCGCGTCTGTGGACGCGGTGCAACTTCACGACATGCTTGGCGCGGCCATCCAGGTACCTCCAGTCCCCGAGGATCAAGTCGGTGCTTAGTAGCGGCTTGATTCTTATAGTTACTTGTTTTGTACGTCCGATTCCAGCCCCCGAGTGCGCACCCGCTAAATTTTAGCGGGTGGGCACTGAGTAATTTTTCGTGGTCACCAGTCCCCGAGTGCGCACCCGCTAAATTTTAGCGGGTGGGCACTGAGTAATTTTTAGTGGTCACCAGTCCCCGAGTGCGCGAGGATTGGCTATACCATGTCACATAAAGTTATATGCATGTGATGTTTATCCCTTTATGTATCTTATTATGCTTAGATTGCGACGGTAGCATTATAAGATGATTCCTCACTTAAAGATCAAGATAAAAACTGTGTTCTCCCCAAGTATGCACCGTTGCGAAAGTTCGTCGTTTCCAAGCATCACGTGATGATCGGGTGCTATAGACTCTACGCTCACATACAACGGGTGCAAGCCAGTTTTTGCACACGCGGAAATACTTGGGTCTAACTTGACGAGCCTAGCATGTACAGACATGGCCTCGGAACACAAGAACCGAAAGGTTAAGCATGAGTCATATGAATGATATGATCGACACTTTGTTGTCCACCATTGAAACCACATCTCTTCTCGTGATGATCGGATTAGGTGTGGTGAATTTGGATCGTGTTCACTAAACAACTTGAGGGATGTTGAATTTTGTGGGAGTTCATCTAGTAATTTGATTAAGTTGAACTATTTATCATGAACATAGTCTAAATTGTACTTGCAAATACTGTAGATCCAATGGCCAAGTCCAACTTCAACTTCAACGTTTTTGCTGAGAAGGAAAAGCTTAGAAACAATGGGTCTAACTTCACAAATTGGTTCCGCAATCTAAGAATCATTCTGTCTGGCGGACAAAAGGACTATGTCCTTGGTAAAGCGTTAGGTGACCCCCCTGCTGCAACTGCGCCGGCTGATGAGAAAGCTGTCTATCAGTCGCGCAAAGATGATTATGGTGTGATTAAGAGCACCATGTTGTTTGCTATGGAACCGGAGCTTCAAAATCGTTTTGAAACCTATCCCGGCCCCTTTGAGATTCTCGAGGAGCTGAAAACCATGTTTCAGACTCAAGCCCGTTCTGAGAGATATGAGATCTCTGAGAAGTTCTTTAACTGCAAGATGGAGGAAGGGAGTTCCGTTAGTGAGCACGCCATAAAGATGTCGGGCTACACTCAATGCCTTGAGCAACTGGAATGCACGATTCCAGAGGAGCTCAAGATTGACAAGGTTCTGCAATCACTCCCTCCCAGCTATAAAAGTTTTGTAGTGACTCATAATCAGATTGGTTCCACTGATACGATCACCGAGCTCTTCGCAAAGCTGAAGGCTGCGGAAGTGGACATCAAGAAGGATAATCATGTGTTGATGGTCAACAAGCCCTCCTTTAAGAAAGGTAAGGGAGCAAAGAAGCCCTTCAAGAAGGGCGGCGGCAAGCGCAATGCCCCTGCTGAGAAGAAGCTCAGGTCTGGTCCCAAACCGGACACTGAGTGCTTCTATTGCAAGGACAAGGGTCACTGGAAGCGCAACTGTCCGAAGTACTTAGCGGACAAGAAGGCTGGCACCATCAAAGGTATATTTGATATACATGTTATTGATGTTTTCCTTACTAGCCCTCGTTGTAGTGCCTGGGTATTTGATACCGGTTCAGTTGCTAATATTTGTAACTCGAAACAGGAGCTACGGAATAGACGGCGGCTTGCGAGGGATGAGGTGACGATGCGCGTTGGCAACGGATCAAGAGTTGATGTGATGGCCGTCGGCACGCTCTCCTTAGTTTTACCTTCGGGATTAGTTTTAAACCTTAATGAATGTTATTATGTGCCTGCGTTGAGCATGAACATCATTTCCGGATCGTGTTTATTGCAAGACGGTTATTCATTTAAATCGGAGAATAATGGTTGTTCTATTTATATGAGTAACATCTTTTATGGTCATGCACCTCTTGTGAATTGTTTATTTCTTCTAAATCTCGAAAGGGATGAAACACACATCCATAACATTGAGGCTAAGAGATGCAAAGTAGATAGTGATAATACTACTTATTTGTGGCACTGTCGTCTAGGTCATATTGGAGTAAAGCGCATGAAGAAACTCCATTCTGATGGACTTTTGGAGTCTCTTGATTTTGAATCATTTGACACATGCGAACCATGCCTCATGGGCAAGATGATCAAAACCCCGTTCTCCGGTATGATGGAGCGAGCAACGGACTTGTTGGAAATCATACATACCGATGTATGCGGACCGATGAGTGTTTCGACGCGCGGTGGATATCGCTATTTCCTCACTTTTACCGATGACTTAAGTAGATATGGGCATATCTATTTAATGAAACATAAATCTAAAACGTTTGAAAAGTTCAAAGAATTTCAGAATGAAGTGGAGAACCATCGTAACAGAAAGATTAAGTTTCTACGATCCGATCGTGGGGGCGAATATTTAAGTTATGATTTTCTCACGCATCTTAAAGCAAGCGGAATTGTTTCGCAACTCACGCCACCCGGAACACCACAGCGCAATGGTGTGTCTGAACGCCGGAATCGAACCCTATTAGATATGGTCCGATCGATGATGTCTCTTACTGATTTGCCGTTATCATTTTGGGGTTATGCATTAGAAACCGCTGCATTCACTTTAAATAGGGCTCCATCTAAATCCATTGAAACGACACCGTATGAACTGTGGTTTGGTGCTAAACCTAAGTTGTCGTTTGGGGATGCGAAGCTTACGTCAAGAAGTTGATGCCGGACAAGCTCGAACCCAAAGCGGAGAAATGCGTCTTCATAGGATACCCTAAGGAAACTATTGGGTATACCTTCTATCACAGAACCGAAGGCAAAGTGTTTGTCGCAAAGAACGGTTCCTTTCTTGAGAAGGAGTTTCTCTCGAAAGATGTGAGTGGGAGGAAAGTAGAGCTAGACGAGGTTATTGAACCTTCTCTTGAATTGGAGAGTAGCGCAGCACCTGAAATTGTTCCAGTGCCGCCTGCACCAACAATAGAGGAAGCTAACGACAAGGATCATGAAGCTTCGGACGATGCTGCTACTGAACGTCGCGTGCCCCTCCTGAGTGGTACGGCAACCCTGTCTTGACTGTCTTGTTAGTAGAAGACAGTGAACCTACGAACTATGAGGAAGCGATGATGAGCCCAGACTTTGAGAAATGGCTGGAAGCCATGAAATCCGAATTGGGATCCATGAGCGAAAACCAAGTATGGACTTTGGTGGATCCTCCTAGCGACCGAAAGGCCGTTGAGTGCAAATGGATATTCAAGAAGAAAACGGAAGCGGATGGTAATGTTACCGTCTATAAAGCACGGCTTGTCGCAAAAGGTTTTCGACAAGTTCAAGGTGTTGACTACGATGAGACTTTCTCTCCCGTAGCGATGTTTAAGTCCATTCGGATTTTATTAGCAATTGCTGCGTTTCATGATTGTGAAATATGGCAGATGGATGTCAAGACTGCTTTCCTCAATGGCAACATTGATGAAGAGTTGTATATGATGCAACCCGAAGGTTTTGTCGATCCTAAGGATGCTAGTAAAGTATGCAAACTTCAGCGTTCCATTTATGGGCTGAAGCAAGCATCTCGGAGTTGGAACCTTCGTTTTGATCAAGTGATCAAGAGCTTTGGATTTGTTCCAAATTGCTATGAAGCTTGCATCTACAAGAAAGTGAGTGGGAGCTCGGTGACGTTTCTGGTACTGTATGTGGATGACATATTGATTATCGGAAATGACATCAACATGCTTAACGATGTGAAGAGTTATTTGAACAAGTGTTTTTCAATGAAAGACCTAGGTGAAGCTGCTTATATATTGGGCATCAAGATCTATAGAGATAGACAAAGACGCCTGATAGCTTTAAGCCAGAGTACATACCTAGACAAAGTTCTGAAAAGGTTCAGAATGGATAAGGCAAAGAAAGGTTCAGTGCCTATGTTGTCAGGTAAGATATTGAGCAAGGCTCAGTGTACAGCTACGGTAAATGATAGGGAAGCTATGAGCAAAGTGCCTTATGCCTCGGCCATAGGTTCCATCATGTATGCCATGCTGTGTACTAGACCGGATGTGTCCAATGCTCTTAGTTTGACGAGCAGATATCAAAGTGATCCAGGATTGGAACACTGGACAGCCGTGAAGAACATCCTAAAGTACCTAAATAGAACTAAAGAAATGTTCTTAGTCTATGGGGGTGATGAACAGCTTGTCGTAAAAGGTTACATCGATGCTAGTTTCGACACCGACAAGGATGATTCTAAATCTTAGACAGGATACGTTTATGTTTTGAATGGAGGAGCTGTGAGCTGGAGAAGTTGCAAGCAAAGCGTGATCGCGGGATCTACAGTAGAAGCGGAATACATGGCTGCTGCAGAAGCGTCAAGTGAAGGAGTTTGGATCAGAAACTTCATCACTGAGCTTGGCGTGGTTCCAAGTGCATTGGACCCACTGGAGATATTGTGTGACAACACTGGCACCATAGCACTCGCTAAGGAACCAAGATATCATCCAAAGACCAAGCATATCAACCGCAAGTTTCATATAATCCGAGATTATATAGCAGATGGAGATCTGAAGATTAGCAAAGTACATACGGATCTGAATGTCGCAGATCCATTGACTAAACCTCTTCCACGTGTAAAACATGATCAACACCTCAGTGCCATGGGTGTGAGATTGTTGCCAGATGTAAACTAGATTATTGACTCTAGTGCAAGTGGGAGACTGTTGGAATTATGCCCTAGAGGCAATAATAAAGATGTTATTATTATAATTCTTGTTCATGATAAAGTTTATGTTCCATGCTAGAATTGTATTAAGCGGAAACTTTAATACTTGTGTGGTTTGTAAACAACACCGTGTCCCTAGTACGCCTATATGGACTAGCTCATTGATCAATGATGGTTAAGGTTTCCTAAACATAGACATGAGTTGTCAATTGATAATGAGATCATATCATTGGGAGAATGATATGGTGGATAGACCCAAACAAAGCAGAGCAATTAGATCGTGTCATCGTGTTCGTCTTTGCGAAGCTTTTCCTATGTCAAATATTGTATTCCTTAGACCATGAGATAATGCAACTCCCTGGTATCGGAAGAAAGCTTTGAGGTCATCAAACGTCATCCTATGAGAGGGTGATCATAAAGGTGTCTCTCAGGTGATCGGAAAGTATCTGTTGGGTTGTATGTATCGAGTTGGAATTTGTCCCTCCCAAGTCGGAGAGATATACTTCGGGCCCACTCGGTAATCGATATCAACACCGCTTGCAAGCATGTGGTTAAGGAGTTAATCACAAAGTGATATCGAATTACGGAACGAGTAAAGTACTTGATGTGAACGAGATTGAACTAGGTATGACGGTACCGACGATCGAATCTCGGGCAAGTAAAATATCGCGAGACGAAGGGAATATATATGGGATTGATTGAATCCTGGCATCGTGGTTCATCCGATATGATCATTGATGAATGTGTGGGAGTAAATATGGGTGCCCAGACCCCGCCATTGATTATTGATAGAAGATCATGTCTGCATATTCTCGAACCCGCAGGGTCACACACTTAACGTATCTCGACGCTAGGATAGATTGGATAATTGGTTTATGAATTTTTGTTCGGAGTCTCGGATGGGATCCGGGATATCACGAGAGGTTCCGGAATGGTCCGGAGAATAAGATTCATATAAGGCAGTGCAGTTTTTGGAGTTCGGAATTGTTCCGGGTTAATCGGTATTGTACCGGAAGCTTCTAGAACCTTCCGGAAGGGGACCAACGTGGCCCCACCTTCCGGGAGGGGGCATGGGCCTATGAGGGAGTGTCCTGGCCGCATTGGGCCAGGGGCACAAGGCCCCATAGGGCCCAGCCGATCCTGGATAAGTTTAAACTCGTTTAAACTAGAGATAGGATTTCTAGATAAGGGAGAGTTTAAATCGTTTAAACTAGAGATAGGATTTCTAGATAAGGGAAAGTTTAAATTGTTTAAACTAGAGATAGGCTTGGAGGAGGGGCAAGGGCTGGCCGCCCCCCCCCCCTCTCTATATAGAGGGGTGGTGTGCCCCCTCCCCATACACACCTTCCTTCAAGCCCTAGCAGCCTTGCTACCTTCCTCTCTCCCTCCCGACTGTTTGTAGGCGAAGCCCTGCAGCAGAAATTCTCCACCATATACACCACGCCGTCGTGCTGTAGATCCAATCTATCTCTCCACCATACTCGCTGGTCCGAGGAAGGAGGAGACGTCGAGGTGCTGCACGTGTGCATCTCACGGAGGCACCGCCACTTGTGGTGCTAGATCGGATCGGATCGCGAGGAGGAGAAGCGAGTACGACTACATCACCCACGTTCCGACAAACGTTCCGCTGTGCGAATCTTCAAGGGTATGAAGATCTAATCCAATCTCTCTCGTTGTTTGCATCTCCTAGATTAGATCTTGGCTTTCCCTCTGTTCGCTCCGTAGAAAATTTTGATTTACTATGCCGCGAAACCCTTCATATAGATATGCGGTATGCAGTACCACAGGGCTCAGAGGATGGTTCTGAATCAGAACTTCCTATTGAGAATTCAGATGGTTGGAGGATGGGATCATATCATGGATCTCATGAACACCAGATGTCCACAGATGGTTCTGACAGAAATGTTGGACAATCTAGTTGGATGGGTGCAAGAATGAACCCTAATAATAGTAGTAGAAATACCATGTCAATAGATGATCAGGATGAAGAAGATCCTGAAGAGAGAGTGTTTGAATCATCAACATCTTCTCAAAACCCAGGGAATATACATTATCCAGTATTTAACTATCTTGCCCACGAGAGCACCTGGGGAGCAGCAGGATCTGTGTATCCTATTGACAACTCAAGAAATGAAGCTCAGGAGATGCAGGTTGGAGATAATGTTGAATATGTTTCTGAAGACTTTTCAGCTGAGCTGGAGGGAGTCGATGCGCTCAGGTTGAGTAATGACTCAAGTCCTAACACTTCAGATACAGAGTATGTTCCTTCTGAAAGGCCATATGTTCCACAAACTGTGCGACGAACAACACATCATCACAGTTGGACATCAGGCATGTATGATGAGCGTAGTTACTACTAGACGGAGACAAGTAGTCAACAGTATCAAGCACTGTGTATTGTACTCCAAGTAATAAGGTAGTGAGATGAATACGGTACTTTTGTGATTATACCTATATGGTATATGTTGTAAGAACTTTGTATCATTATGATATTATGTATGATATGTGAAATGCATATTTGGATTTTCTTTGGATCTTCATTGTGTGACTAGTTCTGTGCGTAAAGTTGAGCTCAGAACACATGTGCATGATGTAATTATGAGTATTCGCTTTATATTGCAGAACTAGGGGGTCATGGATACGGGTGTAGAAATGGAAACTGAGCAGCAGCGGATGAAGCGAGAGGCCAAGGAAAAGGCCGATGCAGATGCAGCAAACCAAGAAGTAGTACCACCACCACCACCAATGAGGTTGTTAATGGAGCAGAACTTTATGCAATGCATGCAAATGATGCAAGAGACCCAAAACAAGTTCATGGAAGAGCTGTTGGGGCGAGCAAATTAGAGGGTACCTGAAGGTGGAGTGAGTTTATCTGATTTCCAGAATGCAAGACTGTTAACTTTTGTATCAGCTCCTGAACCAATGGATGCAGAAGACTGGCTAGCTGATATAGAAAGGAAGCTGAAAACTGTGGGTTGCAATGATGAGGAAAAATTGAGGTATGCAACTCATCTGCTGACTAGACCTGCAGCATCATGGTAGGAAAATCAGTTAGCCATGCAACAACCAGGAAGAGAGTTTACCTGGGAGGAGTTCAAGCAGAGATTCCGTGAATATCATGTTCCGAAAAGCGTCATGGAGTTGAAGCGGAGAGAATTTGAGGAGCTTCAGCAAGGATATACTAGTGTCATGAAGTACATCCGGGAGTTTAGCCAACTTTCTCGTTATGCTGAGGAGGATGTTAACACTGAAGAGAAGAGGAAGAAACGTTTCTTGCGTGGATTAAATCCGTTTGTGAAGATGCAGCTAAGGTTAGCCAATAATCCACATGCCCGCCGTCCCGGGTTGCCAAGCGCCGTCCCGGGTTGCCAAGCGCCCCGTTTATCCCGGGTTGCCAAGCGCCCTATTTATCCTTGAAGTGAGTGTGCGTTCGTTTGCCGCTCCCTAGTTCGATTAGACGATCAGTTGATCACGTTTCAGCCTTGAACTTGAAGATTGAAAAAGGTTTGCATGATTTTCTCTCATTAACTTGGCTTCAGACGTCTAAAATTTAATTCACGTACTGTTTGAATTCAATCTTAGTACTTCCTTCGTCTTCAAATAGATGTCTTAGGTTTTTTAAAATTTGTATAGATCTATGTGCTAAATAGTGTCTAGATTAATCCAAATTTTATAAAATTTAAGACATCTATTTTGAGACGAAGGGAGTATTATTTTTTGGTTTATACAGCAGAAAGAATCACGTCTTCTCGAGATAGAAACTATTGATAATTTGGCAACAATAGCACTTTAAAATGATAGTTGTGAGAAGATTAATTATTAATTGAAGATTTTATTTTAAAAAATACACAACAGATGATACTTTTCGGTAGGACATGAGGTTAGATGATTGCTCTAGTGGTACCTTTTAGTTGAATTAATTTTTCACATATTTCTACATATTGTATGGAATTATATTCATACTGAAGTTATATAATGAAGTGAAAACGTGTTTAAGCTATTATTATGTGAATTTTTTTAAGTTTAGGGCCCTGGTTTGCATTTTTCACAGGGGCCCCGAATTTCAGGAGACGGCCCTGATTACAAGGAAACTGACATTCCAGTGTCGAGGCCACCGAACCCCATCGCTAGACCGGTCGTCATGTTCCCCTCGACCTCCTGTCCCATCTCAGGATGTAAGTGGATGCTCCGCTGGACGATGTGGTGTCAACCGCTTTCGCCGCATGTGAATTAGGCGGTTTTTGCGGCAGCCGTTTAAGATGTTTTGTGTCTTTCGCCGGAGAGTCTCTGCCAGGGAGGAGCCCCTTGAGAGCAGAGTTCAGCCATCTCCGCGTGCGTTCAGGGCGAGTGGTGAGGTCCTCCTGGTGGCACCGGCGTTGGAGCAAGAGGATTGGTGCGGTCCAATCTGGGTCAAATCGGAAGGGCTTTTGCTATATTGCTGTCGCCTAGAGTGGTGGTGACCGTCCGTGGCAGATCTCGTGCGATCAGCAGCCTCGAGGGCAACACATACACTTTCTAAGTCCATATGAAATCTGTAATGTACTCCTTCTGTTTGGAAATATAAGATGTTTTAGGTTTGTGAATGAGATGTATCTAGACACATTTTAGTGTCTAGATTCGTTTGAACCTATACACTAAAAGGTGTCTAGATACATCTCCTTCACAAACCTAAAACATCTTATATTTCTAAACGGAAGGAGTAGTAATGACTATCATATATCTGCATCTGCGACTGCCGACTAGCTAAAGCCTCCGGCGCATCATTCGCTTACCATGCTGGTTGCCGTTGCGCGTCAAGGATGTGAGTACGCTCCATGCTTTTTGCCCCGTCGTTCATGCGATCCAACCTAAGTTTCATGCGTCCAGCCTAAGTTCCACAGTAACGAAGTTTCAGCAAGGATATACTAGTGTCATGAAGTACATCCGGGAGTTTAGCCAACTGTCTCGTTATGCTGAGGAGGATGTTAACACTGAAGAGAAGAGGAAGAAACATTTCTTGCATGGATTAAATCCGTTTGTGAAGATGCAGCTAAGGTTAGCCAATAAGCAAACTTATCAGCAATTGTTGGATGCAGCCATTACTTTTGAGGATGACTATAAGAATGTCCAAGAGGATCGGAGGAAGAGAGCCAATAAGGAAACCAAGAGAATTCAGGCAAGCAAACCTAAACCTAACCTGGAGTTCAAACCTCGGAATAGGAATTATGGCAACAACAACAATAACAATAACAATAACAAGGGCAGTGGTGGAAATCAATCTAATCCGAGAAGGAATGTTATCTGTAAAAATTGTGGAATTTCAGGGCATTTGCAGAGGGAATGCAAAAAGCCTGTAGTGATCTGTTACGGTTGTGGCTAGAAGGGGCATATCAAGCCAGATTGTCCGAGAAAACCACCGGGAGGATGGCCTACCAAGGGAGGAGGACAAGCCAGTGGAGGAAATGGACAGCCTAATAAAGGGGGAAACAATGGCAAGAACAACAATGGCAAGAGAAACCGACCTACCGGAAAACTGAATTGTGCAACCCTCGAGAAGGTGGATAATTCGGAGCATGCAGTGATAGGTACGCTCAATATCCTTACCAATCCCGGCAAAGTTTTATTTGATACTGGTGCAACTACTTCATTCATTTCTGAAGAATTTTGTGATAAGTTCGGGATTAGAAGGGCAACGTTAGAACGTTCTATGACCGTAGTTACGGCAAGAGGGAATGTGATTATACGTCACATAAAACAATATCAGGTTATCTCGATCTGTGGTTGTACATATTTCGCAGACCTTTATGTGATTCCTTTGAAGGGAATTGAAGTAGTGTTGGGGATGGATTGGATGATGGAACACGAAGCTCAGATTAATTGTGAGGACAAAACTGTCTCAATCAAAACTCCAAGTGGAGCAAGGATGGTTTATCAAGCAGATAAACATATCATGGTGGATCTGCAGTTGAATTCAATGAAAGAGGTTAAATTAGAAGATATTCCTATAGTTAATGAATTCCAAGATGTTTTTCCAACGGAATTACCGGGAATGCCACCAGACCGGGAGATAGAGTTCACCATTGACCTAATACCTGGTACAGCACCAATAGCTCAAGCACCATATAAAATGGGACCCAAAGAGTTGAAAGAACTCAAGGAGCAAATTGATGAGTTAGCGGGAAAAGGATTTATACAGGAAAGTGTATCTCCATGGGGAACACCAGTAATCTTTGTGGATAAGAGAGATGGTGGAATACGGATGTGTGGTGATTATAGAAATCTGAACAACATGAGTATCAAGAATAAGTATCTTTTACCAAGAATTCAAGATTTGTTTGATCAAGTGAAAGGAGCTGGAGTATTTTCAAAGATTGATTTAAGATCTGGATACCATCAAATAAAAATCAAGCCGGAAGATGTTCCAAAAACAGCATTTGTCTCAAGATATGGACACCATGAGTATCTGGTAGTACCATTTGGTTTGACCAATGCACCGACAATATTCATGAATCTGATGAACAAGATCTTCATGCCATATTTGGACAAGTTTGTCATCGTCTTTATTGATGATATTCTGATATATTTCAAGGATAAGGAAGAGCATGCTGACCATTTGAGAATAGCATTGCAGACTTTAAGAGAACATAAGCTTTATGCTAAGTTCAGTAAGTGTGAGTTCTGGTTAGATGAGGTAGAATTCCTCGGTCATGTGATCAGTAAGGATGGGATTGCTGTGAATCCATCTAAAGTTCAGTCGATACTAGAGTGCACTTCACCAACCAATGTGAAACAAATTCGAGGTTTTTTAGGAATGGCTGGTTATTATCGGAGATTCATTGAAGGTTTCTCCAAAATAGCCAGACCAATGACCAAATTATTAAGGAAGAATACACCATTCAAGTGGGATGAGAAGTGTGAAGCAAGTTCCCAAGAGTTGAAGACCAGATTAACCACAGCTCCAATCTTAGCAGTTCCTAAAACAGGGAAGGACTTCACTGTATATTGTGATGCATCTAAAGAAGCTTTGGGTTATGTATTAATGCAAGATCGGAAAGTGATTGCTTATGGTTCAAGACAATTGAAACCACATGAAGTCAACTATATAACTCATGATTTAGAGTTAGCAGCAGTAGTTTTTACACTGAAAGGATGGAGACATTTTCTTTATGGAGCCAGATGTGAGTTATACACTAACCATAAAAGTCTCAAATACTTCTTCACTCAAAAGGAATTGAATATGAGACATAAGCGTTGGTTGGAATTAATCAAGGATTATGATTTAACAATCAATTACACCCCAGGGAAAGCAAATGTTGTAGCAGATGCTTTAAGCAGAAAGAGTGCAGATATTCAGCCAAGCAATAGGGAGTTACCAAAAGAGTTACAAATGGACTTGGAAAGATTAGAACTTCAATTCATCAGAACAGAGGTTCTTGGAGGATTAGCGACTATGCAGGTAGTTGCAGAGAAGGACAGTGATCTTAAGCATGAAATTGTTAGACATCAAGAAGAAGATCCTTTCATTACTGAGGAAATTCGGAGAATATCTCAAGGGCAAAAATCAGTTTTTCGCCTTGGAGATTATGTATCTTTATGGTTCCAAGATCGTCTATGTGTTCCAGATGTGACTGAGATCAGAAATGTCATACTCAAAGAAGCACATGATACACCATATTCTATACATCCAGGGAGTACTAAGATGTATATGGATTTGAAAGAACTATTCTGGTGGAATAACATGAAAATAGATATTGCTAAATATGTATCTGAATCTCATACTTGTCAAAGGGTGAAAGCTGAACATGAAAGTCCAGCAGGACCATTACAACCCTTAGAAATTCCTGAATGGAAATGGGAGGAAATAGGTATGGACTTCATCACAGGATTACCTATGACACCAAAAAGGAAGGATATGATATGGCTAATTGTGGACAGACTCACTAAGAGTGCACATTTTATTCTAGTGAATCAACAGGATAATGCCGAGAAGTTAGTTGAAATATATGTCAAAGAGATAGTAAGTAAGCATGGAGTACCCAAAAAGATCGTAACTGATAGGGGATCAGTGTTTACTTCAGCATTTTGGAAGCAATTGCATGAAGCACTTGGTTCAAAAATAGATTTTAGCATGGCATATCATCCTGAGACAAGAGGTCAAACTGAAAGAACAAATCAAATACTAGAAGACATGTTGAGAGCTTCTGCACTAGATTTTGGAGGAACATGGGAAGATCACCTACCATTGGCAGAATTTTCTTATAACAATAGCTATCAGAGTAGTCTGAAGGCATCCCCATATGAGATTCTATACGGGAGGAAGTGTAGATCACCAATATGTTGGTATGAACATGGAAGCAGCAAAGAATTTGCACCAGATTATATCAAGGAGAGACAAGACATCATTGATAAGATCAGGGATAGAAGCCCAGAGTAGGCAGAAAAGTTATGCGGATCAAAGCCGAAGATCATGGCATCCAGAAGTGGGAGATATGGTCTATTTGAAGGTAAGTCCAATGAAAGGAGTAAAAAGATTCGGAGTTAAAGGGAAATTGAGTCCAAGATATATCAGACCATTCAAGATACTGAGTCAAAACAGAACTATAGCTTATGCTTTAGAGTTACCATCAAGATTGGCTCAAGTGCATAATGTTTTCCATGTGTCACAACTTCGCAAATGTATGAAAGTTCCAGATGATGCAATAACACATCAAGAGATAGAACTACAAGTGGACCTGACTTATATTGAAAAGCCCTGTAAGATCCTGGAAGAAAACTGGAAATGATTAAGGAATAGAGCAATCAAATATTGCAAGGTACAGTGGGAACATCACCCCGAGAGAGAAGCCACATGGGAGAAGGAAGAGGATTTAAGAAAAGCTTATCCAAAACTATTCAGGTACATCTCCACAAACTTCGGGACGAAGTTTAATTTAAGGGGGGGAGTCTGTAACATCCCAGTATTTAGCACCTAACGAAGGGTAGATTTAGGAATATGAATTGTTGCATGCATTCATCTGTGAAAATGTGGGTAAATTTTTTTCGCCAAATAAAAAAACCTAAGTGATCAATGTTTCTTTCATACTTTGAGATTAGGTTTAGTCTTAAGGGGTGATTGTTATAAACTTTGAGATGATCTTAAGGAGTTATGGGTTTAAAATGAATTTGAATTTTAAACTTGGGTGTTTGAATTATAATTTAAATGATTTAGATATAAGATTTGAATCTTAAATTAATTAAGAGATAAGTATTATAACTTAAATCTTATCCAAAAACAAGATTGAATATGAAATTCATTTCATATGATTAATACATAAACAAGTTACAAAGAATGTAACATACTGAAGCCATTTCCAAATTTCAGAATTTATAACAGAATAAAGAATAAGAATATTCTTTATTAAATAATAATATAATCTTTATTACAATTAAACAAAATAAAGATTACAAGAATAATAAAAGAAAAATTACAAAAGAATAAGAAAATTACATTTGAATATCTACTAACTATCCTATATCTAAATCTACACTAAATCTTCATCTTTATTTTTGCACCTGCAAAGCAAAGATTAAATAGAAACAATATAAGATTAGTGTTAGTATATATTTCTCTCAGATATGTCGGTGAAATGCACTTGACAAATTCATCATTGAGAAATGTTATAAAGGGGCAAGTTTCACCAATATGAAAGATTTCATCTTTCAAAAATTCAAAGCCAGAAGTCAAATGACATCCAAGAAGGATCAATTCACCAGCCAGGTGAAAGTAAGCTGGTAATAGTAAGTTGAAAAATTCTGAACCTATCCACAAGTGCATAGCAGGCACACAAGATGGACACACACCATCATGCAAATGGTGTGCTGTCGACCTCACAAGCACAACCAAATCACACAAAATCACAACACAGTCGTGGGGAAGCATTAGTGCATCTCTCCACTACACAACACACAAGCACAACCAGGGTAGACAGCAAGAACAGTAGCCAAACCAAACCACCCAGATCAACCCAAAAATCACCAGGATGGTGACATAAGGAGGGTGATAAATCTGGTGGACAACAAGGTCAAGCCTAGAAGCTAGGAGGACCAGGCAAGCTCAAGAGCAAGCTCAGGAGCCCAGCAAAAGCAGATCAAGATCAAGATCATCATCAATCTACTACACCAACATCAAATTTTGTGGTGAGCCTCATAAAACCATCACATGATTTTATCATATTATCTAAACAAAAGCATGTGTTGCTTTATGAAATTATCTCTCAATAATCACCCAAGAGAGGTGAATCTATCCTAGAGATTTCAAGTATAAATATAAGAAATCAAACTCAACCACAAGCACTAATCTCTCAGACCAACATCACAGAGTTTAGTGTTATTTTTTGCAACTTAGATCATTTTTTATTTGATCTTATCAGATCAGGGCACATCTCTCAGAGAGAGTAGCACCTCTAATCCTATAAGTTTCAAACAAACTATTTGCTCAGCTAACTTGGAATTAAATCCTAGAGCCTCAGACCAACATCATGGGCAGGAGGGTTAAGAGAAGCTCTGATTATATCTTGCCAGTATTAAGCACAAGTATTGACAAAGCTAAGCCCAGAAATAAAAACCCAATCACTTGTGTGCCAGATCATAGTGGTATCACAAGGACAAGTTCTTAATGAGCTAAAAAACCAATCTTGCTTAGTTCCCACAGATAAAAGGGACAAACCAAAACATATCATCTTCCTGAAGCCAAGTGCCATGAATCAACATTAAATTCATCTATACATCCACAGAAATCATTACATGTAATGATTCTATTCAGTATGTATAATCTCAAACAAGCCTACCATTATAATTGCAGTAAGCAACTACTGAGAGAAAACTACTATCCATATGAGCATTCTGATAGTAGAGACAATTCTCAGATCAACAACATTTCCAATCAGTGATTCCACAGGAACACTAGCATGATATCATAGTGAATCACCACGAGAATAAATCTAACAAGCCACTAGCAACATCAAAGGCACTACCAATCGTGATCCACAACAAACAATCATTCTTCATTCTCAAGTATGATCACCACTAGATCTAAAGCATCATGGATATGATCAACAGGGGGTTATGAACCCTAATTAGAAGAAGAACCCTAATCCAGAGATGAACCCTAATCAGCACATAGTCACTAGGCATGAGAATCCACTAGACACATACCGAGAGATTCATGGTAGTAGCAGGAGCAAGAACCCAGAAGCAACTTACCCGAGGTCCTCGCTGATGAATCGAAGAGGAAGCAAATTGGCCGACGAACCACGGCGACACAGGGAGCACCCAGGGGGGCGCTGCAACCTACACCTACCACGGCGGCAGCCATAGCAGCACACGAGCCCAGCACACCACCGCAGGCGGGACCGCGGCGGTGGAGACAACACCTTTTCCTAACCCTAGGGTTCGGGAACGGGGTGAACCTGACCACAGGGAAGCCCCGGAGTCAAATCGAGATGGACCGGATGAACGAGCGTGGCCGCAAACCTCGCCCTGCACCACGACGGCGGCCAGGAGAAGCCTCAACGGCGACCATCGCCAGAGCTCGCGGGGTCGGGGAAGAGGAGAGGTGAGAACGAAGAGAAGGCAGAGAGTGTGGGCTGGGTGGGCCAAAAAACCCTCGAGGTGGTATTTCGACCTTGCCCTATTGGGCCACACTGGCCCAATAAGCCCAAAAGGCCAGCCCAAGTTGTTTTAAAACATGTTTTAATCAAGTGGAAAAGACCAAAATGCCCCTGACCTCAATAAAATTTTAGAAAATAAAATAAAAGTCCAAAAATTATAAATAAAATATTTTTGGATTCACAATAATCCACTCTGTCCAAATAAAATAAGATATAAAATTTTGGACAATTAAATTTTTATAAGAATTTTGTAATTTATATATTTCTTATGGAATTTTACAAAATTATTGAAAGGTGATAAAAATAAATAAATATCACTTTCATTATTTATTAACATTATATTATTTTTAAAAAAATACTAAATAAATATTTAGTAATAAATTTAATGTATAATTAATAATTCCTAAAAGAATTATTAAATCAATAAAAGTCAAATAAAAAGGGAAATAAAATAAAATAATATATGCATTAAATATTAAAAATTTATTAATATTTATAAATGCTTTATTAAAAGGCACCTTATATAGGGAAAATGCATGTAGAATTAAATAATGCATTACATTACTTGCATAATCATTTTGCTTCTTTAAATATTGTCCTTACGAGGCAATAATGATGTTTTTGTAGAACTAGAAGCTCAAGGTCCAGTGCAAGCATCAGACTTCACTAACTTGCCATCAAAAGGCAAGTTCATCACTTTCTCATGTCCTTTGAAGAGTCTTTATCAAAGTATTTGCAAATTGTGTGTTATCATATATGCTATAAAAGAAATAAAATAATATTTTCATAAATAAAGAAATCATGGATATCATCCTAAGTGGTGACATAATGGAGCAATAGAACTTAGGGTTCTATTTGCAAGAATGATGATCAAGTAGGGACTTAATAACCCATGACATTAGTGATTCTAGCGCCGTATATTACGCGTTAGCCATGAGATTTGGAATGGGACAAAGAAGTCAGTTGTATCCTCTTCCTCTCGCATGAAGTCGGATGTGCAGGTCATGGTTGTTATCCTCGTAGCATGCATATTAATTGGTAATTCGTAGAGGATATGCAGCATATGGGTGGGAACCCTCATCGTCCCACGATAGTTCTGGCATCTAACGGTTTGTACAAACCATTGCCATAATTCATTATGTGGGCATGGTGTACACCAAGGAGGCATGCAGGGTCGCGAAGGGGGCAGTGATTGGCTTGGACCAACTACTGGGCCCCACATCATGGAATTGTGGACGGGAAAGTACGCCCAGTTGTGCAACAAGGAGTTGATCTCTCATGGGTAAAGTAACGCACCTCTGTAGAGTGTAAGAACTGTAACTTGTTACTCCCTGTTCCGGGAAGGAGCTACGAACGCAGAAGGAAAGGAACTCCATGAAAGTTCTGGTCAACCTATGAAGGCTGATTGTCATAGTTTTTTTTTGGAATAAAATAAATCTTTGAAGAAAGATTTACAAAAACTGCATAGTGCCAAGGATTTATAATCCGAGGTGGTAGTTAGAGCATCAAACTTCCCACCTTGCATATAAGGAACTTGTTGGGTAACGATGTTACTCATTCTTTCCTTTGATCCCTTGCTTAGACTCCGAGGATACCGAAGACGTGCCAATGTATGCAGCCGAATGCCAAGAAGATATGTTCTACGAGGAACCTGATCTGTCCGGAGGAGTTGAAGGAGTGGATTACGATATCCACTACGGTGTTGATGAGAACGAGTCCAATTAAGTATCTAGTTAGTAGTAACTAACGGAGCCGAGCAGCATGAACTCTATAGAGTAAGCCGTTGAGCCCCACTCCTAGTCGGAGTTGTTACCTTTAAATTTCCTCTGAACACTTTATATTTTGGTTTGTAAGTTGGATCTTTTGGAAGTCTTGAACTTCCGGTATTGTAATAATAATAATAGTGTACTTTTGTAATATGGACCCGCAATGTTTCTGTTGTACCACTCTGAGGGATGTGATATTTACGGAACGATGTTCTGTGAATGCCATGTCAACGACTATAGTGTACTACACATGCAGTGGTCACCGCACCGTCCCCGCACTACTCCTGCCTCAACATATTTAACTTTTCTATTACTTTCGAATGAGGTTCCAATAAGGAAATTAGATCTTATTGATAATACTATCATATCAATCCTATTAACCCTTGAACCATGGTATCACACACCTTTATATTTAAGATTTCAAACAATTATTTAAGTAAATAAAAATGAACATGTTCTAATATTATTGAATTAAAATAACAATAAACTGATTTTTTATATATTTAATATGGTGTAATGCATATCTTTTAATCCGTAAATCGGAATTTGACAAATAATATGTCTAAATTGATCAGAAATATAAGAAGAATCCAACCATGACATCCCTATCATCTTTTTAATCATGAATCAAGGATTTTTAAATAAAATTCATTTAATAGTGTTCAAATCTTTAAAAAATATATTAAAAAATCCCTTTTGAATTTACGGATTCTAAAAAATCATCAGCTCGGGGTTGAGCCTCGCTAAACCAGCACATGATTCCTAATGAAATAGAATATTGTAAACCTAAAAATATTTTTTCAAAAAATCATGAGCATCAGATCATGTACCTGTAGTTCAAATTTGAGCCACATCCTATCGATTCAGCAAGAATTTATCTTTTTCACGAGGGGTAGACGGAAAGGATTAAGATAAACCCGCCTGGTACATTGTCCAAGCAAGGTGGCCTAGTATTTTTTTAAACTAGGGTGGTACCATTTTGAAACTTTTATTTAGTACTTGCTTCACAAAACACCCCTTTTTGGCACTCAAAAAAATGGAAAATGGTTTTTTTGGCGCGACAAAACGTAAAACTTCCTCCTGCAACATTGGTCGCCATCCCATGATGCACATGTGTCCATAATATGGGCACATTTTCACAAACTATGCCATGATTCTAGCCATAACATTGGTCGTTTGGCCTAAAACCCATGAAACCTCGAACATGATAGCTCATTTCTAAGAAGGTTTTTTTAAGATGCAATCGATATACCAAGTTTCATATTTTTTCCTTCCAACTATGTCACATAATATGTATTGGTGATATGCCCAAGAGGCAATAACAAAAGTTGTTATTATTATATATTTGTGTTTATGATGAATGTTTGCATCCCATGCTATAGTTGTATTAACCGGAAATATTAATACTTGTGTGATTTGTAAACATAAAAGAGTCCCTAGTAAATCATCTTGTTAGACTAGCTTGTTGATTAATAGATGATCATGGTTTCCTAATAATGGACATTGGATGTCATTAATAACAAGATCATATCATTAGGAGAATGATGTGATGAACACACTCCTATAGTTAAGCGTAGCATAAGATGAAGCCATTTCAAGTTCGTTTGCTATAAGCTTTCAAATACATAGTAACCTAAATCCTTAGATATGAGATCATTTTAATCACCATCACCGGATGGATACTTTGATGAAATCAAACACCACTTCGTAACTTTGTGGTTATAAAGGTGGCATTGAGTATTCTAAAAGTATGTGTTGAAACACATGGATCAAGAGTGGGATTTGTCCATCCATATGACAGATAGATATACTCTGGACCCTCTCGTTGGAATGTCATCCGATTGGCTTGCAAGCATGTGACTAGGTCACAAGAGATGTCATATCACGGAACGAATAAAAAGTACTTATCGGTAACGAGGTTGAACTAGATATTAGAGACAAAAGGAAATTGGTATCGTATGTAAATGGTTCATTAGATCACAAAGTCATCATAGAAATATGTGGGAGCCATAATGGATTTCCAGATTCCTCTAATGGTTATTGATCGAAGAGGTGTCTCGATCATGTATGCATAGTTCATGAACCGTAGGGAGACGCACTTAAGGATTCGATGTTGTTTAGTAGATATGGAATATGAGTTAGAGACCGAATGTTGTTCGAAGTCTCAGATTGGATCCAGGACGTCATGAGGAGATCCAGAATGGTCTGGAGAATAAGATTCATATAAGGGAAGTCAATTTCCGGGGTTTGGAAATGTTTTCGGTGTTTTGACCGGAAGCTTCTGAAAGGTCCACCACCCCGAAGGAGGGCACATGGATGCGTCATGCCCTAGTAAGGCTGGCAGCATCATGCCCTAGGTCAATTCGGCCTAAACTAGGAAGTGGGAATCAAACTCTAGTTTGAAAAGTCAAATCCCAATTTGAAAAGTCAAAGTACTAGTGGATAAAGGAAAGGAAACCTTGGGAGACTAGGTTTTCCTCTCTCCCTTCCTTTCCGCCGGCCAAGTGGACTTGGGGAAGGACTTGGCCGGGGCTGGTAACCCTGGCCGCCGCCCCTCCACCCATATAAGCAGGGTGGGGGCGCCCCCTTGTCCCTCACCCAAAAACCCTAGCCGCCAGGCGCCTCCCTCTCTCCTCCATACAACTGCTCTGGCTTAGGCAAAACCCTACAGTAATATATTCTCCACCACCACCACCATACTATCATGCTGTTGGGATTCCGTGGAGATCTACAGACCTCCATTGTCCTGCTGGAACAAGGGAGAGGAAGGTCTTCATCGACTACCGTACGTGTTACCGACTGTGGAAGCGCTTCCAGAACGTGGCGCCAAAAGGATCGTCTACATGATCTTGAGATCGGCAAGTAAACGACTACATCAACCACGAGAATCCGATATTGTTAAGCTCTTTGGATCTACGAGGGTTAGTACTCTATAAACTCGTTGCACCGATCTCGTAGATTAGATCTTGGATTTTCTGTGTTTATGCGATAGAATGTTTTTTCATGCTACAAACCCTTACAGTGGTATCAGAGTGAACTATGTGCGTAGATTAGTTGCATGAGTAGAACATAATGGTTTTGTGGGCGTTGATGCTTTTGTTGGCGTTTGCTTTTTGTGTATTTTGCATCTTGCGGGATGGTGGGATGAAGTGGACCGGGCTAAGTTTACATGTCATCGTACATGAGACTTGCTCCACGCTCAACGTGCAACTTGCGTTGCACAAGTGGCTTTGCGGGTATCTATCTCTCCGACCATAGTGAAGGTTCAATTTATAACGGGCACTTTACAATACTTGTATCAATGTTGTGGTTCATGTTCATAAGTTAGATGGTTCTTATTTGAAAGCCCCAGCCACGTAAAACATGCAAAGAAAATTAGAGGTCTAACTTGTTTTTGCAGGGCTTGTGTTGTGATGTGATATGGCCATGATTGTGATTATATATGATGTATGCACTGATCCTTATTGTAAGTTGGAAACCGGCAGGAGCCTTATGGTTGTATTTAAATTTCGTTTAAGACCTGCATGTCTATTCATCAAAGTAGTTGTAATAGTTGTTTTTGGTGGAGGACAACCATGGCGCCATTGACCTTGATGCCACGCCGGTGATGATGGAGATCATGTTTGTGCTTTGGAGATGGATATCAAAGGAACAATAAGAAATTCCATATAATATCACATATTATGAATTGCATATGATGTTAATCCTTTTATGCATCTTGTATTGATTAGATTGTGACGGTAGCATTATAAGATTATCTCGCTCACTAAATATCAAGTTATAAAGTGTTCCTCCTTAGTAGACACCGTTGCTAAGACTCGTCGTTTCGAAGTACCACGTGATGATCGGGTGTGATAGATTCTACGTGTGCATAAAACGGGTACAAGCCAGATTTGCACATGTGTATACTAAGGTTAACCTTGACAAGCCTAGAATGTATAGACATGGTCTCGGAACACGGAATACCAAAAGGAAAAGCATGAGTCATATAGATGATATGATGAACATGTTGATTGTTCGCCTTTGAAGCTACATCATCTTTCGTGATTATCGGACTTGGTGTAGGTTCGTGTGATCACTAAAAAAATGTGAGGGATGTTGTTTTGAGTGGGAGTTCACCTAGTTAATTTAAGAATTAAATTTGAACTTAATTTATCATAAACTTAATCTAAAATCTTTGTAAATATGTTGTAGATCATGGCGGGCCCTACCATCAATTTTAATGCATTCCTAGAGAAAGAAAAGTTGAAAACAATGGAAGCAACTTCGCGGACTGGTTCCGCAACTTGAGGATTGTCCTCAATGCTGGTCAGTTGACATATGTGTTGGATGCACCGCTGGGTGACCTGCCTGCAATTGATGCTACCGATGAGGTGAAAAATGTTTACCTCACTCGGAAGAATCAATACTCCACATTTCAGTGTGCCATATTATATAGTTTGGAATCGGAGCTCCAGAAACGGTTTGAGAACCGTGACCCTCATGATATTGTCCGTGAGCTCAAAATGATATTTGAGACTCATGCGGCCATTGAAAGCTATGAGGCCTCCGAGAAGTTCTTTAACTGTAAGATGGAAGTGGGCAGCTCCATTAGTGAGCACGTGCTAGAAATGTCTAGGCACGCCAATAAACTCCAAGATTTGGGAATAATGATTCATAATGCATTGGGGATTCATCGTGTCCTCCAATCACTGCCACCTAGTTACAAGAACTATGTGATGAACTACAACATGCAATGTATGGATAAGACGTTACCTGAACAATTCTGCATGCCGAAATCTATGGAAGTGCAGATCAAAAAGAGCACCAAGTGTTGATGGTCAATAAGACAACCAATTTCAAAAAGCAAGGCAAGCCTAAGAATAAGGGTAACTTCAAGAAGGGCTGCAAGAAAGCTGCCGCACCTACAAAGAAGACCAAGGCTGATACTGCGTGCTTTTACTGCAAGGGCGAAGGTCACTGGAAGCGAAATTGCCCCAAGTGGCTGGCAGATCTTAAGAATGGCAACGTTAAGAAGAAAGGTATATTCGATATACATGTTATTGATGTGTATCTTAATAGTAATCGTAGTAGTTCTTGGGTATTTGATACTGATTCGGTTTCTCATATTTGTAACTCAAAAAATGTGTTGCAGAATAAAAAAAGACTAGCGAGAGACGAGGTGATAATGCGCGTTGGAAATGTCTCCAAGGTTGATGTGATCGTTGTTCTCACGCTCCCTCTTCATATACCATCAGGATTAGTTTTATACTTAAATAATTGTTATTTGGTGCCTGCGTTAAGAATGAGTATTATATCTGGATCTTGTTTATTGCGAGACGGTTACTTGTTTAAGTCCGAGAATAATGGTTGTTCGATTTATATAAGTAATATCTTTTATGGTCATGAGCCTATGATAGATGGTCTATTCTTATTGAATCTCAATAGTAGTGATACACATGTTCATAATATAGATGCTAAACGAATGAAATTGAATGATAATTCTGCATACATGTGGCACTGTCATCTTGGTCACATTGGAGTGAAGCGTATAAAGAAACTCCATTCCGATGGACTTCTTGGATCACTTGATTTTGAATCACTTGAAAGATGTGAAGCATGTCTGATGGAAAAAATGACTAAGATTCCATTCTCTGGCACAATGGAGCGAGCTATAGACTTATTAGAAATCATACATACTGATGTGTGTGGCCCAATGAGTGTGGCATCACGCGGTGGTTATCTTTATATTCTTACTTTCACGGATGACTTGATTAGATATGGGTATATATATTTCATGAAACATAACTTTTGAGAAGTTTAAGGAATTTCAAAGTGAAGTAGAGAATCAACGTAACAAGAAGATTAAATTTATGAGATTTGAATCGTGGAGGTGAGTATCTAAGTTACGATCTTGGCGAGCATTTAAATAAATGCATAATACTTTCACAATTGACACCGCCAGGAACACCACAATGTAATGGTGTGTCTGAACGTTGTAATTGAACTCTCTTAGATATGGTCCGTTCTATGATGTCTCTTACAGATTTACCGTTATCATTTTGAGGTTATGCATTAGAAACAGCCGCATTCACTTTAAATAGGGCACCATCTAAATCCGTTGAAACGACACCATATGAATTATGGTTTGGTAAGAAACCTAAATTGTCGTTCCTTAAAGTTTAGGGTTGCGAAGCTTATGTAAAGAAGTTACAGCTCAACAAGATTGAACCCAAAGCGGAAAAATGCGTCTTCATAGGATACCCTAAAGAAACAATTGGGTATACCTTCTATCATAGATCCGAAGGAAAAATCTCCGTGGCCAAGAATTGATCCTTTCTCGAGTAGGAGTTTCTCTCGAAAGAAGTGACTGGAAGGAAGGTAGAACTCGACGAGGTTGTCGAACCTTCTCTTGGATTTGAGAGTAGCGCAGCACGGAAGATGTTCCTGTGCCGCCTGCACCAATAAGAGAGGAAGCTAATGATAATGATCATGAAACTTCTAACAATGTTACTACTGAACCTCGCAGGTCGACGAAGACTCGTACCACTCCTGATTGGTATGATTCTGTTATGAACGTCATGTTGGTGGACAACATCGATGACCCTGTGACGTATGAGGAAGCAATGATGATCCCAGATTCCAACAAATGGCAAGAAGCCATAAAATCCGAGATTGGATCCATGTACAAAAACCAAGTCTGGACTTTGGTGGACTTACCGGATTGCCGCAAGGCTGTCGAGAACAAATGGATTTTCAAGAGAAAACATATGCTGATGGTAATGTAACTATCTATAAAGCTCGACTTGTCGTGAAAGGTTTCCGACAAATTCAATGAGTTGACTACAATGAGACATTCTCACGAGTAGCGAAGCTAAAGTCTGTGAGGATTTTGTTAGCAATCGCTACATATTACGATTATGAGATATGGCAGATGGATGTCAAAACAGCATTCCTCAATGGTGACATTGAAGAAGAGTTGTATATGGTACATACAAAAGGTTTTGTTGATCCTAAAGACGCTAACAAGGTATGAAAACTTGAACGGTCCATTTATGGATTGAAGCAAGCATCCCAGAGCTGGAATCAACGTTTTGATAAGGTGATCAAAAGCTTTGGATTTATACAAACTTATGGAGAAGCTTGTATCTAAAAGAAAGTGAGTGGGAGCTCTATAGCATTCCTAGTACTATAAGTAGATAATATATTGTTGATTGGGAATGATATATAACTTCTTAAAAGTGTCAAAGACTATTTGCATAATAGTTTTTCAATGAAGTATCTTGGCGAAGCTGCATACATTTTAGGCATCAATATTTATAGAGAAAGATCAAGACGCTTAATGGCACATTCAAAAAGTACATATTTGGAGAAGCTTCTAAAGAGGTTTGGAATAGAAGAAAGCAATAAAGGATTCTTGCCCATGTTACCCAATACGACCTTGAGTAAGACTCAAAGTCCAGCTACGACAGAAAATAGAGAGAAGATGAACAAAAATCCCTATCCTCAGCCATAGGTTCTATCATGTATGCCATGCTATGTACAAGACCGGATATTTCATATGTTGTTAGTTTAACTAGGAGATATCAAAGTGATCTAGGAGTAGATCACTGGATAGCGGTCAAAAATATCCTAAAGTACTTAAGAAGAACTAAGGATATGGTCCTTTCTTAGGGAGGTAACGAACAACTTGTTGTAAACGGTTACACCGATGCTAGTTGGAACACCAATTCGGATGACTCTAAGTCACAATCCGGATACATATTTACTTTGAATGGTGCAGCAGTGAGCTGGAGGAGTGCTAAGCAAAGCGTTGTGGCGAGATCTTGAACTGAATCGGAATACATAGCTGTTTCGAAGGCTTCACAAGAGGTGATATGGATGAAGGAGTTCATTACGGAGCTTGGTGTGGTTCCTAGTGCGTTGGACCCAATGGAAATCTACTGTGACAACATGGGTGACATAGCCAATGCGCAGAAGCCAAGGTCACACAAGAAGCTGAAGCATATCAAGCTATGTTTTTATGCTATTCACGAGCATGTCCAAGATGGTGACATAAAGATTTGCAAAGTACACACATATCTGAATGTGGCAGATCCCTTGACTAAACCTCTCCTAGGGAAAAACATGACCAACACCAGAACGCCATGGGTGTTAGGTACATCACAATGTAATCTAGATTATTGACTCTAGTGCAAGTGGGATAATGTTGGAGATATGCCCAAGAGGTAATAATAAAAGTTGTTATTATTATATCTTTGTGTTTATGATGAATGTTTGCATCCCATGCTATAATTGTATTAACTGGAAACATTAATACTTATGTGATTTGTAAACATAAAAGAGTCCCTAGTAAAGCCTTTTGTTAGACTAGTTTATTGATTAATAGATGATCATGGACATTGAATGTCATTAACAAAAGATCATATCATTAGGAGAATGATGTGATGGACACACTCCTATATTTAAGCGTAGCATAAGATCAAATCATTTCAAGTTCGTTTCCTACAAGCTTTCAAATACATAGTAACCTCCTTTGACCATGAGATCATGTTAATCTCCATCACCGGATGGATACTTTGATGAGATAAAATACCACTTCGTAACTGGGTGGTTATAAAGGTGGTATTGAGTATTCTGAAAGTATGTGTTGAAACACATGGATAAAGAGTGGGATTTGTCCATCCATATGATGGATAGATATACTCTAGGCCCTCCCAGTGGAATCTCATCCAATTGGCTTGCAAGCATGTGACTGAGTCATAAGGGATGTCATATCATGGAACGAGTAAAGATTACTTATCGGTAACGAGGTTGAACTAGGTATTAGAGATACCGACGATCAAACCTTGGATAAGTAAAATATCACGAGACAAAAGGAAATTGGTATCGTATGTAAGTAGTTTATTCGATCACAAAGTCATCGTATAAATATGTGGGAGCCATAATGGATTTCCATATTCCTCTAATGGTTATTGATCGGAGAGGTGTCTCGATCATGTCTGCATAGTTCACGAACCGTAGGGAGACACACTTAAGGATTCGATGTTGTTTAGTAGATATGGAATATGAGTTGGAGACCGAATGTTGTTCGGAGTCTCGGATTGGATCCAGGACATCACGTGGAGATCCGGAATGGTCCGGAGAATAAGATTCACATACGGAAAGTCAATTTCCGAGTTTCAGAAATGTTTTTGTTGTTTTGACCGGAAGCTTCTATAAGCTTCTGAAAGGTCCACCACCTCGGAGGGGGGCACATGGATGCGCCATGCCCTAGTAGGGCTGGCGATATCATGCCCTAGGACAAGTCAGCCAAGACTAGGAAGTCGGAATCAAACTCTACTTTGAAAAGTCAAATCCCAATTTGAAAAGTCAAAGTCCTAGTGGAGGAAGGAAAGGAAACCTTGGGAGACTAGGTTTCCCTCTCTCCCTCCCTTGCCGCCTGATGATGCTCGACCTGGCACTTCGTTGGTAACCCCAACATAATAATCAAACCAACATAATAATCTCAATATCCATCAGATCCCCGCAAACACAACATGCATGATTGCAAATAGATTAGATCTTGATCATGAACGGAGCTCACAAGATCTATACATGAAAGCACAAAGGAGGAGATACAACCATCTCACTACTACATGGACCCATAGTCCAAGGTGGAACTACTCACGCATCATAACAGAGAGAACACCTCCGGGATGATCACCCCTCCGGCAGGGTGCCGGGAAGTACTTCAGATCCCCCGATCTAGGGACGATGGTGGCGGCGGCTACAGACGGTTTCGTGGAGATTTGATCGGGTGCTTAGGGTTTCTGCATCGGGGTATTCTTATAGGCGGAGGGGAGGCCGAGGCGGTGGCCAGGGGCCCCACACCTCTCCCAGGCGCAGGGCAGGGCCCACCCGCGCCTAGGGTGGATCTGGTTGCCCTGGCCGGCCTCTCCGACTCCCTTCTAGACTTCTTGTTCCCCAGGGAAAGTAATTGACTTTGACGTTTGTCCCATCCAATTCCGAGAATATTTCTTTACTAACTTTTCTGAAACAAAAAACAGCAGAAAACAGGCATCTGGAACTGTTGTGACTTGTTAGTAGGTTAGTACCAGAAAACATGTAAAAAGCACCTCAACGTGTATACAAGCAAATCAAAGTAGATACTAAACAAGCATGGAGCATCAAAAATTATAGATACGTTTCCGGCGTATCACCGCCGACCAATTGGACTTGGGGGAGGACTCGGCCAGGGAACCCTGGACGCCGCCCCTCTACCCATATAAGGAGGGGTGGGGGCGCCCCCTTGTCCCTCACCCCAAAAACCTATCCTCCAGGCACCTCCCTCTCTCCTCCATAAAGCTGCTCTAGCTTAGGCGAATCCCTGCAGTAATGTATTCTCCACCACCCCCACCACATCATCGTGCTGTTGGGATTCCGTGGAGATCTACAAACCTCCATTGCCCTGCTGGAACAAGGTAGAGTAAGGTATTCATCGACTACCGTACGTGTGACCGACTGCGGAAGCGCTGATGGAACGTGGCGCTGAAAGGATCGTCTACACGATAATCCGATCTCGATAAACGTTTTGGATCTATGAGGGTTAGTACTCTATAAACTTGTTGCACCAATCTCGTAGATTAGATCTTGGCTTTTGTGTGTTCATGCGATTGATTTTTTTTGTTTTCCATGTTACGAACCCCTAAATATGACACCAAGTGACGGTTTTACATTGTATAGATCGTTTTTGAATTTCTTATGCCCGTTTCAAACTATGGTCAAAATGGCGGGCATGAAAGATTCTTAGCTCGGGATTGAGCCTCGGTAAACATGAGGTGGATCTTTGATAAAATAGCACATTATGAACATCAAAATGATTTTTCCAAAAAAATCATGAGCATCAGATCATCTACCTACCTGTAGTTCAATTCTAACTCACTTCCTACTGATTCAGCAGGAATTTGTCTTTTTTACGAGGGATGGACGAAAAGTTTTTAAGATAGCCTGGTTGGGACATTGTCCATACAATGTGGCCTAGTATTTTTTATAAATGCGGCGGTACCATTTTAAAAATTTCATTTTGTGGTTGCACAAAAGACCCTATTTTTGGCACTCAGAAAATGGAAAATGGATTTTTAGCATGACAAAAAGGGATACTTCCTCCTAAAATATTGTTCGCCATCCCATGATGAAAGAACATTTCATAATCCCTAATGTTTTGGGTGTTATATAACAATATCAAGGATTATTTAATGTGTGTTGAAGTGTTGTAGATATCTATCTTGAAAAAGGAAAAGAAATTGCTTTTCGGGGGCGGATAATCTGCTCCACCCCATTTCCAGAAGGGCGCAACCCCTAGAGAGGGGGCGGAATTTTGGCCGGATTTTCCGGTCAGGCCGGATAGTCCGCCCCTTGGGGGCGGATAATCCGCCCCCTCGAGGAAGTTCAACAAGTCAAGACCCGCATCGCTCTCTGTATGGGGGCGGAGTTTCCGCCGGACTTTCCGACTCTAGGACGGATTATCTCCCTAGGCCGGATAGTCTGCCCCTTAAGGGGGGCGGATAATCCGCCCCCTCAAGGAATTTCATCAAGTCAAGACCTGCGTTGCTCTCTGTATGGGGGGGCAGAGTTTTCCCCGGTGTTTCCGTCCTGGGGGCGGATTTTTCCCCCAGGGCAGATAGTCCGCCCCAAAGGGGGGCGGATAATCCGCCCACAAATTCCTCCAACAGCAATATCTGGGCAGGGGTATTTAAGCCAGCTATTTCCCAATGCCAGAACTCTTGATTCATTCGAAAAAGTCTGGATCTGTTCTTCAACCTTCATCCAAGAGAGCTCCACCTTCATCCACCCAAAGGCCCCGTCCCTTGGGGAACCAAAGTAGGAGAAATCGATCTTCAACTACTGCAATCAAGTACTTCATCTCCTCTCCATTCATTTTCAGAATCACCGATCTAGTATTTCTTGCAAATATCTAGATTCTTACTTTTGTTTATATTGATAAATCTTGTTCTTGTGACAGCTTGTTGTCATTACGGGAGTCCCCAATTAAGTTGTGGGTGTGTGCCCCGGTAGAGTTGTAAAGGCACCGGTTCCTGCCTCGAAGGGTATCAATAGTGGAGAAGGTTGATCAGGCCTTTCGTAGCGAGATCCATCAGAGAATAGGGTGAGGCCTATTGTGGCATGGTGGTCTTAGAACCGCCCACCTCTCCAATGCAGATGTACTTCCCTTAACAAGGAAGGAATTACGGTAAAACAAATCCCTGTATCTCTGCGTGCTCCACTACGGTTTCCTCGCTCCTCTCTTTACGTGCTTAGTAGCTAGGTTTGCATATAGGTAAATTCTCGTACTTGCATATTTAGAGAATTTACTTTGTGTCAAGCCTAAAATTGAAAAATAATTAAAAATTGAGTAGCACCTATTCACTACCCTCTAGGTGCCCATACGATCCATTTCACGTGATGCATATGTGTGAACAATATGGGCACATTTTCACAAACTATGTCACGATTCTTGCCATAACATTTGTCGTTTGGCGCGAAAACCATGAAACCTCGAACATGATAGCTCATTTCTAAAAAGTTTTTTTTAAGATACCATCGATATACTAATTTTCGTATTTTTCCTTGCAAGTATGTCACATAATATGACACCATGCGAAGGTATTACATTGTTTTGTTCGTTTTTGAATTTCTTATGTCCGTTTCAATCTATGGTCAAAACGGTGGACACAAAAATTCTTAGCTCGGGCTGAGCCTCGCTAAACTTGTAATGGATCTCCAATGAAATAGCATATTGTGAACCTAAAAATGATTTTTCCAAAAAATCATGACCATTACTCATGTACCTACGGTTCAAATCTGACTCACTTCCTATTGATTTGGCAGAAATCTGTCTTTTTTCATGAGAGTTGGACGGAAAGGTTTAAGATATCCTGGTTGGGACATTGTCCATGAAAGGTTCACTATTATTTTTGAAAAATATGACACCATGTGAAGGTGGATTGAGCCTCGGTAAACATGAGGTGGATCTTTGATGAAATAGCACATTATGAACCTAAAAATGATTTTTCCAAAAAAAGCATGGGCATCAGATCATCTACCTACCTATAGTTCAATTCTAACTCACTTCCTACTGATTCGGTAGGAATTTGTCTTTTTTACGAGGGATGGACGAAAAGTTTTTAAGATAGCCTGGTTGGGACATTGTCCATACAATGTGGCCTAGTATTTTTTATAAATGCGGCGGTACCATTTTAAAAATTTCATTTTGTGTTTGCTTCACAAAAGACCCTATTTTGGCACTCAGAAAATGGAAAATGGCTTTTTAGCATGACAAAAAGGGATACTTCCTCCTGAAATATTGTTCGCCATCCCATGATGAAAGAACATTTCATCATCCCTAGTGTTTTGGGTGTTATATAACAATATCAAGGATTATTTAATGTGTGTTGAAGTGCTGCAGATATCTATCTTGAAAAAGGAAAAGAAATTGCTTTTCGGGGCGGATAATCTGCTCCACCCCATTTCCAGAAGGGCGCAACCCCTAGAGAGGGGGCGGAATTTTGGCCGGATTTTCCGGCCAGGCCGGATAGTCCGCCCCTTGGGGGGCGGATAATCCGCCCCCTCGAGGAAGTTCAACAAGTCAAGACCCGCATCGCTCTCTGTATGGGGGGCGGAGTTTCCCCCGGACTTTCCGGCTCTGGGGCGGATTTACTCCCCAGGACGGATAGTCTGCCCCTTGAGGAGGGCGGATAATCCGCCCCCTCAAGGAATTTCATCAAGTCAAGACCTGCGTTGCTCTCTGTATGGGGGGCAGAGTTTTCCCCGGAGTTCCCGTCCTGGGGCGGATTTTTCCCCCAGGGCAGATAGTCCGCCCCAAAGGGGGGCGGATAATCCGCCCCCAAATTCCTCCAACAGCAAGATCTGGGCAGGGGTATTTAAGCCAGTTATTCCCCTCCTGTCAGAACTCTTGATTCATTCGAAAAAGTCAGGATCTGTTCTTCAACCTTCATCCAAGAGAGCTCCACCTTCATCCACCCAAAGGCCCCGTCCCTTTGGGAACCAAAGTAGGAGAACTCGATCTTCAACTACTGCAATCAAGCACTTCATCTCCTCTCCATTCATTTGGAGAATCACCGATCTAGTATTTCTTGCAAATATCTAGATTCTTACTTTTGTTTATATTGATAAACCTTGTTATTGTGACAGCTTGTTGTCATTACGGGAGCCCCCAATTTAGTTGTGGGTGTGTGCCCCGGTAGAGTTGTAAAGGCACCGGTTCTCGCCTCGAAGGGTATAAATAGTGGAGAAGGTGGATCAGGCCTTTCGTAGCGAGATCCATCAGAGAATAGGGTGAGGCCTATTGTGGCATGGTGGTCTTAGAACCGCCCACCTCTCCAATGCAGATGTACTTCTCTTAACAAGGAAGGAATCGCGGTAAAACAAATCCCTGTATCTTCGCGTGTTCCACTACGGTTTCCTCGCTCCTCTCTTTACATGCTTAGTAGCTAGGTTTGCATATAGGTAAATTCTCGTAGTTGCATATTTAGAGAATTTACTTTATGTCAAGCCTAAAATTGAAAAAGAATTAAAAATTGAGTAGCACCTATTCACTCCCCTCTAGGTTCCCATACGATCCATTTCACGTGATGCATATGTGTGAACAATATGAGAACATTTTCACAAACTATGTCACGATTCTTGCCATAACATTTGTCGTTTGGCGCGAAAACCATGAAACCTCGAACATGATAGCTCATTTTTAATTTTTTTTAAAATACAATCGATATACAAAGTTTCGTATTTTTCCTTGCAAGTATGTCACATAATATGACACCATGCGAAGGTATTACATTGTTTTGTTCGTTTTTGAATTTCTTATGTCCGTTTCAAACTATGGTCAAAATGGTGGACATAAAAATTCTTAGCTCGGGGCTGAGCCTCGCTAAACTTGCAATGGATCTCCGATGAAATAGCATATTGTGAACCTAAAAATTATTTTTCCAAAAAATCATGACCATCAGCTCATGTACCTACAGTTCAAATCTGACCCACTTCCTACTGATTTGGCAGAAATCTGTCTTTTTCATGAGAGTTGGACGGAAAGGTTAAGATATCTTGGTTGGGACATTGTCCATGAAAGGTTCCCTAGTATTTTTGAAAAATATGGTGGTACCATTTTGAAACTTTCATTCGGTGGTTACTTCAAAAACATCCCGTTTTTGGCACTCAAAAAATAGAAACTGCATTTTGGCTCGAAGAAAAGAAAACCTTGCTCCTACATCATTGTTCACCATCCCATGATGGACATGTGTGCGTAATATGGGAACGTTATCATAAACTATGCCACGATTCTAGCCATAATATTGGTCGTTTGGCTTGAAAATCATGAAACGTCGAACATGATAGCTCAT